>CM076677.1:43719408-45046908 GCA_038501925.1 Xenopus petersii
AGCACATAACATATAAGCCCTGTCCAATACAATGGTGTTTTATCTGTTATCTGCTTTATCTGTTTCTTCTTTTTTCTCGCTTGAAAGGCTTCCCCCATGGCTACACAGCAGTATGTTATATAAACTATAATAGTCTATCTGAAGCAAACACACATCAGAGGTCAGAGGTACCATAAAATAAGAAATCTGAGACAAGGATTTATGTACCAACTTCACAGCCCTGATTTTTATCACTAAATTACATTGTGTATATTGCAAGTAATTCAATCTTTAATAACATTTATTCTTGAACCAATAAATGTATTGTTTAAGTTGTAATATAGATGCATAGGCAGCCATCTCAGGAAATTGTGCCTGGTCATGTGCTTTCAGAAAGAGCCAGCACTTCACAGTGGAGATACTTTCAGAAAATATATTGTTTCTCCTATTCAATGCAACTGAAGGTGTCACAGTCAGCCTTGTGTGTGTTACTATTGAGTGTTATTTTCATATATACCACTAGGTAGGGCATGGAGCAGTTTTAGCAAAGCAGGTGTTTTCTTGTTACCTTCCCATTATACTGTTGACAAGTTGCTGGGAGGGATAACGAGGGTCACACGAGGGCACCTGGAAACTAACAATATGTCTAGCTCTGTGTCAAAATCAAATATATAAAAAAACTGCTTGCTCTTTTGAAAAAAGGATTTCAATGCAGAATTCAGCTGGAGGAGACCTAAAAAAAATTATCCATCTTGTCCCTACCTACTTATGATTAGGCTAATAGCATCTGTGGAGCTTTTCAGCAGTCTGAAAAGACACATGCATATATTTTATTTAGCTTCCTGGTGCTTAATATTTATATATGTGTTTGAAACCTTCAGTACGTGTGCTTTTTAGCCCTCAAAATCCGAGAAAAGCTGGGAATCACAAAAAGCTGGTGTGTGGCACTTTTTCAGATGCCATGTGTCTCAGAGCGCTTATTCTAGTCCAGCTTTGTTCTTCTGTGACACTGTCTTGTTCCAGTGCTGGAACCTGCTAGCATGTGCTTCTAGCTCCTCTGTATACTCTGGGCAGAATAGTACATTGCAGCTAAAGCTCAATTAACAGAACCATGAGAGCAAAAAAATGTCCACTTATGTGTTATTAGCATTATCAGTCTCCTCCAGCACAGGTTACCAACAGGTACTGGCACGAAATACAGTAAATATTTTCCTGTGTTCCTGCTTGCTGAGTATTTAGCACCAATTTCTGAATGAGCAGCACATTTTTATTTCTTAATAAACAAAGTGAAAAGACAGCAGAGAGGCCTGTTCTGTGGCTTTTAACCATTGATAGGTGATTTAGTCACACTGCACAGGGCTTACCTATTATCAGAAGAAAGACAGACTCCAATTGATGACAGATTGAGAAATGTTGCCAATTTTTCACCTTAAATGCCTACTGACCAACCTTATTGCTGTTTGAACCCCTCTCATTCCCTCACTCAATATTTGAATCTTGTTTCACATGAGCTTCTCAGCTCTGCCCCCTCCATACCCCTCATCAGCTTCTAGACTTGCACATTCACATAACAGGGATGCCAATCTGATGGCTCTTATGGAAAGTGTAAAGAAGGATAATCCTGCAGTCGTCTTCTATTTCTAAAAATCAAATCTATCAAGGGCACAGGGCAGAGCAGCATGCTCCAACTGGTTATAATGACTTCATAACCACAAACTGCACATTTGTACCGGTTCCACTGGTTGCTTATGCAGTACGATTGTTAGTAATGGCACTTATTATACAAACCGAACCGTAGAAGTTCACTCCCTGCCCTGCAGTTCAACGCATCAATTGTCAACTCACATGAATTCTACCAATATGAACCTTACATATATTTATGGGTTTGATAAGAATAACTCGGTTTGAACTTTAACAGTTGCTAAACTAAACTGTAGTGGATGCTTAATTATTTTTCACATAACTTTTTCTAGTTTTTCAGATATATTGGTATATTTTACTGTAGTTTCTCAACCAATCATATTTTTCCTGCTGTAAACGACCAAACCATGCAGTGTGTCAGTAGGACATTTTACGTTTGCAAACTGATGTCATTAAAGGGGACCTGTCACCCAGACATAAAGGCTGTATAATAAAAGTTATTTTCAAACTAAACATGAAAGAGAAATTCTTTTTCTTTATTAAACCATATTTTGCCTTTTGGCAGAGATCCCAGAATATGTGCCCGGTGCACTTAGATACTTTTGTAACAATTTAAGATACGCAAAGAAGCAATTATAACAATTTAAGATAAGCAGGTCTCTTGGGGAAACTGTGACTTTAGTTTAAAGGGCAATTTACCTTCATTAGCAAAACTGTAATAACACATAAAAACCAGAGAAATGTGTTCAAACTTTAATAACCTGCCAATTTTGTAAAATGAACATGTTATCAGGGGGGTGTGACCACAAAAATGGGTGTGGGCTGATTCACGCAGCAAATCTTTTTATCCCTCTTTCTATTTCTGAAATATTGGGAGGTATGGCAAACTCCCCCGTTATATTTTTTTCATTCTAGAACTGGTAGGACTGCATGCAGATGTGTGCAGATGGTTGTACTGGCTGCCCCAAAAAACTGCTCCAAGAATGACCAGGGGGCACGTAAAGTTTTTCCTCACTGGATTTAGATTAATTTCTTAGGATGAGAGGTCTCCTTGAAGCGAGCGAAATCTGTCAGTGACACATGTATTGGTTGCAGCCAGGAGAGAAACATTTGGTTGAGGAACTCACAATTAAATCATTAAGATAAGAAACTGTAACAACTAAGGATTGCTAAGCACTGTTTATATATTTTACAGATTATTTCATGGCTATAGGCGAACTTCCATTAAGGCTTGTTTCATTAAGGGGTTAAAGGCCTTGTATCCTTAGCTTTCAACCTAATAAAAATGCCATTCCATCTTACTGGAGTACTGCTATAATTTTTATTACAGCTTAGCCTGCAGCATAAATGCTTTTAACCCTTTCACTGCCAGGCGATTTTTCCGTCACTTGCAAACTTTTATTGCCAGACAGTTTTGAACAGTTTGTGCTCTTTCAGTTTTGGGACCTTTCCTGGACAGACTTTTAGTTAACCCAGGTAAACAATATATTGTTTTTTCAGGCAAACTAAGCTTTCAAAATATACTAGAATTTTAATGCAATGCTACTTTTGTAATAAGATATAGGCTTCTAAATGTCAAAAAATTAAGAAAAATTTGCATGAAAATACAAGAAAAGGCCCATGTCTCCTGAACACGCCAATACCAAACATGTGTAGTTATAGGGAAATTTCTTACTTACAGTATATAGGTCAAAAACTCCAAGCAGTACAACTACCAACATTCCACAAATCTGCATACTTCCGATTTCAAGGACATAAATTCTGCTAGCAGTAGGTTTACCCTAGCAAACTATACACTTTTGCAAAGAACCGATTCTGACATATCCAAAATAAGTAAATTTGTCTTTCTACTCCAAACTACCCAGTCAAAGCACTTTCCTAAAGTTACAAGGTTTTATAACATTTTCTGACATCATTGAAAAAGATTCATTTTGCAGCATTGCAGCATGTTTCTCTCACATATCATTAGGTACAAAGATAAATCACACTATGTACAACATATGAAGGCCAGTGTCTGCTGAACAGTTTGATACCCAATGTGTATAGGTTTACCTAAGTATGTGGTCTCTAGGGGCCCCAAAAACTAAGACACTTAGTTAGACACAAAAACTTAGAGCTATCATTTCTGTAGTTCCAGCTACTGCAAAAGTAACACATTTATTGCATTTTACGTAGGTAATAGTTATTTTTAAAAAAAGTATACTAACCCCAGAAAGTCATATATTTTTTGGAAAGTAGACATTCCCCCAAATCCAAAATGGGTAAATATGTATTTCTACTCCAAAGTACTAAGCCACAAAGCTTTCCTAAATTTTTAGGTTTTGATAACATTTCCGAGTATCTTATCTCCCACATCACAAGGTAAAAAGATAAAGCACCCTAAAGCGAATGCAAAATCAACTCATTTACTGCATTCTACGTGCATAGGTGTACTACAGTATGTAGTATGTAAGGACCCCAAATTAGTCATATGAATTTTCACACCTGTCAATCAGCTTTTGCAAATAGAGCCCAACTGTATGTTAAGGGGGCACATACTACACAGAGGCCCTCAGAAAACCATTTTAGAAAGTACACATCCTGATGAATCCAGTATGTTCTTGGCAGATGGAGCCCCTGCCTGTCAGCACTTAAGCCACACATGCTTGGCAGGCAAAGGGTTAATGTATTTTTACTAGGGATGCACCAAATCCACTTTTTTGGATTCGGCTGAACCACCGAATCCTTCGTGAAAGATTCAGCCGAATACCGAACCAAATCCGAATTTGCATATGCAAATTAGGGGTGGGAAGGGGAAAACATTTTTTACTTCCTTGTTTTGTGACAAAAAGTCACGCGATTTCCCTCCCGCCCCAATTTGCATATACAAATTAGGATTCAGTTCGGCCGGCCAGAAGGATTTGGCCGAATCCGAATCCTTCTGAAAAAGGCTGAATCCTGAACCGAATCCTGGATTCGGTGCATCCCTAATTTTCACCTTTCTCTGGATCAGCTAGCAGATCAGTTAGGCTACTTTCACTTAGACACAAATTTTGTGTTGATGGTTGAATGTTTTAAAGTTGAAAGTTTTTTTAACTTCATCTACTATTGTGTTGTATTATGTTGAAACTGCAGTAAAAAGGCAGCTACTTTTTTTGCAAGGGGAAATATATCTGCATTATACTTTCTGTATCTAAGATCTTCCATAAATTACACATTTAACATATCCCTTTTGTATTATGTGAAAGTAGAACAATACATATGGTTTAATGTTAAAAAAGTCAAGCATTGGTACTGATTTCCAGTAATGTGGATGCACTGAATTTTTTCTAAGAGAGAGCAATGCCTATTATTTTAAAAATAGTTTGGGCTTTGTCCATGTTATGTGAAAAATTACTTACCGTATATACTCGTGTATAAGCCGACCCGTGTATAAGCCGAGGTACCTAATTTTACCTACAAAAACTGGGAAAACGTATTGACTCGCGTATAAGCCTAGACACAACTACAACCCTGTCTCCCAGCAGCGCACATTCTGCCAAAGCGACCCCCCCAGCGATCAACCGGACTTCTTTGCAAAGCTGATGGTGACAGAGAATTGCCAAACGGATTACTGTGTGCATTGTCCCACTGTCCCACTACCATGTGCAGAGGGTGCTGTTTGATATTGCCATCACTGTTAATCTTTTGTATAACCAACAGAGGGCGCTGTGTGATATTGCAGTCACTGTTAATCTTTCATATAACCAACAGAGGGTGCTGTGTGATATTGCAGTCAGTTATTCTTTCATACAACCAACAGATGGCGCTGTGTGATATTGCAGTCACTGTTAATCTTTCATATAACCAACAGAGGGTGCTGTGTGATATTGCAGTCAGTTATTCTTTCATACAACCAACAGATGGCGCTGTGTGATATTGCAGTCACTGTTAATCTTTTATATAACCAACAGAGGGCGCTGTGTGATATTGCAGTCCCGGTTATTCTTTTATACAACCAACAGATGGCACTGTGTGATATTGCAGTCCCTGTTATTCTTTCATACAACCAACAGATGGTGCTGTGTGATATTGCAGTCTGTTATTCTTTCATACAACCAACAGATGGCGCTGTGTGATATTGCAGTCTCTTATTCTTTCATACAACCAACAGATGGCACTGTGTGATATTGCAGTCCCTGTTATTCTTTCATACAACCAACAGATGGCGCTGTGTGATTTTGCAGTCACTGTTATTCTTTCATATAACCAACAGAGGGCGCACTGTTATTCTTTCATATAACCAACAGAGGGCATTGTGGGATATTGCAGTCTCTCCCCAAGTGAACTGTTGGTAAAGGAATGATTAAAAGTGACTGCAATCTCAGCTACTCGGGTCGGGTACCGCTGACCCGCGTATAAGCCGAGGTAAACTTTTTGAGCACATTTTGGATGCTGAAAAACTCGGCTTATACGCGGGTATATACGGTAGTACTTAACCATGCAGCCTGCGGACTCATCAGTTAATAGCTTTTAAGTCAGCCCATGTATAGGACAGATTTCCAATTGTAGTGCATTTTAGACAAAAATCCAATTACTTTTGCCAATGCTTATAATATGAGAATGAATTAGCTATTTACCGCTAAAGACTGGACTCACAGTGTCCCAATCATGTTTCACCAAAGCTTGAACTCCATGTTATAGCAAACTCTTCTCTTAAAGAGATACTGGCGCCAAAAATGTAACCTTTTTTTAACATCTACCATAAAATTGACCTTGCATGTTTCTTATAATTTTGCCATAAAGTATTTGCCCAATGCTTTTACATTACCTGTCTGGTGTCCCATGTTCCTGTATGAGGGGGCTGCCATATTTGTGCAGGAGGAGTCCGTTAGCATTAGAAACTTACTGACAGGTGGAGATTGGACAGTCAGGTTGGCAAAACAGAACTTCAACTAGCAATTACTTACAATTACAAACCTCTCAGCAAAAAACAATCTGATTTTGGATATGTACCTTAGGTGGAAGTGACATGATTTAATAAGTAACTGGATATGATGAGTGAAGGACAGGGCAGAATCTAGGATAACCCCATGGCTTCCCTTAACTCCCTTGAGAGATGGGGTGATAGTGGAATAGTTAGCTATGATAGATACTTCGGGGATGTTATGGGTTTTAGTTGGAGGAAAGAGAACCATTTCCGTTTTAGAGAGGTTTAATTCAAGGTAACATTGCGACATCCAATTAGACATAGAGGACAGGCAGGAGGGGACCCAAGTTAGGAGTTCTGGGTTGAGATCAGGAGTGGAGCGATAGAACTGAGTGTCATCAACATAGAGGTCGTAGAGGAAACCATACAAGTTGGATTAGTTTGCCAAGGGTGGAAGTATAAAGGGAGAATAATAAGGGGCCCAGGACAGAGCCTCGAGGAACCCCAACAGAAAGAGGTAGGGGAGAAGATGCTACTCCATTGTAGGAGACACTGAAGGAACGATTAGTGAGGTAAGAAGAGAACCAGGACAGGGCTGTGTCACGAAGCCCAAGCGAATGGGGGGACTGGAGGAGGAGAGGGTGATCTACAGTGTCAAATGCAGCAGAGAGATCAAGCAGTATTAGAAGTGAGAAATGATTGTTGGCTTTAGTAGTTCAAAGGTCATTAGGGTCATTAGTTCATCAGGTTAGGGCAGTTTCAGTAGAGTGTTGTTGCTTAAAGCGGACCTGACACCTAGACATAAAAAGCTGTATAATAAAAGTCCTTTTCAAATTAAACATGAAATCCAAATTCTTTTTTTTATTAAAGCATTCATATGCCTTAGGCTTAGAGGCAGGGCAGGCAATTACTTTCACTTTCCATTTAGCACTTCCTAGATGTCACTGCTCTCACCACATTCTCCCTCTTTCTTTACCATTTCATTGTGTAACCAGTGCATGGGGATGAACATCAGGTCACCCATTCTGGTGCATTTTGAGATGATGCAAGGCTTGCCTTAATAACAGTCTCCACAAAATGGCTCCTGCCTGCTTGCTATAATTATGAATTCCCAGGCGGAAGAAAACAAGATTCAAATAATTTATATAGTGTAATTAAAGCTTATTTTGCTTGACTAATGTGATAAAATAGGATTTGGAATAATTTTTTCGGGTGACAGGTCCCCTTTAAAACTTTACTAAACCTACTAGCACAAAAAACAGTACCGGCCATTGCATGCTTTCTCTGATCATACAGACAGCTTTACACCATGCAATTACAGATGCTGACAATAATAAGCATTTCTATGGCTTTGCTTGCTGAGTAAAACAAGGAGGCTCCGTTTTATTCAGGTGTTGACATTACAGCTTGCTAAAGCCAAGCAATTGAGCTTAGTTTAAGGGAACAGATCTCAGCATAAAGCAATGTGAAAATATAAACAGGCACGTAGATCAAAATCTTCCATATAACAGTAAATATACTCAAGATAAAAATAAATTGCACAAATATTTTACCAATTCATTGTAAAGTTCTTGATTTCCCGTTAAGAGTAAAATAATCAGTCCAGTACTTTCTTTTCCGTTTAGAAAAAAGAGCTGAGAATTGGAATACACTGTAAAATAAAGAATATTACACAAGCAGTTGATGTAGTGGGGATTTCCTGCCCTGTGGTTCTCAACCTCACAGGAGTCCCCCATAGAAGTTCCCAAATCTCATTTTACAGCATTTGGTGGATTCCCAGCCCACACTTAGTCTGTCCCACTGCCCGCCATACACTATAATTACACACCAATTATCCTAAAAAATAACACAGGGAAATAGATGCAAAAAAATTAATTCTTAAGAGGACAAAAAGTCCTAACCTCAGTCTAACATACAGGCAGATTTTTTTTCCATCAACTGTGAAAACCAAGCAAATACAGTGGGATGCCAGCATGTATGTCCATCCTGTGTAAATGACTGAAGGTGCTGCTTGGGTATCCCAAATAGACACCTACTTAGATTCCTTACTGCCAGACATGCACTACCCCATGACAACACACATACCCATGTACAGGTAAAGCAGCTGTTATTCAGAAACCTGTTAGCCAGAAAGCTCCAAATTACAAGTTATCTCCCAAAGACTCAATTTTAGGCAAATAATTCACATTATCAAAATGATTTTCTTTTTTTCTGTAATAACAAAACAGGACCATGTACTTGACCCCAACAAAAGCTGGCCATAAACGTGCAGATATGATCGTACAAATCTTTTGTAGTACGATTTTCAGACCGTGTGTAGAGTGTCGCAACATTTTTTGTGCCATGACGATCGGACGTTCAGTAGATCAGACAGGTTAGAAAATTTCTGTCGGCTGCCGATAATATCTCTGCATGTATTGTCGATCTGGCGATTTTCAGTGGGAGACTGTCACTAGCTTTTGTCGGACATTACTTTCATATGATTGCTGTCAGGGGCAGAACATCGTCTGATCTGTTCTTTTACTACTTTATGTAATCTGAAAGATTAGTGGCATGTTGGGAGATTGGATGTCCCAAACGTTCGTCCGATATTGCAGGTATATCTGCATGTCTATGGCCAGCTTAAGATATAATACATTTTATTAGAGGCAATCCTACTTGGTTAAGTTAATGTTTAAATTAATTTAAAGTATACTTAAGGGCCTATTTATTAAACCTCAAATTTTTCTATGCAAGGAAAAAACTCAAATTTTACAGGAAAAAAACTCAAATTTTTCTAGATTTATTATGCTGCTAAAAATTCGCATCTAAAAATATACCAGCTTAAACCTGTTAAAAAAAAGTCAATGTCAGATGATCCCTTTAACAATTGGAACATGTTTTTTGCCTTCATGATCGTCAAAAGTTTTGGGCTGTTTGATGTTGGTTTTCGTTCGATAATCCGGAAAATTCCAGTTTTTTGGGCAACATTTCAAAAAAAGTTTCAAATTTAGATTCAAATTGTTCGTAAATTAAGCCAGAGTGTGAGCATTTGGTCGAAATGTTGTTATTAAAATAATGCGAAAAAGAGAGTTTTAACAGCCCCCTTAATGTATGGAGGTCTGAATTATGGAAAGATCCTTTATCTGGAAAACCCCAGGTCCCAAGCATTCTGGATAACAGGCCCCATACCTGTACTAAAGAGGGCTATATACTATAAGCATTCTGCACACAGCACCAGAGGTTGCATGAAAACCATTATAAGAGTGTTCCCTATATTAAAGGGGTGGTAAGACAGCTGAGGGACAGATAGGCTGGAACTAGGGGTAGGCAGAAGAGTCACATGCCTCGGGTGCAAAGTTGGTGGGGTGCCAGGCACAGTACCTCTTCTGTCGCCTTTCCCCAGTTTGGACCCTTGTGTCTACCATCTGTGGCAGCAATTACTCTATTCCAGGCACCAGCTCGGCTGTATATGTGCATGCACACGTATTCGGCTAGTGCGCCCATTTGTACATGCTTGCACACACACTCGTTCATGCATGAGAAGGGGGTGACAAAGTTGCCAAGGGCACCAGGCTGACGTGGCGCAGCTCTGACTGATCCTGACACTCAGTTTGGGATTTAAGGGTAGGGGCAATTAATCCTAGATAAAGGGGGCCTGCAATGATAATAGAGCAAAGAATAAGGCCATATTGCAGGTAATTGCCCCTATTTTCAAAGCCCATGGGATACAACTGGGGAAGAAGACTGTGGTTGCTCATCCTGCATGTCTTGCCTCTACCTTTTGATAGAATGCTTGCTTGATTGATTTGCTTTCTTTTACCAAACAACATCCTTTTTAACAAATCTTGTGCATGGAAGTATCCTTGTTTCACTAAGCAAAGTAAAAGTACTTCGTTTTTCTAAATTAGCAACCTGCATTGCATGCTGGGTAGTTCCCCAGCATATAATGAGTTTTAGTGCCCTTCTGTGGCTTTATTAAAGCACATTTCTTAATCATTTTGGTTAGCAGGGAATGCTTTGTGGGTCATTTCTAAGCCCATTGCCATATTTCACCAGGCTGCCACTTTATAATCATCTAATGATGAGATGTAACAACTGCAGCAACATAATTTATAGTCTGTGCCTTGTCTCTTTAGAACTAGCTGACTCTGAAAATGTCTTCTGCTGCAATCCCTAAACTGAAAGAAGATTTAATACATTGCTACACTGTCACATGAAGACAAAAGAGGAGCAGATAAGTGTCAGGTGACGCCTGATACAAACATGGAGAGTTCCTGTAGAAATCAGTAAATTCCGAAAATTTATGTTGTTGATTTTGAGAAACAAGAGTATTTATTTTGCTAATAAACCGCTTGCCTTGGAGAAAAAGAGTTTGCCAAATGGCCCATAAAATAGAATGTGTTTCACCTACGGTTTCTGCTTCAGCAGTTGCTAGCTACAGGTAGGGAAATGTATTAAAGTACGTGTCATCTGACTGTATACAGTTGTTCCTTCTTTCTACCCAATGGACTTCCCTGGGATATATATGATAAAAAAAAATCAAATTAATATTATAAAGGATTATAAAGTAAAACACACACATATATTAAGAAACCATAACTACAGACATGAAACAAATCATAAACAAAGGTGTGTCAGTTCTCTCTGACAGGATAGTACATGCAGTGAGTTTGTTTTACTAGCTATAGTACTAGCTAAGGAGAGTGCAATCTGTTGCTGAATTACATTTCCATTGACCCTTAATTTTTCAAAAGGCTCCTGAGACATGCAGAGATAGAATTCATTTACTGCACCACCATAAACCATAGACTATTTTCTAAGAGCATGCTGAAAGTTCCCTCAGACATCAACATGCTGAGGAAATTACCACTCAGAATTAAGGTCCCATTTGGAAGAATGCAAGTGCAGTGTGCAAGATGTAATTTTGGGAGCAAGTAGGCATGCCATTTACCACTGGTGTAACTATAGAAGTAGCAGACACCTTGGTAGCAGGGGGGCCTGGACCACAGGATCCGCTTCCTCTATAATTGTTAGAAAATCAGCATCCAGCTACTCTCCCTCTTACTTGTGAGTGGTCGTGGAGCAGGCAGTGCTGAAGCAGGTGGGCAGAAAGAGCCAGAACGGCGGGTGGGCTTAAGTTTAGTAGCAAGGGGTTGCTGTGAGTGCTGGACCCCTCCAACAATTGCGGGAAGCCTGTAGTTTCATGTCGAAGTTTGTGCAATCAAGGTACAAGATATAAATGCCCTGGTGCTAACATAACAGTGGCACACTCCAAAGTAGAAAATTAAACACTCACGTTTGGTAAGAATTAATTTTAGCAAAATTATATTGAAATCAACATTTCAGTCCATTTAAAGGACCTTTCTCAAGACATTATTTATAAGATATGCAACTGTAGATGGAGTCTCATACATGTATGGCTACTTCTTATAACTGTACCTGTATTATCCTTTTTATTCTCCATCCAGCTGCTGGGTAGGTGTTAGCAGCAATATAATTCTACAAGACTGGATGGCTGAATGTAAGATAACCCTGATGTGAACAGAACACCGGTTTAAGAGGGGAACTCTTGGCCAATACATGTCCCTGCTAAAATTACACACTGCACAAAAAAAAGGTTCCATTTAAGTCCTAGATTCATAGAGAATCCGGGCCCCATAACATATGTAGCCTAATGTGATAGCACAGGCCATTTTCAGCAAATAGAGATCAACCTGATCTAGATTTCAGGATTGTTTATGCACACCACAGTTATATAGGCCAACATGATTAATGTCTGTAAGGGGATACAGGTGTATATCATTTTTAAAACATCCACTGACACACATACGGATCCAAGAACACCTTCAGATTCAAACAAAATCACAGAATACTAATCTCTGATGTAGAGCAGGGTGACTTACAGAGCATTTTCCCCCAGATCACATGTTGGTCTGCAACTGGAGTCTCCCAGAGTTTCCAAGCCCTGAAACACGTTTCCAGATCTTAGACCAGCAGGTGGAGGTTAGAAGGACATTTTGGGAATTAATTATAACTAACAGCATTATTTAGGTCAGTTATAGAAAGCAACTTTCCAGAGGTAGTTAACACTGCTACTGCCTGCATGACCCCAAGAGTCAAAGGCTCCAGTTGCAGGCTTGAGTTACCCATGGCTGATGTATATTTTACATGGAAGGTAAAACCACGTAAAAGCAGGAAAACACAATGAGGTGGACTTTTAAAAAGTAACAACATTCTCAATATATGTTACTAATGGTTACTAGACCTGCTACAAACATTGTGACATTTACTACAATATCCACTGACTTTAGAACTATGGATATGGGTCTGTGAAAAAAAAATCTACCAACTCATCAAGACTTAATGATTGAAAGCATGCACATTTTTATTATGGGAATGCAAATAAAAGCCTTTTTTCCTTCTGGAGTTTTATTCCACTCCCTTATGGTGAAGTATCTCTGGAAACAAAGAGAACTTAATTACAACTATTGTGGGCAAATTACAATGTGGCAAGCCTTGTGAAGGGTGTTGTTTTCCAAGTCCCATCCAGCATCTAATTATCAAAGCAGTCAGTGCAAGGGTTGAAAAGCTTTTACAGCACGGATGTCCAACCTGTAGCTTTTGTTGAAATCCACCTTCCAGCAGTAGCTTAACTAAGGTAATAGGTCTGGGAGCAATTTTAATTATAGCTATTACCCTCTAGAAACCATGGGGAAGATCTATTTTATATCCAACATTTAGAATCAGTTATGGCCCCTTCTGGATCCCCCAGCAGTTTTGGATCTGTTTCCATTTTTATACCTTGCCCCCCCAACCTCTGCCCCCACCATTCACCCCTACCAGACAGCCAACGGTTCCTTTGCATCTGGGATGAAGCAAAGAGTTAATAACATATTTGACCATAAACAGTAAGAAATGTTTATTGAAATGTCTGTTTATTAAACGTCTACTTATCTGCTGGACATGGGAGTCAGTTCTCCTAGTAGCCTTTTACGTCCGACCTGCTGATACATGTTTGCAAGCCCAATGGTGTAGAGGCAGGGACTGTACTGGATAAATGACTGAACTGTTTGGACATGGACATTTTATTTATGAGGTGAGTGAACTCAGAAAAGAGAAAAAATATACCACTTTATGAATACATCACCCAAATTATACTTTACTACTAATTATAACTTATAAAATTTAAAAACACAATAGGCCAAACAAAGTTATTTGACTTATTAATGGATAATGATAATATGTGGCATATTAGTAGTCATTTTGGGGGGTTATTTATTTTTTTAGTTTTAAAATAGATTGGTTAAAGGGACGGAAGACTTAAATTATGAGGGTAGACTGTCAAGGTTGGGGTTGTTTTCTCTGGAAAAAAGGCGCTTGCGAGGGGACATGATCACACTTTACAAGTACATTAGAGGACATTATAGACAAATAGCAGGGGACCTTTTTTCCCATAAAGTGGATCACCGTACCAGAGGCCACCCCTTTAGACTAGAAGAAAAGAACTTTCATTTGAAGCAACGTAGGGGGTTCAGGACAGTGAGGTTGTGGAATGCACTGCCGGGTGATGGCTGATTCAGTTAATGCCTTTAAGAATGGCTTGGATGATTTTTTGGACAGACATAATATCAAAGGCTATTGTGATACTAAGCTCTTTAGTTAGTATAGGTATGGGTAGATAGAATTTAATTAAAAGTAGGGAGGGGTGTATGTATGGATGCTGGGTTTTCATTTGGAGGGGTTGAACTTGATGGACTTTGTCTTTTTTCAACCCAATTTAACTATGTAACTAACCATGTAACTATCCTGATCTGGGCTGGGTTTCATACAATAATCTGAAGAATTTGTGGTTTTCGGGCGGCAAACATACGATTCGGATTTTTTTTTTTTAAAGATTTTATAATCTTTTCCCGCATCAGACTTTTGAGTTCATTTATTGATAAATACAGTAAAAAATGTGGATTGGTCAAAGTGGCTTTATGAAAATAGTGAGACATTTTGGATTTTAGTAAATAACCCCCTTAAAGTCCCTATATCATAATATATACAGATTAATCCCAAACACAATGTTTTTTATAGTTTTTAACAATATTGATTGTCATTAATTCCGTCAACATAAAAATACTATTTCTTTTTCTAACCAAAGGGGTTAAACATTTGACAATAAACTAATATCTAAACTAATATCTCATATCACAGAATCTTAATCTGCAGAGATTTATGGTGCCTTCTATGCAGGACAGCATAACAACATGACCAAGGTCATGGGTTTCCCTCATCCCAATTCTCAGTGTCTCAGACCAATGCATTATCCCAGTAAGTTTCCCATCAACTAATGCAAAGCACGAGTGTTAGGTAAGAAAGTATTCCCATTTTATCTATGGATTAGAGCAGGGGCTTGTACAGTTTGGGATTCATGACCTATGGACATCAATAGAGCTCACCACAGCAAGTAATCAATAGGTGCAAAAGAAGCATATCTATATCCTACCAGTCTTCATATTGTTTTCTCCTAATGCCAAGCGTTGAATACCTATGTTAAGGGCAAATGCTCCATAATGCCAGATGAGCTTACAGAGTGACATGGGAAAATATTTTTTGTTTTGTTCAGTACGAAAATCTCGGTGCCAAATAAAATCATTTCCAGTATTTTGCTGCAGTGTATGTGACCAGCATGTATAATTCTGAATAAAGGAAAGAGTCTATACAAAAAGAATCAATTTTAATTAAATACCAAGAGCATTAATACACTTGCTTCCCATTTAATTTAGATAAAAATATGGGCATTTGACATATTTGTTTTGGCTTCATTTTAAAACATTGTATATGCAGGGTGCACCAGTGGTTCTTAACAGTCAACTCCCCACCATGGGCTATTGCAGGGTCTCAATGAAGACGAAAAAAAACACATTACAGCACCTTTCTATGGATCAGCTTATTCAGAGCTGACATACATTAACGAATAGTCATAAATGCAAATAAACTGTTTAGCAGCGCTGCCTCGGTATCCAAATATAATTATCCATTACCCGTCAAGCTGTAACAGTCACCTTGCATTCTGCATATATGTCCTTACTGAAGGGGTAAAAGATTACATACCTAATGCAGAGATGTTGTGTCCATGTTTGACAAGCTCAGCACACTGCATTGCTGATCCATCTGCATCAATGGCATAAGTGACACAGAAAGCAGCCCAGACAGTGCTTATTGCTAGCAGTGCTGCAGTATCAGACAGTCACACTGCCCCAGCAGCAGCCTGAATGGAATATATTCTATCTAAACCTCAAGAAGCCTGTGCAGAAAGCTCATCTCCATTGTGTGCAAGGCTATGCAATTCACTGCTGCAACCACAGGCTTAACCCATTCCCTAAATATGCAGGAAAACACTGCTACTGCCTACAATGCAGCATGCACATGGCCCTTACTAGAATGCAAAAAGAGAATTAAGCAACCTGATGCATCACAGGTTCTTACCAGCAGTCCTCCACAGCAGCTTCAGTTTCCTCTCCCTGTTGATGCTCAGTGTCTTTGGGAACCAGAAGAAGAGACGTGCAATTCTCCTTATTGTCTTCCCAAGCTCATGCCTCACTGCCATGGCTGGCTGTTACTAGGGGCACACTGAGCTGCTGGTGTCAGAACTCACATGAATATGCAGGCGGCAGCAAGACGCAGACCTCTGCTCATCAGTGTGTGACATGTTTGCTCTGAGCAGTGCCTCCACCAGCATGTCTCAAGACCACCTGTTGTCCAACATCCTCCTCCCCCTCTGCCAGTCAGCTGGTACATCCCAGACCTCCCCTCTTTTGTAGCCGGCTCATGTATAAATAGAGGGCTCAAGAACTGCCGACAGGCTATTGAAATACTAATCCTGGGACCCCTTTCCTCTTATGTCCCAGTGGCATTTGCTAGATATAGAACTAATACATAAATATGTACAAAGGTCTAAAAGCATGCCTTCCTTCTTGTTTACATGAAATGGTTAGTCACTCTCATCAGCACCTGCTTCCCATAGGTCAATGGCTCAGACCATTTACAGTCAGTGTTGTTGACCTTTTATTTTTAGGCTATTTGGACAATGTCCTTGTCTAACATCTTGGAGTAAAAATATTTATTTAACCTTTGCACTTTTTTTGCATTGAGAGTCTCAATTAACATAGAACAATCTTTTTTTTAAATCTTGCATCCTTTTGAACCAGGGCTTCATTAAAGGACCAGTAACATCAAAAAATGAAATTGTTTTAAAGTAATACAAATATAATGCAGTGTGCCCTGCACTAGTAAAACTGCTGTGTTTGCTTCAGAAACACTACTATTGTTTATCTAAATAGGCTGATGTATGGCCATGGGGACAGCTATTCAAAAGAGAAAAGGCTCAAGTTAAAAGGGGACCTGTCACCCAAAGAAATTATTCAGAATCATATTTCATCACATTAGTCAAGCAAAATGAACTTTAATTACACTATATAAATTATTTGAATCTTGTTTCCTTCAGTCTAGGAATTCATAATTATAGCAAGCAGGCAGGAGCCATTTTGTGGACACTGTTATTAAGGCAAGCCTTGAATCATCTCAGAATCTTGTTTGTACACCAGAATAGGGAACCCGATGTCCATCCCCATGCACTGGCTACACAATTAAACAGGAAGAGAACAGGGGATGTGGGGAGAGCAGTGACATCTAGGAAGTGCTGAATCGAAAGTGAAAGGAATTGTCTGCCCCGCCACTATGCCTAAGGCATAGAGGAGGGGCAGGTAGTTTGATTGACAGCTGAGATTTTTAAATGAGTTTAAAACAGCTATGAATGCTTTAATAAAAAATAGAAATTAGATTTCATGTTTAATTTGAAAAGGACTTATATTATACAGCTTTTTTGTAAGTGACCGTCCACTTTAAACAGATGGCGGATAAGCTCTGTAGAACATAACGGTGTTATCTGTTATCCACTATTTAACCAGTGCCATATACTTTTTTCAATTTATGCCATTGCTACTCAGCAGCTTGTTTATATGAACTATAGTAGTGTTTCTGAAGCAAACACCAGTGCAGGGCAACACTACACTAAAAAAAGGTATTAATGGATGACTGTGGTGTAAAATCTAGTTTAAAGACAGTAGAATGAATTTAAACCAAGGGATTGAGAATCACGGTAAATATATTACCTAGATCAGGGGTCCCCAACCTTTTCTACCTGTGAGCTACATTCTGATGTAAAAGGAGTTGGGGAGCCACACCAGCATGAATTGTTCCTGGAAGTACCAAATAAGTGCTGTGATTGACCACTTAGTAGCCTCTATGAAGACTGGCAGTCTACAGGGACCACTGTTTGGCAGTAGAACTAGTCTTTATACAACCAAAACTTGCCTCCAAGTCTGACATTCAAAAATAAGCTTCTGTTTTGAGGCCACTAGGAGCAACATCTAAGGGGTCGGAGAGCAACATGTTGCTCACAAACCACTGGTCGGGGGACACTGACCTAGATCATAATCAGTTTTACAAAATGTAGAGTTTGCATATTTCCAAAATTAACCAAAATCAAACCATAACCAAAATATAACACTTCTGTCAAAGTGACAGGCTGAAGGCCATAAAAATCTAATGGGGGCATATTTGGCTGGATACACTTGGTCAAGTCTAGAAAAAAGGAAAATATTAGGTAATTTCTAGAAAAAAAAATCATAATTTCTTCTGCTAGTTCCTGTCATTTAGTATACTATGTGACTGTATATAGTTGTCGGAGAACATCTGTATGCCCACATTGAGAATTTAGAATCTGTCTCCTGTTACCTACTGTTTAAAAGTAGGCCTCTGGAAGTAAACTGACAGTTTTAGCACATCATTCTCAAAGCTATACAGAAAAGAGGACAACATTTCAAAATGTTAGTTTTCAGCTAGCAAGATACAACTGCCTGATGATTATAAAGGTGTTTTGCAGTTCCACACTATCTTTAAACACTGCCATGAAGATGCAATGGGCCACATTAGGTATGAGAAAAGAACTGTATGGCTTACCTTATTAAATATATCAGGGAATCTGCAGAATCTGGCCCGATATTTTTCTATACAAAAGAAATAACAGTGTTGCATTTTGGGGGACAGTCCCGATTTTGAGAACTCAATCCACTGTCCCGGGTTTGTTACTGAAAAGGTCCTAACTGTCTCTTTGATCTCCTGCACTGAACAGCCAGAAAAAGATATGTGGCAGGTGCACTTAGATACTTTTGTAACAAATTAAGATAAACAAAGAAGCAATTGTAACATTTTAAGATGAGCAGGTCTCTTAAGGAAACCGTGACTTGCAGCTTAAAGGGCAATTCACCTTTATTAGCAAAACTGTAATAACACATAAAAAATGTGTTTAAACTTTCATAACCTGCCAAATTTTGTATTTAGGGGTGTGGCCACAAAAATGGGCATGGTCAAAATATTTTTGTCCCTCTTTCTATTTCCAAAATGTTGGAAGGTATGCCTCTGTGCAATGCCATCCAAGGTAGTGGTGACGTTCTTACAATTACAATTTTCCCTTTTCTGCTTGCATTAAAGGAAAACTATACCCCCAAAATGAACACTTAAGACGTACGATGGAGACGTACATTGTTTGGGGGGTATAGTTTTCCTTTAATAGCAACGGACTTGCTCCAAGCAGTTCAAATTATGTGTTTTGTGAGTATTAATTTGTGTTCATATTGGCATATGCAAGTTGTGATTGGTGCAAGTGCTGACAATTATGCAAAAAATAAGAAAAATGCTAAAATAAAAAAAACATGGTCATGTTTATCCAAAAACTGCACTTTGCACAATGTACCAGATTTGTAAATGAGGTTATATAGTGGAAATGACATCATAGAAGTAATCAATATGGTTTTATGATGGATAGATGATACCAGACAAATATGCACTTATTTTTTAATATGTACATTTGTGCTGAAAGTAGTGTATCTGTATTTGCCAATGAAACAAGGCTATGCAGGACAAGTAATTCACCTAGTATGTGGCATCCTTCCAGGCGATGGGGTACAAACTGGCAATCTGTGTGTCAGATAACAATACATTTAATAAACGTAAAAAAAATTAAAATAGGCTACTTATTGGTAGAATATCTGGTGGTCCAGTGGGCTGCCCACTGTGCTCTTTGTGGGGATACCCACAGCGCTAATCTTCTTTGGTGTGCGTCGTGACGTCATTGCATTTGGTACGAAATTAGTATATTTAAAGGGACTACGGATAATAACTCATTGCCCAACATAGCTCCTGGGTGTGTTTATCAAGTCTGATTTTTGTTCCTGACCCTTGCCTGTCCCGGACTTTGCTATCCTGCTGCCTGTACCGACCACTGCGTGTTATTGACCATTCCTCAGATACAGATTCTGAACCGCGTTACTGGTTGGTGTTGATTTGGTTTTGATTTCGATTCTAGCCGGCGGAAAGGCTTTTCGGGAGATTAGTCACCTGAAGAAGAGGCCATTAGTTGCCTAAATCTCCCCGAATCTTCTCTTCGTGTGTGCCCGGGCCCTTAAAGTCTTTTTAGGGGATTTTAAAATAATGGGCTTACTTATCCTTGCAACAATTTATAAGGAACAATGGGACCTTTTTCATCTGTCAAACTGAAAATCTGCTTTTCCTGCTGTTTCGTATACACACCATCCACCATGTAATAGTAATCACAAACATAGAAAAGTTGGAACAGACTGGAACAGATTGGAACATAGGCAGTATTTTTGTCTGCAATCACCCTTTATTGGTGCTAAGTGATTTAGCACCAATGTTCCAGTTCCAGTCTGTTTCAACTTTTTATATTTGTATAGCCACTGAGCAACATAATGAACTACCCATAAATATTATAATTTTCACAGCAATAATACAGTACAGTGACATGTACACAAAGATATATATTAGAGAATTTCCACTCCATTCAGCTAACACTGACTGGCTCAATGAACCTGCTATGGCACAGAAAAACATCACATCTCGAAGTGAGTGGATCTGAAATGATGTCCCAACCCATTAGTACCAGTGAAATATGCACTGCTGACATTTTAGCCTGATAAGCTTTGCTCAATGCCACCAATGCCCCGTAAACTATCTGTATATAATACAATACTTGCAAAGAAAAAACAATCCCCCCCTAATTATCAAAGAGTTGTCAACCCATACACATTAGCTCTATCTCTCATTCTCTGCCTCCTACCCGTACAGACCATGACGGTTTTATTTTATTTTTTTATTTTAGTGGTTGTTGTGCCACTTTGCATTGCCATGCCACTAATATGAGAGTCTCCCTTGAAACCTCCCATTTTAATCTAATCTAATATAGACCATGATTGTGTACTATGATTTCACAGCTATCCAACTACATCGAATAGATGGGCCGACAAATACATTTGAAAAAAATGGAGGTTGCCTCTTAAAGGGAACATATTTTTTTCAAAATGCATCAGTTAATAGTGCTGCTCCAGCAGAATTCTGAACTGGAATACGTTTCTCAAAATGCAAACAGATTAATTTATATTTAATTTTGAAATCTGACATGGGGCTAGACATATTGTCAGTTTCCAAGCTGCCCTCAGTCATGTGACTTGTGCTCTGGTAAACTACAGTCAGTCTTTACTGCTGTACTGCAAGTTGAAGTGATACCACCACCCCCCCCCCCCCCACAGCAGCCCATCAGCAAAACAATGGACCAGATAGAAGCCCCCTGGCACACGATAACAGCTCCCTGGTAAATCAGCACCTAATAGTAAAATCCAGATCCCACTGAGACACATTCAGTTACATTAAGTAGGAGAAACAACAGCCTGCCAGAAAGCAGTTCCATCCTAAAGAGCTGAAGGTAAAATTACCTGAGAAGGCTGCCTACACACCAATATTACAACTAAAAAAATATACTTGTTGGAATGAAATTTTCCATCATAGAGTGAATTATTTGCAGTGTAAACAGTGTAATTTAGAAATAAAAATGACACCATAAAACCACGACAGAATCCCTTTAAAGAGCAATTAAGTAGCAACAATCACAAAAGCAACATAAATCAATACAAGGCTAAAACATTTGCTTTCTGGTTTTTGAAAATGTGATAGAGATGGGTTTGGAATCTGCAAATCAGTCTGGTTCCATAACACATGCACTGGGATGACATGAGAGATCAGCAGATAAAGCTGTCACTTATTTCTGATTCATAGAACATTTTTCCTCCCAGTACTGAGAAAATTATTATATCACATGAAAATTATTATTCACACGCAGTATTTTACAACCCAACTCAAACCAGCCTTAACCCCTCCCTCCATTTGGCCCACAAATTCCTCCATTTTCTTATCCCAGATCCAAAGATGCACTAAACTTAACCTTGTTTATAAATGCAGGTAGCTTTTTTTTTAAATAGCAGATATTGTAGATGCTACCTTTACTCTCCAATACATATACATCAAAACATTCGTTTTGAAGAACACATTTTAAAATAGGGATTTTTAAGCTACAGTTTTTCGGCTGGGTCTCCAAACCAATTTTCTGTAAAAAATTATTCTGCAACATAATTTTTTAAAATCTGTGTGGGTTTAAAAGCCCTAAAACCATGTAACCATGAAGTAGAAGTGGAAATCACTGTAGACTGGCAATGACATCAGCAGGCGAGGGATGGAGAGAAAAAAGTAACAGACGGTTAAACTGTGGCCCTCAACCCAAACCACACAACATTAGCAAATGCTACCCACAACCAAAGAAATACCTGCATTTTACCTGTGGGTACCTTAATACAGGACTCGAACTCTGGTCTCCTGAGAAAAAGGTTACCATACCCTAGTTTAAAGCAAGACTGTAAAAGGTTTCCAAGTTGTCCTTCTTTTGAATTACAATTATAGGTGAATATATCTACCCTGCCCCTTTTTAAAGGGGACCCGTCACCCAAAAAAATTATTCAAAATCCTATTTTATCACATTAGTCAAGCAAAATGAACTTTAATTACACTATATAAATTATTTAATTTTTGCTTCCTTCAGTCTGGGATTTCAAAATTACAGCAAGTAGGCAGCAGCCATTTTGTGGACACTGTTATTAAGATAAGCCTTGTATCATCTCAGAATCTTGTTTGTGCACCAGAATGGGGGACCAGATTTCCATCCCCATGCCCTGGTTACACAATTAAATGGCAAAGAGAATGGGGGAATGTGTGGAGAGCAGTGACATGTAGGAAGTGCTGAATGGAAAGTGAAATGTAATTGTCTGCCCCGCCTCTATGCCACTGGCATAGAGGAGGGGCAGACAATATTTGATTGACAGCTGAGATTTTTAAATGAGCTTACAACAGCTATGAATGCTTTAACAAAAAATAGAAATTGGATTTCATGTTTAATTTGAAAAGGACTTTTATTATACAAATTTTTGGGTCTGGGTGACAGGTCCACTTTAACTACCTTGAATTACATACCATGTCTGGAACTAGATTTTCTAGCACCCAAGGCTTTTAAATTCCCCTTCTCCTATTAATCATTTTAGTTCCATCCCAGAAGTCAATCCC
Source organism: Xenopus petersii (assembly GCA_038501925.1). NCBI lineage: Eukaryota > Metazoa > Chordata > Amphibia > Anura > Pipidae > Xenopus > Xenopus petersii. The sequence continues at coordinate 43,742,411 of CM076677.1, forward strand.
ATCTAGAATAAAGAAGCTTTTACTTATTTAAAGCCGTTTACAAATGTACGCATGAAGTATACTGTATGTATAAACAATGTATATACTGTGTAAAGATATATTGTTTAGGGCTTAAAATTATGATGGAACAGTAGAAAAACTGTGTCAAAATGAGAGTGATTGAATCTTTGGAAAAAACAGGGGGGATTCCACAGCTGTATTTCACCAGTGTTCATATTCTCAGAACACACATAATCTATTTATCTGTCATTAATCCATAGAGCAAACATTTTTTTATTTATTCTGGGGAAGGTTACAAATCAGTTTTGCAAGGAGGTGTGAGCACAATGTGTTTCTTACTTCTAGAAATACCTGTTCAACAACTTATATTTATATATACTTAAATTTATATTTCAAATATTTTGCATTTTTGGTCTGGAGGTGGGGCCCCAATCACCTGCCTCCCCCTTTACTTGCCTTTGATGATATGGTCATGGCAGCATACAAAATTTTACCATATGATAAATGATAATAAACTAATAGCAGCCTTGAGTAGGGTTGCCACCTTTTCTGGAAAAAAATACTGGTCTTCCTATATATTTATCTTTTTTCCCTATTAATAACATTGGGATCAACCATAATTTTTACCAGTCAGGCCGGTAAAATACCGGCCAGGTGGCAACCCTAGCCTTGAGCTGATTTGGGAATTATTAAACCAAAAAAGTCTGGTACTATCTGGTTTGATTATACATTATAGGGAGAGCAGAAGATCTGAAGGTAAAACAACACTAATGAATGTGAAGGGTGAAAAGACAGCATGTCAGTTCTCCAGAATAGGCACGTACACTGCCATAATTCTAATGGAATGAAATAGGCACATGCAGTAACCAATGGCACAGTTAGGGAGATGCACCAAGGTTTCCATGTGCTCCACTTAACAGTAAAATAACAAGAAAAGTTCTGTGTACTGTTATAAAACAGTTGTTCATTAAAAACTTTTTTTATTTGCATACAGTGTCCCTAATACTGCATTAGTCATCATTTGTAGCACGTTACCCCAATACCTTTACATAAAATGGTATATGTTTGCTCAAAACAGATTTTTTATACCTTTTACTTAAAGGAGAAGGAAAGCTAGCAAAGCAGTTTATTGCCAATAGATACAATAGTGCAAGCTATAACACTATTTATTCGGTGGAATGCTTTACCATACCGGAGTAAACAGCTCTAGAAGCTCTCTCTGTTTGTTTAGGATAGCAGCTGCCATATTTTCTTGGTGTGACATCACTTCCTGCCTGAGTTTCCCTGCTCACTCATAGCTCTGGGCTCAGATTACAGCAGGGAGGGGGAGAGGAGCAAACTGAGCATGCTCAAGGCCGTGCCCTGGAGGTTTAAGATGAAAACAGGAAGTCTGATACAGAAGCCCGTGTGTACACTAAAGAAGGAAAGAAATGTGGTGTTTCTTTTGACAGAGGACTCAGATTAGCATTATTTTGAGGGTTTACTGGTGTATTTATATAGACCTTTCTGATAAAACTTACTTAATTTTAGCCTTTCCTTCTCCTTTAATTCCTAAGGAATCCTTATCAGACTTCTTATAGAGTAAAGCGTAGTTAGCCCACACCTGTGCTATGAGCACAAGGAATCTATAGTTTTCCCATATCTGATCATTGGTTTCAATGAGGTCTACAGTTTGCATATGGATGCTTTATGAGTATATTGAAATATACAGATTGCTTTGCCTGTTTTGTGGGCGCAAGAAGTTTTCCTTTGTCCAAACATGCTGTGTACGTATAGTGGAGTCTACGGTTGCCCCATATTTACACTATACGTGCAAAAAACTCTGTAGACAATTCACACCTACTGTATGGGTACTATGAAATCTACAGTTTGTCAATGTCTGCTTTGAAGTCTTTAGCTACCTTATACCTGCTTTGTGGCACAACGGGTGCTATACTTAGCCAATAACCAGGGTGTCTAGTTAAGACATAATTCCTTTATGTTTACAACGAAGTCGGAAATTTGCCAGAGTCTGCAGACATGGGCAAATTACTTCTCTCCATATGATGAGATCTAAATCTTTCCACTTATTCTCTATAAGTACAATATATGGCCTGCACTTTGGATATATTCAAGTCAAGTGCACCAAGGAGGCAACCTTTATACTATGTTTTATTGAGAATATCAATTTTCCCTCAAGCACTTTTCCTGAAAAAAATATTGTTCAAACTAATTTCCTCAGGAATTAACTCATATTATAAAGTAAAAGAGAAACTTATAAAGCTTTTAGTATTACTGTTGGGTGACTCACACCCATATTGCTCGGCACAGTAAAACGAATCACTGGCTACAAATCAAATAGAAACTAAATATAATTTAGGAAGTCTAACTAAAAATTCAATATACTGATTTATTAGTCTGTTTTATTTGCTTTCTGTAATTCTAATATTATTTCACGGGAAAACAGTTACAAAACAGATTAAACATTTTCCTGCAATCATATCAGTTTTGCAAGTCTCAAATTAGCATTTATTTGTGGTCAGGCTCAGTAAAAGGAACAATATAAATCATTTTGGATTTCCTTGAATGACAAAAAATAGAGTAAAATTATTAAATGGAACAAAGAAGCAGAGTGGATTTCTTGCCAAGAATTACAGTCCAAAGCAGATGGTTTTCTAAATAGAGACCGCACGCCAAACCTCAGCTTTCCAGCTATTGTAATGCTCAGTGCAACTTTGCATTAAAATACCAGGTCAGTGGCCATTCCTTGCATTACCTTTCATTTTGTGTAATATAGATACCATGAATATCTCTTCCTAATGAAGCTACCTTACACTTTAAGGACCAGATGATGGTAAACCTCTGACTTATATGCAGACAGCGTTGTGAATATATCATATCTTCCCTTAAGTGGTCTAGCACAGATATTTTGTTATCCAAATACAGAAGCGGTGAGCATACTCTTATAGGAAAATCATTTAACCTTAATTAAAGCTTGAAGATATTAAATATTCTCATCTCATGTATATTTTTCAACCTTCTACTCTCCTATTCTGCTTTTAGATCTCCCTTGTCTATCTTTATCTTTTATAACTTGTTTGTCCCATGGTTCACCTTCCATTCCCCTCATTTAGTCAACTGCTCACTTCCTATTTTCTCCTATACCCTCCAACGATATAAAATCTACAGCAAAAAATGCTTACTAGAAATGGGGTTCTGTGTAGCTACCCATAACAAACCTAGTGGGCAAATTTGCTCCTGGGCTGTGACCCATGGCAACCAATTAGATGATTACTTTCAGTGCTCAGCCTGCATGTGGCTGAAAAAGAAGCTAAACACTGATTGGTTGCTATGGGTGACTGCTCAAGTGCAAATTTGCCCAGGGTTTTTAAATGGTCCCAATATAATATTGTTACCATAAGGCTGTGCTCAGAAGCTGGACAGCCCCCAATTTTACATTTTCTCTGTAAAAAGATTACTAGCCAAAATGCCCACTACATTGGGTGTTTGAACAATATGTTTCCTACTGTTAAAATAAGTGACAGGTTTTCAATGTCATGAACTTACATTTTATTTTTTCTCTATAAAATCAAGGAAGAGTACTGTGTTGTTGTTTTGTTTGTTTCTGAGGGTTGGAAGTTGTAACAATACAAACATTGTGCTTTCATCTAATTGTTTTGCTTGTGACGCTGGAAGACGACTTCTACCAAATATACTGCCAAATATACTGCCTGGACCAGTTTTATGTAAACATGCTTAGGTGCACAAGTTGTGTCATCTGAATTGTTATATAGACCATAAAATATTATTCCACAGTCCTCTTACAAGATTTCTCTTGTGCACGTTATCTACTATTTAACAGTTGCTAGAATAAATTATTTTTCTCACTCTGTTCCCAAACCCAAATACCCTTTTATTTACCAATAATTTTTCTGGAAAAAAAAAAAACGGAGCAAAAAAAAGTTGCAACAAAAACAAGCATCAATTCAAATTGTGCAACTTTTTTTAATTGAAACTTTAAAGTGCTGTCGCCAAAAAACTTGAATAATTTGGATTATCAAACATAAACCAGCATGAACAGCCCAAAACTATTGAGAATCTTGAAGGGACCATCTGCTATTTACTTGAACATGATTTATACAAAATTTAGCTGCAGTATTTTAGCAGCTTTGGAGCATAATAATTCTCTAAAAAGTCGAGTCTTTTTTCCTCTAAAAATTAAAATAAAAATTCCCTTTAAAACTCGGCCAGAAAAATTTGAGGCTTCATAAATAGGCCCTTTAGTGTTCTGTTAATTTAGAATAGATATTTTAACTATTCCTTGTTACACTAATGGAACTACAACCCTTCTTCCACAGATAATTCTACTGTACATTATGCCTATATTTGGGTGAACCTCTATAGTGGTTTTTAGATAAGAGCTTCCATCTTTTCTAGAAAAAATACCAGCCTTTCTATATTTTTCTCTTACTTCCCTATTAATAACATTTGCATAAAGCATAATTTGTACCAGTCATACCAGTAAAATACCTGCCAGGTGGTAACTCAATTTCTACAGCATAACCCAACAAGTAGTCTTGAAATGAATACACCACGAACCACAGAAAACCAACAGTCATTACATGCATGCTGCTGATTCTGTGTAATTGAATCATTAATTGAGGCTTGTTCCAAATAATAGCAGTATTCAAAATAATAGCAGTGTGGAGTTTAATTACTGAGATCATTTATTCAGTGAAAAAAAAACAGGTGTCTTTTGTGGCCCTTATATAAGGAACGAAGGCAGCAAATATTGTTCATGCTGGTTATAGTGCATTTCTCTGAAAATCTGAGTAAAATCGGTCATTGCTCTGAAGAATAGTGTACTTTGATAAAACCTGAAAGACGTGGAACAAAAATGTAAAACTACCATTCGAATGGATAGAATAGCCAAAATGGCAAAGACTCAGCCAATGATCAGCTCCAGGAAGATCAAAGAATGTCTAAAGTTACCTGTGAGTACTATTACAATTAGAAGACGCCTATTTGAAGCCAAGCTATCGGCAAGAAGCCCCCGCAAAGTCCCATTGTTAAAAAAAAGAAACGTGCTGAAGAGGTTACAATTTAGCAAAGAACATATTGGCTGACCTAAAGAAAAATGTAAACATTTTGTAGACTGATGAAAGCAAGATTGTTCTTTTAGGTCTAGGGGCTGCAGATGTCCCCCAAACACTGAATTCAAGTCACAGTACACTGTGAAGACAGTGAAGCATGGTGGCACAAGCATCATGATATGGGGATGTTTCATCAAGATATGGGGGTGTTGGGTCTATTTATCGCATCCCAGGGATCATGAATAAGTTTCAATACATCAAAATACTTGAAGAAGTCATGTTGTCTTATACCGAAGAGGAAATGCCCTTGAAATTTGTGATTCAACAAGACAACGACCCCAAACACACCAGTAAATCAGCAGCATCTCGGTTCCAAATCAACAAGATTGACGTTATGGAATGACCAGTCCAATCACTAGACCATAATCTAATAGAAAACTTGTGGGGTGAGAAAAATGCTGTTTCTGAGGCAAAACCAAGAAATGCAGAAGAATTGTGGAATGTAACAGGTGCCAGAAGTTGGTTGACTCCATGTAACACAGATGTGCAGCAGTTCTCAGAAACACTGCTTATACAACTAAATATTAGTTCAGTACAAAATCCTAAAACATTTTTTCAGTTGAATGAGTTGATAAAGAAGAATGCTTACACTACTTATTCCCTTTTCTGCACTTTCTATATAGGAATAACACACATTTGCTACATTTTTCTTCATGTTTTGATCTGAATTAAATGTGCAGTGTTCCCACTGCATTTGCGTGTAATAAAAGCTATTAAAAGGATTTTGAGCTTTAGTCACTTTTTTTAAACACACTGCTAGATACAACTGTATCTGATGGCTTAGATAATTGCTTCCTGTTTTCTTTTTGCCTGAATTATATTTACATACATAGTAGCTGAGACTAGGAAAGGCCATTGTCATGAAGTTCGACCATTTACTCAAATGAATCCTACCTACAGTATCTTCTACCCAAACCAGAAGGTGGTTAAAAAAAAAGGTACATCTCAATTTATACCTACATGGAAAAAAAAAAATCATTCCTGACTCCTCAATGACCATCACACCATTTCCTGGATCAAGAGTATTAATACCAGTAGCTTATTTTCAGTTACTAAAAAAGCATTCCGTCAGTTCCTGAAATCATACAATGTGTTTGCCAGTACAACTGTTCCTGGAAGAGAATTCCAAAACTTCACAATTCTCACAGTGTAATATATTTTATTTAGTCTAAATGACCATCATAATTAAGTAAGCAAAGCCATTTGGATGCTGACTTCAGATTGTAGAGAAATATTGATTAATGGCAAATCAATTTGCATTAGGGAAACACGTGCTACAGGCTGTGCATTTCAATCTCTTTGGTTGTCACTGATATAAATATGTCCACCTAAAGACCCATTACAGTCTGTATGGAGGTCTGACTTAAAGTATTTTAAGGGGAAAAAAAGGAGTAGTGTGTAAACTGGAAACACCAATATCACTAAACCCGTAAAGATCAATGCATCAGTATTGATTCATCTTTACAATCTACTTTATAGTCGTGTGTTTTCTTTGTGTTGCAACCGATTGATTATACGTCCAAACATTCATCAGCAGAGTCACTGTTCACTTCTTCATCAGAAAATTCAATGTGATATGAAGTGCAGAATACAAATGCATTCAGCAGGCATAAAGCTTTCTCTTGCTCACAGTTACATTACTTATAATCAGTGATCGGGCGAATTTGTCCTGTTTCGCTTCTCCACGAATTTCCTGCAAAACGCGGATTTTGATGCCGGCAACAATTCGCTGGTGAAACGTGGAAATTCGCGGCAAATTCTGCCTGACAAATAAATTCGCCCATCACTACGTATAATGTAAATATTATCATATCATTATAATGCTTATTGCTTATTATTTCATTCTCTATAAATCACATGATCTAATTGGCATCATTCATCTAATCAAGAACAAGTGTTATGATTATACATAAATCAACATCATCAGTCAGTTGATCAATCATTGTGGAACCTTGTTTGCTTTTGTCAAGTTCACCTTTCTGTTAGCCATTACCTCATATCAGAATCTTATTATTAAGCTGAGTTTCTGTTATAAGATCTAAATTATCATTTAATCAAGGAATTGATTAAGTTATTACCAACAATCTTCATTTATTTAGTAAATGGTTCTTTATATTGAGAACAAGCTGCCCATCCCTGACACTCGGAATACCTTTTGGAGGGTCGCACCTAGATCCTAGACCGCAAATTGGGCCACTGTAAACAATTCGATTTCACGCTAGTTCTGTTCTGTAATGCTGCTCAGTAATTTGAACATTTCAAGTAAATAAAATTAAGTAAATAATATTAACTGCAATATTAAAAATGTATTTCCTTCTAAAAGCTTCAACATTTTTATTTACATGTGATAGAAAGCTGCATGAGTTCCCACACACACCATATCTACATACAATTACACAACTATGAAAGAAGGAAGCATTTCTGAAGAAGGAAGTATAGTAGCTACACTTCAGCTAGAAAATAAGTTGGGGAAAACACAATAAGCTTCTTTTATGAAGGCAATTCTAATAGAGGAAAGGCCCTCACCACAATCTTTTGGTCTGCTGACTTCATGATGGTTTCCACATGTGATGGAAATTTTAAGCTAAGTGGGAATTTTATGCTAAAACACGTAACAGCTGTGTAATATTAAATGTAACTATCCTGAAGATGAAATCTTATTTGACATTCTAAAACTCTATATATTTATGAATGTGTATGCAAGAGCAGATTATTCACTCTTTACACAAGCTCATATTTTCAGTCGAGGAAGAAACCTGTTGAAGAGTTGCAAAAAGTAACAGGCTACAGAAACGTAAATCATATTTAGGATGTATTAGTCACTCTACGTGATAGATTTTATACCCTGAGCTAGGTAAGAGTTATCCAAATCAGGGCCTGTTTTACATTTCCCCAGTGGTTTTAAATCAGTATCCCTATCACCCCGTGACTCTTTGTGCTAAGTATGGTGTTTTGTGACACGTACTTATGCATATAATCTCTTGTGGCCATTCATTCGTTTTTTATCATCAGTAACAATCATCATAACACTCATTGTTTCTATCAGTTGATACAGTTTGTATTTTATATGGTAATGCGAATTATTGTTACTCTACGGGGCCCATTTACTTAGCTCGAGTGAAGGAATAGAGGAAAAAAACGTCAAATTTCGAATGGTTTTTTTTGGCTACTTCGACCATTGAATGGGCTACTTCCACCTTCGACTATGACTTCGAATCAAACTAAAAATCTTTCGACTATTCGACCATTCGATAGTCGAAGTACTGTCTCTTCAAGAAAAAACTTCGACCCCCTAGTTCGCCACCTAAAAGCTACCAAAGTCAGTGTTAGCCTATGGGGAAGGTCCCCTTAGGCTTAGCTAGCTTTTTTTGGTCAAACAAAAATCTTTCAATTGATGGATTAAAATCGAAGGATTTAACGGATATCGCTAAATCCTTCGACTTCGATATTCGAAGACAAAGGATTTAACTTTAATAGTCGAAGACGAACCCTTGATATTCGACCTTAAGTAAATTTGCCCCTATATGTCCATGGCTATATTATAGTCACAGCCTTAATCTAGGGGGACCATTTTCTAACAATTGAATTGAGATTTTTCCACAAATCTTGAAAAATTTGTGGTTTTCCTGTATTTATTAAAAGCTCTAAAAATGTAAAATGTATTTAGTGAAAAAAACACAAAACCTTTAATACCAAACTTTGCCAAGTAAAGGTTGTCGAGGTGCTATAAAAGTCAAAGGGAGCTTTTGGGATAATATTGGGCTGCTTTTAAAGGGGAACTCCGGCTTCCAAACCAAAATTTGATAAAGAGGCCCACATAACACAGAAATCCCTAATGTATCAATTACAGTTACTGGTTTCTTTGAAAAGTATGAATAACTGACATTTTTTATGCTGAAATTCATCTGTTTAATGGTTCTTCTCTTTTTCTGCATCATTTAGAATCCTGGCAGGGAAGGAGGGACTAAACACTGATGTTACAAATTGTATTGAAATCACATGTGCAGGGAATTGTGGGGTTTGGAGGGTGCAGGCTAAGGACAGATGACTGTTGATACAAAGTAACAGTAGTCGGCCAGCTCAGCAAAGTAGTCAGAGAGAGAGCAGCAGGAGAGCAGGGGTTTAGGCTTATGGTGTATATTACAAGGTTGCTTGAAATTATGTTTACTTTTCAAAAAGCTTAAGTTATGTTTTTGTGGATTTGCCCTTAAATCAAATTGGACTTTCAGAGGTTTTCTGATTTTTTTCCCTAGTAATTGTCTGAAAAACTCAAAATTGTAGAGGTTTTCGAGGTATTTGTATTTTTTAGTGGATGGTTCACACTTTTTCCTCCAGATCTTTTAATAAACTCAATGTCATTGGTGGTTTTAGAGTAAATCAAATTTTCCCAGTGGATAGATCGGATGGAAATAATAATATTCTCAAATATATTCATTTAATAGAAATGCTTACTTTTTGAAAGGCATTCAATAATATTACAGTGAGTTAGAATGCTTTCTCTGAGAGCCAGTTCAAGCAATTGCTGAATGGGAGTGGCTATATCCACTGTGATGTCACGTAGCAACTAGCAAAGTCCCACCCTCTTCATGCTGAATTCAAAGCATCCACACACCAACTGCATTCTCTGTGGAATCTCATTCTGAGAACAGTAAGGCGGTTGGTTATTCTTTTATAGTGTGAAAATGCTGATTTTATTGGCAGAATTAGGGTTTCACACTCTCCCAGATCAAAGGCAGGACAGAGCATGGTATTTTCTCTGTAGGTCAATAACAACCAGCCAGCAATTCACTTTGAACAGACTACTTACATAGGTGCAAAATATGGGTAATTGAACTGGTATAAATTAGCAACTATATTTTAAAACTCACCCTATCTCTGTCTATAAATGTATGTGTGTGACAGTGTGTTTTGTGTGTGATTTAGTCTCCCAGTAACTTGCTTGTGTTTGCTTCAGAAACATAGCCATGGAGCAGCCATTCAAGTTGAAATAGGGCTAAAAGGCACAGGTTTTGTAGCAGATAAACTGTAGAATACAATGGATTTAGTTCCTTTACAGGTATCTAAACCCATTGTATTCATTTATCTGTTACCTGCTTATCTGCCTCCATGGCTAGCAAGCATCTTATTTTTATTTTGTAAACATTAGTAGTGTTTCTGAGGAAAACACTCCAGTTTTACCAGGGACCGGACGAGAGTTCATTGCGTATATGCCCTGTATGGAAGATCTGAGCAGCCTGAAAAATTGTATGCATGTGCATGGATTATTCACTGTTAGCAATCAATCCTAGCCCAGGCTGCAGGACATGGATACCAGGGTTGCCACTTTTCAGCCGGCAGAGACCAGGCAGGGGCAGGGCTATGATGTGGAGGGGGCGGACTGTGATGCAGAAGGGGTGGGGCCGGGCCATGGAGGTGGCGGATTGTGACATCAGGAGCGGGGATATGACACGGCAATCAGCGATTGGCCAACCGCAGTGTCAATCATCTGGAATCCTGCCCGGTTTTCCTAATTTGAAAAACCGGGCAGGCAGTTTTGACCCAGGCAGCCCTTCAAATTACCAGGCTGTCCGGGTCAAAACTGGACAGGTGGCAACCCTAATGGATACAGCTCAGGTACTTTGGGGCTTGGCACTGAGTATTAAGGTGCTACAGGATGGGCTGCCCAGGGTAGTGGCCCAAGAAGCAATCTCCACCTTCCAGCTGTGCTGCTGGACTAGGAGGGCCTTCCTGAATGGATTCACTGCCCAGGCCATGTGCAACCCTATCAAGTCTGGAGTGCTACCCGGGAATATGAGACAGGCCTTTAGTGCTGCCTATGTCCCTTCAGTGCTGCCTGAGGCTCTGCACTCAGTTCCTGAAAGCCTAGTTGTCCCGCCTCACCATGCCAGCCTGTGGGGTCCTAGGGATCTCCCATCTGCATTACTGTCTCTGAAAGCTTCCTGCACGTACTCCTCCTGCCGGGGCTGGGATGGAACTGTTTTGCTCCCTGGGGATGTTCTGCCTCCTCCCCCACCCACCTTAGCTCTCACCTCCCTTCTTGTATGGCGATATATATTCTGATTGGTCTTTACACTGGCATGCACTTCCATACACTGGAATTTTTACTGACACCTACATATACTAGCATTGGTACTGTCCCTCCACACATACTGGCATTGGTACTAGAACCTCCATACTGTGTCATTAGCACTGGCACTTGTATACACAGACAATTCCATACATTGGCACTGGCACCACTACACACACAGTCATTGGTACTGACACTTTCATACACTGGCATTGCCACTGGCACCTTCACACACACATTGGTACTGGAAGCTCATGCACTGGTAGTAGCACTGACACTTCTATACACTGGTACTTCCATACACACTGCCATAAGCACTGGCTTTTGCATACACTAGCATTGGTACTTGTACTTCAAACACTTCAAGGCACTTTCATACATTGGCACCACCACATACATTGCCATTGGTATTTGTACTTCCATAAACAAGGACTCCCATACATTGGCACTGGCACCACCACATACAGTTTGATTGGTAGCCGCACAGTATCATTATACTGGAACTTCCATACACTGGCATTGCCATTTGTACCTTTACACATATTGGCATTGGTACTGACACTTCTATACTCAGGCACTTTCGCACATTGGTACTGCACCAACACATACAGTGACATTGGCACTTCCTTACATTGGCACAACCACTGGCACTTCCACACACTGTCATTGTTACCAGGACTTCTATACACAGGCACCTCAGGAGTTCACTGGTGTTGGTATTGCCAGCTCCATACACTGGCATTGGTACCGCTAGTTCCACATACTGGCATTGGTACTGTCCGCTACACCTACCCTCCATACATGTACACCTGCCTCTCCCTCCTTCCACTCTCATACTCAGCCCTGCCACACCTACTTTCCACTCCGACTCACCCTGCCCAAAGTGTTGTTATGGCCACCATATATGAATACTATGAAGCAAAAATCAGAGCAGGTGAGTATGAGGTAAAAGTGGGTATGAGGTAATAGAAGGAAGGGATATAATGTGAATTGAGAGATCTAAAGAAAAGAGCAGAGGGTTCGAATGGGAGGGCATGAGACAAACTGTGCATAAAGTGAAAAAATATAAAATAATGAAGAAGCAGAGGGCAAGTAGAAACAGAAAGCAGGATAGATAACATTTAGAATGGAAGAGTAAATAGAAGATAAAAGACAAAGGCAATTACATGTATACCACCCAGAATTCATAGCAGGATGGCACAGAGGTAACTCTATGTATAATACCCCCAATAATTCATCATAGGATGACACAGTGGCAGAGTCACAAATGATACCCACTGAACAGTTATTTTTATGTACAACAGCCTCAGCACATTTATAAAAAGAAACATCACATTTTCAGAGGTAATGGCAGACAAGGAAAGAGTTAAGTCTAGAGTTCTCAACAATCTTCTCCTGCTTTGGGGGGGGGGGGAGAGAATCTGGAAAGTAACCTGCCATAAATTTCCCAGCTATAAGATTCTTCCCACACCTCATCAACAGGACCCTGTGTGTTGGTGGGAAGTTTAACCCTTTCCCTGCCAGCTGTTTGTCCTAAATGCGAACCATTGCCAAGCGGTTTTTAAACTTTTTGTACTCTTTCACTTTAAGGGCTTTTCATGGGGGGGCGTCTTTTAGTTTACGGAAAACAATAGTGTTTGTTTCAGGACAACCTATGCTTTCAAAATATGCTAGAATTTTGGTGTAATTTCACTTCTGTAAAAAGATGAAGGCCTTTAACTGTCTAACATAGTACAATCACATATATCAGAAATATAATTTATTTTATGAATGAGAACACAGCAGATTTGAAAAGTTATATGTCTCCTGAACACGCCAATACCAAATATATATAGTTTTATGGAGATTTCTAACTTGTATAGATCAAAATCTCCAAGCAGTACACTACCAAATTTCCAAAGCACCACTCCCCAAACGTCATACTTCAGATGTCAAGGCCAAACAGTCCACTAACAGTAGGTTTACCCTAGAAAACTACCCATTATTAGAAAGAACAGATTCTGGCAAATCAAAAATGAGCAAATATATCTATGTACTCCAAACTACCAAGTTGCAATTCTTTCCTAAATCCAATCTACAGCATCATATCTCCCACACATTATTAGGTAACAATGTAAAACAGCCTAAATATTATTGCCAGGAGTCCACTGAACTGTTTGATGCCCAATGCGTATTGGTTTACCTAAGCATGTGGCATATAGGGGCCTCAAAATGTAGACACCCCATTTGAGCTATCAGTTGTAATTCTAGATACTGCAAAATCAATACATTTCCATAGATTTGGGGGGGGGGGGCAAAGGTAGAAAAAAGTACATTTACCCCAGAAAACCATATATTTTAAGAAAATGCACATTCCCCTGAATCCAAATTGGTTATGCATGTCTTTCTACTCCAAAGCACCAAGTGAAAACCTTTCCTAAATTTGGCAATTTTGGTGACATTTACAAAAATCATCTCAAAACTTCCAACCTGCAGCATTCTATTTCCCACATACGATTAGGTATCAAGATAAATCCCCCCAAATATGAAAGCCTGGGGTCCAGTGAACAGTTTGATGCCCAATTTCTATAGGTGTACCTAAGCACGTGGCATACAGGGGCCCCAAAATGAAGACCCCCCATATGGTCTGTCATTTCAGGTGCTGCAAAATCAACACATATACATTGTTTTGGGGGGGGGCAAAGGTAGAAAAATAGAATAAAAAAAATATATTTTCAGAAAGATCACATTCCCCCAAATCCAAATTGGGTATGCATGTCTTCCTACTCAAAAAGCACCAACCCGCAAACCTTTCCTAAATTTGGTGATAAAGGCAGCTGTTTTTACATTTCTGAAAATTGCCTAAAAATATTGCAATCACATTTATCTCACCCAATATCTTACATACAATTGGAAAACACCCTAAATATTGACACCAAGGGTCGACTGAACAGTTTGATGCCTAATATGCATATATAGACCAAAGCAGCTGGCATGTGCGGACCCCAAATAAAAATAGCGCATATGAATTTTATCGGCTGCCGATTTGCCTTCTGTGAACAAAAGCCCCCTGACTGCGTATTATTTGCCACAAGACCGCCTTACAGCACAAAGACCCCCCAAAACCATATATTTTTATAAAGTACACATTCTGACGAATCAAAAATAGGTAATTATGTCTTTCTACTTCAAGCTACCATACTGCAATCTTTTTTAAATAGAGGGTTTTTACAACATTTCTGAAAATCGTCTAAAAATGTTGCAGTTCGCTGCATTTATCTAACACAATATTTTACGTACAAATAAAAATCACCTCAAAGCCCTAAATATGGACGTCAGAGTTCTACTGAATAGTTTGATACCCAATATGCATAGAATTACCAAAGTATGTGATATGTACGGACCCCAAATGAAAATCGTGAATTTTCACGCTGGCCAACTCAGCTGCTAAAAATCGATCCCCAACTGTGCGTTTTGTGCTTTAAGACCACCAAACTTTAAAAAGACCTTCAGAAAACAATATATTTTTGGAAAGCACATATTCTGACAGATCAAACTAAGTAAAATATATCTTTCTATACCAAAGCACCAAACAGCAAAACTATACTAAGGATACACAGGGAACAATAATGCAGGAATAAAATTGCAATAAAACCACAAAAATTGTGTTAATCAATGAAATATCAAAATAACTGATCTGACAGCGTAATTAGTAGCCAAAATCGATTATCCAATAGTCAGGCTGTGAAAATAAACAGTTTTTAGGTTAAAAAAACCCCCAAAAGATAACAGTACATATGAATAAGTAAAAAAAAAAGACTTGTCTGTGAGTTTTTGTGTATACATGTTTTGTGCACTTCTACAAGTTGTCTGAGTGTGTAACTATATGTGAATAAGTGTGCAAAACGAGAAAAGTGTATCAAATAAAAAAAATACCAATCTTTACTAAAATGTGTGTGTAAGTGTATAAATGTACTGTAAGTGTGTAATAAAAAAAAATGTGCACGTGCCATTTCTTGGAGCAGGAGGCTGCTGCCATCCCTGGAGGGCCCTATAGATTGATCAGCAGCAAGTGCATGGGCGGCTCTGCATGGAGGAGGAGGTAGGGAAGTTGCAAACGCGCCACGCACCTGTGACGATTGCGTCATCTGACGTGACAGCCCCCCAGCCTCGTTGACCAGGGGGCTGTCATTCCCCCCACTCTCTGAGGAAGAGGCGGCAAAAGTACATAAGTACGTTGTTGGCAGCCTGAGCATTTTCCTGCCAGCACGTATGCCACAAAGGGCCATCAGAATTTGACATTTCAGTTACACCAGACGTTTTTGAAATATTTTGAGCTTTTACTTCAGAGGCATTTTCTGAGGGGAAACCTTTAGTTTACCCAGGAAAACTATGCATTGTTTTTTTCGGGAGTTTTCACGTATTTCCACCTCTGTAAAAAGATTTATAGCGCTAAATACTAAAAAAAAGTATATACCAGAAAAATATTTCATTTTACACATGAAAATCCAACTGATTTGGGAAGCTTCATGTCTCTCAAACGTGCCAATACCAGATATGTATAGTTTAAGGGAGATTTAGAACTTCTGTACAGCAAAAACTCCTCGCAGTATATTACTGAATTTTAAAAGCACTAAGGCAGAAAACGGCATACTTTAGATTCCAAGGTCAAAAAATCCTGAAACAGTAGGTTTACCATATATTTTAGAAAATTACAGATTCTGCTGATTCCAAAATGGGTAACTATGTCTCTCTACTCCTAACTACCAAACATCAAAGCTCGTCTGAACGTAGCATTATTTATAAACATTTATCAAAATTCTGAAAAATCACTTCAAAGGTTTTATTTTGCTGTTCCGCATATCTCACACTGTATTAGGTACCAAGAAAATGCACCCTGAAGGGGTCCACTGAACTGTTTGATGCCCAAAGTATCTGGCATTCGAGACACCAATATGAAGTTAGCGCATCCAAATTGTCCAGATCTTTACTTCAGCTACTGAAAAATCAACACATTTACTTCATTTTTGTGGGGTAAAAAGACCAAAAAATATGTTTCCCCCTCCCAAAACCATATATTTTTGTAAAGTAAACACTCTACCGAATCTAAAATGGGTACCCATGCCTTTCTGCTCCAAACTACTGAGCCGCAAGCCTTACCCAAATTTGCCTGTTTTGGTGAAATACCTGAAAATTGCCTCAAAGCAACAACTTTCCAGCATCATATCGCCCATGTATCATTACATACCAAGAAAAAGCACCCTAAATATGATCGCCAGGGGTCCTCCAAATAGTTTGGTGCCCATTGTGCATAGGTGTACAAAAGTATCTGGCATTTAGAGTTCCCAAAATGAAGTTAGCGCATACAAATAGTACTGTTGGTAACTTCAGCTAATGAAAAATCAACACATTGACTGCATTTTTTGTGGGGTAAAAACACAGAAATATATGTTTACCCCCCAAACCATATATTTTTGGAAAGTACACATTCTACTGAATCTAAAAAGGGTACCCATGCCTTTCTGCTCCAAACTACTGAGTTGCAAGGCTTTCCCAAAATTGGTGGTTTTGGTGAAATACCTGAAACTTGCCTCAAAGCATACAGCATCGTATCATCCATGTATCATTACCAGCATAAAGCACCCTAAATATGAAGGCTGGTGATCTACCAAACAGTTTGATGCCCAGTATGTATAGATTTACCTAACTAGGTGGCATACAGAGACCCCAACATCAAAATAGTGCATATGAATTCTCACATATGACTCTCCTACAATTTAAGCACCTGATATGTGTATTATGTGCCATAAGACCCCCTAACAGTATGGAGACCCTAGAAAACCATATATTGTCCAAAAATACACAATCCAACAAATTTAAAATGGGTAAATATGTCACAAAGCTTACATTTTACTCCATTATATGCCTCACATTTTGTAACGTATCAGCATAAACCATCCTGAATATCAACACTAGGGGTCTGCTGAACACTTTGATGCCCAATATGCATGTGTGGTGCACAGAGACCCCCAAATGTATATATAGTAGAAAAAATTTACATGAGCAAAACAAAGTAATACAGAACAGTGTGAAATGCAATTAAATCACTAAAATCAAATAAAATCACAAAAATCAATGCTTTTTTTTTTTTTGACAGCCGTCAGAATCACAGTTCTATGGTTTTATGGAGAGAAACAAGTGAACAACCCCTATGCAGAGCTGAAAATGCAATAAAATGACTAAAAAATCAATAAAATTACTAAAAATGCACCAAACTTGCAATATAATCACCGAAACAAAATACAAAAGGTAATACGTTGCTTCAAATGAAAGTTCTTTTCCTCTAGTCCGAAGGGGTGGCCTCTGGTACGGTGATCCACTTTATGGGTAAAAAAGGTCCCCTGCTATTTGTCTAACAACCCCAACCTTAGCAGTCTACCCTCATAATTTAAGTCTTCCATCTCCCTACCCAGTTTAGTTGCACATCTCTGCACTCTCTCCAGCTCATTTATATCCCTCTTAAGGACTGGAGTCCAAAACTGCACTGCATACTCCAGATGAGGCCTTACCAGGGACCTATAAAGAGGCATAATTATGTTTTCATCCCTTGAGTTAATGCCCTTTTTTATGCAAGACAGAACTTTATTTGCTTTAGTGGCCAAAGTATGACACTGCCCAGAATTATCTTATCTTATTATCTTATCTTACTTATCTACAAAAACTCCTAGATCCTTCTCATTTAAGGAAACTCCCAACACACTGCCATTTAGTGTATAACTTGCATTTATATTATTTTTGCCTTGCATTTATCAACACTGAGGGGCATATTTATCAAGGGTCAAATTTTAAATTGAAAAAAAACTTTAAAATCCGAATTCAAAAAGACCAACCGAAATTAAGTTGAAGTTTTTTTTTGGTCGAATAGGTCGGTTTTCAATCGAATACTTCTGTATTCGGCCGAATTAGAATCTTACAAATCGAAGGAATAGCGCATTCAATCGAATTTGATTTCAAGTTTTTCCCAAAAAAAAACGTAGATTTATCAAAGTCCACCAATTGACTCGAAATAGATGTAGGAGGTCCCCCATAGGCTAAAACAGCAATTCGGCAGGCTTTAGATGGCGAATGGTCGAAGTTGAATTTTTAAAGAGACAGTACATGATAAATTTCGATATTTTAATTTTTTTTTAAATTCAAATCGAATTTGGACTATCCCTAGTCGAAGTACACAAAAAATTGCTCAAAATTCGAAAATTCACCTCAACCTTTGATAAATCTGCCCGAGTGTCTCAATTGTTTTTACTAAATATTCAGTGAAGCAGTCATATAATCAATTGTTATAGAAATACTATGATTGTGATACTAATTTTTAGAATTAGAGTAAAATAAAACTAATCTATTAAAAAACTAGGTACCAGCATGTTTCTGGTTTGAGTAAAGTAACAAGTCTGATATAACAGCAGCTAATTATAAGCTGTCAGCTTCTCAGTGGGATAGTTTTAAGCACCACTACACAAAACAACGCTTATTCTCCAAATGTTATGTTAGTATTATAACACTGAAGGCAGAGCTTTGAAGAACAGGTGTAATTTGTGCGGAGCCATTTTTTATACATTATACTTTAGCAAGATAAACATTAATTAAAACATCCTTCATGTGCAATTCCTGTTGACAACATACATGGGGATGTTCTGGATGACTCTGGTAAGGCCTTAACAGCAACCTTGAGTGACCTCTTTAAGCTAATGATGGTGACATAAGAAATTGCAGAGGACATTCCAAAGCCAGTTAAGAGACAACATCATAAATGTGTGTGTGGAGGAAACTGTAAATGTTAATGACTGTGAAACCTAACATTGTGGTATTTAAATGATCCATAAAGTAGGTATTTCCTTTACTTAATGTACATGTAGTGTGTTACATAATATTTTATAGACATATATCATACATGTTAATTTCATCATGCTTTCCTCTGGAAGTTGCAAGAAATCACACAATTCAACAGTACCTAGAAAAGATCCTTTACAAGATTTTTTGTGCCTCATTTACATCAACCCTGAAAGTATGGAATAACATTCATCAAATCCTAACAAAAAAAAAATGACACAACCATTTTGTGTCAATTGTAGTGCCCGGCACAACTTTGCCATAGTTGCTTTTGGACTACAGGTAACTGGACTAGTGATGTGCGGGCCGACCTGATACCCGCAGGACCCGCGGGTCGGGCAGATTCGAGTCGACCTCACATTGCTCCTCGCAGATGGCACCTTAAAATGCTGGCATCCGACTTCCGGGTTCTGGTTTTTTAGTCTTGCGTCTGCTCGCCCGGGCCCTTTTGTGATGTCATTGTGACATCATCGGCAGGGCGGCACCGGTCTATAAAAGGACCCCGGAAGTGCGTGTGTGGGTTGTAGCAGGACGGGTTAGGGTTGGGTGCAGGTCAGGGAAACCCTGAGCAGCACATCACTAAATTGGACCCTCTAGTAACTGCACTGATTATAACCTCTGTAGCAGGTTTGTTTGCCCTGAGCCTCTACATGACTTTATGCAGCAGTGAATACTGGGTTATCACATGTTCCATTGAACATTTGGATTATGGATGCACCGACTCCAGGATTCGGCCTTTTTCAGCAGGATTTGGTCGCCAGGCCGAACCAAATCCAAATTTGCATACAGTGGCCTAACTAGATGTTGCTGGGCAACACAGCAAATTAATTTTAGGGCCCCCAACATATCCAGTGTTTGTCCTGTTTTACCAATATGTTCAAATTGCTCATCAATGAGAGCCTCATGGGGCCCCCTGTACCTCCTGGGCCCCCTGCAGCCGCAGGGTCTGCTTCCTCTGTAGTTACGCCCCTGTTTGCATATATAAATTAGGGTTCAGTTCGGTATTCGGCCGAATCTTTCACCAAGGATTTGGGGATTCGACCGAATCTCAAATAGTGAATTCGGTGCATCCCTAATTTGGATTAGCAGTGATCCCCAACCAGTAGCTCTTCAGCAACATGTTGCTCCCTAACCCCTTGGATGTTGCTCCCAGTGGCCTCAAAGCAGGTGCTTATTTTTGAATTCCAGGCTTGGAGACAAGTTTTGGTTGTATAAAAACCACTGCCAAACAGAGTCTCAATTTAGGTTGACAATCCACATGGGGCTACTAAATGGCCAATCACAGCCCTTATTTGGCACCTCAGGAACATTTTTCCTGCTAGTGTTGCTCCCAATTTCCTTTTACTTCTGAATGTTGCTCACAGGTTCATACGGTTGTGGATCCCTGGATTAGAGAGTTCTACACCTCATTGTGGATATGTTATAATTGATGATAGTCAGGGTATATATACATCATGGGATTTGTGTAAATGGTATACACGTTATCAGCTCATACACATGGGTTTATATCAGTTGCTCATGAGCAATAGTATATTGCATTAGTTCTTCTCATGCCAATTAGCATGACAGAGTTCAGGCTAAAGCCGGTGTGTAACAGTCTCACTCTCCTCCTCTCTGAGGGAAACCCATGAGCCTGCAGTAAGGGATAAAGAGCCAAGCGCTACTGTCCCTGGCGCTAACCCCACGCATGTGCCACTCACCGGAGCAACGGAGAGCCTCGGAGAAGATGAAGCGGACACACAGGTCACACCAGGCGTTCACAGCGGCCTCGGCCTGGAAATTGTGTAAAACCACCGGCTGCTGCTCCTGGAAGATGTAGCGGACATCAGGGGGCGGACGGTGGGAGCGGACCCTACTGCGTCGGACTCCTGGAAGGATACCGGTTACTGCATAAGCCGGCGGCTCCGAGCTATGGCCAAGTCGGACGTGCAGAGGCCTGGGAGCCCGTGTGAGGGCAGACATGTCACAAGAGTCCGGTACTAAGGGGAGAAATACAGTAGCCAGTCGTTCTGACAGCCCGGGACAGCAAAGAGACTGGAATGAAATAGCGAAGTGTAACTGGGAAACGCCCCCGCCGCTAGCTCCTCCCACTTAGAGAAATTTGCTCTCACAGGTTAAAGAAACAGTAACACCAAAAAAAATGTACTTGTTTTAAATAAGGAATGACATTCTAATGTACTGCTGCCTGGCACTGGTAAAAGTTTTGTATTTGCTTCAAAAACACAACTATAGTTTATATAAACAAGCTGCTGTGTAGCCATGGGGCAGCCATTCAAGCACAGGTTATACAGTAGATAACAGATAAGTTTGGAATACTTCCATAATATTCTACAGAGCTTAACTGTTATCTGCTGTGTATCTTGTGCCTTTTCTCCGTTTTCAGCTTTGAATGGCTACAAAACAGCTTGTTTATATAAATTATTGTAGAGTTTCTAAAGCAAGCACAACATGTTTACCAGTGCCAGGCAGCAGTACATTAGAATGCAATTCATTTAAAACACTTACATTTCTTGGTGTTACTATTCCTTTAACATTAGACCCAGTGCCTTGCAGATTCTTGTGCCCGCCCCTATTCTCCATCCCACTCCCCCGTCCCCTCCCACTAACAATGTCTAGCGGCGGCATCGTGCCTCAAGCTGTGTGTCTCACCTGTACTGTCTCCTCCCTCCGACTGCATTCCTGCTGCATTCCTAACTCAGCTGCACCTTGGGCTTTTCCTCAGAGTGGCAGCAGCAATGCAGTAGTACGTGGCCAGCTGAAGTGATCTACTTGTACATTACATGATGAGCTTTTAAAGGACTTGTTCACCTTCAAACACCTTTTTTTTCAGTTCAGTTGTTTTCAGATAGATCACCAGAGATAAA
The DNA here is from genome assembly GCA_038501925.1 of Xenopus petersii. Classification (NCBI taxonomy): domain Eukaryota; kingdom Metazoa; phylum Chordata; class Amphibia; order Anura; family Pipidae; genus Xenopus; species Xenopus petersii. The sequence goes on from CM076677.1 coordinate 43,764,340, forward strand.
GACTTTTTCCAAATACTTTCTTTTTCTTCTATTTGTGACCGTTCTTCTAATTTTGGCGTGTAAAGTTTCATTTTTCCCCTTCTAAAGCAGCTCTGGGAGGGGAGGCGGTCGCTGACTCTTTAACTGTTATAAATTGATACATTTAGTTGATACATTTGTTATCTTTGTCCCTGCTGAGCAGAATCCCTGAGTTTCATTAAAGGCAGCTGTTAGAATTGAAACAATAGTTGCTAATATTCCATAGATACTGCTCAATGTATCAACTCTTGTCAGTCTCACAGTTTGGGACCCAGTAAGAGCTACATTCTGGGTCAGACTAGGTTGGAGGAACACCTGGAAAAAACCTGTTGCGCACTCCCAACTTACTGTAGATCCCCTACCAGCCTGCCTACTGACTCCTCTAATTCAAGGGGGCAGGGGTGCCAGAGGGGGCTGGGGTGGACTGCCCAGGGTATGTAGAGGCTCCTGATGATGAAGCCCAGGGTCGGACTGGGCCCCCAGGAAAAAACCCAGGGGGCCCCAGACTCTTGGGGGCCCCGCAAGCCGAGATCCGCACCCAGATCCCACATCTGAAGGATTCTTCCACCCGCAACCTCCCTTTTTCAGGAGGTCGCAGCAACGCAACAGCAGGGGATGGGCAGAGGGGGGCCCTGGGACAGCAGCCCCGTTGGGCCCCTCAGTCCAACCCTGATGAAGCCCAATGGGCCCCAGATCTCCAGTTCAACACACTGGCTCCATTAGATTGTGGTTAATGATAAGCAAAATTTTTCACTAGGTTTCAGTGAAATGAGACAGATTCACCCATAATTATCGTGGGTGTAGTTCAGTTATAGGAAAACTATACCCCTGAACAATGTGGGTTCTATAAAAAATATATTGCATAAAACTGCTCATATGTAAAACCCTTCTTCATGCAAATAATTCATTTTCATAATAAAATATTTTTTTTAGTGGTATGTGCCATTGGCTAATCATAAAGAGATCAGAGCCACCATTGGGGGGGCAGTAGTCCTGTGGCTTTAAAGGGGGGGTTTGGCCATGCTGTACATCCCAGATTAGCTGCCCTCCCTTCGAGTTGACAAAGCAGAAGGAGAATTCAACGAAGCTGCTGAATGGAATCAAAGAAGAGGAGAATAAAGAAGACCCCTGCCAACCTCTAAAGGTCTGCTGAACACCAATGGTCTTTTTGAGGCCACCAATGTATTTTTTTTGTAACTTTTATGGGGGGCCCTGGCTACCAATTTTTTTTAATTTGGGGGCAATCCTGGCCACCAATGTTTTTTTTAACTTGTATAAGGGGGCTTAATAATCTTTTGGCCAAAAGCGTTTTTAATGTTTCAGTGCTCATGTCTGTGGCCTTTTTTCTGTTTGGGGGTGGGTAGCATGTGGGGTGGGGCTTTGGGCTGGACAGGGCCCAGAAAATTTGTGGGGCCCTATTTCTAATGGCAGCACTGCCTATAATTAATGATGCACTGAAACAAACCATACATGTTAGGTCACATGAGCCAATTAACAAGCAAAGTTCTGTTTTTTGCTTTCACACTTTTTCCTGTTACAGTTAGAGTTGTAGTATTTCTGGTCAGGTGATCTCTGGGGCAGCACAGGGAGCATCATAATATGTGGGCTCAAGGTAAAAGATGTAAAAGGCTGATATTTACTTAAAATGTATATTCCAGTTTGGAAAGATTTTTAAATAGGCCACTTAATATGATATAAAGTATATGTTGCTTAAAGGGGTTGTTCACATTTAAATGAACTTTTAGTATGATGTAGATATTCTGAGACAGTTTGCAATTGGTTTTTATTATTTATTATTACTGGCTTTTGAGTTATTTAACTTTATATATTCAGCAGCTCTCTAGTTTGCAGTTTTACCACTCTGGCTGCTAGGGCCCACATTGCCCTAGCAACCACGCATTGATTTGAATAAAATACTGGATTATGAATAGGAGTGGACCTGAATACAAAAGATGAATAATAAAAAGTGCCAATAGCAAAAAATCTGTAGCCTTCAAATGCATTTGATTTTTAGACGGGGGTTTGAAAACTAGAAAGGGTTAGAAGATAGTAAATAATTCAAAAATGATAAAAAAAATAAATAATGAAGACCAATTGAAAAGTTGCTTAGTGTTGGCCATTCTATAACATTCAAAAAGTTAACTCGAAGGTGAACTACCCCTTTAAGTATTTATTGTGGCCTTTGAGCATACACATGGAGCAGATTTTGGTGAGAGAATGCACATCCACGTGTTTTCACACCAAAATCCACTGCGTGTATCTGCATACAGGCTGATACAGTGACTCTGGGTACCAGTGGCATAACTAGATGTTGCTGGGCCCACAGCAAAATAATTTGAGGGTCCCCAAACTGTCCAGAGATTGTCCTGTTTTACCAATATACAGTATAGTAAAATGACTCATTAATTAGAGCCTCATGGGCCCCCTGCAGCCCTGCTTCCTCTGTAGTAACCCCTGCTAATATTATTATTAAGTCAAATATCTCCCATGAAAGTAAATTATTGACTTCCTTTTTTCTAGCTGCTTCTAGGAAAGCTTTATTTAATTTCTGGTTACAAAAGGAACCCCCCTCATTATCGGACATCATCTCTTATATGAATCAGCTTAGTTGGCAAGAAGCCTTAATAACTAAAACTAAAGGAAGTATTTCCAAAGATTCTTTTAGGCTAGTTTGGTCTCCTTATTTTGAAATCTGTAACTCCAATACTGGCGATCAAATAATGCGCTTTCTTCAATAGTCAGATGACCTATCTGACACTCCAGATGATAAATGGGCTTTTACTTTTTTTATTACTTGTGCATCTACTGGCTTAGTTAATTTTTTAGTTCGTTTTTTGTTATTTTTCATGAATGATATAGTTTTGATACTATCATGCCATTGTCTCCTTTGCAACATATTTTCTTCTTCTGCATAACATTTGTTGTCATTTTGATTTCATTTGTTTAATATGAAAATCAAATAAAATATTTTAAACAGAATGTATAATGTAGTTTGGCTGGACTTCATGTATGAATCATAACAGCAGAAATCCACATGTGGCTTAAAAGTCCAGTAACACCAAAAACGGAAGTGTTATAACGTAATCCTATATAATAAAGTTCAAGTGTCTCTGCGTCCAGTCCCTGTGTCTGTGGGATTGCGCTACTACACATGTGCCCCATGGACCGTCTCTGGCTACATATGTTCTAGCGCCCATTAATTTAACGGGCTTAATGTCTAGTTAATATATAATATACTCTGGTAAAACTGACAGAACTGCTACTATAGTTTATATACATAAGCTGCCATATAGCCACAGGGGCAGCCATTCAAGCTGGGGAAAAAGGAGAAAAGGCACAGGATACATACATATAGTGCATAACAAATAAGTCCTGTAGAATACAATGGTGTTTTAGCTGTTATCTTCTATGTAGCCTGTGCCTTTTCTCCTTTTTCCAGCTTGAATGGCTGCACAGCAGCTTGTTTGTATAAACTACAGCAGTATTAAAGAAGCAAACACACACCTTTTACCAGTGCAGGTCAAACCACATAATATTTTTATTATTTTGATACACTTTCAGGTGTTGTTGTTACTGTTCCTTTAAATAACATTCATGGGTGGCTATACTCCTGCTTTGTCTGTCCTTAGTTCATCTGAATGCTCCATGAGATACATGAGTCACATCAGTATGCACTCCAAAGCACATACCAGCATCAGCAGTAAAATAGTGACACCTGGGAACTGACAGTTGTATAACCACTTACAGAAATTCCTCAGACTTTTACTTTCACTTCTCAGATCTATAATGTGTGTATTGTGTACCCAGCACTTAGCACTTCTTAAAAAGTTCCCTTACAGAATGATGTATACACAATGTTACCTAACAGTGAACATACATTATATTCTTTGCTATGCTTTAGAGCTGGTGCTACATTACTTCACATTAGCACACTGGTCCCAAGCATTCTGGATACTACAACTCATGCCTGCAATAAATATTTCCTGCTGGGACTGCCGGTTCAGTAGAATACAGAGCAATTAAGGGGTTCAGAGCAACTGAAATTCTTGGGTAACTTTTACGATACTGGTTTATTCGAGTTGATTCATTATCTACAAAAAAAATGGTTGAATTGATAGCAGATGATGCAGTTTCATACAGAAATCATATGCGATAGCTCATTAGTGTATTAACTAAAAATATTGCTCGTTTTTGCTGTGAAATCCTTATAACTCATCTGAAAATGAAATGTGTTGTAAAGGAATTTACCTTTCATGAAGTCTGCCCTTATAATCACACCATTGACAATATTATCCCTTTTTATATCGTTTTATACGTTTTGATAACACAATATTTGTGAAAAATAATAAGGATTTGGAATTTTGTGACACATTTTTCCCACTGCTTTGGTCATAAGTTCTTAACGATGGGATTTAAAAAATAAAACTAAAGAACTGTGAACGCCCAGTAATATATTTTGAGCAAGATAACTAGAACATTAAGCAGGGTTCTCCTAAATTGTAATTTGCAAATCCGGATTCAAAAGAACAGGTCGCCTTTAGATGCAAAGACAGAAGGAAAATATTCAACTTTCTACATTTCTACAATTATTTCTCAAACTATCTCATGTTTGATGGGCAGAATATATTAAAATGCTGTCATATAAAGAAGTCTGCAGCGCACTCGACATGGAGCAATAAAAATGACTTGGATACCTGCAGGTTCCTGTGTAAGGGTCTGGCCACACAAACAGATTCGGGGGGAGATAAGTTGAAGCCGCCCGAAGTTTCCTCGTGAGATTGTTACCCTGAAGAAGAGGAGATTTGTCACTGGGGCGAAAAATCTCCCCGAATCTGCTCGTGTGGCCAGACCCTAAATTGTCTTAGGGCCACACACAGAGCTACAAGTAGCAGCTACAAAATGCCAAAAAATACCCTGCCATAGACACTACTGAGAATTGCCTCTGCTAAAACACAAGTTCTGTCTTAGCAGAGACAATGATCACTTTGTAGCTGTGATAAGTGGCTGCTACTTGTAGCTCCGTATGTCAGTGCCCTTAGGCAGTGTTTTTTTCTAGCACCACATTTCTCTCTCACTGAACCACAGCATCTAACCACACTGTGTCATTCTAAAGGTGGCTCAGATGTAGAAATCCACTTGTTTTCCCCGATATGCCCACATTGAATTGGGCGATATTGGGCTTATCTGATTTTGGGCCCTAGGGCCTAACGATCTGATCATAATGCATCCAATAAGGGGGGTCAGATCACAGGACCACATAAATGCGCAGATACGGCCGCAATCCTATGGGATTTTTTAACCTGCCCGATCCAGATCTGGCCAACTTTCAGCCAGATATCGATCAGGGAAGACCATCGGATGGCTTTACACGTGGTCCAATAAGCTGCCGACACGGTCTGTCAGCAGCTTTTATCGGCCCGTGTACGGGAGCCTTAAGGTAGTGTCCCTTTTATAAAATGGCCCCTATTTAACTACAATACAATTTTTATTTAATGTTTAGCAGTTTTTCATTTCCTGTCAATCAAGAAATCACACAGGCTTAATGTACTGGAGTTATGTATTATTCAGCTTCACCAGCAATGTATTCATTTACAACCATTAGGAGAAATAGGTATTTATTTCTTTATAGACCCACAGTTGCATGCTCTCTGGTAGATAACAAGCTCTCTGCTTTGCTTCTTTGTCTTATCATCAGCAATCAGCACACAGATCTGCACACACGCCTAACAAAAGCTGTTCCCTGATAGCATACACAAAGTGCACACAACTCTATAGTCAACCCTGCTGTAGCAAGATTAGCTCCATGGAACTGCTTCGTAGTCAAAGATTTAAATGCTTATAGAAAAACAAACAAACAAAAATAAAACTCATTTTGAAAGGGTATATCGTGGAATGAACGGTCTAATTCAAAGGAATCAATTTACTAATAACAGAGTTACAAAGACTTAAAGGGATACTGTCATGAGCAAATCAGTTAATAATGCTGCTCCAGCAGAATTCTGCACTGAAATCCGTTTCTCAAAAGAGCAAACATATTTTTTTATATTTAATTTTGAAATCTGACATGGGGCTAGACATATTGTCAGTTTCCCAGTTGCCCCCAGCCAGGCCCGGACTGGCAATCTGTGGGTTCTGGCAAATGCCAGAGGGGCTGCTATAAGGTCCCATAGAAAGTCAGTATTTAGTGGGCTGGTGGGAGCTGTTTGGGCCTCTATGTGGGCTGATTAGGCCTCTGTGTACCTGAAATGCCAGGGCCTATTTTAATTCTCAGTCCGGACCTGCCCCCAGCCATGTGACTTGTGCTCTGATAAACTTTAGTTACTCTTTACTGCTGTACTGCAAGTTGTAATATCACCCCACCCCCCAGCAGCCTAACAACAGAACAATGGGAAGGTAACCAGATAACAGCTCCCTAACACAAGATAACAGCTCCCTGGTAGATCTAAGAACAGCACTCAATAGTAAAAAGCCAAGTCCCTCTGAGACACATTCAGTTACATTGAGTAGGAGAAACACCAGCCTGCCAGAAAGCAGTTCCATCCTAAAGTGCTGGCTCTTTCTGTAATCACATGACCAGGCAAAATGACCCGAGATGGCTGTTAGCACACCGATATTACAACTAAAAAAATTGGTTCAGGAATTAAACAATAAAAATGACGCCATAAAAATCACGACAGAATACCTTTAAGAATTAACAACAGTTTAACACTGGATGACAAACATCACCGGTAATGTTGCCCAATCAGAACTTTGCTTTTGTTTTCTAACTTGTAGGTGACTGTTCAAATCTAAATGCTGATTGGTTGCTATGTGCAACATCACCGGTGATGTTTATCTCCAATGTTAATAAACACACCACGTGTTCAGTTTAACAGTTTTGATTGCAGAGAAACAGTTATACTGGTTACCTAGAATACTTTAGTTTCATAAGTGCAATAGTGACATAATAAAAATACACAATTTTTTGAAAAATCACAGTATGGTACATATATATACATATTTCTGGCACTAGAACTTTATGGATGAAATGGACACAGGGAGTTACAAGGTCCTCATATCTTTATACTGGCCACAGTTTTCAGCATATTAGTGCCTATTTTACTAAATGCAATCAACGTTCCTGAAACCGCCATCCATAGTCAGGGCACCAAACCTAGAAAAGCGAAAACAATTTAAGCATGAACATTTAGTTTTATAGCATTTTAACTGAACACACATATACATCTGTATTAGACAGGGTCTTTATTATCCTGTTCTCAATTAAAAACATCAAATAAAATTCAAAGTCGTCATTCAGCAGGTTGCCAACTGCATATCCATGTGGATCCAACTGAATTATTTCTGCTAGTGCATCTTAAAACTGTAAGTGCCTAGGAGGAGTGCATTAAACTGCATGGGATTTGCTTGGAGGGGCTGCAAACACAATCCAATATATTTACACTGTCTCTGACTGCAATATTCTGAGTTCTAAATATGGTATGGGATCCATTATCTGGAAACCTGTTTTCCAAAAGGATCAGAATTATAGAAAGGTCATCTACCATAGACTCCATTATAATCAAATAATCTAAATTTTTCAAAATGTATTTCCTTTTTCTATGTAGTAATAAAACAGTACCTTATACGTGATTCAAACTCAGATACAATTAAATTATTGGAAACAAAACCAGCATATTGGGCTTATTTAATGTTTAAAAGATTTTCTAGTAGACTTAAGGTATGAAGATCCAAAATACAGAAAGATTTTCAAACAAGTCCTAAAAGCAGATGAGGAAAACCAAATTGAACAAATGAAACAAAAATTATTCTATTTGTTCATGTTTTTATTGAAAAAAAATGATCCAATAACATATCTGCATGTCGCAAAAGTAAGTAAATCAGTATTTACTTACTTTCGCTCAGTATTTGGTGTGACTCCCATGTGCAGTCATAACTGCAACAATATGTTTGTGGCAATTGTTGATCAGTCCTGCACATTGTCTTGGAGGTATTTTAGCCTATTCTTCTATAAAAAATAGTTTCAGCTCTTGGATGTTGGTGGGTTGGCCATTAGAAATCACGGGGCCCTGTACAACAAAATTTTTGGGGCATGCGCACAATTAATTCTATGTAGAATCTGCAAAATCCCAGGGGAGATGATGTACGGCGACGTGAGAACCACGTAATTCCTGGTAATTTTGTCGCATATGGCAGTCAGTGTTGTTGATGCCAGCCAAGTGGACAATGATAAACCAAAAGAACACTGCATAGGGGTAACATATATAAATGGGGATAGGGATGACTAACCCAGTGCTAGGGTGAGACCCCTATGCTACTGTCATAAGGTGGGGGTGGTAATTGATAAAAACACTACTGCATAAAGTAATGCTGGGAAGAGAATTTCCCTTATTTGTGGGCTTTTCAGCACCAAAGGAACAATGTCATCAAGTGTAAACAGTCCCCAGAATGATGTACCTTTCTCCCAACATTCAGTCTGATGTCATTTCTAATACAGAAGCTCATATTGCAGTTCTGTTCAGCTACTTCCGCATCTAGCGTCAAGCTCCGCTCCCGTTTAGTTTACTGAGCCTGTCTGCTCAGACAGCTGGTAGTGGTTCACTGCTTACAGAGGTGTCTGCTGCGCACAGATCTACAGCCAGCCAAGTACCTGTGCAGTTTATTCCCAAGAGCGTTCCTGTTCGGGACTTCAGAAGAAAGTGGCATGGCTTTGGCGCCGTCAAGGGAGGGCCCGGCTCTTCGAAAAGTGCAGCACTGCCGGCCCCCTTCAGGCCCGGGCCAGTACACTTGTACCCCCTGTGCCCCCCCGATGGCGGCCCTGTTGGTGGGTTTCTCACATGAACTACTTGCTTTAGCTCAATCTGCAACATTTCAGTTGGCCATTGACTTGGCCATTACAGAACATTCACTTTATTCTTCTTCAACAGTTCTTTGGTATAACTACTTGTGTGTTTAGGATCGTTGTCTTGCTGCATGACACACTGTCTCTTGAGATCCAGTTCACGGACAGATATCTTGACATTTTCCTGGCATTCTCTGGTATAGTTCAGAATTCATTGTTCCATCAATGATGGCAAGTCGTCAAGGCCCAGATACAGCAAAACACCTACACCACCATGTTTCACAGATGGGATAAGGTTTTTATGCTGGGATGTTTTACTTTCTCCAAATGTAATACTCCTGATTTATAAGCCAAAAAGTACTATTTTGCCTTTATCTGTCTATAAAACATTCTTCCACTTTCCTTCTGGTTTACCCTTATTCTGGTTTACCCCTTTAGCAAACTGTAGACGGTCAGCAATATTTTGGGGGGAGAGCTGTGGCTTTCTCCTTGCTACCCTGCCATACACACCATTGCTGTTCAGTGTTCTCCTAATGGTGGACTCATGAACATCAACATTTGCTGATGTGAGACAGGCCTTCAGTTGCTTAGAACTTACCCTGGGTTCGTTTGTAACTTCTCGAACTGACTCTTTGTTGTTGGAGTCGACCATTCTGGGTAGGGTAACAACGGTCTTGAATTTCCTCCATTTGTACACAATCTGACTGGTAGAATCCAAACTCTTTAGAGATAGTCTTGTAACCCTTCCCAGCTTTAGGGACATCAACAACTCTTTTTCTGAGGTCCTCAGACAAATGTGTTGTATGTGTGATCAGGCTTTGCTGGATCAATAAAACTCTCACACACACTTGATTGTCATCCCATTGACTAAAAACACCAAACTCTGATTTCACCTTTTAATTGCATGGTCCTAAGGATTCACTTACTTTTGCCACACACAAATATGTTATTGGATCATTTTTTTTATTTTCAATAAATACATGACCAAACATCATCATTTGTGTTTCATTTGTTTAACTACTTTTAGGACTTTAGTTTGAAAATCTGATGATGTTTAAGGTTACAGTCATATAATAATATAGCCAATTTTAAAGGCTCCATAAAAATACAGGCGGGCTAACTTGCTCGTAAGATTTTATGTTTGTGTGAATAAGATAGGACCATTACTGTAAACTCACTGGGACAGGGACTGATAATGTATAATCTCTGTACAGCACTACAGAATATGCCAGTGTTATAAAGGATAAATTAAAAATCTGCATCCGGATTGTGCCCCCATATAGAAGTATAATGCAGTATTGGGTGACTTTAAAGGGTTGGTTCACCTTTAAGTTAACTTTAAGTATGTTATGGTATGGCTATGTCTAAGCAACTCTTAAATTGGTCTTCGTTTTTTTTGTGTTGTTTTTTAATTATTTGCCTTTTTCTTCTGAATCTTTCCAGCTTTCTCTCCAATTCATATTCCAGTCTCTTATTCAAATTAATGCATGGTTGCTAGGTGAATTTGGATCCTAACAATCAGATCACTGAACTTGCAAATGGGAGAGCCACTGAATAAAAGGCTAAATAACTTAAAAACCACAAATAAATGAAAATCAATTGCAAATTGTCTCAGAATATCACTCTCTACATCATAGTATTATTTTAAAATCTTTATGGTTTCATGGTCTCCAGAACTGAAAATAGCATTTCCACTGTGAGTAACTATTTAGTGTTTTGCATGGAAAGTTTGAGATTTGCAAAAACTGTTGAAAAAATTAAGGGTACCTTTCCAAAATGTGATTGTTTTCCTCTAATTCTTTAACAACGCCCTCCATGTCTTCTTTCAGTTTACGCATTCTGTCAAAGAAAACACCGTTATACATTAATAGTAAACCGCAATGTTTACAAATGAACTGGGGTTATTTATTAAAGTCCGAATGCCAAAAACTCAGTTTTTTTTTTACTATAAAACCCAAATTTTTACTGGAAAAAAATCTCACATTTTTCAGGATTTATTATACCCTGAGGATGGAAAAAGTCAGAATCCAAAAATCCGGCATCTCAGACCTGCCTAGGTTGTAAATAAGTCAATGGGAGAAGTCCCAAAGATCTCCTGATCTGCGCTGGTTTTTGTGCAAGAATCTTAAGACTTTGTGGTTTTCGGGCGTCAAATCCGAAAAATCTGATTAAAATTTTTCACGCTTTACTTTTTTCCTGCACAGGAAATTTTGGGAAAAATGTATTGATAAAAAAGGGGAGAAAACCGGTGAAGATTTAGTCAAGAGTAGCTTTCAGAAAATAATGAGATCATTTCGGATTTTGATTAATAACCCCTAATGGCACATGGGTGTTTTAATGTACAATAAAACAAACTGCCTTGTTCAGTGCACATGAAGCTGTCTGTACCTACCCAAGTGTCATTTCCACTAAAGTGTTGGGACTTGAATATATTGGATTCACTCCTGATTTTATACCACCGGGTGCAGCAAACATATTTGGAGATATCTTCTCTTGATACTACAGTTGCACAGATTAAAAAGAAAACAGCTTAGCAGAACTATGCAGCTATACAACAACAAAATAAAGAGAGAGATGGCCGGGCTCCATAGACAAACAAGTAAACAATAGAAGCTGGTAGTGGTTCACTGCTTACAGTAATACCACTATTTCTCACTGCTTGATGCTGGGCAATTACACAGATTCTAAAAGATTTGTCTACTCTCTGCACTCTTCTGTTAATAGACTAACCTGTCTGTAGTCTTTGCCAAAAAGAAATGTAGAAACATTGCTCAGAGGACAAAGCATTTATAGAATGGGAGGTCACTTGCCCCATGTTTGTTCAATGGAGCACAGTAAAGTTATTGTGAGGTCGATCATAGGAAGTTTGCTGGAAAGAGAGCCTGATGTCAGGATATGGATGTATGAACCCAAAATAACCTACCCTGTGCTTCCAGTTGCTTCAAAATTCAAATCTTGTTGGCCAATAACTATTGGTGCACATGTGCAGTCATCATTCTTGTCTATATACAGACATACCTATGTCTCTGCTTATCAACAGAACTAATTAACCTACTGGGATAATATACACACATAACTTAGTAATAGCCATTAACGACCCAATACAAATAGTTATTTGTATCTGTCCTGTCACTGTGAAGCAGCCTTCTTATTAAGCCATATGGGCATGACACATTTGTGACCTCTTAAATGCTTCCTTTCCCTGTGATATACTTTTTGTGATAAATTAGATGATCCCGGTCTATGTTATTTAACCCAACACCCATCACTGTTTAACTAAAGCCCTATCACTAAAAGATCAAATTTGCTAGAATATCCAACTAATGCAGCATTTTGATGGAGCAGTTAAGTGTAAAAACAAATAATTTGTAACTAGATAGGCTGTGAAATGTGAAATATAAAATGTTTCTAATATAGTTAGTTAGCCAAAAATGTAATGTATAAAGGCTGGAGTGACTGGATGTCTAATATAATAGCCTGAAACCAACTTCCTTGCTTTTCAGCTCTCTAACTCTGAGTTAGTCAGCGATTTTAGGGGGGCCCCATGGGACATAATTGTTCAGTGAGTTTGCAATTGATCCTCCATCCAGCTCAGATTCAAAAGTAACAGTTATGACCCATGTGCCCCCCCCTCATGTCACTGATTGGTTACTGCCTGGTAACCAATCAGTGGAAACAAAGAGAGCTGCAAAGCAGGGAGTAGTGTTCTGGCTATTATGTTAGACATCCAGCCACTACAGCCTTTATATATTACATTTTTGGCTAACTAACTGTATTAGAATTTTGTTTTAATGTGCATGGGTTATCTATTTAGCCAGTTTGTATTTTTTTTATGTACTTTTAATGGTATTGAAGCTACAGGATGTACCTGGTTGATGTAAAGCTGGCACTTTGAAAGTTCTTCTTCAATGTCAAAACACTGGCTTTTAATTGAAAATAATTGTTTTCGTACATGAATCATCTTCCTAGAAACAAAGATTATACCATATTATTGAACACTGCTAGTTACCCCTTTTAAAATAAGTCACAGCGCAAAATACACTTACCTCATCCAGTCTAAAGTCTTGCTGCGGAAAACTTCATACTTGCCAACACATTCATCTTTGAAAAGGGAGAATGCTTTTGTTGCATGTATGCACAATTTCTGCCTGCATATAATGAAAACTCAAATAAATAGAGCATCACTGGTGTTGTAGCCAGTGCACTCTCTTGCACACCTACCCACTGACAATTTTATGTGACAATATATAAATATTTGTAGAATATTCAGTGCAACAACTTACAGTTGAGTGAAAGGGCCTTTTTTATATTGTATAGACTTGAATAAGAAATAAATAGAGAAAATATGCAGTTCTAAACTTTTTAACTGGGAGTTGCCTACTTGGGTAGCCGCTTAACAAAATGACCAGTACAACACAGATGTCCCCTCTATGCCGCCATTGTATTTCACAGACATGTGACATGGGGTGTCAGTGCTATTCAGAGCTATTTGACTTGTTACAAGCAGAGTAAGGACAAAGATACTGAGCCTCCTGCAGCACTAACTGAAGATGTTCTGAGCTATTCAACCAGGTTGATATAAAATGCCCTATGGATAATGTGCTATATAATGTAATTTTGCAAAATTTAATTTAAACAACGCCAAACATCCCCCCTCCCACAATACACCTTAAATGACTGATAGCTGCTTCTCATCCCTTTCTATGGGAATTATTCTGCTCGTATTATATGCTCAACAGAGGAGACAGATGCACAATTCCTTAGAGAGGATGCACCATGGGACACGATAACTCCATGCGGAGAAATACCTGAAGGCGCCAGGCAATAATGCTTTGTTACTACTGCTCTATGTGATATTCATTTGGAGAAAAAATGGTCATGGCACCAGCAAAAGTGCTTAACTTTCCTAATCAAGTAGACTGCATTTTTCCAGAATTAGTTCCTTCGTGGTCATAGTACTCAACACACGAGTAGACATGTGAATAACGCAAGACTTACTTGTCAAACTTGTGTATTTGCTCCTCATTGTACAAAAGCCCTGTAATAGATAAGAATATAATTATAACAGTGATTGAAATTTAAAAATGTTAAAAAGTTGTTCAAGTTAGGTGCATATATGCTTATGTAAAAGCAAACAACGACTTCCTTGTATGTGTAAGTCATTACTCTTAAATATCTGAAATATCATTGAAAGTACAGTACATCACCTATTACTCAATGGTAGTAAATTCAGCAACATCAAGGGTTGTATGATGTAAACAGTGAGCCTGATTTACAGTGCTCTCACACTGCAGTAAGATACGCTCACTAAAGCAGTTGTTTTTATCCTTTTTTCCCCACTAAGGCCTCACATAGACTGACCTATTTGACAAACGAATTAGGATTGCGGGTGCAAACACCTGCATGCTGCAAGCAAATACCATTGAACTACTGCTATAGTGTTATAGAGCAGGGACCTCCCTCCTCCTGTGTCTGCAAACATGGATATTCAAACTTGAAATGTTCTTAGTAGCCCTACTAAACTCCAGTAGCTCCATAAACTCCAGTAGCTCCATAAACTCCAGTAGCTCCATAAACTCCAGTAGCTCCATAAACTCCAGTAGCTCCATAAACTCCAGATCCCAAGCAAAAAAGCAAAAAATAGTTCCTGGGGGTGCCAATTACAGGCTGTGGTTGGCTTTGAGGCCACTGGGAGCATCATCCAAGGCGTTGGTGAGCAAAATGTTGCTCAATAGTCACTAGTTGGGGATCACTGCTATAGATGACTGAATGCAGGTTGCAAATTTGCTTTACAACTTCACGCTCTACAACATGCTAAAATTGAATTTAAAGTATTACCCCTTTAGAGAGGTTTGGCAGGCAGGTCAACAACAAAGAGGGGCTCTTTAATTTGGGGACTAATTTACTTACTGCGCTGTGCTTTATCCTTCTTGAACTGGCAGTATATTTCTGTTATCAGAGATAGCAACACTTGCAGTTTCTCCACACTAAGAAATAGAAATGAAAATGTAGATGAAATTTGCATTTTTTAAAAATGATTTTTCTTAAACTTTGATTATTTACTTTCTGTCAGCTGAGTGTGAGCCTTCAGTGTTGATCCAGGTGTCCATGAGAGCTCCTCCAGGAGTCAGTTTGTTTTTAACTTCTTGTAACGAGGATTTCACACTTTCCTGCGTGCTGGAAAGCTGCAAAGGAAATTCCTTTTCAGTATGATGAAACAACTTAAACTCTGCATTCAAATGACTGCCCTTGAGTAACATGTAAGCAGCTAATTGATCCATTAACCCCAAAACTTGATGTGGGAGAGATTTAAATTAAAAAGTGGACGAGAGAGTTTTAAAATGAAACAGGAAATGCTAGGACTGTTTCCCATGCTTTACTTTGCAATACAACGATAGACGATTAAGGGTACTTTTACTACCCTAGTTCTCCACAAGCACAATAGCAATCTGAAATAGTCATAACATATTTTTTATGCTCTTTAAAATAGCCTGCAATAAATAAATTATAAACTCCAGCCAGCACTGCCCTCTCTCTTGCTATTTCACTGTGATCCATGTTAGCAATTATTATTCAAATAAAACACAAAAAGATAAATAAGTGATGATAGGATAAATTTAAGGGGTTATTTACTAAAACCAGAATCTGGTTGGGGTTTTAAAGGGGAAAACACAATTTTTTTCATGAAAAATAAAAAAATAAAAAAAAACTTGAATTATTCAAGATTTGTTATTATGTCCTGAGGTAGCTAAAAGTCAGAATCTGAAAATACTCCATCTCAAACCTGTCGAGGTCATGTAGAAGTCAATGGCAGATGTCCCTTTTAAAATTGAAATTTCATCATCTGCGCTGGGTGTTGTACAATAATCCAAATAATTGGAATAATAAGTGGTTTTCGGGCTATAATTGAAAAATTTAGTTTTTAGGCATCAAATCCGAAAATGTATCAAGTCTTTTCATGCACCGAATTGTTGGAGTTATTTTATTGATAAATGAGGTAAAATTGTGGAGTTTGATCGAATTTATTTAACAAAATAATGAGAACATTTTGAGTTTTAGTAAATAACCCCCTTAATGTTAAACTGCCGAGCTGCAAAACAAAACATAAATGCCAAAGCCAATTTTCTTAGAATATCACATGATATTACAGGAAGACTATACCTTAAAGGGGCACTCCAGCTTACAAACCAAACTTTGATTTAATTTTCTATGCTGAAATCCAGCTGTTTAACAGTTCTTCTCTTTCTGCAACATTTGAAATCCTGGCAGGGAAGGAGGAACTAAAACACTGATGTTACAAATTGTAACAACTTCTCTGCAGCTCACAGACAGCATGCAGGAACTACATAACCCATAATGCATTGCACCTTTCCTTATTGAAATCACTTGTGCAGGGAATTGTGGGGTTTGGAGGATGCAGGCTAAGGACAGATTGTGCTGATAAAGAGTAACAGTAGTCAGCCAGCTCAGCAAAGTAGTAAAAGAGAGGTCAGCAGGAGAGCAGAGGGCTACGCTTAGGGAACTGTCAGAAATAGAGATGCACCGAATCCACTATTTGAGATTCGGCCGAATCCCCAAATCCTTTGATAAAGGTTTGACTGAATACCGAACCAAATCCTAATTTGCATATGCAAATTAGAGGCTGTAAAAGAAAAAGTGGGGAAACATTTTTTTTACTTCCTTGTTTTCTGGTGAAACGTCACATGAGTTCCCTTCGCGCCCATAATTTACATATGCAAATTAGGATTCAGATTCGGCTCGGCCAAGCACAAGGATTTGGCTGAAAAAGGACGAATCCTGGCTGAATCCAGAACTGAATCCTAGATTCGGTGCATCCATAGTGAGAAACCATTAAAAGGAATTGTTCAGTGTAAAAATAAAAAGTGGGTAAATAGATAGTATGTGCAAAATAAAAAAATGTTTCTAATATAGTTAGGCAAAAATGTAATGTAATGTATAAAGGCTGGAATGACTGGATGTCTAACATAATAGTCAGAACACTACTTCCTGCTTTTCAGCTCTCTTGGTTAACACTGACTGGTTACCCTGGTTACCAGGCAGTAACCAATCAGAGACTTGAGGGGGCCACATGGGTCATATCTGTTGCTTTTTAATCTGAGCTGAATGCTAAGGATCAATTGCAGACTCACTGAACAGATATGTACCATGTGGCCCCCCTTCAAGTCCCTGACTAGCTCAGAGTTATAGAGCTGAAAAGCAGGAAGTAGTGTTCTGGCTGTTTTATTAGACATCCAGTCACTCCAGCCTTTATATATTACATTTTTGGCTAACTAACTATATTAGAAACATTTTTTATTTTTCACAGCCTATTTACTGTATATTGCAAAGTCGCTTAAAATTATTTTTCAAAAAGCTTAAGTTATTTTTTTGTGGAGTTCGCTTTTAAGAATGGATACTTAACCAACATAAGTGACCTATTTTAGCTTTAGCTTGAGAGTTAAAGATACAGTGTGTCCATTCAATGATTGTTTACTTAAAAATTGCTATTTTCTATGTATCCAATGGAAAACTAGAAAAGAATACTTTTATAGAAATGGTTTATTTAGATGAAGCACTGTTTTACATATTTATTTAGAGAGACCTGCAATGTTCAGGGGTAGAGTTTACCATTAAAATATATTTTGAGTTAACAGTTTATTTTAAAAGTGCAAGCAGGGGCTGAATTAATTTTGTCTGAAATAAAGTGTAAATTCTGGTCAACACTTATTGACTAAACGCACATAGTGAAGTCTAAAGGTGGCCATAGACAAACAGATAATATCGTACGAATTGAATTTTCATCCGATATTCGTTGCGTGTAGGCTGGAAAAAGAGCCGACCGATATCAGCAAAAGACTAGGATATCGGTCGGCTCGTCGATCGGACTGGACGGAAAATTTTGATCGGGTGCCTTTGAAAGGACCCAAACATCGGCCATTGTTAGTGCTGAATCATCAGATACAGGTAGAATTCTATGGTATATCTACCTGTATATCGGACAATTCAGCTCTACACGTGTGTATTGAAACGAGCAATCTTTCTTGGAAAGATCTTTTCCAAGAAAGATCGGAATTGTTACGTCTATGGCCACCTTAAGTGTGTTACTTTTAAGTAGCACAGTTGGCATTTCTTTTTACAGCTTATGTACCGGTCTTCGCTATTTTTGCACTGATTTTTTTTTTATTATTTTCATTTAATTATATTATTTAATATTACATTTATTATTCAAGATTTTATACTAAACAATGAAGTCCAAAGAAGTATCTCATATAGAATGAAAGACAAAGGAAAGCATTCATCTCTTACATTCACCAGTTTGTCATGGATTACATAAACTTCTGGTTCCACACTGGTCTGCATCAGTTGTTCATATCTGAAAGTTTACACAGACAATAAAACACTTTCATTAAAAAATCTGCAAAGCCTTCTATTTACACAGTAGAATAAGTAAAAGTTATGCACCCCATAGCAAAACCTGTTTAATATTCCCTTGAGTCGAGGTGAGAATGCTGTTTTACAGACATATATCATGAGTTTTCGTGTGATGTCTCATAATCACAGTTAGATCATGGGAATATACATAAAAAAAACACATTGACAGTTGACATGAAAATTATGCCTTAAGGTGGCCATACACGGATAGATCCGCTCGTTTGGCGATGTCGCCAAACGAGCGGATCTCCCTCCGATATGCCCACCTTGAGGTGGGCAATATCGGGCAGATCCGATCGTGGGCCCTAGTGCCCAACGATCGGATCCTAGCATTCACAAACGGGCGGTCGGATCGCTGGACCGCATCAACGAACAGATGCGGCCGCACTTTCGGCCTTTCCGACTTTCGGCCAGATCTCGATCGGGGAAGCCCGTCGGGGGCCCCCATACACGGGCCAATAAGCTGCCGACACGGTCTGTCGGCAGCTTTTATCAGCCCGTGTATGGCCACCTTTAGACCTTTTGTGCGCAAGAAATGCATTAGCCATGATTTCAAATATAAAACAAACACTATGGGGTATATTTATCGCGCTGTGTATAAAATGGAGTGAAGCATTTCTGGTGATGTTGCCCATAGCAACAAATCGGCAATTAGAGTTCAACAGTTAGAAAACAAAAGCAAAGATCTGATTGGTTGTTATGAGCAACATTACCAGTAATGTTTTACTCCACTTTTTACACAGCAGGATAAATAGAGCCCTATGTTTTATATACCTTCCTATTATCTAATGGTGATTGTGAAACATCATCTTGGGCTTGGGAGTGCTGCCTCAGTATTCTCCATTGTATAACACATGATGCATTAGTTTAAAATAGTTGAGACCCAGCCATGTAAATAAAAGTGGTGAAACGCGGAGTGTGATCTAAAAGTGCTCTGAGAATACTAATCAGAGTCGTTAGTGGTATCTTTAGACAGTACTCTAAATGAAAAATCAGGTTAACTACAGATTGGTACAAATATATGATGGATAATACAAACATAGAAAGCTATTGAACCAATTACACTTAACATACATTTTGAGGTCTTTTTCTGTTGTTCTGTTACAGAGGTTAAGCTTAAGAGAAACTTCAGTATTCATGTGAACATTCTCATTATACTCCTCCTTCATTATTTCACTAGGGAAAAAAAATGAAAATGTGTTAATCATTTGTAATATAGCTGTACATGCCTAATGAAGACAAACAAGCTGCCAACAAATTTGCGTAACTTGATGATTTATTTCATCTTCATCTATTATGTAATGGTGGCTATACATGTCCCAGTATCGTTGGTAAAAGTAAAGTAGCAGGAAAGCGACACCACTGTACAAGTTTGTGCAGTCAATTTGCAACCAAATGGTGTTTAGTAGGCATCTGGATTTCTATAGCAACTGCTAGTACAACTACTAATTCCAAGCATGGCGTTGTACAATAGAAAACATTTTAACGCTCACTCAAGATTCAGATAAAAGCAGTTTCTTTACTGAGAAAAAACCCATTTGTATTCAATTTGACATGAGTCCCATGTTAACTAAGAACTCTGGTTTACAGTTATCAGATGCATCAACATTTATTACGAACTAGAATGTGTTAAGGTAGCCATACACTGAGAGATCCGCTCGTTTGGCAATGTCGCCAAACGAGCGGATCTCCCTCCGATATGCCCACCTTGAGGTGGGCAATATCGGGCCGATCCGATCTTGGGCCCTAGGGCCCAACGATCGGATCCTAACGAGGCCTTAACGGGCGGTCGGATCGCGGGACCGCATCAACGAATAGATGCGGCCGCGATCCGACGGGATTTTCTATCCCATCCGATCGAGATCTGGCCGACTTTCGGCCAGATCTCGATCGGTGAAGCCCGTCGGGGGGCCCCATACACGGGCCAATAAGCTGCCGACACGGTCTGTCGGCAGCTTTTATCGGCCCGTGTATGGCCACCTTTACGGAATTGTTTAGGGCAATGACACACATTTTTCATGCTGCCTGAAAATTTCCAAAATGCCGTGTCATTGCCAGCAATTTAAATCTGCAATTAAATTACTCAATTTGTGTACTTGCCTCATAAGGTACCTTCATGATTATGCAATTTGTATAATTTACATTGCAGGCAATTATGCAATTTTAGATGTTAAATCACAGAGGATAAAACATACCATCTGTCATAGCCTTTAGTTGTCAATACTCACTATCTAGTTGTGATTTTCTTGTTTGTGAATGTTTGTATAACATCGGATTTACTCTAGATCTGCAACTTTATTAAAAAGTTTCAACTAATATTATTCTCTCTCTCTCTCCAGTTACTGATCCTAACCACCTCAGAACTCAGTATCTGTCATGAGACATGTTCTACTATTGTTAAAGGGATCCTGTCATCGGAAAACATGTTTTTTTTAAAAAAAATGCATCAGTTAATAGTGCTACTTCAGCAGAATTCTGCACTGAAATCCATTTCTCAAAAGAGCAAACAGATTTTTTATATTCAATTTTGAAATCTGACATGGGGCTAGACATTTTGTCAATTTCCCAGCTGCCCCTGGTCATGTGACTTGTGCCTGCACTTTAGGAGAGAAATGCTTTCTGGCAGGCTGCTGTTTTTCTTTCTCAATGTAACTGAATGTGTCTCAGTGGGACATGGGTTTTTACTATTGAGTGTTGTTCTTAGATCTACCAGGCAGCTGTTATCTTGTGTTAGGGAGCTGCTATCTGGTTACCTTCCCATTGTTCTTTTGTTTGGCTGCTGGGGGGAAAAAGGGAGGGGGTGATATCACTCCAACTTGCAGTACAGCAGTAAAGAGTGATTGAAGTTTATCAGAGCACAAGTCACATGACTTGGGGCAGCTGGGAAATTGACAATATGTCTAGCCCCATGTCAGATTTCAAAATTGAATATAAAAAATCTGTTTGCTCTTTTGAGAAATGGATTTCAGTGCAGAATTCTGCTGGAGCAGCATTATTAACTGATTTAATTTTGAAACAAATTTTTTTTTCCCATGACAGTATCCCTTTGATGATGGAAATTGTATGAAAAAACAGGATATTCTGGGTAAGGTTTACCAACACTTTACATATTCCCCACATTTATCATGAGAATACAGTATATTATATATATCATTTACAGACTCAGAAAAGAAGCAAATAAATGCTTATATGCTTCTGCATATTATATGGACAACAGAGGCATTAATTAATTAGTTATTACTTGAGCAAATTAACCTTTGCCTACCTTTTACTGAACTTAAAAGACACACACTGACCTTTTATGTAGTGTGTTCATGAAAATTGTTATGCCAGACGGCAACCTTATGATTATGGATCAAATGGATGCTAAAGTGAGAAATAAACAGAAGATGTTGCTTACCTAAGCCAGCGTATTCCTTTACGCATGAGCTCCAGTACAAGCAGCAGAGAGGCAGCAATTCGGCAGTAGTAGCAAACAGCGCCTGTTACTGCCTGGGAAAAGCAAATAAGAGTCTGTTTATTTAACAGGAAATGGGTTTCAAAAACAACAGAACATGAAACAAACCCTTAATAAAAAAAAACACCCTACCTCCCTACCCTACATAGACCCCCCTACCCCCCAGCCTAGCTGCCCCCTGGGCAAATGCCCCCAACTCTACCCCTCCATTCAGATTTTGTCCAGAGGAGTTCACAGGTGCCATCTTCTTCTCTTTGGTAATCTTCGGAATGAGACAGGCGAAACGGCGCATGCGCTGTTGGAGCAATTGCCGAAGTGTCGGTCTCATTCCAAAGATTACTGAAAAGAAGAAGATGGCGTCTGTGAACAAAATCTGCATGTAAAGAGTTAGGGGCATTTGCCCGGGGGGGGGGGGCAGTTACGCTTCTTACACAAAGATTGGCCATGATTATTCTCCTGTAGAGCTTAGAGTTTTTCATCATGAGCCAAATAAACTTGACAGTGCTTGACAGTAATATTTAGAAAACAGGGCACTAACAAAGTTTTATAGATGAAAGAGCAGGAATTAAAATGCCTGCTTGCATGTTTTTACATAGCAAGATTGCCAACATATCCCTTAACGATTCTTCGAAAATTGATTTTTACGCAAGAAATTTTACATTCATCAGAAACTATGAAAAACTCTGAATTTCATCATTCCAGCAGCAAGTAGCAACCAATCAGTACTTAGTTTTCATCAGTCTACTATGTTTCAGAAAGCAAAGCTAATAACAGATAGCTATTACCCAAACTGCAAAAACGTAACTATTAAGATTATTTTTTTTATTTATTTTATTTTTTATTAAATGCTACAATGCTGCTTTGTGTACAAGGCCTGGACATGATTTATTTCAGTTATTTTAAAAATCAATTTCAATATTGAATAATAGATTCTTGTTTGCCTCTACCATTTACCATGTTCTACCAATAATGTGATCTGTACATGCAATTGATATAGCTGTATAAAAATCTGATTTGCCAATCTCAGAGCTAAAAACAAAAAAGCAAAAAGCTGTTAATACCTACCTTTGCCATGTTAGCATCTACATCCAAGTCATAGTGAGAAACAAGCTTTGGAATCACAACTGAAATAGAAGCATAAGTCTGTAAGAACTCACTACTATTTATTCATGTTGTTACTATAGTATATGTCAGTAGTTTAAATGACAAAATTGAAAAGTTCTATTTTAAGAAGACTACTAGATTCTGCATAAAGAAAAATTCTCACAAAGAACATGACATACTTTCCTCAAACCGCAGGCCAATAACAGAAACCATTTCTCTGGTTAAAACAAATATTGGATTTTCATCTGTGGTTATAGGAAAATGCTGAGCAAGTCTCCCTTGTTCCAACACCAGTCGTCTGCCTTCAAAGAGCAGCTCTTGGTTCTGGGCAGGGATCTTTGTCTGTTTGTACACCAAGTCATGGAAATCAGGTACTCTGAAAGGCATGCATAAATTGTTAATTAGGGCCTTTTAAATCGATAACTGGTTAGTTATACGTTTGTTAAAGGAATAAGGGAAGATTAATACACTGGGGGTGCAAAAATGTTTGGCACTTTCCAGTGTATTAAACCGCCAACTCTTTCTTCAGACTGATGGTACTGTTCAATTAAAATGTCATAACTCCCAGACTCTTAATTACTAAAAGGCATTCCACTAACTCTGTAGCATTTCCCACAGCTAATTTTTTCTGCATGCGCAAATTGCCAATTTTTTTAAATTATTCTGTTCTAATTTTTAACAGGAGCACCAGTCCTGGGAAAAAAGTTAGCAACGAACATATTAGCATCCCCAGTATATACATTTTTCTCGTCATTTAAAGGAACAGTTCAGTGTAAAAATAAAACTTGGTAAATAGATTGCATTTTTTTTTTATTTTGCACAGCCTAATTAGCCAAAAATGTAATCTATAAAGGCTGGGATGATGGGTATTTATAATGGGCAGAACGCAACTTTCTCCTTTACTAAGTCACTGATTTGAAGGGGCCACATGGGACATAACTGTCCAGTTAGCTTGCTTTTGATCTTTAGCATACAAGTGGGCTTCAAAATCAAACTAACTGAACTGTTATGTCCCATGCCCCTCCCACCCCTTCAAGTCATTGACAGGTTAGAGAGATGCAAAGGAGGAAGTTGTTCTGGCTATTATGTTAGACATCCATTCATTTCTATACTAAAATATTTTGCACAGTTTCTATTTTTCGCAGTTTCATTCTTACACTGAACAGTTAAAGTTCCTTTTTGTGAATATAACTATGAGAGTCTAGAATTCACAAAAATAAGTCACAAATTAACAACTGTCAAATTCTTTAACATTCGCTCTTTCATGCACTCCAACATTAGGACTCTAATACTATCTTTTACGGTCTTTAATCCTTAGTTATTTCTTGCCCCTCCCAGTCTCCTGTCTCCCCCTTTCTCTCCTAATTCCAAGATTTGGATCACATTTTTAAAACTTCAGCACATTTCTAGGATTTAAAATGCAGCTGACTTGGAACCATAAAAGTATCTTTTCAGACAGTTGAAAAAGACAATTGTTTCTTCAAACGTAATTATGCAAATTAGGATTTGGCTCAGTATTCATTCAAGTCTTTTGTCAATGCTTTGGTATTTGTCCAAATTAAAAGGCCATCGATTTTTTTTTTTTTTGCAATTAAAACAATAGGCAAAACATATGTTCAACATATACCCAAAGCACTGAACTCATGTTCAAAGGGTTAGCATGCCCTCTTAAATCTTATGAGGAAAGTATAAGCACTTACTTGTCATATGTGTTGATATAGATCTTGTGGAGAGTCATTTGCTGCAGTGAAAACACATGTATAACAATGCGATTAAATATATCATTTGTTACTGCAAAGAACTGCTCAAAACCCCAACACTTCTCCTGATCAGCTTCAAGGATATTCGCAAGGACTGGAGTAAATAAAGTCTGCAGACCCCTGGAATGAACCAAAAAAACAATGATCTTCAGGAGAATTTATGAGAATATTTCTGTTACAAATCCTCCCAGCTTTCAACATACAATCTTAGGATTTACACAAAAGTGCAGTGGCATAACTAAGGGGACTCAGGCTCTCCCACAAAATGATTTGCCACTCCCCCCCCCCAGCGGTAATAGGTGACTCATGGTGCAGGATTCTGACAAAGGGATGATGCACCATCCCCAAAACATTTATCTGTGTAGTTGCACTGGCATAATAAATGGGGTAAGCTCCCCGGCCAACAACTTCTAGTGAATGCAGTCTCTATTTCATGTTCTACGTAAATCCCGGGACCATAAAATAATTAGAAGGATATGTGCAGCTGTGAAACCTTTGTGTGTGTGAAGTGATCTGTCTTGCAACAGGCACAAACAGTGCTCTTTGGCAGATAACAAGGTAAGAGGAAACAGCTAACTAAGAAGCTCATGTACTTACATTGACAAATTACAGGTAATGGGTAATTCCCCGCTCCACTCAATTGGGCCATTTTCTGCACGCTGTACACCAGATATTGCCCCAGATGGTTTGCCAGCGATTATTTTATACCTGTAAAGAAACAAAAGGCAGGACCATATTTATTAAGTAGTAGAACTCAAAAGATATGAGGAACTTTCAGTTAGCAAATTTATTTAAGAAATACATATGCAACACTGTATTTGCACATGACAAGGGAACATCTCATACATTTAGTGCATGGACATGCCTTGGGTGTTGTCTGCCCCAATAAAAGCCAAGCCACCCAGACTTTTTATTTAAGCAGTTGGTTTTGAGAAACCATGCAAAATTATACGTTTATTGTGGCTTTTACCAAGTTACAATCACAAAGAGGAAGAGACTTTTATCTGAGGTTAATTATTTTCATAGGCCTTTTGCAGTTTAAGGTGAGAGCATATTAATACCATAAAATTATTGCTTAGGAAACTCTAAAGCGAAAACACTTTTGTTCAGCTTTGACTCAGTATTCAGAACATTTTTATTTTTTTTATCTAAGCACAGGTAAAAATTATTTGCATAATAGGAGTTTTTTAGTATACAGTAGTGATGAGCGAATCTGTCCCATTTTGCCAAAAAAAGTGGGAAATTTTTCATCCATATGCGTTAAAGTCAATGGGTGTTTTTCTTATGGCGACTTTGTCTCTGCGACAATTTTGTCTTGGCGACTTTTGTCACAGGAAATGTTTTGCTGTGGATTTTGGCCACAGTTTCACGAAAAAATTTGCAAATGGTGAAATGCGGAATTTCACGGATAATCTATGCCTGGCGAAAAAAAAAAAAATCGATCATCACTAGTTTTCAGTTCTTTTTTCAACATTCATTACAGTAATATTGGAGATTGCCCCATAATATAATTCAAACAGAACAACCATTTAAAGGGCATACATGACTTCCTTGTTCCTTCGAGGTCCTTCAAAAGGTCTGAAAGGAAGACTGCCTGTGGCAGCATGGTAGAAAGTCACTCCGATACTCCACAGGTCCACTGTTGCACTGTACTTCTTCTGATGTTCCTTTCGAAGCACTGCCCGCTCATACATGTCTGGGTGCTTTAAGTGCAGAAAAATATGTATATTATATCATATGACAAGTGCTTTGCAGGATATCACATTTGTTTTAATAGAATGTAGATACTATATTAGGAAAATATAAATTTTGGCAACAATGATAACTAGTCATCTTTATTGTGTAGCTGTGTTGTTTAGCAATCAATGTGAAAAGAATGTTTTT
Organism: Xenopus petersii; assembly: GCA_038501925.1. Classification (NCBI taxonomy): domain Eukaryota; kingdom Metazoa; phylum Chordata; class Amphibia; order Anura; family Pipidae; genus Xenopus; species Xenopus petersii. The sequence goes on from CM076677.1 coordinate 43,790,834, forward strand.
TTTCACATTTATAATGATTGGTTGTCAAAAGGCAATAAGAGCTACACAGCAATAAATCAGACAGACAGCCAGGCATATTAAAGAAATAAAAATGAATTCATCATTTATTTTATGAACTTTGTGTTTTCCTAACCATTTGCAAACAAAATCCCCAAAAAGCATCAAAAGGTTAATTTAAATTACGTTTTACTATGTTACAATGCATTTTATTGTTTGAATTAATATTAATTATTAATTCATTATTTGTGCATGTAAATGCAATCGAAAACGATATATTCTTTCCTTTTCTTGCACTTCTGTTCTGACCCTTGAAACAATGTTGAAAAAGCCAGTTGATTAAAGGAAATCTATAACCCTCAACAATGTAGGTCTCTATAAAAATATATTGCATTATACAACTCATGTTGTAAAACCCTGCTTCACGTAAATAAACAATTTTCATAATAATATACTTGCTTAATAGTATGTGTCATTGGGTAATCCTAAACTGAAAATTTACATTTTAGGAGAACTAAAAACGAACAAAGTAGCTAGAAATGTTGAACATTATGTTTTGGGCTTCTGTACCAGCCCAAGGCAAACCACAGCCATTTAGCCGTAAAGATCTGTGCCTCCAAAGATGCCCCAGTGGCTCCCCATCTTCTTTTTTGCTGATTCACTGCATATGCTCTGTGCTGCTATCAGTTACTGAGATTAGGGGCTGACTCACAATATACAGTATATACACAATATAAGGCTGATTAGTACTACATGGCAGCACACAACCAGTGCAATTAGCATCAGAATTTAATAATCAACCTTGTATCATCAGCTTATATCAACAGCTACTCAGAGCCCACTGAGCATGCAAGTGTTGCAGATACTTTCCAAGATGGTGACCCGCTATAACAAGTTTGAAGTCCTGGATCATTGCTACTATAGAGATGCTGAAACTTTAGGCTGGTGCAATAAATTTAGTATGTAAAGTATGGCATTTTAACCGGTCATTTGTAGGGTTTAGTTCTTCTTTAAGGGGCTGTTCACCTTTACACTAAACTTTAGTAAGATGTAGAGAGTGATATTTTGACACCATTTGCAATTGGCTTTCATTGTTTATGATTTGTGGTTTTTGAGTTATTTAACAGCTCTCAAGTTTGCAGTTTCTGCTAAGGTCCAAATTACTCGAGCAAGCATGCATTGATTTGAATGAGACACTAGAATATGCAGAGGGTCTGAATAGAAAGATGAGTAATAAAACACTGTGATAACAATAAATTAGAAACCTTACAAAGAATGTTTTTTTAGAGGGGGTCAGTGACCCCCATTTGAAAGCTGGAAAGAAGAAGAAGGCAAATAGTTTATAAAAATATAAAAAATAATGAAAATGGAAAAGTTGCTTAGAATTGCCAATTCTATAACATAATAAACATTAACTTAAAAGTGAACCACCCCGTTAAGAACTAAGGTCCGCCCCCTGGGATCCTACGATTCACAGTGCATACAAACAAACCATACATGTTTGGTCACATGAGCCAATTAATGGACAGAGGGGTATATTTATCAAAGAGTGAAGTTAAAGATCACCACAGCCTGCTAGAGTGAAATTCCACCACTCTATTCATTTCTATGGGATTCTGAAAGGCTTATTTATCAAAGGATGAACTTTCACCCATTGATAAATACTCTTAAAAATCTCATAGAAATGAATGGAGAGTGGTGGAATTTCACTCTAGAGGACTGTGGCGATCTCTAACTTCACTCTTTGAAAATATACCCCATCGTTTTTGCTTACACCCTTCTTCCTTCTGTATTTTTTTTGGTCAGGTGATCTCTGAACACAGAATGGGAGCTCAAGGTAAAAGATGTAAAAGGCCAGTATTTACTTCTGCCACATTGCTTCAAGAGTAAGAACAAGAGAACATATCAGTAACAATAGTGATTATAAAGTGCATCAAGAAGTAACAAAAGCCATAGCTTTTCGGTAATATAATAGGCAAAAAAGTACTGGCACTGCTCAATACCAAATAAACCATTTCTAATGTACCATTCTTAAATTACACTCTGCAACATTATAAGGTATAGGCACTATGGGTAATGGACTAGAATTTATTTTAGTTTACATATAAAACATTTTAAGTATAGCCTCTTACCAAGTACTCTTCAGTGCCATAGAGAGAGACAAACTGCTCATCGTCATCAAGTTCACGGGCTGCCCCAAAGTCTGTCAGCTTGTAAACAGATTGCCCATCCTCTCCAATCACTCTCATAATGTTGCCTGGCTTGATATCTCGATGAATAATTCCATTTTCTCTCAGGTGGTTCATGCCTGCCACTAAAAACAATAGTCAAATAGTCATTTGTACCTCTGTATGAATGACATACAACATATAGAATACTTGGGGGGTGGGGGTTTAAATAACTAATGGTCTTCATTTTTCTACATCTCTAGTTACAACCAGCAAATTGGAATGAGTGAATTATTTCCAGTTTTACTGCAAAAAAAATAAATAAACAAATAACTTCCATAGACTCCAAAGGCTGCTAAATAAAAAGTTGTGAAGTAGAAGTGGTAAGATAGTCTGCCCACACTCTGAAGAAACTTTCTGCATCTGTGGAATTAATGAGGAATAAGAGCTACAAGATCCAAGTGCCTCGATCTGTGGTTCATGGTTCATAAAATCTAGGTATGCCATAGACAAGCACAGTGCTCACACCCATAGTGCAAATTTTCCAAAAGAGGTAATTTTATCAGTGGTTTTACTGCTTTTAAAGCCAAACCTGTTTCTTTAAAGGTCATAATTTTCAATTTCATATTTTATGCAGGCTAAATAATATCAGTGCATTTGCCTTGTTGGTTGCGGTTTTTGATGGTAGAAGTGAAGAACTATACCTATTATATTACTCTGGAACCTCCTAGGTTGTGTACTGTATGAAGCAAAAATGATTATATTTGGTCATGTATTTATTGAAAAAACATATATGCAAGAGGCAAAAATATGACAATCAGGTTTGAATGAGAAACTCTGTTTTATTTAAAGACCAGGAATCCAACAAAGCCTGGTCACACATACAAAGCATTTGTGGATGTGTATCATTTCTGGAACAAAGGAGGTGTCCAAGGACCTCAGAAAAAGAGTTGTTGATGCCCACAGTCTTGTAACCTTTTCCAGTGCTATCTATCTCTAAAGAATTTGGATTTCACCAACAGTTAGACAAATTGTGTACAAATGGAAGAAATTCAAGACAGTTGTTACCCTACCCAGAAGTGGTCGACCATCAAAGACAACTGCAAGGTGTCTACAATGGAAGCCATGGTAATTCTTAGTCCACCATCAGGAGACCACTGAAAAGCAATGATGTGTATGTCAGGGTAGCAAAGAGAAATCCACTGCTCTCCCCCAAAAATATTGCTAGCTGCCTACAGTTTGCTAAGGATCATGTGGACAAACGAGAAGGATACTGGAAGAATGTTTAGTGGACGGATGAAGCTAAAATAGAACTTTTTGACTTAAATGAGCATTGCATTTTGAGAAAGAAAAACACTGCATTTCAGCACTGCATTTCTTATCCCATCTGTGAAACATGGCTGGGTTGGGCCTGTTTTGCTGCATCTGGGCCTGGACAGCTTTCCATCATTGATGGAACAATGAATTATACTAGAGAATGCTAAAGGAAAATGTCAAGACATCTGTCCATGAACTGGATCTCAAAAGACAGGGGGTCATGCAGCAAAACAACGATCCTAAACACACAAGTCGTTCTACTAAAGAATGTTTAAAGAAGAATAAAGTGAATGTTCTGGAATGGCCAAGTCAAAGTCCTGACCTTAATATGAAATTAAATGTTGTGGAAAGACCTAAAGCAAGCAGTTCATGTGAGGAAACCCACTAATATCCAAGAGCTGAAGCTACTCTGTATGGAGGAATGAGCTAAATTTTCTCTAAAGCTGTACATAGATGTTGAGATTTTTAAAAGATCCGATCCTCATAGTGAGACCACGATTTTCTCGGAACGATCGTAGAATCTTAAGAATTGACCATCAACTAAAAAGACCAATTTGCCAGGAAAACAAAGGGGAGCTGCCTGCTTGGCCCTGCAAACATAGATAGATTGCACTGGGACCTGGCCGATCAATTCCCTGACATAAGATGTACGATCCCTCGAATCCCACTAACCGCACGATAATTTCGAAGGATTGGTCGGACTTCCCTAAAATCAGTCGTTCGGCAAGAAGAATTGTCGCATCTATGGGGAGGTTTAGTCGATGTGCAGGACTGATCAACAGTTACCGCAAATGTTTAGTTGCAATTATAGCTGCCCAAGGGGGTCGCACCAAATACTGAATACGGATTCACTTACTTTTGCCACACGCAGAAATGTTATTGGATCATTTTCCCCCAATAAATACATGACCAAATATTATATTTTTTGTTTCATTTGTTTAACTAGGTTATTTTCATGTACATTTGAAATCAGATACTGTTTTCAATTACATTCATATAAGATATAGAAAAGCACCACTGTACATACACATACTCATACAGACCCCCCCCTTATACTTACATACATAGTTTAACAGTTTTGGGACTACTTTTTTAAGGATGGGGCTCTTTCATTCTAAAACCATTTCAAATTCATAAATACAAAACAGGGTTATCTCAGTAAATGATGGAGCAAAACCACGGGCAACAAATACTACCAATACCTTAGTTGAAATCTGTTCTGTAGTAAATGAGAAGCATATATTTTTTTACAATAAATAAAATCCTAGATCTTACATACTTCACGGATTTTATTTATTTTTTTAGACCAAAGGATTTTTTTCACAATGTGGCATTTTGCCATAATTCAGTAAATCAATGTCTTTGCGTGTAGTGTAGCAAGGAACGTTTTCATTAAGGGTTAGTTCACATGAGGAGATTCAGGGAGATTTTGTTGCCTGGCGACTAATCGCCTCTTCTTCTGGGCGACAATCTCCCCGAACTGCCTTTGCGTGTCTTCCCATCCGCTATAATGAAAAGTCCCCTGCGTTAAAGCACACGCGGTGCTGTGTTTTCCGAAGTCGTCAAGAGGAAACTTCGGGCGACTTCGGAAAACGCAGCGCCGTGTTTGCTTTAGCAGTTAGGCTTAGGCAGTTAGGGAAGATTGTCGCCCAGAAGAAGAAGTGATTAGTCGACAGGCGACAAAATCTCCCCGAATCTCCTCATGTGAACTAACCCTAAAATGTGACCACTGTATCTGTGAAATTCTAAGCCAACAATACCAAATGGCACTTTTTCAATATTTGTGAACATTACTAGTTTCTTATATTGTCGTCTCTTCAGACTTTCATCCCATTATCAATATAAGTTCAGTTTTTCATGAATCATCAGAAAGACTGTAATGTCTTTCAAATGTGTACAAAAAAAAAAATCAACCCTCTCCTTTTATTTTTTGCTCATTTGCTGTTGTGTATCAGCTTCTACTTCTTCTTAGCAAAGGTTTTGTTTACAATTCAGATGACCTCCTTGCTTTATTATGCAACCCTCCTCCATTGTACTTCACCAGATACATTAGCCAATACATAATACTGTATCCTGAATATTCATACTGTGCTTATCCTTGTTTCCTTGTGTTAAGCCTGCACAGAAAAACTGAAGTTAAAAAAGAGTAGTAGGTTCTGTAGGCTGTAGTTAGCACTGGCTTGGTAAACCATCACACTGATTGGGCTTCCTGATCAATAAAAGAAGTATATAGTCATAAACGTTATAAACGTGATAGTAGTATAACCCATGAAACAAAAGGTGATATTTAATGTACTGTTACATATTTCAATGTTTTGGAACATAAAATTGCAGGTGTTTGTTGCCCTAATTTACGAGTATTTCATATGACCGCTTACGAGAAAAACACATACCAACATCACGTGATACAATTAAGAATTCTGACTCGGGCAAACCATATGCATTAGCTGGCTCTTCTAATACAGAATATAGACTGGCACACGGGCAGAACTCCATCACAAGCACTTTATGGCGACTGGACATCTGAAAGCAACAAAAGAATATAAACAATCATATATGTATCACAGGAGAAGTAACACCAAAAACATTCAAGTTTTTATACAGTATATGCATTTAAATATAGTATACTGTTATAGTGCACTAATAACAAATGGTGTCTGCTATAGAAACACTACTTTAGTTTTTATAAAAATAAGTTAATCTGTAGCCCTGGGTTGGACATTCAAGCTGAATAGTGAAAAAAGGCTCACGTTCACAAAGCAGATAACAGATTGACTTTGTAGAATACAAGTTTAGTTATTTCACAGGAAAATAAACAAGGGTCAAATAACATTCATGACCATCTACAGGAAAATAGGACATTTTCATGGAAAGTGAAAGTAATTGCCTGCCCTGCCTCGATACCTAAGGCAATATATGATTGACAGCCGAGATTTTAAAAAGAGAACTAAACCCCCTTGCTAATAAAAACCCATACCCCCTCCCTGCTCCACACGCACAGGCGTTCACACAAGTAAATGCCCCAAACACATTTGCCAATCAACTGCAAAGGACTAGAACTATAAAGATAAATACAATAAGGGCGATGGCACAGGACATTTGTAGCCGGTTTAAATCTTCTCCAGCAAGGGCAACAAAACTTTTCTTTGATGTCTGTGTGAATAGCTGGCTGCAAAACACATGAGACCAGAAAATGCCTTCCACTGCATTTTCCAACTCTTATGCAATACAAATGTTTAACCAGCAGCCATTTACACAAACACCAAGCAAAAGGTATTTTCAGAGATTTTGTTACCCACACTGGAGACGATTTAGCACAAGCTACAAAATGTTCCATGTGCCATTACTCTATAACTGGAAAAACAACATGGATAGGAATGATTGGGAGAGCAAAAAGGATTGTCATTCTGTCTTGTCACTGTGAACACAGTCATTTTGCCCACAAAAAAAAAAAAAAACCAAAGTGTACATTTTCTGCTAGGAAAAAGGTAAACCAGCTTTGTTGGCAATTCACAACACTGATTTAAAAATAAATAAATGAATAAATAAAAAATCAGGAACTGCAAGTGCTCTATAAGTAAGCAAGCATATGATTAGGGATGCACCGAATCCAGGATTCGGTTCGGGATTCGGCCAGGATTCGGCCTTTTTCTGCCGAATCCAAAAAAGTGGATTCGGTGCATCCCTACATATGATTGCACCTGATTTGCATCACAATATCCACAAATACTTCCTTTACCTCTTCCTCAATTGCGAAGAGTTTAACAATATTCTTATGATTGAGTTTCTTTAACACTTCAAACTCCCGCATTTGAACATCCGCAGGACGTAGGAAACTTAAGTTGTTAAACACTTTGACCGCATACAAGTCGCCTGTTTTCTAAAAATAGAACAAATGAATTATAAATTACAAATACATTTTGTACTGGTACATATGGTTATTTATCTATTTCCAAGAAAGCTGAAAACCACATTTTTGTGTTTTCAAGCTTGAAAAAAGGCTCTGTGTAGCCTGAAACGTCGCTTATCCAGGTCCTGCAAGTGTTCCAAATAAGGATGCTCCGAATCCACTATTTTGGAAAATCTTCAGAATCTGAACCCTAATTTGCATATGCTAATTAGGGGTGGGAAGGGGAAATATTTTTTACTTCCGTGTTTTGTGACAAAAAGTCACACAATTTCCCTCCCCGTCCCTAATATGCAGCCGAACCAAATCCTAATATGCAAATTAGGATTTGGTTTGGCTGGGCAGAAGAATTCAAATCCGAATCCTGCTGAAAAAGGGCGAATCCTGGCTGAATCCGAAACCGAATCGCGGATTCGGTACATCCCTAGTTCCAAATAAAAGCATTTTTTGTTCAAAGAAAACTTGTGGTGCTGTACTTCAAGGAATATTTGCAAGAGAATTGGGAAGTGGCCATTCAAGCAATGTGCACCAGGACTCTCAGGTGTAGAGAATTGGGAGCTGATTCAACTAACCAAGCATGTGATTTCATGTTAGCCACAATTTATCAGCTCGTTTAATAATGCACGGGAAAATGTAATTCACAACTTTCGAACTATTTTTCCCATGATGTTATGTGATGATGATTGATTGTGTTAATGATTTTTCATAAATATATACACTAATAAAAAAATAATAATAATGTCCCCAGGGATTTAACTATGCTACCACTTTAGTAATAATAGCCTAACCTCGCAACATTACATATATACTGTAAATTTTTCACATTTGCCAAACACAGATATTTCTATTAAACATAGAGAGCGCTGAGCTTCAGACCTTGTTTAGAGGAGGGCCACTAACTTCAGAATAATTCTCCATGTTTGAAGTGCAGTGCTTGACATTTGGAGTCTCTAGCCCCATCCATAGATGGAGTGGTACTAGGGGTCTAGTAAATTCAATGCTACCATCAAATACAGGTTAGCGTTATACACTTTTTTTTTTCTTTTTTTGTTTTTATGTCATTATGACATTCTCCCTTGCTACCACCAGAGCACAGTTATACCTTATTGTACAATAATAGGATCCATTATCCGGAAACCCGTTATGCAGAAGACTCCAAATTATGGAAAGGATGTCTCCCATAGACTCCAGTATATAATCAAGTTATTCAAATTTAAAAAAAAAAAAATCCCTTTTCTCTATAGTAATGAAATGGTACCTTGTACTTGATCACAACGAAGATCTATCTATCATTAATCCTTATTGGTGGCAAAACAATCCTATTGGGTTTAGTTAGTTAATGCTAAAATTATTTTTTAGTAGATTTCATTTAGATATGAAGACCCAAATTATGGAAAGATCCCTTATCTGGAAATCCCCAGGTCCCAAGCATTCTGGAAAACAGATTCTATACCTGTACTTACCTTTGGCACTCCTAAACCTATGCACATAGCTTTTTGAGCACTATTGCTTTTACCATTGTTTAAATCACCCGCTACTCACCACTGGTTGCTTCACATTGACATAAAAGGGCTGCACTAAATATCACCTGTGCAGAAGATAAATGCCTTAAAATGTTTACTACCAGACAATGTGCAATCTTATGTGGCATTGTTCTGAATAGTCCACATCTTCAGTCACTCTTATCTGGAGCACAGGCACAAAATAATAATAGGGTTGTGTACTGTCAACCCTGACACCCATAATTACTAGATATTCACTAACTCATCTAGTTTACATGAGAACTGTCACATCATGCAAGTCTAGTCATCTGGAGTACTGGACTGTGGCAGGCAAAGCAGATCCAAAATATAGTTGTATTCATAACAGGGGGTGTAAATTGAGAGGCCCCTGACCCACCCCAAACAATTTTCAGGCCCCCTGCATGAAATTTTGGGTAACCTTGATGTATCACGTGTTGCAGCATTTGCCCCTTCTATAGTCATGACACGGATTCATGAATTTCTCTGTCCCAGCCCACTAAGGAAAAAGTGACAAGAATGATGCTTCCTTGAAGAGATTTAATGCAAAAATATGGCTTCTTAATACTTATAGAAGTTAAATAACATAGGATCATTTATGTGTAACACTCAAGCTCAAAGTGTCACTGCATATGAGCTTGGAATGTAAGACATAAACGATTAACTCATACCTCCCAACTGTCCTGTTTTTAGAGGGACAGTCCCTCTTTTGACAGCTCAACCTGCAGTCCCTCATTTGGACTGGAAAGTACAGTTTTTCTCTGCTCTGAACAGCCAGAAAAAGAAACAGTTTCTAACTTAATTGGATTTTGGCAGAGAGCCCAGAACAGCCACCAGGTGCACTTGGAAACTTTTGTAACAATTTCAGATAAGCAAATAAGTTATTGTAACAATATAAGATAACAGGTCCCTTGGGGAAACTGTGACTCACAGCTTAAGGGTAAGGTCACACTGAGAGATTCACCTATTCTTTTGGGCGACTAATCTCCACGAACTGCTTCCCCCTGTCTTCCGCCTTCCAGAATGAAAAATCGTTTCCTCGTGAGGCAACTTCGGAAAACGAAGCACTGCGAGTGCGATGCCGCAGTCGATTTTTCATTCTAGCAGGTGGAAGACGGGGGGAAGCAGTTCGGAGGGATTAGTCGCCCAAAAGAAGGGGCGATTAGTCACCAGGCAACTAAATCTCCCCGAATCTCCCAATGTGACCTTACCAAAACTGTAATAACTGAAAAAAAAACACAGAAATGTGTTCAAACTTTCATAACCTGCCAATTTTTGTAAAATGAACATGGTAATTAGGGAGTGTGGTCACAAAAATCGGCAACTTTTTTGTCCCTCTTTTTATTTACAAAATGTTGGGAGGTATTTTAACTACTTGTGAGACTATGACTGCCTTAAATTCTAGAAATCATTACAAGTAATAAATACAAAAAAAACGAAACACAATGAAATTAGAAAACATGCGAATATCTAGAAAAAAAAATCAGTTTTAGCCTGGTTTGGTTCAGAAAGAAATTCTTACCTTATTGCGGCCACGATACACATTTGCAGTTGCTCCTTGTCCAAGAATATCTGATAGCAACCAGAGGTAATTTGCTGTGCTCTGCATTTTGCTTAGGTAAGGAAGATCAGGTACCGTCTGAAAATATTCAGAAAAAAGAAACCAGTTATATCTGGCAAGTTAGAGCACTGGCTCAGAAGGCAAATGAAAAAGGCAGCAAATGGAATTAAACAGACAACCATATAGAATGCTGTATATCTTTAAGACTACAAAAAGACTCCATGAAAGAGAAAGTACAATGCAAAACACTAGAGAAAGTACACGAGGCAAAATTGTGTGCTATTTTTGCACACCATTAATATATTTTGCCTATATAGCATGTTATGGCAATACCTCAGGTGCATCCTGCTCTGTTGAACTGTATTTGCAACTACAAAGTATGGGGTGATGCACATAAGGGAACCCTGGAATTAGCATTCAGTCTCCTGTGTGTGTTGCAATAGTCACGACTAATGACTCATGCTAATATTATCTTTCATGATATATACAGGTAGTGACAGTCACAAAATTTCAAAAAAAGAAACCATCACTGCAACTTGTTCACAATTTACGAAATGGAGACTATTTAGGATCCACATTTGAAAATTGTGCACAAATTGTGGCGCAAGCTGGAACTTGTAGTGTGGGGAAAACATGGAATCTTGGATAAATTTTGCACTTTGCACCACCTTAATAAATGGCTCATTAAATAATTGTCAACTTCCCCAAGCAAGCACTACATTAGAACTGCCTCACAAACGAGAGGACATTTAAAAAATAATACTTTCGGCAATTTACAAAATGTTTTAAAGCCTCTTTTTACAAAAAATGTATCTGCATAATGAATATACTGCTACATGTTGTATTCATGTATTTCTATGTGGCAGGTAAAGTATAAATCTGCTACATGTTTTAATCATTGCAGCCTGCTTCTTTCCTGTTTAAGACCCATAACAGAAACAAAAGTACTTTTACCTTCACTTTATAGCACAATGTGTGTTTAAAAACATTGTGTGTTTCCAATCTAGTACAGGTATCGGACCTGCAATCCAGAATGCTCGGAACTTGGTTTTTTTTTGGATAATGGATCTTTCTGTAATTTGGATCTTCATATCTTAGGTCTACTAGAAATTCATATAAACATTAAATAAATCCTATAGGCTGGTTTTGCTTCCAATAAGGATTAATTATATCTTAATCTAGATCAAGTGCAAGGTACTGTTCTATTATTACAGAGAAAAAGGAAATCAATTTTAAAAATCTGGATTATTTGATTATAATGGAGTCTATGTGAGACAGCCTTTCCGTAATTGGAAGCTTTCTGGATAACGGGTTTCTGAATAACGGATTCCATACCTGTGTACATATTATTATTTATAAAATTCTACTTCTCTAATGAATGCAAAGCTGCTGGTGGAGGACAGCAAACAACTACTCCTGAGAAAACACTGGTGTATAATGGGCAAATGTAAAGAAGCTTATGGCAACATACTAAACTAAACAATTTTGTGAAATCCCTGAAGAGGGTTGGGACAAGTGAAGGCTTCAGGCAGTTTCAATAGGTTATATAAATGGTTATTCAATGGGTTATGACTTTGGTGAGAGGTCGGGTGTTGTCAAATAATGGCACTACTGTTTAATGTAGGTTTTGCTTAAAAAAAGATGCCATTTATATCTTGTAATGAATTATTTATGATTACAATACAGAATTAATGGATAAGGCCAACAATGGAGGTTTATTAACTCTGACAGTTGTATTAATATAAATTGCTCCCTGGTGTAGAGAGAGATATTGTCTGGTTGCTAGGGCCAAATTGCCCTAAAAACTGTGCACCAATTTTAATAAGAGACTGAAATATGAATATTAGAGGGCCTGAATAGAAAGACAAGTAATAAAAAGCAGTAATGACAATGTATTTGAAGCAATGCAGAGCATTTGTTTTTTAGATGGGGTCAGTGACCGCCCTATTTGAAAGCTGGAAAGTGTCAGGAGAAAAGTTGCTTAGAGTAAGTCATTCTACAACATACTAAAAGTAACATATAAGTAATAGTAAGTAATAACATTTCATTGCACATTGTTTCACCAGTATCCCACATCACCCTCTAAAACAATGGTTCCAAAACTGCCCAACCTAAAGAGCTGTCAGGATGAGATTTAGCATGAAAACAGATTTGCTTTCCTTTTGGATCTATGGCTGAATAGGTGATCCAACAACGTTTCCCAATACCTATAGCCTTACAATGAGCTAAGATGTATCTAAACAACAGCTGGGCCTCCAAAGCACAAGTAGGCCACTGACACGCCTGGAACTCATTCTTGCTGAACATCAGACTTATAAATCTGATTTGAACATTCAAATAGTAAACAAGAAAACTAATATATATTATATATATCCCATATGTATGTCCCTTCACTGGCTCCCAATCTCATCTAGAATCAAATTCAAATTACTTACACTCACATTCAAGGCCCTTAATAAAGAAACCCCTCCCTATATTTCATCTCTAATCTCCAAATACACTCCTTCACGAAACCTACGCTCTGCTTCTGATCTTCGCCTCACTTCTCCTCTGGTGACTTCTGCCCATTCTCGTCTACAAGACTTCTCTCGGGCTTCTGCTTTTCTCTGGAACTCTCTGCCACAAGCTGTCAGACTTTCTCCTTCCTTCCAAACTTTCAAGCGCTCCTTAAAGACCCATCTGTTTAAAGAGGCCTATTCGATGTACCTTAATTAATCATTGCTGTATCAAAAATGACAAATTGTTTATACAATCCTAATGTCTCAATTGTACCCTAACCTTTTAGTTTGTAAACCCTATTGTACTCTGTAATCCTTGTCTGCTATCCACCATTTATTCCCTGTTTGCTATAACTGCAGTAAAGCACTGCGTATCTTGACAGCGCTATATAAATAAATGATGATGAAATGATGATGATAAAGTATCTTTTTTCATGAGATGGTTAAAAAACAAAACTTGCTTGCATTATGCTTATAGGGCACAGAATCACAGGAGAAACTGTTCTGCCCATGAAACACCTCTACTATGCTTCACAGACATATTGTCTCGCTAGAATGCCATACACAAACAAGAACATGTGATTCAAGGGGCAACAACTCCATAGAAATATAGCAAAATCACTCATCATCCATCAGCTCACAGCCGTCTGGTTCATACAAACAGGCATTATGACTGCCTTTACTTGTTTTCAGCAAGCAGTAAATCAAAACTTTACTACTTGCCCTTGATTGTTACCCATTCACTTGTTAACAGCATAATAGGTAAGTGAGCAGCAGTTTAGCGTTTTAAAATACACCACGAGAATGGGAAGCAGTACAGGATAAGACCCACATGAATAATAAAAACAACCCAGTATCTGCCATAATGTTGACCTCGAAACAACCCAAATTCTTCTAGAAGTAATTCAGTATATTTCCAGTGGGCAACCTGGTAGATTGGGGGCTACTCCAAAACTCATTGCAGCAATTAAATAACCAAAGATATGCTGCTAAAACTTCCATTTAGGTGGGATAAAAAAAGCAGCCAGGTGGGATAAAAAGATCACAGATTTCTGCAGAAACTGGAAACGTTTGGTGTTTTCTAGGGATGCAACGAATCCACTATTTTGGATTCGGCCGAACCCCCGAATCCTTCGCGAAAGATTAAGCCAAATACCGAGCTGAATCCTAATTTGCATATGCAAATTAGGGGTGGAAAGAGGGAAAACATGTTTTACTTCCTTGTTTTGTGACACGCGATTTCCCTCCCCATCCCTAATTTGCATATGAAAATAAGGATTCGCGTTTGGTTCAGTCGGGCAGAAGGATTCGGCCGAATCCTGCTGCAAAAAGGCCCAATCCTGAATGTAATCCTGGATTCGGTGCATCCCTAGAGTTTTCAGGTCTCAGTCATGACAAGCCAGAAATCTGCTTCAGCAGCAGTGAGCCAGGCATTAGGATTGTACTGTTTTTCTGAATTGTACATGATTGCTGCCAGGTCCCATAGCAACAGGCCCAACCAAAGGATGTTACTTTACAGGTATACATTTAGAGAAAGCAGACCCTGAGGCTGGGGGCAGGCAGGCTTTAATAGGGTCCCTAATTAATGAGCAATACATTAGTTAAAAAGTACCAGTACCATCTAGATTCACCACTGATGTCAGCAGTCAGTCTGCTTTAACACTAAGAGCAGAGCACGGTCAGTGGCGATGAGATAGAGAAATTAGGCTGGACATGACGTTAATGAGATAGAAACCCATCGAAACTCTATTACACCGCTTTTATCAGTCTACTGGAGGTAAAGACAGGCCTCTTCAGGTTGTAAAAAGCCCTCCTCTAATCATAAAAGCGCAATCCATTAGCACGTATCAGTATAAGCCAACGCCATCCATAACTAATATGTCACTTCACAGGCCATTGTGCTGAATGTCTCACCTGGGCTCCACACTCGTTCAGTACCTGCGTCTGTGCTTACCGGACGCTCACTGGTCCCCCAACTTCCGCATTCTGACGTCACATCGCAGAATGACAAGAGAACTAGGGAGGCGTGCGCCCCGGTCATGACGCTTCCTGTTTTGCTTTCATATTTTAAATGGGCAGAATGGGAAACGCGCTCCGTTTTCACATTGTCCTTTACTTGTATGGACAGGAGGTGATTGACTTCGTACCTTTATGTGTTATTCGGACAGCCAATTGGATGTTACCAGGAAAACACCGCTTACTGGACTATATAATGGCGTCTGTATTTAGTTAAAGGGGAACTATCGCGAAAATGAACATTTAATGGCTTCAGCATACTGGAATAAGAAACTTTCTAAATATGATCAAATATTCTGCATCGTTTCTGAAATCAAATTTATGTTCACTATCCCTCTCTTTGCATCTGTTTCTCTTCATTCTCATCTCATGCAGGAGCAGGGTCGGCCGGAGGCCCACTGTCAGGACCACCATCAGAAATCGCAGGGCCCCATACAACAAAATATCCTGGGCCCCCCTGGGCTGTGCCAACGACAAGCCCCACCTACAGGTCTGCCCTCCCCACCACACAGTAAAAAAACAAAAAAAATATTGGTGGCTAGGGTTCCCACATGTTAATAAAAAATAAAAAGATATTGGTGGTCAGGGCCCCCAAAAAAAAACATTTGTGGCCAGGGCCCCCCCCGATTAACAAATATTGGTGGCTAGGACCCCACATGAGAAAAAAATGGTGGCCAAAATTGGTGGCTAGGGCCCCCCCGCATTATAAGAAAATTGGTGACAAGGGCACCTTAAACGTCCATGCCTTCCCGAAGTCAGCAGCTCTCAGAAAGATGGGGGGCCCGGCTACAGTCTCAGGGCCCCTCGCCGCTGTGCCCTGCTGCACATGTGTGTGTGAACACAAGCGCGTGCTCTGCATTCCTTGGGCCTCGGGCTAGGGTTGCCACTCGGCCGGTATTTTACCGGCCTAGCCGGTAAAACACCTGCCAGGGCCGGTATTACAAATTTACCGGCAATGTAGCTGCCGGTAATTTGTAATACCATTTACAAAATCCCCTGCCCGCCGATGAAAACGTACATTTTCGTCGGCTTCGGGGCGGTGGCCCCGGGCCCTTTTGCAAAGCTACTCTACATGGCCTGCCCCTTTTGTGACGCTACTCCCCCATAGCTCCGCCCCTTTTGTGGTGTCCCTCATCGGTTCCGCCCCTTTTTGCATCATGCCCGCCCCTTTCTTTTCCACCCCCGCCAACATGGCCAGTAATTTTTTTTTAAAAGGTGGCAACCCGACCTCTGGCCCTTCTTCAGGCCAGCGGGGCCCACAAGAACGGCTGGCCCACCTAGGGTTGCCACCTGGCCGGTAAAAATGATGGTTGATCCCAATGTTATTGATAGGGAAAAAAGATAAATATATAGGAAGGCCGGTATTTTTTTCCGGAAAAGGTGGCAACTCTAGGCCCGCCAGGCCCAGTCCGACCCTGTGTAGGAGTTGGGTGTCAGATATTTATTTCATTTAACATCCAATGTATGTTATAGGAGGGCTTCCTTTCCTAGCAGATGAATTAGAGCTCCCTCAAATAACTGATTCCAGTACAAACAAAATCTAACAAAATAACTGCCTTTTGCACAAATCCTGCATGTAGAGAGACATCCTGTCTGGTGATTTTAATAGAGTGACCTCTAATACATCTTCTAGACAAAAGGAGCTCCCCTATAATATATATGAGATCTAAATGTCAATGAATAGCTGACAGAAATAGGTGGTTTGAGCAAGAACAGGATTTCCTTGCTTGTGAAAGTGCACAGTTTCCTCCATGTGTGGAAAAGCTGGGAAATTCCGTCCTACTCTTCAGGCACATGTAACTGAAGTTTTACAAGAACACTGACAATGAATTTCCAGAAACACATAATATTTTGATGTATTGAAACTGATTCATGATCCCTGGTATGTGATAAATAGACCCAACACCATAGTATGAGAAACATCCCCATATCATGATGCTTGTGCCACCATGCTTCATTGTCTTTACAGTGTACTGAGACTTGATTTCAGTGTTTGAGGCTCATCTGGCAAACTGTCTGGGGCCCCTAGACCCTAAAAGAACAATCTTGCTTTCATCAGTCCACAAAATTTTGCGCCATTTCTCTTTAGGCCAGTCAATGTGTTCTCTGGCAAATTGTAACCAAAGTCCAGGACCCACTCCCCCCAGGTGAACCAGACCCCCCAGATGAAACCACCAGTTTCTTCCAGGGACACCCCCACCCGAAGCACAATCTATTCCAGAATGGGCATCCTAACTGGACACGGGAATTCAGAAACTGGCTCAATATTTAGATAAACTCCGCTGCAGAGCTCCCTCAGAGGAGGAAAGCGAGGGTAATTCCAGAAATCCCTCCCCCTACCTCCATATTACAGGGATGAGCATGACCTTCCAGAAGGTGAACTGTCCAATAGTTCAGATCAGGAGGACAAGAAGTACCCTAAACTCTCTTCAGAGGCCATGGGCTCCTTAATTTTATCCGCTCCATCTGATCCATCTAATCTGATCTGATCCATCTGATTCCTCTAAGACTCTATTCAAACGCCAAAGCAGGACTTCTCCAGTTTTTCCCTCTCACTCCCAACTTGAATAGATGATTCAACAGGAGTGAGACGAACCGGAGCGACGTTCCAAGCTAAAATGTTATACCCGTTCTTCAATGAACTCTCAAGAAAATGGTTATCTCCACCACAGTGGTGTCTTAAATTTCTAAGCACACACCTCTTCCTGTACCGGATGCTGCTTCCTTCAAGGACCATATGGATAAAAAGCTTGAGGCCTTCTGCGCTCGGGCACCTCTTTTCCCCCATTATTGGTCACAGCCTGGGTTAGCAGAGCTATCCAGTCCTGGTCTGATTCACTTTGTCGAGCTATTTCTTCTGGGGCATCTCGCAAGGAACTATCACTATCACAGTAGACTTCCCAAATCAAGGAAGGGAATGATTAAATTTGTGAGGCCTCACTGGACACTGCTCAAGTGAACAGCAGAACCTTGTCTCTCTCCGTGGCGGTGCGCCGGTCTCTCATGATGAAAGAAGACCTTTCTTCTAAAAAAATCCTTGGCTTCCATACTATTCAAGGACAACCTTCTTTTCGGTCCCGATCTTGACAAAATCATCAGTCAAGCCACTGGGGGCACAAACTTTCACAAACTAAGGCGTGCTTGTCCTTTTGCAGGGGCAATTTTTTTTATAGCTCTCAAAACAAGAACGCAAGATCATGCCCCCCCCACAACAGTTATCGACAGGCAGAGGCCATTTTGGAGCAAAACCCAGGTCCTCCTGGCAGAGCCATAAGTACTCCACCAAGCCTGCAGATAAGTCTACCTCCACATGTCATTGTACACCCACTGTCAGGCCAAACAGCCATAGGAGGAAGGTTGCAACACTTCGCCGACTTATGGCTCACACTCACTCAAGACACTTGGGTTCACAAAGTCGTGACTTCTCACCATTTCTTTATTTCGAGGCTTCCACAAGAACCAATCAAGCGCAAGGCATTCCAAGAGGTGATCTCTAATCTTCTCCAGGCAGAGGTAATAACCCCCGTACCTCCTGGAGAGCACTTCAGGGGCTACTACTGAAATCTACCTAAATCAACACTTCCAATTCACAGCTCTCCCATTAGGCCTAATGTCGGCCCCCATGACCAAGCTGCAGGTCCTCGTTTGGTACCTCAACATGGACAAGACTTTCTTGATCCCCAGCCAATATATGGTTTTACTTGGGATGCAGTTCAACACACAGACACAGAGAGTCTCTCTCCCTCAAAAAAAAAGATTCTGCACCTCCAAACATTGGTGAAGTCCCTACTGTCGAAACCGGTACACACAGCTAAGTTCTGCATAAAATTCCTGGCGGGTCACGGTGTCAACCATAGAAGTGGTGTCTTTGCTCCAAGAGATCCACCTATCTCGTAAAACTCGAACATCTCTCTTGTGGTGACTGGTCAGCTGGTCAGCATTCAGCTCAGATTCAAAAGCAACAAATATGACCCATGTGGCCCCCCATCAAGTCTCTGATTGGTTACTGCCTGGTAGCCAGGGTAACCAGTAAGTGTAAACCAAGAGAGCTGAAAAGCAGGAAGTAGTGTTCTGACTGACATGTTATACATCAAATCACTCCAGCCTTTATACATTACATTTTTGGCTAACTAACTATATTAGAAACATTTTTATTTTGCACAGCCTATCTATTTACCCAGTTTTTATTTTTACACTGAACAATTCCTTTAATGTTACAATACATTCACCTGTCTAAGCTTTAAAGGAGGAGGAACGTCTTTTTGCACTTGGGGGTGCCAAATGTTAGGCACCCCCAAGTGAGTCTATTTACTTACCTGAAACCCGGGCCGGTGCTCCTACCAGCAGAAAATTGCACCAGCCCGAGGTTATTCCAGTGAGCAGCACAGAGTGATGCTTTCGGCTTCTTCTTTCTTCAAAATTCCCCCTGGCAAACTCATGCGCAGTTGAACGAAATAGCCGAATTTTAGTTAAGGTTCGGCTTTTCACTCTACTGCGCATGAGCAGCCAAGTGAGGAAAGAGGAAGACGGAAGAGGATAACTCTGTTGTGTTCACTGGAATAGCCCCGGCAGGTGCAGTTTTCTGCTGATAGGAGCACCGGCCCGGGGTTTCAGGTAAGTTAATACAATCACTTGGGGTGCCTAACATTTGGCACCCCCAAGTGCAAGAACACTTTAAAGGAATTGTTCAGTATAAAAATTAAAACTGGGTAAATACTGTAGATAGGCTGTGCAAAATAAAAAAATCTTTTTAATATAGTTAGCCAAAAATGTATAAAGGCTGGATGTCTAATATAATAGCCAGAACACTACTTCCTGCTTTGCAGCTCTCTTGGTTTCTACTGATTTACTACTGGTTTCTTACCAGGCAGTAACCAATCAGTGACTCGAGGGGGGGGGGCTACATGGAACTGTTGCTTTTGAATCTGAGCTGAATGCTAAGGATCAACTGTAAACGCACTGAACAGTTATGTCCCATGTGGCCCCCCTTCAAGTCACTGACTAACTCAGAGTTATAGAGTTGCAAAGAAACATTTTTTATTTTGCACAGCCTATCGATTTATAAAGTTTTTATTTTTACACTGAACTGTTCCTTACGGAAAATCATTTATAGAAAGTGGGGCAAAACAAATGCTATTAATTGGTGTATTGTTTTGTAGTGCTGGTTTACTTTACCCATTACTACACTATGAAAAATCACTCTCGTTTTATATGCAACAGCCATATATATCTGCATATGTTCAACCTTAAGAAAAATAACACTGGTAGTTTAATATTTTTGTACAGTTGGATTGTTTGATGAATTGTGCTTTATGTGGATAATCAGTGAATAGTTGCAGATAAAATTCTTTGTTTCCAGGAATACTGAACATCTGTATTTGACACAGTCAGCAGGACATGTAACCTGTCGGGAAGTAATACCCAGCACGGCAGCAAGTTCACAAACACACTCTGAAAGTTTGGCAAACGAAGATGAGAAATTATGCAACAGAGAAATATTTTTTATAACTAGTGTAAATATAAAAAAAAAGTCAGACTTTTTAAAGGACAAAGCAATCCAACAACCATCTGTTCTGCATGGTAATGTAGGACATGAGCCTAGAGCATTTAAGATGTTTGTTGTTGCAACCACATTTATATCAGAAATGGAGGGGCACCCTCCAAAGTTTATTCGCTATCTTTGTCCTTTAATGCCATTTTGTTTCACTCCGTTAAATTTCCAGAAATCAGAAAACGTGTTTCTCCCTGTGAGGAAAGGAACAGGTATAACTGCAGTCTGGAATAACTGCAATGTACTTAAAAGGTTCACATGGGAATTTTGTTCTTCTATTTCATAAAAATGTGTTTTCTGTAGTGAGCTCCATTTTTATGCAGCTTTGCAGGATGTGGAAAGATAAAATACGCGACTAACACTCTGGGATTCTGAAGATAAGAGAGTACACCTTAAATCGTAAAGCACTTAGTTGTCGCTGTGGATTAAGGCATGCTTGGGCAGGACTATTCACACTTTCCAGGTAAGTGTCTCCCACTTTAGTGTAGTAGCTAAAATAGTCCAGTAATTTAATGCACCACAATCTACAGGTTATGCAAGGTCTGTTGCATAGTTATGCACTGTATAAGTAAAAGGTATAATATCATCCAGAAAAAAAGTGTATTTTCAAGTGCAGTTAATGTGTAAAGTTTCTCATTATATCATATTAGAGTTGAGAAAATTGACCTAAATTATGTTTTTTTTCTTTTTAAAGACAGAGTAAATTTGTTAATTGGAGGCCTGTACTGCATCATCATTGTTGGGGCTGTGGCTAGGGTCTTGCTGTATGGCACCAGGCCTCATAGTGGCCACACAGTGGTGCAACAATCTTATTTCGGTTTGCTTGCAGGGCTCAGAAGAGGAGACAATGGTGTATATTCTAGGGAGTGCAGGCAAACGTGTGTATGTAGTAGCAAAATTTGACCAGCTGGGTAAAGCCCTAGTAAATAAAGCACATGACAGGAAAACTTGTTTGCAGCAGCGCCTGAAAGAGACCCTCCTACAAAACAGATAATCCTGGTGCAGCAAAGCCTACCAGTACCCAGGTTCAATGTGTCTCCAAAGTGGAACATGAGGATTCTAATGGAGAGCAGCCATTTTATAAAATACTTTACCATCACTCACCAACATGGCCTGGTTGTTCATGTGCCTTCAGCTGATCCACCTAACTGTGAAGTTCCTAGTACAAGCACTCATCATACAGAGGGGAACCTGGCAAGTGGTTTTTCAATGACTCCCTACAGCGGTCTCCTTCATTAGGCCAAGGAACTTCTGCCTAAGTGTCACTAGTAAACTATGTGGAGAATGAAGCATACAAAGTTCATGATATGAACTCTTTTCTTTTTTGCTTTTCTTTGAATATTTAGTTGTATAAGCAGTGTTTCTGAGAACTGCTGCACATCTGTGTTGCATGGAGTCGACCAACTTCTGGCACCGGTTACATTCCACAATTCTTCTGCATTTCTTGGTTTGGCCTCAGAAACAACATTTTATATGTCACCCCACACATTTTCTTGTGGATTAAGGTCCAGTGATTGGGCTGGTCACTCAATAACATCAATCTTGTTGGTCTGGAACCAAGATGTTGCTCATTTACTGTTGTGTTTGGGGTTGTTGCCTTGATAAAACATCCATTTCAAGTGCATGTCCTCTTTGGCTTAAAGGAGAAGGAAAGCCCCAGGGCGCAAAACCCCTCCCCCCTCCCCTCCGTTGCCCCCCCTCCCTCCTCCCCCCTGGCCTACCTGTCCCCCTGGGCAAATGCCCCTAACTTGTTACTCACCCCTCTGCGCAGGTCCTGTCCACGGAGTTCACAGTCGCCATCTTCTCCCACGCGCGTCTTCTTCCTCCTCTGACCGGCGTTTTCTGGCGCATGCGCAGTAGGAACAGTTACCGGTACGGCTCTACTGCGCATGCGCCGAATGTCACGAAGTGAAATCGGAAAACTTTGTGACAGCAGATAATGATTCTTTAGTACTACATTTTCTTACAGGAACTGGTAGCATAAGCACAATGTTCAACACAGAAGTGTCCTTGTTTACATAAACTCATTTACATAATAAGAAATATGTGCAAGCTGCCCTGGGACATTGCCAATCATAACTGAACATTTCAGCGATTTGGGAACCTTCAAAGCTTTGCTACTTTGCACTAGGTGTGATTATTTTTGGAATGATACTTTGCTTATAAATAACTAGTATGACACTAGGTGCCTTTCTACCAGCTTTATACTTTTGTTTTTGTTCAGTTTTACTCTTTTAGTGGCATTCTTAATACAATTATTATGATCTTTGAGGAGGAGCAAATCCCAATCTAGCATTACACACATGCTAACTTAATAGGGTATTTCAAACATGGATAATTTTTTTATTTTTTTTAAGTAAATTGTTTTGTGCTTTTAAATAAGTAAAACATATAATAATATGCAGATTACACAGCCTATCGCTGCAGATTTTCACCATCATGTTAGTTTGGCCAAGTGAAATTTGATTAGCAACAGACCCCAAAAATCTCTTACGTGCAATTAAACTGGCCTACTGTCGCCCATTGAAGTTTTGAATACAATTTAGACATTCTTTGGACGATGCATGGGCACTGAATGACCATTTAATGTTGTTGATTCCATACATCATGATCTATCTATTGTGTTCTCAGAGACGCCTGCGTTGTGAGCATATCCGCACCCTTGTTCTTTAAATTATGGTTTATTCCAGTTTTTTTACAGTACGATTGTTCCATACAAATATTCCAACATGTTCCCAAAAAACACAGACAATAAATGTCATGCTATTAAAGTATTAAATTTGTATAAAAATACTTTGCTGTTTAATACTTTTTCTTGTTTACAAACAAAAATACATATTTAAATGAATCATGATAAATGTTTTCCCTCTTCCATATACATTTGAAATTTTATAGACTTTGCCTGGCAGTAATTTAGAAGAGTATGTTTGTGTAAGATTTTGGGGTATCGCTATTTAAGAAAAGCAACAAGACTATAGGCAGAAGCTACACAGACACAAGCTATGGATAGTCGGAGGCCAGTCTGCTGCTCTCTTGATGGATCCGCTCCTACTCAGCAGAAGACAGTTCTAATTGTCAGAAACAAAGCTGCTGGTGATTATCCAAACAAAATAGGTATCTTTTTATTGCTTTGAGGGATAAACACAGGGCAAAGCTCTTGGACACTTGGAAATAACATTTATACATGGCTCAGATGTTTTGATGCCAATGCCCTTATGTATACTGTACAAACTCCACAGCTTGGATTGGATATCCAACCACAGGTTATACCACAGCAAAATCCCTTACACCCACTGTCTAAGTGCAACCTTTGTTCTTTCTGCCCTTTTCACTATACATTTCATACATGTCAATAACATGAATACACACTAATGGATGTATTACTGAATATATCAGCAAAAGGTGCCTTTAGAATGAAACTGCTCACAGTACAGGGAACGTCTGTCTTTATGCAAGATGAAATTATCTTGTATCCATCTTAGCACTGTCTGTAGTAAATATGCTTTCCAGTATAAGGTCAGTGAACAGAATGTGTTAAAAATAGTAAAAATTCTGCTAAAATTCTCAGCAGGTTTAAACCATATATATATTGTCTGTAGACAAGTCGCGGAAAATAAGCCACTTTGTTTCCAGTAGTTTCATTGCACATCACAGAAGCCCCATATATGCTCAAGAGTAAGCTTGGAATGGCACTAAAATTTAGTGGTCACACATTAGTATTAAACATAAAAACAGGGTTTTTAAACAGTATAGCCACATAGTGCCATCTATGATTTAAATGCCACAGTTCAGATAGACAACAGGGTATTAGCACCAGTTTTTTGTTAAGTCAATAGCTAGATTTTTCTTTTTCTATAAAGTATTTATTGAGTCTCTCATGTCCATCGATGCAAGGCGGCTACTTGTAGATTGGGAGAATGTGTTGTGGTCAGTCCATTCTTGTACTGACGAATTCTGTACATCTGAAGGATCCTTCTGAGAAGCGACTGGGTTTCTGCTAATAACCAGGTCAAGTTTGTTGCCAGATTCTGCTATTAGCGGGATGACTAGGCAGCAATCAAAGTCTCTGGTACGGATATGATTCACCTAGAGAAATACACAGTGAGAGGAGTTATAATGGTTTGCACTGAGTAGCTGGGATGTACCACTTTTCCCCTAGGCTAGGGCCACATGACACAGGCTGAGATTCAGCTGCCCACTGCTCCTCTTATGCTGTGCTGCAAGCACGGCGGGTTCCATGTTTTGGTGCCAAAATCTGCACCCGAGTGGAGGTTATGATTCCAGTGCAGCAGAAGAGGAGCAGTGGGGCGGTAGATTCTAGTCCTGTGGAGAATCCGTGTTGTGTGGCCCTAGCCTAAGGGTAAAGAGATCTGTGCCATATGGCCCTAGCCTTAATGTACAAAACAAGAATTATTATTGTTACATATGACTCTCACCTGCAAGAGACGATCGTATGGCTTTAGCCCTGCAATATCCCCAGGCCCATTAGGACGTATATTTTTCACATAGACTCCTTTCTCCAGTAAGCCATCAGCAACACTAAAACCAAAGTCTTCCCTATCAGAATCTTTAAATAAAGCGACCTGCAATAAAAATAGATTGGGTTTGTAACTAAAGAGTGAGCATGACATTTGTGTAAATGATATGCCTTTAATATACGTGGAATCATTGATCCTGTCACTGTTCATGTCAGATTTATATCAGTGTTCCAAGTAAAATAAGTATCTATGTTGTCAATGTCAATGAAAATAGCACAAAAGTTCTTGCAACTATCTGGTTACTTTGTTATTAAATAAGTTATATGTATAGATCCGTTTAAATGTGAAAAAAATAACATCTGATAAGGAAAATATAACGTTAAAAATGGCTTGCTGTAAGCAAAAGGAAATCACTTGCTTAAGATTAACAGGCTTAATATTTGACATGAAGATATTGCCCCAGTTGCACTAGAGTACATAAAGTACAGTAATCTGGCTGCTTAAATGTATTAGGGATGCACCAAATTCAGAATTCAGCCTAATTCAGCAGGATTCAGATTCAACCAAATCCTCATGCCTGGCTGAACTAAATCCTTAAAATGAAACGACTTTGTCACAAAACAAGGAAGTAAAAAGTTCTATTTTTCTCTTTCCTTTCCTGTGCCTGATTTGCGTATGCAAATTCGGATTCGGTTCAGTATTCGGCTGAATCTTCCACGGAGGATTTGGGGGTTCGGTTGCATCCAAAATAGTGGAGTTGGTGCATCCTTAATATGAATAAACTATAAAGGCTTCTTTTCAGAATAAGAAATGCAAAAATATGTTACTAAACCCTTTTAAACTCACATTCCATAACTATTCTACTTTGCTTGACCTGTTAGTATGTCAGATAGAAATAGCTTTGCAAGAGCAACCCCCATCTAATTCACTAGATTTATAGTGATATAAAAGTTTAGTTGAAGCAGAGAAGCCAAAAAAAAAGTTCTTTAAAAAAAGAAATGTTCAGTACAGTGAATGGCTTATTTAACTCAGGTAATAGAATTTATACTTAAATAAATCAGTAAGAAGCATTGTCCCACCAACAGTTCTGTACACTGTTGTTCTCTCTGTTGAATTTGTCTCTATTTACATAATTATTTTAGTTCTCTTTACTTAAACCATCTCTGGCTCTAGGAGGTAGGTAGGATGCTTCCCCTTTCTCTAACTCCAAAATCTAGGATGAACTGACTTCATTCTTTCTACCTTCTCTCTCTCTCTGCTTGCCCTTCCTTTGCCTCTAGAATCTAGCTCTCTGCTTTTCCCATCCCTACCTCTAGTATATAACTCTCAGCCGCCCCATCTTTGCTTTACCAGCAGGGTCTAGGTCTCTTGGGTCACATCATTTTTAACTACACAAATGAGTGCTTTATGTTTTGATGATGGCGTAGTTCTCTCTACTGACAGCTTCTCTAGCTACAGGATTGCTCAACTGCAGGACTTTTCTGTGCTTGTAGCTTTTCAGTTTTGACTTTACCCCATCTCTACCTCTAGATCTAGCACTCTGTTCTCCTTGTCTCTGATTACATATCCTCTAATGCCAGCTTGTAGGCCTCTCTTCTTTCCCAATTTCTTCTCTCACATGTAGCATTTTCTGGTGACGTAACCTCAGAATCTGCCACTTTCTGCTTACATTGTCTCCCACACAAGATCTGTTTCACTCAGCTTACTTTATATCTGTCTCCAGGATTTAGGCCTCTTTTCTTTTTCAATTGAGACCTCTTGGATTTAGCAATTACTGGTTACAATAACATAATCTCTAAAGCTGGCCATAGATGTTGAGATTTTTAAAAGATCAGATGCTGATCGTGAGACCACGATCTTCTCAGAAAGATCATACAATCCTACGAATTTACCATCAACTAAAAAGACCAATTTGCCAGGAAAACAAAGGGGAGCTGCCTGCTTGACCCTGCAAACATAGATAGATTGCACTGGGACCGACAAAGTTTTTTTGACCTGGCCGATCAATTTCCCGACAGATGTCGGCCGAAAAATCGTAAGATGTACGATCGTTCGAATACCACTAACCGCACGATAATTTCGAAGGATTGGTCGGGCTTCCCTTGAATCGGTCGTTCGGCAAGAATAATCGTCGCGTCTATGGGGAGCTTAACTTAGTATCTGGCAGCCTCTCCCACATCCAGGTCTCCTTACAATGTAACTACAAGATGTCTCAACATCAGGTCTTTAGGCCAGAACATCTTTAAATAATGACTTGGAATATAGATCTATACCATCACGTTTTGGCATGCTTCATTACATATGTAGTTACCTATATTACCATCTAGTTACTTATATCTGCTGATAAATGGATGCTTTAAGGGTAGGCTGAGCTGCCCCTTACTCTTTGGTTACTCGGCTACCTTCAGAGTTAATTTATAATAGCAACTTACTAAGTTGGTTTAAATCAGTGACATGTTTCTCACCACCCCCTTAGATGTTGTTCCCAATGTCGTCAAAACAGGTGGAGTCCAGACTTGGACCCATTTTTTGGAGGCAAGAAGGCACTAGTTCACTGCCAAAAACAGCCCCAGTAGCCATGTGCATGTGGAACAATGTTGGGAAAATTTCAGTTTAAAAGAGAACAAAACAGTAAAAATAAATATGGCTAGAAATTCTTTATTGTGAATACTGAACTTATTCAGCATTTCTGTAACACTAATGATCCAGGCCTAAAGTTGTTACAAGAGCTCACCATCTTGGAACTTTTTAGGAGTGTCAGTGACCCTGCACATGCTCAGTGTAACCTGGGTGGCTGTTGAGAAGCTAAGCTTAGCGGTCTTTGCAAATCAATCAAAGAAGGAGGTTTACCTGTCATAGAAACTGACCCTTGAGGTTTATTTGTTAAATTTTGAGGCACACTGTATTGGTTTCAGAGCTGCCATGTAATGTGAATCTGAATTACTTACTAATCAGCCTTATATTGTTACATTTATATTCTCCATGTACAGTATATTGTGAGTGGATCGCTAAGCTCAGTGAGTGACAACAGTGAATCAGCAGAAAAGAAGATGGGGCACTACTGGGGTATATTCAGACACAGATCTTTACTGCTAAAGGGCTGTGGTTGTCTTGGGCTGGTACACAAATGTGCAACAATCCTCCCCCACTTCTTTGTTAAGCTTTAGTTCTCACTTAAAATTAACCATTTACACAACAAATTTAGTATCTGTTTATGAAAGAAACTTCATGCACTTGCCTTGTGTAACTCCACAGGAGTTGGTGACATTATGTCTTTTATTTCTTGTTTCATTTTTCTCATGGAAACAGATTTCCTTCCCACGTCAGATGGTAGTGTGTTGCTGCGGATGGTTGGGCTGTAATGCGGCCTGCCAGAGCTTTTTTCTTGGAAGCTTCCTTGTCTCCCTAGATGGCTGCGAGGCTGGGAGTTGTCATGATTCAGGCTCAGGGTGCTTCCTGACATGATTGTTGCCTGCAGCAAAATATAGCGCTGATTAAGCCTTTGTTTATCAACCGACAGCTAAAAAAATCATAATTAACAATGTAGGGGAAATCAGGCTTGCTTGCACTTTCATTAATGAAACCACAACTTTGTGTAGTATAATAAACATTGATCTAGGAGGCCGTGGGCAGGCTCCATCACTCAACCATATTCATGGGCTGATGGATATGGCAGCAATATCTATTGGAACTAGGGATGTAGCGAACGTCGGAAAAAAAGTTCGCGAACATATTCGCGAACTTGCGCAAAAATGCGAGCGGTTCGCGAACGGTTCGCGAACCCCATAGACTTCAATGGGAAGGCGAACTTTAACATCTAAAAAAGACATTTCTGGCCAGAAAAATGATTTTAAAGTTGTTTAAAGGGTGCAACGACCTGGACAGTGGCATGCCAGAGGGGGATCAAGGGCAAAAATGTATCTGAAAAATCTGCCTGTGTGTGCTTGGAAGAGATAGTGTAGGGGGAGAGCTGTTAGTGATTTCAGGGACAGATGATAGTAAGTTTGCTGGCTAGTAATCTGCTTGATACTGCTCTGTATTGGAACAAAAAAATAAATAAAAGCAGTCCTTACAAGGACTACTGTTATTGCAGCAGTCAGCAGATGAGATCAGAAGCAGGACAGCTGCCCACTGCAGCTACATACAGAGCACTGCAGTAGAAGGTAGATTACTAGCCAGCAAAGCTACCTAAGCTTAAATGTCCCTCAAACCCCTGCAGACTTCTGTCCCTCCAATAACAGAGCAGTATCAAAACGATTACTAGCCAGCAAACTTTCAACTGTCCCTGAAATCACTAACAGGCAGCAGCTCTCTCCCTACACTATCTCTTCAGCACACACAGGCAGAGTGAAAAAACGCTGCAGGGCTTCGGTTTTTATAGGGAAGGGGAGTGGTCCAGGGGAGAGCTTCCTGATTGGCTGCCATGTACCTGCTGGTCTGGGGTGAGAGGGCAAAAAAAAGCGCCAACAATGGCGAACCCAAAATGGCGAACGTCGCGCGACGTTCGCGAACTTCCGGCGAGCGCGAACACCCGAAGTTCGCCGGCGAACAGTTCGCGCCATCTCTAATTGGAACCAATAGCTTTGGCAGCATGCTGCTCTTTATCTAGTAACATCAGCCAGTGTCAATTCCTTGACAACATAGAAAGCTAAAAGAGAAGTGAAGAAACCAATATACAATGACTAACACAACTACAAAAGCATCTTATTATAATTGAACATGTGATATTGTCATCTACTGCCCTGTGTCCAGTGTGCCATGTAGCTGGACACCATGAAAACACATTCATGGTTTATAACTAGACTATAAAGAACACATAGAAGTCTATGTAGCTATTGGCTGGTAGTGGCCATAAAAATCCTTCTGCCCCCTTGCTGTGCTGCTGCAGGTTAATTAATAGACACCTCACTGAGTACAGAAGTATCATGTGATGCAAGTTGCATGCCAACAGACACAGGTTATTTTACCACTGAAAAAGCCCAAAACACAATTTATTCTTTAGCACAAAGATCCATATCAAACATTTATCAACTGCTGATTTGGGCACTGCATATTCCAAACCTACAGTCAGGCCAAAAACAACAGAGAAACATGAATGAAATATGAATGATAATCACCTGACCAAATGAGCACCAGCAGAGCTAGCATGATTCCCATTAGTTAGTACAATGGTATTTTACAGTGTTTCATGCTATAACCCGAATGTGTGGAGATTGTTTATAGTGTTGTCTCAGGGCAGTCCAAGTGCAGACTTCAAGGGACAGAAAAGAGGGTGATTATGCCACGAGGCAAGGTGAGCAGGAGAGGGACAGAGATACCCACGGGAAAATGTAGGAAATACATAGAACTTTACAAGCTTAACTTACTGTTATCTTATTAAAGAACTCACACTACTCCAGTACAGGTTCTGTGTTGTCCTTGAAGCAGGGCCACCATCAATACTGACGTCACGGGCCCATGGCAGAGCGTGGCACTGAGATAGCAAAGTGCAGTAAATGGGTCACAAGGTGGTGGAGCTTATGTGGGAGTCGGTGGGATTTTGGAATAATTGGAAAAGTAGATGGGGGATTTTGGGAATTTTTTTTTATTGGGCCTCATTTTAGTTGTTGGCAGGACAATTATACCAGGAGGCCAAGTGGAATAATAATTGAGTCCTGCTAACTTAGAACTATGAGCCCCCATTATTACTGAAGGCGGCTCTGCCACAAAGAGTTCAATTTACAGCCTTGTTCAGCAGGTCCTTCACCCGACCACATCACTGAACACTGCTATACTGCTGAGCAAGGACATAAAACTTTTGTCTACAAATGGTATTAATAACAATATAGGAGACCTATGGGAGATAAAAGGGCCGCTTGTGATCAGCTTCCTAGAGAGCCACTGCTTTTTAGGCAAGCTGAACCAGTAATACCTTCTTAAAAGTCCCTATACCTTCACATTACATTTAATCATTATATATGAAGGAATAGGGTTTTTGTTTTTTTTTTAAATAATTTAATAATGACTTAGCACAGAGTTCATTTTAATACATTCAAATCTAGGACATTTTTGAGTTCTGGGCAGCACAATATACAGTAGCTAAGCATGTTGGCAATGAATATACCGTTTCAAAATGCAAATGGATCAATATATGTGTTTATGAATTTTAAGGTGTGTAAAGGGCAAATCCCTAGTTGTGTTAACATGCCTGATCCATACCTGCCAACTGTCCAGTTTTCCCTAGACTGCTTCAAATTTTGCTGTGAAAAAGAGGTGGTTATATGTTGTTTAAGGGATTATGGGTAAAGCAGGGTAATGGATTATGGGTAAAGCATTTTCCTAATCAATTAATTTGGAATGTTGGCAGGTATGCTGATCTAAGGAGTGGTTTGGCATTCTTGCTGCTGTAATTGTATGTATAAATACACACTGTTGCATTATAGCCAGCCCCATGCAAATATCATATTCTTGAAGCGCAAAGATACAAAAATATGTACCAAAGTATACGTGTTCCTGGAAATTACCTGACTGCCAGCCTTCTCCTGCAAAAACAACATATCTGCATTAAATCAAAATAGCAGCTAAATGTAATGTTCATATTGTTGTCAGTATTAGCCATTACCTCAAGTTCTCTGAGAATCCCAGATTGTCCACAAGTTTCTAAGTCTTCCAGGGCTTGAGACCAGAAGTTTTCCTCTTGTTCCCCATCTGGTTCCTGAGGGCCTCTGGCGTAACTTGCAAATAAACAAAGAAAAACTGAATCGCTTGCAATACAGCACCAATCTAGCTATTTAGATAATAAACTTGCTAGCCACTCATTGTCACTTCCATGCCCCTACTAAGTGTCCAACGAGCCTGGAAAAGCACTAGACACAGGGGGGCAAATTCACTAAGCGCCAAAGCGACGAACGCTAGCATCAATTCACTAGCGTTTGGCATTTTCGGTACTTCGCAAATTCACTAACGAACGCTGGCGTAAATTCGCTAGCGTTACTTCGCACCTTTACGCCAGACTAATTTTCGCTACGGATGTAACTACGCAAATTCACTAGCATGCGCATTGTTCTGAACGCTACCTTTTACGCTAGACTTCCTTCGACATCAGACCAGGCGAATCGCAATAGAGTCGATAGGGATTGCTTCAAAAAAAGTCCCGAAAAACGCTGGCGTGTTTTCTATATTATGGCTGAAAAAGATCGAAAAATATTTTGGGGCTCCCCTCCTTCCCCCCTACATTTCCTGACTCATGGCAACTTAACTATACAGTGGGCACAGGTGTAGGGCAAAATAAAATTGTTATTTGATGTTTTGAAGGTTTTCTAGGCATACGTATGCCTCCATTGAAATTTGAATTTGGCGCCGTATGCAAATGAACCATCGCTAGCGAAACTGCGCTTCACTTGGCGAATCAACGCTAGCCCAACTTCGCAAAGGTACGCTACCCCTGTGTGCAACTTCGGATTTTAGTGAATTTGCGGAGCGCTGGCGAAACTACGCCTGGCGAAGTGTGGCGAAGCACCGCAAAGTTGCGCCTGGCGCAACTTCGAATCTTAGTGAATTTGCCCCCTGTGTTCTCCTTAAAGCTTTTGTTCTTTGTTAATATAATCAGCCTGTATATGAATAATATGCCGTAGCTTATAGACTTTATAGTTAGTCTAGAGTCTAAACTACATGGCAATCCTGTGGGGACAGGAACATGTGTCAGCTAAGAAACTTGTATGTGTTTCTGGCTGCAAGCAACGCCCCAGTAATATTCATTGATGGGTGGGAGATGCTGGGAGCTCAGTCTGTTTAGTTGGCCACGGGCCAGCATAAAAGTTCATCAGACATGCTTATGACATGTTGCTAAGTCTCATATTGTTTGAATCCTACCTGGATGTCTGCCGTGGTATCCCTGGGGCTTGCCTGCACCCCCCATCCGCTGCCTGCCTCTAGCCCACCCCTGCACAGAGAACATGATTGCTCCCTACAGGAACTTGATGTCTATGTGCTGTGATTATAGCTCCAAGTGCTGCTACATCTTATCACTATTAAAGAGCTGAAGCCTTTACCCATATTAAAATAATCCTATAATATTTGCACAGGGAAATACCTGGTTTTGATATGTGAGAGAACAGAAATTTGAATAATATCTTCCAAAAAGGGCATGGAAAAAAAGTATTCCCTATAACTACTAGTTTTTCTACTCCTTCATATTGGAACCCAGGCAAATAGCTACTCCAGCCCAGTAACTAATAGAAATCAAACATGTAACTGGGTGCTACTACTGTAGTTACTGGACAAGGATCAGCTGATCTGCATGAACACTCTGTGTAATACATTGTAATTGAACATTTAGCCATGATGTAAAGTCAATTTAGCCATTATCAGAAATGAAAGCTATTTTAATCAGGTTCAAGCTAGCCTTATAATATTGTACTTACGCACTAGTTGTAGGCCTATCCCACTCATCATCACTAAGCCCTGTGTCATGGAAGTGATTATTTCTCGGCCTACCAAGAGGTGATAAGCTGCCCTTTTGCTTGGGGTTTCTCCATTCATAGGCATTAAAGCTGAATCCAGATGCTTGGAAGTTCGGGCCTACAAGATGGAGACAGAAAACTAGAGTTAAATACAGGACAGAAGTGGGTAGCTTGCTTTGGTGTCTCGAATGCCATGAACATACAGTATATAGTGACATTTAATAAGATGATAGGATTTTCTTATACTTCTGCACCAAATCAAGTCGACCAAGAAGCTGCATGTTATTTCATGGAGGAGTAAAAGAATTAGCAAGTTTACCTTGACTTCCGTAGGCAGTGTCAACAGCAGAACCATCCCAGGATTCAACAGCGCTATCCACACTAGGAACGGTGGTAGAGTAAATGTCAGAGAGATTGCTTGACTTCTGCGTGACAGGAGTCTCATCCTCTGCATCACACAGCTCACTGATCCTGCCAGATGACAACTTGGGACTTGTTGCTAAACATAAAATAAAAGATGTCAAGACAAGTAAAGTGTTAAACACAAACCGACAACAAGCTGGACTCTTCCTTGTCATATAACAACTTGCAATGGATCATAATAAGTTACATCTTGCTCCAATCAAATTTAAACAACTATAGTTTAACCCAGTGGCATAACTATATATTACTGGGCCCCACTGGAAATTATTTTTCAGGCCCCCAAAACGTCTAAAGGTTGACCCTGTTTTCCAAATATCCATTGAAATGGTATATGAATTAAAGCCTCATGGGGTCCTCATATCTCCTGGGCAGTC
The DNA here is from genome assembly GCA_038501925.1 of Xenopus petersii. Classification (NCBI taxonomy): domain Eukaryota; kingdom Metazoa; phylum Chordata; class Amphibia; order Anura; family Pipidae; genus Xenopus; species Xenopus petersii. The sequence goes on from CM076677.1 coordinate 43,825,085, forward strand.
ACAGGGTCTGCTTCCTCTGTAATTACGCCCCTTGTTTAACCTGACAGCTATGGAATAAAGTGAATCTGATGTATTTGTCAGCATATTCTATTTTCATTGGTTGGAATATGGCATACATTAAACAAACATGATATTTTAGAAACATCCCTGGTTCATTTATTATCCTGACCCAGGGATTAATGGGATGCCTGACTCTAGTTTCATTTATTCAACACACTACTTTATTTATGTGCAAAACTAACTGCAGCTTTCACATTTCAGTAGTGATCACAGAAACATAATTATGATCATCATCAGCCTTTTTCTGCAATGCTATTTCTCTAACTTTAAAATGACAGATGACAGGACCAAAGCAGAAATTGGTGCCAGATAAAAATCATCATAAATCCATTTTTATATAACTTTGGGTAGGGCATACTGTGCATCAGCCTTAACTATACCGTAGCCTATTGTGTAGCACTACAGATTTTCAGTAACAAATTCATGTCTAATAAAAGGAAAACAAAGTCTGTTCATATGGTCAGTGCATAACATTATACACAATTAACTGTCACAAATGATAACTACCCATCTGGCTTACCATCCGTTTGTTTTTTTATTTTTAAAGTGACTGTCTCCCCTGCCATCTGTAATAAATGGATGGCTTCACTTAAGGGCTTCCCTTTTAAACTGTTGTTGTTAATGGCAAGGATTCTGTCTCCAATGTGGATTGCCCCGGTCCTACAGAAGAAAGAGTTCAAAATATAACATGATTCATTAGTAAAAGGAACAGCAGAACTCCCTTTAGCTATAAATGCTTTATTAGGTCTCATGTTTAAAGTCTATTCATTGCAGCCTTTGAAAAATATTTTCAATCGTCAATATTATTATAATTATTTACCCACTAAGGAGACTTTTTGGAGGTAGAGACCAAATAAACATTTATTTGGGCACAAACATAAAAACAAAACAACAAACCTACACTCATCTTAAGGCTCATAAGTCTCTTGTGCATCTCTTACTTCTCGTACATATTCATATATACTGTGAAAAAGGTGTTGATTGTAAATACATTTCCAAGTTTATTGGCAGTTATCCGCCTAAATAAAAATCAATAAAAGTTTCACCATAAAAAAAAATAAAAAATCTTGCAGCTTTAGAAGAATGAATCACATGAAGAGTTACTGCATACAATAAAGCCAGATATAGGTATGGGACCTGATATCCAGAATGCTCAGGACCTAGGGGTTTTCTGAATAAGGGGTATTTTTGCATATTGGACCTTCAATTGGATTGTTTTGCCTCTAATAAGGATCAATTCTAACTTCCTTATGATCAAGTACAAATAATTATTTTATTATTACAGAGAAAAAAAAACCATCCCAGATATTGCCTGTCCCTGTGCTACTAAGGATGTAGTGATCCGATTCAGAATTCATTAACAAAATGTACCTCTCAGCCAATCCGCCTTTAGTAAGACTTGAGATGATAATTGGATCAAAAGGTTCTTCAGTACCAGAAATGGTAATGCCCAGAGGCCCTCCATATCGCTTTAGTTCAACCGTATAAATAATAGATCCGCTAGTCTCCTGTTCATCTACAAGAAATGACAAAATGGATATTACTGGTCTTGCATCTCAATCGCACTGCTGAGATAAATTGGAATCAATTACAAACTCTTAGGAGGTTAACAGCCTAGCATCTTTATTAGTCAACATGCCATCATTGTACCGGCTGCCAGAAACACAGAACTACCTGGAAAATTCTGATTTTCCACTTGAGAGCCTTTGGTGTACATTGAGCAGCCCTGAAGGTCTTAAAGATACATGAACATCTATAAAACAATACAGGGGAGTCTGTTTCCCACTTCATGTGCCTTTTTAACAGTTTCGCGTGAATTCTTTGGGTCAGGCATGCACCCTTGCTTTACTGTTCTTTTTATATATCTAAAGTCAGCTCTAAAGGTTAATGAACCCCTTAAGGACTTGACATTTAATGCATATCCAAGCCTTAAAGTGAAGAATAATTTCCATAGATTACTGCTGGACTTTGTACACAGTAAAATATGTCCTTTGTTGCCTTATTTTGGGTGTTGCAAAAAGAAGCATTTAAGCAGTTTGCTATTATAAGCTTGTTTTAGAAAGCCATTGTTCTCTGTCCCACACCGCCTCCAGTTAAAGGGGATCAATGCAAGAAAATGTTTCTTGTACAATGAAAGACAAGTAACTTTCTTATAAACATTCATTAAAAAGTCTTCAGGACCAAGGACAGCAGTTCTAGGATTTAAAGATTTGCCAAACAATACATGTACGGTAAATGCACAAAAACAAAGGTTTGTTACTCAATGGTCTCACACAGAAGCCATCCTTAGTGGGAAAACAAGCATTAAAAAAATAAAAAGTAACATTCTCATTGGCTCAATTAAAGAAAATGGAAATATTTGAATAGGAAATATGCCTTATTTTCTCACCGGAATTATCTTCATCTTTACGAATTTTCAGCTTTACAAGTTCCTCGCACTGCTGTAATATTTGAACAGCATCTTCCATGGGGCAGTTGTCTAGGCGGATGTTGTCTATGGCGAGCAGCTTGTCTCCAAGCTCTAGGGTTCCAGTGCTGTAAAAACAAATTTGTGCCATAATGTGAGGCTGCTGACTTTCATTTTTGTAAAATGTAAGGTGAGTTCAATTTAGTAGCTGGAAGATAAGTAGGGCTTGGGCATTCTAGGAATATTATTGGAAGATGATGCTGGAGGCAACTAAGTGGCCTATGAATGTACAAATGCCTCCACAGATGGATGATATGCAGTTTTAGGATACCATTATATGTGAAACAGATTTGATGGGCCCTATAAGAATTGTTTATCAGGGCCCAATAACTTTGCACAGCAGTGAATAAATAGAATTGCTTAACTTTACTCATGAACTGGCTGTCAGGCAAAGCCCCTGGATCTCGAAGGAGGCATGTATGACCCATCACCTATGGGTTGGTGCATGATCCTTAAAAAGGATACTGTCATGGGACAGTATTTTTTCAAAACACATCAGTTAATAGTGCAGCTCCAGCAGAATTCTGCACTGAAATCAGTTTCTCAAAAGAGCAGATTTTTTTTATATATAATTTTGAAATCTGACATGGGGCTAGACATATTGTCAGTTTCCCAGCTGCCCTCAATCATGTGACTTGTGCTCTGATAAACTTCAGTCACTCTTTACTGCTGTACTGCAAGTTGGAGTGATATCACCCCCAGAAGCCTAACAACAGAACAATGGGAAGTTAACCAGATAACAGCTCCATGATACAAGATAACAGTTGCCTGGTAGGTCTAAGAACAACACTCAATAGTAAAAAGCCAAGTCCCACTGAGACACATTCAGTTACATTGACTAGGAGAAACAACAGCCTGCCAGAAAGTAGTTCCACCCTAAAGTGCTGGCTCTTTTTTAAAGCACATGACCAGGCAAAATGACCTGAGATGGCTGCCTACACACCAATATTATATATTTAAAAAAAATACACTTGTTGGTTCAGGAATGAAATTTTACATGGTAGAGTGAATTATTTGTAGTGTAAACAGTATAATTTAGAAGTAAAAACTACACCATAAAAATCATGACAGAATCCCTTTAAGTACACAAGAAAATTTAAGGAGCCAACCAGAAAAAAAATGCTATTCTGGATCTAGTGATATCTAATGACCCAGAATGTATAGCAAATGTGCAAGTGATTGAACCCCTGGGTAATAGTGACCATATTGTGATCTCATATAGAGGCAGATTTATCAAGGGTTGAGTTTTTTAACACATGAATTTGATTTTACTAGAAATTCAACTGTTCAGTTATTTATTATTAAATCGAATATGTAAAACTCGGACAAATTTTACAGACACAAACTCGGACCAAACTCGAATTGAATTTTTTTTCTCCAAAAAAACTCAAATTTTAGGAAAGTTTGCAAACATCTTCAAATTGGTCACTGGATCTCTCCCATTGACTTATATATGAATTCGGCAGATTTTAAAGGTCGAATTTGAATTCTTAAAGGGCCAGAGTATGACAAATCTCTACTTGACTTGAGTTTGGATATTTTCCTAGTCAAATTTTTGCAATATGATTTTTATTGATTTTGAAGAAAAAGAAATGTACATGAAGAAAGAGACAAAATAAATAAATAATAATTACATAATTAAAAAGGAGGGGGGATACAGAAAGAAGAAAGGGGGGGGGAGGGGGAGGCAAGTCAGCATCCAAAATAATGAACAGTCATTTTTACGATGCCATTACATATTAGCGCAATGCAAAGTCGTTTACGGATAGATGATATCGTCAAGAAAGGAGAACTTGAAACTGAGCACTGAAACATAACTTACGTGATATCATGCCCGTATTACTTCAGTATCAAAAGATGCCCGACTCATAATGAGGGAACCAGCCCTCAAAAAGTGTTCTAAGAACTCAGTTATTATATTCCCTATCCTTCCCTATCAAGACTCCAGCAATAGTTTGTAATCGTCTGTATCTCTAAACAGTAGCCATCTCAACCAGGTGTCTCTATACTTAGAGTATTGCTTACTGGAAAAGGTAGATAACTCCTCAAATTTCCTAGTCAAATTTGACAGTTTTGACCATATAAAAAATTAGAATTTTGATTTTCAATTCGACCCTTCTGGTGCAAAAAAAAAATACATTGGGACAACAAAAACCTAGAATTTCAGAAAAGCTAATTTTAGAGCCTTGAGCGCTGCCCTTCAGAACATAAATTGAGGCAGTATGTTTTTATCTAAAAACACAGAACAGAAGTGGTTGTAATTTCAAATTATATCATTTCGTTACTGTTCTCAATTTATTACCTTAAGAAGTAAACGTAGAAGCACCAAGAACCAATAAAGGTTAAATTAATAAAGAAGTAAAGAAGTTAACAGGAAAGAAGAGAAAGGCATTTAAAAACTACAAGTCTGTGGGGACAGAAGCTGCGTTTAATGAATATAAACACTGTAATAAATGTTGTAAAACCACAATCCGGAAGGCAAAGCAAGGGAATCAGGAGCGCATTGCGGCTGAGGCTAAGACTAATCCCGAAAAGTTTTTTCAAGTGTATTAATAGTAAAAAGATGCAGGTTGAGAGTGTTGCTCCTTTAAATAATTGTACCAGTATAGTTGTAACAGATACAGAAAAAGCAAATGTGCTAAATCAGTTCTTTTCTTTAGTGTATACAATAGAGGAGTCTGAGTTCCCAGGCTCACTTCATAGGTGCACTGTTGGATCAGCTCAAGCTATTCAGTGGCTGACTCAGGATATGGTTCATAAAGCTTTAATAAAAATGTATTTAAACAAGGCGCCAGGGCCAGATGGCATATATCCCCAGGTTCTAAGAGAGCTTGATTCAGTTTTAGACTCACCTCAAAACATGGACTGAATCACAGGAAACTTACCGGTGTGCAACGCTCCCTTTCTTAATATCAGAAATAACCAAAGGGTCGCCGTTCTTCCGAGTGGAAGGAGCTGAAAAGCACAAGCACAATTTTTCCCATCTATGGAACTAAAACTTAAGCCCTCTAAAGTGAATGATGCACACCAAAACTCTGGGTATAAACATTATTCCTTTCATCTGCACATAGTGAAAATAAAATACAAAAGCAATCTATCATATAGACTTCATCCGTCCAAGGTAATACCAGCCAATCAGGAATCCACTTCAAACAAAATAAATCAAAGCCATACAGTAGAATGGACCAATGATATAAAGTAGTGTTGCAGCATTTTAAGCCTCTGGTTCCAGTTGAAGTGCATCAACCAGCTGCTGTGGGATACAGGGAATTCAAGAACTACTCAGAAGGCGACTTAACATTTAGAAAATACTACCACTATTAATAAGGTTACATTATTGAGATTTATCTATTTGCAAACTTTTAGTAATTTTTCAAGAATTACAATAACTGAGAAATCATCTGAAACTATCAATGCTGATAACATGGCATGTATTTGCACGAGGGGTTAATTAGCTAACTCTGTGTCTGACATTGGGAACATCTGCTCTGTGGCAGAAAAACAATCCTCCCTCGCAGCTCTTTAATCTGTATCTATTTCCAGAAGCTGACCAAGTCGTTATTACTAAATTATTAATTGGTCAGGTGTATTAGGTTCAGAGAGGATTTTTTCTGGGTTTTGCAGACCTTTTCGTAAGAATCCAATTTAAGCATTGCTTTTAAGTCATCATAGCAACACAGACAAGAAGCCAGGATTCCCAGCGACCCAAGGATGGAACACAACATGCACACACACCATGAAAGAAAGAATAAAAAAATAGGATAATTCCTTCCTTCCATTATATATTAATATTTGCATATGGGAGCTCAGATATTTGGTTTGTGCAGCACTCTCTTTCCTATAAATGCCTTAATTTACCACATACTGATTGGCCTATTTTTAACAAACTTATTGTGTGGTGTCTTGCCCCCCCCCAATTTTCTCCTGTACTTAACAATAATACGTACAACTTATTGTGATGCCAAGTTCCACGTTGTGCTTCTTTGGTAGTTTCACATGGAATGTCCCACTGCTGGGTATCACAGATTCTGCAAGAGAATGCAGGCAATCAAGCTCATGAACTTACACTAGCAGCCAAAACTGGAAAGTAAAACTTACAGTTCTTCCACTAGATGGTAAATACTTACCTGCAACATCAAACTCTACTTCCAGTGTAACTTTGCCTGCAATTGTTGAATCTCTTAAAAGCTGATTGGCCTCTTCAAATGTGCTGTCCTCTGTCTGCACACCATTTATTGCAATCACCCTGTCTCCTACTTGCAGGACTCCACACCTGTAAAAGTTCATAAAGAACTTGCGTTTTAAAATTCAAACATAAATCTCGGATGGCCTCTGTCTACTACAAATGCTGAACACTAGATCATGCCTGGTTATTTATGTGCTTATAGTGTTCATTCCTTCAGACCCACAAAAGATAAATAGAACCAATTACTCATAGCAGTATTGCATGGTGACAGTCACATGAAAGCATGCGGGCACAAGCTGTAAGCAGAAAATAAAGGACATATGTGCATCCTCTAGAGAACCATGGGCACTGAAGGCCTGCAGACCTTCTCTATTATCTAAAGAGACATACCTGTGATGAGTAGCTCTAATTCTATTTAGTAACACCATGTGCCCACCCAACTCTACTCTGCACAGCTAAGCAATAGGATATATATTTTTTCGAAATATACAGACCCAGCACTGAAATATAAATAAAATGTAATAGAATAATTATGGTAACTGGAGATGATGGAATGTTTTCCCTTTCAGAGAAGAACAGCAACAAAAATATATTTATTCAACTCATTTCTGGTAGGTATTAATATGTGCTTGATGAATATTCTGTTGTGATTTGGCATAATAACATGGTTTCAGGTTAAATTGTTCCAGTCAGTTACTGGCCATCACCAATTAGCAATCATCAGCAAAGCTCTGCCGATCAGCTTGAACATGGAAGTTTAATACTCATGCCAACATTTTACTCAGAAGAGGTGGGATTAAACAAAAGGGAGGTGAAAGAGCTGTTTTAGGGAAAAAATACTATTAATTCAGGTTGGGTATTAGCAGACTATGGTCTTTTCATGAAAAAAAGGATCTCAGCCTGAGGCAGCAGTCCTGATGCTGCCCCCCCCTTATGCTCTGCGCTTAAAACGTCAGTGATGCGTCAATGAGCGCAATAGCACCAAGGACCTAGGTGAACCATAGGCCAACAATTGGGCCCCCTGGGGGGGGCCCAGGTGACTTAGTAGCATGGGGCTCCATGATTACTGATGATGTCCCTGACTACTGACATAGTTTATACTGTTTGTGATAAGTGAGAAAGCAGTTTGTGTAGTGTTGTGGTAACATGGCAATCGTGTGTGGAGACTGTGCACATCAGTTCTATCATAACATTTTAGGTTATTTTTTCTTATGAGAAAGAGCATATTGGAATATCGACTAATACATACCCAATTTTCTTGTGTTATCACTTGGCTAAAGTGTTGACACAGTTCAGTAACCTATAGCAACCAAACAGCCGTCTGCTTCAGGTAGTCCAATACAACGTATTCATTAAAATGATAAATACATTGTATTGGAAATTATGGATTACCAAACCATAATATATACAATTTTTGAAATAGGAAGGATGGGAAAAGAAACATATATCCCTATATGTAATATAAGTCACTATATTTGCCCTGGAGCTGTAATCCATGTCATCCAATATGATGGTTGCATTTAAACAGGTGACTAGTAAATTCTCCCTTCTGATTGGTTGCTATGGGTTACTACCCTGGGCAAACTTAGTGCCTTTTCTTAAATAGCCCCAATAGTTGTCAAAAGGAGCAGGATATATATGATTTATTTTTCATATTATAACTTACTATGTAAGTATAATGTGCTTCCCCAAATCTGGTATGGATATCAATAACAAGTGACGGAGAGCAACCCCTGTGCGTGATTTTACCTCTATGTAGTATACGGTCAGAGGTAGACATAAGCTTAATCAACCTAATTTTATTACAACTAAATAAGCTTCACATTTTCTGAGCACATCTTGATCTTTAATACACTTGTGTTTGTTATATTGTTACATAATTGTCTAAGCATTAGATAACATCACTACAATGTAATTGATTGTATCCTTGGTAATTTGATACAGCGGAAAAGATTGCTTTTTCACCCTGATACACTGCACAAAGACATTGGACACTTTTTTCTATGTTTTGCTAATAATTTTTTGAATGTTTTAATTATTTTTACTTTTTTTGTGTGTTATTTTGTCACATCCCTGTTTGCCACACCATGTATTTATTCTAATGTTTGTATTTCCGGGAGAGAGTGAGAGAGAGTGTGTGTCATCAACAGTGTGACTCAGTAATGCACTCGTAAGTAACAAGTATTTTATATCTATCTATGTGGGATGCATCCGAATATAAAACTGGTAGCCTGTGGGCTTTATATCTCCTATCTCAAAAGCTGTGTTATTAGTTCCTTTTTTGAATATAATTTTGTGTGGCACTGCTGTGCATCAATCTTCCAATCAGTTCCTGCAGCAGGCCCACTCAGTCTGATGACACAAACATGCCACAATTACAAAAGGCCTGTGAAATGTCCCAAAGAAGTGATTAATAATTCAAAACTAATGGGGGGGGAGCACATGGAGTGCTGACTGATGAAGCTTTCCCTGTTGTGCAGGAGAAAATGTTGAAGTTCTCTATATGCTAGTCCTTTTCAACGCCTGCCCTCTACTGTAATTAATATAGCCTCCAGGCTCCCCGAAAGAAACCAGCATGTTAAAGCCACTAGAGCTTGTTAATCTTCCCATGCCAGGTAAAGAACATGATATTTTAATGTCAGATCAAAAATTTAATTACATGCTGCATGCAGAGCATCATTAATTCATACTAAAAAGGCACACCTTGAAAAACAAATCTCTTACTCAGGAGTTTAGTCAGCAAGAAAGGAATTTACTTTAATGGGCTATAGAAATGAAGAACAATAAGAAACACATATATACGCGAATAATAATCAGCTGGCAATTTTAGAACGAAATGGACTGATCATTTCAGTTAAGTATTTAACTGCAGGAGGGAAAGCTGGGTACAATGAGCTGCACTGTGGATCCTGCATTTAGATTTGAATTTAAGAAGATATATACTTCTTTAACAAGAACTGTGCAGGAGAACGTACATCTAAATATTTCATGTATGGTAAAAGACACACAATATATAAACTAGTAAGCTTGAAAACGGGTGTTTTTGAGATGTCTGCGTAATATAGAATAGTTCAAGTATTATTTATATACTGGAAGATAGGGTGCAAAGAAATGGGTGTAATCTTTTCTCTGCAGTGTGTATCCTGCCTTCTAGCTTCAGTGAATGACCATTGGCCTCTGCACTCTATTTCAAGCAGTTAGTTGAGCCTTGAGCTGCCTGTATTTGGCAGGACACTATGGGAAATGGCATTGCTTTATTTAAGAGCTTTCCCCAGCTCTCAGTTTAAATTGGACATTCCAGATTTGCAGACTGCAAAATGTTCCAGGTGTAATTACAAAGTTGGCAGGGTTTTTATGGTGGATCAGGGGTATGTCTGGATGGAACCAACTAGCAATGGGGGCTCTCCTAAATGATTACACTTTTACATTTTCTGATGTAGGGATGAATGACTTTCTGTCTCAACAATGAGTTTTTTGATAATAATCAATAATATATGCCCTTAAAGCTGGCCATAGACACAAAGATGCAATTTTGTACAATTTTTTGATCGTGTGTGGAGTGTCCCGACATTTCTTGTAACACACAATCGGCCGTTTAAAGTTGATCAGGCAGGTTAAAAGATTTCAGCTATCAATAATAATATCTCTATCTGATGATATCAATGCATGACTATCACTAATGTCTCTACTATTTGTATATGACTTTTGTACAATTGCTGTCTGTTGATTAATGGCCAGAACATAGTTATTATATAGTTATAGATTTGTTATTTTTCCCACTTATTTAATCTAAATGTATAATGGTAGATCATTAGACATACAAAGAATAAAATGTACACATCTATTGGTTGCTGCTCCCAGCACATATTTTATTGTAGTGATTGCACTTGATCTGATAGGTTCAAATCCAGGTATCTATTATGTGTGACTATGCACAAACCACTTAATCTTGAAAGTGTATAAGCATACATGCACCCGCAATGATTGACTTGATTGTAAAGATCTTTGACCTCATCAAATCAACATGGAACAGACCAGGTGCCTTGAAAGAAAAAAAAACCCACATGGAAGGCTACCTTTGAAATATTCTACATTCATGCAAAGGTGCTTAATAAATATACTAACTGTAATAATGCGACAAAAGATTAAACACAACGCTTCTGTTGCAATACCAGGTTCAACCTGCTACATTGCTTTCACTCTGCCATTTTTATTTTTACAGGCAAGAAAATACAGAATGAATGTTGTGTATGTTCTGATACATATACTGTACATGAATTGCAATTAAGCTCAGACCTCCTGGTGGGCCTTCTCTTCTGCAGGGCCTTTAACCTAACCAGCGAGTTGACAAATTCCCAACCAGAACCATGGCTCCCTTATCCTGGACCTCCTGTCCAAGGCCACTGTCAAAAATCCAATTAGCACTCATACAAGTAGGACATCAGACAGGGGTGCTGTGCCAGTGAGGCAAGTTGAAAAACTCACCTCTGGCAGCAGCACTGAACAGGTTACAACGGGTGTCAAAATACCACTCCTTGCAACTTTAAGAGGTGAATTTGTGGTTATTGTACACTCTCCATTATCAATGCGTAAGCATTGGGTTTAAAATTGCGCTTGGCAAGTGCCCCCACCATCACAAAATAGACAGGGCTATATAATGTGTAAAGGCCAAAGTTATAGCATCATGTGCAGATTTATCCATCGGTCACCTTCTTATTGATATTCTGTCCTTGAGGTTGCTAGCCAAGCAAGATGGGAGCAACATATTATTTTTAGCTATCAGGCACTTTATCTCAAACATGTTCTAAACAGAAAAAAGTCTTTAACTATGAAGTAATAAATGAAATGGCACTTACCTTTCAGCTGGGCTGTCAACATCAATATAGGAGATAAGTGGTGGAGAAGACAATGTCTCAGTGGCAAACACACTGCCCTGGAGCTGTATCCCAAACCCAACAACTGGGTCTGCAGTCAGTACAACCTCTGTGCTCTCTGTGTGTACAATTTGACCTGCCAAACCAACAGTACTGGATGCCAAAGACACTGCAAAAACAAGAACAAATACTAGTAATTATACAATCAAACCGAAAGTGATTAGCCACATAAGAGAAGTAATATATGATGGGAAGCAACTGATCATTGATCGATTCAATCAGTTTCTAAAATGTGTGGATGATGCATTTAGGCATAAACTATTTGTTCCTGAAAGGAACTCAAGATATCAAAAATTCCAGGCTCCCTGGTCATTAGGTCTGCAAAGCTGACCCACAGTGACCAAGCCATTTAAATTTCTGCCTAGTCTGTGTGTTTACTAGTTCCAGCTTCCTCCTTGACCCTTAACAGTGTTAAGAATAGACAAATGTATAAGGGTTCCACAACCAGACACAAAGTAGAGGGGGAAAAAAGTAGAGGAAAAAATGCCAACAAGTCTAAAGGGCAGACACAAAGGATTAATGACTGATGAAGCTTCAATAAACACGGGGACAGCATAAAGCCATTTATGTTCCGACAGGCTTCTCAACCACTTGTGAGTTCAGCTACAGCAGGCATGTCCAAAGTCAGGCCTGGGGGCCAATTGCAGCCCGTTTTCAAATTTACACAGGCCCTCAGCCTCCATCATGAAAATAATAATAATGTTGCCCCCAGCACCATGCAATCAGGAATCGCGTAACCGTAGCAGTAATATTAAGGCACATTAGTGAAATGGTCTGCCACTTGGTCTATACTGCTTCCTGTGTGCTGAAGGTGTAATAGACACGACTGGCACATAGTGACGGCCCCCACACATTTCACCTCACCAAATCTGGCCCTCGTTGCAAAAAGTTTGGACACCACTGAGCTACAGTATATTCATTGGATTAAACTTAATTTGATTTGTTCATCCATCCTAAACTCAAACACTGCTATAAAGCCATCATGATCTGATTACACATAAATAACTACTTCCACTAGATTGTTTATTGGGTATTCACTGAATGTCTCTGTGGATGCGGAAGCTGAATGAGACTGGGTGAAACTACCTTGTTTTAGCCCATCTTTAGCAAAATCTATTTTAGTATGAAAATAAATACAAGTGTTTACAGATAAGTCACATAAGTATAGTCTCTAGTCCATCAAGCTAAACTTTAAACAACAACTAGTTTAGCATATTCTGAAGAAAAAACAAGCACGGAAACTGGTCTATGGGAACATCTTTGTTCTGCTATAAAACTCAAAATGAAGGAAACATTTAAGGAGTTAGTTATGTTTAAATGAGACCTGTTTGGCATTGCAATGTACTCAATATTCCCTCAAAAGAGGCAAGTAAAGTCCTTCTTACATAATGCTATTACATTAGTGATAATGGAAGCACAAATTAATTCTAAAACGGAACCTTCCATTAAGACACATTACGTGTGAAACATATTTTTGAGATGCTTTCCCGATATCACAAAAGTAAAACAGTAAAGAGGTTTGTGCTAACACATTACAGTCTATTTGTTGTTGTTGCATTTTTCCCTATTACAATGAATAGCAACAATGATTCTGACTCTGGGCTTAATGTACTTGCCTTGCTACTTACCCAAAATACTTTGCAGTGCAAGTTTGTAGGAGAGTTATTGAGGGTTATTGAGGGTCACAGACTTTGCTAGTAATCACTGTTTGTAACGGGCCCGAAGGCACAGTAATAGTGTAGACCAAAGAGGAGACCAGACCAGGTTCGAGGTACAAAAGGGTTTATCCAAAGAATCGTCAAAATACAGGCAAAAAGGTCAGACCAGGCAGAAGACAAGCAGAATCGTAAGACAGGCAGGAATCGGTACACAAGTAATCAAAATAGTAAATAACACCCAGGAACACAGTAACAGGAACCTATAGTTGGGCAAGGACTGGAAGGGGAAGTGAGTTTAAATAGTCCCAGGGTTGGCGCCAAATTTTGACGCGCTTGCGTCAGACGCAGACGCCAGCGTCCTCACGCTGACGTCTTGACGCCGGCGCCCGATTTTGACGCCGGCGTCCGTTCCGTCGCCGACGACCAATCCTGGACTGGGAAGGAGATGAGGTCATTGACCTGTGCCCGGCAGGAGCCATGTGGAGAGGCAGGCGGTCGCCATCTTGGACGCCATCTTGGAGACTTGGAGTAGATTCCATTACAGTACCCCCCTCCTTAGGGGGGGCCTCAGGACCACCGAGTCTAGGGGAGAGAGGGAATAATTTATGGAACCTACGAACCAAGATGGGCGCATGGACATCCGAGCTCTTGACCCAGGAGCACTCTTCGGGACCGAACCCCTTCCACTCGATGAGATATTGAAGAGTGCCCCTGGAAAGACGAGAGTCCAAAATCCTCTTCACTTCGAATTCCTGGTGATCGTCAACCAGGACTGGAGCTGGGGGAGAAGAAGAAGATAGAGACACAGCAGGTTTAAGGAGAGAGACGTGGAAGACATTCGGGATCCTCATCTCTGGGGGGAGTTGAAGACGAACCGCCACCGGATTGATGATTTCAATGACAGGATAGGGACCGATGAATCTGGGACCAAGCTTTGGGGTAGGAATCTTCAGGCGGATGTTACGGGTGGAAAGCCAGACTTTATCACCAGGAGCATAGGGTGGAGCAGGAATCCTTTTCTTGTCGGCAGACCTCTTTTGGATCAGGGAGCTCTTTTGAAGATTAGAGGTAACAGCAGCCCAAATCGCCATCATGTGGGCAGCCTGGTCGTTGGCGGCAGGAACATTGGTGAGGAGAAGATCCTGGGGAAACGCCAATGGATTCTGACCGTAGACACAGAAGAAAGGGGACTGATGAGAAGAAGAATGCAAGGCGTTGTTATGGGCGAACTCAGCCCAGGGAAGGAGATCCAACCAATCGTCTTGGCACAGGGAAACATGGCAGCGAAGATACTGTTCCAATGCCTGGTTCACTCTCTCAGCAGCTCCATTGGATTGCGGGTGATAGGCAGAAGAAAATTGTAAAGAAATGTTGAGAGCTTTGCATAAGGATCTCCAAAATCTAGAGACAAATTGTGAGCCACGGTCAGAGACGATCTCGGCAGGAAACCCATGGAGACGAAAAATATGATGAATGAAAAGCTTGGAAAGTTCAGGAGCAGAGGGAAGTTTGTGGAGGGGAATGAAATGAGCCATCTTGCTGAACCTGTCAACGACAACCCAAATGACAGTGTGACCGGAGGAGACAGGCAGATCCACAATAAAATCCATGGCAAGATGAGTCCAGGGACGAGATGGAATGGGTAGAGGAAGAAGAAGTCCTTTGGGGGGAGAATGTCCAGATTTGGAAGTGGCACAGATGGTACAAGAAGAAATGAAGTTTTTGACGTCCTTTCTCATGGATGGCCACCACACCAGGCGAGAAAGGAGTTCGGTAGTCTTTTCCACTCCGGGATGGCCGGCCTGTTTAGAACTGTGAGCCTGAGAAAGAAGAGACTGACGACAATCAGGTGGAACAAATGCAACTCCAGGAGGAATATTGTCAGGAGCAGAAATTTGAGCGGACAGGATCTGTGAGGCCAAGGAGGGAAATAGAGCAGCGACGATCTTGGAGGGAGGTACAATGGGTTCGGGATCTTCGGAGGAGGGAACTTCAGGAACAAAACTTCTTGACAAGGCATCAGCTTTTCTATTTCTAGAGCCAGGACGAAAGGTGATAATGAAGTTAAAACGGGAAAAGAACAATGACCATCTGGCTTGTCGGGGATACAGGCGTTTGAGGGATTGGATAAATTCAAGGTTCTTATGGTCTGTAAAGATGGTCACGGGGATGGAGGATCCTTCCAATAAATGTCTCCACTCCTCTAGGGCGAGCTTAACTGCCAATAACTCACGATTCCCCACATCGTAGTTCTGCTCGGGGGAAGAAAATTTCTTAGAGAAGAATGCACAGGGGTGTAACTTCCCATCCGAGGACGATCTCTGTGATAAGACAGCTCCAGCTCCCACATCTGAGGCGTCGACTTCGAGGAAAAAAGGAAGAAGAAGCTCGGGGTGTCTGAGAATAGGTGCAGAAGAAAAGGCAGTTTTCAGGGATTCAAAGGCGTCCAAAGCAGGAGGAGGCCAGTGCTGTGGTTTACCCCCCTTGCGGATCAGGGCCAGGATGGGAGAGATCTTGGAAGAAAAACCTTTAATAAATTGTCTGTAGTAATTGGCAAAGCCAATAAACCTCTGGATAGCCTTAACACTTGTGGGGAGGGGCCAATCAAGAATTGCCGAGACCTTGGCTGGATCCATCTTGAAACCCTGCTGGGAGATGATGTACCCGAGAAAAGGGATGGAGGATACTTCAAAGGAGCACTTTTCAAATTTGGCGAAGAGACTATTTTTTCTTAGGCGAAGAAGAACTTCCTTCACTTGGGAGCGATGCTCGTGGAGATCTTTGGAAAAGATAAGAATGTCATCCAGATAGACGACAACACTTTGTCCCAACAAGTCTCTGAATATATCGTTAACAAACTCCTGGAAGACCGCTGGGGCGTTACAGAGTCCAAAGGGCATGACTAAGTATTCGTAATGCCCATCTCGAGTATTGAAGGCGGTCTTCCATTCATCTCCCTTACGAATTCTAATGAGGTTATAGGCACCCCGAAGATCCAGCTTGGTGAAGATCTTGGCCCCTCTTAGTTGATCGAAGAGTTCGGAGATTAGGGGGAGAGGGTAACGGTTTTTAATGGTAATCTTGTTTAACCCCCTATAATCAATGCATGGTCTCAGACCTCCGTCTTTTTTTTCAACAAAGAAAAATCCGGCACCAGCAGGGGAAGAAGAAGGGCGAATGAAGCCTCTTTGGAGATTCTCCTGAATGTAGGTCTTCATGGCGGCCGTCTCAGAGGGGGAGAGAGGATAGGTGCGACCCCGGGGAGGCATGGAACCAGGAAGAAGTTCGATCGGACAGTCATAGGGACGGTGAGGAGGAAGAATCTCTGCAGAGCCCTTATTGAAGACATCGGTAAAATCTTGATAGGCGGATGGAAGGGAAAAGTTGGAAGACACAGAAGACACCTTGATAAGAGGTACGGCAGGCAAACAGTTCTGTAGGCAATAGGGACTCCAGCGGGAGATTTGCATGGATGACCAGTCAATGACTGGATTATGAGTGCACAGCCAAGGGAGCCCCAAAACGAGTGGAGTTGAAGGGCAGTCGATGAGTAGAAAGGCCAATCTCTCCAGATGCATGGTGCCCACTCTTAGAGAAAGTTCAGCGGTGGTTTGAGAGATAATGGCCGAAGACAGAGGGCGGTCATCAATAGCCAATACTCGCAGAGGAGAAGCCAAGGATTGTAGGGGAACCGCAAGACGAACAGCAAATCCTCTGTCCATAAAATTTCCAGCAGCACCAGAGTCCAGGAACGCTTGCACTGGGATTTTCTGGGAACCGAATTGGATCTGTGCCGGAAGAAGGAAGCGTTGAATAGAGGGTTGGGGAGGATAACAAACACCACCCAGATAGGTCTCCCCAAACCTACCTAGGTGCTGGCGTTTCCCGGCTTCACCGGACACTCATGGGCGAAGTGCGATTTGCCCCCACAATACAGGCAGAGACCGGCTGCCCTTCTCCGTAGCTTCTCCTGTTCAGAGAGACGAGCCCGTCCTATCTGCATGGGTTCCTCAGAAGATGGGGCAGAGGAAGCAGAAGCCGCAGGAGTAGGAGAGGGGGAAGCAGTAGCCGGGTTGAAGAGTAGGGGTCTCTGGAAGCGGGGAGCCAGTGTGGATTGGAATCGGGGATACTTCTTCGAACGCTCTCTGTTGAGCTCGACTTGAAATTCCCTCTGTCGGGTGTCAACCTTTACGGCCAGCGCCACCAGATCCTCCCACCGAGAAGGAATTTCCCGGGAGACCAGGTCGTTTTTGATACGCATGGCTAGGCCGTTGTAGAAGGCGGCATGGTATCCATCATTGTTCCAGCTGGTCTCCGCCACTAGGGTGCGGAACTCGATTGCATACTCTGGAACAGAGCGAGTGCCTTGCTGGATCTGGAACAAGCGAGCCGAGGAAGACATAGCTCGACCAGGGGCATCGAAAACGACCCGTAGTTCACGGATGAAGGCCCTGGCGTCGTCAATCAAAGGGTCCCTCTTCTCCCACAAAGGTGATGCCCACTCCAAAGCCTTCCCCTGCAGGCGAGAAATGATGTACCCCACTTTAGCCTGTTCGGATACAAACTGACCTGGCAGCAGGGCGAACTGGATCTCGCACTGGTTGATGAAACCTCTGCATGCATCAGGGTCGCCGCTGTAGAGGGGAGGCGCAGGAATGCGAGGTTCCGAGGATTGGAGTGGGTTTGCAGGAACGGCCACAGGGACCGGGGCCACAGGTGATAATGCCGACAGCTTGTCCAGGATAGCTTCTAGAGCCTGACCGAAGTGCGACTGCTGGGCTTCGTATGACTGCATGCGGGAAGCCAAACCGCGGATAGCGCCACCGACATCAGGTGGAGCTGGAGTCTCCTCCAAAGGGTCCATGGCCCAACTATACTGTAACGGGCCCGAAGGCACAGTAATAGTGTAGACCAAAGAGGAGACCAGACCAGGTTCGAGGTACAAAAGGGTTTATCCAAAGAATCGTCAAAATACAGGCAAAAAGGTCAGACCAGGCAGAAGACAAGCAGAATCGTAAGACAGGCAGGAATCGGTACACAAGTAATCAAAATAGTAAATAACACCCAGGAACACAGTAACAGGAACCTATAGTTGGGCAAGGACTGGAAGGGGAAGTGAGTTTAAATAGTCCCAGGGTTGGCGCCAAATTTTGACGCGCTTGCGTCAGACGCAGACGCCAGCGTCCTCACGCTGACGTCTTGACGCCGGCGCCCGATTTTGACGCCGGCGTCCGTTCCGTCGCCGACGACCAATCCTGGACTGGGAAGGAGATGAGGTCATTGACCTGTGCCCGGCAGGAGCCATGTGGAGAGGCAGGCGGTCGCCATCTTGGACGCCATCTTGGAGACTTGGAGTAGATTCCATTACACTGTTGGTCAGGGGAGAAGATTGATGGTGCAATAGACTGGAAGTGTTTCAATGTTATAACAAAAATAATAAAAATGTTTTCTTATTTTCTCAGCCCTCTTGTCTGTTAAGTTGATATTTAGAGGATGCAGAACACAACTCTACATTTACAAAATAATTTTGGTATTTACCCAAAATCAACTCTGCAGTATCTGTATATGGTCAGTTATGTCTATGAACATTTGGTGTGGATGACAATGGACATCCTATACAGGTTTGAGATTTACAATTCATTATGTTTTTGATTTATTTCATGGCCACCCAGAGCAAGGACTTACTTTGAGAGCCATAAAATAAAACCCACCAAAGATAATTTAGGCTTAGGCCATTCAAAAAAATGCAAGGGTACCAGGGATTCCTAAGGATTAGTAAATTACACATTTTTTATTTTAAGGGGTTGTTCACCTTCAAACACTTTTTTCAGTTAATTTGGTTTCAGATAGTTCACCAGAAATAAAGACATTTTTCAATTACTTTCTATTTTCTATTTGTGAGTGTTTTTCTAATATTGAAGTGTAAAGTTTCACTTTTCACCTTCTAAAGCAGCTCTGGGAGGGGGACTCTATAACTGGCTAAATGAACAGGGCAGAGAGGGAAAGGAACAGTGCAGGGAGGGGAGGAGGGAAAGGAACAGGACCGAGAGGGAGAGAAAGGAGCAGTTCAGGGAAGGTAAAACAAGCAGTAAGGGTTAACAGATGTCTGCAGGGAAGGACTGAGTGTGATATCACAAAAACGCCCACTTCTCCTTCACTGGCGGCACTGGAGTCAGATAGTGGAAAGTCTTGGACAGGAAGTTGCAAAGAGGGAGGGCTGAGCACAGTTTTCAAACTATTACAGACGTTTTTACAGACAGTTTACAGACATGGTTTGATGCATTGTGAAAATGTATGCTATATGTCCCCTTTAAAGGCAGCTGTTAGAATTGATACAATAGTTGCTAATATTCCACAGATGCTGCTGAAAAATGTATTAACTAATTGTAGCAGAATTGTAATAGTTCAGATTCTGCTCCTGGTAGAGTCCTGCACAGGTCCAATCAGGCAGAACCATGCCGAAACGGGCCCGAAGACCTGCAAGCTGACCCGCACCCGCCATCCAGAATGCCCTGCCTCCCAGACCCACTAGCTGACAAAGCCTGCAAACAGCTGGCTTACCCGGCGTCCATGACAACCAGAAGTGACGTCACTTTTACCCGGACGTTAATAAAGGGAATAAAAAATCCCTTATAAGACAGACTAGAAAATAGAATTATCTGTAGTTGTAAAACAATCAATTTTTTGTGCCCTACAGTTTTTTTTAATGTCAGTCTTCCCAAAATTATATTTATCATCAAAAAGATGTGCAGGCATCTCACTGCCTTGTTCTAGGAAGAAGTCTAAGCACATAATGATATGTCATGTCTTCAAATTAACGTCAAGTTATCAGTTAAGGTGGCCATAGATGCATCGATATCATACGAAAGATCTTTCGTACAATAATTGTTACATGTGTGGTGGTATATAAGGTGAAAAGCAAGAAAACACTGGCACAGCATGGGTTGCTTCTAGCAGGGAAATCCCTTGCTCATTTATTGCAGATGCAACGTTTCGGGGCATAACCCCTTTGTCAAGCAGGCTTGACAAAGGGGTTACGCCCCGAAACGTTGCATCCGCAATAAATGAGCAAGGGGTTTCCCTGCTAGAAGCGACCCATGCTGTGCCAGTGTTTTCTTGCTTTTCATGTGGATCTTGAGGTTTCCAAACGCCTCCTTCACTGAGCACCTGGGATTCGTTTGATTAGGAAGGCCAGGGTGTGCTAGGGTAATTTCTTTTCTGACTCCCTTGGGTATATAAGGTGACCAATATTGGTAAAAAGCTTTGGATATCCATCTTGCGGATTAGGCAGCACTGAAAATTTTGATCAGACACCTGAAGGTTCGTGAACATCATAATGTTAATACTGAATCATCAGAGCTAAAGAATTAATTTTGCTTTTATCTGCATATCTGATGATTCAGCTCCTAACATTAGAAGAGTGGATGAAAGATCTTTGGTACGACCAATGGTTGTGGGAAAGATAGTGATTGTAGTATGTATGTATGTATGTATGTATGTATGTATGTATGTATGTAACACCTTTACTCTTTAATAACAAGTATATGAACAAAAGAGGGTTCATTATAAAGCCCAAGTGCAGGAGCACTAAAGCACACCTTTCAGTGGTTATGCAGAGAGCACTTCTGCCCCACATCTAGCTGTACCATGTATCTGTTCATCGAGAAAGAGGAAGGCAATTTGCAAAGTGCAAAAAACGGACTATATTTGCACTCTGCAAACTGCCTGCTTTAAAGAATTTCTGTTTTGAAGTACTAAGGCTTCCAACTGCCCCCATATGTCAAAGAGCTTCCAGCATAAAGGAGCTGCTTCCTGTGTTTATTTAATGTAGATCCTTGTGACTTATCACATACAGTACATAATGTAGATCTAGCACAGACTCATAGTGACTATAAAGTATAGACTAGATCTGCACTGTGATGTTTTAATGATATTCAAGTATATATAAAACATGCATGTTCCAAGTTATAAATGCCTACATGTTGCTCAACTGGCTATAAAATATTATGACAAGATCCACAGTATTATTTATATGCTCCATGTGAAATATACCTACATCCTGCTCAAGTGGTTATAAAATATTACTGGGCTCATTTTATTTTGCATCCATTTATTTTCAAGTGAGGAGTGTGTTCTTTGCCTCATTTAGCATGGCATGCCATCTACACTTGGCATAAACATGATCATGGTTCATTAAATAAATGTCTTTATACATGTACAATATACATTTGTACCATGCTGTTATGAACATTTGAAAATACAAATATATTTTTGTAACAGAGAACATACTTAGATTTTGCAAACCTGGTGTCATATAGCTTTGTGTTGGTACTAACATGGGCAGCTTTAGTGATTTCAATAGACAGCAGACAAATATAGCAGTTTATGTAACAAATCCCCCCAAAACATCACACGGAACTTGAGCTCCTCCCCCCATGATGTCACACCCATAATCACAACATGGCAACACCCAGCTCAACAATAACACTGCCCAGTCAGTTGATAAACATTGGTTATAGAGCACTGCAGAGACTGCACCCCAAACTATTTATTCTGCATGAGGATATTCTCTGTTAAATACAACCCCTTGTAGCTGGTGATAGGATGATAAAGCCATCTGTTTATCAACAGCTAAAGAGCCACTACTCTTGCAAATCAGCTTCACTATAAGTATGGGGGCATTTGAGCTCTTTCAAACAAACATCCGAACACATCAGCACCTTGGAGAACTGCCAGCAGAAAATTGGCTCATGATACAAGCTCCTATAAGCAGAATACTTTGTGCTACTTATTATTTCTTAAAGCAATGAGAAACCCAACAATACTAAACTGAATGAACAGATCTTTCTACGAGCAACATAATTCATGTGCTCCTCACTAGTATTATTTCTGGAAAGCAATCTATATTTGTGTGAATCTGAAGCCTACACTGCGTATGTTTGGGGTAGGTCATCCATCAGGGTGGATTAAAGACTGTACTGCCACCAAATTATTTATCCATTTCTTTGACTTCTTTTGACTTCATTGTCACCTTCTACCTCTTGTCTATTGTTGACTGTAGTAATCTGCTAGCTCTGCACTAATGCACAAATATGTTGTTTCTCAGACTGATCATCAAAATAGAATTCTATTTATAATATAATGCCATGTTGTGTGTCTTTACAAACATAGCATCACATTGTCTATTATGAAAGATGGATAGTTTTTACTCCTTGAACAATATAAGCTTTTTAATTTCTTCTCAGTTTTGACCTTCAACATTAAAAGGAAAACAACATGAAGGGCTTCATTAAGAACATTCAAATTGTATCCATAAATCTAAGGCAAAAGCTGCCTTTACTGAGTGTGACCTTTCATAGATGAACAGTTTGGTGCTTTACTTTGTGTTATGAACAAGCATTATTCATCCTTATATATAAAATATGCCAACATGTGGCATTTAAATTGAAGCCATGACATCTGTAAAAGAGATCTCTAAACACTCATACTTACTTCTACCATTTAAAATGCAAACTCTGTTTTGATGACAGATTTTGCAACAACCACTACAGCAAAATATATAATAATATATATGAACTTTAGGTTTAGTGTCAGTAACTAGGGTTTCTTATGATAGAAAATACACATATGTGGGTAATTGTTACCATGGCTTTAGTCAATCAAAGCAAGCAAAGCCTTTGAACGAGGGGGTAGAAATTTTGGGGATTTAGTTGGGAAACATTTTTCATCTCATTCTATTTAAAGGACTTACAGGAACTTTTGAAGTCTTTCTTTTTCATTCTTCGCCTCATTAGTGTCCCACGAGGGCTGGTTGGATACAGGCTACGAGGTAAAGTCCCCGTATTGAGAGAACTTAAGCTGTACGCACTCATGGAGGTAGGAGAGAAGGATGAAGAAACCAATGCTGCTGCAAGAAAGGAAATTATATTCTGTATTTCTCTTACATGACACCATAATTAGACACCATCAAGAGGCTAAAATATGAATCAAGGATCCTAACATGATGTTGTATGTATTGTTAAGTATCCAATGAACAAGAGAAGAAGTATATATAATATATATATATATATACACACACACATATATATAGAGACATATATATTGGTACCCTTTACAATTATTAAAGTAATTCTGGATGATTCTGTGACAGTATGCCAGTATACTAAGGACATATCATCAGACCTGTCTAACTGAATAAAAGTAGAACGGGTCTCCACTAGAATAGCATTTCTGATCAACAAAACGAACTTTTAAGAAGATCAGTTAATATAAACCTACACTGAGCACCTACAGTAGCTAAGGCCACATACAAGAAGCACTTTGCTGATACTGTAACTAACAGACATCCAAACCCCAATGTATACTAAGCTTTATTGCAGCATAGCAAAGCAGTGGTGGGACAGCATGACAGCTTGGGATACTGAGTCAATGGCTCTAGGCTTGTGAGCTACACTACCCAATATCATCATATATACAGTATGGAATAAATTGGGGGCCATGAAAATTATTTACTTCTGAATATATATATATATATATATATATATATATATATATATATATATATATATATATTAGTAAATGGACCCTCACTCCTTCATTTTGGTGAAATAAATCAATGTGCTTTATTTACAAATTCATCTCCAACGTTTCGGTCCTCTCTGGGACCTTTTTCAAGGTCCTTGAAAAAGGTCCCAGAGAGGATCGAAACGTTGGAGATGAATTTGTGAATAAAGCACATTGATTTATTTCACCAAAATGAAGGAGTGCGGGTCCATTTACTGAAATGTATTATGAAGTCTTGACCAACGCACCACCATCTATACTCTACTGACATTATATATATATATATATATATATATATATATATATATATATATATATATATATATATATATATATATATATCTTCCAGGTGAGTATCCGCACTCCAAAATCAATCTTAATGAAGGCAGGAGTGCACGGTTAAATCTTGTGTGTATATATATATATATATATATATATATATATATATATATATATATATATATACATATACATACTCACATATTGATTTCAGTATAAGTGAATATTAGTGAATCTAATAATAAAATGGAACTGCTTAGACTAAATGGCTCTTCATAGAACATCTATTTTTAGTTTCTCCGCAACCCACAGGCAATGAAATGCATTACACTGCACATGCATCCAGTCACACTTTCACAAGGAAAAACCACAGAACGTGCTAACACCAGAAAACATTTTATATATTTCTTGATAGCTGGGAAAGGTGATAAAATAAAACAAAGCTTTAATGCCTGGAATGGGAAAGCATGTAAAAAAATAGAAGCGGGTGATTAAAGGGATACCAAAAGCTGTTAATGAAAAGTGGTCACACGTGGGATGCAAAAGAATATAATGTGTATATACAGTTAGATGTACAGTGAAAGCTCAACATCATGTCTTTAGGTAGTTTTTAATGTTGCCAGCTGCCCAGGACCCACACGTCATGCCCGTGTGTGTGTGTTTGGGGGGGCAGCAGGAATAGCATTACATATTGTTAACAAACCTAAGAGCCTTGAGCTTTTGTTGAGGAAAAACTCCCACCATCTGCCAATGACTGATGAGTCATGACATGAGCCAGTGTTAGTTGGGACACTGCCTCATTGGCCCTGCTGGCAGAGTCTCAAGAAACTCTGCCATTACAATCTGATACTGTACTTAAAGGAGAAGTAAACCCCTTATTGAAAAAAACCTCTACCCCCCTACCCTACATAGACCCTCCTCCCCCCCAGCCTAGCTGCTACCCCGGGCAAATGCCCCTAACTTTTTATTTACCCCTTGGTGCAGATTTGCGGCATCAGAGTTCACAGCAGCCATCTTCTTCTCTTCAGTCTTCATCGGGAAGTATTGGCGCATGTGCAGTTGGAGCAGTCTTCAGGTAACGAAAATTGCCGAAGCGCCAGAAGAAGACCCAATGAAGAACGAGGAAGAAGATGGCGACCGTGAACTCCGATGCTGTGAATCTGCACTGAGGGGTAAGTAAAAAGATAGGGGCATTTGCCCGCGTAACAGCTAAACTGGGGGGGGGGGGAGGGGGTTCTATATAGGGGGGTAGGGTTTTTTTTACTTCTCCTTTAATAGTGTAGGATGAATATGATGTCCGACCAATTTTCATGTTTTGCTCTTTGTGCCCCTTTAAAGGAAAAACCAGGATTATAAAGGGGGTGGCATATTACGAAGCAGTTTTTGAGGAGGTGCTTTCTGGCATTTCATGGCTGGCGTCCTGCAATGATCAGGGTGGTGGTAGGTGTTATAATGTTGGCAGGTGGGCAGGCGACTGTGGCTGTTGGCAGAGGAGTTCCTGGGAGGTTGCCTGTCGTTGCTCCTTTGAACCTTTACTGCCCGCATGAAAGGATAGCAGGAAATAAGAAAAAAAGAACCGGAGAAGAGGGTAACTGAAGGTAACTGAATTTTAATGAGTAAAATCAGCAGTGGAAATGAAAGCAATCAGCAAGGAGTAAAGCATCAAGAATAAGCCGCCAAAACCCAAGAATTACACTACAGAAGAGTAAAGCAGAAATACCTCAGGGCATTAGCAAAAAGCGCTGTATAACTCACACTGAATATAATACTCAGCACTAGTCATACACTTAGCACTGGAGAAATAGTTTGCAGCTAACTGGTATTGTGACACATTTCTTAATCACCATATAAAACACAAATGATGCACAAAGTTAGTTATAACCACCCTTGATGTGATGTTGTACCATATTTCTTTTCATCCCTCTTATGTTTTCTACATACAGGTATTGGATCCGTTATCTGGAAACTCATTATCCAGAAAGCTCAGAATTATAGAATGGCCATCTCCCAAAGACTCCATTATAATCAAATAATCCAAATGTTTTAAAAATAATTTCCTTTTTCTCTGTAATAATAAAACAGAACCATGTACTTGATGCCAACTAAGACAAACATAATAGCCAGAACACTACTTTCCATTCTGCAGCTCTATAGGTTTCCACTGGTAGGTTACCAGGCAGTAACCCATCAGTGACTGGAAGGAGGGGGGCACATGGGACATAACTGTTGCTTTTGAATCTGAGCTACATGCAGAGGATCAATTGCAAACTCACTGAACAATTATGTCCCATGTGGGCTCCCTTCAAATCACTTACTAAGAGAGCAGCAAAGCAGGAAGTAGTGTTATGTTATGTTACACATCCAGTCACTCCAGCCTGTATACATTATATTTTGGCTAACTAACTGTATTAGAAACATTTATTATTTTGCACAGCCTGTTTACCCAGTTTTTATTTTTACACTGAACTGTTCCTTTATAGGAATTAATTAATTATTAATTAATTAATTATTAATTAATTATGGAAAGATCCCTTATCCAGAAAATCCCAGGTCTCGAGCATTCTAGCTAACAGGTCCCATACCTGTACCATGACTTTTATGTTTTGTTATTTCATTATTTTATGTCCTTCATTGTCTATGTTTATTTTTTAGCTGTGAACTGGGCTGTCCCCTTTCTCTTTCCCTCTTCCCCCATCTAGCCTCTCTTCTCCATCCTATTTCTTTAGTTTCTTTTTCTCAATTCACATCTCTTCTAATTGTTGCCATTCTGTCTATCCTATCTGCTACATATCCAGTGGTTCCCCAAAAGGATATGTGAAGAGAAATCAGGCCAGATTGGGTCATTAAGGCCCTCTAGATCCCCCAACACCTGTGCTACTAATCTTACACTTGGAACAGTCATAAATAAAATGTATTTGATAGCCTATTATTCCCTTTCTGTACTCTGTAAAATTATCTGCAAATTCTTTCATCAGAAGTTCCATTCAAATCTATAGTGTTACTGCAAGTCAATTTGGCTCAGAGCAAGAAATACAATTACATGCATTTCCATTGATATTTTAACATGGTTACATAAATTTGCAGCCCAAATGCCATGTGAAAGAATGCCCGTAGGCAAGACTGTTTAATCTAATAGAACATCCTTATTTTCAAATGTAATTCCACGCAGGCATGACTCGGTTTGAGTCTCCCTATTTGGTTTTGATCTTTCCATACTTCTGCTGTTCTTACTATGATCCCTAAATTATCTGGCTTTGAATTTTCTGTGTTTGCTATCCAGTCTCTGACATATTGTGCATATGTTGCTTGCATAATTCTGCCACTTTAATTATCACTTCACATTTTCTTCTTGGCTTTCTCTTCTCCTAATGAAATTTCTGGTATCATCCTTTTATATAGAAGATACATGGAAAACCAGAATGTATGCTCTGCAATTAAAATGTACTCTTTATTGTCCACATTTAAAACATTATTGCACACAAGATGTGGACCTTACGCTTCAGGTGTTTCATGGCTTTTTGACCCTTCCTCAGAAACCATCAATTTGCCCATTCCTCCCAAAGTTGTATAAATACACCAATTACACCACCCATAAAATCATTAATTCATTAATATAACTCTTCCCAGCAGGGCCGGAAATAGTGGTAGGCAGAAGAGGCAGCTGCAAAGATTGAGGGGCGCTGGGCAGCTGCATCTTCTACCTACCACTAGACCGGACACACCTTACACCCAGCTTGCGCACTCCCCTACTGATCACATACGCGCACAACATCACCGCACATATGTGTGCCATGACATTGCGCATGCGCGCGAGCCACAGGAGAAGAAGGGGGCGAGCTGGCCGGCTGGGTTGCCTAGGGTACCCGGCAGGCCTGGCCCGCCTCTGCTTTCCAGCCATTAGTATGCCACTAGTCCATGCAACTATTACAATAGAAATATTCATAATATAAATGTACATTATACAATTATCATAAAATTACATTAATGGGGAAAGAAAAAAAGGAAACCAAAGTATAATAAGGAAAATACTCTCAATTATTTCTGAACACTTTGCAGGATGGAGTGGGCCCCCTTATTGTATCTGTATCAATATCACAATTTCGCTATTCACAGCCATATGACATTAATTTAGAGCTATTGCTAACAATTGCCCTCTTATATGCTACCTTGATGTTCCTAGGGCTATAGCCTATTTGTACAAACCTGACCCACATTAGCATCACTTGTTGCTGAAAGGCACTATTCCCAGTTGTATGTGGCACAGAAATTGTCCCACTGGGATCCCCCTCAGACAGCATGCTGGGTGTCCGCTCTACCAATGTACTTTGTGTAATAGGTTTCCTATAAAAATCTCTTCAAAAATCACATCCAAAAAGATATCCTATCAATATGTGAAATATATACCCTCCACTGCATTATTACATTACTGTGCGCTGCTATATGATAAAAAGGCTGTGAATAGATCTGGTTAAAATTGGGAGACCAGCAGTTACGGAGTGAAAGGGAAATGTAGTATACTAAACAACATCTAAGGTTTAGCTGTTGAAGAATGTGTTGATTACCTTTGTCAATATCTGACATCAAACTGTTAATATTATATTTTAGTGGTTACATACAATACATTATTTAATGTACTATTGCCCATTCTTAACCTTAAGTTGCTCGTATTTTATGAACTAAGAAAAGAACTGTGCTAGCAAAAAGTCATATCTATGTGAATATTTCATTTTATTTTCCTGCACTTGAACAGCTAATTTCATTTTCTAATTAACTGAATTTAACAAAATTGCAAATGGTTAATTTTATAGCAGTTGTGTAACTGGAGTCATTAGATCTTCAAGTACGCTGTCTTTTCATATTGAAATTTCCATTATTATATCAAGACAGTGAGGCTATTCTATGCTCAGTGATTTTCTTAATGACTTTAAATGTTATAGCCTTAGTTTTGTCATGTTCTGGTGTTTTTTAAAGATGTTTTCAAGATCAATTCAAGCAGTGTTTTCATTTAAATGTTCTTTTCCCCGTGGTCATAATATGCTCTGTTAAAAGGAAGATTGATAACATATACTGTGCTTCAGCTGCTCCTGTGATTAACTTTTCAGATCTTTTCAGTAACTGTTTATTTGTAATTTATATTTGACCAAGAGGAATAGGCACTACTCAGGAAGGAGTACAAATCAGTTTTAGTAGAAACAAAGCTCTAAAATGTGTTCCATTGAGAGAAAGGACAAGATAAGCTTCGCTAGAGATCATTTTGGATGATAAAATAATTGATTTTGCAATGTACAGACATTACAAATAACAGAGGCATTTTGCCACTCAGCTTGAAGTTTATGAATCCCAGCAGGTAGGCCAATAAGAAAAAATGATTTTTACAGTCTGATGCTCAAAGTACTGGCAAATCAATAAAGTTAGAGAGACTGGTTAGATTATTATTGGTGAAATCAAAGTTTGTCACAATACATGCTACTTCCTTTTGCTCTGGCCCTTGCATATCAACATTTCTAGTGATGAGTACTGGTAAATCAGTGAAGGAATATAAACATTATATATAAAAAAAAAATTCAGACGCTCTGGTTCTAAGTCCTTTGACTTCTTATTGGTTAAACCCCAGCTTGTCACTTCCCTGGTCTTAATTTACCTTCTTCAAGAGAATTCCAGCCTGGTGGTAGTGAATACGACTTTTGCTCTGGCCCTTGGATACTAAAACCCTTTGGTAAAACCCCAGCTTCCCACAATGTCACAACAAATGTACATATCTTATACTCTGGGCTTTACTCCTTCATGGTAAGACCCTGGATTGTCACAATGCACACACCTTTCTTATCTTATGCTTTAAGCCTTAATTATTATAATGCCTAATGGTTATACACTGGCTTGTCCAATGCATACACCTTCCTTATGCTAAAATGCTACAGACATTCCTTCTGTGTTACCTATAGTATCAGTGCAAAAAAAATCACTGGCACACGTGGCAAATAAAAGCAGGGCAAGCCCTTGCATGTTTATTCATATATGCAACGTTTCGAGGGTAGCTGTATGCTTGACAAAGGGGTTGTTGCCAAAACATTGCACTCATAAATAAACACGCAAAGGCTTGCCCTGCTTTCATTTGCCACGTGTGCCAGTGAATTGAATGCTTCGTTGAAGATTGGGAGGGTGCCAATCCCTCCATCATTGAGCACCCGGACTCTCAATCCTTTGAAGGCCAAAGTGTGCGGGTTTGGATTAACCCTGTTACACCTATAGTATCTTTTTCATCTGGAGGGGCATTTACATGGTTACATGGCTACTGTTGTTGAGCTTCTTTTCAAAACAAAAGATTATATTTTTACCTTCCTTTCATTACTTGCATTCATGTTTCTATTATTATTATTATTATTATTATTATTATTAACATGTATTTATATAGCGCCAACATATTGCGTAGCACTGTTTTAGCACTGTTCTAGTATAAACTATACATCAGTATAGACTATTTTGTAAGAGTTCAGGAATCTAACCTGTTATGCATTTTAAAAATGCCACACAAAATGCTTTTTTACATATATATATATATAATCACTTATAGTAATCCCTACTATACACTACTTAACTGCAAAGACATTGAACCTCTGATTTACTGATAATGATATGCCATTTGCACCTATGTTTTATCCTTTTCGTCTCAAAAAAAATTTCCCTGGGAGTTTGGGCAAATCTGAAAATATTTCTTTAATACATGTGTCAGCCACCATTCAGGAGGCACAAAAATAAGGATTTAACTTACCGTGATCTGGGCCCTTCAAAGCCAAACGAGTTTGGTGGTATGGAAGGATCTCTAGTTTTACATGTTCAGTGGTACTAGCTAAGAGTTGGGTGGATTCTGCTAATGTGCAATATTCCATACTTGTACCATCCACTGACAAAATGTGATCCCCAATGTGTAAAGCACCACACCTAAACAGAAAGGTCATAAGACAAAGCACTTGCATTTTAATAAACAATCAATCTACTTTAGAATATGATCATAAAATGTTTGTGTCAACCCACCATTCGATGTAACTTTGTGAAAATGGAATAAGAAAATGTATTGCTATTTATTTACCATGTATTGATAGTAGACTAAAAAATATAATGAGTAAGTGTATTGTGAGAGCAAAACATTATACAGCACCATAAGCCTATATCTAGATCATGCACATTTTAGTGCAAGCATAACTACAGACCCCTGGCTATGAAACCCCTATTTAAGTCAGTTGGTTTTCTCAAAAAGAATGTAAGCGTATATGCCTAATTGCCTATAATTTCTGCAGTTGCGCCAAAACAAAATTACACTGTCTACAATCAGGTCTTGCAGACCCTTTTGGAACTCATGGTCTACCATCCACTCGATATCTCATTTTCTAAGAGACTAATAGCTTAGAATTTAACTCGTTTTAATATATGAGTTACCAGTCGTGTAAAGCATACATATTGATTTTCCAAAATGCTGGAAGTGTTTTATAGCCATGATTAATGGTAAAGGCAAGCAAGCTGGATTTCGGTCTGAACAAAAGTAAATACAGAACATCCACTGCCTGAGAGTGCGAGGCAGGATAAACTGCCACCCAACAACATTGCTTGAATATAGCTTTTTAATAGCAGACATTTGGAACAGATCATGTGATCTGGAGCATAATACATAATTGTGAGGCTTTATAAGGAGGAAAATATTGAAGTGTTACCAAAATGTGTACAGTTTTGGAAAATAATCAAATAAATAGGCACAACAAAAAGACATGGAGGCTTGAAATGGTAATCATAGAAAGATAGATGTTCCCATCTTACCTGTCAGCAATACTTGCAGATTTAATCTTGTCTATAACAATGACCTGTTTGTTGTAGTACATGGAGGTAGTTAGTGCTACACCAAGGTTAGACCCAGGAGTTTTGGCAACTTCAACTAACAGCGGCCCTGAGGCGGTGGACACAGTATCTGGAGAGAAAAATGTTGAAAATTTTAAAGAAAAAAAATCAGCAGCTAAAACAATGGGAGATGTATTTTCAGTACTCAATCTATTTTATTTTTCAAGCTTTTTCGGAACATTCAAACAATGCATTTTTTGTTGCAACGGAGTTAATTTCCTGTTAAGTTTACTTGAACTTAGAAAATACTCAAATTCAATTGTTCATAACATGGCCTTCCTGTGCTGTACGTTATTCCATCCTCTCTGCTGTGTGATGCACACAATGGATGATTTCTAGTTAAACTCCCTCTTTATCCCAAGGCAAAATTAATTTGTTTATGTCAACTTTAAAATCCTGCTGGATCAATACCGGAACATCTTTAGCAGCTTCTAAGCATTTCACAAGCCTTTCAGAATATATTTATTGGATGTTACAGGATTTAATGTTTTATATACTCATTTATGACCTTTTACACACACATTGAACATTCTGAAGAAAATAATAGCTTGATAAAAGATTTCAGTTCCCAATAATAAAAGCAGCTCCACAGCACAAAACTACTGACACCAAACTCTACTGTAGAAAGGGTGAGCTTACCAAGAGCCCTGTATAACAATGATCTATATGGAAGGGTGGCACAAAAGCCATGACCTAAAAAACATATGCGAAAGGACATATGGAGCTTGCCAAATGAATGATTGTGACCAGTTACTGTTTGTGGGAAAAGGTTTTGAAGTCAGATGAACCAAGAAAGGAGTTACTGGCCAAAATCTGATGAAATGTGTATGCAGTGCAAATGCCTAACCCTCAAACATTAATCGGTGGTGGTAGCAGCGTGTTGGGTGTTGCTTTTCATCAGGAAAGAAGAGTATCATCAAATGAACGTGAAAACCCTGGGGCAAACCTACATGGAGGAATGGGAAACATTCTTGAACATTATGATTACACTTATTCCAAAAGATTTGTGGCTCTTCAAAATAGTGAATAAATGGTAAGGAGAAGGAAAGGTTAAATTACTGAAGGGTGCCTGAGTTGTTAGGCCCAATACTGTGATTATAGTTGCTTATTTGTTACCCCAGGTTGATGTCCCTCTCATAAAAAAAAATGCACTATCCTGCTGGGACATTCTTTAGAGCACATGCCTCTCTGAAAAAGTGCTGTACTGAATATGCACCTGTTCTAGGAGGACACTTGGAAAAGTGGAAAACAAATCAAGCTTTCTGTTCCTCAAATAGTACCTTGAGCTGGAGCTGTTTTTTTTAAGAAGGGGAGGTCCAGCCCAGGGTAGCAAGGAAGCAACTGGAACCTTTGGGAGGTGCCATACAACTTGCCATCCCCAAGTAACATTGTACATTACTTCTCCTTTAAATTGCCACATTTGAATATTTTGGCCTTTAAAACTTATCCAAACAACTACTTTTGGGTAAAAATAGCACAGAATGAAATTTAAGTGTAGAACCTGTATTTGTTATTTAGTAAATTCTGAATACTTTTGCAATTTGCTGTATATTAGGAATGTTAATTGGATATGCTCTTTGATAAAATGTGCTGTTCTTGGAGAACATTCAAGGTGTTAATATATAAAACAGCCACCATGTGATAAAAAGTGCAGATGATCCCTGTGCTAACTTCTGCCAATAAAAGTATTTTCCATCTTTACCTACATATTATAAACAATTAAACAGTTTTGTATGTTCTATTTTTTACTGCCAGTAAGTGTAGCATATAAATAAGAACTGTATAATTAAATTGTATCATAAACCCACATCATGTTTACAACCCACATTATCTTGTCAACTTGAAAATATGCTTTGATTACAGCATAGAAGATTACTGGCTGGAGTCAGGCACATTTTGGATGGCATTTTGCACAAGAATATATGGTACCCTCTAGGCTGCATAACCATTTCTGCTCATTAACAGCAGCAACATGTCTCAACCCAATTAAAATGCAGGAACAGCATGCCTATTCTTAGAAATGGGAAACCTTTCCAAAATCACACACTGCAAAACAATCATGTTCCCATGTAAATGATTTCAATGCGCCTCACATCTTTCCAACTGAGAGCATGCTTCAGTAAAAATGGCTTGCATTAGGTTTTTGTATTCCCACCAGGTATGTAAGAAAAAAAAAGTTCTTCCATTTAACCATTCATATGGGACTGAAGCTGGGCACTTACTAGCGATTGCATCCCTAGTTAGGGGAGGAAAAAGAATAGTTGCGTCTAAAAGGAGATAATAAATGTGGGTAATAAATAAGGGCTTATTTATTAAGATAGGTGCTAAAATGCACCAGCGAAGTTGCTCATATCAACCTTGAGTTAGCGTAACAGCTACTCACCCCGGTGGTCTAGAGGTTCGACTGGGACGCCATGCAGTCCTTGATGTTGCTGTGCGCCGATTCCTTAGGGTGCATTATAGGCTCACCTAAGTGAGTTCCTGGGAGCTATTTTGTATCCTGTCTTTGATCTGATTCGTGTTGTGACCCCTGCCTGTCTTGATTCTGCTGTCTTCTGTGATTCTGACCCCTTGCCTGGTAACCGACTATTCTACTCTCTGTAATCTGACCCGTGCCTGTCTTGACACTTCTTGATTGATACCCCGGCTATGACCCTTGCCTGTCTGACTCCGAATGTATTCTGCCTGTAGGGATGTCGCGGACTGTTCGCCGGCGAACTTGTTCGCGCGAACATCGACTGTTCGCGCTCGCCGAATGTTCGCGAACGTCGCGCGACGTTCGCCATTTTGGGTTCGCCTTACCTGGCGCTTTTTTTTGACCTCTCACCCCAGACCAGCAGATACATGGCAGCCAATCAGGAAGCTCTCCCTCCTGGACCACCCCCACACCCCCTGGACCACTCCCCTTCCATATATAAACTGAAGCCCTGCAGCGTTTTTTCATTCTGCCTGTGTGTGCTTGCAAGAGCTAGTGTAGGGAGAGAGCTGTTACTGATTTCACTGATTTCTTTAAGGGACAGTTGATAGTAAGTTTGCTGGCTAGTAATCTACTTGATACTGCTCTGTATTGGAGGGACAGAAGTCTGCAGGGATTTGAGGGACATTTTAGGTTAGGTAGCTTTGCTGGCTAGTAATCTACCTTCTACTGCAGTGCTCTGTATGTAGCTGCCTGCTGTGGGCACTGATCTCTTCTGATCTCATCTGCTGACTGCTGTAATAACCCAATAGTCCTTGTAAGGACTGCTTTTATTTTCTTTTTTGTTGTTTTACTTTGCTACTATAACAGCCCAGTGCTATTAGTCTAGCTGTGTTGGGGAGTGGGACTGGTGTGCTGCTGTGCTGCTCCTAGTAGTTCAGCAGCAGCAGCAACCCGAGAAATTTTTTTTTTTTAATATACATATATTTTTTTTTCTTTTACTTATCTTACTGTTCTTTAACGTGTACAGTGCTGTTGCTGTTCTTCATAGTAGTGCACCAATAGTAGTGCACTTGCAGGCATTATTTGCCCAGTGTGTTCTTCAAACAACAACCATCTAGCTGTGTGAGCTTGTTCACATTCTGTCTAAATATCAATAATAATACCGTCTCTAGAAACACCACCCGAGTGACGTTTTTCA
Source organism: Xenopus petersii (assembly GCA_038501925.1). Lineage (NCBI taxonomy): Eukaryota > Metazoa > Chordata > Amphibia > Anura > Pipidae > Xenopus > Xenopus petersii. Next base: position 43,860,736 of record CM076677.1, read on the forward strand.
GGCAGCAATAATATATTCCGTATCCACTGCTGTAGTAGTGTATACGTTAACCTTGTAGGCATTATTTGCCCAGTGTGTTCTTCAAACAACAACCATCTAGCTGTGTGAGCTTGTTCACATTCTGTCTAAATATCAATAATAATACCGTCTCTAGAAACACCACCCGAGTGACGTTTTTCAGGCAGCAATAATATATTCCGTATCCACTGCTGTAGTAGTGTATACGTTAACCTTGTAGGCATTATTTGCCCAGTGTGTTCTTCATTTTCAAACAACTCCCATCTAGCTGTGTGAGCTTGTTCGCATTCTGTCTAAATATCAATAATAATACCGTCTCTAGAAACACCACCCGAGTGATGTTTTTCAGGCAGCAATAATATATTCCGTATCCACTGCTGTAGTAGTGTATACGTTAACCTTGTAGGCATTATTTGCTCAGTGTGTTCTTCATTTTCAAACAACTCCCATCTAGCTGTGTGAGCTTGTTCACATTCTGTCTAAATATCAATAATAATACCATCTCTAGAAACACCACCCGAGTGACGTTTTTCAGGCAGCAATAATATATTCCGTATCCACTGCTGTAGTAGTGTATACGTTAACCTTGTAGGCATTATTTGCTCAGTGTGTTCTTCATTTTCAAACAACTCCCATCTAGCTGTGTGAGCTTGTTCACATTCTGTCTAAATATCAATAATAATACCGTCTCCAGAAACACCACCCGAGTGACGTTTTTCAAGCAGCAATAATATATTCCGTATCCACTGCTGTAGTAGTGTATACGTTGACCTTGTAGGCCTTGTTTGCCCAGTGTGTTCTTCATTTTCAAACAACTCCCATCTAGCTGTGTGAGCTTGTTCACATTCTGTCTAAATATCAATAATAATACCGTCTCTAGAAACACCACCCGAGTGACGTTTTTCAGGCAGCAATAATATATTCCGTATCCACTGCTGTAGTAGTGTATACGTTAACCTTGTAGGCATTATTTGCCCAGTGTGTTCTTCATTTTCAAACAACTCCCATCTTGCTGTGTGAGCTTGTTCACATTCTGTCTAAATATCAATAATAATACCGTCTCCAGAAACACCACCCGAGTGACGTTTTTCAGGCAGCAATAATATATTCCGTATCCACTGCTGTAGTAGTGTATACGTTAACCTTGTAGGCATTATTTGCCCAGTGTGTTCTTCATTTTCAAACAACTCCCATCTTGCTGTGTGAGCTTGTTCACATTCTGTCTAAATATCAATAATAATACCGTCTCCAGAAACACCACCCGAGTGACGTTTTTCAAGCAGCAATAATATATTCCGTATCCACTGCTGTAGTAGTGTATACGTTGACCTTGTAGGCCTTGTTTGCCCAGTGTGTTCTTCATTTTCAAACAACTCCCATCTAGCTGTGTGAGCTTGTTCACATTCTGTCTAAATATCAATAATAATACCGTCTCTAGAAACACCACCCGAGTGACGTTTTTCAGGCAGCAATAATATATTCCGTATCCACTGCTGTAGTAGTGTATAGGTTAACCTTGTAGGCATTATTTGCCCAGTGTGTTCTTCATTTTCAAACAACTGCCATATAGCTGTGTGAGCTTGTTCACATTCTGTCTAAATATCAATAATAATACCGTCTCCAGAAACACCACCTGAGTTGTTGTTGTTGTTTTAAAAATAATGCCAGGCAAAGGCAGGCCGCCACGCAGAGGCACTAGGGGCCGTGCTGCTATGCTATCCTGTGGCCCTAGAAAATTGCCCAGTTTTAAAAAGGCAATGACCCTGAACTCCCAAAATGCTGAAGAGGTAGTTGACTGGCTTACAAAGCACACCCCATCCTCTACCGTTTCTAACTTTACCACAACATCCTCATCCTCCACTGCTATGGGCACCCCACGTAACACTTCCTCCACCACCGGCGCCCCTTCTTCACTGGAGTCAGAGGAGTTATTTTCACATGAGTTTCTTGAACTGAGTGATGCGCAACCATTATTGGCAGAAGAAGATGAAGGAGATGAGGACGTTACACCAGATTTAATTCTGGCAGAGAACACAACAGAGATGGACATAATGAGTGATGAGGAGGTCCCCGCTGCTGCTTCCTTCTGTGAGCTGTCAGAAGAAATTGATGCATCTGAGGAGAATGAGGATGAGGAGATTGATGTTTTGTGGGTGCCCAGTAGAAGAGAGCAAGAGGAGGATAGTTCAGATGGAGAGACGGAGAGTCAGAGAGGCAGGAGGAGAATAAGACTTAGAAGAAGCAGGGAGGACAGCTCGCAGGGAACAGTAGGGCAACAACATGTATCGGCACCTGTGGTCAGCCGGCCAACGCACCCGCCATTGCCGCCAACGCCGCCAACTTCTACTGTTACCGCCAGATTGCCAGCTTCAAAAAGGTCAGCAGTGTGGGATTTTTTTAATGTGTGTGCCTCTGACAAAAGCGTTGTAATTTGCAATGAGTGCAGTCAGAAACTGAGTCTTGGGAAGCCCAACAGCCACATAGGTACAACTTCTATGCGAAGGCACATGAACGGCAAGCACAAAGCACTTTGGGAGCCTCAAAGGCAACAGGCAAACTAAAAGCCACCCTCCTTCTGGTCCAGCATCTTACTGCTCTACCTCTGCTGTCCTTGACCCGTCTGAACCACCCTCCACTCCGCCTTCCACCTTGACCACCAGTTCCCATTCCCAGTCATCTGCCCCCAGCCAAGTTTCTGTGAGGGCCATGTTTGAGCGTAAGAAGCCAATGTCTGCGAGTCACCCCCTTGCCCGGCGTCTGACAGCTGGCTTGTCCGCACTCTTAGCCCGCCAGCTTTTACCATACCAGCTGGTGGACTCTGAGGCCTTCCGCAAATTTGTAGCAATTGGGACACCGCAGTGGAAGGTACCCAGCCGCAATTTTTTTTCAAAAAAGGGAATACCACACCTGTACCACCATGTGCAGAGCCAAGTCACCGCATCTCTGTCACTTAGTGTTGGGCCAAAGGTCCATATGACTACTGACGCATGGTCCTCCAAGCATGGTCAGGGCAGGTATGTCACCTACACTGCCCACTGGGTGAACTTGGTAATGGCTGGGAAGCAGGGAATGTGTGGCTCAACAACAACAGTGGAGTTGGTGTCACCGCCACGGATTGCACGCGGTTCTGCCACCACCTCTACTCCTCCTTCGCTCTCTACCTCGTCTTCTTCCTCTTCTTCGTCCTCTGCTGCTGGGTCCTCCTCCTCCACACCTGTGCACCCCCAGCTCCCCCTAGGTTATTCGACGTGCCAGGTACGCCGTTGTCATGCTGTCTTGGGGATGACGTGCCTGGAAAGCAGAAACCATACCGGATCTGTACTCCTGTCATCTCTGCAGTCACAGGCCGATCGGTGGCTGACCCCACACCAACTGAAGATCGGAAAAGTGGTGTGTGACAACGGAAGCAATCTGTTGGCAGCACTGAGACTGGGCAATTTAACACATGTGCCCTGCATGGCACATGTTCTGAATTTAATAGTCCAACGTTTTGTCTCGAAGTACCCAGGATTCCAGGACATTCTCAGGCAGTCCAGGAAGGTGTCGGCCCATTTCAGACGGTCCTACACAGCCATGGCACGCCTTGCTGACATTCAGCAGCGGTACAACATGCCAGTCAGGCGTTTGATTTGCGACAGCCAGACTCGGTGGAATTCAACGCTCCTCATGTTGGAACGTCTGCTGCAACAACAAAGAGCCGTCAACGAATACCTGTTTGAACTGGGTGGTAGGACTGGATCTGCAGAGCTGGGGATTTTTTTACCCCGTTACTGGGTGCTTATGCGCGATGCCTGCAGGCTCATGCGCCCTTTTGAAGAGGTTACAAATATGGTCAGTCGCACCGAAGGCACCATCAGCGACCTAATACCCTTTGCTTTCTTCCTGGAGCATGCCGTGCGACGAGTGACAGATGAGGCTGTAGACCAGCGTGACGAGGAGCAGGAAGCGCACGATTTCTGGTCGGAATCACCAGAACGAACCCAGGCACCTGCTGCAACGCAGGGAGAGGTGTCAGAAGTGGAGTCAGAGGAGGAAGGTGGCTTTGTGGAGGAGGAGGACCAACAGGAGCAGGCTTCCCAGGGGGCTAGTGGTGACCTTTTGGGGACCCCTGGTCTTGTACGTGGCTGGGGGGAGGAGACCGTGGATGATGCAGTCCTTGATAACGAGGAAGCGGAGATGGATAGCTCTGCATCCAACCTTGTGAGAATGGGGTCTTTCATGCTGTCATGCCTGTTGAAGGACCCCCGTATCAAGAGGCTTAAGGAGAAGGACCTGTACTGGGTGGCAATGCTACTAGACCCTCGGTACAAGCATAAAGTGGCAGAAATGTTACCAACGTACCACAAGTCCGAAAGGATGCTGCATTTACAAACCAGCCTGCAAAACATGTTGTACAATGCTTTTAAGGGTGATGTCACTTCAGGAACTCATCAACATTCCAGGGGCAGAGGTGCCAGTAATCCTGCCACGAGCGCACCTGCAAGGACAAAGCACTTTGGCCACTCTGTAACGTCAGACATGCAAATGTTTTTCAGTCCAAGGCAGCGCCAAAACCCTTCTGGATCCACCCTCAAAGAACGCCTCGACCGGCAGGTAGCGGACTACCTGGGATTAACTGCAGATATCGACACTCTTAGGAGCGATGAACCCCTGGACTACTGGGTGCGCAGGCTTGATCTGTGGCCAGAGCTGTCACAATTTGCCATGAACCTCTTGTCTTGCCCCGCCTCAAGTGTCCTCTCAGAAAGGACCTTCAGTGCAGCAGGAGGGATTGTAACTGAGAAGAGAACTCGCCTAGGTCACAAAAGTGTGGATTACCTGACCTTTATTAAAATGAATGAGGGGTGGATCTCGGAGGGTTACTGCACGCCGGAAGACTTGTTCTGAGTTTCTGATTCTGACTCCCCATGCAGCTGTCCTTCTCTGCACGCCTCATGACTCCACACACAGCTGTCCTTTAGCGTCCTCCTCCCTCCACCACCGTTATAAACTAGGGTGCAAACCCTACTGGTTTAATTTGAATCCAGGTAAATCCTGAGTTTTTCTGGCCTCTGTGCTTCAGTGGCTGTGACAAAAAAAAATGAATATTTTCAGCATTTATATGGCATATTGTTTCTGGCCTCTGTGCTTCAGTGGCTGTGACAAAAAAAAAATAATTTTTTTCAGCATTTATATGGCATATTGTTTCTGGCCTCTGAGCTTCAGTGGCTGTGACAAAAAAAATTAATTTTTTCAGCATTTATATGGCATATTTTTTCTGGCCTCTGTGCTTCAGTGGCTGTGACAAAAAAAGGAATATTTTCAGCATTTATATGGCATATTTTTTCTGGCCTCTGTGCTTCAGTGGCTGTGACAAAAAAAAGGAATACTTTCAGCATTTACATGGCATATTGTTTCTGGCCTCTGTGCTTCAGTGGCTGTGACAAAAAAAAGGAATATTTTCAGCATTTATATGGCATATTTTTTCTGGCCTCTGTGCTTCAGTGGCTGTGACAAAAAAAAGGAATATTTTCAGCATTTATATGGCATATTTTTTCTGGCCTCTGTGCTTCAGTGGCTGCGACAAAAAAAATTTATATTGTTAGCATTTATATGGCATATTTTTTCTGGCCTCTGTGCTGCAGTGGCTGCGACAAAAAAAACATAATTTTTCAGGAAAGTACACATGCCTAATTTTTCAGGGTTCTGCAACAGTGGCAAAATCGCATCTTTTATGGTCACCGCAGGTGATCAATAAAGTACACCAAAACTGGGCCCACACTGCAGAATCAGTGTTTTTTGGTTCGCTTCACTGTACATTGAATTACCTCTGCCTGACCGTGCACGTGCGCACAAGCACGGTGACTGCTAAACACACCACTACAGAAATATTGCCACCAACAGGACGAACATCCTGGAGGTGACAAGCTCAACTAGTAATTAACAACTATTATTTGCTCACTTGACGGTATCATTCATTAAAGCTCTTTGCGTTCTTTTGCGTTGCAGTAAGCGCCGCGTTTCGTCTTTGCGTGTGAACAGGCTGTAACCTTTACACGACTTGATTGGCATGTAGACGCCGGACGTTTTAAAGCATTTTATTACACAAGTTTAGAAATGTAGTGTGATTTCTGCCCTTTACAGCACAAAACGCAGCGCTGTGTCAACAATGTATTTTTCAGATACATTTTTGCCCTTGATCCCCCTCTGGCATGCCACTGTCCAGGTCGTTGCACCCTTTAAACAACTTTAAAATCATTTTTCTGGCCAGAAATGTCTTTTTTAGCTTTTAAAATTCGCCTTCCCATTGAAGTCTATGGGGTTCGCGACGTTCGCGAACCGTTCGCATTTTTGACGCAAGTTCGCGAACTTTTTTTCCGACGTTCGCTACATCCCTATCTGCCTGCACCGACCCGGCCTGATTTAACTATGCCTTCTGTCTACGCCTTGTACTGCGACCTTCTGCCCAAAATACTTTGCTTTACCGTCGTGCCCCTTTGCTTGTCCAGAACCCTTAGCTTGGCACCTCTCTTTATAAGACCTGGCGGCATCCTATTAGCCGAGGGCTCCTCCCGAGGTGAAAGGCGGCTGTTAAAGGCAGAAGCAAGAGCCGAGAACAGGGTGCTTAGCATTAGTTCTGGATTTAGGGTGCCGACCGTGACAGTTAGTTTTCTAATAGGAAGACTCTCTGTAATTCACTCTTCCTTCTTTCCATAATAACCAGCTATGCCTTAATTAATTATAATCTGTATTCATTTCACAAAGGACTGCCTACTGTTGCTCACTGTAACCAGGGGCCATCCTGGCCCCTCTGCTGCCCAAGGCAGCAGCAGTTGCTGCCGCCCCCCCTCCCCCATGCGCTTTCCTTTTTGCGCCTGAGGGGGTCTGGGGGGGTCCACCAGGGCAGCAGAGAGGACCAATGCACTAGCACAGAGAGCCTAACTGCGCTCTCTGCGCTAGAAGAGCCGAATTTCCGGTTTGAAAATTGTAAATTCGGCTCTTAAAAGTAGCAGGAGTGGCATTTTTGACGCCCCTGGTACCTAGTGGGGCGCTGCTGCCTGAGGCGACAGTCTCAAGTGGCCTCATTGGCGAAGCACCCCTGACTGTAACCTTACTGTAACGTCAAAACATAATAAACAAGGAAATTGTAAATCTTTTAGATTTGTGCTTTTTAGATTATGATTTTTTTTTTTAGATTCAAATTTAGAACAAAAAATAAAAACAGAATATCTTAGCAGACGACATGAAATTATTTTGGGCTTTCCATCTATTAATAATGAAAATATAAAAGCATAAAATATAAATCCCATCTGTTATGAAAGAGCGTTTAAATGAAGAATCTACATTGACTCGTTATAGTGATATAGTAGTAATATGTAATATGGCCCCACTAGACCTTTCTACATCTTGCCCTGGGCATGCAGCATCCCAGGATACACTGCAGTGCAATATATTCTATAAGGCAGGGATCCCCAACCTTTAGAACCCATGAGCCACATACAGAAGTAAAAGGAGTTGGGGAGCAACACATGCATGAAAAATGTTCCTGGGGTGCCAAATAAGGGCTGTGATTGGCCATTTAGTAACCCCTGTGTACAGTATATAAGCACCTGCTTTGATGCCACTGGGAGCAACATCCAAGGGGTTGGAGAGCAACATGTTGCTTGCGAGCTACTGGTTGGGGATCACTGCTATAAGGAGATGATGGAGTATTGCTTGTAATGTCTAAAGACAAGTGCAGAGTTATAAAAGAGGAGAACATATGCAGAATAATATGGACAGAGACATATTACAGAAAAAACAGGCCGTGAGGCTACTGGGGCATACGGACATCACAAAGAATTCCTGAATAATTAATAACTTTTTATTATATTTAAGCAAAACATATCTACTACTGTAGGGTGTTCATGAGTATTGCCAAAAAGATTTTACTGTGGAAGCTACAGGACAGAACACTAATGACGCCACTGGCTAGTTTATGAAAGTAGATTTATATTTGTTAACACTTGCTACTGGAACAGATGAAATTATTCTAGTCTAATTAAATAAATATTACTTTTTGTACCTTTTTGCTATAAATAAAAGAGATTAGAGCCAACAAAGTGACAATAGGAGACAGAATACTTTAGGCAAATTGTGCCCCATAGCAACAAATTTCTATATTAGCTACCATAAAAATGCAACATTAAATAGGTTTTTCTGTCTTTTTGCACTGGGGCATATTTTTTAATTTATTGCATTACCCCCATTATACTAAGCACCAAAGAGAACATTCCCTAGGTAAAAATAATACACGTACAATTAACCATGGCCAGTCCATTTTCAGTAGTACTGAACAGCTTTCTGAGCTTAAATAAGAAAATCCCAGAAATCTGTATGTTAAGGAAAAAATTGTTATCTTTGAAACTGAGTGATACCTTGTGAAGTGCTGCAGAGCCAGTAGGGAACAAGCGTACACAGAATGAAGAGAATATTAATAACAACCTTTCATGACAAAATTATAAGATTCACTTAAGAGACGCAATTTCTATGTCCCAAGTACAGAACTTTATATTGAAAAAACCCCTAGGTAACATGAAGCATATTATTAAAATTACGTTACTAAAATGTCGTACCTGTCATAATGTGACACAAAGGTTGTGACAAAATAACAATCTCTACAATAACATTGGCTAGTTCAGCTTATTGTAGACCTGACACATCTCGAGTAATGAGAGATGAAAGATGGGAAAGCCATTTATTCCATGACCCTGAGCAGCAGAAGCATGCAGAATCATAGTGGGATGCATTTTTATGCATAGGAGTAGGCAGAGTATGGCAGCAGTACACCAAAGCATTATACAAGATTTTCTGAAATGCATATGAGTTTGGCAGCTATATCCATCATGGACTATAAAGGTGACATCTGGGGGACAGAAAGACACTTCCGAGAGGAGAAGGAAATATTTCACACACAGTAGGTGGTAAAATTGCTTAAAGGGATACTGTCATGGGAAAAAAAAATTTTTTCAAAATGAATTAGTTAATAGTGCTGCTCCAGCAGAATTCTGCACTGAAATCCATTTCTCAAAAGAGCAAACAGATTTTTTTATATTCAATTTTGAAATCTGACATAGGGCTAGACATATTGTCAATTTCCCAGCTGCCCCATGTCATGTGACTTGTGCCTGCACTTCAGGAGAGAAATGCTTTCTGGCAGGCTGCTATTTTTCCTTCTCAATGTAACTGAATGTGTCTCAGTGAGACATGGGTTTTTACTATTGAGCGTTGTTCTTAGATCTACCAGGCAGCTGTTATCTTGTGTTAGGGAGCTGTTATCTGGTTACCTTCCCATTGTTCTTTTGTTTGGCTGCTGGGGGGGAGGGAGGGGGTGATAATCACTCCAACTTGCAGTACAGCAGTAAAGAGTGATTGAAGTTTATCAGAGCACAAGTCACATGACATGGGGCAGCTGGGAAATTGACAAAATGTCTAGCCCCATGTCAGATTTCAAAATTGAATATAAAAAAATCTGTTTGCTCTTTTGAGAAATGGATTTCAGTGCAGAATTCTGCTGGAGCAACACTATTAACTGATTCATTTAGAATTTTTTTTTTTCCCATGAATGTCTTTGTTTGTGCCTTTCCTATTTGGATCTTTTAATAATAATTTACATGGCATTTGCAGAACCACTAAAATGAGAATGTTGATAAATCTATAATCTGAGGGCTAAATGCCACAGGAGAATCTGATCAGATTTTGTGGGTCAGATTTTATCTGATCTTGCCATGCAACACCAAAAAATTGTATGTATGTATGTATGTATGTATGGATGGATGCTGGGTTTCATTCGGAGGGGTTGAACTTTATGGACTTTTTTTCAACTCAACTTAGCTATGTAACACCATCCTACAAAATCTCCCATGGAGCTTAGCACTTAGTGCTGTAGAACTCGTGTCCAGGCCAGTATATGCTATTTCTGATTCAAATAGAGGTAACACTGGAATAAAACATTCATTCATCTTGTGGAATTTACAACTGTTCTTTCTGTTCAGTTTTTCATATTTTTTAAAAGTAAGGAACATGTGCTTAGCGCCTATAAAATGGACTGAATATATGACTAGCTTAATTCTGATTTGTTTTGTTACTAGTTTCTCTTTGGGGCCTCACCTATTCCTCTTAGTCTGTCATGCAGGCTAATGGTCGCCTAATAAAGAACGAGCATGAGGCAATCCAAAAGAAAAAAATGTCCAAAAGCATACCTCCCAACTGTCCTGTTTTTAGAGGGACAGTCCCTCTTTTGACATCTCCACCTGCAGTCTCTCATTTGTCCTGGAAAGTCCCTTTTTTCTCTGCACTGAACAGCCAGAAAAAGAAACAATGTTTCTTACTTAATTGGCTTTCGGCAGAGAGCCCAGAACGGCCACCAAATGCACTTGGAAACGTTTGTAACAATTTCAGATAAGCAAATAAATAATTGTAACAATATAAGATAACAGGTCCCTTGGGAAAAGTTAGACTCACAGCAATTCACCTTCATTAGCAAAACTGTAATAACTGAAAAAAACCATAGAAATGTGTTCAAACTTTCAAAACCTGCCAAATTTTGTAAAATGAACATGGTAATTAGGGGGTGTGGCCACAAAAATGTGCGTGGTCAAAAACATTTTTTGTCCCTGTTTTTATTTCCAAAATGTTGGGAGGTATGCAAAAGAATAAAAAAAAAGTACATCTTAAAGTGGACTCCCATATGTAAAACACAGTACATAAGGAAGAAGTGGTGACGCATGACTGTTCATAGGCCTGGGTTATGTGGTGTCTGCATTAGCAGGAGCTGATGAACAAGTGCTGTCAGGCTGGGTGTGAATGAAAAAACCCTGGTGTGATATGTACTTTCCCAGAGAACAGCAGGACAAAACACAGACACACAACAATGAATCAAATATCAAGTATTCATGTGCTAGGATACTTTATTCATTGCAATATTTACACCGTGACAGAGGGGTTTACAAGCCACACTGATTTATTGAACTCTTAATTGCTTGTGAAACATTAATCCCTTTTTATATTAACATGTTAATTACTAAAGCCGACCATCCTGGATTCCAGCTAAAGTAATGGAGTTATTTTCCACACAGAGTTAACAGGTAGTGATGGGCGAATTTATTTGCCAGGCACAAATTTGAGGCAAATTACCGTGATTCGGCGGCTATTAAATTAGTGAAACCGCCGTGAAAATTTCTAAAAAAATGGACGCCGGCATCAAAAACAAGACACCGACGCCGTTTCGCAAATTTTTCACCGTTCCGCGAATTTAGCTGGAAATTTGCTAATTTTTCGGCTAAGCAAAACGCCCCAAATTCGCCCATCACTATTAACAAGCAGATTTGATTGTTGGTTCACATGCAAGAAGCAATTCTGTGAGCAATTATTTTTACCTTTGTTATGGCAATAATCTCTGATAAAGAAAAGTAACACATGAAAAAACAATCTATTAGCAGCAGCTGCTTTAGAACTACAACTACCTGGATCTTAAAGGTTTTCTGTTCATCTTTTACTGATCTTTTTTTTTTTTTGAGTTGTCTCTTGCATGAGAATTAAAACAGTTTTCTGGACATTGTTAGGATTTTACTTTCACTGGGCACATAATCTTCTGAGAATCATATCCCCATGCACAATATTCTATGTTTCTACATTATATCTATTGTTGGTTGTATTGTGTGTCGGAAAAGGCTTTGTTTACAGCTTACAGATTCAGCAATATATATATAATACAACTACTAATACAAGTGACGACTCAGCACAAAGCAAATTTTGTTACCAAAAATGTATTTTGTCAGCACAAAATTTTGCAAACACTAAAATCAGACAAAATTATTTTTGACATTTAAAATTAATACTTAGATTTACAGCATACATTTTTGTGAACATATTGTTTTCTGATTTTGTAATCATGGAATTAATTTTAAGATCACAAAACATATTAGCAGCTTATTTACTTAGCAGGTACTGTGTTAATTATTGGTTGCGCACCATTCTTCTTAATTGACAGGTATGAGACGGAAATTGTGCACAATGGAAAGCAAAGGGAGTTCAAGTCCCAGAATCCATATCTTCAATGTGGAAAAATGATGGAGGGAATTACTTTGCTAGCCTAAGGAGGTAGGGGTGGGGAAGTGGTCCCTGCAAGCCAGGGGTGGACCATGATGGGTTCCTTTTACTTTGTGTAATCATGTGTAATCATGTATACCTGTAAAAATATATATACACGTATTACACAGGTATGGAATCAGTTATCTAAAAAGCTCAGAATTACAGAATGGCCATCTCCCATTGAATCCATGTTATCCAAATAATACAAATTTTTAAAAATGATTCCCCTTTTCTCTGTAATAATAAAATAGTACCTTGTACTTGATCCAAACTAAGATATAATTAATCCTTATTGGAAGCAAAGCTAGCCTATTGGGTTTATTTAATGTTTACATAATTTTCTTGTAGACTTTAATTACATAAAGATCCATTATCCAGCTGATCAGCTGGCTGACGTCTTCACTGACATTTTCAACACTAACGCTAAGGCAGATGATCATCCCCACATTCTTCAAGTCCACCAACATCATTTCAGTAACCTGCCTGAATGACTACTGCCCTGTTGCACTAACCCCGGTCATCATAAAATGCTTCTAGAGTAAGTTGCAGGTAAAACTTAGTCCCTTTGTAAAATGTATAATTAAGCAATTGAATTCTTAATGAATCAGATGAAAATTAAGCATAGGACTGGCCAGATATGGGATGACTTTGACGTAGTTGGCCATCTTTAATATATTGCAATATTTGGGCAAACAATCCCTGTTTTGTTTAAAGGATAAGGCATTTTTCAGTAGCAGTATGCACAAAATGTCTCTGTCTTAAATATATTGATAATGGGTTGAGTGCAGAGGACTCTTGTATTTGTCTATATGTATTTTGTGGTCACAGCCTCATTGCACCCCGGCCTAATGGTTTTAAAAATTAGTGGTGAGCACAACTTTCCCTTGTTTGTTATAGAAATGCTTCGAGAGACTTGTGATGGCACACATCAAGAGCACCCTCCCCCGCTCACTGGACCCACTACAATGTGCATATTGGCCTAACAGGTCAACTGAGGATGCCATATCTTCTCCTCTCCACCTCTCACTAACTCATCTGAGCAAGAAAGACAGTTATGTGAGAATGCTGTTTATAGACTTTAGCTCAGCATTCAATACCATCATCCCTCAAAAGCTGAGTGGGAAACTAAGAGAGCTGGGATTGAGTACCTCTTTGTGCAATTGGATCTTGGACTTTCTGTCAGAGAGGCCTCAGTCTGTTCGTATCGGCAACAACGTTTCCAGCACCATCAGATTGAGCACAGGAGCTCCTCAAGGATGTGTTCTCAGCCTGTTGTTGTACACATTGGTAACACATGACTGCATAGCTAGACACAGCTCAAACCACATCATCAAGTTTGCCGATGACACAACTGTGGTGGGGCTCATCAGCCACAATGACAAGTCAGCGTACAGAGATGAGGTTCAGCAGCTGGCAATCTGGTGCAGTGAGAACAACCTGTCACTGAATGTGGATAAAACGAAAGAGATGATCGTCGACTTCAGGAGAACTCGCACTGCTCACACACCACTCAACGGCTCTACAGTAGAGAGAGTAAAGAACACCAAATTCCTGGGAGTCCACATCTCTGATGACCTCACCTGGACCACCAACACCGCCTCCATCACCAGAAAGGCTTAGCAGCGTCTTCACTTCCTAAGACGACTGAAACAGGCCAGCCTTCCGCCTCCCACCCTCACAGTGTTCTACAGGGGCACCATAGAGAGCATCCTGACAAGCTGCATCTCCATCTGGTACAGTAGTGCCTGCTCTGCTGACCGGAAAAGTCTACAGCGGACTGTCAGAGCAGCTGGCAACACCATTGGAGCAGCTCTTTCATCACTGCAGGACATATTCCACAAGCGCTGTGCAAGAAAGGTTTACACATGTATATATCCAATTTCTGAAAATATATTGCACATTTCAAATGTTTACATATTTATTGTGTATTCTAAGTGCCTTTTTGTGATATGTACTAGCTGGAACCACATCGTCTCATCTCACTGTGTATTCGTATACTGCTGAGATGACAATAAAGTTTACTTTGACTTATCCAGAAAACCTCAGGATTCTGGATAACAGGTCCTATACCAGTCTATTTTTTTGCAGTTCAAATATTCATGAATCTTTTTTAGAGACCACCCTAATGAGCTTGAGCTCATACTGTATTTTTCCCTTTAAGAAATATATTGTGCTAGTGTCTGGGGCCAATATATTTTGCAGGACACTTGTTTCCCAGTAATACTTTGGTTCTGTAAATATTTCATTAATTGTTTCAGGCAGTATGTTGCCAGAAACAGACATTGCTGAGCAAAGTGTCAGGGATACTTCATCTGATTTACTGAAGCCAGTTCAGACTTTACAAAATTTAATAGACACAACTAGGCAAAAAACTGTTGAGCTAAGAGATAAAGGGCACTAGTGTTGTAATAAATATAGTATTTCAGTAATAATTGTTAGGATTGTTGTAACACCTACAAAATCAAATGGAGCAACTTTCCCATGGGCACTGCAGCAGGAAACATGCACTTTATTTTAGCTCAAAAAATAAATCAAGCCAGTACTGCAACTCTGTCTATTATAGTAACATTACAATAAGTTTCTATACCAAAGAGTAATGCTAAACAGATTCCCATATATTTGGGCCATAAATACAGAGGAAACAGACCCTGTGGCTGCAGGGGACCCAGGTGGTATAGGGGCTCCATGAGGCCAGGGCCTGGCCAGGTCGGCCACGCTAGGCAATCTGGTTGGAAAGTACTGTCCCCCACGAGGTATGGGGAGGGAAGGGTGAGCGACGAAGGGAGGGACGGACGGAGGGGAGGGAGGGACAGCGATGGAGGGGAGTAAGACTGACAGATGTGGACTAGGGGTAGTGCCCTAGGCAGCTATATGTGCTTGTATATATGTAAATAAAAGCATTAGCCTCAAAAAGTGCTGAAGTGCTTAGAGTAATTACTCGTTAATGTTTCTTACAAAAGCATCATTAAAATTGAAAGTATTAAAGTTAAAAAGTTATGCTGTGTAATAAAAATACATAAAAAGTTTCAGTAACACAGATACATCACTGTGTTATCTAACTGATACTAAGATTGTAACATTATAACATGTTCTATTGGTTACTTAGAGAGCCCCCCGGTGTTATAAAGCTATGGGTTTATGTCATAAGTATTGTAGCCATAGTACACACGAAGTTAAGGCTAAACCAATTTGAATATATTATCTACAACATGTATCACATAACAAGGTGTGCATAAAAACCGTCTATGCTACGAACTTAATTGTGTAGCTCCAAAGGGTCTTAATAGCTCTTTGACTTTGAACTGCTTCCTGTGAGATCATTTGCTGCTGGGCATAAATTTTATGAATGGATTTCCAGCTTAGCATAAAAGTAAACATATAGCATATAGACGGTTTTTATGCACACCTTGTTATGTGATACATGTTGTAGATAATATATTCGAATTGGTTTAGCCTTAACTTCGTGTGTACTATGGCTACAATACTTATGACATAAACCCATAGCTTTATAACACCGGGGGGCTCTCTAAGTAACCAATAGAACATGTTATAATGTTACAATCTTAGTATCAGTTAGATAACACAGTGATGTATCTGTGTTACTGAAACTTTTTATGTATTTTTATTACACAGCATAACCTTTTAACTTTAATACTTTCACTTTTAATGATGCTTTTGTAAGAAACATTAACGAGTAATTACTCTAAGCACTTCAGCACTTTTTGAGGCTTATGCTTTTATTTACATATATACAAGCACATATAACGAGTAATATGGTACATATATATGATATTTGGTCATTTTTAAGATTGTTACAGCCCTTCAGCTCTGACTGAGGGATATGCTACACCTGATGTTTTGTCACTTCCTGTTGATAGGTTTAATGGGATTGTGGGTATATAAACTTGTTTGGATGTTTGACATGGTTGCCTTGAGAAAGGTCCCTGTGTGGACCGAAACGTCACGTCGGCTTTACATGTGATTTTCTAATACACTTTGAGTATTCACAAAACATCTCGGTGTTGCTGGTCATTTGTCTTCATATATATGTATATATATATATATATATATATATATATATACATATACACTGAATATTTAAACCATTTTAAACTATTTAAATTAAAATATAATGCTGCTATTTAACTGCTTTAACAATGTACAAAAATGTCCATTTTTAACTTTGTAATTATATTTTTATGTATAAAGCTTTTTGATAGACATTCATCTGTAACCTTAATCTATTATCCTAATGTGGATTGGCCAAAGTAAAATGGATTACTATAGGCCTACCTCTGATTACCGCCCCCAATTGTGATTGGGAGTTAGACACATGCGATTGATTGGTTACTTTTCATTTAAATATGACTGTGTGTTATAAGTTCATTTAGCCTATGCCTATGCCCTCAAGGCATGAAACGTGTAACGCTGTGATGTTTGTCTTAATAAACAAACTTTTTTACTACATCTATTTCTGGAGTGTGATCCAGTTTGTGCCAGTCCATCGCTATTTTTTCTACTTTCAATAATGAATTAAAGACCACAGTTCTGCTTTTCCTCTCCTGACATCTACTTTGAACAAGAAATTGCCTCTGCTACCTTTATGCATATTTTTACAATATATTACAGAAATGCACATAGAAAATGTGATATATTCACAGAATAAAATAATGAACAGGAACATCCTGACTTTCACTTACTGTTGTGTCCTTGAAATGCTTTGAAACAATTTGTTTTTCAATTGCTCCATTCATATATTGCAGTGAACTGACTTTTCTCTTTGCAAATTTAACATAAAGACAATGGGGCAAATTCACTAAAGGGCAAAATTTCGCCTGCAAAGACTTCTCCACACTCTGCTCCACTTTGCAGGCGCAAATGTAGACAGTTTGCAGCACACCACCCTACAAAACAATTCAATTACACTTCTATATTCAGCACCCTGTCCCTCTCTGATACTGGCCACAATTACTGACTCATCTGAAAACTTTTATAGGTGACATAATTGCGAAGAGTACCTAAAATCAGAAGTAAAAAGTGTAAACAAAAAAGGAGATAAAAATGTTCCCTGTGTTATACCCGTATTACAAAGTACAGAGTCAGACATAGCACAGAAAATTCTTGCATATTGGGGCCTACTGGTAAAATGATTAGTGGGATTGAACGAAATACTCCAGCACACGTTTTCTGCTTAAGGGTTAATACCCGTGTTTAATGTCAAGCCAAAGGTTACAACGTTTCGGGGGTGTACCCCTTAGTCAGGGTCTGAGTAGTGGAGGTGCCTTCCTCCTATGCCCCAAGCACCGTGCACGATATTGAGAGACCAGGTGTGCACCTGCAAACTTTTGCTGGATTAAGATAATTAATAATCCAGGCCACTAACTGAGCAGCTTCATTTATACAAGATTAGGCCCAAGCAAAGCAGGACATAAGGTATTAAAAGCACTTGAAAATTAAAAAAACATAATCCTAACATTACCACCTGCCTCATCCAAATGAGCACAAACCCTACTTAACAAGAAGATAGAGGTGTCCTCCACACCAATACCCTCATGCTAAGCAAACTGCAGAGGATCGAGGGATGACTCGACTACCTTGCTAAGTTGTTTTAAAATTATTTTCTCCAATAAATTCATAATTTGAGAAGTCAGTGCTATAGGTCTATAATTATTAAAGGTATTAGGGTGCTTACACTTTGGCACAGGAACAGGGCACAACAGTCTTCCAAAGAACAGGGACAGTAATACCAGTTAAACTCAAATTAAATAAAAAATCAAAATACCTCACTCAATTGGGTACCACAGCCCTTTAACACCCTAGGACATAAACCATCAGGTCCTGCAGACTTCACAGGACAAATCATGAAAACTTTCCAAATATAATCAAATAAACATTCTTTACTGTTTATGAAATAACCAAGATACTCTACACTGACCCACACTCAGCAACCTTTCTCTTTTTTTCTCTTCATGCAGTAAGAGTGATAGGTTGCTTAGGGGGAGATACTGAAGAGTAACTTGATTATTTCATGAACGGTACCGATTTTTTAATTGGTTATATTTAGAAAGTGTCTTATTTCAGTGAGATGAAGCTTGTATTACATTTTAGTTTTTTGCAATAGATACCCTTAAAAGGACGTAGTGCAGGTGAGAATATTTTTATACAGTGAAACCTCTATTTTACATACCCTGATTTTAAGGGGCATAAATATTCTTTTAAAAATCCCTTCATTTTACAGTTCTTTTTGGTCATTATCATATAACGCATTTCCCTGATTTTATGCTATTTTTCTGTTTTCGGTCCCCTGAAAAACATAAAAT
Organism: Xenopus petersii; assembly: GCA_038501925.1. NCBI lineage: Eukaryota > Metazoa > Chordata > Amphibia > Anura > Pipidae > Xenopus > Xenopus petersii. The sequence continues at coordinate 43,879,185 of CM076677.1, forward strand.
GGGTGTTCTACTGTATATATCTATGCAATTTCCACTGGTGGCAGAGATCTAATCATTCATCCACTAGGCTGAAGGCCCAATTCCAGCACACACTGTAACTATATAATAAACCCAACCCACAGGAACATGATGTTTGTAACCATATCTCCCCATATGAGGAGTGCTATTTTTATAAATCCAGTTGTGCTGAAGAGGGATTTTTTCTCTCTCATTAACATACACAAAGAAAGGTTATAACAACACAATGAAGGAGCCAACCAATTTGCAGTAAAGAATGCATTATTAATCATCCTGCACCAATACTAATCAGCCTGCAAATATGATATGGACAGTTGTTTCCTCGGATGTGATTTGAGGCAGTCTGCAGCTCAGATTTATTTCCGCACACTCATTAAAACCAGAGGGTCACGACATAAAGCAGGACATGCTGAAAAGTGGTGAGCTCAGACAATCTCTTTTAAACATTTCACAGGCATTTTGCTTTTAATTGGGTCTGCTTTATGTTTCACATTTAAATAGCATTTCTATATCCATCATAAAACAAGCACCTGCTACTATTTTATTATTCCACAACCTCACTGTGAAGAACCACCTATGTTGCTTCAAATTAGGGATGCACCGAATCCAATATTTTGGATTCTGCCGATCCCCGGAATCCTTCACAAAAGATTTGGGCGAATACGGAACCGAATTCAAATACTAATTTGCATATGCAAATTAGGGGTGGTAGGGGAAAACATTTTTACTTCCTTCCTTTTGTGACAAAAAGTCACAAGATTTCCCCCCTGCCCCTAATTTGCATATGCAAATTAGAATTCATATTCGGTTCAACAGAATCCTGCTGAAATATGCTGAATCCTGTCCGAATCCCGAACCTAATCCTGGATTCATTGCATACCTACTTCAAATGAAAGTTATTTTCCTCTAGTTTGAAGGGGTGGCCTCTGGTGTAGTGATCCATCTTATGGGACAAAAGATCCCCCACTATCTGTCTTTAATCCTTTCTAATGTACTTGTAAAGTGTAATCGTATCCTCTCACAAGAGTCTTTTTCTGGAGAAACAACCCCAGCCTTGACAGTCTACCCTCATAATTTAAATTGTCCACCCATTTTACATACCAAAGTTACATTAGTTTGAAATTTGCATGGAAATATGTTATTTTCTTAAAAAAACATTTAAAAGAAAACTTTGTTCAAACTTTCATTTAAGAAAGTATCACTAACAAAGGTCAATACACATTTAATCTGCAGGTGAACCAAGGGGTCTTTTCTGTAGCAGCCTGTTTATAATATGGCAGCAGCTGGGCCACCCCTCCAAATGTCCAAGCAGTCCCAGCACTGCAACAAATCTGTATGATCACAGATTTCATAGTGTTGAGAAGTTAGAGATTTGTCTTCAATATGGATTTATATACCTATTTCAGGCTGAATCAGCACTAGGTGCAAAGCACAGACTGCACAAACGCTATGGGTCTTATTTGTCATGGTAGGTCCTACGATTAATCTGATTATAACATCATACAGTGTAGGAAACCCGTTATCCAAAAAAACATTATGCAAAAAGCTGCATTATGCAGAAAGGTCCCATAGAGTCCATATTAACTAAATAATTCTCTTTTTTTATTATTTCCTTTTTCTCTTTAATTATAAAACAGCAGCTTGTACTTGATGGTAACTAAGCTGCATGAATCAATATTAGTGGCAAAACAATCCTATTGAATTTATTTAATATTAAAATTATTTTTTACTGACTTAAGGTATAGAGATCCAAATGACAAAACATCCCTTAACCAGAAAACCCCAGGTCCTACTAAATTTAATATATACAATATATTGAATACCCCATGCTTCCAAACTCGTTTTTATTAATTACTACTTTCCTACCTTGAATATAATTTACAACTGCAATTCTATGAAAACGTGTCTCTAAATAAAAGCCTAAGCAGTGATATTCTAACGGTGTATAATCATCTGTAGAGCAGGTTAATTACCCAAAGAAATGACTGAGATGAGAACGCTTTGAGGTCACTATAAATTGTGTGCAAGTACCAATAAAATCTGGAAGTCATCAGTCTAGCTTACCCATTACAGAGACATCATATTCTATCAGCAGTGTTGCCTCCTGTCCACACTGCTTTAGTATACTCATGGCTTCTGTGTGAGTGGTTCCATGCAGCCGAATCCCATCAATGCTTAGGAGCCTGTCCCCTGGCTTGATTGTGCCCTCTCTGAAAAGGGATGGAGGAAACAATCTTTATTAATTTAGCGTAATGTGGCTTAGAGATAATAACCACTTGCACAAAATGATTCACTTGCATGGCTCTTGACATCAATCCCACTTGTCTTTCTTCTTAACATTTACCTTGACAGTTAGTGAGCACGAGGTCACAGAGGAAAAGAAATTACTTCAATCTGCAAATCAGTGAAGGGAGAATAACTGCCTATTATTGAATAATGACCAAGCAATCCAATGCAGGTTTATGTTTTGGTTCCATGGCTTTATTATATGATAAACTGAACAGGATGGAAAACAAGTTAAACTTGGGAATTATATAAATGATGGATTCCAACCCATAACCCTATTGATGAACTTCAATTAACAGCAAGCCCCTCATGAACCCCAGCTGTTCTATTCCTGTTCCAGGGCAACAGAAATAACAATCCTACTGTATATACCTTTTTCTACTACTGTACACTGTGCTGTATGCATATCCTTGCAGTACAGAATTTAAAGTAATACTGGCAAATTCTAATTGGGGCAACAGAGTAAAAGCAGTTCAAAAACATAGCCCAACTCTTTCTTGACAACCAGAAGGATAATGGGTTGTGGTGCTCAATCAGGGTTGTATTTTCTGACTTAAAATTAGAAGTTTTGTGAAGGTGAACTGTCTCTTTAATGCCCTGATTCTTGTTAATTATAGCGATTAATTGAAAGCTCTGGCACTGTCATGTCATTCTGTCAATGGAAACAAAACAACTAAATCAGAAATACAGTAGATTACCCAGAACGGGGAAACATTGGCTATAAAACAATAATACATGGATAGTTATTGCATGGTGTTCAGGCTGAGACTATTTGTCATAATAAGCATAACAATAGAGGGCAGTTACAGAATGCTGGGAGATGCAGCTGAGAAACAGCTGGAGGTTGGCTTTAGCCTAAGGAGAATTTTACAGTTTTATGGTTCACTACTCCAGGGGATCTTATGAAAGTCAACGTTTTATGTGTAGTATAATTAGTTACAGGAAAGAAAACCAGAGAAATTTACATTTTTAAATTGTAAAGATATGTAAAATTGCTAAAAAACCTGAGATTAAGATTCTCATTAATGTGCAACCTAGACAGAATACTAAACATGTTGCAGAACATTTACATGCTCCCAAGGGGAAAGAAGAACCTTGCAGCTCTACGTGGCAGGGCGCTTGTCAGAAATGGGTCTTTTTTATTTTTATTTCATTAGGCTGGTTAGCTCAACCAATCTCAGTCAGCACTGTCTTTGTTGCTTTGAATAATGTTAACAATTGTTGTCATATGTCTCCTCTAGTGCATTACGTCTGGCAATACATTGAAATAATAATAGCTAGTAACGGAGGCAGGGGAGATGGCAGAGTACATGAAGCAATAAGCATTTTCTACAGATGATTTTGGCAGAGCTGCTAATACATAAGAATACATAGAGAGAATCTTTACATTCATTATAACTGCTTAGAAGGTTTGATGTGTAGCTTATCTGCTCATGTGCCAGAAAACTCCAGATCCATCTGTTTTGCTGCAGAAAGATGTATTGTACCTGTCAGCTGGTCCTCCGGGTCTAATGCAAGTTATTACAATGGGTCGAGATTTATTTCGGTCCTCATGTGCTCCTCCTGCAAACATTGACACAAAATGAGTGTATGGCTCCAAGCACAAACATTCCCCTTAGTGGAACAGGGGGAACATACATCAGCCATGGCTGCTCTACACAAATCTTCCATGGACTTCTTTCTAACCAGTAAACCTTCAACTGCCACCTTGAAGCAAAGATTATGAACAATGCATTCACTACAAGTCTGCAAAGGTCACAAGAAGGCTATAATGTCATATAGCATGTAACAAATCATGTTAACCCATGTAAGATTTACTATATAAAAGCTACTGTCCTCATCAACAGGTTTTAATGTAAATTCCAATGTCCTGTCTGACTTCACCAATAAGAAGCATTAAATAATAAACATATGTACAGAGAAGAATTAAGGTTGAATGAATACAAGAGACATGGACCTAACCATAGGGCCCAATGGATAACCAAAATGATGTCATTATTATTATAAGTGCAAAACAGATCACAGTCTGCAGGGTTAGTGGCCATCATTTCTCAAAAAGAGGGTCTGGTGCTGGCTGGTCTGATGTCGCAACCTTCAAATTTGAGAGGTCCTGGATCTAGGCTAGCCCACACAGAAAGCACTATCTACATTGTTGCAGGAGTCCAAACCAGTACTACAGACTATATATATATATCTATATATATATATATATATATATATATATATAGATATATATAGATATATATATATATATATATATATATATATATATATATATATATATATATATATAAATAAAACAATATGTAATGGAAAGTTTCTTAGAATAATGTTTACTTTTGTTATTCAAACACAGCTTTATGATAGAGATTCCTTTTATTAGCAGCTTTTACCATTTTCACATATACATGTATACTGCTAAAATGTATCAATATTTGTTAGCTAGGGGAAATAGAAATTCTATCACCGAATAAGGCAAATATAATAAAACCAAAATATATCTAAAGCAACTTGAATCTTTTGTTATATAGATTAAAATCATAGTTTCATTTACCTGTCATGGGTAAAGAGAATAAAATACTGTTAAAAAGAAAATCCAACAATGGTAAAGAAGAATATGACACAATGAACATATAACAAGTATATAAAAGTCTAAAAGAAATAAAGTATAATAATGAATATTATAAAGCAAACATGTGGGTATACACATTTAAATGCTGTGAAAAAGAATACATTGAATGTAAAGCACAAGTATATAAGGAAATTAATCTATTTTTTATAAATGATTTCCTTTCTCCTTGTAATAAAAGTAAAGTACATTGTACTTGATCCTATCTCAGCTGCATAAATCCATGTTGGTGGCATATTTAATTTATTTAATGTAAATAATTTTTAGCACACTTAGGGGCAGATTTATTATGGTTCGCATTGGAAATTCAAGTTTTCGAGTTGGATGTTTGGTTCAAAAACAAATTTGAGTTGAGAATAAACCAAACTCTAATTCGAAATTTATCATACTTGGACCCTGGGAACAATTCAAATTTGACTATTCGCCATCTAAAACCTGCCGAGTTAATGTAAAAGTCAATGGCAGAGGTCAATGACCCATTTGAAGATGTAAATAGCTTTCCTGACATTTGAGTTTTCGGGTTTGTTAATATTCGTTCGAGTTTTAGACATTCTACTTTTTTCTTTAAGATACTATTCGAATTTTAAAAACTCTAATATTCGACCTTTGATAAATCTGCCCCTTAGGGTATGGTCATCTTAATTACTGAAAGATCCCTTATGCTAAAGACTTCAGGTCCTGAGAATTCTGGATAACAGGCCCCATACCTGTACAAGTTTGAGGGACTAGGCAAGTGTAGCCTTCTAGATGTAAAAATCTCATACTCTACACATAGAACCAGATCACCTCCAGCCAAGTTTTTCTGCCAGCCAAAGTAATGACAGCTTTATATAATGCAGCATAGCTATCATTTAGTCTATTAGTAACCATTCAGCAGATTTTCTATTTTGCAAAAACATAGCTATAGACCAGAAGCATTTTTTCATGAAAATTAAGATTAAACCTTGTTGCATATTGTTAGATAGTTCTGCCATAAAATATATATATACAGCCTATTTGGGGAAAATTAAAACTATATCTATACATTGTGGTTTTGTAAAGAATGTTTCTGACAGGTAATGTACCTCTAATTACGAATCCAAATGTGTTTCCCTCTTTATGAAGCGTCACTTCCACAGTTTTAAAGATCACCCCTGATCCTTGAATAGCTAAGGGCAAAAACACACAGACAGAAAGCATTAACATATACTAATAGAATCAATAGAAACATAATTAAATAATTGTTCATAACACAGGGTTGGGTATTGTTAATAGAAAATTGTTTTTTTTTTTGTAACATTGTGCTATATAGAATCAGAATCTATATTTTTATATACAGTATGTATATACAGTATGACATAAGTAGTTTATTGTATCTGCAGATTGTCTCAGTTCCAAACAGGGTCGGACTGGGGCCCACCAGGCTGCTATCGCAGGACCCCCCCCCCGGGTCCCATGGCAAGCCAGCCCCCACCTCTGGGTCCTCTGCCGAACCGCCCCCCACCTCAGGGTCCCCTGCTGAGCCAGGCCCCCCACCACCCATACGCGCACTTTGTATTTGCCATGATCTGCCCAATAAAGGGAGATCGCGGCAGGAAGATGCAACAGGGAGATTCAGCAGGGCGCGTATCTGGGCCAGCAGGGCCCACAAGAGCCGGGCGCCCACCGGGTTTTTTCCCAATGCCCTGCTGGCCCAGTCCGACCCTGTTTCCAAAGAGGAAAGAGTGATAATGTTCATCTAGTAGGGCAATTTCTAATGGAATTGCTACTTTGATCTTCCGGAGGAACTGGATCAAAATGATGGCCTAATTCATGAAGGCTCAGTAGGCAGCATTTTAGGAACAAATAGGCATAGTAAACTAGGGGGAAACACCCAAGCAGATATTGAAAAGTTTTGTAATAATGGAATGGACTGATAAAAAGATTCCCCACATATTCACACAAATAGCTGGAAGCTGGCTTGCTAATGAACAAGAACTCTTCCCTCAACAACAATTTGTTACGTTACAACAGATGGCTTTCTGAATAAACTACAATACATTAATTCTATAGATATAGTTTCTGTAATCAGTGACAATACCAAAGAGAAAGGAAATTATTTTAATTAAAATCACTCTTCTAATTGGCAGATAAATGTACCTTAAAGGGAGGAATTAAATAATCTCTTGCTTAGAACAAAACATTGATTTTCAATGATAGCCACCAACTGGGTATAATGATACCAGGCGAAGTGGGAAGAACTCATAACAATAAGTTTAAATGCCATTATTGGACGTTCATTAACTATCATGTGTGCTAATGAGGATCAACCCTATTTTGCATCAAATTTTAAACAACTGAATGACTTAACTCATTACAGAGAAGGAATATCACCCATTTAAAGGAAAATACTAGATGAACTGTCATAGAGGAATATGCAATGGCTTAAAACTCAGGTAGAACTGGGGATTAAAGGTAAACTTCAGTGCCCCAAAAAGATGACAACCTGCCCTACACAAACAATACAGGGCTCAGATTATAAATAATCACCTGCAAAATGCCAAATATTGCTTCAACATCTTGTAGTGCAAAATGGAGCTTGCAATGGAGCCTACTGAACCTCATTTCTATTTGAGCTGCCTCATCCGCAACCAAGCACGCTACACTAAGTGCATTTCAATGTGGTAAACATGATTACATGTACTAGGTGCTCTACAGGAGGCATATATATTGGTGAAACAGGACAAAAATTGCGCACAAGGATGAACCATCACAGACATAAAATCAACACCAAATCATGTGATACACCAGTGGGGCAACATTTCTGCAGCCAAAATCAAATGTATGGAGTTATTTAACACATTAGGATACGGTCTTAATTTAGGGTCAGGTTTCATGTCACACTATGTGACCTGACTGAATCCAGACTCCTGGACTATTTACATCCCAGCCTAATTCATTGTATTATCTCTACATTTGATCTTTAGCTATCTGTAAAGTCCTAATTTATTGCCCATGAATACCTTTCACTGATCTAACAGAATATATGTTGTGCCTTTCTAGCTTTCATTTTTATTTTGCCTGACGAAGGGGCCTTGGTGCTCTGAAAGCTTGCAATGTATTTTTTTTATTGTTAGCCAATATAGGTATCACTTCTACAATACTTTTTGTATTTGTTTGTTTTTTTATTTGTTATTTTTGCTACTGGCTAACACTGTACCACAGTTTTTGTTTTGTGCATTTTAACAGAAATGTATTAGAACTTCAGTGGCAAATAATAAACACTGTTAGGCAATTATGATACTAATTAAGGATGCCAGATATGCAATTGGTTGATGCTGATGCCCCAATAGGCCCCAACATCACTGCAAGATTGTAATGCACATTGTACCAAATCAAAGCTTTTTCAGGAGATCCAGTCCTTTCATATTTGACCCAGTCCTTAGTAAACAGCCAGCCAAAAATCCAATATCATAGGATTTTAGAGTGCTCAGCAATGGAAGGCGATACTCTTTTCAAGGTGAGTTTTTATTGATTGTAGTTACATTTTATTTTAAATAAATGTGTTGGTCAAAACCACTTGCTTCCTCACATACCAGCATTGCCCTCTAGTTTCCCACAATTCTCACTCTCACTCTCAGCATTGCCAACTTTGTTTTGTCTTTAAATACCACTTTTCCCCTAACAATACTGTCGCCCTTGCAATTTATTGTTTCTTCAGAGCTGCTTGTATTTCCAGCACTGGTTGCTCTGTTGGTGTTTATTGTACCCCAGCAATACTTCATTTTTGTGGCATATGTGGGCTATGATAAGAATACTGTTCTCTGAATGGCAAGCCACTCAAAGATGCTGTGGCTCGGATTTTAAGTATGTTTTCCTTTTTGAAGCTGATGAGTAATCAATTTTTTTATATAGCTGTTCAGCCTCAGGATACTTCTTTTTCCCTTGACCTAGAAAGTTGAATTTTATCCTTACAGTTCTGCCACTTTAGAACATAATTACAGTTTAGATGTGTATCTTCTAACCTCTTTGCAACATCGAAGATATTTTTTATTCTACTAGATCCCATTTTCTCATTTATTTTCTCTTAATAACATCTATACATCAGTTACTTTTTTACAGGGCCATTATTTCTAGTACAGTATAATACAATTCTGTTACAGGCTGGATTTTTGTAAAGGCAACAATAGATATCTACTATGCTATCAGTAGAGCTTGCAATGCACCAGGAGGCACGGTCTAGTAAAAAGTGCTTTTGCTATCACTTAACACACCACATAACTGTACAGCAACACATTAAATAGGCCCTAAAACTTATATAGTAATAATTTAATTTAGCTGTCTGAACCAGAAGCCATCTGTAATAGTTTTAAGCTCAACAACGAATAGCTAACATTTCTCTAATTGCTCTCTGTTCCCTATTAAAGGGAACCTGTCACCCTGAGAAATAATTCCAAATTATTTTCTATTGTTAGTCTAGCAAAATTTACTTAACCTACACTATATACATTATTTAAATCTTCTTTCCTTCAGTCTTGGCATTCACAATAACAGCAAGCAGGCAGGCACAATACTGTTATTAAAACAAGTTTGTATCATGCCATAATCTTGTTTACGTGCCAGAATGGGGGACCCGATAACCATGCCCACAATTATAGGTAGTAAAAAGGAAAGGGAGAATGCGAGGAGTGCAGTGACACAATGAAAGTGCAAAATGGAATGTGAAAGTAACTGCCTGTCCCTCCTCTATGCCTTTTAAATATCTTTATAGCAGGTATTGATGCTTTAATTAGAATTTGGATTTCATGTTTAGTTCAATAAGGACCTTTATTATACAGCATTTTATGTCTGGGTGATAGGTCCCCTTTAAAGCAGCTATTTTGTGAAAAACAATTATTGCTGCAAAAACCGAGTTGAACATTTCCAATTCAAAGAATTCTAGGTGAACTTTCATACTTGGCTTTGGCATAAGAATATATTAAAGGTCTTTAATTGATTGAAGATGAAGGAAATTGTAGTAAAAATTTATTCACTTCATTTTCTGGTATCTTTTAACTTTAAAAAAAAAAAAAACCTTTGTTTCTCTGCATTGAATTCTGGGCACGTATCGCTTATTGCTACTAATTCAAAAGATCCTCATATATAATAGTCTGTCAATCAAATAAAGGGGACATGCAAAAGCACAGTTCTTAGCAAGCTGTAGTACTAGCAGGTCAGAGAAACCATGAGTTATTGTGCAAGTACACAAGAGAAGATTCTGTGTTGTTCTTAAACAATAGATGGTAAATTATAAAGGCACATGGCATATTCACTGCTGCAAGGTTTTTACAACTTCTGCTGATTTACAGTGCTGACAACTCGCAGTGCAACATGGAATTTTTAGTCTTTCTGCACATGCCAGCAATGAGTACAAATAGAATGCTGAAGGCAGATGCCGGAGTTTATTTTACTAAACCACAGTAGTTGTCCAGGATGTTCTGTTCAGAACTACATAATCTAAAATGTGCCTGGAGTTGCGCTTTAACCTATGTTGCTAAACTCCACAATTCAATTATCCTGCAGCAACATAGAACCTTTTACTTTTTGACATCTGTCTGCTGAGTTTAATATTCATATGAATACAAGATAAATTAATAAGATGATAATAGTCAATGATAATAATTAGCTGAAAGAGTAGAGCAAATGGCACTTTAGTAAAATAACTAAAGAGAGGAATTAAAATTAAACACAAAGACATCTTTAAGTAAGACCAAAAATTACTATACTACTAGTTGTCTACATAAAGGGTCGATCTGTAATTTGGAGCATTATGCCATAAAGCCACTAAAATATGCAACAAAGGAGGGCCTATCTAATTATTCGTACCACCACCCCAAAGATGTCTCACCACTCCCTACAACACTGAGGGGTCCGTTTACTAAAGTGCGGTAAATCTGACTTTAAGTTTCCGCATGTTATCGCTGAGAATATTTTTCTCCAGAATATTCGCAGCAACTAAATTTACTAAACAGCGATACGCTCAGAAGTCATTGAGATCACTTGCGTTAACTATGTTAAGGAACCAGCTTACATAACGTTAGCGGTAATTTTAGCGAGTTGCAAATTTTTTGGCGAAAAATTACGTTTTTGCGAATATTTATGCTATAAAATAGTCTTGTTTTATGGCGGTTATTATGGCAATTTTTACTGTGACATTTATGGCCAGAAATGCACCTTCAAAACTCAAACTTTATTGACTGATGATTATACCATCCAACAACATCACCAGAGTAACACCAATCAAACATGTCTGCATCATATAAACCCTTCTGCCAATAGAATCATAGGAACAAGAAATGATACCAGTCAATCTCTTTGCTTCATAGAAATGCACAGTTTAATGTAGCCAATCACAATGAAACCAAAAAAGTGTAGAGGCTGACGAATCCTTGGACTGTGATGCTGCTGCCAATAATACGACTCTGAGCTGAAACTGCTGCTGTTGCAACAGATAGAAGCAGAAGCCAAAACATCCTGTCAGCAATAGCTACAGATCTCTCTCCTGTCAGCAAAGAATGATGGGTAAAAAAACAGTATTATGGGATATTTCCTGCCCCTTGAGAATTTTCTGGCAAAAAAAATACTTTTACGCCACTACATAGGTGGCGGTAAAAGTTTGCGAATATTCTGGAGTTAATTTTGTCTTTAGCACATTTCGCTGTTTAGTAAACCATGCGTTAATGTGTAGGTAGCGTTATTTTCAGCGAATGCGATAACTGGTGAACAATTATTCTTGCGCAAGAAAATTCGCAAATTTATATTTACCGCAGGTTAGTAAACTGGCGATAACATATTTGGCGAAAATTCTGTCTATATATTGTGCGAATATTTTTAACGCACTTTAGTAAAAGGACCCCTGAGACTTTAGTGAAGGAGAGTGACCTAACAGATTGAGCGCCAGAGTCCGAACCTTGTGTGGGGTACGAAGTCCTTATCCAATGTTAGACCAAACTTCTTAACTTGTTTAAATGAATTATTATTTAGATTTCTACCCCACTTTATAAACCTCTGGTCAAAATCACGAAAGGTTTAATTATGTTCCAGAGTGTTGTTTTGGAAAATTTTAGAGATAATGAAAGGGGTTCATTCTTGCCAAATTTTCAAATAATATTTTTACCCCAGATTTACTATCTGTACTAACAGTTTCAACCAGATCCCTATAATTCTTACACTGTTCTCCAATACCTTCTTCTACAATCTTGGGGGTCTTCTCCTTCCATTAACTGCTGGAAATTGGGATCCTCCCACCCATCATTACAACACCACATAAAACAGATATGAGCTCTTAAACATCTGAAACAAAACTCAACATCACCTAAATAAGCACTTTACATCAACTCAAGCTTTCCAAATTTCTGGCTACAAGAAGATTCTTATACTGGTCAACCCAGAGAATCAAATAATAAATCAATATTCTGCAATATTCCAATTTTTTTCCTTTACTGCCCTACAGCAGATGTATAAAATATTAAATTGTATAGGTCTTAAATGGAGATCTTTTGTACCTCAAGCCTGGTTAACATGGAAGGAAATTTTTAACCACTGTCTACCTGTTATGAAGGAGTCACAGCAATACACTTCAACTGTTTTAGAGGAAGTCTTCCATTCCTGTGTCTTCAGTTAACAGGCTAGTTTACAGTGAAGTTGTAACGAAAAGCAGAGTAATTTAAATGTGCAAAAAGTCTAGTTAACTTTAAATAGAATTACTGAAAGTCCCTGGTGAAAACCTAAAATAATGTAGGTCATTCCAGGAATACAGTTATTCACTAGACACATTATAAAGCATCTATTGCTGAATAACAGCAGTAAATGAAGGATCGCTGGTTGTGATGAGCTGAAAGCTGAACAGGTAAGGAATTATGTATATGCAGTAAATAAAAGCTCAAAGCATAAAGTATTTACATTTGCATGCTTCTTCATTTACAAGCAGATATTTGCTCTACTTCCTGTGGCTGCTAAAATGAAAACATCAAATGGCAGTGAAGATTTTGTAAGGGGAGAAGGGCAACATATGATAGTTTCAAAACTGCCATTTTGCATTGACGAGTTGCTGATGCTAGGGATTTAGAAAATCATAAAACCATGTCAGCTACTTGTTAAAAGAAGATAAGTAGGCAAAAAAGGGGCCTGCATACATGTGACAAAATAAAATCTAATATTGGCAAATTGTGCAAAAAGATTGCTGATCATTTGTAAAATCTTTAACATTTTTTTTTTAAATCTAATATTTATCAGACCTTTTCCAATGACAAACAATTTCCCCGGAGCAAAGCATAAACTAGGGTTCATATGAAGTCCTGTTGGCCAGTTATATACTTATAATACACACTAAGGGGCAAATTTATTAAGGGTACAATTGAAAAATCAAATTAGAATTTTCCATTTTTTTTTTAATGGTCAAAACTTCGGACTTCAAACTTGTCACAGGGGGTCACCATATTAGAAAGTATGTGTGTGTGTGTCACATGTTCAGTGGGCTCTGAGCAGCTGTTGAGAAACTAAGCTTAGGGGGTGTCGCAATTTTTCAAGCAGAAAATTAGCTTGGCTTGTCATCAGGGTCGGACTGGGGGGCCGTTGTCCAGGGCCCCCCTCCGGCCTCTCTGTCTGCCCCCTATTATGAGGCGCCACTTGGTGCGCGCCCATGAAGATGCGCCCGGCGCACACGGATGAGGGCGCACTCGGTGCAACACGCACGCGGCGCAGGTGGAGCAGCGACAATTTTTTTTCTATTTTGTAGAATCCCATGTGGGGAGATGGGGTCTGACCCGGCAGGCCAGTCCGACATTCCCTGTCATATAAGCTGATGCTACAAGGCTGATTATGAAATGCTGATGCTAATTGCACTGGTTTCTGTGCTGCCATGTAGTAATTATCTGTATTGATTACTAATCAGCCATATACTGTGACATTTATATTCTAGGTGTACTGTATATTTTAAAGTCAGTCCCTAAGCTCAGTAAGTGACAGCAGCACAGAGCATGTGCAGTGAATCAGCAGAAAATAAGATGGGGAGCTACTGGGGCATCTTTGGAGGCACAGATCTTTGCTGATAAAGGGCTGTGGTTGGCTTGGGTTGGAACATAAACCCAAAACATGATGTACAACATCTCTAGCCTACTTCTTCAGTTATCTTTAGTTCTCCTTTAAGTCAATGGTGGAGGTCCAGGGATCATTTTGGAGATGTTTGCAGCCTTCCTGACATTCAAGTTTTTTCAGAGAAAAAACTCAAATCGAGTTTGATCGAATTTGAATTGAACTAGATTAAATTTTTGGTTGTTTAAATTAGTCTGAGTTTTAATAATTCCATTTTATTATTAAATTTAGACTAGTTGAATTTAGAATTTATGGGAGTTTGTAAAAACTCACATGAATTCGAAATTCGACCCTTGATAAATGTGCCTCCCCGCTTGTGCATTTTTTATGCTAGTCTTTGATGGCATTCATCTTTACTGTTTACTCCATGTTGGGTGTATGTTCCTTGTGGGTCAGTGAATAAGCAATCTCTGTGCCAGAAGTAGTTCCCTTAATGCAAACACTATTTTTACTGAGAGTTCAATCTTATCCAACGGCAAGCGACAAGTATGCTCTACCTTAGGCCAATTTTAAGTGATCCATAAAAATTAAAGGGGAAATTAAAAAAAACATGAAGCTGCATTTATCCTATGCTTATTGGCATTGTTTGTGCCTGAAGGCTTAACACTCTATATCAGTACTGTCCATCAATGAATATGAGAGAAACATGATCCTATGGATTCGAATAAGTTACTTTTCTTCACGCTCTCCTTGGAAATCATATATTTACCAAAAACAGAAAAAAGAAAATCTATGTATACAGGAGTAATAGCTTGATCATATGATCACTTTCTTGGGATGGTGACACTGTAAAATGACAAGTATCCGGTTTTAAAAACTTTCTGATATAGAATGGATAAACAAATTTCAGTTTTTCAGCACTTGCGCCATGGCAACCCGTGAAGGGTCCTAGAGAAATTTCCATTCATACAGTCAATTAAAAAAAATAAACCTTTATGCAAAACTCACATGCACAACTGCTGGTTGTTTGTATGAATGTTCTGTTCATGGAGGGCAGGTTCCCTCATTTGATGATGAAGAGATGTGCAACTAAATTGGTTAGGGGGATGGAAGACTTAAATTATGAGGGTAGACTGTCAAGGTTGGTGTTGTTTTCTCTGGAAAAAAGGCGCTTGCGAGGGGACATGATTACACTTTACAAGGACATTAGAGGACATTATAGACAAATAGCAGGGGACCTTTTTACCCATAAAGTGGATCACCGTACCAGAGGCCACCTCTTTAGACTAGAAGAAAAGAACTTTCATTTGAAGCAACGTAGGGGGTTCTTCACAGTCAGGACAGTGAGGTTATGGAATGCACTGCCGGGTGATGTTGTGATGGCTGATTCAGTTAATGCCTTTAAGAATGGCTTGGATGATTTTTTGGACAGACCTAATATCAAAGACTATTGTGATACTAAGCTCTATTGTTAGTATAGATATGGGTATATAGAATTTATGTAAAAGTAGGGAGGGGTGTGTGTATGGATGCTGGGTTTTCATTTGGAGGGGTTGAACTTGATGGACTTTGTCTTTTTTCAACCCAATTTAACTATGTAACTATGTAACTATGTCCATGATAGTGAAATTGTAAGCACATTTGGCACATCTAATTCCCGAATTACTGGTGAATTACTTACCAACTGGAGGCAGTTCATACTCCACTTCAAGAACCACTCTTTCCCCAACATTCTTTAGCAGGCTAATAATCTCATCATGGCGGAATTTTGTGAGGTTGATGCCATTCACAGCTTTGATATAGTCTCCTACATTCAGTTGGTCACTTCTGTAATAGACAGCAGGTTTGTCAGGTTCAGATAACTTTAGTTGGCATAAAAATACATATCCATACATACAACGTATATATGCTGGGCAAAGGACTAAAACCTCTTTTTTTTCCTCTACAAACAATTACATCTCAGAATATATACAGTAGCAGGGTCGCTCCTACATGAGACAAGATGAGAACCTTGCATCAGGTGGCAGCAAGCAGCCAGTTAAAAGGGGCGGCAAAAAGCTATTGCGCTCATTGTACTAGTGATGTGGGCCACCCCTTTGATCCGACACTGATGTTTTAAGCTGGGGGGGAGGGCAGCAGCCCCAGGATCATCCCTGTACAGTAGCTAATTCATGGAAGGTGACAAGATGCAAAGTGCAAAATTAGGCACAAAGCATAGATTTAGGCTGGAAGTGCTTTCAACGGCACAATCGGCATGGCGTGCATATAGTAAGAACCACATCAATGTCAGGCACCAGGCCTAACTGCACATACAAGGGCTCATTTACTATAAAGAGGGCAAGCAACTTTAAAATTAGATTTAAATGTAATTGCTTCAAAGAGTACTTCTGTTTCTATTCCTGCACTGTTGGCACTGAAGCAATGTTAAAGGAGTCATCTCTCCTCAAGCCAAGACTGTGTTTTCACTGGTCAATTAATCAGCTGGCTTCTTCTACGTTGTCAAAACCTTTTTGCCCTCATTTTTGAGAACAAATGCCAAGCACCCTGGTCTCGGCTCGTGCTTCAACTATAGTGTGACCGCCTTTGGCCTCGGGAGGAGCCCTCAGCTACTTGGATGCCACCAGGACTTAAACAAGAGGTGCAAGGCTAGAGGTTCTGGATAGGCAGAGGGGCACGACTGTTAGCGAGAGTCTTTGGGCAGAAGGTCATAGTACAAGGTGTTAGGCAATAGAGTAGTCAGATCAGCCTGGGTCGAGGCAGGCAGAGAATAAGCGTAGTCAAGCAGGCATGGGTCAAACCTGGATATTAATGAGAAAGGATTTAGCAGGAGAGGTAGTCGGTATTCAGGCAAGGGTCAGGATCCAGAGGTCAGAATACCGTATATACTCGTGTATAAGCCGAGTTTTTCAGCGTCCAAAATGTGCTGAAAAAGTCTACCTCGGCTTATACTCGGGTCAATGTGCAAAATCACAATCAATGCACTCCTGCAATGTCCTCCTGTGACCCGCACGGCAGGCGTTTTCCCTGCACTATAGTGTTAGTTCTATAAATGGGCATGCGCCGATACTTGACCTTTCCCTTGAGTTTCCAAAGTACGGGCGCCGATGTGTAATTGCCCGCAGCTAGGGCTGGATTAAACAGTAAAACCGGCTTCAGAGGCGCATCTCTCTCTCTTTCTCACTCACACATTCTCCATGTAGCAGCGGCATTCAGCTTCCCATGCGCGCTCCTCCCAGCTCCGCCCACACAGCGCACCAAATTGTTAGTCTCGCCTTAGATCGCCAAATTATTGCCTCAAGGTGTCTGTTTTCCGGCTCACCGTAGGGCCTGCTGTCTGCTAAATTATACGGCGCTTGGTTAGGGGACTTGATCCGGTGTTACAGAGGGGACCATCGGACAGGATTTCACAGGGTAATTGCTCCCGTCCCTGCCCCCATCTCTTCCCATTACTGGAACCGGCTGGGGAAACTACACAGAGTACTGCAGTATGAGGACAGCAGTATGAGGAGCAGTTGTATCGCAATAGAGGAGCAGTCGTATCGCAATATTGGAGCCCATGTGAGTAACTGCTACAGGCCTTACTGGGGGGGGCAGTAACCGCAGGGCAACAAGTGGCCTGTAATTAGCCCTACCTGTGACCTTGCCGCATGGCTCAGCCAGATAACTATAAACTGCATTTCCCAGCAGCCTCTTCCAGTCTGAGTCACACAAGGATTCTGGGAGTTATAGTTGCAATGTAAACTCAGGTTTACATTGTCCTCCTAGTGACTTGTACCAGTCTGGTCATTGTTCAACAGCAGTATGGAATGTCAAGTGCTTTTGTTTCAGCTAAGAAATCTCTCTCTCTCTCTCGCATTGCATCTCGTGTGTATGTACAGACATCACAACACAGGGTGTACTGGAATGCACCCTAGGCTTATACTCGAGTCAATAAGGTTTTCCAGTTTTTGTAGGTAAAATTAGGTACCTCAGCTTATACACGGGTCGGCTTATACACGAGTATATACGGTAGTCAAAAAGCCAGGCAGAGGTCACAACAGGAATCAAAACAGGTTCAGACAGATTTAGCTTAAATCTCACAAGCACCAGGAACAAATCCTATAAATGGCAAGGATTATACACATAGATGTCCTTTTTAAACATTCGAATTTCGTGCCAATTGCACGCTGACGTCACAACGCCAGTGCGCATGCGCCTTTAATTAGAAGAGAAACGTGGCGCGCGTTAGAAAAGATTACTTGAGGAGAAAAACTGCGTGGCGGCCATCCCCGCCCAGGGGGCGGAAGGCGTCCCTGCCATCCCCCCACTAGACCGCCACGGTGAGTCGCCTTTATTACAATGTATAGACACACATATTATACATGTATGTGTGCATGCAATACTGTACCCCATATAGTAAAATATAAGAATATTGTAAGTCAGGGAGTTCCATTTACATAACATAACTAAAAAACATTTATAGGATATATCAAAGGATTTTCATGGTTCTTGTGTAATCTATATTATCTATCTGTCTGTCTATCCATCTATATCTATCTACAAACACACCACCGCATGCATGTTGCAGAATTGCACAGAATGCCCAGGTGCTTTAGAAATTGAGATTTGTATATAGTAGTGAAAAAAGTGATGTAATGGTTATTAATATGGGTAATAACCATTGCTATGATATGTATCAGAAGTCTGTTACAAATATTGGAGTAGAGGAGATTTCATTCTTACTGACTTACTTGTTCCTACAGCTAGTTCCAGAACAAATAATAAGATTTTCAACATGATGGCCCAGGGCTTGGGTCATATCTCCATCAGTCTATTTTAGGGCTTTGTTTTTTAAAAGAACTTAGATGCCATTACCTAGCAGCAATTCCTCCTTGACGTAGATTAGATACTCTTGGCTTTCCATCCTTGTCAATTCCACCTGACACTGTGAGCCCTAGAGTGGTGCCTTCTTTCTTCATTAATTCAACTACTGTTGAGCCCTTGAACTCTTCTGTTGAAAAAAATTATAGATGGCATTAAACAAAAATCTCCAAAATGCCTCTGCTTGGCTTGACTCGCATTTTTAGAACTAAGGAAAGCTTCCACACAAAGCATTTTTTATTATCAGAGCATAATAAACCATTGAGTTGTATTTCATTTCTGCTAAAGCATAGGTCATGAGATTAGAGAATTTAAATCATAGCAAAATCTAAGAACGCACAAAAAACAATTCAACAATGAATCATAATACTAAGGTTATGCTTAGTAAAATCCAGAATTAAAGCAATGTTTATGAAATAATTTCCAACATGCACTCTTTCTTCCTTAACTGAATTGGCAGGGGCCAACAAGCTCTTTAAGAGTCCTGTACGCTCTAGATTCCTGTAAATCAACTGTTTGTTAACGGTTTAATGCTAAATCAGACAACAACCCTGGCATGACCTCCAGTTGACATTCAGGGGATGTGCCCCGTTTAATATAAATTAGTTACATATTACACATTGTCTATGAGGGCCACTGCCTCCCTTCCTCAGGTGAAATAGTTGTGTCAGAATTTAGAGCACAGTTTACCAGACTGTGAAACTTATAGCACCCAAAATACTAACAATTAGCCAGTGGATCTGGTGAGTATGGAAAGGGTCAACAAGCCCATGTTAGGACAACAACATATCATTTTTCTGATGTAGAAGTCCTTAGTGGCAGAGTCCTTGAACAGAGCAAAGTGTTGCAATGCAAGTTTCTACAAAACAGAAATGGTTCAGCAAGGGAGTAAAAATAGAATGATCAGTTTTACAGTAGAAATGTAATGTTCCATGAGGCTGTATCACCAACATGGTGGTCCTTCAACTTTTAATGGTGGTCCTTCAACTTTAATATTTTTTAGTTGTTTCATAAAAAGGAATTCATGAAAAATATGGTCAGATGTTAATAGTAGTATAGGGTCTACTTTCATGTGGCTATTTTATGAACAAATATTTGTGACGAAGACCCATATTTTCCAAATGTAAAATGTATGCATTGCAAAGCCTGGGAGCAGGAACTGGATAATGAACAATCCCACCTTTTCTGATGTCGGAAAACGAATAGGGGGTGGCTGATGTCGGAGGCGAGACAGGGGTGGAGACATTGGGGGTTGGGGCGGTGATGTTGGGGGTCAGACCGGTGACATCTGGGGCAGGGTTGATGATGTAGCGATCAGCGATCGATTGAAATCTAGAAATCCAGACAGAAAGGTTTCAAACGGACAACCCTGGGTGAAATCCGGACAGGTGTCAACCCTAGGCACTTCCACTGTACTGTAATTCACATTGGACTTCTCACATAACCAGTTACAAAGTATTCCTGTATTTTTACAGTTTAAAATATAGTTTACCTTAATTATATTGCCTAGTCAGTGTCAGACTGGCCCAACTGGATACCAAGCAAACTCCCGGTGGGCCCAGGTGTCAGTGGGCCTCTTGTTTCTAACCATTTGGCCTATTTCATGGTCATTTCCTGATTCTTTATGGGAACAAAGAGGTTTAATAATGGAAATATACAATTAGGGGCACATTTACTTAGGGTCGAATATTGAAGGTTAATTAACCCTCGAAATTTGACCATCTAAGTAAAAGATTTACCGCATTCTTCGTTTGTACGAACAAAAAAACCTAGGAAAGCCTATGGGGACCTTCCCCATAGGCTAACATTGATGCTCAGTAGGTTTTAGGTGGCAAAGTAGGGGGTCGAAGTTTTTTTTAAAGAGACAGTACTTCAACTATCGAATTGTGGAATAGTCGACGATTTTTAGTTCGAATCGTTCGATTCGAAGTCAAGTCATAGTCGAAGGTCGAAGGTCGAAGTAGCCAATTCGATGGTCGAAGTAGCCAAAAAAAACATTCGAAATTCGAAGTATTTTTTATTCTATTCCTTCACTCGAGCAAAATAAATGTGCCCCTTAATCCTTCACACAATGAAAAACACAACTAAAAATGTAGCTCACTTGGCTTCAACCGCCAATAATCAAGTAAGAATTTATGTAAGCTGATAGTGTTGTCACACGATCTGTTGGGCTTTTAGACAGCTGGGCGATATGAAATACAATGAGAAATCATTTATTCAATGATAAAAAGTGGATTATATCACAATGAATGAACTACAAAGATTTGGCTCTTTACTCTGCAGGTAGTAAAATGATTGAAATAGACTGACAGGAGATCATTCAACATATTTAGAAAGTTATAAGAATTATAGTTTCCTAAATGCATGTAATCTTTTCAATCCACTGCCAGAAAACAAATGCCTAAAACTGTTGATGTTTGAAAAAAATATGGACATTCAAAATAATGCTGATAGAAAGAAACCTGTAGAACACAGTAGAACACGTGTAAATGATTTTTAAAAATGATATATCTTATAAAAAGTGAAGCTAGACTGTGAATAAATTATGGATGCAATAAATCCACTATTTTGAATTCGGCCAAACCCCCAAATCCTTCGCGAAAGATTCGGCTGAATAGCAAACCGAAATCTGATCCTACTTTGCATATGCAAATTAGCAGTGGGAAGGGGAAAACATTTTTAGGCAATTGGGAAGCCATTCCAAACATTTTGTCTTCTGTCCACCAATCTAGAAATCAACCTCCTGACAAAATGCTAAAAATTGTCGCATTAACCATTGTCTAAAAGTCAACGGGGTCCCATATATTTCTCTTTACAATTTCTGATAAATATATACATGTTAATTATACATTCTTTATACAAGTAAAATGCTCGCCCCCATTCTGCAAGAGTATCTCCAAAGTATTTACTATTATGTAAAATCCCTTATATTATGTATTCAATTAAACTGAATTGACTTAAGTTATACCCCCCCCCGCATCACTGACGGATGCTGATTCAACATAATATTACCTACTCCACCAAACTATGCCATAGGCAGGGGGAATAATATGTACAAATGTTCTTATTATTTACGGAAAACTTTAGTAAGGGACGTTTTTAAAAAAAAAAATACATATACATTCATTATAAAAAATACCACTAACATCACATTTGCCTCCTTGAACAACTTAACAAACCTACCACAACTCTGTAATGCATCATGTAACGTATTAGTTTGCACCTTTTCGAAGGGATGAGATCAGTGCATCTGAACTACAATACTTGGAAAAACATACAGTATAGGAACAAACTCACATCTAAACTTGCGGTCAACAAATGTTACTCAACACTGGTCAGATGGGGAAAAATAATGTTGGATGACTTCAATTAGAAGAGAAAGGCTGATTACTTGATTCAAGTTTGCTTTAATACAGAATATATTACACGCTGTCTAGGCTACTGCCTGGGGCTTCTATGAATGCCCTACAGTCTACAAATCAGTCCTGATACTGACATTATTTAGACAGGACCTTCAGCTTTCTTGCACTAAGCATTGGTTCAGTCATCAATAATATTCCAGGGTTTCACTTTTTGACTTTGCCGCAGGTATTACCACACATGTATATTCTCTATTTGTAAGGTCTTTCTACAAAAACTATTAAATTCAATAGCATTTGGTTTCTGAAAGCATTATATCTATTTTAAGGGGGGGGGGCAAAATCATACTTGTATAGTCCATTTATTCAAAGAATGCAGGCAGGATGCTTTAAAGAGAAACTGACACTAGAAAATCAACCTTTTTTTACATCTACCATAAAATTGACTTTGTGTGCTTCTTATAATTTTGCCATAAAGTATTTGCCCAATGCTTTTACATTACCTATCTGACTCCCTGTGATCGACTATGAGGGGGCGGCCATATTTGTGCAGCAGGAGTCAGTTAGCATTAGAAACTGACAGGCTGAGAAGGGACAATCAGGTTGGCAAAACAATCAGGTTTAGTAACTTCAAGTAACAATTACCTACAAAAACAAACCTCTCAGCAAAAAACAATCAGCATGACCTATAGGTAATTAATAATGTATATTAGTGCCAGTATCACTTTAAGTTCAATAGCATGCAGGTCTGCAACAGTGTGTATGGTATAGGTCTAAAGGTAAAGGGCATTCTTGGGACAATGTACAGTATGTTTATAGTTTACCCAATAATAAGTTAGCTGTTAAACAGTAAAAAATCCAAGTGATTCTTCCTGATAATGTCTACCTGAGTATATGGAGGATAACCAACATATTTTGCATTCTAACTGCTATTGTTAGACTACTGCTAACGCTGTAGGACCTACAGACAGCTCTGCATTTAGAGTTCTCTACACAGAGTCCCCATTAAGTTCCCATTGTAAACCTTTCTATAGAAGGAAACATCCAGAACCTTATCGTCTTTGGGAAATTGCATTTAAAGTATAATATCAATAATTTCAGTCTATCATCCTATAATGACTTGTTCTATTACAGTATAAAATGCCGGCGAAGTGACTTGTGACTTCCATGCTGGAAGGGGTATAACTACAGAGGAAGCAGACCTTGCGTTTGGAAGGGGGCCCAGAAAGTACCTAAATAATAAACAATTTCAATATATTTTCTTAGAATCTATGGATTTACTGATAATTAGGGCCACCAAATTGAATTTGCTGCGGGGCCCAGTAACATCTAGTGATGTCCCTGGCTAATATATAATACAGCAGGTAGAGTCCTGCGCGTGTCCATTTTTTGGGACCCGAACCCGACCCGTACCCGCAACCTGCAATCCGCATTCTTACCCGCTTGGACCCGCTACCCGACCCTACCCGCAATTACCTTATCCGCAACCGGGACCCGCGACCCGCTGACCATCAAAAATCAGAAAGTGCTGTCATTGTAAACCCGAAGTGACATCATCGGAAGTAGACGTGATCAGAAAAAAAAGGAGTAAAACAGGAAGTGCTGTCATTGTAAACCGGAAGTGACATCATCAGAAGTAGACATGACCAGAAGAAAGGAGTGAATATCGATATTGAGAAGACCCGCTGAACCGCCGACCCGCAGAACCGCCGAACCGCGGGTATACCCGCACCTGGAACCTCTAAACGCAACCCGCAGGGTACCACAGGTTTTTGCGGGAAACCCGCGGGTAACCAACCCGCTGCAGGACTCAGGACAGCAGGTATACAGATTCCTTCCTGCTGCCAGTTGGAGATTTATGGTGCATTAAATCCTTCAGTCTTTAACAGCTAGATTCTTAGAACTACTCCATTGCTCTTATACCCTTCCAACTTCCTGTTGATTTAACCCATTGATTAAATGTATAATTTATTATAATTGCAGATGTTAACTTTCAGTGTCCGATGAGACATTCCAGTAACGACTTCAAAACAAATGCCTCATCGGGCAATATCTTCTACCAATAATACATCCCTTTTAACATGATATGGCAAATGGCTTTGTGACTGTGTCTCCTCCAAATCATCACACAATGTTTCTCTAAGGGAACATTTGCTCTTTAAAATGAACAGATAATTTTTCTACTTGGGTGATTAGAGATGAAGATGCAGCTCATTATAAGCTTAACAAAGTACTGCTGAGAGTAAAATACTTGTTCATTAACTAAACAAAATAAATTGTCAAACAGCATCTTTATTACTTCTGTGTGGCAGTTACAAACATTTTTTATTTTGTGCCTTAAGAATCTCTAAACTAAGTTACAATGAACTTTACAAAATGGCAAGAACATTTTGTAACCTAAAACCTTTGTTAGAAACAATCACATGATCATCCTTTATCTGTTGGGAATGATATCCTACAGCAAGTGTAATGTCTTTCTTTGTGTACGGCCTTGAATATTTTCTGCTTGAATGTATGATGTATGCAGTTGGCAACTACAAATGCTGCACTGCTTCTACTCTGCACCAAACAGCAAATGCAGCTGTAGAGAAATAATGTAACACCCCTGAACATTCTGTTATTGGGCATAGGTCATCGGCACAGGCTTGTTTTACATAGGAAACCTGGCTACCGCACATAGATACATGAATCTAGCACAGGGTTGGCAGGGAAACTGCAATATTAATATTGATAATGTAGATGCAGAATGGTGGAAAGTGACAGAGGCTATAAGCAAGTGTATGTTGCATGGTACCTTTTTGAGCACTTGCAATGATTGATGTTTAGCAGGAAAACTGATTTTTCTTAGTTTCAAAGGTGAAAGCAATTTCCCTTAAAGTTCAAATGTCCCTAAATTAGATTTAGATTTTTGGGGCACAAATAATAATAAATAATAATAATAAATGTAGTTGGAGTGTGGGTGTGGCCTGGGGGCATGGGTTAAAATCCTCACCCTTCCAATATGTAGATATTCCAGTCCAGTGGGACGTTTCTTACTTAACAGAATTAGCTTGAAAACATAACTATAATTATATAATAGAGATCCCATGGATTTCAATGAACTTCAGCAATTCAAGGGTGTCCAGAGGGCTCAGGCTCCAAAACAAAAATTGTTCAGGAGCACTTTTATAAATTGTCGCAATGAAGCTTTACCATACACATTTCTCAGAATTAATTTGCATGCAATGCAGAAAGCCTGCTTTATAAATAAATCATCAACTGCCAATTTGTATTCATCAATAGGTCTAGTACATACAAGAATACCTAATAGAATACACATAAATATAAATTTCCTTGACATTCACTTTTTTTCTATTGACATTACTGTGATAAAAGGTTTTTTTTCTGCAGAATGCCCAAAAGGAAATCATTGCTTTGAATCAGTCAAATTTTGTACAGGGCAGACTCTTCAGCGTAACATTTATTTACTTTCAGAATCTTAATGAGACAGTGAAACTAATGGGTATGAATTGCAGAACCCATTATGTTTAGTGAAGAAACCCAATACAGTTTTACTGATTGCGCAGCATAAATTGTAAATAAATTCCTCCTGGATAATGTTTGTATGTAAGTTTGTAAGATAAACAAAGAAAATGTGCACATCAAGAGGCAGATCCATGCAATACTAATTCCAGTTCTGCTGACTTTAATGTAACTTGGCTTTCCATTTCAATTAAATCTAATAATCAATGTTTTTATGTCTATAAATTTTACACTTTGCATTCCCTGTATCAAGGAGTACCTACTGTATTCACTGACCTGTTCTTGACACTGAAATTTGGAATGGTTTCCCTATTAATTTATTTTATGAAAATATTAAGAACCGCGTCTCTTTATTTTTATTTTCCCTATGCTATTAAGGTGACCCAGTCTGCAGTTTTAGACAGGTTTATGCAGCCGTTATGTTAATAGCAGGCTGGCCACAAGCTCCTTTACTCACATCAACTCCAATTGGGCTCATATTCCAATTTCCATTTACTGTACCAAAATGCATCTAGCTTCAATCTGTTATCTGTATACCCCATCACAGCCGTCTGTAACATGACATAGTGTCATTCCTTAGTATCACTGAACTACTCAGCAGCTCATTGTAGTAAAGGATGCAGAACTTTACTTACCTATTTAAATGTCACTATTGACATTGTGACATTTAAAGACATAGGAGAACTACCACAAAAGCAAACAAAAAATGGACCACAGCTGTATTGTGTACAGAATAACAGATCATTACATATATAGAGTTAGATAGCATTTAAAACAAGTACATCCTAGCCTCATGTTCACGGAAGCAAAAGGGGAAATACATGGGGACAAATGATTCCTACAAATATAATTATTATCCAATAAAGAAAAGGAAATCTGTCGCAAACTAGTGTGATTGCTTGGGTTTGCTAATACACTAAAATATTGTATTGAAGGGAGAATGTGTAAATCTGATGTTTCTTCCATACCAACCCACAGTCTATTTCACTAATCTATCTTCTTTTTTACTCCTTAGAGAAAAATGCATGCATAATGAACTAAAAAGCAAAGCAAAGAGAGGATGGATGCTTTCATTTGTATGAGCTAATTATTTAACCTAGCCATTTGAATTACACACGGAATAGAAACATGGTATATTACAATTTTTAATGCAGGTTATGCAAACCTAAATACACACACACAGACATACAGGTAGGGATTAAGGAATATTTTATGAAGATTTCTTAGGAATGTTATTTCCAGACTAATTTGGAGCATGGCACAAGGCTACCAAAAACATTTGAAGCACTACATTGTTGCAGTTGGTAAGAACAGGGCCCTGTTGTGACCTCTGCCATCTGAATGACAAGTTATGCTGACTAAGTGCCTCCCCGTCCCTCATAAATATACCACTGGCAAATGCAGACAGCAATGAAATTATTGAGGCAGCCAAAAGTCTCTGTACTCCAAAACAGAGTGTGTGCAAAGAAAGGCACATTATGGGGCAACGTTTAGGGAGTTATTCAAATTCAATTAAAGTTTTTGAAAAAAATCTAATTTGATTTTTGAGATTCATCATACACTGGCTCTTTAAGAACTCGAACTTGACTATTCGTCACCTAAAACTTGCCGAATTGCTGTTTAAGTCAATGGGAGATGTCCAGGGATCAATTGGGAGATGTTTTCAACCTTCCTGACATAATAGAGTTTTTAAAACTCGAATTGAATTCCATTCAAGTTTTCGGGTCGATCCTATGCAACTATTCAAGTTTTAAAAATTCGATTTTTAAAATAAATTTCGATTTGGTCGAATTTCGAGTTTATAAGCGTTTATGGGAGTTTTAAAAAACTAACATGAACTCGAAATTTGACTATTGATAAACCTGCCCCTAAGTAAAACATTTAACACTACAATGCTAAGAGGGAAATGCAGTGTAATGAACCCTGAGTCTTTTGAGAAGTGTCATGCTCCTAAGTGTATTCATTCCTGCCATAAAGCAAGACAGGATTACCGAATTCTTCCAAAAAGAACACAGAAACAGTCAAACATCCTTCATTTATTTATCCTTAGAAGATTTTTTAATTCACAATAAAATGCTGCCAAAGAAAGACCTTTAAATCAATTTATACTACTGGGATATTGTTTCATATGACACATTCTTACCATGCTATTGCTCATATTTCATGCTTGCTGTTTTGCTCCCTCTGATCGTTACATACCATGAAATAACAATTTATGACTCACAGCTAATAGGGATGTAGCGAACTGCCGATTTGGTGTTCGCGAACACCGGCAAAAAATGCGAACGTTCGCGGACAGTTCGCGAACTTCGAACACCCGCTAAAATCGTTCGATTCGAATGATCGAAGGATTTTCATTCGAATCGAACGATCGAACGTTTTAAAATCGTTCGATTGAATGAAAATCATTAGATCGAATGCTTAAAATCGTTCGAACGAATGGAAATCGTTCGATTTTTAGCGGTCGAAGGAATTCGAATGGTCGAACGATTTTTATTCGAATCGAACGCGAACTCAAAATGCGAACGTTCCCAAACGTTCGCGAACATTCGGCGGACGCGAACGGTCGAAGTTCGTGCAAACTAGTTCGCAGCAGAACAGTTCGCTACATCCCTAACAGCTAACTGTTGACTGAGTAAGTGTTAAGAAATGAATAACACTATGAACGGAATATGTTCCCTTATGCAGCTAGATGGATGCAGCTAGATGGTTAAATGAACGCTACATAGGGAATATTATCCCTAAATATGGCACACAGTAATCATTACTGGAATGCTAGGTAGGGTGCTATTCCTTGCATCTACAGAGTATCTTTTTAAAAAAACCATGGTTGCTACATTTCTTCTAATAATAAAAAAGCATAAGTGTTCTGCTCCTTTAATTTAATTAAACACAATCTGTTGGCATGCTGTGAGGGTGCATGGTATATTGCAGTCTTATATTTTTCAACATGTAAAATGTAATGATACTGAAATAGGTCAGACTTCACAGATGCCTGTCATGTTTATGTGCAAAACATAGTTTCTCGGAGCAACTGGCTGCAAACACATGGAACTAGATCTGTCACTCTGTATATTGTTTTCCAACATTGATGGGAGGTTGCCGCATCTGCTTGCTGGCAGCCATCCAACGCTTCATGCAGCACAACGTGCCACAGTGAGCCCCCACTACACTAACATATGAATCAAAGCCTGAGGGAATCCCATAGTTCCCTTTACCCAACTATTGTTTTCAGTACAAGCCAAGTGGATATTATTAATCGCTAGATTCACTAGAGGGCTTAAAGCAATGCCAGTAGCACATTCTTATACTTCTGAATTTTCCTTCTCTGGTATTTCTGTTCATAGGAATCCTCAAATTATATATACAAGTAATCTGTTTATTCTAGCAAATGTTGTAAAATGCCGTAGACAATGGGGCGTTTCTGCCATGAGGCAAGATGAGTGAGTACCTTGCCTCAGGCGGCAGCTCCCCGGAAGTTACCAGGGACGGCAAAAAGCCGCTCCTAGTAACTTTAAGAGCTGAATTTCCGTTTTTTAAACCAGAAATTTGGATTTTCTAGCGCAGACAGCGCAATTTCGCTGTCCTCACTAGCAATGCGCCCCCCAACCCCGTCTGTGATTTTTTACAGTAAGCGAGATGGGTGGGGGGGCGGCATTTTAAACGCTGCCTCAGGTGGCGTTACAGGCTGGAGCACGCCTGCATAGACAATTACTATTTAATAGGCCAATATAGGACTGTCTGGACCCTATTGCATCAGCTTACCCGACAGGCAAACCTCATTTTCTGCTTGAGGATTTGAGCCGACCCTTAAGCGTTGCTTTTCAACAGCTGCTCAGACCACACTGAGCATGTGCAGAGTCACTGACACTCCTAAAAAGACCCAAGAATGTGAGCCCCTGTAAGCAACTTTGAAGATCTGGATAATTACTGTTAAAGAGTTGTTGAACATTTTAGTCTGGTGCAGTAAGTTTAATATATAAACTATGGCATTCTAGCTATATTCATTTTAGGGGTTCATTTACCTTTAAGGGTTAGGATTTGGTTTAGCTTTATAGTTAGATTCAACCCAATGTGAATATTTAAAAGTGGGCTGGGATTCAGACACATCTACATGAATGCTGGATTCTGTGCATTCCTACACTTAAATACATCAATCTAGTAAGAGACCAACTTTCTGGTAAGTTTCATTGCTTACCACTACATTTAAAGCTTATTTGTACACAAGGTAGTCATGATGTACTGTGCACTGAAAAATAAAACCTGTCTGCATAATATAGATACAGCTGAAAAGTTCAATAATAGCACAACTGCTACAGTCACAAAAACTAAAAAAGAAAATCAACAGTAAGACTCCAACTGAAAAAAAAAATCAAAAAACACGAGCAAAAGATAAAAAAAACCCAGTCAAATTCTAAAAAAAAAAAAAAGAATACTGCCATTTCCTGGCAGGCCACTTTTCTGCCATTCTGAAAAACAGACTTGTATTTGCTGTGCTACTGGATAAGTTCACTGATCTCTTGAAAGGCCTAAGGAAACTTTCCTAATGGGTAGACAGGGCTCAAACTATGGCCATCTTTTTTTTATCTGAACACTCATTAAATATAGGGTTACTTCAGGACAATACAGTCAAAACAGAATACAAGTATTCACATTTTTTCAAGAGAGTATTTACAACTATAGAAAAGTGAAGGGAGACACACAGACACCTACAAAGCATGTGAGCCAAGTATTCCTCACATTCTCTTGAGATGATTGGTGACCTATTAATAATACCAGAAGTAAGAAGTCTCAATGACAGCCCACTGAGAGTTCAGCTAAGAAAAAGTTGACTTGCTCATTTATCCCCCAGTAACACCTAAGGCAAGTAATAAATGGTGATGTTTAATTCATACATCAGGCCCACTCAGGAGCAATTCTCTGGAAATATGGGGAGGTCAGACTGGATGCCTTGTTCAGGACTAAGTGTCACACCCTGCACATTTCTGTTATACGATTTTGCAGAGTGCTTTAGAGACAAGCTCTCAGCAGCAGTAAACTCAATTAAATGTTGAGACTATCACAAACTGCCTCTTTAATCTTCATCCACTTTTTCACACTCATTAGAGCAGACAGATTTAAACCCCATATCAGTTATTTCTTTAAACATGTCTGGCAGATGATCATAATTAAGTTGTTAGGAGAGTGTGAGAGTGTGAGAGAGAGAGAGAGAGAGAGAGAGAGAGAGAGAGAGAGAGACAGAGAGAGAGACAGAGAGAGAAATGTGTGTCTCAAAGAGAGACGCTCACCACCTTTGCTTGTTATGAAACACAAGTACACATCTAATATGGAACTGTACATGGTACACTGTTGGCAGATTTCAGAACAGAAGTGTATGTTTTTATTATTGTCAAGTCCTCACCTGTGATGCTCTGCCTCCTGACGGCCAACGCTCCATCTGGAGCTTTGCTTGGGGTCGAAGATTTTGTGTAGGGACCCTCATCTGGGGAACAAGAAGAAAATTTGTAAAATATGCTTTTTTAACCTATGAAGTGTTGTTGCTTTTAAAACCATTAACCTGCAATCAATGTTCCCTCTGATACATTCTCAGCAATGTGCACAAAAAATTATTTGCACTATTCTTGAGCAGTATTTGAAAACTGTGTGCTCAGGTCGGAATTTTATACAAAATGTTGTTTTTTCACACAAAATTCTTTGTGCATGCAAAAGAGCACACACCATATAGGGAACCATTGCCTTCAATGGTTTATTAATAAATAATTAAATACTAATATTAAAGGGATACTGTCATGGGAAAAACATTTTTTTTCAAAATGAATCGGTTAATAGTGCTGCTCCAGAATTCTGCACTGAAATCCATTTCTCAAAAGAGCAAACAGATTTTTTTATATTCAATTTTGAAATCTGACATGGGGCTAGACATATTGTCAATTTCCCAGCTGCCCCAAGACATGTGACTTGTGCTCTGATAAACTTCAATTACTCTTTACTGCTGTACTGCAAGTTGGAGTGATATCACCCCCCTCCCTTTTTCCCCCCAGCAGCCAAACAAAAGAACAATGGGAAGGTAACCAGATAGCAGCTCCCTAACACAAGATAACGGCTGCCTGGTAGATCTAAGAACAGCACTCAATAATAAAAACCCATGTCCCACTGAACTTATTCAGTTACATTGAGAAGGAAAAACAGCAGCCTGCCAGAAAGCATTTCTCTCCTAAAGTGCAGGCACAAGTCACATGACTGGGGGCAGCTGGGAAATTGACAAAATGTCTAGCCCCATGTCAGATTTCAAAATTGAATATAATAAAATCTGTTTGCTCTTTTGAGAAATGGATTTCAGTGCAGAATTCTGCTGGAGTATCACTATTAACTGATGCATTTTGAAAAAAACATGTTTTCCGATAACAGTATCCCTTTAAGCATCTTTTCTAAAGCTCTGT
Source organism: Xenopus petersii (assembly GCA_038501925.1). Taxonomy (NCBI): domain Eukaryota; kingdom Metazoa; phylum Chordata; class Amphibia; order Anura; family Pipidae; genus Xenopus; species Xenopus petersii. The sequence goes on from CM076677.1 coordinate 43,911,329, forward strand.
GTACATGGTCACACAGCTCTTCCTCCATTTCTGTTCATGTACCACTATTAAAATTCATCATATCATTCACCAGAGAAAATGGCATGAGACTATTAACTTGGTTTTGTTTAAATTAATAAAATTTTTTAAAAATAGGTACTCCAGACAGAAGCTTTTAACAGAGTATAGGAAGCCTTATGCAGTTACTATGTGTCACAGCCATCTGTAAGGATTATTACACGCCAATGTTTATTTTTATCCCATTAAGCTGAAAATTTGAATTAAAATTCAGTATACTATGTTTAATCTACACAAATGCAATATTTCCCAAGGAGGACAGAGTGTAAATAATGAGTATTTCCCATTAAACACCTCTAAAAATAGAGTATGTGTGTTTTTTAAAGTTGTCTTTAGTTTTGCCGAGATTATCCCCAAATCCTTTCTAGCAGGTTGTGTAGTATAGCCAGCAGCAATCAGCACTTTCCATTGTCAGATGCTAATAAATAAATGGGTAAACATTAAATGTAATGGTCCTTTTGTGGCCCAAACCGAATCCAGGAGCCATATTTAGTAACATACATAGTAAGTTAAATTGAAAAAAAGACACATCCATCAAGTTCAGTGTTTTAATTCTATATATGATCTGCCTAACTGCTAGGCAGTTAGTGTCTGCACATTGTTAGCATGTTTTAAAGAGTGTGTATGCCCATTTTAATCATGAGTGTGTTAACTGCATACATAGCTTAATAAATCAGGTTATGTAAGTACAGTCTTCCTACTGTTCAGGTTCCATCAATTCTCAGAGTAGAGAAACATACCTTACTGTGTGGCCAGACCTTTTTTCATGTAAGTGGTCATATTCATTGGCAGAGGCAGGGGCAACAGAATAACTAGTGTTCATAAAATGATTGTATTTGTTATTACTTTTGTTGGCCAGTGTCTCAGATGAAGCCAGCAAGATTGCATGGCGCATTCTACTCGTAAAATAGAAATAACAGGTGTTCTGAGTACAGACTAAACAATACTCTTAAACTGTTACAGAAGCAGTGTCGGACTGGGGTGCCAGGGGTCCACCAGAAAACCTTAGGCTGAGGGCCCACTTTCCAAATTATTATGCCTCCTCTTCTCACTCAACCTCTTTATTCTCCTAATCTCTTTTCTCTACATACTATACTCTATTCTTCCATTATTAAGCTTATTAAGCCTCTTATTAAACCCATGAAATAGGCCAAAGGTTTAGAAGCAAGAGGCCCACTGACATCTGGGCCCACCGGGAGTTTTCCTGGTATCCCGGTGGGCCAGTCCGACACTGTACAGAAGGCTATAGAGACCATTGTTACAAAATAGGTAATTGTACATCCGTTTTATAGACAATGTAGAAATGGTGCAGATGAAAAAGACAAATGTTGCCAGTGATGATAATTTTCACTCCCAGTTTGATACAGACGTTGAGAAGCTCTTTTATCTGCAACAGATGATGTAGGAATAAGCATTCAGTTTGCTTCCTCAAATAAGTGTATTTAGACTTTAAAGATTCTGTATAGAAGAGTAGGATTATTTTTTTGGCAGATCTCTGCAAAGCAGCACAATGGCAAATTACATATAATGGAGTACTCTATTATCTTACTCAGTGTATAGGCAATGGGAATGATATACATAGAAAAGGTAAAACCATTTTGCAATGTAAATGTATGGGGGCTGCCATGGAAAGGTCAGTGTATGTACATGCTCTGCAGGAAGCTGCATCATTTTCTGGATTTTCGTTATCCTGTTACTAGACTGCTACAAGATTGTAAGATTGTAAGATCCACCAACAAAACTTGTCCTGGCACTGACTGTATATGTACTGAACTAACACATATGAAACAGTAATCCAATATCATGCTGAAGTGATTTTTGCCTTCTGGTGGAATACAATTCTTTATACCCTTCTCTAACAGTCGCCAGGTATACCTTCCTCATCCATTGTGGAGGGAGCTTTCTCAGTGATTAATCTAAGGGATATAATAGGATCATTTCAAGTGTTCCACAAAATGAATTAATTGGCTTATTAGTATACAATTAGTGTATTGGAAATCTGTGCTAGCTGTTGAGTGACTGGATGCTCAAGGTGAATTACTGGAAGTCAGTGGTTTATGATGGTTCATGGTTTATTTTTATGCAAGTATGTTGGTGCTAAGTTCATCTATAATAATTCTACTAGAATTGACCCCGTTTTTGGTAAACTTCTTTGCCCATGTATGGATATTGCATCCTCCCCAGGGGTGTTTAATTGTTAATTACTGTTCGTTCCAAGAATGGGGAGAGTGAAAAAGGGTTCAATGCCATGACCCTTCCAGTGTCACTGAAACAACTTATGTAAAAGCAAACAAGGGGCAACATTCTGAGTCTTGAATTACAATCTATAGAAAATTGCAGCACTCCCAGGTAGTACTAAAACTGTCTTTATTTATGGTAAAGCAATGTTTTTTGTCTTTATCAAGCTGGCAAAGTATACATTCACAGGTTCACAGCTTCCTTAAATACCCACTTTGCAATGCCCTCTTGTGGTTACAATATAACAAGATACTTTTTTATTAAAAAATACACCCACCTAGGTTTCACATTAGAAACAATGTTGCATTACACTTATTTCTAACATGGGAGCTAACTTAGCTTGTTGTTGCTCCTCTTGCACATTCTTTGGTGGCCACTAGAAAATAAAACAAAGTAAACACCACATTAAAAACCATATATAATAATGTGGTTTTTGCTTTGTTTTATTTTCTAGTGCTCACCAAAGAATGTGCAAGTGAGGGTATATAAATGAGCTGGAGAGAGTGCTAAACTAACTGGTTAGAGGGATGGAAGACTTAAATTATGAGGGTAGACTGTCACGGTTGGGGGTGTTTTCTCTGGAAAAAAGGCGCTTGCGAGGGGACATGATTACACTTTACAAGTACATCAGAGGACATTATAGACAAAGCAGAGGACCATTTTCCCCATAAAGAGGATCACCGTACCAGAGGCCACCCCTTTAGACTAGAAGAAAAGAACTTTCATTTGAAGCAACGTAGGGGGTCAGGACAGTGAGGTTGTGGAATGCACTGCCGGGTGATGATGTGATGGCTGATTCAGTTAATGACTTTAAGAATGGCTTGGATGATTTTTTGGACAGACATAATATCAAAGGCTATTGTGATACTAAGCTCTATAGTTAGTATAGGTATGGGTATATATAATTTATGTGAAAGTAGGGAGGGGTGTGTGTATGGATGTTGGGTTTTCTTTTGGAGGGGTTGAACTTGATGGACTTTGTCTTTTTTCAACCCGATTTAACTATATAACTATGTAACTTAGTGGAGCAACAACAAGCTAAGTTAGCTCCCATGTATACTTTGTCCCCTAGATAAAAGACCAGGTGGTCCTAAACATTGCTGTGCCAAATGTAAAATAAAGACTGTTTTACTACTACCTGTGAGTGCTGCAATTTTCTATGGATTTCGGATAGCAAGATGTGAAGGTGAACACATTGTTTTGTGTGCACCCCTTGAAAAATAAGCTCCTACTATTAAAGTGCTGGATGCTAGTTTGTATCTTTGCATTGTAATCCACAAAAGTAACGTAAGACACTGAAGTTATGATAGTTGAGCCTTCAGTCCAAGCAGCTCTTGTTTAAATCACCCATCCATATCCAAGAAGAGAAACTTGCCCTTCTCAACACACTCTTTTTCAGATGCAAGACTTTAAACTGGCTTTAAGGTTAATGGTCAAAGTCCTAAGTCAACAAAATGATGCAAAGTCCTTTTGACCTTATTCATAGGTATGTAACAAACCTAACCCAGGCAATCATTGTCCCCATTAGTCAGGCCTATTTTCCCATACTAATATTGCTCAAGCCCAATAATTTAGCTAATATAGATTTATAACCAACTACATGATAGGGTACATTTCTCTAATTATATCTCTCATAGTGCTTCTGTTTACATTGAGGCAACACAAAACATGAATTTCATGTATTAGCTACTTGTCACCTGTTTCATACATATTTTTACACACAGCTACTCTAGTGCTATTGCAAAGAACAGGTAAATGTATTTGTTTATGGGAAATTATATAGACCCACAGAAAAACTGCTACATTACTAGAAACACAAAGTACCAAAATCACCATGAAAGAACTGCTATAACACTACTTACACAAGGAACCCTTAAAGCAATTTTTTTTTAAGAATAAATAAAAGTGTGACCAGACAAAATACAGTTTCTAGGTTTCAGGTAAGCATATTTCACTCTGCCTTCGGCAACCTAACTTAAAAGTGTAACATGCGTCTGCCAGAGAAGGAAAGCACAATTTGAGAAAATCAATTGAATCAGTGGTTTAACATGACAAATCTGTCTAGGACTTAAGTTATCAGGGTATCAGAGAGTTATGTGATAAGAAATGAATTACATATGGGTTGTATGCAGTGACACAATGGACTTACCAGTTCCCTTCTGGAAATTCTGGTTAAGGCCACAGAGCAAGGCCATCACTGCTCTAAGGCCAAAACAGATCTGCAGACCCCAGTAATGCCAAATTCCAAAGCCACCACCACAGCACCTGCCTTGTTCAATAAAAAAATCTAAAAAAGATTGAAGAGTCTGATGGTGCCTCTTCATCTGCATGCTCACAGCTCAAGAAAGTCCATAATGACTTTTTGAGTGAAGATGTTTCAAGTTCAATTATTGTGGCAAGCTGACTGTCTCTTTAGATATCAGTAAAGCGCTTTATTTCTTGCTGTAACCCTGTTCAGCCTGGGCTGCGGAAAGCAGTTTAATTTAGCTCCTGGTCTCAGCATGCAGATACTTGGCAGCTGTAACACAGATCCAATGTTGCATTCATATTTCTCCTCCCTCCTCCCAGCATACAGCACATTAATACAAGCCAGTAGACTTCAATGAATGAATCCATATGAATGTAGTAGGCTAGCTTCTGTTTATTTAATTTGGTATTTACTTATTATGCTATCCTAGAAGTAGCCTGAATGTTGTGTGTATAATTAAACATAATTAAACATAATTAATAAAGTCTGGGGGTGCTTATTTAAAATCTCTGACCCAATAAAGTGCCTTGTAATTGCATCCAAGTAACAGCTGCTTTTATTGCACTATATTTTTTACAAGAGATGAGACTTAATGCATTCATTTGATATGATAACAGAAAGGGCTGCATAACAGCTTTTCAGGGAGCCATAAAACACAGGCATTAGCTTCAGCGACAGCCAGTCCCCGAATGCAACAAATCTCAGCCATTACTGTAATATTAGTGTCACTTTTATGGTAATGGTAGTTTTACCTTCTCCAATGCATTCTTCCTAAAACAATGTTTGGCTCCATACATCAGGCCACTAAATTACAGCCTACCTATTATCAATATTCCAGGAGATTTCAGGAGTCTAACAGAGTGACAACAACAGGGTACAAGAAGAAGCTAGTTCAACTCTGTGAAATTAAAAAGACAGGAGAGTTTTGGGATACAATACCCTCTACTTTAAATCTAAAGTGGATGCAAACCCAAAAATAAAATTTGACCTAATGGAAGGAATTGGAATTCTAAGAACTTAACAATGTACAGTCATTCAAAGTTTAACTATTTTAAAGTTATTTGTAAATGTAACTGCAGTCACTTGCAAATGAGAGCAGTGTCTGTTTGAATGCATGCTTTTTCATGGCTCTGTCCGTTCATTATTTACATTGCTGCAAAAGTCACGGCTACAAGAAAGAGAGAAGAAACTGCAGATGCTGCCTTGATGAATGAAAATAGTATCTAAGAGTCTGTTTGCCTCCATTATAAGACCAAACTGAAACTTGAACTATTGAAATTGTAACTAACATTTTGGAAAGTTGCTTAGAAATACAATTTTTTTTTAAGATAAAATTGTATTTTATGGCTGTACATCCTCCTTAAAAGGGGCCAAATTTAGCCCCATGGAAGCTGTTCTGTTTTTGCTTTATATTTGTTATAAACATGCTCAAATGAAGACAATGACATGCCCAAATCAAAATTCAGTTAGAAATAATTGTTTGGATATAAAATAGCTTTTCAGGTCAATATTAGCACACATGAAGGATTGAAAGATGTTTAAAATATGGTTTTGACGAATCCGAAATAATGAGCTTTTCTAGCAAAAAGGGAGTGGCTAGGCAGCATATAAGTGTCTTACCTAATGACATGCAACCCTGTTACAGAGCTGCCAGAATGTGGGAAATGCGCATGCTATTTCACTGTGTAAGCATGACACAAATACATCCCACAGGCACGCACCCTTCTGCACACTTCTAGGCTTGCTTCTTACACCATTCATTTGAGATTTCCATTTCGTGATGGGTGAATTTATTCGGCAGGCGCAAATTCCCGGGCGAATTGCCGCAATTCGCTGCTGGCAAATAAATTAGTTAAACAGACGCGAAAATTCACTGGCATCCGTTTTCTTTTTATGCTGGCATCCGTTTTTTGGACACCAGCGCATTTTCGCTGCCGAATTCTCGCCGGCGTCCAAAAAGTGGCCGCTGGCACCAAAAACGGATGCCAGTGTCAAAAACAAGATGCTGTTTCGCAAATTTTTCACTGAAGTGAAATGCCCGAAATTTGCCCATCACTATTCATGACTAATAAATTCCATGCTGTTTGTACAATTTTTTAACTTGAAAGTGAAAAGTAAATGGAAATGAGTAAATGACTACCCATTTGAGCACACCTAAATGCATAAGCAATTTGTTTCCATTAGATTCTGCTTGGTTTTACCCTTCAGAGCTGTGTTTTATTGCAGTTATCATTGCGTTTTTTTAATTCAACATGCTGCAATTTCTTGAGCTTGATACACATTCTAATAACGAAAGAATAAACCGTTGCATTTGAAAATCCTCAAAAACACAATTAGAAAAATGCATATAAACACTATATATGAGGTTTTCTGTGCTCAGCATATGTTTGTAAGAGTCCTAACTCAGCCTACACTAGCAGTTTAAGAACTATTCTACACTGTATATAGGAATTATATTAGAGGCAACATATATAGTGAAAACTGTTAAAGGTCCCTTCCCATTTTAATTAAAAGTTGGAAATTAGCCATGAATATGACATGCACAATATGAAAATCATAACAGAGAATAATTAAGATTATTAGAGGTTTAGTCTCCCCAAAAAGAGATTACCAGCTATATATTCATAAATCAATAAGTTTTCCAGTGATAAGGCTTCATATTGTTAGTATCCCCATGCAACTTCTTCTGTTAAAAAATGCACCTGGAAGTAGAAACTAAAATGAGGTCAATCTTAATGGTGCCTATTTACCCATAAACCACATAAAATGGTTGATGGAACATTCCTTATACCATTCTGCTTCATACAAGTGACATAAACATAGATATAACAGACCCGGTGGCCGCTGGGTGTCCAGAGTATAGTGGAAGGCCTCTGGCAGTGCAAAGAAGAGCAGAGTGGGCTCCAGTACCTTATATTTTTGCAATTGTTTTACTCTAGATTGACAATTTTTCTATTGATTATTGGATTTAATACACAGGTATTAAAAACAGAACTGCCAGTGTTCAATAACTAGATGCTGCTGTTCTTTCCCTACCTCGGTAGAATTCCCAGTCACTTTTCTGTATAAGGATAAAGGCACATTATGTTTAATTTATGAAAGTAGCAACTGTATATGAACCATGAACATATGGCAGGTTTAAGAATAAGGAAATATCAGTCAAAGCACCAAAGAAATAACAGATTGAACTGGTAAGATGCCAAGCTACCACTGAATTCTAACAGTTTTCATTTTATATTATGTTTATACTGTATAAACAGGGCTCATTTTCTAAATAAAATAATGAACTGCCTTATTGTATCACAGTAATGATTTAACAGGTGTCCAGGGTTTCCGACCCCCACTCCCTCTCTGCAATTAAAACATCAATGTGTCAAAGGGAGCTGCATTTTCAGGTTAAAACTCGAAAATTTTGCTCTTACATTTACAAGAGGCCTTTTGCCACTCCATGTAACTGGCCATTCGCTGCTTTCTGAGGAAAGGTTTTCTCCATGCCTCATGGCAGGAGCAGCCCTGTGTATGTCATATTTACCATTCACTGCCCCATTAAGAGTATAAATATTTATATGTTGTATGTTCAGGACTTGTGAGATGGCAGGGTTTCTGCTCAAGTCTCCCACTCTGGGTGTTTCATCTGAAATCAAAAGCAAACTGGGCAGCCAAACTCATTATGCAAAGGGAGATAGAATGAGATATGAATTTGTCACACTGAGTAGAACCAATTTGATGGAAATCTTCAAAATGTACATTTACAAATGTAATTGTGATTCAAGTTCTGCTAAATTATCAACCCAACTAACACACATGACTGCAATGGATTTACATAGTGGTTATAACTTCCAGTTCAGAAAATGATGTTGACATTGCACCTCGTTTCCATGTCAGCACACCATTTTTTCTGTTTTACTTTAAATGCAGTATAAAGTCATACTGGGGCAGTTGTTGCTATGGATGGAATTAATCCATTGCTCATTAGATGTTTTTAGGTTGTTGGTGCAGGCATAAGTCAAGGACTCCAGTGTCCAGGCATGTGTGGGTACCCACAGTTCAATTACTGGATGTAAGGTACTTACCGAGGGGACGGCAGGGACGCCTGCCGCCCCCTCGATGGGGACGTCCGTCTCACCTCTCTGCCGCCGATGCGGCTAGGCCTCAGGCGCCGGCTCCTATGGAGCGCGCGGCGCGCATGCGCAGGAATTAAAGGGATAGTCACGCCTGCGCGATTGCGCAGGCGCTGGCGCTGATTCGCCAACGTCCAATGGCGCCAAATTCAAATCTTTAAATGGCCAGCAGTCCTTTTGTGCCTTGCCCAACGTAGGTTCTGTATATTGTTCCTGGGTGCGATTATTTCTGTGATTCTTGTTGTGACCTTTGGCTATTCCTGATTCCTGTTTGACTTCTGCCTGCTCTGACCCTTTGGCTTGTTCCTGACTACTCTTTGGATTCTGTTTTGTACTTCGACCCTGTTAGTTGGGGGCGGTTATAGGCCGAAGCGTGAGCCGAGCCCGGGACATTGGGGTTTACTCTGGGTTATGGGATACTGAACGTTACATTGGAAGTAGAGAGCTTTCTCTCTTTTCTAAGATAAGCTGGAACTGTGTGAAATATTGTAAAATACAGAGCAAGATGGTGTCAATAACCCCTCATATGAGGGGTTGTGGACATACAGCTTCAGAAGTATCAATCAACCCCATATCATGAGGGTGACCCACTCTAAGCATTTCTGAGAGCTTATTTTAAATTACCGTTAGGTGTGAGAGGAATTGAGGCTTACAAAATCCAGGGATGGATATCTGTAGAAATAAGTAAAATCAACTGGACTAGCAATATATTCTGGATCATTATCACCATCATGACATGGAGTTGGTTGACATCTCTGCAACTTGGAGTAGTAGATCATTGGCAGCTGAAGGGGTAAAAGAACTGGGCATGTCATACAGGATTTAAGGCTTACAAACTGATTGCTTTTAAGCATAGTTTCTGGTAGAAGGGTCATTTCAGACTAAACTCCTAACATACCTCCCACAAACTGTGCTGGTTTTCTGCGAGTTTCCTCACTTGGGATATAAAAATGGCCGGCCTGCTTGTGGCTATGGGAGGTTTGTTTGAAGTTAGGGTGCACCTGCAAGGTGAAATCAATCATTCAATAACACTGTAGATACCAAACTAAAAAGCATTCCTCTCCTATAGAAATCACATGGCTATATGGCTTAGGGGCATGTTAAATATCTCCTGAGATCTCTGGAGATGTTGCCCATGGCAAACAATCAGCAATTAGATTTCAACAGTCACCTACAAGTTATAAAATAAAAGCAAAGATCTGATTGGTTGCTATGGGCAACATCTCCAGAGATATTTATCTCCAATATTAGTAAATATGGTCCTAAGTACGTAAACATTACTACTAGCAACCTTAAGCATCAATGAGTGAATGGAATGAGCAGGTCTAAGGCTGGGCATCTAGCGACGTGTAAGAAACAGATCTCTTACTGCTACTGCAAAATTCAACACAGTTCAATGCACAGTGCCAGCAACCGGCCCAATCAACTTGTATGGCTTTCATTTGTCCTTTAATATATATTAGATCTAATTTCATTGATTTACATTCATTTTACAATCAATATTCATGAAGCAGCACTGGCATAGGTTAAAATGAACACCTTGACCTTTGATTAATCATTTTTTTAATGTTTATGATAAAATAGCAACCTTTACAGCATTAACACAACCACATTTACAGCACTAGCTACAGATTTTCCATTTGTGTCTCATTGTCTTGTGCTTTTAGAATCTATCCTCTACTAGGAATAAGGGTTTTCTATGTTCTCATCTGCACTGACAGTCGGATTGTTGCCTGGCAACCTCTGTGTTGCAATATGAATAAAGGTTAACAAAACATCTTGTCCCCCTTCTGCTGTGCTCACCTTGCCATTGGCTGACTACAGGAGTGATCCCATCAGCTTAAAATTAATCCATCAGTAAATCTAATCAATTTCTACAAATTTTTAAATATGGCTTATACTATACCCTACAGACTGGCTAAATTGTGGCACGATGCATCAGGGTAGTGTCCTATATGCAGTATATAGGTGGACACCTTCTTCCATGCAAATAATTCACTCTAAAATGTAAAATGTTATTCTTGAACCAACAAGACAGCTATTTTCCTCTTCTCGTTGTATTTCAATACAACCCAGGTCGTGTAATAGAAGGGTTTCTCCTGCTTGGGTGCTACTCTCATGTCTAACATCAGGAAACAATTTCTGACTTCATTTTAATCTCTATAATGCTCAAATATTCTCCAGCCCTCAGGAAACATGTTTTTTTTGGAAGGGTAAGGGGGTCTGGAGTGTCAGAAATAATTGCCTCATTGTATTTAATGTATTAGGGCGCAAAGTTATCAATGCCGCTCATTGTATATGGGGATAAAATTCCCAGTGCCTCTTATTGTATTTAATGTATTTTATTTATGATCTGTAGTTCACAGAAGCCAGTGTACTATTACTTAATGCATATTGTGTATATATATATATATATATATATATATATATATATATATATATATATATACACCAATTGTTGTACAAAAAACCGCACTACCAGGTCTTTTCAAGGTGCAAAAAAGAAAAATATTTATTTCGACGTTTCGGCTTCTATACTGAAGCCTTTCTCAAGAGGCTTCAGTATAGAAGCCGAAACGTCGAAATAAATATTTTTCTTTTTTGCACCTTGAAAAGACCTGGTAGTGCGGTTTTTTGTACAACAATTGGTCTACATAATCTTTTGAAGACTGCACCCAGGCGGTTGCCATTATTTAGATGAGTGCTCCAGTTTTGTGTATATCTATATATATATATATATATATATATATATATATATATATATATATATATATATATATATATATATCTAAATCTCCATTACTATACAAGCTAATTAAGACTAATGGTACAGGGGACATTTTTTTCCACAGTGTATTTTCGCTGGCAGAAATGCCTGAAGCAACCCTAAATTATTAGGAGGCAGTATAGGCAATTTTGCCTGTTTGACCACTTTCCCACACCATTCAGGACAATAGAAGTAGTGCTATAAGCCCATGAAGTCAATCAGTTCTGGTGTCAGGTAGCTACTATCTGGTTACCTTCCCACTGTTCTGTTGCTGCAGCCACTGTTTCTGCAGAGTTGGAGAAAGTTTGTATTAAACAATACAAAAACTATAAAGTTCACATTAGATTACATGACAACACAGGACCCAGTGCAGTCTGCATATTCTGATTAATCAGTCTTGCTGTATTGGCTTCTGGCAGATATTATTTGACTTGTGCTGTTTTGATAATTTATGACGATCCCTAAGCAACCCAGACCACACTGAGCATGTGAGTATATGAAATTTGTGAGATAAATAATGTAACATTTATTTGATTATTAATGATTATTTGTGTATTAATGTTTTTTGATCATTATGCATACTAGTGGTACACTTCCCCCGTTTCTTGATACGTGACCATGAGGGATAATCAAGATAGGGTTAATGTTTTTAGAGGGGGCGTGCCTTTTGTGGTTTTAAATGTTACCTTGAAGTTGTTACAAACTAGCTTTCTGAGGAAGTGGTTTAACCACGAAACGCGTTAAAGCTATGGATTTTTTGGGCTTACCATGCTCTTTCTACTTTTAACTATGTTTCTAAATGAATGGATGTTTTAACCAGCCGGTGCTCCGTGATTTCAAGTTTCTGGGCTAAGGATACACGCTTCGGGAGCGTTTTCATCCACGTTGCAGCACAGCTTTTGTACATCGACGGATTTGTGAGTGCTCCCTATTGCTCTCCTTTTCAGCCACACTGAGCATGTGCACAGTCTTGGTCTTGCAAAGATGTTTAACAAAGTTCCAAGATGGTGACCCCCTGTTGCCAACTTTGAAAGCATAAATCATTTGTTTGATTAGGCTTCTGGTGCAGTAAGTTCATGTTTATGTTTAGTATACAAAATACAGCAGTTCTAGCCTTTGGCCGACTATGCTACCTCCAGTCCAAAAAATAATAGTGAAAATCTACCGTTATCCCTATTTTAAACGTATGGAAAACCCTCAAATGTAATCACACATTTCATTACATAACGAGAAGTATTATGTATGTTTCACTTCTTTTACTGGCAACTTTGTATCTAAAGCTCCTTTAAGAATACAAACACTGGGGAAAAATAACTGCATATATTAGTTTTGTGTAATATTACTGCATAGACATAGTAACAAAATAATATAAAATTAACATCCTGCCTTGGATACTTAAAGAAAATTTCACATGATAGTTGACCAGCATATACTAATTTTTACGCAATAAGCACAAGAAACAGTAAACTATATCTATATTGTAATTATGCCTTTTGATTGATATATAAATGCCAATTCGTTGTAGTATAGACAACTAATTTCCCTAATTGTGACTTGGTGAGCGTTCCTGCATGACAGGGGTATAACCACGGGGGCAAAATGTGTAAGCTACGTTCTGTAACGTGCCTGTTTTACTTATGCACGAATAAAACTTTGGAGTTTTAAATTTACCGATGAGCGGAACCATCTTCTTTCTGCAAGACATAATGATGCCATATGCAGGATCTGAATTCTTATCATATCAATTACACCTGCTTTCAGATGTGACTATTCTACTGTGCGCTTCAGTGATTAAAATCACACCCTATCTCTGTATGCATGTCAAACACAGTATTATACATTTATTATACATATTATGAAGCAGGGCTGGAACTAGAGATGGCGCGAACTGTTCGCCGGCGAACTTGTTCGCGCGAACATCGGGTGTTCGCGCTCGCCGGAAGTTCGCGAACGTCGCGCGACGTTCGCCATTTTGGGTTCGCCATTGTTGGCGCTTTTTTTTGCCCTCTCACCCCAGACCAGCAGGTACATGGCAGCCAATCAGGAAGCTCTCCCCTGGACCACTCCCCTTCCCTATAAAAACCGAAGCCCTGCAGCTTTTTTTCACTCTGCCTGTGTGTGCTGAAGAGATAGTGTAGGGAGAGAGCTGCTGCCTGTTAGTGATTTCAGGGACAGTTGAAAGTTTGCTGGCTAGTAATCGTTTTGATACTGCTCTGTTATTGGAGGGACAGAAGTCTGCAGGGGTTTGAGGGACATTTAAGCTTAGGTAGCTTTGCTGGCTAGTAATCTACCTTCTACTGCAGTGCTCTGTATGTAGCTGCAGTGGGCAGCTGTCCTGCTTCTGATCTCATCTGCTGACTGCTGCAATAGCAATAGTCCTTGTAAGGACTGCTTTTATTTATTTTTTTGTTGTTTTACTACTACTACTACTACTACTACTACTACTATAAGAGCCCAGTGCTATTAGTCTAGCAGTGTTGGGGAGTGGGACTGGTGTGCTAATCTGCTGCTCCTAGTAGTTCAGCAGCACCAACTTTAATTTTTTTTTTTTTAATATTCATTCTTTTTTTATTTAACTTTTTTTTATTTTACTACCGCTGTAGTAGTGTATAAGTTGACCTTTTAGGCATTATTTGCCCTGTATTTTGCCCAGTGTGTTATTCAACCAACTGCTATCTAGCTGTGTGACCGTGTTCACATTCTGTCTAAATATCCATAATATTACCGTCTCCAGAAAAAACACCGGAGTGACTTTTTTCAAGCAGCCATAATAAATTTTACGTAATCCGTATCCATCGCTGTAGTAGTGTATAAGTTGACCTTTTAGGCATTATTTGCCCTGTAGGCATTTTTTGCCCAGTGTGTTATTCAACCAACTGCTATCTAGCTGTGTGACCGTGTTCACATTCTGTCTAAATATCCATAATATTACCGTCTCCAGAAAAAACACCGGAGTGACTTTTTTCAAGCAGCCATAATAAATTTTACGTAATCCGTATCCATCGCTGTAGTAGTGTATAAGTTGACCTTTTAGGCATTATTTGCCCTGTAGGCATTTTTTGCCCAGTGTGTTATTCAACCAACTGCTATCTAGCTGTGTGCCCGTGTTCACATTCTGTCTAAATATCCATAATATTACCGTCTCCAGAAAAAACACCGGAGTGACTTTTTTCAAGCAGCCATAATAAATTTTACGTAATCCGTATCCATCGCTGTAGTAGTGTATAAGTTGACCTTTTAGGCATTATTTGCCCTGTAGGCATTTTTTGCCCAGTGTGTTATTCAACCAACTGCTATCTAGCTGTGTGACCGTGTTCACATTCTGTCTAAATATCCATAATATTACCGTCTCCAGAAAAAACACCGGAGTGACTTTTTTCAAGCAGCCATAATAAATTTTACGTAATCCGTATCCATCGCTGTAGTAGTGTATAAGTTGACCTTTTAGGCATTATTTGCCCTGTAGGCATTTTTTGCCCAGTGTGTTATTCAACCAACTGCTATCTAGCTGTGTGCCCGTGTTCACATTCTGTCTAAATATCCATAATATTACCGTCTCCAGAAAAAACACCGGAGTGACTTTTTTTCAAGCAGCATTCTTATATTTTACGTAATCCGTATCCACCGCTGTGTATACGTTGACCTTGTAGGCATTATTTGCCCTGTAGGCATTTTTTGCCCAGTGTGTTATTCAACCAACTGCTATCTAGCTGTGTGACCGTGTTCACATTCTGTCTAAATATCCATAATATTACCGTCTCCAGAAAAAACACCGGAGTGACTTTTTTTCAAGCAGCATTCTTATATTTTACGTAATCCGTATCCACCGCTGTGTATACGTTGACCTTGTAGGCATTATTTGCCCTGTAGGCATTTTTTGCCCAGTGTGTTATTCAACCAACTGCTATCTAGCTGTGTGACCGTGTTCTCATTCTGTCTAAATATCCATAATATTACCGTCTCCAGAAAAAACACCGGAGTGACTTTTTTTCAAGCAGCATTCTTATATTTTACGTAATCCGTATCCACCGCTGTGTATACGTTGACCTTGTAGGCATTATTTGCACAGTGTTTTCTTCAAACCGCCATCTAGCTGTGTGAGCTTGTTCACATTTTGTCTAAATATTGATAATATTATCGTCTCTAGAAAAACCACTTGAGTTACTTTTTTTCAAGCAGCATTCATATATTTTACGTAATCCGTATCCACCGCTGTAGTAGTGTATACGTTGATCTTGTAGGCATTATTTGCACACTGTTTTCTTCAAACTGCCATCTAGCTGTGTGTATTATCGTTTCCAGAAAAACCAACTGAGTTTTTGTTGTTGTTGTTTTTTTAAAAATAATGCCAGGCAAAGGCAGGCCGCCACGCAGAGGCCGTGCTAGGGGCCGTGCTGCTATGCAATCCTGTGGCCCTAGCAAATTGCCCAGTTTTAAAAAGCCAATGACCCTGAACTCCCAAAATGCTGAAGAGGTAGTTGACTGGCTTACACAGCACACCCCATCCTCTACCGTTTCTAACTTTACCACAACATCCTCCTCATCCTCCACTGCTATGGCCACCCCACGTAACACTTCCTCCACCACCGGTGCCCCTTCTTCACTGGAGTCAGAGGAGTTATTTTCCCATGAGTTTCTTGAACTGAGTAATGCGCAACCATTATTGGCAGAAGAAGATGAAGGAGATGAGGACGTTACACCAGATTTAATTCTGGCAGAGAACACGACAGAGATGGACATAATGATGAGTGATGAGGAGGAGGAGGAGGTCCCCGCTGCTGCTTCCTTCTGTGATGTGTCAGAAGAAATTGATGCATCTGAGGAGAATGATGATGAGGAGATTGATGTTTTGTGGGTGCCTAGTAGAAGAGAGCAAGAGGAGGGTAGTTCAGATGGAGAGACGGAGAGTCAGAGAGGCAGTAGGAGAATAAGACTTAGAAGAAGCAGGGAGGCCAGCCCGCAGGGATCAGTAGGGCAACAACATGTATCGGCACCTGTGTTCAGCCGGCCAACGCACCCGCCATTGCCGCCAATGCTGCCAACTTCTACTGTTACCGCCAGATCGCAGACTTCCAAAAAGTCAGCAGTGTGGGATTTTTTTAATGTGTGTGCCTCTGACAAAAGCATTGTAATTTGCAATGAGTGCAGTCAGAAACTGAGCCTTGGTAAGCCCAACAGCCACATAGGTACAACTTCTATGCGAAGGCACATGAGCGGCAAGCACAAAGCACTTTGGGAGCAACACCTCAAAGGCAACAGGCAAACTAAAAGCCACACTCCTTCTGGTCCAGCATCTTACTGCTCTACCTCTGCTCTCCTTGACCCATCTGAACCACCCTCCACTCCGCCTTCCACCTTGACCACCTGTTCCCATTCCCAGTCATCTGCCACCAGCCAAGTTTCTGTGAAGGCCATGTTTGAGCGTAAGAAGCCAATGTCTGACTGTCACCCCCTTGCCCGGCGTCTGACAGCTGGCTTGTCTGCACTCTTAGCCCGCCAGCTTTTACCATACCAGCTGGTGGACTCTGAGGCCTTCCGCAAATTTGTAGCAATTGGGACACCGCAGTGGAAGGTACCCAGCCGCAATTTTTTTTCTAAAAAGGGAATACCACACCTGTACCAACATGTGCAGAGCCAAGTTACCGCATCTCTGTCACTTAGTGTTGGGCCAAAGGTCCATATGACTACTGACGCATGGTCCTCCAAGCATGGTCAGGGCAGGTATGTCACCTACACTGCCCACTGGGTGAACTTGGTAATGGCTGGGAATGGGAAGCAGGGAATGGGTAGCTCAACAACAACAACAACAGTGGAGTTGGTGTCACCGCCACGGATTGCACGCGGTTCTGCCACCACCTCTACTCCTCCATCGCTCTCTACCTCGTCTTCTTCCTCTTCTTCTTCTTACTCTGCTGCTGGGTCCTCCTTCTCCTCCTCCACACCTGTGCACCCCCAGCTCCCCCTAGGCTATTCGACGTGCCAGGTATGCCGTTGTCACGCTGTCTTGGGGATGACGTGCCTGGAAAGCAAAAACCATACCGGATCTGTACTCCTGTCATCTCTGCAGTCACAGGCCGATCGGTGGCTGACCCCACACCAACTGCAGATCGGAAAAGTGGTGTGTGACAATGGAAGCAATCTGTTGGCAGCGTTGAGACTGGGAAATTTAACACATGTGCCCTGCATGGCACATGTGTTAAATTTAATAGTCCAACGTTTTGTCTCCAAGTACCCAGGATTCCAGGACGTTCTCACCCAGTCCAGAAAGGTGTCGGCCCATTTCAGACGTTCCTACACAGCCATGGCACGCCTTGCTGACATTCAGCAGCGCTACAACATGCCAGTCAGGCGTTTGATTTCTGACAGCCAGACTCGCTGGAATTCAACGCTCCTTATGTTGGAACGTCTGCTGCAACAACAAAGGGCCGTCAACGAGTACCTTTTTGAACTGGGTGGTAGGACTGGATCTGCAGAGCTGGGGATTTTTTTCCCCCGTTACTGGGTGCTTATGCGCGATGCCTGCAGGCTCATGCGACCTTTTGAAGAGGTGACAAATATGGTCAGTCGCACCGAAGGCACCATCAGCGACCTAATACCCTTCGCTTTCTTCCTGGAGCGTGCCGTGCGACGAGTGACAGATGAGGCTGTAGACCAGCGTGACGAGGAGCTGGAAGCGCACGATTTATGGTCGGAATCACCAGAACGAACCCAGGCACCTGCTGCAACGCAGGGAGAGGTGCCAGAAGTGGAGTCAGAGGAGGAAGGTGGCTTTGTGGAGGAGGAGGAGGAGGACCAACAGGAGCAGGCTTCCCAGGGGGCTAGTGGTGACCTTTTGGGGACCCCTGGTCTTGTACGTGGCTGGGGGAGGAGACCGTGGATGATGCAGTCCTTGATAATGAGGAAGCGGAGATGGATAGCTCTGCATCCAACCTTGTGAGAATGGGGTCTTTCATGCTGTCATGCCTGTTGAAGGACCCCCGTATCAAGAGGCTTAAGGAGAAGGACCTGTACTGGGTCGCAACGCTACTAGACCCTCGGTACAAGCATAAAGTGTCAGAAATGTTACCAACATACCACAAGTCCGAAAAGATGCGGCATTTACAAACCAGCCTGCAAAACATGTTGTACAATGCTTTTAAGGGTGATGTCACTTCAGGAACTCATCAACATTCCAGGGGCAGAGGTGCCAGTAATCCTGCCACGAGCACACCTGCAAGGACAAAGCCCTTTGGCCGGTCTGTAACATCAGACATGCAAATGTTTTTCTGTCCAAGGCAGCGCCACAACCCTTCTGGATCCACCCTCAAAGAACGCCTCGACCGGCAGGTAGCGGACTACCTGGCATTAACTGCAGATATCGACACTCTGAGGAGCGATGAACCCCTGGACTACTGGGTGCGCAGGCTTGATCTGTGGCCAGAGCTGTCACAATTTGCCATGAACCTCTTGTCTTGCCCAGCCTCAAGTGTGCTCTCAGAAAGGACCTTCAGTGCAGCAGGAGGGATTGTAACTGAGAAGAGAATTCGCCTAGGTCACAAAAGTGTCGATTACCTGACCTTTATTAAAATGAATGAGGGGTGGATCTCGGAGGGTTACTGCACGCCGGAAGACTTGTTCTGACTTCTATGCAGCTGTCCTTCTCTTCAAGCCTCATGACTCCACACACAGCTGTCCTTTAGCGTCCTCCTCCCTCCGCCACCGTTACAAACTAGGGTGCAAACCCTACTGGTTTAATTTTTTCTGGCCTCTGTGCTTCAGTGGCTGCGTCCAAAAAAACGGGGCAAACAATGTCTACAAGGTCAACGTATGGCGAAAAATTACTATTTTCAGCATTTAAATGGCATATTTTTTCTGGCAACTGTGCTTCAGTGGCTGCGTCCAAAAAAATGCATATTTTCTGCATTTATATGGCATAATTTTTCTGGCCTCTGTGCTTCAGTGGCTGCAACCAAAAAAATGCATATTTTCTGCATTTATATGGCATAATTTTTCTGGCCTCTGTGCTTCAGTGGCTGCAACCAAAAAAATGCATATTTTGTCCATTTATATGGCATAATTTTTCTAGCCTCTGTGCTTCAGTGGCTGCAACCAAAAAAATGCATATTTTGTCCATTTATATGGCATAATTTTTCTGGCCTCTGTGCTTCAGTGGCTGCAACCAAAAAAATGCATATTTTCTCCATTTATATGGCATAATTTTTCTAGCCTCTGTGCTTCAGTGGCTGCAACCAAAAAAATGCATATTTTCTCCATTTATATGGCATAATTTTTCTAGCCTCTGTGCTTCAGTGGCTGCAACCAAAAAAATGCATATTTTCAGCATTTATATGGCATAATTTTTCTGTCAACTGTGCTTCAGTGGCTGCGACCAAAAAAATGCATATTTTCTGCATTTATATGGCATAATTTTTCTGGCCTCTGTGCTTCAGTGGCTGCAACCAAAAAAATTTATATTTTCAGCATTTATATGGCATAATTTTTCTGGCAACTGTGCTTCAGTGGCTGCGACCAAAAAAATGACTATTTTCAGCATTTATATGGCATATTTTTTCTGGCCTCTGTGCTTCAGTGGTTGCGGCCAAAAAAACTGGGCAAACAATGCCTACAAGGTCAACGACGTTGACCTTGTAGGCATTGTTTGCCCAGTTTTTTTGGCCGCAGCCACTGAAGCACAGAGGCCAGAAAAAATATGCCACATAAATGCTGAAAATAGTCATTTTTTGCCATACGTTGACTCAACGTATATGGCAAAAAATGACTATTTTCAGCATTTATATGGCATATTTTTTCTGGCAACTGTGCTTCAGTGGCTGCGTCCAAAAAAACTGGGCAAACAATGTCTACAAGGTCAACGTATGGCGAAAAATTACTATTTTCAGCATTTATATGGCATATTTTTTCTGGCAACTGTGCTTCAGTGGCTGCGTCCAAAAAAACTGGGCAAACAATGTCTACAAGGTCAACGTATGGCGAAAAATTACTATTTTCAGCATTTATATGGCATATTTTTTCTGGCAACTGTGCTTCAGTGGCTGCGTCCAAAAAAAACTGGGCAAACAATGTCTACAAGGTCAACGTATGGCGAAAAATGACTATTTTCAGCATTTATATGGCATATTTTTTCTGGCAACTGTGCTTCAGTGGCTGCGTCCAAAAAAACTGGGCAAACAATGCCTACAAGGGCAACGTATGGCAGTTGTTTAAAGAGAACAGTAGATTACTAGCCAGCAAAGCTACCTAAGCTAAAATGTCCCTCAAATCCCTGCAGACTTCTGTCCCTCCAATACAGAGCAGTATCAAGCAGATTACTAGCCAGCAAACTTACTATCATCTGTCCCTGAAATCACTAACAGCTCTCCCCCTACACTATCTCTTCCAAGCACACACAGGCAGATTTTTCAGATACATTTTTGCCCTTGATCCCCCTCTGGCATGCCACTGTCCAGGTCGTTGCACCCTTTAAACAACTTTAAAATCATTTTTCTGGCCAGAAATGTCTTTTTTAGATGTTAAAGTTCGCCTTCCCATTGAAGTCTATGGGGTTCGCGAACCGTTCGCGAACCGCTCGCATTTTTGCGCAAGTTCGCGAATATGTTCGCGAACTTTTTTTCCGACGTTCGCTACATCCCTAGCTGGAACTAGTGGTAGGCAGAGTAGCCACATGCCTAATGCGCAAAGCTGTTGGGGGCGCCAGGCATGTAGCTTGTCTGTCGCCTACCCCATGTCCGGTCCCCGATCTCCCCAACTGCCTGCTCCCTCTTGCAGTAATTTTGAGATTCTGCTTACGATTCACACACAATCAGCACATGCGTGTGCCTAGGTGGCGCCGTGAACTTCTCTTATGAAGTTTAAGCCCTGAAAAGTTCTATATTATTTTCCCAGTTTGTTTTTCAGAACTATGTATAAATGAGGCTTAAGGTCTGCTCTGCTGTAGGTTTCCTACCACCATTTAAATACACAAAAGCCTCCTGGCGAAGACAAGTACTCCTATTAGAAGTGTAAGATTACCTACAAAAGAGACAAAATGAAGCTCCAATCTAAAATAGCATATACAGATGAAGACATCAGGATTTCACATTTTGTTGCACCGTGTGGTGATAAAGTGCAATGCATTGCTTTTGATAGACCAAGGCCATTGCACTTTAGTACCATCTAGAGGCTCTGCCTGCCCTATGCTCCCTGGGTGTGCCATACTCTGCCTTCCCCATGCTCTCTGTGGGACACAAGTCTTGTAGGGATTGTTAGCATTTGGAAATTGTTGTTAGGGATCCCTAAGGTGTTAAATCATGTGTTATCCACAGGGGAGGAATTAGCACTGAAGTTGGACAGCACTAAATTAGATGCTTTAAATATTTCAATAGAATTAAGGTAAATCTTATTAATTATGTAACATTGTCCCACCAAAGCAGCAATTGTCTGACAACAATATATATTTTAGGGTGACTTTTGCTTTTCAGGTTTACAAGCAGTCATAGCTCTTACCTTGCCCCTCCTGGTTATGATTTGGTTGCTAAAGAAGCCTGCTGGAGTCGCTTTGTGGAACTGATTCTATCCTTGTTGTACACTTGTTATAACACTCTAACAGATAACATAATAGGAACAAAAATATATTGCAAAGTTCAAATGTCAAAAAGGATGAAGAATTGTTATATTGAATATATCAGTATTAAACAATGTATGACCTGGTTCTGTTTTGTAATAAAGGAACCTTGTGATTGCACTGATTGGAAAGGATTGTCGTGGACTCAGTAGCAAGAAATCATTATTAAGAGACTTACAAGGTATTTAATATGGTATCTGGATAAAGTAGAGAGGGATTACTGGAGGCTAATCAGAGGAATGGTAGCTATCCTGATATACACACAGAGCAATACCGGAATGCTTAAAACCTGCTACTTCAAATTATGTTTCATGAAAACTCCAACTCACAGTCTGTCCCCAGATGCCCAGCAGCGCTGGCTAGATATGAATTTTTCAGTTCAACATTGTGCAGTCATTAGGAATTCATATGCTGTGATCAAAAAAGCATGGTGTTACCTAGGGCTTGTGGTAGAATTCTGACTGGATACAAACTGAAGGCCCTTTCAGAGGTAATGAACTGGTTACTAACATCACACCTTTGATGCCACTTCTAAATCTTCAGTGGTATGCAAAGGAGTTGGAAACAATCATTATGCTGGTTAAAGAGCAAAACAGTGGGATTACCATAATATAGATTGCCAACTGAGTGGATATTTTAACAATTTGTCTGACCACGTGGTGGCCAAATGATGGTTACATTGGCTGTTCAACCCTCAAGCAATACAAAGTTGCAGACTCTCAAGAGAGGTTGAGTTTATAGCTGATGCATGCTCACATTTTTTGTTAGAGAAAGAAAGGAAAGAAAATATCACTATGAAATGTTTTTGTGGTGTACCTTATTGGGAGTATTGAGGCCGTGGCAAATCATTGGAGGCATTGGAGGGCACCCGGTGCAAAGGGTAAATAGGGGCAGCGCAGAACAGCTGAACAAATCTGTGTCAGCCCGTAGAGTAGCCTCCTTGGTTTTGCAGTCTGGGTAGCCAAATAACCTTGGCAGTAAATATAAGTGATTATTTAAGTCATGAATTAAAGGAAATTATAAAATTAGACTTTCAGTCTTGACTTCAATTTGATAGCTTTCTTTCCCTTTGATGGCAAACCTGGTGCTATTAGCTATCCATAATCCAGCAAGGCATCCATCAATATCAAAGATCATTGAAATTTGTTCTCATCAAGAAAGTCATCCGCTATCAAGCTGTCAGGAAAAGGTTCTGAGACGTAATTTAGAAGATTAGCACCTGCACATTCTGTTCTGATGGTATATAGAAACATCTCATCTTATTTCTTCCATATGGTTTGCTTCCTTCACTTAAGCAACAATTATGGAAATTTAAAAGTCAAATAATGCTTAACAACAAAGTGCGTCAGTGCTGCAGAATGCTTCCCCAAATATAAAATCTCTATGAGACTATATATCTGCCTCCAGCGTTTCCCACTTATCAATGGTGACTTTACATTTTACAGTGTACAGAAAGACAATTTTTGTTTTTTGAAGGAGAAAATGTTTTTCTCAGAAGGACACACAATTACTGCCCATAAAATGTATATGTTATAATAGCGATATATATGTTATAATAGCGATAGCAGGTGGTTTATTGTGTTGATGATAGGTATTAGTCTCAAAATATTTAATGTGTCTAAAGTACATCAAGAGGCAGTAAAAGGCATTGATGAATTTGCGTGAAACACCGGGAAGTCAACGGGCGTTTTTACAAGCAACAATTTTTCTCTCTCCAAATGCATTAAAGTCAATGGCGTTTTTTCTTATGGCGACTTTTTTGTCTAATGCATTAAAGTCAATGGGCATTTTTTCTTATGGCGACTTTTTTGTCTAATGCATTAAAGTCAATGGGTATTTTTTCTTATGACGACTTTTTTGTCCTAATTCAATTAAGTCAATGGGTGTTTTTTCTTATGGCGACTTTTTTTGTCCTAATGCATTAAAGTCAATGGGTGTTTTTTCTTATGGCGACTTTTTTGTCCTAATTCAATTAAGTCAATGGGTGTTTTTTCTTATGGCGACTTTTTTTGTCCTAATGCATTAAAGTCAATGGGTGTTTTTTCTTATGACGACTTTTTTGTCCTAATTCAATTAAGTCAATGGGCATTTTTTCTTATGGCGACTTTTTTGTCTAATGCATTAAAGTCAATGGGTATTTTTTCTTATGACGACTTTTTTGTCCTAATTCAATTAAGTCAATGGGTGTTTTTTCTTATGGCGACTTTTTTTGTCTAATGCATTAAAGTCAATGGGTATTTTTTCTTATGACGACTTTTTTGTCCTAATTCAATTAAGTTAATGGGTGTTTTTTCTTATGGCGACTTTTTTTGTCCTAATGCATTAAAGTCAATGGGTGTTTTTTCTTATGACGACTTTTTCTGTCCTAATTAAAGTCAATGGGTTGTTTTTTCTTATGGCGACTTTTTTGTCCTAATGCAATAAAGTCAATGGGTGTTTTTTCTTATGGCGACTTTTTTTGTCCTAATGCATTAAAGTAAATAAGTGTTTTTCTTATGGTTACTATATTTGTCTTAATCAATTAAAATAAATCATTGTTTTTTCTCATGGCAACTTTTCTCCTAATGCATTAAAGTCAATGGGTGTTTTTTCTTATGGCGACTTTTATTGTCCTAATACATTAGTCAATGGGCGTTTTTTCTTATGGTGACTTATTGTCCTAATGCATTAGTCAATGGGTGTTTTTTCTTATGGTTACTATTTTTGTCCTAATGCATTAAAGTCAATGGGTGTTTTTTCTTATGGCGACTTTTTTTCTCCAAATGCATTAAAGTCAATGGGTGTTTTTTCTTATGGAAATTTTCCCACTGCAAATTTTTGCCAAAGCTTTGCAAAAAAAATTTGTACATGGTGAACTTAGTAATTATGCCGCAAATCCATAGCTGGAGAATAAATTCGCTCATCACTACTACTACTAATAACTAGCTGCTATAGATCACAGGTCACTGGATATTAATCTATAAATAAGTAAATAAATGTCCATTGTCCATGAGCTATATGAATCTGTGATTGGACTTGACAACTTTAAATTTTAAAGGTCCAGAAAAGCCCGACCCGCACATCACTATAGGAAATGTATAAAACAAAGCCACATCTTGTTTTTGAATCAGTCCATACACACTGATCTGAATCAAAGTTTTGCAACTATGTACAACAGAGATGAATACATTGTTAAGACTTTGACTTGATATGAATAACAATAATTCACATCAAACATATTAATTTGAGAATGTTACTTCTCTTTTTAGACAGTTCTTGTTGCCAATAAGCTCATCATTAGTTTAGAGATGACATAAAGCTATTTACTCCGTATCTGAACATAGTACTGTATTCGGCAGACTTGTCAACTTACTGCTTTGCTGACAGCCTGAATGTGAATTATTCAAATCACATACAAAAGGTACATAGTGTTAGGATAGAATATGATATATTTTTCCAACTTAAAAATACTGCAACTGACAAATATGAAGCAACCTTTCAGAACGGGATATTTTATTTAGAACAAGATTACAAATGGTACAGGTATGGGATCCATTATCTGGAAACCCCTTCGAATTACCGGAAGACCATGTCCGATAGACTCATTTTTATACAAACTAGATCCAAACTAAGATAGAAGTAATCCTTATTGGAAGCAGAACCAACCTATTGGGTTTTTTCATTTTGACATCATTTTCTAGTAGACAAGTTATGAAGATCTATATCATGGAAAGATCCATTAACCAGAGAACCCCAGGTCCCCAGAATTCTGGATAACAGGTCCCATACCTGTAAATTTGACTCAAGTCATTAGGAAGGGTCTTGCTTGTTGTGCCCAATTTCCTATTGATGTTGTACCACTTTATCTCTCTTCTCTTTTTCATATGCAAATACAATTTTTTGTGCATGTTCATGTACTCATATACACACATATATACTGTACACCCTGACCAGGAATAAAGCACTGGAATGGAAATAGGAGAACTGGCAAATACTTCTAAAACCCATTGGCTCGTCAAATCAGTTTATTATTCAATATCATGTGGGCCAATAATTGAATCATTTTAACACATCCACTGGATTCGCTTATTGATCACCCACAGCCTTAATGTGAATAATTAATACATAGATACCACTTGAGGATTTATGCCAACTTGTAATAATTGATATGGAGACAATAGAAGGAACAGTGGAGATAAGACTACCACTAGATACAAGTTGGTGACATGACATCTATCTTTTGGAAGTGCTCTAAACTGTATCTCACTTCATCTTGTAGGCACCACCATGATTTTGGGCACTGATCCCTTTTATAAAGGAGGTTGCAAGTGTGCAAAATAATGTAATGGGCTGTTTAATATATAAAATTAGCAGTGTCATCAGTGATGTAAATAGATGTTACTGGGCCCCACAGCAAATTAATTTTAGGGCCCCCAACATATCCATAGGTTGTCCTGTTTTACTAAAATATATTGAAATTGTTTGTTAATTATGGCCTCATGGGGCCCCCTGCATTCGCAGGGTCTGCTTCCTCTGTAGTTACACCCCTGAATGTCAGTCAAGCCAATGTGATTTATACACTTCTCAAATATAGTATGAAAAATGGAAAGCACATTATATCCTGCTCTGTTCTGTGTTTCAATGGAAGCGCACCCCTTTTAATATTTTTGATTGTTTAGGACCTGGTGTTGAAACTGGGCACGCTGTGACTTGATTTAGCTGTGACTTGAGTACAAGAACATCCTGGACATGGATTTTTCTGTACTGTAGTCTTGTTAGAGACATTGCAGTTCATGCTTAAATAGAGACTAGGAATACCTATCATAATCCAACAACAGCAGCTACAGTTATGGGATCCATTATCCAGAAACCCATTAACCAGAAATCAATGAATTAGGGCCAGGGCACACGCTGCTATTTCGTGAGATTAGACGCCCAGCGACAAATCACTTTTTCTTCGGGGCGACTAATGTTCCCGAACTGCCTTCCTACCTGCTAGAATGTAAATCGCCGGCGAGATGGCAGTCGGATCACTTTAGCTTTCCGAAGTCGCCCAAAGTTTCCTTATGAGGCAACTTCGGAAAACGAAGCACTCCAAGTGCCATCCCGCCGGCGATTTAGAGTCTAGCTGGCAGTTCCGGGAGACTAGTCATCCGAAGAAGAAGCGATTTATCCTAAAATAGCAGTGTGTGCCCTTACCCTTAAGGGAAGGCCATCTCCCAAAAACCCCATTCAAATAAATAAAATTTCTTAAAAACACTTTTTCTCCGTAATAATAAAACAGTACATCTGAGATATCATGATTCCTTATAGGAAGCAAAACAATCCTATTAGGTTTAACTAATGTGTCTTTTAGTAGGCTTACGGTATGGAGACCCAAATTAAGAAAGATCCCCTTATCTGGAGAACCCCATGACCCAAGCTTTCCATATAACAGGTCCCATACTCATACTTTAAAACTAGGGAGCCTGAAGGGAACACTGGAGAGACATGTTTATATTGGAAATAGCAAGCAGGAAAAATGAAGCACCTTAGATGCTTAGATCTTACCACCTGGATTCATACGTATATCATTGAGTAATTATAAGGGGTAAGATTGTGTTCACTCCCTTCACTCCATTATGATAGTCTTTTTAAAGATGCTAGTTAATCCCTGGGTTAAAGTACTTTTACTCTTCTCCTGTCTTTACCATAAGTTCCTCAGCCCCTCACCTTGGCTATGCCTTGCAGGGACACAACCTGTGAGAGGCCAAGGCAGAGACACAGCAAGAATGTCCTAGTGAAAGTCTTCCATGTACAGTTTGTGTTAGTATATAGGTTCTATTGTTCTCACATATATTTTTTTTTTCTTGTGCACGGCAGTTTTTATTTCATCACACATTGGACAAAATGCACTGTTTTCCTGCTTAATTAACATGGTTTAGAAGGCACAAACAGAACATTGAGCTGGGTTTATAAAAATAGATTTAGAGAACGGACTCCAAAGCCCCAGGAAGCTATGCAAATCAAATTCTCACTGATGATGCATAGAAGAGCTTCTTTCTAAGTGTTACTTAGCTTATGAAATCTATTTCCACATCCTAAGCAGGATTGCTAGGAAGTGTGACATCCCGAGATATGTGTGGGGCTGCCATATTGCTTAACACTCAGACAGTGTATTACCTATTAATGTCAGTCCCACATAACACTCTATTATGTCTTGATAAAACATATAAACTGTATAAAGCCGTTTAACATTTGTGTTTCTGAATCTTTTGTCAGGTTACAAATGAAATGAATGTAAATGATGCAATAAACACTTTCAGTTGCTTGGCAGTTTACATAGCAGAAAAGGATTATCTGCTACACCTGAATATTTTTATGGGCTGCATGTAACCTGCATTTGAAAAACACTCAATGCAACAGAGCACAAGGTTAGACTCAAACCACCATCCCATACTGCAAGATTTGTCCTGCAAGCACAGCTTTACTGCAATATCAGATTACAGTTACAGACAGTAAACACCCCAGCCAATAAGAATGCTTAATTACATTTCTGGCATTAGGGTAAGGTCACACTGAGCGTTTCGGGGAGATTTAATCGCCTGGCGACTAATCGCCTCGTTTTTCCCCGAACGCCTTCCCTCACTCTTGCGCTGGCTAGAATGAAAAGTCGGGGAGATTGGTCGCCGCAAAGACTAAATCTCCCCGAACTGCTCAGTGTGACCTTACCCTTAGTCATGCCTCGCATGAGCATCTTAGCACTCTTTCCTTAGTGCACTTCTCCATCTAAAGCTATGAAATTATAACATGCAACAGCTACTGTACAAGGTGCAAAGTTTACTTACATAAATGCGATTTATCCAAAGCAGATTTTTTTTCACTGTAAGTGCAAATTCACAAATTGACTTGTGGTTATTTTTATCTGTTCAAACAGCACCTGCTTTCCAAGCAAAGCAAAGCAAACCATCCCAAGAGGCATAAGGCAAGCAGTAATTAAAGATGAGGAGCTGCCAAACAAGCCATTTAATGTGAAAATGTAAACAGATTCCTGACCCACTGATGATAGCTCTACTTTTATGATATTTTTACTTTGCATTTCCCAGAGCCAAAGGGAATAATGCAGTGAGATCCAGTCTAACCACAGGTTTATGTCTCTGTTAGGGTTGCCACCTTTTCTGGAAAAAAATACTGGCCTTCCTATATATTTATTTTTTTTACCTATAAATAACATTGGGATCAACCATAATTTTTACCGGCTAGGCCGGTAAAATACAGGCCA
Organism: Xenopus petersii; assembly: GCA_038501925.1. NCBI lineage: Eukaryota > Metazoa > Chordata > Amphibia > Anura > Pipidae > Xenopus > Xenopus petersii. The sequence continues at coordinate 43,940,600 of CM076677.1, forward strand.
GGTGGCAACCCTAGTCTCTGTGCACATCAAAGAGTCCAGAAAGGTGCAAAAGAAAATTAGTGATGTTGGTTTGCAGCTGAAGCCCAAAATACAAGGTTTAATTTGCACTCCCACAGAGGGTTTTAGCTGAGTAATGAAAAATACTGTGGATAGAGCTGTTGCTGAGGAGGGACACACAAAAACTAGTGTCCCTAAGCATAACTTACCAACACCTTGGAAGCCCCTTGCTGCTACTCTGGAAGTATTCATTTATAAACATAGGGTGACAGAGAGGAATTTACCCTAGGCTCCAATAATTTCTAATCTAACAAATGTAAGACAGGTTATATTAAACCCTTTAAATTTCCAAACAGCCAGGACTCAAACTCCACCCACTTCTGGTTAATCACTACCCCTTTTCAGGTTAACAGGAGGTAGGGTTGCCACCATTTTTGGAAAACAATACCGGCATTCCTATATATTTATCTTTTTTCCCTATTAATAACATTGGTATAAACCCTCATTTTTACCGGCCAGGCTGGTAAAATACCAGCCAGGTGGCAACTCTAACAGGAGGGTGCTGCAGAGTTGCATGTTGGATAACTCGGATTCATTTATATCTTTCTAAAGTTTAAGGGTCCAGCCTTGTTGAAATTGAAAAAAAGAATCACTGCAATCTTCAACGAATATTGACCTTTTAGCTCTATTAAAGAACAATAGACAGAGGGATAACATTTCTGCAGTGGGGTTTTTTGGCATCTCCAAGATTTGTTTAACAGTTCAACAGACTAGTGAACCTCTATCTGCTCTTTACAAGGTAATGCTGGGAAACAAATATAAATGACAGTGTGCTCATTTTACCCAATCAATATCTCCATACCATACGAACAAGGCACACCAAAGAAGCTAAACACTCAATAGCACAAAATGATCATAAGCCATTTCCATTCATGTGAAATATTTCAATATCACTAAGACGTGCACAGTGAGCCCTAGCAGAGCAGCGAGGATTCTCAGCTGGCTGCAGAGCGAGACGCAGCTCTCTAACCGTTTTATTGAAATATTATTATCAGGTCGCTGCAGAGAGCCACGAATTACAGCAGCCTCTGCCAGAGGCATGAATAAAAACAACAAATGCAAACCTAAGGATAAAATAGCAGGGATTTAAGCATTTAAATGGAAAACAAAGGCTGCTGGAGTGTTTTTCTCCTGATGGATGCAGCTTGCTCGGTTTCCTTCTCATCTTAACCTTGTCACTGCCAGAAGGAGTGTGCAGAGCTTATCGCTGGGGACTGGAGTTCTCTACCTTGTGCCTTAATGGACGTGCAGTGCTTTTTAAATTACTCCAGCACAACATATTACACTATGTGGATGCCTGTGTGCCTTCAGTGTACTGCAATTCATCTTATTTATGATGTGTTGGCTGAACAAAGTTTTATAGCTTCCCTATCAATCACTAACTGCATTAGTAGGAGCACTGCTATTTAAGCATGGGATTAGGGTTCAGCAAAGCTAATAAAAATGATACAATTCCTTAATCCCAGGATATTTATAGGATTGCAAAAAAAATGCATTGCTGTATATTTGCTCTGCCTCATTAACATAAACCCTTTCTGCAGTCATTTACAATAAGAGATATGTTTGTTAACAGGTTATTTATCTTTAGTTTAAATACATATATATACACAGCAAACAGCCACAACACAATTATATTCTGGGGTTCCTGAAATACTTGGTGATCTTTAATAGCAAATAAACCAGACTGGAGAAAATGTGAAGTATGATGTATAATTATGAATCTGAATTAGAGATGGAAGTTTTCAGGAAATAAAAAAAAACTTAAACACACTGTAATGGGGATAAAGCAATTAAAATAGACAAAATATCCATAATTCAAGGTAATAGTATATATGTTTAAAGACATGGAGAGTGGGGGGTTTCTGTACTAGCTAAGCTGTCATGCAGTACACAGACTAGGATAGCAGCATCTAGACAGTTAAAGGCAAGCCTCCAATATGGACCAGACTGTGAGGTGCATTAGCAAGCAGAATATGGCCTGACTTTGAATGGGTTATTCTAGAGCCCAGCAACCAGCACTGATTGAGATATTAGCCTATAAATTGTGAGGACTGGCACACTGACAAGTCAAAGCTACCAGGCAGTCCATAGAAAAAGCTCAGATACTAGAGTGGCTGTAACAGCCTCCTTCCCTTACCTTTAACCAGCCTCCGCAGGATCTGACAGCGGCATTTGAAAGAGACAGCTATCATCCTTGTGTGCTGCTGTTTGCCGGTAATGCTCCTGCACAGTCCTGCTTGGAGAGAAGGAGCAGCAGCACAAGCATACGAATTCCTGGCGCGTAGAAGAGAGAGAAGGAAGTCCCAGAGGAGGGTGACACGGTTTGATTCCTTGTGGCTGATGCAGAGATCAGCTCTCATATAATGACAGCGTATCAGTCACACGGCTCCACGCGAGCACTTGAGCATCTAACCTGTGCAGAATGGGATCAATTGCCTAACAGGCACCCAGAAAGCTCCTGCTCCTGATAATGCTCACATTACTGTGGCTGGCCCACAAACCAGCCTCCAAGCACAAGGGCCGTGTGTGCTCAGCCTCGCTCTATTCTCTTATCCTCTCAATAGGATGCTATTTTCTAGGAAAATTAACACAGAAGGAGGACTGCTTTTATCTGCTAGTTCCAAGAAGAGCAATACTGCACATTTAACATTAAAACCTATATTTATTTCAGCTCTAGGCCAAATGCTTACATTTCTAGTTCCTTACCTTAGGAAAAAAATAACTTTCCATGTGCAAATTTTTTTTGATTTAGAATGCAAAACAAATATTTAAAAATGAACACATGAAACTGGTGAGATACACACAGTGGCAGAAGGTTGACATCCCTTTTACACCATGGCCAGTGCCATAACCCACCTCCCAATGTATTGTCCTTAATTCACAAGATTGCCATGCTCTTCAAAAAGAGGGGAATTGTTGGTTTTTGTCCAAACACATTTTGAGTAGGGTGAAAAAATGCAAATGTTCAAATTGGTGTAAAATAGCTGCTTGTCCCATAAGCCTAACACCAGGCAAAAAGCATACATGTGCACCTAATTTATCATCATCAGTTCCAGTAAAGGCATTGTAATAACAGGAGACCTGTATCAGAACCCCACCAACTAGCATTGTGCAAACTATAAATCTAGCAGTGAGTTGATCAATAAAAACAATGTGTCTCATTTGCCAAACACTTAGGGTGATTGCACACAGGGTGGTTTCTGCCCATGGGAAATCGCTTCTCCTCAGGCAAAAAAGCACCTGAAAATACCCTTTTTTTGAGACAAATGGCAATTGCCCTGGGGTAAAACAACTGGATTGCAAAATCCCTTAAATTCAAAGATGTATTTTGCTGCTATCGCCATTTATGCCAATGGCAAGGTATTTTGAGTTGTTGTGTTGCTTACTAGAGTAACCATTTTATACACCCGTGTGGCATTGCCCACTGAGTTATGTTGGTCAATGGCTACTCTTACAGGTTTGCCAAAACTAGCTTTATGTTATTAATGGCTTTCCTAATGCTAAAAGTAGCGTTTCATAAGGTTATAAATTAGACTGTTTTAAGTCAAGTCCCTACCTAAGCTTTAAGGTGAATCCAGGAAAGTAACCAAATCTCACCCTATCTGGCTGAACTACTCAGCTGCTCTTTATGTCCCTTTGTGGGGGAGGGCAGCCTCACAGCTTGGGAACCACTGCCTTAAACTACAAAAACATTTTTTTAAAAAACCCACAAAGATTTTGCCATCAGCAAGGATTTGTCTGTTAAGTTGATTTTAACTACAGGAAACACTCTCATTCCGGTCTTATTTCAGGACTGAATTTGTTATCCGGAAAGCTGTTATGCAGAACGCTCCAAGCAAGATCCTCTTCTCTTCGGAAATGTATGGAACTTTGTTGGTGCATGCACAGTTGGTACAAATACTGGACTGCTCCAACTGCAAATGTGCCAAATACCTCAGTGTCGACAGTCACTTACAGTAGAAGACCGAAGATCCGGAAGATGTCCCCTATGAGCTCTGATGCACTACTTATTACAATAGATTTTTATTGAATATAGCAAAAAGTCGTACATAACATTATTACCACAGAAGCATCTCTAATACACATAGGTGTACAGAGCATATCAAAGGTGACACAGAAAATCACAGTAGGTATTGAGATATTAACAATAGAACAACTACAATTAAATGTACCATAAAATACACAATAGTGAATATCCGTCAAAACAATAACAAAATAAAATCAAATAAAAGAAATAATGGAAAAAGGAAATGAAACCATTTCTACACTAACATCAAAATAAAACTCTTGTTACTATAGAGAAAAAAGGATGCTAGGAACACCAGGCCCAAATCTATACTCAATCCAGGGACTCCAGATCACTAATAAATTCTGATGTGTGTCTAGTAGGATGCTAGTCATCTTCTCCTGCGACATAATCCAGTCGACTCTAACTTTTATAGGGTCAAATGGGATGCACCTCTGTTTCCAGGAATGAGCTAGGGTCTTCTTGGCCGCAGACATAATAAAGGTAAACAGTCGGAATTGGGCATGGTTCAAACCCTCCGGCTTAACCCCTAATAACGCTAATGCAGGATCCCTGGGTAGGGAAATGTCAAAAATAGAATAAACCATATTAAACACTCTGATCCAAAATCTACGTGCCATAGGGCAAGACCACCAAGTATGATACATCGAGCCTATTCCACCGCAACCTCTGAAGCAACCAGGGTCAGCTGAAGGAGAAAATTTTGCTATACGGGCTGGGACGAGATACCAGCGAAAAAGCACTTTATAATTGGACTCCTGCAAAGACACATTATTGGATGATTTCCTAGCCGTAGTCCATGCTCGGTCCCAATCTTTAGGATCTAGATCACGGGAAAGATCCTTATACCAAGCCAACATATACGGTAACATCAAAGGCTGCAGGGAATCAAAAAAGAAGTCATAAATATACGAAACCGCCTTGCGTAATCTAAGGGAGCGAATGCACCAGGTTTCGAAGGCTGTTGATGGAACATCTGTAGGCTCAACTCCAGACCATTGGGAATGAACAAAGTGGAGGATTTGTTGTAACCTAAACCGTTCACCCAAGGGGATAGAATATTTATCAATCAATTGGTGCAGGGAAAGAGGACCAGAGGGCGAACACAACTGACCCACCGTATATATATTGCGTTCGGTCCACCACACAAATTGAGCAATCTGAAGTCCCGGATTAAATTGTGGATTCCTAAAGATGGGAGTTACACGCCTGAATGGAGAACATAAATGTAGTTTCTTCTGGTGAGTATCTCAAAGTTTCAGAGTGTGTTGAAAGCACCTACTAAGTATCTTGGGTCTCTTCCCCGGGGAACACCAAATTAAAGCAATGGGTGAATATGGTTGTGTAAAGGAGGCCTCAATAGAGACCCAGTGTGGACTATTGTCTGTAGAATGGAGCGTTAAAATCTGTGCCAAATGGGCAGCTCTATAGTAAAAAGAGAGCTTAGGGAGCCCCAACCTTCCCTTGTTCTTAGGCTGAAACAAGGTTAGTTTACTAACTCTAGGGGATTTCCCAGCCCAAACAAACCTAACAATAGATGATTCAAACCTTTCTAGACTGCCGACAGGAATCGGAATAAGTAGCGTCCTAAATAGGTATAATAGCTTAGGGAGGAGGGTCATTTTAACAGAGTTAATACGACCTACCCAGGATATAGTATGAGAGCTCCATTTCTTCAAAAGGGCATTCAAAGTCTTAAACATTGGTGGATAATTATACTTGTAAAGATTGTCAAAAGACCTGGCCAATTCAATCCCTAAAAGGGAAATATAGTGAGGTTGCCAGGCAAATTCAAAATTAAGCTTAAGCAATTTTTCAATCTCATGTGTAAGATTGATAAAGGGACTCAGTTTTTTGATGATTCATCTGCAGTCTGATGCACTACTTTGCATAAATAAGTGAGCATGATATTACACTTTTTGGAACAATGTACTATACAGGGAGAAAGCAGGGAGAGGTGGCTATCTAGGGTAGTGGACTGGATTTTTCTTATGGAGGGGTTTAGTTTTCCGTTAATGAGCCTGCAGCTTAATGGCTGCATATATAGGCAACACAACAGCCTCCCTGCACACTATATGGTCAGGACATGGTCATATAATGATCTGACTGGCTGGAACATCCCTTTGTGTGAGGCCTGCATCCAGGGCCGGATTTACATAGTAGGCGCCCCTAGGCCCACTGCCTTTGTTGCCCCTATTCCCTCCCCTTTATTCGTGCAAATCTGGACCGGAGCAATGGGGATTTAAAAAATGATTGTATCTCCAGCCCATCCCCAATGTTTCTGAACTAATGTGTGTGTGGTTGGGCAGCATGCCACCCCCCTAAAATCCTGCTGCCCTAGGCCCGGGCCTAGGTGGCCTTTCCACAAATCCGGGCCTGCCTGCATCAAGTCATTATTGGGCAAAGATCCACTTATTTGGCCATCTCTCCAGATAGTAGATATCAATGTCTATGGGCCAATAATAATAGTCTACATGTTATCAGAATTCCTGATAAAAAATACCATTACCTTTACAAATATGGTAATAAGGACAGGGATTTGTCAATGCAGGAAGATGGGGCCCCTGTCTGAAAGGTGCAAAACAATAAAAAAAAGCCTTCAAATGTCAATGAAATTCTGGGAGTTACAGCTAAACATCAACTGGCCATCCCTGATGTATACATTGATACAATATACTGTACATGTTCTTTGTCATTTGAATCCCACCCAGGATTGCTTTTTTTTGTCCTTAAAACGCATAGCTTATATTGAGTGATGACTCACAGGAATGATAGGTATTTAACTGCAGGAAGAAAGAATTCATCAATTATGCGGAACTGTGACAATCAGCAGATGTTTGTAAGTCTGATACTATTGTTTCAGAATCCACTATGGATTGTTTAAAAGGACACATCTGGTTCAACTGATTATTTTTCTTCATGATCTGTAGAGGTACATTTAAGTAGTTGTAGATTTTACCCCAACCCATAACATTCTAATATTTGGTAATGAAACTCTTTGGTCAAGTCTATGGAAATAGAATTAACAAAACTATTGGAATGCTAGACAACAATTACACAGTATTCTTATCACTCTCTTCTAAATCAACAATACCTTGGAGCATATTATCTTCCTAGGCTAATGTCACACATAGCAGTTTCTCTGCAGGCAGAAAAAAAGAGGATACTACCTGCAAAGGGCCCATGTGTGAATTCGGTGGCAGGAATAGCACCCTCCATTTACTGCATTTATGGGGTGGATTTTGGCCAACAAATCTGCTCTGTGTGCACAGTGACTAGATCACAGGGCAGTAGCATCTTCTCCACTGCCATTTTTTTGGGGCCAGTGGAAAACATTATGGGGGCTATTTATTAAGATCCGAATACCCAGAAAAAAATTCGGACCTTAAAAGAAATCTGAATTTTTTAAGATTTATTAAAGTCCAATGGTATGAAAACACTGAATCCGAAACCCCAGCATCTAAAAGCTCTCGAGGTCCTGTATAAGTCAATAGGGAAGATCCCAGTGTCTGCGCTTATGGCTGTACCTATATCCGATGATTTCAGGGTTTCTGCGCAAAAAACTCAGAAAAAATCATAGTTTTTCAGGGAAAGCTCCGAAGTTTGCCCGACCCTATTGTTTCAGACTTTTTTCTGCATACTGTAAATAAGGTCCATTCAGGAATTCAGAGTTGCTTGAAGTTTGATACTAGAAATATTGAGATAAATTCGGACCTTGAGAAATAACCCCCTAAGTGTGTGACAAAAGCCTTAGACTTCTTAGGTCTTTTGGGGCATATAGGACTTTTCAACTATCGTCATGCAAAAGAAGAAAACAGTAGCAGTTAAAATGCCCTTGTGCTAATACTACTGCTTACGACAGACCTGAAGGGAAAACGTGGCATACATACAGGTCTATGGAAATAGGTGACAGGCAGATATGATTGTTTTGAACATCAGGTGGCATTGGCACACAGTATAAACCTCCCACAGGACTTAAGACGCAGCATCTATGGCATCTGTGCCACAGAAATGCAGATAAGCCTTGCTACAGTGGGTACAAATGATGTTTCTCAACACAGAGAACTCTGCTGAAATCCTTTCGAAAATGGCAATGCTGCAAAGGCTCCAGACAACAATGAAACTAGCCCTCCGTGCACCCAAACAATTAATGAAATCGGCCTGAAAAATATAAAACAGGAACAAATACGTAAATACCAGACAAGTCAAGTCGGCTTAATTTTACACTGATTGGCATTGCCCTATGCAAACTGTACATTTAACTATGATATTCCAAGTCTTGTCTTTAGAGTATTTCCTTTTATTTTAGCAGATTTTCAGTGCAAGTTAGCTTCAGGAGGACCATAATTGTCCTCCTGAAGTGAATCTGTCTGCCCTCTGATCTATTAAGCAATAGTCTGTTGATACATGGCTTGCTAAAGAGGGTTGGTGCAACAGCTAATCTAGAAATGCAGGGCAATATTATTTCTTTTGAATTTCAGAAGCAGGCAGTGGCTAGCAGCAGAACAAATGAGGGACTGCAGGTTGAACTGTCAAAAGATGGACCGTCCCTCTAAAAAAGGGACAGTTGGGAGGTATGCAGCCTATAGCTATCCCATAATATACATATCATGTATTTAGTAGATTCAGAGTTCCTTAGAACTAAGTATCTAATAATGGCTAATATAGTAGAGACTCCTTACAACATAAATAAAGAGCAAACAGTGACTTAGAAAATATTGTCGGTCAAACAAACCCTCCTTTGCTTGCATTTAATACTGCTTTTGTGATCATGTAGCACTAACCTGCAAATCCACAGCACACTGTATATTAGTGATGTGCGGGTTGAACTTAAACACGTCATACCCCATTGGTTAATAATTGATTGAGCGGGTTCGGGTTGAATGTGTGACATTTGCAGGTTAAGGTTGGCTACAGGTAGGGTTGCCACCTGGCCAGTAAAAATGATGGTTGACCCCCAATGTCATTAATAAGGAAAAAAGCTTACAGAACAAGGTATGGGTACGGGTTGGGTCCTACGATGGCAACATTTTGTGGGTTAGGGTCAGGTACGGGTTAAGGTTTTGTAGGTAGGGTCTGGTGTGGTTTGAGTTATTCCTGATCTCCACATCACTATGTGTATGTAATAAAATATACTGGCAAAATGAGATTTTTTTTATTTACACAAATAATTTTTTAGTTCATAACTTCTATTACTTCCTCATCAGAATCCAGAAAGCAAACATCTGATTGGTTGCTATGGACCAGAAGAAAACTGATTTCCTTTCATGCTCCACCTTTTGTGAAAAAATAAAAAATACTGCCCTTTTATATTAATAACTTTGGGACAAAAGATCATTTCTACCAGCCAGACTGGGCCACCAGGACACCGGGAAAAAATCCGGTGGACCCTGGCCCTCAGGGCCCAGACCCGTTCCCCAATGGGGTGGAACGTGAAGAAAAATATATATGCATTTCACACACGAGCGCCGCATGCTGCATTTGGTGCAAGTGCCCTGGATTTCGCGCATGTGTGCGGGGGGCCACGAGGTTTGGAACCCAGTGGGCCTCAGATGTGACAGTCTGACCCTGATTCTGTAACCCGAGTTTACATCATTTCCCATGAGCCTCAGTGTACAGTATGTAATACAATTTCCTATTGGAAATGCATAATTTTGGTGAGGCCACAAAGGCCCAGCCCTACGGCAGCAAAATATTTGGGGCAGCATGCTGCCCAGCACCTTTTCTGGGAGCACTGGGGAGCAAACGGGGAGGGGGGTATGCAGGCGGGCACCAGTGAAATCCGGCGCTGCTGACCAGAAATACTAGAACTCTAACTGTAACTGGAAGAAGTGTGGAAGCAACAGAACACTGTCTGTTAATTGGCTCATGTGACCTAACTTATCGTTTATTTGGTTTGTTTGTGTGCACTGTGAATCGTACGATCCCAGGAAGTGGCCATTGTACGATCCCAGGGAGTGGCCATTATTTTTATGCACAAGAAATCGCCATTTTGGATTTTGTTAGGCGTATCAGTAAAACTGCAAATGCTTAGTGTGCTTTTGGCAGCTTCTGAGAAGCTAAACTTAGGGGACATGGCAAATCATCAAAAAATTAGGTTTTTCTGTCATAGAAACTGATGCTACAGGGCTGATTGTTCAATGCCGATACACTGGTTCTTCTGAGCTGTTATGTAATGACAATGTCTTGTATTGTCACATTTATATTCTATATATACGTTGTGCTTGTAAGTTGGTCCCCTAATGGGAACAACCCATTGCTAGTGATTGTTAAAGAACAATTGTCTGGTTGTATGCCTTTCAGTTTTATCATACAACCTGCAACAAGTCCCGGAATTCTAGGCAAAATAATTAGATCTAGAAAAACTTTATGAAATTGGAATTGTGATGGAAGAAAGTAGACAAGTCTCTTGCAATCCACTACTTGTACAGATTTGCTCTAATGAAGTGATGAATGGACAGTGGAAAACTGACATTTAAAAAGGAGGCATACTAAGAACACACATCAGAGAAGAATTATCCTACACTCTGGACTGTGCTCTTACAGGGATATGTGTGTGAGTGTGCGCATGTGTGTGTCATGGGCAAGTAACGACACGTTTCAGTTATTGATCTGTGCCAGGATGCTGGGTGTTTTAGTTCAGTTGTAGAGCAAGGGCACCAAACACATTTGCAGTTTAGCACCTAAACCAGCACTTTCTAACATTTCCTGGGAAGCTAGCCTTAATGAGGCAAAGAGAATATTTCCTGAATTAATGTTACTCTTTTAATGTTCTGTGCAGCGCCTTGGTTTGGGCAAATAATAGGGGGAGGAAGTTCTTGAGATCATTTTTAGCCTGAGCTCAGCAGATCTTCCCACTGTTGTCAACATTACAATTTCATCCCACAGGCCACTAAAAAATTGAAGCAGCTTTTTTCACAGTAAAGTATGCAAATTGCTTTACTTCTTCCATCAACAAGTTCAGCCAGCCTAGCCCTAAGCACGTTTCAAAGAAGCACTAATTTGCAGTATAGAGTGTCTTGCAGGAATAAACTGCCTAGCGCTCAAGGAGCAGCAGTCTCTGAATTCTATTTATTGGTGACAAACATTCACACCAAAATAGAACAGAACTGATTTTTCACCAGAATTCAATATTTAGGTGCTATTAAAGGAATGAACTATCAACAGTATAAGTTACACTAACCCCAATATGCCTGTTCAAGTATAAACACATTAAAATGGCACCATGATGGGCTGTGATAAAAATTTATGCAACATGGAGTTATTTATTTACTTTGTGGACTGTGTGCTGCATTGTAGAAACAACAGCCCTGTTATCCCTAATTAAAGGAATGTGTTCATAATACATAAAAAAACAGTGAACGTATGCAGCTTGCATGTGAATCATAGCCATTAGACATACAGCATTTAAATGTGTTTGCTTTTTAATCGGTTATTATTTCAAAATTATATCAAGCACCACTTTGGTCTAGCAGATATGAGAATTTAAGGGAAAAAAAAGACAACGACTGAGTGGGAGCCATTTCTCAGAAAGGTCACACTTTGGATTTCATGTCTTCTAATGTAATCCAGAGCTTGATGAGCTGTGCAGGATCAGAGAAATCTCAAAAAACGTTCACTTTACTGGAAGGGCAAGGAAGAGAACAAAAGTGCATGTTACTACCCAAAGGGGAAAAATGAAAAAAAAAAAAAGAAAGAAATTTAAGTTACAGGAAATGTCTTCCTCCTTTTGAAAGCACATTTTACAGAAATAATATATTCTCTCTTCACTTCATTAAGTAACATCCAGTGTTCAAAATTTAATGTGAGAGAAATCATTTTGCTGGATAACTGTTATAGTACAACCAATCATTTCATTTGCATTAAAGGAGCAGTTAGAGTTTAAATTCGTTTTTTCTCCTTTTACTAGAAAATAAAATCACCTTTTAGGTAATTTAATTACACATTTTTATGGTAATTTAACACAAACTCTGAAGTGTTTTTACCATAATGCTGAATTATTATAATACATAATTAGCTTTGATTTTTTTTTTTTATAAAGTTACACAATTATTTTTACTTGTCTCCATATTCCTCAACTGCGGTCAATTCACCTTTATCCAACCCTACACATTCACAGCGCAGTTAAAACCCCCCAAAGTTGAAGGAGTAGAAACATACATTAAGGGGCAGATTTATTTAATTCTCGAGTTTAAAAGTTCACACATCTGAATTTTAATCCCCCTATTCGAATGTACAGTCAATTCTAATGTGAGATTTATCACATCTTGACCATGGAAACAGTCCTAATTCGAATATTCACCGCTTAAAATCTGCCTAGTTAATGTACAAGTCAATGGCAGAGGTCCATTGAGCCATTTGGAGATGTTATTAGCCTTTCTGACATTCAAGGTTTTTTTTGTGTGAAAAATTAGATTTGTACGAATTGAATAGGATTCGAATTTTCAGGTTTCGAATATTAGCCATTCAACATTTTTCTTAAATGGGCCTCCTCATCTGCAGACACAGGTATAAAATTTAGTGCAGAGCTAACTTTTGGTTCCGCACACACAGAAAAGCAAAATGCCGTCATGCTTTTGCATTGCTGCTATGGAGCATTTTGTAAGTAAAATGTTACAGGAAGCTTTTAAAAATAACAGGGGGAGTAAGTGTTGCCTATTATAGCAGTTTTTTGAGGGATTAGAAACAAATTTTGGTATTACTGTTCCTTTAATGCTCTCGGTAAAACTGCTTATCACAACACATGGGTGCACTCAAAAAAAGAATAATACCACCAATGGGTGATTTGTTTGAGATACTCTATATATGCGGCACCTCCTTCTGACAAGGGTATAAGAACTCAGGCTGCTTTAACCATGTAATTTTTTAAAAAGGCCCTGGATGCACATTTTGCCACACCATATAATAAAATGTGATTACTTGTACATCATACCTCTACATATTTAAGCATGCATCTTTGAATTACTCAGAGATACCTCTTTTTGGGTGAATTGGGTAAAACCCATAAAAATACATTGGAATAGTCTGCTATAAAACATGCCTGGCGACTTACAGTCATGTTGGTTTTTTCTGCCCCTCTTGGGGCATAACACCTCTTGTGGATGGAGCACTGGGGACCTAGGTTCAATTCCAGCCAGACTACTATTTGCAAGGAGTTTATATATTCTCCCTGCGTATGGGTTTCTACTGAGTACACTGGTTGCCTACCACATGTCAAAAATATATACACAGGTTAATTAGTTCCTAATTAATACTGACCATAGTGTACAGTATGTAACAGGAGAGGAACATAGAATGTAAGTCCCCCTGGGCAGAGACTGATGTGAATTATGTATAATCTCTCTAAAGTGCTCAAGATTATGTCAGAGCTAGATAAAGAATAGGGTTTGCCCTAGTAACCAGCCAGCATCTTAATTCTTGCTGCTTAGATTGCAACATTTATAACTGGAAAAGATAAACTTGCAACATAAGCAACAATGTCAATCTCGTTGTCCTGCAATGCAGTGGTGTAACTAGATATTGCTGGGCCCCACAGCAAATAATTGTTCAGGCCCCCAAAATGTGTAGGGGTTGACCATTTTAACCAATATTTATTAAAGCTGTATATGAATTAGATTCTCATGGGGCCCCTGTACCTCCAGGGTCCTCCTGCAGCTGCAGGGTCTGCTTCCTCTGTAGTTACTCCCTTGCTCCAATGGGGTATAGACAGGTGGAAATAATCCGAAATCCAGGCAAAACACTATGTTAACACATCAGTGCTACAAAAAATAAAGGATTACATTAAAATACTAAAAGTTTTTTATATAGCTTTTGTGCTGTGATATTCAATTATGTGCCACTTGGCAGGCTTAAACAGGCATATATATGCCATAATTAATCTATATGAAGAAAAAAAATATGCCCTCTAATCTACTGAAAACAAGAAATCCTCAAGTAATGGCCACCACCTCTTATCATTTACTAGTCCCTACACACAATTAACCAACCCCTGACTAAAGCTGGCCATATACGCAAAGATTTGATCATACGAATCTCTGTTTCATACGATTTACGGGCCATGTGTGAAGTGTCCTGACATTGTTTGTGCCATGGCGATCGGTTCAATTGATCGGTTAGAAAGTTTCTGTCGGCTACCGATAATATATCTGCATGTATTGGCGATCTGACGATATCAGTGGGATATCAGCTTTTTTCAGACATAAATTTCGTATGATTGCTGTCAGGGCAGAACATCGTCTGATCTGTTCATTTACTACTTTATTTAATTTGAATGGTTAGTGGCAGGTCGGAGATGGCACCAAACGATCGTTCGTCCGATATAAAGGTAAATGTGCACGTCTATGGCCAGCTTATGAATACTGGGGAAATGCAGCTGAAGAGCTTTCAATTTGCCAAATATGTTCTGACATGGTATAGAAATGTATTATGTATGATGCCTGGACAACTGCTTCATTTTAATGACTGCTTTTCCTTCTAGCATTAAAAGCCTATTTATTTCCATGACTGACTGTTCAGTGATTTTAGAGAACAAACAGGAGCGTTCTTGGAAAAAATATGGTTTGGAGAGAGCAGTTATTGTATTAACCCTGTTATTGCGATAATATATTTAGCAAAGACTACAGGAGCTTGAAACCACTTAAACATTCAGGAAATTGATTGATTCACAAAGTAGGGTTGTAGCTCTGAAGCCTTTATGAGCAGTATTAGAGCTGCACTCATATGGTTACATTAAAATGCACCAATTATCCATTAGGCAATTTTCTGTATAATTGGAAATGTTCCTTTGTAAACAGTGTGCTAAGTCTTTTATGTAATCCACAGAATATTAGTGAACTACCAGGGCTTGACATGAAGTTTTAATCAAAATCTGAATCCCTGTGACAAATCCCTTGGAATATAAAGGCCACATGGCAGAACATATAATCCACTGTTCTGCTATAATACTGTTTCTGGCTCACTCTATATTCAGTCATAGTTGTTGAGGTAGGAAGAAAAAAAAAACATGTCAGTCAACTTGAACTTCAAGCCAAGGTTCCACAAACCACTGGAAACTAAATGTGCAGCAGTGGAATTTATTTAGTGGGGTTAAAAAAAAAAAAAGAAATTGGAAAGGGTTCAAGAATAAAAAAAAAATCCTTTGTTTAAATAACTTAACGAATTCTCAATTCCCTGATAGCTCTTTACCATTTCCAGTCCAAGGGTCAGCTAACTCCAAGCGTTGATCTCATTGTGAGAAATTGCCTGGAGTGACAGATTAATTTTCTGCCCCACAGTGTGGGCTGCTGCCTCCTGTATTTCATTTTCCAGACAGATCTTCAAATATTTTACTCTGTTCCAGAAACTTTGGATAGTGGAAATGTTACAGTCTGCACAGGCATCAACAAGCAGATGTGGCCCTTGATCCATCAGGAAAATCTGGAAGATTTTTGGCCAGATATTGGTTGGGTATGACTGTTGGAAGGTCCCATACACAGGAATATAAGCTTCTGAAATGGTCTAATGGGGCTGAATCTACATCTTAAATCTACTCATGTATAGCCACCTTAAGTCATGTTGCTTGTCAGCATTATTGGTTATTCTTTAAAACACAACAGAAACCCTTCTGGTATTTACCATGTATCCAATATATCTGTATAATGGGTGCAGTGCAGTCAATTGTTGGAAATGGCACAGTTTGACTGATGCACCAGCTATGTGTATACAGTCACTAAGTCCCATTCAGGACTTTTTATTAATAGAGTTTGCATAATTTATTTGTGAAAAAGGGGAGAAGATATTGCAGCTATTGGGCTTTATGAAGCTTTGCTCTGTGACTGCCAAACAAATGTGGCTGATGAGAGAGCACAATTCCTGCACAGTGGAGCTCCCAGCAAATCACTAGGCCTGACTCACCAAAATGTATTTTTAATTCAGCATAATGGTATCTCTTTGAAACAGGTGTCAACAGTGCTGCATAACCACCCTTTACCTAAACATATAAAAGCATGTTGTTAGCTGTAGTCCAGGAACATCCAAGCTTTACTCTTAAAGCATTAGTAAAAGATTTCTAAACTCTGCAGGCAAATCAGCAGACTAAATTCAGTTGTAATTTTGCCTACTCTGAATAGACATGCACCTCTGATCTTTGCTCACATGATTGGGTCAAAAGCCATTAAACCATTAATTTGTAGCACTATATACCTAGACAGCATTATACTCTCCCCTTCTGATATTTCACTATATTTTAACAACAGCGCGACTAAAGTGCACTCTAATCTCCCCTATGCCAGACATGTGATGCAGAACTGCTAGGAAGTTAAAAGTTTGCAATTTTAATTCAGTATTCGTCACTTGATTTGGTAAGGTTGAGAATGCAAGGGAGTAGCCCTAAGGAATAAAATTAAAGCTATCATGCCATTTGATTTCTTTGGAATCTAGTTTTTATTCAGAACTGGCAGTATTTTGGTCAGTATGTTCTGTAGTAGTAGACATATATAATGCTTTAGCTTCTTGATATTGGCCATTTGTAGTATTTTAATTTAATTAGATGGAGTATAAACTAAAGTCTGAATCACTATGATTCATTACCCAGGTGGAGGGTGTCAGTAGAATCAGGAAAAATACAGCTTCCGGCAATTCACATTAGCCTTCTGCAGCAAGGAAAATGATAACAGCTATTACATTCAGTGATATTCACCTAGTAGTAATAGTAGCCAAGGCAGCTGGTTCAGAAGAGAATAACAGCAAAAATAATCTGGCCATCAAGTGCAGCATTTAATTAAAAGGCAACAAGCTTTCATGCCTCTAGCCGTTACTGAGTGTGTATACAATCACAGCAGCATTCCGTGTTATTTTCCTGGCTTTTTTTTTTGCATCTGAGTAAGCCCATACTTCACGCAGCCTCCTTCCACAGCAGAGAGAATTCAGGATGAAATGAAATCTATAACGGTTTTCTGATTGCTTTTATCTGTGCGGCTCTAGTGAAAGCCTGAGCGAATGCCCCACTACCAGTGGGGATGACAGAAAGATGGAATAGGTTGCAGGGAATATCCTTAAACCATGGTTCAGCTGCTTCTTCCTACAATGTGGTTTACTTCAAAGGAACAAATCAATTTCTATTTGCAAGATTAAAAATTAAGTATCAGAGTCAGACAATTTTCCTTTTTTCTTTTTAAAAATTATACTCCAAAGGTTAATGCACAGAGGAAAAAGACTATTCATATACAATGACAACATATCACAGTTTAGTAAACATGACTCTCCGCTGAAATCTGCTGCTCTGTTATATCCATCCTCTGCAAAATCGACAATGTGCACAACCATCCTCTGCAAAATCAACACAATGTCCACAACCATCCTCTGCAAAATCAACACAATGTGCACAACCATCCTCTGCAAAATCGACAATGTGCACAACCATCCTCTGCAAAATCAACACAATGTGCACAACCATCCTCTGCAAAATCAACAATGTGCACAACAATCCTCTGCAAAATCAACACAATGTGAACAACCATCCTCTGCAAAATCAATGCAATGCGCATAACTATCCTCTGCAAAATCAACACAATGTGCACAACCATCCTCTGCAAAATACTGTGCATAACATGCAACACAGAATGACATGCCTGTCCATCATGCCATGGCAACATGAAGAAGTGCTGTGTTAAGAATTAGATCCTTAATAATTCCTAATGAAGAAATAGGTTAATAGCCTAGTGATGATTATATAGTTATGATGCTTATGATAATCCAGTGTTTGGAGCTAAAGCAAAGTTTCATCTAAGTTTTTGTAGGCCATGTGTACAAATATGCAACACAATATTCATCATACTAAGTTAAGAACAACTTTCTAAATATAACCAATTAACAATTCTGAACTGTTTCTGAAATAATCAAGTTTATCTTCACTCTCCCCTGCTCTGCATCGGTTTCTCTTTATTCTCTCTTCATGCAGCAGTTGGGTGTCAGATATTCATTGACAGTTAGATCCAATATATCTCATGTGGGGGCTCCTTTTTCTAGCGGATGTATTAGAGATAAATTAAATAACAGATTCCAGCACAACTGGAACTAATAACTGACTTTGGCACAACTTGCATGTAGGGAGACAATATTTCTGGTGATTTTAATAGAGTGAGCTCTAATACATCTTCTAGGCATAATGATTCCCCCAAAGGCTGTATTAGACTTAACTGTCATTCAAAATCATACTGCTAACTCCTGCATTACAGGGGTTGTTCACCTTTAAATTAACTTTTAGTATGATGTAGAGAGTGATATTCTGAGACAATTTGCAATTGGTTTGCATTTTTTAATATTTGTTGTTTAAGTTATTCATATTTTTATTCAGCAGCTCTGCGCTGATTTGAACAATAGACTGGAATATGAATAAGAGAGGGACTCAAGAGAAAGAGCAGTAATAAAAAGTAACAATATGTGTAGCCTTACAGTTTTTAGATGGGGTCAGTGACCTCCATTTGAAAGCTGGAAATAGACATAAGAGAAAGGCAAATAATTAAGAAACTAAAAAAAAAAAATAATTAAGACCAGCTGCCTAGAATTGGCCATTTTATTACATACTAAAAGTTAACTTAAGGCTAAGGCCACACTAGGCGATAGCGCCGCGATTTGACTCGCGGCGACTTTTCGCCGCGACTTTTAATCCGCAATCGCTGGGGAAACTTTTGCGCTGGCGTCTATGGGGAATCGCGGCATAAAAACACACGCGGCAATCTTTTTTCTATTGTCACTCGAAATCACCTAGCGAGGCAATTTCGAGCGACAGTAGAAAAAAGATCGCCGCGTGTGTTTTTACGCTGGCGATTTTTCGCGATTCCCCATAGACGCCAGCGCAAAAGTTTCCCCAGCGATTGCGGATTAAAAGTCGCGGCGAAAAGTCGCCGCGAGTCAAATCGCGGCGCTATCGCCTAGTGTGGCCCTAGCCTAAAGGTGACCCACCCCTTTAAGACAGAATGAGGAGAGACCTGCTGGGAGGTGGAGAGCGAAGATAAACTTAATTATTTCAGTAAAACAGGTGATCATTTTAAATGCATTAGTATATTTAGAAAATGTTGTATTTCAGTATGATGAAGCTTATATTAAATTCTCATTTTCACAATAGTTCCCCTTTAAATGTGAAGATCAGAAGGTGCATAAAGTGAGAGTTAGATCAGTGTGAATTACAGGACACACAATTGCATTCACCACCCTTTAACAAATGCCCCACTGGCAACTAGGAGCATATGGGTAAGGGCACACACTGCTATTTCGGGAGTTTAGTGGCCCAGCAACAAATTGCTTCTTCTTCGCGTTACTAATCTCCCCGAACTGACTCTAAACTAGACTCTAAATTGCTGGCAGGATGGCACTCAGAGCGCTTTGTTTTCTGAACTTTGGTCGACTTCGGAAAGCCGAAGAGATCTGAGTGTCATCCCTCCAGCGATTTACATTCTAGCCGGCAGGAAGCAGTTCAGGGAGATTAGTCGCCCGAAGAGGAAGCAATTTCTGGCTGGGCGACTAATCTCCCGAAATAGCAGCGTGTGTCCTGGCCTAAAAATTAAGGGTAAAATGAGGAAAGAGAATTATGCAACATGCTGACGGCACGTCTGTGTTTGTAGGCTGCTGCTGTTTTTATTTAAATCACTTGCACATCCAAAGAATTATGATCATTTTAGAAACAATGAGAGAATAACGCAATATGGTAATTTGAAATATAAAACAATCAGTCTCCACTTCACTGAACAATGGAACGTGTTTTAATCATTTTGGAAACTAAGCTAAATCACCAAATATAATAAACAATATAAAATAATTCAGATACATACTAGTAGAACATGTTTGAGACAGCTGTGCCATCTAGTGGTCACATACTGACACTCACTCAGGCAGTTCCTTCATGGGGCTTATTGCAGACAATTCTTATTAACACATTTATAAGGCACCAACATAGAATTCTGTGTTATACAATAAATGGGTATAAGGTTGACAAAAAAAAAGGTATAGGTTAATGATTAGTTAGGATTCAACCCTGAGCTGGGGTGGAAACTAGAAGCAGATTTATGAAAGTGTAAAAAAGATTTCACAACAGAAAAACTCACCCACTTTCTAATCATTCCTATTGAACTTTCAGCCATTGAAATTTAGCTCAAACATTCCATAAGAATGAATAGAAAGTGGGTGAGTTTTTCTGTGGTTTTCACAGAATTTGTAATGTTAATCAACCATATTAGCCTGTGAAACGAGTTCCATTTCTAAATTTTGTGAATATTCCTTTCACTTTTTATTAATTTTATTACATTACATCATTAGGCTATAAACTTAATGAGTCAGTGTACCTGAATAATGCTGCTTATGGTTAAAAGTTCTATAACTGTATACTACACGGAAAAACACAATAATAATGGATCTGTAAATGGACAAAGACAAAACATTAGAAGCTCATTTACCAAAAGCAAGTGCTGAGGACCTAAGAGGCCCAAACAGGGCACTTGTAACTATGGGATTAAAGGTTAAAGTTGCAATGTGCTGGAATAAAAATTAGCTTCATGGTAGAGTGCAGTACTGTTAAGCACATACTAGGCCTGTAGTTAAAGGGCAAGAGGGATGCCAATTTGTCAGGCTCCCCTTAGTAACTCTTAAGCGAAGGGCCCGATTTTCTGCCACTGTTTTTTGCATGTGTTTTGTATTTAGGTGCCCTCATCTGCTCCTTCTTGTAGCTCCACTGACAGTCATGGCATCAACCTGTTTGCAGCTACTCAGAGTGGATTTTGGGCCGAAAATATTTACAGTTACAATAATACATTTTTGAAATACATACAGTAATGTCGTTAAGATTATAAATTGCAATTCCCAGGGACGGATTAACCTATGATGTTGCCCTGAGCAGTGCCCCAGCCTGCCCCGTTTTGCCTGCGTCCCCTTACAATTATATTGTGCTGGTGTATGCCATCATGGGCACGCCTTTCAATTTTATCTTTAACTACAAAAACACAAAAAAAGCCAGAGAGGGGAGTGTTGTGCTAAATTGGGGACCGGCTGGGCCATGATAGTCCTGAACTGGTTCAGATTTGGTGAGTAGGCAGAGTTTGGGGTAGCAGAGAGAGGGTTTTGAGGCAGATTGGAAGCAGATTGGGTCAGAACAACTAGGGATTACAAATTTACCGGCAAGTACAAAACTTTGCTGGTATTTTATCCACTAAGCCAGTGAAATACTGGCCTGGCAGCAATTCTAAGTGATATATGCAGAAGAGCACAGCAATCAAGGCTAGGGCCATACCGGGGCCAAAGTCAGCTAGCCGAAATCCTCTGGCAGACCATACCAGCAGATTTTGCCTGGCCAAAAAGGAGTGTCTCCATATTAAGTTTATTTAAGAGCAAAGCATGATCCTTGGGTGGAACTGTAACTAAAATGGGCTACTACATGGGAAGTCATACATCAGACAGACAACAGTTTAGGACTGAAAATCCATGCAGTGAGAGGTAAGCAATAATGTACAGTAGCTGCCTGCATTACTTAGCAAAATTCCTTCAGCAGCTTTGTGTTAGCAACTCATTCCTGACAAAATTCTTCTCTCAGCAGCTAGAATTCCTTCTGGCTTTACTTTCAGCATGTGCAAAAGGCTTACATTAGATTGGAAACATTTTAATTAGGGATGCACCGAATCAAGGATTCGGTTCGGGATTCGCCCAAGATTCGACCTTTTTCAGCAGGATTCGGATTCAGCCGAATCCTTCTGCCCGGGTGAACCGAATCCAAATACTAATTTGCATATGCAAATTATGGGCGGAAGGGAAATTGCGTGACTTTTTGTCATAAATCAAAATGTTTTCCCCTTCCCACCCCTAATTTGCATATGCAAATTAGAGTTCAGATTCAGTTCAGTATTTGGCCAAATCTTTCACAAAGGATTCGGGGGTTTGGGCGAATCCAAAATAGTGGATTCGGTGCATCCCTAATTTTAATACTGTATCAGAGCTGACAGCCATTGCAATGACAAAAACCAGAACTGCACTGCATGAGGTGCCTAGGATTGGTTCCGTTTTATTAAGTCGCTGCCATGTTATGCCTTTCATTAGGGGACATTTATGTAAAGCTGACTTATTTTAGATGCGGTCAGAGTCTTTCAATACCTTATTCTTCATGAATATCATTGATATCTGAATCTGAAAGGAAACCACGGCTCAGAAAGGTTTACATAACATTCCAGTCTTTTTTTAAGCACCAACTACTCAAAGGCATAGCAGTGCTCACATATTAGTGCAGAGTAAGTGCAGCGGAGTTCATGGGCACCATCTTCCTAGGGTAGTAGGCAGGGGCTTTTCTTATTGGGGCGGGGGGTTAGTTCTCCTTTAAGAAGAATTTTGCCACCTGCTGGTCTAAACCATATGGGTAGTATAACATGCATAAGTTTATTTAAATAGGGGATCATTTTTAAATTACCTTTGTGCATTTATCACAAACATTTTTTTACAAATGCAGTGCAGTGTGCCATTTACAGACGTAGGTTGAAATGTTCACAGTCACAGTGCACATTCAGCACTTCCTAGATGTCACTGCTCTCCACACATTCCCCTGTTCTCTTCACCATTTAATTGTGTAACCAGTGCATGGGGATGGACATCAGGTCCCCCATTCTGGTGCACAAACAAGATTCTGAGATGATACAAGGCTTGTCTTAGTATCAGTGTCCACAAAATGGCTCCTGCCTGCTTGCTATAATTATGATTTCCTAGACTGAAGGAAACAAGATTCAAATAATTTATTCAGTGTAATTAAAGTTCATTTTGCTTGACTAACATGATAAAATAGGATTTGGAATAATTTTTTTGGGTGACGAGTCCCCTTTAAAGTCTTTCCATTTCCTTTTTAATTGATGTTTATACAGTGCACCTAAATAAATAACTCTCACCTACAGTTCTTTTAGTTGGGCCAAGCCTGCTGGAAAGTAAATCTTACATTTACTGGCTTCTCACTGCTCTGACTTAGCAGATTCCCTATAGAAAAAAAATGAAGGTATGGAACATTTTAGATTGAAGTTGAGAAAGAAGTTACCAAAGAACAATTTTATTGGTCTCCATTTTCCTTCCATCAGTGTCTATGACAACTACCTTAGATTGTTATATGAAAGTACACGTTTTCTAGGTTTGCAGGGAAGCAGACTTGATAGGTCATCTTTCTGCTTCAGATTAATGATACACTGAAATCCATTCTGCAAGTGGCCTTTATGCAAACCACTGGGTATTTTTTTCATTATTAAACAGAGGGCAAATATAAATAATTCAGGATGTGTAAAACAGTACTTTAAATTCCTCCTGAAATATTTATGACATGCTTTAAAAGGAGAATATCCTTTCTGCAACATACTTGAAACCTATGAACATGAAAAGAAAGTTGTACAAAAGTGGGCCTGTGCTTGGGCTGGCATATAAGGAGAATCAGTTTGATATTTCTGTCTCGCTTTTTCTTAAGTGAACTGGTGCTAGCAGAAAGAAATAAGTGAACTATTCAATGAATAAATACAAAACTATGGGTTTTGGAGGAAAGAAAAAAGAACCCCAGCAGCCCACCAACTGCTGCCAACGGTGGTGGGATTGTAGTTCAACATCAAATCTCTGTGCTACTTTAATTATAGTACCAGTAATGTTAATGTTCCTAGTGTCTTGAAAAGTTCAGAATGCTTATGTAATTTACATTAATTGCTTTTTTCTTTTTGTTCTCATTACATTTGCAGATTTATATTGCAAATATCATAGGCTCCCCCCCCCTCAAAGCTTATGTTACTGGTGGAAATATACCCCCTGGCACAGAGAAAGAAGGTGATAACATGAGCAGCTAGGAGAATCATTGTTTCATTAAGTATTAGAATGGGGAAACAGGTGTCTGTTTACAAACAGTGTGTCAAGAACTGCATTCAAACATAGGTTTTTGGTATTTTACTGCCTGACCCAACAGAACAAAATATGTCCCCATCCTTGAGGCAGGCTGTTTTGTTCCCAAACAGATGCCAAAACGTATGACTCAGTATAGAGCGGTTAATATCAATATCAGCCCATGTATGGATAGCTTAGGAGAGATTAAAATAGGCTCAAAGAATGCAGAGTATACAGATGCAAACTATATATAAGTATATGACAAACCTGTTGTTTTGTTTCCAAACAGGAGCCAATAAACTGATGACTCAGTGTAGAGTGGTTGAGTAAGTAGACAATGTCAGCCCATGATGAGTCTCAAAGAATGCAGAGTATACAGATGCAAACTATATAAAAGTATACGATTAACAAATTATATATATATATATATATATATATATATATATATATATATATATATATATATATATATATATATATATATATACACAAACTATATATTAGTATATGAAGAACTCAAATACATAGATCTCTAACTTTATCAACAACAATATCACAATAATATTAGATGGGAAATGTAATCATGACTACCCCATATTGTGTGTACTCTTTTAAAAAGCATTGCTACATATACACTGCACTATATACCGTACAAAGTGCAACACTCTATTATAAGAGCAGACAGAAACTTAATTGTTATGCACAAAACAAGGGCCTCTCACATATTCAGAGTGCTACTCAGCCTCAAGGCCACAGTTCTGTAAATAGTACCAAGGCCATTTCACAGGATAAGTACTGCTGCATTAACACTGTTCTTTATAAAATGTAATTGCTAAATGAAGAACAGATTATAGTCTTTTTATAATTGAGAGAGAGACAGACTGCTTGAAGAAATTGTACAGCAGTGTTGTAAGTATGAATTAGTTAAAATAATATTGTGCTCTTCACCTCTCATGGAATAGTATTCTGTTTGTGTATATATACTGGTGCCTAGTCAAATTTGTGGTAGGATGCACTAAGCTACACTTAAAGGGACAGTTCAGTGTAAAAATAAAAACTGGGTAAAAAGATAGGCTGTGCAAAATAAAAAATGTTTCCAATATAGTTAGTTGGCCAAAAATGCAATCTACAAAGGCTGGAGTGACTGGATGTCTAACATAACAGAACAGAACACTACTGCTTTTCAGCTCTCTAACTCTGAGTTAATCAGCAACTCATGCATGAAGAGAGAATGAAGAGAAACAGATGCTGAGTGAAGAATAGTGAAGATGAACTTGATTATTTCAGAAACGGTGCACAATATTTAATTGATTGTATTTATAAAGTTTCTTATTTCAGTACACCGAAGCTTATATTAAATTTC
Organism: Xenopus petersii; assembly: GCA_038501925.1. Taxonomy (NCBI): domain Eukaryota; kingdom Metazoa; phylum Chordata; class Amphibia; order Anura; family Pipidae; genus Xenopus; species Xenopus petersii. The sequence goes on from CM076677.1 coordinate 43,965,898, forward strand.
CATTTTCACGATAGTTTCCCTTTGAGAATTTCTTTGATCTGGCTTGATCTCTGCCATTAGCTTTTATAGGAAAGAGAATACCAAGACTTAATCATTGCTTTCACATGCTTTTCATCCTCCCCCATTTGCAGCTTTTATAGGAAAGCAACCAGCCAGGCCAACTCCCATTTTTAAAGGCATAAGATCACTATTAGGGCAGAGACACACGCGGCAATTCTGGGAGATTAGCCAACCAGGCGACAAATCTCCTCTTCTTCGGGGCAACTAATCTCCCCGAACTGCCTCCCCTGAATGAAAATCGCCGGCAGGATGGCACTCGGAGCGTTTTCAGAAGTTTCCTTGTGAGGCGGGGGGGGGGGATATTCAGAAAGATTAGTCCCCCCTGAAGAAGAGGATATTTGTCGCCGGGAGACTAATCTCCCTGAATTTCTGCATGTGTCTCTGCCCTTAAGGGTCTGGCCAGACGGGCAGAATCAGGGAGATTAGTCGCCAGGCGACAAATCTCCTCTTCTTTGCGGCGACTAATCTCTACAATCTGCCTGGGGGCAGGCACTAGGAGCAATTCATTTATCAATGCCGCCCCAAAGTTTCCTCATGAGACAATTATGAACGACTTTGGAAAACGAAGTGCTCCGAGTACCTGCCCAAGGGTGATTTTGATTTTAGCCGGCGGAAGGCAGGGAAAGGCAGTCAGAGAGATTAGTTGCCGCGAAGAAGAGAAGATTAGTCGACTGGCGACTAATCTCCCTGAATCTGCCCATGTGACCAGACCCTAAAGGGACAGGTGTGGGGTGCTACAGCCATACATAAATTTGGCCATTCTTCCTGCAAATTAATCCTGCTAAAGTACAGAAATACTGTACACACAATGGGTGGTTGTGGGACGACTCAAAGGCTAAGGAAAATATACACTAATGCTGGATCAAGGGTTTGACTGAGACCACTTTTTCCCAAGAAATGCTACCATACAGGTAGGTGCCAGCCTATGAAAAATGTGGTTGGAGGTTAATGATTAGATGGCCTTCACCTTGGAGTTGTATGGTAGCTTTCCAATTGTGACTAAAAATCCCAGTTTCTGAAAATATATTCACTTGCAAAGATACAAAATTACTAATGAAACCAGGAACCAGGGAAATAATGTTAATCTATAGGCTCTCTTTTGTATATGGGCTAGTAGGGAGATCTACTGTTGGCTAAGCAATCTGTACAATAATGACAGTGGAAACTGTAAATATTAGGCAACGCTGTTCCAGCTTAAAAAGCATAACATGCCTCAAGTCTCACTTTTTTTCATTAGACTTGTTCCACCTTTAGTCTATAAGAATCATTCATATAAAAGATAATTACTGCTTCTAAAATCATAAGAGCACAGTGACCTAATGTAGCTAAGAATGTAAACGCTGCCCAGGAGTTGTATCAGACTACAAATGGGTATCAGCTTTGGCAAGCATACTAATGTAAATATATGCTTGATATATTGGCTTATTAAAATAACATTTAGATCTGAGCCAGCTAACTTTTGCCCTGTGTTGATACTCACATGGGGACATTTGCCCTTGTAATACAAATTTAAAGCATTCTGCTATAAATATTCATACAATTAAGTATTTCACATCTTGCTTTCGTAAAAATCTGACATTCCAAAGAGAACTGGCTCTGCTTTTATGTACTTTGATGTCTGTGGGGGATATATCAACGGTCACGTGACAGTGGACAAGAGAACATGACATTATAGCTAAAGGAAAAACAAAAGATTTATATTTTTAGAATATTCCTATATAATGCAGTTAGATGGACTTTATAAAGAAGCACAAAGAGCAATAATTACCCTAGGGCAGCTGAGAAATAATTTGCTTGCGGGGAAAAAGGACCCCACTTACTAATACCTCCCAACATTTGTAACATGTAAGGAGGGACAAAAACATCAGCTGTGTGTAGTTTGGTAAATGTTTTGACCACGCCCATTTTATGGCCACACTCCCTAATTACCATGTCCATTTTACAAAATTTGTCAGGTTATGAAAGTTTGAACACATTTCTGGGAGTTTTAGGGCAATGTTTTATGTGTGTTATAACAGTTTTGCTAATGATGCTGAAATTACCCTTTAAACTGTCAGCAAGAGACTTGCTTATCTTAAATTGTTACAATTGTTTCTTTGCTCATCTTGTTACAAATGTATCAAAGTGCAGCTCCTCAGAATTCTGAGCTTTCTGCCACAAAACCTCGTATTGTATCTTTTTCTGGTGTCAATGCAGCAGATCAAAGAGAAACTAGCGACATTTCAGTAAGAAACCAGGGACTAGCTGTCAAAATTGGGACTGTCCCACAGAAAACAGGACAGTTTTGAGGTATGCATACAATGGGGTATCGTTTATGCTATTCTCTGATCTACAGCTCCATAATTTGTTATTACCCACTTAAACATTTCTCAATAAAGTTTTTGAAAGGATGGAACAAGAACAACCATAATAGTGTTTCTTTTATTTGTGAATTGCTGATATCACCCACTGTGAGCATACACTTGGCAGATAACTACAGCAATCACTTCCTCCTGGTCCTCACATTTCAAATAACTTCCACCTTCCTTATCATTTCCACTGCGCTATTCATTTATCAGTGTCTGGGTAATCTGATTCTTCTACACAGGCACTGCGTCTGCATTTTTTTTTGTAACCCTCAACCCTCAAAGGGAGGATTAATGCTAATTTGCTTAAAATAATTCTTCTAAAGCAAAATGTTTTAGTAGAGGGGACCAGAAAATTAGTGTAAAATCTGGGAAAACGCAACATTTGAGAAATGCATTATGCAAAAAAAAGTGTAAAATGCAGGAAAAACCTAAGGGGTTATTTAAAGTCCAATTTGTTCATGATTTAATAATCTCCGATGCAGCGTCGGACTGGGGCCCACCAAAAAACCATAGACCATGGGCCCACCTAAAGTTTTTAGACCAGTGGCCCACCCTCAGTACTATTTTCTTCCTCTCCTCACTCAACCTCTATTCTTCTAGTCTCTTTTCCTTACATACTAGAATATATTATTTCACATATTTAGCCACTTTGTTCTCATAGAAATAGGGAATGGCAATGAAATAGGCAAAAAGTTTAGCAGCATGAGGGCCCACTGACACCTGGGCCCACCGGGAGTTTTCCTGGTATCCTGGTGGGCCAGTCCGACACTTCTCCAATGGTGTTAAAAGTCCAAATAAAAAAGTACTCCAACTCAGACCTGCCGAGTTCATGTAGAAGTCAATAGCAGATGTCCTGTTGTCATTTTGAAGATATCCTGATCTGCGGTGGGTTTCCTACAATAATACAAAGATTTTGTGGTTCTTGGGCGATAAGCCAAAAAAAAAAAACCCCAGAGTTTTCAGCGTCAAATGCAAAACAATTCCTTTCCCGCACAATAAATTTTTTGTAAAAATGTATTGATAAATGGGGGGAGGGGTCCATGCTGATAAATCCCCTTAAAATCAGGTTATGCACATTTTTTAACTATTCGGTTGCTATTGGAAACCGACTGGTGTAATCATTTAGCACCTACACAGTAAAATAGCCCTATGAAAATTTCATTAAAATGAATGAATTGCACCTTGCATTCAATGCAACAACTTTCAAAAAACCATGGAAAAAAACCTTCCCTTTGCATGAAAGGGCATATTATGAAATGTATATTGCTGGATCTCGCACTTTGAACTAGTAAGAAAAATCAAATGGGTCTTTGCTTTTTCCCTGCAATTAAAATAATGTTACCAGCATACCACATCCCCTACTGGCATAGCATAGCTTCTGCTGTATTCAGTGAATTAGTATACTGAGAATAAAGGGCACGCAGTCCTCTTGATCAACTAACAGTTTGTTTTGCTCTTGCCTATATAAAACTTCTAATAATGGGTCACTTACACATGATAACAGATTATCCAAACTGCCTATTAATTGAGAGTTACATTTTTTAGACAATGCTGTACATCTCCTAACTGTAGTGTTTGTGCATCAATGTTTCAGTTTTTCTCCTCGAAGCAGTAAAAATATTTATAGTATAAGTATGGAAACCATTATCAGGAAGCTCTGAAATACCCATCTCCCATGGACTCCATTTTATCCAAATAATCCAGTTTTTAAAAACGACTTCCTTTTTCTCTACAAAAATAAAGTGTCTTGTACTTGATCCAAAGATATAACCAATCCTTATTGAAAGCAAAACAAGCCTATTGGGTTGATTTAATGTTTACATGATTTTCTAGTAAACTTAGTATATGATGAACCAAATTACAGAATGATTTGTTATCTGAAAAAAAGCCATCCATTCTAGATAATAGGTCCCAAACCTGTACTACACCATTTCAGGAATCCGAAACAGAAGTGAAGACATACAAAAACGTATTTCATTAAGAACATTTGCAAATAAATTGAAAACATTGAAAATGTTTAACTAACATACACTGAAAAGATGCTTAGAACTACTTGTTTGTTCTTTATGCTGTATTTGCGTGGAGATCCCATTCTGAAGGGAGTAGTAGAGTGACCAAGAAAACTCCACAATGCGGAACCGCAGAAACTGAAGATGCAAAACCAAAAATAACAGAGAGCCATAACAAGGATGGGGCATCCCAACTAAACACTTCAGTTAAATCAGCTGCCCTATTTCCATTGAATTCCAACTTCCAAATTCAATTAACAGGGGTCCCAAACATTCCTGATACTAGATCCCATACCCGCATATTGCAACAATGTCTAAAGAAGCCTTTGTGAAACAACTGCTACACAGGGGCAATGTAATGTTCCATTTATACCATTGTCTGTGCCTTTTTTAAACAGCAATTCGGCATTCCATGGAGCAATTTAAATATTTAAACTTATGTTCTGAATGCACAAATAATTCATTTGCTTTATTCTCAGACAGGCAAAGCCGAAGACTACGAATCATCCTTTCCTGACTCTAAAAACACTGGCTTTGTTACCTAGACAACATTACCCTTCTGTTCCTTGGCACTACAAATGTTTTAAGACATTTCTGTTTTTACAGACTTTATTATATATGTGGCATATGCATTGGTCTATCTTCTTTACATATTTACATTCCATCCTTTTTGCTCGGCCAGATTTTTGTACAATAAGATTTCAAGGCAAATATTGACCTCACTTATTCATAGTGCTATCTGTTTCCTAGCAAATATTACAGCAGGCAGTGTACTTATTTCCACAACTGCGTATTCTGTTATTACAGATATCTCAATTTGATTCACACATACAGCATTTCAGAAACAATCATTCTATTTTCTATAGCCTCATCTCACTTTAGTATTATTTAACCTTTGTGTCACAGTACTGCTTCTGAGAAAGCTATATTGACATCATACAGGGAAGAAAGCAATAATTAGTTCATCCTTTCAGTTAGAGCTGCATGTTGCTGGAGGGCTATGGGCCAGATGTGGCCCTTCAACGGAGGGGAAAAATCAATGCCCACAATAGTTTACCTGCTCTTGAACATGTAGTATTTGATATAAATGGCCCACTGAAACTGAAAAAGCTGAACAGCACTGATTTAAATATTAATTTATTAGCACAGGAATGGGATCCGTCCTCCAGATAGCTCCGAATAACGGAAATGCTGTCTCCTATAGACCCCATTTTATCCAAATCTAAATTGTTAAAAACGATTTCCTTTTTCTCTGTGATAATAAAACAGTACCTTGTCCTTGATCCAAACCAAGATATAATTAAACCTTATTGGAACAGAACCAGCCTGTTGGGATTATGTAACGTTTAAAGGATTTCCTAGAAGTTGAACATCCAAATTAAAGAAATTAATTCATACCTGTAATTCAGAATACTGTGAAACTTGTTGATTGTTTGTACTTATTTCATATTTGCTTAAAAAAAGAAGTGCAGATTATTGCATGATGGTAACCATTGGTGGAGTCTTAGGAGTGCCTTACTCTGCCTGCCCTATGCTCCCTGTATGTATACTCTGCCTGTGTGTGCCCTGCTCTGCCTGTGTAACATGTCTGGTATTTGTTTGCATGCCGAAAATCTCAATCTTGTGCTTTCTTCTATTAGAAATTAATTTTGGTGCTTAGATGGGCTAAATGGTACCTGATTTCTTCCCTAAGTACTTGTACAACCAAACATCCATGTCCATTTCATTTTGGATGCTTAGGAAGTCATGAGGTACACACAACTTGAATGGAAGGTTATTTATGATAGAACGCGAATGTCTAACAGTTGATCAGATTCGATAGAACCCGAAAAATTGTATTTTCCTCTTAATGTCAGGAAGGCTATTAACATCTGCAAATGGTTTAACAGACATCTGCTATTTACTTCTAACTGAACTCTGCAGGTTTTAGGTGGCAAAGTATCAAATTAGAATGGTTTCCTGAGTTGAGAAGTGATACATTTCACATTAAAATTTGAGTTGGTGGTTTTAAATTCCAAATTGTGAGTTTTGGCCAAAAAAAAATTTGAAAATTCGAATTAACCATTCCAACATTAGTAAATGTGCCCCTTCAGGTCTGGACTGTGAGTCAAAATAGGCCCTGGCATTTCAGGTACACAGACGCTCAATCAGCCCACACAGAGGCCCAAACAACCCCCGCCAGCTCACTAAATACTGACTTTCTATGGAATCTTATAGCAGCCCCTCTGGCATTTGCCAGAACCCACAGATTGCCAGTCCGGGCCTGTGCCCCTTAATACACGCAAGTAGCTTTCAAGCTCCAGTGTATAGAAAGCATGACTGACACTTACCTACGGTATGGAGTCATTTGAAAGCATATCTAATAAGTACAGTATGTGGCATATTTAGCCAAATGAGTAACTAATTAATTATGCTTCTGGACCACTGTTTCTTTATGGCATCTTGTTTACAACAAGAATATCATCTTTTCAGTTTACAAGCAATTAATGGGAAAACATGTAACTTTTTTGGAAGTGATACTTTGCTGTCTGAAAGCTGAAGTCCATTGAACTCCATGAACTGGACTTTCCATATGCAGATATATGGCAGCTGCCAGAGCATTTTGGGAGCTGTATTTATTCCTAGCTAGGAGGAGAATTTATTCCTTTCTAACAGGCTCCTAATATAAATATTATAAAAGAACACTTTGATTGCACACAGGAAAGGCTATAATCTGAAAAAGCAAGTATCTTTCTACAATAAACTTCCCTATAATAATATTATAAAAGCAATAAAGGCATCCACTGCAGTTCTGAGCATTTGACAGCAGGGAAAAACATGGTCATCAAAGTGACTAGCGAGCAATTGCCTTGAGGTACTTTTCCTGCAGCGATAAACAAGTTTGATTCCAAAGAGCAGTGCCCACAGCTAGTACAAGTGTAAAGGACTCTGACTTACTGGGGCCCTGAAAACAAATATTTCATACACTACTATATAGCACAGAATGAGCCCCAGTGGGGAGTGGGTTTCTAATAGGAGCCCTATCCACAGAAGGTGAAACTTCATCTGGTCACATTATTGTTCTGGTCTGGTAGAGACATTCAGTGTAGAGTGGAACCAATTTCATATCCATCCTAGAAGGAGAAGTAATTATAGTACATTCCAGCAAAAAGTAGATTCTCAGCAGGGAGCAGAGATCCATGGAATCAATTTCTTTTTTACTTTTTACTATTATGCTCAGTTCGTGCAACAGATGGCAACATAATAACAAAGAACGACAACTCTATTATTACTACTTAAGGAAAGAGACAAAATACAAATTAATGTCAGAACAGATAATGACTGGGTACACAATGAGGAATTTCTTATTTCTTGCAAGGAGCATAGTAAATACGATACATAGTAAAACTGGCTAATAATTGCACAGAAATCACGAATGACAATGCCATCTGCTAAGCAATTTCCGTTTCTTATAACATGAAAAGTCTCTGCTGCATTATTCCCTCTCTGAATGTATTCATTTTACTGTCTAACATTTTATTGTGAGGACAGAAATTACAAGACAGCGTATGGAGCATTCCAGATCATTTTCGAGCAGCTGAGGTGAGAGTACGCCCAGTCAGCTAATTATTCTCCTCTAGTTGCAGTGCAGATGTGTTTGCTGTTGACTTACCCTCTTATCTGGCAGATATGCCGCCAACGCACTACCGCACCATTTCATGTGACTGGGGCACAAGCACCCACCAGCAATATCATTAAAAGATCAGGAAGTAACTAGAGCAAGTGGGTCTCTGGGTAATATACTATATGAATGTGGCTTGCCTCATTTAATGCATAACTTATACAATCAATGCATACTGTATTTGAATATCTGGGACACAATGTCTAGCAGATCCAAACATTGCAAAGCTTCAACAAATTATGCATTTGTTAACCACGTAACTGTCTACTTAATGCACAAAATGTGCAAACTGGCTTTGTAAGGATTTGTGTATTCTTTGAGTATGGAGATAATTATGGTATTGTTATATTTCAGTGATATCCTTGGAAAAACTAGTTAAAATATGAAAACAAGCAAAAACTAAAAAGTGAATAAATAAGTGCATTACTGCAGAGAGTTAAGGAATAAAAAATGACTCTCCACAGTGAACAGTTTCTGTAGGGATTGCAAAGTCTCAGAGGGCTGGGAGTAATTCAGGTATGGGATCTGTTATCCGCAAACTCGTTATCCAGAAAGCTCCAAATTACAGAAAGGCTGTCTCCCTAAGACTCCATTATAATTAAATAATCAAAATTTTTCAAAAAGATTTGCTTTTTCTCTGTATATAATGAATCCTTGTCAAAACCAGCCTATTGGGTTTATTTAATATTTAAATGATGCTCTAGTAAACGTAAGGTATGAAGATGCAAATAACATAAAGATCAATTACCCGGAAAACCACAGGTCCCAAGCATTCTGGATAATGGGTCCCATACCTGTACAATATAAATTTGATGAGTTCTAGCAAAACACTAGAAAGTAACCCTCATTTAATGTCAATGAGAATTGCTGGGGTCTGTCTAGTGACCAGCATGTATCTCTTGTAAATGATTGGTACTGCATTTTTAATAAACAGAACCCCAGACAAGATCCAATGCATTTTTGTTTAGGAATTAAGAATTTTTTTTTCAGTTTGCCAACATCTGCAGTTGTCTAATAACAGTGGCAAAGGTTGGGCCAGCTCTATTTGCCCATAACAACCAAGCAGAGAATATATATATATATATATATATATATATATATATATATATATATATATATATATATATATATATATATATATATATATAGATAGATATATATATATGTTCACAATATATATATGTTCACTATTCCTCTCTCAGCATCTGTTTCTCTTCATTCTGTCTTCATGGAAGAGTTGGGTGTCAGATAGTCATCGACATTTAGATCCAATATATCTTATAGGGGGGCTCCTTTTGCCTAGAAGATGTATTAGAGCTCACTCTATTAAAATCACCACATATCATATGTCTCTTCATGCAGGATTTGTGCAAAAGGCAATTATTTTGTTAGATTTTGTTTGTACTGGAATCAGTTATTTGAGTGAGCTCTAATACATCTGCTGGGAAAGGGAGCCCCCCTATAAGATATATTGGATGCAACATTCAATGAATATCTGACACCCAACTGCTGCACGAAGACAGAATGAAGAGAAACAGATGCTGAGAGAGGGATAGTTAACATAAATTTGATTATTTCAGAAACTATGCAGAATATTTAATTCATTGTATTTAGAAAGTTTCTTATTTCGGTGTAATGAAGGTTACATTCAATTTTAATTTCCGTGATAGTTCACCTTTAAGCATTGCATTTCCTATTGCACAATTTGTCTGATCCATATGATCACAGCTTTTGGGGGAGACAAGGGAGGAAAGGAGAGTTATGCTACTGGTAATTCTTTTTCTTAATCAATTTGCATCCATTAGTCGCTCTTTTAATGTAGCAAGACGTGATGTTTCCCTGGATGCTCCGTCCCTGGCCCAAAAGGGGTGGGGACATGCGTCAAATTCTGTCACAAAGGGAAGCTTATTGGATAAAAAAGTTGGATACAATGCTCCCGAAGGGAATGAATGATCATTGGAGCCTTATTCCCTTTCTGTAATTATATTTACAACTTATGTCTGTCGTTTTTTTACAGATATTGAAGATCTATCACTTTAGAATGATAGGTTGCTACGTAAGGTTCCCCATAGAAACCAGCTAATGGTAAGAACTCGGTGTTAATATGTTTTACGTTGTACCAAGGTTTTTTTTTTTGCAGGTAAGCTTTCAGCAGTTCCTGTTATTGGTTTACATAAGGATACATTGTTGGTTTTAATGGTTTTGCTACTTTTTATAATGATTGATACACTTGTAACTATGTGTACTCTTTTAAACTGTTTCTTATTCAGTGAATTTTTAAAGGAAGCACCCATCTACACCACGATTATTGGACTATACACACCTGTTAAACACATGGACTGATGCACTTAAGAGAACTTTTTAAAGGATTTGAGTGAACTTCGCTACAATGACCTTGGATCTAAGGGGTTAATCAACTTAACTGGTGGGCGGGGTTTTTGTGTGGTAGTATAAAGCTGTGGTTTTAACACATTTTGTTACACTTGATAAATGGCCTTGGTGCCCGAAACATGTTGTGTGGAAATATAACTTGCAAGTTTATTGTGAAACAGCAAGAGTCAAAATATACATACTGAGAAAGTATAAACAGGTCAGTAACGCAAATGACACAAGCATCGAGTACCTTCATAAGCAACTTACACAATGAACAAGCAAAGTGAGAGGAAATAACAGAAAAGAAAAAACATAATAGAACAACATAAAAGAAAATAAAACAGATCGTACATGGTATACGGACAGTTTCCCAGTGCATGAAGGAACAAAAAGAGGACTGCAAACAGTCACAATAGCAAATAGACTAAATGCATAATTCACAAACATCACTACTAGAGTTGTACAGAGTGCCAGTCATCCCAGATTTGCGCACATGTAGTTCTAGCTTCTAAAGACCCCGCTGCCAACCGCTCCATAGACTCTCTAGAATCCAGCTGGGTAAGCAGATGCTGAATGTTAGGAGTCTCTGATTGCTTCCAAGATTGTGCTATCAAGTTAGCTGCAGCGTTGAATATCTGAAACAGAAGCTTACGGTTCAATCCAGCAAGATGTGGAGGGTAAAGTTGAAGAAGGGCCACCTGAGGCTGAAAAGGTAGCGTGTATCCCAGTCGAGTCGCCAGGAGACCAAAAACAGCAGTCCAAAAAGGTCTAATAACGGGGCAATGCCACCACATATGCAAAAACGTCCCAAGTTGCCCACATTTTCGCCAGCATAGTGGAGAATACTGTGGATTCATAGAGGCAATACGTTGTGGGGTAAGGTACCATCTGTGCGTAATTTTGGTGTGCGTTTCAACATGGTTGGTACAACTAGTAGCACCTCTGGTAGATGCTAAAACCTTGCACCATTGTTGCGGAGAGATCTGGAGTTGGAGCTCATCCTCCCATTTCAGCATATATGAAAATTTAAAATCCTCAGGCAGCTGGAGTTGTTGCCGATAGCAGTCCGAGATGATGCCCTTACCATTCCACACTTTACCACACAGGTGCGTCATCCCAGTATTGTAGCTTGCAGCAGTAGCTTTCGAAGAATGGGATCTCAACAGATGAGATATTTGCAGGTATGTATAATGCTGGGAGTGTGGCAGACCAAAACTTGAAACCAGATCCTCAAACCTCTTCATAGTAGAGGCAACGTACAACTGACCAACGTTATATATCCCACAAAGCTCCCAAGAACGGAGATTAACATTTGGAATAAGATATTTCAGAGCTGCAATAGGGGTCAATGAAGACGGGAATGTTTTAATCCTGAGCTTGGTAGTCATAGTGTCCCATACATGCAAGGAGAGCTGAGTGGTTGGCAGCAGGGTCAACGTTGAAGGCCTATTGCGCCTAGGAAGCCAAAACAGCTGAACCAAATTTTTATCCACGGCAAAGCCGGATTCCAAATCCACCCAATTTCGGAAACCAGGGGGGGAGTGTGCACGGACCACCGTTTCCAGTATGGTAGCTATATAATACATTTTAATGTTAGGAATGCCCAATCCCCCAACATTTCTAGCATACTGGGAGCAACGAAAAGCTATACGCGGGGGCTTGTTAGCCCAGATATATTTGTTAATGGTGCGTTGCAGAGCAGGGCTAAAATGTGGGGGAAGTGCTATGTGAAGGGTCCGGAACAGATAAAGTATTTTAGGGAGGATGTTCATCTTTATTGATACGATCCTACCTAGCCAAGACACAGATTCCCCCTTCCATCGAAGACATTCAGCTTCCACCAATCTAAGAAGTGGCTGATAATTCAATTTATAAATGTTAGCAGGGTCCCTGGGCAGTTTCAAGCCTAGATATTGCAAATAGGAATCTCTCCATTCAAAATCGTACTCTTGTTGAAACCTTTGCAAGGAAAGATGCGGGATGTTAAATGGAAGAGCCTGGGATTTAGATTGATTAATTTTAAACCAGGAAACCGATTGGAACTCCAGTAGTTCCTTGAATACATTAGGAAGTGAAACCGGGATATTCCTAAGAGTGAGTAAAATATCGTCCGCGAAGAGCCCTATTTTATGTTGTTCGGCAAGGGTGGATATTCCCATGATGTCTGGGTTATCCCTAATTTTAGACCATCAATGCAAATATGAGGGGGGACAAGGGACAACCCTGCCTCGTACCATTCGATATCTGGAAGGCGTCCGATAGGGCCCCAGCCGTAGACACTCTAGCAGAGGGATTGGTGTACAAAGGATGCACTGCTTTTAAGAACATCAGACCTAATTGAAAATGTCGAAGAGTTTCGGCCATATAGTCCCAGTTGACCCTATCGAACGCCTTCTCCGCATCAAGCGATAAAACCAAGGCTGGGGTCTTCTGAGTTTTCAGTATGTGTATGATATTATGAAATCTACGGGTACTATCAGAGCCCTGTCTATTTAAGATAAAGCCAACTTGGTTAGGATTAATTAGCGACGGGAGGACCTGGGGTTTAGGCGAAGAGCTAAAATTTTGGCATAAAGCTTCAGATCTGTGTTTAGGAGAGCAATCGGGCGATAACTCTGACACAAGTCTTGAGGTTTCCCAGGTTTGGGGATCGTTACTATATGAGCTTGTAAGTATTCTGGAGCGATAGACCCAGTGACCATAATGTTCTGGTAAACGGGAAGTAAAGATGGTGTGAGTATAGTCGAGAACAATTTATAATAGATGTTAGAAAAACCATCGGGGCCAGGGGATTTGTTAGTTTTAAGGGTCTTAATCGCCGCAGCAATCTCCTCCCGTGAAATCGGGGCATTCAGGATGTCTATGTGTGATTGGGAGGGGGGAGGGAGAGTCAAATCCTTTAAGTACGCTTTAATAACGTCCAGGGTGGGCTTCACCATGGCAGAATCTGTTCCTAAGTTATATAGGCCCGAATAATATTTAGCAAACTGATCTGCAATCGCCTTGGGATCCGTTATAATGCCCTGGGTAGAAGCCAAGTGGCTTATTCTAGATTGGGCTTGCTGTTTTCTTAATTGTGCTGCAAGCAATTTGTCCGCTTTGTTGCCTTTAGTGTAGAATAACTTTTTAAGCAATTTCAGCCTATAGGAGGTTTTTGCAGACAGAATGTCATTCAGTTTTTGTCTCGTTTCAGCTAATTCCGGCAGAGATGGGGAGATTTTACGTTGAAATACTAATTTTTCAAGATCTCTAAGCTTCGTTTCCAATTGCAATTGATTCTCCTCCCTAGATTTTTTAAGAGTCTTCGCAAGAGAGATAAATTCCCCACGAAGGACTGCTTTATGAGCCAGCCAAACTGTTTGCGGGTTGACTTCCCCTCCGGAATTTTCGGCAAAATATTGTGTAATAGTCTGTTCTATATGTTGTTTGTGCTCTTCTCTAAGTAACAAGCCACCGTTCAAGCGCCACGGCAATTTGTCCCCAAGAGAGGTGTGATTTGGGATCTCAAGACCTATGGGGGCGTGATCAGACCATGTCCGTAACCCTATCCAGGCTTTGGTAGTTTGGGTGCAGGTTTGGGGATCTGCCAAAAACGCATCAATTCTCGTGTGGGTAAGGAAGCGGGGAGAAAAATATGTAAAATCTCTGGCCCCAGGATGTTTAGCCCTCCACACATCAATCAACCCTTGCCCGTGTAACAAACTAGTGAAGGCTTTAGAGTGACTGCTCTGCGACTTAGAGATAGGGCCCCTGTTACCCTTAAGACAATCTACAGTGGGGTCAGAGACCATGTTAAAATCTCCAACTACGACACATTTCCCTACTCTGTATTGGAGAAGTTTGGACAAAACCCTTTTCAGAAAAACAGTTTGATTGTCGTTGGGGGCATAGATGTTAATCAGGGAAAATGTGGTGCCAGCAAGTTCACAAATTAACATCAAGTATCTACCTGCAGGGTCAGCATGCATGCCCTTGAAAACGAACGGTGTCCTGGACGAAATAAGAATCGAAACCCCTTTAGACTTGTTGCTGGAATAGGCATGGAAATTATGGGGGAATCTCTTATTATGGAATTGGGGAGGGGCCGACTTACAGAAATGCGTCTCCTGGCAAAACAGTACATCCGTGTTGGATTTACAGGCATCGTGAAGGAGCTGGTTACGCTTGTTGGGGGAATTCAACCCCCTGCAATTTAAAGAATAAAAACGTACCATTTGCAATCAGGGCATGCACACTCACCCAAGAGGGAAACAATACATATTAGCATAGTAAGTCGACAATACCATGTACGTAAGAACAAAAATCTCAAACCAACTCTAACTAACAGCAAAGAAACAATAAGCAAATAATGCATAAGTAGAACAGAAAACCTATGAAATGTGGTTTTCAGTAGGTAACCACTGGACGACTCCGAAAGAAAAGTTCTGGAGCCTGTGGGGTAAGAGAACGATGATCAGACCTCGTCGTCAAAGGAGTTAACACTTCCAGTAGAGCTAGACAGCCATGAGGGAAAGCTCTAAAACTCAAGAAGAGCGTGACGCTTTGTGCCAATCCAGCTGCAATTTCCGCGGTGTCTGAGGGGATGATGACTTCCGCGTAGGAGACCCAGGGTCGGCAGCCGGAGTAAGACCCCACCTCTCGAGAGCTTTCTTAGCGTCGCTCACTGTGGAAAGAGTGGTGGGCGTCCCATTTCGTTGTACGATCAATTTGACCGGGTATCCCCAGCGATACGGGATGTCATTGTGCCGCAGGAGTTTTGTAATATCCATGAAAGCCTTGCGCCGCACCAGGGTTGCAGGGGATAGATCCATATAGATTTCAAGCTGTTGATATTGTGCAGGCCAATTTTCCTTCTTGCGTGCAAGAGAGAGCAATTTGTCCCTTGTTTGATAAAAGACAAACTTGGCGAGCACATCGCGGGGTACATTATCCGGCGATGCCCTTGGTTTGGGGACTCTGTGTATACGGTCCATAGCCAGTTCCAAAGTATGGAGGTCTGGCAGGGTCAATTTGAGCAAGTCAGTAACATGCTGCTCCAAGTCCCTGGGAAGCACGGACTCTGGTATGCCACGAAAACGCAGGTTGTTCCTGCGGGACCTATCCTCCAGATCAATGACTTTATCAGAAAGGCGCTCCAGCTCAGCGTGGGCCTTGGTGTGCACGTCTGCCAGCTCATTGTGCGCTTCCGCGAACTCACCCAACCTGTCTTCCAGATGCGCCGTACGCTCACCTAGATCTCTGATGTCTTTCTTGAGATCGTCGGTAAGTAATTTAATGTCGCTCCGCAATGTCTGCTGCATGTCTTGGAGCATATCCTTGATCTGTGCAGCTGTAGCTGGAGAATGCTCCGCAGTGCCATCTGCCATGCTCGTCGCTCGTGAAGCTTTGGAGGTGCGTGGCGGATCCAAGATGGCGCTGGAGTCCGCGTCCTCGCATGTGGCTTTGGGAGAGGCAGAAGTAAAAAAAGCTGTGACCGCTTTTTGGCTCTTTTTCTGAGCTTTCTTATTCCCCCTCATTTACTCGATGATTTGCTGTAGGTTTGAGGTCACTGGGGGAAGCCATTCTGTATTATTCCCTCATTCCGTTCTCCTCACAGACGGAGCGCTCGCATCAAGCGTCCATCTTAGTTAGCAGGCAAACTCCGCCCCCCTTGTGTGGAAATATAATAAATATTAAATGCAGTTATTCTGCCTACAGCGTGTGATTCCCATACTCTGATAAAAAATTATTTTTCTTAGTAACATATTTTGCAAAACTATTACAGTCCTATATGAATGAACATCCCCCACAGTAAAAAGCATAAAGGCTGCTTTTAGCCATAATGTCCATAAACCATTTCAGCTAAAACACAAATGCTGAATTTAGAGACAAAGCCGTGAATAAAACCTGCTAAGTGCCATCAACAACAAAAACGCTCAATAGATAAAAGGTTGTTATCAGTGTATCTGGGGAGTGACCAGTTAATTGAACTCATCTCACTAATCAAGTCCCCAAAAATATATTTGTAATGTGGCAAATTGTGTCATAAAAGGTTTTCAAATCAGATCATTCTTGAAAGAAAGTCATATATCTTCACAGTAGTTTATATTCGCACTGGGCAGTCATTGAATGGAATTCACAGAAAAGTTTGAAGTAACTAAAAGAAAAGCATGCAAATAATTTGAATACATTAGTACTGAAGACACACAGCGGGAGTTTGGAAGTTAGAAAGATTGCCAATTAATAGGATCGAGTTTACTGTACAATTACAGCCTGAAAAAATACACTGCATCAGTTTCCAAGCTACAGAATGCACAGCATGTTGAATTGTTCAGATTCCCCCCTTCCAACCTCTGGTTTAGTTAAATACATTCCAAAAACACATGTAATTAGCCTTTAGAACAAAAATCATTTACCGATTTGATTCTTTTTATTTAAAAATCAATATGTACAATGATAGGTAGGCAAAATACAATTTATATAATCCTATAATTAATCACATTTTAGCCAGATATTTTCTTAATTGGGGGTGTGCACATATACCCATTAAGCAATAGGATTGAACAGAGACACATAAGTAATTTAAACTCTTGCCAAAAGTACCTCCACATCCATGATATAGGAAGTGTAAAAACATCTAATAAACTTCTAATAGCTTTAAAAAAAAGTATCTTTGCCCTAATGTGCATCCACCGTGAGCAGTCACTGTGCGAGATCACTTAATAAGACTGTTACATCGTTCTCAACCCACATATTACCATCTGGGGGGTACATGTAAAAGCCAAAACTGCTGAAAGGGTCTAGTGGTGCCTGGCATGTAAGGTGGAAAGTAGTGATGGGCAAATTGCTGCGAAAATTCGGCGGCGTTAAAAAAAAAAAAAAAAAACGCCGGAGCCGTTTCAATTTTTTTTCGCTGTTACTGAATTTCACGGGAATTTTTCAGCAAAACAGCCCAAATTCGCCCATCACTAGTGGAAAGTTAAAGCACATACTTTAAAATCAGTGGAAAGGGAAGTTAATGCACACACTTAATAAATGAATTAAAATACGGTAACCAATTATCTCAGTGATTCAATTGTTGCTGGAATCTGGCACCACAATAAGTAAGGGGAAGACTATTATACTGAATAGACTTCAGAGATGGATACAGTTTAGATAAAACATCCCAAGGGCAGATTTCATTCAACCCATGAGGAGTAACAGTGTCCAATCGATAAATCCACCTAGCTTCTTGTCTTAGTAATGCCAAGTCCCTGTTGCTACCTCTTGGTAGTTGGGTTTGGAAGTCTATTGCCATGCAAAGAAATGTGGGTAGTCCATGTCCCATCTGTAAAAAATGTCTCACATTTGGCTGTTTTCTCTTTTAGTGGTTTACTTATGTCCGATCTGTGATTGGTGATCCTGTCTCTCAGTGGGGTAGTGGCCTTACCTACATAGTAGAGGTCACATAGACATGTAACAATATATACCACAAAGGATGTGGTACAAGTGAGTTTATATTGAATTTTGAACCTCTTGCCGTTTGTGGATGGGGGAAGTTTTTCCCGTGAGCATTGATCTGCATGTAGTGCAGTCAGGATAGCCGTAGCAGCCCAGTTTTTGTTGTTCAGTCAGCCAACTAGTGGTCATCTAAATGTTTTGTTTTTGCATAAAGCTCCAGTAAATGCCGCAATCTGCTATATATAGCATTATATATAGCTTTTTTGGCAGGCAGTTGTTTCTCCTGCTTAATGTGACTGAATGTGTCACAGTGGGACCTGGATTTTACTATTGAGTGCTGTTCTTATATTTACCAGGCAGCTGTTATCTTGTGTTAGGGAACTGGTAACTGGTCCCCTTCCCATTATTCTGTTGTCAGGCTGCTGGGGGGGAGGGAGGGGGTGATATCACGAGTGACTGAAGTCTATCAGAGCACAAGTCACATGAATGGGGCAGCTGGGAAACGGACAATATGTCTAGCCCCTATGTCAGATTTCAAAATAAAAATCTGTTTGCTGTTTTGAGAAATGGATTTCAATGCAGAATTCTGCTGGAGCAGCACTTTACTGATGCGTTTTGAAAAAAACAAAACATTTTTTCCCATGACAGTATCCCTTTAAATAAACTTCCATTCGAGTTGTGAGTATATTCAAATTTATTAGAGTAAAAAAAAATTCACATACATTTGAAATTCAAGGAGCTGAGGTCTGTCATATATTCTCCCACACCACAAGTACAAAAAAAAATAATTTCCTTTATACAAAACTGGCAAAACTGAAAGCAAATGGCTAAACACAGGATAAGACTTATCACACATTCTTTCTGCACTCCTGCATACTGAATTAAAGCTAAAATGCAGAATACTCTTGTGCTAAATTCTGGTATATTCCCAATGTAAATACAGAGCTAGACCAAAAAAGGAAGCATAACAGCATGTTATGGAAAACCCATTCTGCAGTGTGAAGGGAAGAATGATCCCAGTTATAATGGAATCTGAGAACATCCCAACACATTCCTGGAGAGTAATGACTCATCTACCATAAAGGATTGCTGTTTTGGTTATCTTTAGTCTGGAATGTACTGTAGGAGTTACCTGGTTGTTCCATTCAACATGCAATCTCAGCAGTCCAAACAAGCTGCAACACGAATCTGAAATGTGATTCCTCTTCATAACAATATTCCAATTACTGCACACAATTAACATGCAATATACTTGTTTTTTGTACTATATTTTAATGAAGAAATACTGAAGCTACCTTGTTAAATTAATCTTCCCTTATAAGTAGGAATTGTTTTTTCCTTAAAAAAAATCCAGGAGAAAAAAAGATTATTTGTTTTTGTATCTGTATACTGTCAAAACTGTCATAATTAACAATTGTCATCAGACAGTTTATGCAGAGTAAATGCCATCTGGATATATCTGGCAGAGGCTGGAAGTTAAGAATGTGTGAATGCTGCCATTTAATCCAAAATTAGTGATATTTATATCAAGTAAATGCACAATTTAATTCTGCAGACATAGAGACCAAACTTAAAACATGAGTTTTTGCAAAAGTATGTGAACACCACAAAGTACTTTTCCATCAGAATGTGAAAAGTTGTTTTATTTATTAATATAATGTTACAATGCCTTCAAAAAAACCAGGGTTTCTCATTCCTGACCCAGGGACCCATTAGAAGTATACATATGGATATACTGTATATGTGTGTGTATTTTTACATATTCATATACAGTATTCTTATGTGATGTGGTTGTAGGTAGCACAGAATGTAGTTCACAGGCACAGTTAAAAGTTCTCCCTGCCCTGTACCTGCCATAAGCTTTAATGATGCTCAGACGGGCCCTTGGGGGTTTGATCTGATATGTTTTGTAATATTGATGTTTACAGTTTCATCTTTTCTCTCTCTAGAACAGCAATCTGAGGAACAGTCACTAACCCTGTACACTGTTTTAACTTGTTACATTAGTTGATACATTTCTTATCTTTGGCCCAGCTGATTATAATCCTTGAGTTATAATTGATACAGCCGTTGTGACTAGTCCACAAAGAAATTTATCAACTGAAGTAGCAAATTGTAAAGGTAGCAAATGTGGACAGGGCATCAGATCAAAACCGCACCAAACCATTATTGCATATATATTTAAACTCCACATTTGTGTAGTTTAGCTTTAGCCAAATCCTGCACAAACTCAAAGGAATTCGAAGGAAAAAAAGAGAAAAGAAAAAAACAGTGTAGTGTTCAACACTCACTCTTATCAGTGCTGGAAAACTCCCACCTTATATAATGCTTAGAGTTCCGGGGTAAAGGTGAAAATATAACTAACATGCATCATTGTTACTTAACTTCCTGATCTTTGTTCGCACCACTAGTGCTAGGAGTATGAAATGCAATTTTACATACATCTTACGATTTTTCGGCCGACATCTATCAGGAAATTGATCAGCCAGGTTAAAAAATCTTTGTCGGCCCCAGTGCAATCTATCTATGTTTGCAGGGCCAAGCAGGCTGCTCCCCTTTGTTTTCCTGGCAAATTGGTCTTTTTAGTTGATGGTCAATTCGTATGATCATACGATCGTTCCGAGAAAATCGTGGTCTCACGATGAGGATCGGATCTTTTAAAAATCTCAACATCTATGGCCAGCTTTAGATGTACTATGTACTTTGTACATCCTTGACTGATTGCAGTGTATTGTCTGCAGACCAAAACTGCACAAGAAGAAGGCTGATCTAGTCCTGGGAGGCAGAAATGCCAATGGAGACACTTCTGTTATTATGTCAGATTCATAACATGATATACACAGAGAGTCAGGTTTCATTGTCCGAGAGTTGAGTAACTTGCAGGTAACAAAACACTAGCAATAACTTTTCATTCATTTCAGTGGCAATCATAAGGAGCCATGAATGTGCTGTGGTGGCTTTTACATTTCTAAACATTAATCACATGACCTGCAAGAGCATTGAGTGGGTATAGGCAACTACCAGTAAGAGGGAAGGGAAGCATTTTTGGGTGTTTTGTCACCTGCCATTCAAGCATTCATGTGGCAAAACAGCCAGAATCACTGCATGTACCATTGCTCTAATGAGTGCTACTATTATTGTGTACAACTGTGTCTCCTACAAGGGCAATCAGTTGTCCAATTTATCTACCTAAAAGAAATAATGAAAATCAATATTAGCCAGAAACAGTTGGGGTCATTTATAATGTTTGCGCAGTGCATACTTATTCACAGATGGTTGTATTGCCCATGCTTTTTCCTAAAAGATAAAATACTGCACTTCTGTGCCTGTCTTTAAGCATTATTAAACAAATGATTTATGCTTTTCACATTGGCCAGAGGGGGCTGTCATCTTGTAACTTTGTTAAACCTCTTTGCAAGACCAAGACTGTGCACAAGTCAAATAATACTGTATCTGCCATAGAAGCCGACACAGCAAGACTAATAATCAGAATATTGGGTTTCCCTGCAGAGCAGTTAGGGACTATCTGAAGTTTCCTATCTGCAGCTGTCAGAGCAAGTTTAACTAAGGGTGAATTTCACTGCATACAGTCAGGTTTCTTATAAAAACTGTACACATTTTTTTAAATTAAAATGTATTGGAGATAGATTTATTTTTCATTAAAGAAAGTAAAAATGGGATTTTATTTTTTTGACTTCACATACCCTTTAATTTACAAAGCACCTGAATTTGCTGCTGATGAAAGAGGTTGCCCTAGTCTTTAAAGCTTATTTTTACACAGTCTCCAGAGATCAGAGAATAGAAAAACAAATGTATTCTAAATTGCAAGGCCTAACTACAGATTGAATGAAAAACACAACTGTAAAATAGACTAAGCATTACATAGCTTATCTATCCCTGGGGTCACTTTATAGCTCTAGAGAGGCCAGAAGATGAAAACACACAGTAGACATCTTTATTATCAAGAAATAGAATGTATTATAAAGATGCAGCAACCTGCAGTAATCGTTCCTCTCTGCAGAAGTGATATATGTATAAAATGATTTAATGGACTACAGAGGTCACACACAAACTGGCACAATCATCAAAGATATTTACTACTAGTAATCTATGTAGTTGTAGAGTCAGAACACAAATTCATTTTTACTCTCGCTAATTAGATTCACTGTCACTCTTTTTTCTCATGTGCAGGAACAGGTATAACTGAACAATCATTTAAAGTGCCCAGAATGATCAAGATGTACAGATTCCAATTTATGCTCCTATATGCTCACACTTGGGGACACAATATATCTAAGTATTGAAATAAAGCTTACCCAGATAGCAAAGTTTTACATTAGGACAGTCCTGTTAAGTGTTACATTACTAGTTTAATTGCCAAGCTTTTGAAGCTTTCTTCCATTCTCATGAATCCCAGCAGTTTCTAGGTTCCTGCTACTGACCAGTTTTGAGTTCTGTTTGCCTCCACCACCTGACCATCCCTCCTCCTCCTAAGGGAAAGAGCCCTTACCTGGAAATCCCCAGATCTCAAGCATTCTGGATAACAGAATGTGAGTGTGTGAGAGTGTGAGTGTGTCAGACCTATCTATACACTCAAATATAAAATATATAACAATACATATACAAACTGTAGATGCCAAAATAACAATAGCCTTGAACATTATGCCTGTTCAAGAACTCATCCATGCCAATCTTAAAAAGATTAATAGAAAACAACCCTAAACTTAATAGTCTTTCATCGTAGTTTAAATATTCAATTAAATATTCAATTACCTTTCCTTTAAGTTTTAAAGAAACAGCAACACCTCAAAATCAAAGGAATGGCACTATTATGTACTATTGCCCTGCACTGGTACAACTAGTGTATTTGCTTGTAAAAACTATCATATTTTACATAAGCAATTTGACTTCTAACTAGCTTTTTCAGAAAGGTCTTTATAAATACACCATTAAACCCTCAAAGTAATGCTGCTCTGAGTCCTCTGTCCATCCTTCTTTTCTTCTATTATATACATATGGGCTTCAGTATCAGACTTCCTTCTTTCAGCCTTAACCTCCAGGGCACGGTGACTATGAATATTTTCATTCAACCAGGTCATGGTATATCTAGTATAAAGTAATACTAAAACAACTGGACTTGCGGAGTAATTTCACTACTCACCCAAGGTGAGTTCAGTTCAAATGATTGGTATGGGAAGTCCTTGGCATATAAACTCTTCCACTAATCCAATCACAATGGCACATTGACATCTGTAGTGGTGAGGTGCTATTCTGCGGGGTTACTGTGATAGGATTATCAGGGTATCATGCAACTCCTAGAAATGGGTGTTACTTGTGAGAGTTGCATGGCTCGGACTAAGCCGGCATGACACTGGGGAAAGAAAAAACGGTGGGCCCCCGGCTCCAGTGGGCCCCACCAGCCCAGATCCTCACCCTGGTTTTCTTCCTTCTGGCAAAAAAAGCAGTATGCTCTCTGCCCCGCATGCACAAGTGCGTACTGATGCTCGCTGGCGTGCATGTGCTGGGCTGCCGGACTGGAGCCTCTGAGGCAGCATCCCCCAGGGTCCGGAGGGGGGGGCCCTGAGGCAGAAGCCACGGTGAGCCCTGTGCCCCCCAGTCCGACCCTGTTTGCATGAATGAATGTGTGTAGTGTTCTGAAACCGCAGTGGTACAGATGTCAGAACAGCATCTGTATGTAGCAGACAGGTGGTGTGGAAGAGTTTATATGCCAAGGATTTCCCACACCAGTCTGTTGAACTGAAGAAGCTGCTTGGATGAGTAGTGAAGCTTCTTCAATGATTACTCAAGTCCAGTTGTTTTAGAATTGCTTAAACTAGATACTCCAGGACATGAGCTTGAGAATGCACAGTTTGCTCCTCTCTCCCTTTTCCTCTTCCTTCTTTCTCGTCCCTCTTCCTCCCTGCTATAATCTGAGCCCAGAGCTAGGAGTGAGTAGAATGAGATTCAGGCAGGAAATTATGTGACACCAAGCTAATATGGCAGCAGCCATCCTAAACAAAAAGCTTCAGGTATGGTAAAGCATTCTACAGAATAAATATAGCATTCTAGCTAATTCTAGTGGCTAATCTATTGGCAATAAATGGCTTCAGTAGCTTTCCTTTCTCTTTAAGCCTGCTAAATCACTGAAACATTCAATAATATAAGGCCAATAGGGTAATTTTGCCACCAATATAGATTCTTGCAGCTTAGTTACTATCAAGTACAAGCTTTTTTTTTATTACAGCAAAAAGGGAATCGCTTTTAAAAATTAGAATAAATTGTTTAAAATGCACCCACTGGGAGATGGCCTTGCAATAATTCTGAAGTTTCTGAATAACGGGTTTCCAGAAAGGGATCCCAAACCTCTATTATCAAAATGTATTTTTGCTTAACAGTAAGCATGCACTCCTAACAAACTGAAAAGGCAGTACAGCATACTAATAAGATATATTTTACAGGAATATCACATCCTTATGTAAAACAAGCTATGAGACAAAAATCAATGATACCGACCGCAGGGGTCATTCCCTCAACAAGTCACTTACTGTAACCATAAAACATTAATAATTGGGCATGCCACCTACATAAAGTAAACTGAGAAAGTTTTTTATATTCTCAAAGATAGAGGTATCCCTGAACTGTCTTGATGGTCACTTTGGTAAGATTCAAAGATGCCAATCATCATTTCTGATTTCCAATACTTAATTCGTACTTGACATTTGTTTTGTTTATTTACTTCATTCTATTTGTTAAAAGTTATTTTATTTGAAAAGTATAAAGAAATAAAAACATTATGAAGAAGAAAAAAAAAAAACAAGCTATAAGAACACATAGGTATATTTATCAAAGAGTGACGTTAATAGTGAAGTTCGGCCACTAGAGTGAAATTCTGCCACTCTCCATTCATTTCTATGGGATTTTTATAGGCGTATTTATCAAAGGGTGAACTTTCACCCATTGATAAATACGCCTTTTAAAATCCCATAGAAATGAACTGAGATCTGCGGAATTTCACACTAGTGGCGGAACTTCACTTTTTGCTAAATTTACCCCATAAACTCTGTCATCTGTGGTATACGAGCAAACACAGAGAAACTACTAAAAATAAACAGTAGGTATAGCAGTGTTTGAAATATTTACCATACTATAATTATTGGAGTGTCCTGTAAATTTGCATTAACGGCTTACCTTACATAAAATGTAAATAAATAGCTTCATAGAAACTGCCTATGGCAAAAATATATGCCCTAGTTCAGACCTTTCAATGCCACTACTGGATTTAGCCACCAGCATTCAGAAGTGGACTTGGGGGGATTTCTTCTTTCTTTTTTTTTTTTAATTATATAGGCACCGGATGCCCCCCTTTATAAATACAGCCTTGTGTATGTTAGACATCTTTGGTTTCTTCTCTGATCCAAGATGCATGTTTTCTGGCAACACCTGGTTCAGCAAGATCAAATAATTCAGAACCCCATCTTTTCTGAGTTATGCAATATATAGCTACAGGTATTTTGTAGAAATAAGGGACAGTATAACATATATTTTGTGCCTGTTATTTTTATTAAAAAATATATATATTATAAATCACTACTACAACTTTTGTTTTGTTTTCATTTTAAACTGCCCCACTTTCCTACCTCTGGAGTTTTCGAGGTTGGCTCCATAAAAATGAGTGCCTCCTTTTGGGGCCTGTGTCTTAGGTTTACATAACAAGGAGTCTCTAATACAGGGAAATTAACTGGGAAGGGCATTTAGATGAACTATTTTCTGCTGTTCTCACAAATGCTCTGAAAACAGAAATACGATCAAAATTGAGTGCTTTTAAATTTGATGTTCTAAAAAATAAAAAGATACAGTACTTTTGCCACGAAAAACAAACAAATAATTTCCATCACAAGCCCTAGTTATTGGACATTTATCAACAGGAGTACATTGCTTCTTTAAAAAAAGGCAGGGCTTGTCATATGTGTTACAGCATTATAAGCAAGACATAACCATAAAACCTGTGAAAAACATACTACAAACCCTTGAAAAAAAAAAAACACACTGTTGATGGAAAATCTTAAGCATTGCTGCATTGTGGCTGGAATTTGTGAAGCCCTGTTAGTTACTTATACTGTATCTCTTGGTGTTACCCTAAACTAAACCTATTAAGCATTCAAGTAAGTACACTACCAGTTAACTACACGTTTTTGGATTACAAAATGTCAGCCTGCTTCACAGAATACTCTTTCTTTGAAAAATATATGTTCCCATCTCATTTCTTTGTGTCTGGAATAGTTTCTCTCCATGGATCAAATATCAACATATATTGATGTATGGAAACCTTAATGGCCAAAGGTACATTCGTGATCAGTAAGTCAGCTCTTCAAACATCTGCCAGTAACACCTTTACAGTTGCTATTACTGACTGTTCACTTCAGAAATAAAGTCAAAGTAATTGTGCTAAATAAAAATAATATTTCAGCAGTAGTTTCAAGCCAATGTGGTATGCATAAAAGAACGCGACACATTCACTTCGTCCTTTTCAGCCTCAACTATTTTGAGGCATGAAAAATTCACTTTAGAAAGTGACTTGTATACTACAGGGTCACGATTCAAATGCCTATCACACCATCCCAAACTAAACAGAGCACGAGTTTCATTCAGAAGCACCATTGTGTAAGATGTCATGGCTTGATAAAATTCTTTGTGATCAAATGATTGATGTAGAGCTGTATGCCAGAAAGCCAGGTACTTAAGTTTTGTATAATAAGCAGCTCTTTGAAGTTACAGAATCAGCAGTGTACTTTATTTTGCTGGATGACGTGGTATAGGGTGAACAGCTCTTAAAAATTATACAATAAAACGGTTTTACTTCTCATTTCTTTATTTTGATAAAGGAACAGTTCAGTGTAAAAATAAAAACTGGGTACATAGGCTATGCAAAATAAAAAATGTTTCTAATATACAGTAGTTATCTATAAAGGCTGGAGTGACAGGGAGATTAGTCGCCTAGCGACTCCCTTACCACCCCCTTGGCGATTCGTATTCTTACCAGCGGGAAGGCATTTCTTGGAGATCTGCAGTAGAGAAGATTTGTCGCTGGGTGACTAATCTCCCTGTCTGCCACCACCCTAAAGGTCGCCATATATGGGCAGATTAAAGCTGCCAATATTGGTTCATTGGACCGATTCGGCATCTTATCTGCCCGTGTGTGCGGGCGTCTGACGGGTCTCCCCAATCTGTATCTGGCCAAAAACCGGCCTGATATAGATCGGGCATGTTTGATTTTTCCTGCAATCGAGGGCCGTAGTCCTACGATCCATCGGCCCCCACTTTCTTCGTATTATCCGATCCTTTGGCCCTAGGGCCGAACATTTGGATTAACCGGATATCGCCCTGCCGTTAGTTGGCAAATCTGGGAAAGATCCGCTGGTTTGGTGACCTTGCCAAACAAGCAGACCTTATAGTGTGGCCACCTTTACTCTGAGTTAGTCAACGACTTTAAGGGGGACCACATGGGACATAACTGTTCATGGAGTCTGCAATTAATCCTTAGCATGCAGGTCAGATTCCAAAGCAAACCGTTATGACCCATGTGGCCACCATCAAGGCACTGATTGGTTACTGCCTTGTAACCAATTAGCAGAAACAAAGGGGTATATTTATCAAAGAGTGAAGTTTGAGATCGTCACAGTCCTCTAGAGTGAAATTCCGACACTCTCCATTCATTTCTATGAGATTTTTAAAAGAGTATTTATCAATGGGGGAAAGTGAAAGTTCAACTTTTTGCATGCTTATGTTGCTCTCCAACCTTTTCACATTTGAATGTGGCTCATGGGTAAAAAAAAGTTTGGGGACCCCTGTTCTAAATGTTCTTAAATTGTAAGCTTACTGTGACAAGGACCAAATGAAAGATGTATAATCTCTACAAAGCACTGTTGAATATGTTGGTGCTATATAAATAAATAGAATACATTTACTGCATTAGCCCCTTTTTATCTCAGCCAGCTAGAGAACCTCAACCAGCAGGGGAACTAACAGTTACACCTTGTTGTCTTTGCCTAGGCAGCCCAGTCCTGCTCCCTGTGCTAATCTTCTCGCCGCAGGCTGCGGCAAATAGAAGGTGCCTGAATGTGCATGAGCAGGGGACGGAACAGCGGGGGAACCCAGTGGCAGGGGACCCAGATTCCGAACCTGCACCTAGATGTTTAATCTATGTTTGTTCTGCTCATCTGACACTAGTCTAACTTAAGCACACATGCAGTACATCCAGAATAAGGTACTGACATATAGGAATTAGCAGGTATACTTTCACCTCTGAATGCACTTTAGTATTTATTTTTTATGCACATTAAAGAGGCCATTCCTAAGACATGAAAACGTTTATTCTGCTATTTACTGGAATTCATAGAAGTCAATTTTTAATACATTCATCATTTCATTTGTGGTAACTGGTTTTTTTTTTATAGAATCAAAGTACACCAAGGAGAGGCGTTTATACATTATTGTTGCTGTACAGACTGCTGTGATTGATAATGTCTGCATTGTAATTTGATTAAGTGTTACAATATGTTCAGAGCACTTCAGAAAATTAAAACTGTGATGAGGCAGTGTAGGAGTTGTATAGACAATCATGGCTTGAAGGCGAAACTCTGCACAACCAGACTGAGGCAGTCCCTAGCTTTGTGTTTTTATTGGTATGATGGGGGGGGGGGGGTAGCAGACGCATGCAGGCTGACATACAAGAGTGCCAAGATATATGCTTTGAGCATTACCTATTATGCAGCTCCACATTAATCATTATTAGTAATGATGCAACACTATAATATAAATGGATGTATACAGTGAATATATAGATTACATGCAAAAATATACTGAAAAATCAATACAAAAGGTAAAGATAGCCCAGTTTAAAAGAGTTTACATATTAGGATTAATTGATAACTCTACCACTTTCATCGGTCTAGTATAACCTTATAAATAGTATGCTTTCCAATGCAGTTCATTTAAACCAGTGATCCAGGAGCATGCAACATGTTTCTTGCCACCTGCTTTGATGTTCCTCCCCATGCCATGATTTGATGCAAGTAAATCCTGCTTCACCCTACTCATGGCCTGCTGCAGGTTGGCAGTCCACATCGGGCTACCAGCAGCCAATCACGTCTGTTTTTTGGAAACATTTTTTTTTAAGCCTTTGTGGCTCCCCCAACTTTTTTTTATATTTGACTGTGGTAAAAAGGTTGATGTTTCTAAATTACCGAAGTGTAGAACGGGGATAAAATATATCCTCTATGTAAAAAGACACACAACGACACATGATGTACTGCCACTGACAAAGCAATTCTTTGTCCCAGACAACTGAAATACTGTGCTGATAATTAATGTAATTATTACACAGGCAGCCCCTGGAATATATAGTTAGTTTTACAAACTATTCTATAGGAGTGTTCTTCAACAAAGGATTCACATTTCTTCCTGCACAACAACAACCACCATACATCAACTTTACATTGTATATTGAATATTTATGGTAGTTGCAGTCCTGCAAGGCCTGGGGGCCAAATAAAAACAGGTTTTCATAAACCAACTCAATTTTTAACATGATATGTCAGTATGCTTGAAAAATTGCCTTTATAATTAGGAAATTAATCTAGAATAAGAATAAAAGGAATGATCTGGAGTGAACAGTACCCTGAAAATACTTTAGCACTGATGTTAATGTGAATTGCTGGCAGTTAACTGCTGGAAACTGCCTTCTCCTACATTTTCTGGAGGTCATTCAATTCACAGTGTCTTACCACACTAATATCAGTGCTATGGTATTTCCAGGATATTTGTCACCTGCTGGTAGTGCATATTTCTCGCAGGCGACAAATCTTTTTGTTGACAGATCTATTGTCTTTCAGGATTACTGCTAAATGAGGAACTCACCCAATAAAATAAAATTGGCCATGTATAGAAAGAGAATGATCCATATATATATACTATATATAGTGTGATTTCCCATTTCTGCTCCCATTGGGGAGTCATGATTTATAGATAATAGAACATCTATTTGAGGAAAAATAGAGGTAGAAGACTAATTGTACTGTATATGTTACTTTCAAATAAGTAAAATAATATATTCAGAACTATAACTGAGCTGTGCATCTGATGATTACTGTGATGGGTCAGCATTTTTACATCTTAAAAACCAGTTCAGCAACATCTGTAGGTAACAGCCAATAAAGGCCATTTACACAAACACCAGGTTTAGAGAAAAGTAGTGCCCTGAAGATTTCATTCTACTCAACCTGTGATAATCAATAATGACTGTGTAATGCCCCCCCTACTAAGAAACAAAAAAAATATATATTATATTTAAAAAAAAAAAAAAAAAAAAAAAACTAGCTGTAGTGAGTGAGGGGCCATTGGTTAATTGTCAGTAAGCTTTATAACCCTGGGAACATGTTTATGCCTTTTTTTTTTTTACAACAATGTGGACAGCTGTTCTAAAAGGTTCCAAAAGCTTTTGTTGTTCCCTGACATACCTGGAATACCTCTAACGGCTGTTCCCATCAGAAGGTTGCTTTTGTTACAGTTTTTCACTTTAATGTGACATGCCAACAGGGACTTCCATAATCAAAATGCACCAGCATTTTCTTCTTGAAATCATACATTGTGCAAAGCTAAGTTTATTCCCATCAGAGTCCACATAATGCAAAGTGACAAAGCAAGCTCAGTGAATACTGCACCAGCTCTAGTTTTCCCATCACTGTTTCCCCAGGCAGATCTGGGCATTTGCAAACCAATTGGACAAGCCTGACACTGGAGAAGGAAATGGAACTAGTAAATGAAATATCCCAGGCTCATTTCGCCTTCATTTCGTCTACACAGAATCTGCAGTTCTTTCTCTAAAATATAATTATGTGTGTATGTGTGTGTGTGTGTGTGTGTGTGTGTGTGTGCCTGCCACATCAGGGGCGCTAACGCCAACCGGCCACTACCCCTCCCCCCACTGCCAGTTAGGTAACCAACCAACCTAAGTATTTTTGTGTAAGGGAGTAAGCCAGAGTATCTGGAGGAAACCTCCACAAGCGCTGGTTGGAATCAAACCTAAACCCCACCATTGTAAGGCTTTTTCATTAAGAAACAATTCCATTTTATTACCAGTTATTTAAAAAATAATAGCATATTTTATAGAATAATATGGCGTATACAACATACAGTTATAAATATTGAGCAGAGGAAAATAGGTCCTTCTCATTACAGTTTATAATCTTAAAGCGGAACATGTACTTTCATTCCAAACATAACGGGCTATTTTGAGTTTGTGAACATATCATTTATATATGAATTAAAATCAGCTTTTGTGATACATCTGTATTAAACCTCAGTATCTACTGCAGACTGACACACTTTGATCAGTTAGTAAACAGCGGGGATGTTCAACTTGTAGTTCTCTAGTTGAACAAAAGTCCCCAGAATCCTTTTAGCTGGAGCTGTTCTTATCATCGTGTATAAGGCCACAGATTGTATTATTATTTGCAGTTTCCTTTAAACAAATCCAGCAAATGTATTATATCACTTTTCAGCAACATCTCATTTTTTTTTGCGGGTATGGCAGCAAGTTACGATCCATTACCCCACTGCTGTTGTAGAGGTATCAAGATATCATCAAGATATCATAACAGATGACTGTGTCAACTTTTTGATTACACACTAATGAGCAGGGCCCTCTTTAACTCTTGTGTCATATTTGTAAACATTTGTAAATAATAATCCTCATCATAACAAAAGTCATCACGCAGGGTCAGAACAAAAGGTGACCATCCCGGGGCCTTCCGGTTAAAATGGAGCCACAGAATTTACTGTTAGTATCTCTGTGAAAACACCTGGATGAAAACACTCACAAGGGAACTGCATGCGCACTTAAACAAAAATGCAAATAAATTGCTGTTTCTATTTTATTTAGAAATCTATTTTGGCAGAAATCATTCTGTGAATAAAACATGGTTTGCAGCAAAACTTTACAGATGACTTTTGCTGGTTATATTTGCATACACATCACTTTGCACCTGATGAATTCCACTTTGACCCCAGATACATGAATGAGTTTATATACCGGTTCATAAGCAGGCATCGTCAACAAACAGAATAATTACAGTACAGTTACTCCTATAAAGTCAACCTGTGGCTGGTTGGACTACACATACCAGCATCCCCTCATAAGGCTTTCAAATTAGGAAGGCTAGGGGCAGCTGCATAACAAAAGCTGGGAGCTGGAGGCAGATAGAGGAAACCAGACACCTGACAAACTACAATGCAACGATGTGAAGCCACCTGGATCCCCATGCAGCGGAGGCAGAGCAGGAGACTTACTTCGGAAATGCTCTGAGGCGTAATAGTAGACATCTTCATAGCCCTCGTGGTAATCCTCCTCAGGTCGATACTTTTTACCTTTTCTCCTCCGGGATCTCCTGATCTGCCGGACAAAGCCAAGGAACCTGTCCATGCCTGACTATGGAGCTTCACAGTTGCTTAGTACAGAGAAGGGTGCTTGGGTGCAAGGCAGTGCTTGTAAACATCCGCTGGGGAGTCACTACTGCTGTGTCTGTGTTTGCTCAGTGCCAAGCTTGTCCTCTGGATGTACCTGGCTGCCCAACAGCTGCCTCCTACATTCACACCCTCCGCACTGGTTTCTTGCCAGAGAAGCAGACACAAGCACAAAGCAACCAGGGCTCTTTTCAGAGCAGAGTAAAGTTGCCTGATGCTGCAAGTGTGCCTGTGTGCGAGGTAGCCCTGCATTAACATGTTTCGCCCCCCTCCCTCTGTTGCCGGGTCTCCATCATTGGAGAGGGGCTGAAGGGAGGGAGTGTGTGGAGGGAGACGCCTTACAGCCAGGGTTGAACCATTGTGCTGCAGAGAAGGTATAATAGCGGGAGGTAGGATTGCCACTGCCTTCTGTTTGTTGGGGACTGGCTAGAAAATCAAAATGAAGATTAGCCCTCCCCCTTCCTTCAGCCAAGCCAAAAGGTGGTGTAACCCATACAACACAAGAGTACTACTACTGTACCATGCAGCCAGGGGATCTGCCGTAGGGAGACTTAAGCATAGCAACACCAAAGACTAGCAGCAATGTGATCTGTGCTCCTACCAAATAATATCCTAAACATCCTGCAATAATATGAGAATACAAATCCATGCCCTGCAGTCTTATTAAAGCAGGTAAACTGCTCACAGTCACATGCTGAAATATTTATCAGGAACCCAGAAACCCCCACATTTCATGATCTATAAAAGCAATCAGCCTTGTACCTTTCTATATTCATGAAACGCCTCTGTGATTTAAAATAACCTTATATTTTACAACAGAGAGTACATTATTTCTTACTTATTATTTTCATACCAACTGTCCCATTTTTAGAGGGACAGTCCATCTTTTGACAACTCAACCTGCAGTCCCTCATTTGTACTGTTTTTCTCTGCACTGAACTGCCAGAAAAAGAAACAAAGTTTCTAACTTAATTGGCTTTTGGCAGAGAGCTCAAAACATCCACAACAGAAGTAATTGTAACAATACAAGATAACAGGTCCCTTGGGAAAAGTTAGACTCACAGCTTAAAGGGCAATTCACCTTCATTAGCAAAACTGTAATAACTGAAAAAACCCACAGAAATATGTTCAAACTATATATAACCTGCGAAATTCTGTAAAATTAACATGGTAATTAGGGAGTGTGGCCACAAAAATGGGTGTCGTCAAAAAAATGGCGAGGATACGCGCGCCAACTTTTTTGTCCCTCTTTTTAAATAAAAAGATTGGGAGGTAATGTTGTCCCAAAATGTTGGGAGGTATGTTATCACTATACTAGACGTTACTATATACAGCGCTACCCACTGCATTACTTGTCAGTATGTGAGAAAAGCATTGACATTCATCTCAAACAACCTACAAGATTAAATATATATTTAAAAAAAATGAATTTATGTTATTACACAAGGAGGACAAATACTTCATGAGAAAATGTAGTTCAAATAAAACATTGAAAGAATAAGAAAGCATTTATCAAAAATACAAAACGTGTGACTGCTGTAACCAAACATTTCACATAATGTTCAAACAATGTTTGACAGTAATAGGGATTGATAGTACATTTAAGCCCCAGAGGTGGCAATACAGAGAAATGACAGATAAGTGGATATTTCGTTTAGAAGCCAGGCAGCTATATATATAATTTATTATATGGTGAGGAGAGTCAGAGGAAAATCCCTAAAACATTTATTGCATTGCTTTCCATGTTCATTCACAAGTGCAGAGTGCCAAGCGCTATTCCTGTGCAAGGTTCCATGGTTTCTTTTACCCACAAATGCTGTTCTTTTCCCATTGCCATTGCATTGACCAAGCAGGGTTGTGATAAAAATGTTCATTGTCAGTTGATGTCATATCCAGGTTTTCGCTGGGGTATTTCAGCCCTCTCTGCTGCTCCCAGGGGGACGAAGCAATAACGCTGCCGCACCCCATCGCCCACCTGTACTTAACTTTTCAGCATTGCAGCATGTCAAGGGGGGCAAAGTCACTAAAAGTCACTAAAGGGCTCTGCCACATTTCGCCAGGCGTAAATCGTGACCACTACACTAATTCACAAAAATTCGAAGTTGCGTCTCAGCAGGCAAACGCTGGCAAAGTTTCGCTATCGTTAATTCATCAGTGAGAGCATTTCCTAGCGATCGTGCGATAGCATTCAATTCTGCCTACCGAAACTTAGTACTCTTATGCTAAGATCAACTTGAATAGTACATAAAGGTTGTATAGATGTCGGTTAAAATGCTTGAAGTGGCCACTTATTATTACAAATTTTCAAACAAGCAAAATAAAGACAAAAGAGATCTTCTAATGCCCTAGACATGAGCCCACCCGAAAACAAACGTGGCATGCCCCTCAAATTGGTTAAACAAATTTTGTTAACAAAGAAATCTTTAATAGTTATAACTTTTGAAGGAAATCCCGCTTTAAAAAATGAAAAAACGCTAGTTTTTTTTTACAACTTTTGTGACTTTACGGCATACAGGATATGATGCCACTGACATAAGATTGAGGAGGATGTATCTTCATCTTATCAGTTCGCCTGGTCTAAGGTGGTGAATGAAACTCTGGAAAAAAAGGTAACGTTCTGTAAAATTCGCACTTTAGTGAATTTGTGGAGTAACGATTGCTCAACCGAGTGAAAATCTGGCGATAGGGCGCAAAACTGCACAAAAATCTTTTTCACTAGTGAATTGTCATCTACGCCTGTTAGTAAATTGGCAATGTCCCTGCAGATGAGATTTCTGGCAAATTTTTGCTAGCGACGGCCACTTTGCCCTTTAGAAAATCTGCCTCAAGGTGTTTTGCTAGTGCAGAGAGTAAAATGTGATTTCTGCATTTAAAGGAAAACTATACCCCCAAAATGAATACATAAGCAACAGATAGTTTATATCAAATTGAATGACATATTAAAGAATCTTGCCAAACTGGAATATATATTTACATAAATATTGCCCTTTTACATCTCTTGCCTTGAACCACCATTTCGTGACTCTATCTGTGCTGCCTCAGAGATCACCTGACCAGAAATACTACAACACTAACTGTAACAGGAAGAAGTGAGGAAGCAAAAGGCAGAACTCTGTCTGTTAATTGGCTCATGTGACCTTACATGTGGTTTGTATGTGTGCACAGTGAATCGTACGATCTAAGGGGGCGGTCCTTATTTTTTAAAATGGCAATTTTCTATTTATGATTACCCAATGGCACATACTACTAAAAAAGTATATTATTATGATAATGGTTCATTTACATGAAGCAGGGTTTTACACATGATCTGTTTTACTCAGTATCTTTTAATAGAGACCTACATTGTTTGGGGGGGGTATAGATTTTCCTTTAAGAGCTTTAATTTTGATTTTAAAAAAAATGTGTGTTTTCACTCATTTTATCCTATGATTCGGTGTTTCAGTAAAACGTTTCTATGTTTTTCATGGCTGTTATAATGTAACAAACAAATATTCTTAAATCTGTGTTATAACCTAACAAATAAATATTCATCATAAATCTGTACATCAATGACTGTGGCCCAGCATTAGCATTACCTGCCTATGAATTGTTTGATTTTGAAGAAGTTTGTCCACTTGCGTACCCAAATCCCACAGTGGAACTGCACAAAACAAAAACTGTGGTACAGTGTTAGCCAGAAGCAAAAATAACAAATAAAAAAACAAACAAATTCAAAAAGTATTGTAGAAGTGATACCTATATTAGCTAGAAAAAATGGCAATTTTTCTATTATACAATTGCCTATTCACAATGTTGGTGGTGTTAATACTAATCGAATCGCCCCTTATAATGCATGTATATGATTGTACTGTGTATAAGACGGCAGCTCAATAATGAGTTGGAGGGTACTGTAGATAGATAGAGGGCTACAGTATTTTTATTAGACTGGTAAGTGTTCCAGAACTAAGTAACAGTTTTGATCCATATTCTAATGATGGACATGGCTGGAATGTTGTTTAATGGTAACACTGTTCCTTTGTAGCACTGGGGTCCTAAATTTAATTCTGACCTACATTCTGAGTTACATTACCTGCTTTCCCAGGCTGTGCAGGAGAGCCGGTGAATTTTAAGACAGCATACCTCCCAACTGTCCCATTTTCTGCAGGACAGTCCCAATTTTGACACCTCAGCCAGCAGTCCTGGGTTCCTTACTGAAATGTCCCAAGTTTCTCTTTGACCTGCTGCACGGACGCCAGAAAAAGATACAACGTTTCTGAAACGTAATTAAAATAAGTGGATTTCTGGCAGAGAGCCCAGAACACTGAGCAGCTGCCCTTTGACACATTTGTAACAATTTAAAATAAGCAAAGGTACAATTGTAAGTGATAAGCAAGTCTCTTGGAAGAACCGAGATTTACTGCTTAAAGGGCAATTTCAGCTTGATTAGCAAAATTGTTATAGCATAAAACATGGCTCTAAAACTCCCAGAAATGTGTTCAAACTTTCATAACCTGCAAAATTTTGTAAAATGGACATGGCAATTATGGGGTGTGGCCATAAAATGGTCATGGGCAAAACATTATGCAGCGCTACTTTTATGGGGGCCCCTGACCACCAATTGCTTTTTTTTACCCATTCATGGACCCTGGCCATGAATGAGTTTTTAGCACCAATGTTTGTGTGGCTTTTTTACTGTGGTGTATGGCCTGTTTGTGATGGGCGGGGCCCAGGGAGGTCAACAAATTTTTGTGTCATACGGGACTCCATGATTTTTGATGGTGGCCCTGATTGAGAGCATTCATAATGATCAGATTTCAGAAACCATTTCACAAATCAGAAGAGCACCTAAAAGCTTATTTAAACCATAGAATTTGAAAGCAGTTATATAGCTTGGATCCCACTAGCATTAGCTTATAAAATCAGCAAAATGTATGAAACTCCATTTCCCAACAATAGCTGAACCAAAAGGTTTGTCGACTGTTAGGAGCAGCAGATATGTAGGGGCAGAATCATGGAAATTGTTTTATAATTCACAAACAGAAATGCTGATGGCTGTGGTTTTAGGAAAAAATATAATATTTCAATGTGGCATGTTATGGGACTGAATAAGAAGCCAAAAGGCTTTATCATGGCTACTTTTCTGGAAAAGGGTTGCACCTAGAATCCTCAAACATACCTCCTAGTGTGACAAGAATCCATTTACAACCAAAAGGACAGTCTCAAAGAAAGGTCTATGGGGCAAATTCACTAAGCGTCGAATCGGTACTTCGCTAACCAACGCTGGCGTAAATTCGCTAGTTTTACTTCGCACACTTACGCCAGGCGAATTTTCGCTAGCGATGTAACTACGCAAATTCACTAACTTGCGCAGTGTACTGAACGCTACCTTTTACGCTAGACTTCCTTCGCCACCTCAGACCTGGCGAAGCGCAATAGAGTAGATAGGGATTGTTTCCAAAAAAGTCAAATTTTTTCTAAGTCCCAAAAAACGCTGGCGTGTTTTCTACATGGTGGGTGATAGGCTGAAAAAGATCAAAAAAAATTTTGGGGCTCCCCTCCTTCCCCCCTACATTTCCTGACTCATGGCAACTTACCTAGACAGTGGGCACATGTGTAGGGCAAAATAAAATTTATATTTGCTGATTTGAAGGTTTTCTAGGCATTTGTAGTACAGATACGTATTCCTCCATTGAAATTTGAATTTCGCGCCGTATGCAAATGAACCATCGCTAGCGAAACTTCGCTTCGCTTGGCGAATTAACGCTAGCGCAACTTCGCAAACTTACGCTACCCCTGTGCGCAACTTTGGATTTTAGTGAATTTGCGGAGCGCTGGCGAAAATACGCCTGACGAAGTGCAACGAAGTTGCGCCTGGCGCAACTTTGCATCTTAGTGAATTTGCCCCTATGTGAGTTGCTCTGCTTATAGCACATGTGATCTAGTGGTTATTATTGTTACATGTATGGGACCTGTTATCCAGAATGCTTGGGATCTGGGGTTTTCCAGATAACAGTCTATTAGAAAATCATTTAAACATTAAACAAACCCAGTAGGCTGTTTTTTCCTCCAGTAAGGATTCATTATATATTAGTTTGGAGCAAGTACAAAGTACCGTTTTATTTTTACAGAAAAAAAGGAAATAATTTTTCAAAACATTTAGATTAGATTATTTGGATAAAATGGAGTCTAAGAGAGACAGCCATTCCAGAGCTTTCTGGATAATGGGATTCCGGATAAAGGATCCCATACCTGTATTAACATGTATTTTTAGAGCGCCAACATATGTGTGTGCCATAAATAATTATTGTTATTGATTTCAAAGAAGAATTGTCAAACTGTCCTGCGTGGGCATTACCAAATATTTCAAAGGGAAAATCTGGAACCCAACCCTAGAATTGTTTCCAGGAATCATTTTACAAGTTGGTTAGCTGTGCTGAAGAGATTTGTAGAAAGACTGAGCAACCCACAAAAGACAAAAAATATAGCAGAAAATGGTGTTTTTCAGTTGCAAAGCTGAGATAAAATAGTTTTGCCTGGGGACATAAGAAACTGCGACTGCAGACGACCTTTAATGTAGTAAACTGCACTTCTGATGGGGAAGAATCCTTAACCCTTTACATCACAGGTACAGAAAATCTGCTTCTAAATGCAAAACTATAATAAGATATAGAGCTTTCTGTGTAACACGGAACTAGATGGTACTGGGCCCCACAGCAAAATAGTTTTAGGGACCCCAACATGTCCTGTTTTACCAATATATGTTGAAATTACTCATTAATTAGTGCCTCATCGGCCCCCTATACCTCCTGCCCCACCCCCCTCCACAGCTGCAGAGTCTGCTCCTGTATTTATCCTTACAATACAGTACTTGTACTTTCAATTTCTGACAGTTCCACAAATAGTTACACTGTATTTGAGAACATATATCAATGCCACCTATAGCGCTAATACTTTTTATAAATGTATTTTTCATTATTAAGACCCAAAGAGTATACCTTTGCTTGTTTTATAAATCAAAATGATTTCTGCACTCTTCTCAAGAGTTATACAGTGTCATTGGCACTTTTACTTATATATATACTGTTCTCCCTAAAAGGAATGCTGCAGTCAAAACACCCAATGTTCTTTTTACTTTGGATGTGCCTATGTCCAAGTCAAGAGTTCAGATTCAGGCATATACACAGGCATATGTTATAGAGAGAACATTAATTGACACAGGAATGAGCAGTAAAATCATATCATAATGATAGGTAAATCATGAAATGCTATAGAAGTTAATTTGCTCTTGTGTGCTCTCACATTCATTATTCTCTTTCTCGCAGCTATACAGCTAGATCTTTTCTTGGCCATATGACTCAGCCAGGGAGACCATTTGGCAACAGCAGGAGAGTAGTGTAAAAAAAGCTTCCTTCCTCAACTAACTTATTTCTCTGGGATATTTTTGCACTGCAATCAAGAATGTTACCATTAGCAGATCATTATATTTCATTTTATAGTCATATCCCTTATGGATGAAAATGATGTCCTCTTGCAGCTAAAATGAGATATCAGAAGTTTTTTTTCCTACCTCTCATATGTAAATAAAATATTATTTAATAAAATAATATTACACTTTTGACGTTTGCGACTCTTTAATTACATTCATTGTCCAATCAGTCAAAATGAGTCATCCAAGATTGCAGAGAAGTAATACATCCCTTACATTTGAAAAATGGAAAAATAAATTTGCCATGTGTAGCGTGGTGAACTTTTTTTGACCATGCCAATATCTGGCTACACCCTCGTAATTACCATGTCCATTTTACAAAATTTGGCAGGATATTGTTTTTGAATACATTTCTGGGAGTTTTAGGGCCATGTTTTACTGTATATGTTATGATAGTTTTGCTAATGAAGGTTGAAATTGCCCTTTGAGCAGAGTCTCAGATGAATCTAAAGCTCTTGTAAAGCACAATACATATTTTAAAAGGAAAAAACCAAGACTTTCATGCAAACACCATCCTAACATGGATGTGATTCATTGATATCTTTGGGTTGATTTGCTGAAAGTGGAACTGGATGCTTTACGTATAATATATACATGGTTTCATGAAATCAGGAAATTATCTAGGTAGAATACTGAACCCATTGTCAGAAATATTGGTTTTTTTCTGACAATGGTGTGCTGATTGTGCCGGTTACTGATAGACCTGACTGTGAAAGTGATATACTATATCTGTTCAAGTGGGTCTAGATTAATTAAGTAGAATAGATAATTAATTAACTTTTTCAAAAATTTGGGGACCCCCAGAAGCCTGTAAACAAAAATAGAGTAACAGATTGACTAGTCCGTGCAGCGCATTTGTTTTTATGTTTTATGTGATATGGTATCTTTTATACATTATTGCATTACTGTATTTTTATATGTATCAAAATACAGTAATGCAATAATGTATAAAAGATACCATATCACATAAAACATAAAAACAAATGCGCTGCACGGACTAGTCAATCTGTTACTCTATTTTTGTTTACAGGCTTCTGGGGGTCCCCAAATTTTTGATATATATATATATAGCATATCACATACACTGTGAATTGTATACATGGCATAAGTAACATATTTTATGAATGCACATGATACTAATAGGCACTTTTTATAATTGACATAGTTGACTGTAAGCACAGAATCACTTTATTGCACTTTGCTTTCACTTTACAACACTTTTCAGCACTTTGCACTTGCTTTACTGCAGTAGTCACTTTGTGGCGTTGCTGTCACTTCTTATTGATTCATTCACTATGGGTATATATATGTGTTTGGCTTGTAGCTCAGCCCGCAGTCCCAGGTTTCTTACTGAAATGTCCTATACTGACTCGAGAAAAAGATATGTTTCTGAAACTTAATAAAAATAAGAACCTTTTTGGGAGAGAGCAAAGTGCAGCCACCAGCTGCATTTGGAAACTTTTGTGACAATTTAAGATAAGCAAAGAAACAATAGTAACTATTTAAGATAAGCAGGTCTCTTGGGAGAACTGAGACTAGCAGCTTAAAGGGCAATTTACTTTCATTAGCAAAACTGGTATAACACATAAAACATTGCACTAAATCTCTCCAAAATGTGTTCAAACTTTCACAACCTGCCAAATTCTGTAAAATGGCTATGGTAATTAGGGGGTGTGGTCATAAAATGGGCATGGCTAAGCATTTTTCACCACGCTGCACATTTTTCAAATGTTGGAATGTATGCAATACCAGTAGGGATACCTACAGAACAGATCCTCCAATTAAATGATAGACTCAGATCCAAAAGTAAGTCTATTGCACAGATTCTCCAGATGTGGGCCATTGTCCCAGGTTGAGTGCATCCTTTTAAACTATTAATATTCCTGTAAAGGGAAGTATAGATCAACCCCAGTTAGGTACCATTGGAAAATGTTTTTATCATGTTACTAGAAATTTTCCAGAGATTGTATATATATGTATTAAAAGCCCTATAGCACAAAAAAGTTGGAAAGACTACTGAGAATGTTACTGACCATGTTTGCCTCCTTTTTGACCGAATACAAACCTCAATGACTTCCTTGCAAAGTTTGTGACCAAATGGCTTTTATAAACATTTGCAAATGCTAACCTTTGCTTTGCGATGTAATCTTCACCAGTGAATGATTTTACATTGCAAGCAGCGCTATAAATTCCCAAAAGCGCCATTTTAAACATTGCTTGTGATTTTTACTTACATTCCCCTTCTAGTGTCTTAGGGTAAGGCCACACTGGGCGTTTTGGGGAGATTTGGTCGCCTGGCAACTAATCGCCTCGTCTTTGCGGCGACCAATCTCCAAAAACGCCTTCCCTGACTCTGCGCCGGCTAAAATGAAAAGACGCCGGCGCAGAAAAAAAACTCGGCCAATTTGTTTTCCGAAGTCAGGTAAGGCATTTGGGGAGATTGGTCACCGCAAAGACAAGGCGATTAGTCGCCAGGCGATCAAATCTCCCCATAATGCCCAGTGTGGCCTAACCCTTAAAGAGATTTCATATTGTTCTATGAACTACAGAATCAAATGGTTTGTCTGACAAATGCTAAGCTTCAAAAAAAAATTTATAAATTAATCCCATAACAATAATTAAACATTGTTAATGAAGTTTACAGTTATCCATCAGTGTAATGTTTTTATGTTACTATTCATTTAATTTGTTGTCTTAATTTGTTTTTCCCAGAACTTTGCCACCCTTTCTGCTTCTGTAAATTGGATAGTGTGTTTAAATAGAAAAAAATAAACTTTGTATAAACAACCCCTTCCCTTCACAACAGCATTTGTTAAGTTTGGTGTTAAAAAGCAGGTTAATACACAGCCAGCTTGTCTTTGGACTGGTAATTTTTTACTACCTACTACTCTGCAAACAGTGACTGGGCAGAACCAAGAATTACTATGGGAAGCTAGAAATTTAAAGTGGTTTTATTTTCTTGTTTAGTGTAAATATATCTAGACAGTACCCCAAGATGTTGTCATTGCATGAACTGATGAAAATACACTAATACAGTGAACATATGAACCTTCATAAATGATATGCCTTTCATATTTTGTGATGATAACCCTTGTTATATTGTTGCTAAGTTATGCCATTGCCTGTAGCATAAAATAATAATAATAATAACAACAAACTACAAAAACAAAAAGAAGTAGACATGCATCATAGAAGCATCTTGACTGAAATTAGAACTAGTTTTTGGAGGCCAACCAGAGTTATTGTAATCCTTCACTACTGCAGTTTTAGTTGCTAAATGTTTAACAATGATCTTTCTCTTTGCTCCTTACATTTTGTGTACATTCTGACAACATCAGCAAACACCAGACATCT
Organism: Xenopus petersii; assembly: GCA_038501925.1. NCBI lineage: Eukaryota > Metazoa > Chordata > Amphibia > Anura > Pipidae > Xenopus > Xenopus petersii. The sequence continues at coordinate 44,009,107 of CM076677.1, forward strand.
TTCTGCAACAAGACTTACTAAATATTACTGTTAAATACTAGCCTGACATTATAGAAATGAATATGCACTTGATTATCATCACTATTCATATTAGGATTTCATTGCTTCCCCAAAAGGATTCACAGGATACCCCAATAGAACAAGACTTGAAGTTGTCCATTCATTGCTGCTGCCTCTGCAAAGCAGTTGGAAACCTTTTTGCATGATATGATACTTTTCTACCTTCTAGAGTCTGAGAATGATAAATTGTAAGTCGGACAAGGCTACTGAGCTGTATGTGTATGTAGCCTGCCAAATTGCCAAATTATTGGGCTCTGTAGAAAATTATTTATATTTGGGCAGACGTTAAAACAAATTTTCTTTGGCACACTTATGATAACTAGTTTTAATAATTTCTATCCCTGCACAACCCAGGACCTGCAGTGATGATGTAGTTCTTTACTGCATGCAGTTTTCAATGAGCTTGCCTGTTATTAACCCTCAGGTGAAGGCCATTCATCTGACAATGACAAATCGATTTGGCAATATATTCACTGCAGCAGTGTGACTGGGTACTCTATAAGCACCATACACATGAATGCCCACTGTAACTACATTGGGAGGGTCCATTTTAAGTGCTGCCAATTTCACTCACATCTGTTAAATTGCATGGAAAAGGCTTTTTTCATACTGCAATAAATTCCCTGAGCATCTGCCTCTCAAGCAAAGGCCTGACAAAATTGCATTCATTCTATTGGTATATTCACCTAGTTCCTGTGTGATTGACTAGGATCAGTCAATTTAAAGATATTAAGACAAGTATACAACTGCTGATGCACAACAGACTGGCACATATGGTAAATCTACAAATCTCCCACTATGTTTGATCCCTGAACGGACAGATATACATTCAACAAAGATATTGGTTGGAGCCATCCATGAAGCATACACATGAAAAAAAGACAGTGAACAATTTCATTTTGCTGTACATGCCGTTGAGGCAAATGGTTTATCAGAAAAATTCTAAGATTAGAGACATTGTTCTGCTGAATAAACTAAACTTAGAACCTCTGAAGTCAACAGAGGAAATAAACAGAACAAAAACTAAGTACATTATCTAAGAAAGGTGAACTTGTTTACATAAGAGACACACAGGTGCAGCACTATTACAAACATAACTGTGTTAATTATTCAGTTACAGTATGTTTGTAAGCTACTTTTTATGCCACAAAATGCAACAAATGTCTTGTAGATGCAACACATTCTCATATAGTATGCTTGCACATATTTTTAGAGCAAAAACGAAGTCCTTGAACCTTCTCTGACCTAAAGGTTTGAACTCAACTCTTAAGTTTTTGTTTGTTTGTTAAAATCTGACTTCCAAGTCTTGATGTATCCAGTGTCATTGTTACAATCCAATGTCAATGTTACAACTGAGTTCCATCTGTAAGGGGTTTGGCCATCAGACCAAGGCCTTTGTTGTTTGGGAGTCACAAACAAACCCTTAAATCTTTCCCACCAGGCCTTTTTTGATCTTACCATGCGGTCTGTTGTCAGACATAATAACAATGAGTTTCCTCTGAGATTCAAAGGGAAACTAGAACATGGTGGAATATATGGAGCCAGTACTTGTCAGGTACTTGACAGATATGGCTATAGATGTCATGGTCTACTGTAGACAGCTAGTTAAAATATCTAAAAAAAAAAAAAACCTGATGTCTGCACTTACTACATCAAGACACCCTTGTTTACATAACCCTTAAACCAATGGGCAGGTATGACTAGGAGCCTGTGGTCCCTTAAGGTGGCCATAGATGCAAAGATCCGCTCGTTTGGCGATGTTGCCAAACGAGCGGAACTTTCCCCGATATGCCATTAAACAGGCACGGCTATATCGGGGGTAATCTGATTGTTCGGCCGTACGGACGAACGATCAGATTACGATGTGCCATGAGCTCCGGCGGGATCGGTCGGGTCAAAATCAAACCTGACCGATCGACCAAACGACCGATCTCCGCCGGACGAAAGAAGTCGGCACATGCCACACACGATCCGAAAATCGTACGAATCCTCGATTCGTACGATCGGATCTGTGTGTCTATGGCCACCGTTAGTAGAGGGAAGGTTGGCCTGTCAGGAATTCAAATGATACTTTCTCTTGCAGTTATCCAGCTAATTGCAACCATAAGCTAGCAGTAAGTTACTGTATTTTTTGGACTCAAAACAGCTCCTGACCAAAAGGTAAATCACCATTTTACAAAAAAATGTAGAAAAAGAAATAAGCAGGCAAAATACAGCATTTAGTAGTCTTGCAGTATGTATGTGTCTTACATACGTAGGAGTTCTATTTTTCACCTATAATCCAGCTTTTCATTATTCCTTTCTATTTAATTTTCTTCTGTTATTCCATCTTTGTTTTTCTCTTTTCTCTTTCTCCTGCTTTCTTCTTGTCTACAAGAAACCTTTTCTGTTCTCCTCTTTGCCTCCCTTTCTTGAATATTCTCTTCTGCCCCCCACACATTTGATTAGCGCTTACGGGAATGACACTTGGGGCAATTTGTCACCCATGTAAAATTGCCCAAAATCTGTGAATACATTAACAGGCAAAAGTATGTTTAACACAAGTCCTGTTCATTGCACTTATATTTACAGAGGAATACTGCACCTTTAAAAAACCTGGCTTTGGTGTAAAAAGGCAGGTGTCTGGGTAGTTTTGCCCATACAATCTACCTAGTAAAAGCAATACAAATTTAAAAATGTTTAAAGTGCCCAAGTCCATCAAAATGCATAAAGGAAATGTGCGTCAAAAAGCTGTATCTCTCTCCCTGCCAGGCTAGAATTAATGAGCAATGTCATCTGCTGTGTGGAGTTAGAAAATATTTTGCATTGTGTTCCTCGGGGTACTGTAGAAGCTAATTAACACCAGCCTTCTCTCTGCTTCTTCTCTTTAACCTCAAGATTTTACATGTATTTTGATGATTACTTACACTGTACTTACACTGTAGAGAGTCAGAAGAAAAAGGAAAATAACTATAAAAAATAAATAATGAAAACCAATTGAAAAGTTGCTTAGAATTGGCTGTTCTATAACATAATAAAAGTTACCTTAAAGGTGAGCCACCCCATTAAGCCCAATTTAAACAACACATACCGTTATCTGCGGGACAGTCCGGATTTTGACAGCTCAGCCCACAGTCCCAGATTAAAAATGCCAGAGTTTTACTTTGATCTCCTGCACTGACACCAGAAAAAGATACAAAGTTTCTAAAACTTAATTAAATTAGAGGCTTTGTGGCAGAGCGCCCAGATATCAGTGCCTGCAGTTAGATACATTTGTAACAATTTAAGATAAGCAGGTCTCTTGGGAGAACTGTGTCTCACAGCTTAAAGGGCAATTTTACCTTCATTAGCAATACTGTTATAACACATAAAACATTGCCCTAAAAACGGCCAGAAATGTGCTCAAACTTTCATAACTTGCCAAATTTTGTAGAATGGACACGTTAATTAGCGGGTGTACCCATAAAGTGGGTGTGGTTGTCCCGCTTTCCATTTTTGGAATGTTGAAAGCAAATTTTGCTTCTGTGTTTTGCTTCAGAGGGGCAAACAAAGCTATTAATTAGACCAAGTTTTGGGTTCTGTCATGGATGAAACCCATTTATCCTGCCAGTTTCTAGCCTGCAAGTGAAAATGCTACCTGGTTGCCAGGGTGACCAACCCCAGTTAAAAATAAAATTTGTATGGTTCAATTTGGTTTTCTTTGGGCAGTGGCATACTAGGCAGTTTCTCTACCTCATTAGAAGTGCACATTATCTTAGCATAAAACTATTACGATTTTAGGCACACTATCCTGTTAATAAACGGACAGAAGTGTATTTGCAGATAAATATTTGAAATCTAACTATTTCATTATTGGAGGTTTAATTATGCCTGAAAATGCATGCAAGTTTCTACAGTCCTTTGTAATCAAGCACATTAAAGAGCACAATTTTCTAGAACAAGAATGTGACCAGGAGTTTAGTAGCAAGAAATAAAGCACGTTATAACATAAACATCCAAGTGAATTATTAACTGCAAATGTTGAGCCTGGAAACACATTTCTTACAGCTACTGTTTGGCATAAATTTACAAACTCAACTGAACCACTTTTGGCTTTCATAATCCAAACCCATCCATGGTGCACATTATTTTTCATTTTACTAACAGATTCCAAAAACAAATTAATTTTTTTCCATAAAAACCCCACAAAAATACTGGACATCAAAGTCACTGAAAATAGCTTTTAACCTGGAATAACAGGAATCGGAGCATGCAAAATACTTTACATGTGTTGAATACAGGAAAATGCAATCTTTCCCACAATTATGTTGGATTACGGTAATTCCCTTTCTTCTGAATTAAAAGGTATTTTTGAGAGATTTGTCACCCATGGAAGAGATGATTACCAGTGACAAAGTGCTATTTATGCAATTTCCTTTAGGGTAAGGCCACACGAGGAAATTCGGGGAGATTTTGTCGCCTGTGCATTAGCACAGGCGACTTTGCATTGTAACCTATGGGGAAAAACGCTGAGGCAGTTCGGGGAAAAGACGAGGCAATTAGTCAACAGGCGACAAAATCTCCCCAAATCTCCTCGTGTGGACTAGCCCTTAGACTTAAGTAGGTTAAAAATTAAACAGGGGAACGCAATAAAAGACTTGTTCCTAGTAAGCCATAGTGACCGATGAGTAGGTTGCATTTATTGGTTACTGTGGGTTCATAGACCTTAAACAAAAGTTATACCTAAATTCACTAAACAGTGACCACTATATAGTCTGGTGATTTTGTTTCTCATCTATGACCATATGATTTTGATGTATGAGGTCTTTATCCAAAGTTGAAATTAAAATGTGGAGGAGAAAGATCAGTTCCATCAGTGTGAGTATGGACTGGAATTCGGTCATACATCTACATGATGAATATGAACAGAAAACTTTAACTGCATACCTGTAGAGACCAGCAATCATCACTGTTTATACAGAAACTAATACGATAAATGGCCTGTTATTCATCTAGGCTAATGGCATTTCTCTGCCTATCATTCACATGAATGGAATCAGCTTGCCACTACTGGTGGCAGACACAAAAACAGGTGAATGTGCATTCACCAGGTAGTGACAGGTAGTTTCCACTCATGTGAATGCCAGGCAGCACAGAGGTATTGGGCATTTCTCCACCATACACTGGCAGAGAAGCATTACTTGTGTTACTGGGCTTAGACAATTCTGGGCTGAGTCACTGGTTTCCCGTACTAAACAATCAGTGACAAATACCCTAGGCAGGCAGGAACTTTAGAAATGTATATGATACTAATTAGGACTTGAATTACCTATTTATTTAGTGCCAACACATTTATGGAATGCCATTCCCATCAGTCTGTAGAGTTTACAATTTAAAGAACAAAACCCTAAAAATGAATATGGTTCAGCATCTCTATAGTAGTAATTATCCAGGACTTCACCCTTGTGCACAAGCTCACTATCCTGGATTTTTTTTAAGGAATGGCACCGACACGCACATGCTCACTGTGGTCTGAGCAACTATTGAGACCAGCTTAGGGGTCATCCCAAATCATCAAGCAGAAAATGAGGTTTGCCTGTCATATAAGCTGATGCTACAGGAATGATTATTCAATTCTGATGCTAATCGTGCTGGTTTCAAACCTGATAAATTAATTATTTTTAGTGTAGGGACCCTAAGAATTGACTGTCCCAATTGACAGGGAGTTGACATCACAGAGCAGGGCTATGATGTGGCAATCGGCCAAATTTGGAAAACCTGGCAGGCAGTTTTGACCCAAACAGCACATGCTAAAACCGGGCTGTTCAAGTCAAAATCAGACAGGTGGCAAACCCTTGTGGTAAACACTAGGTAGATATTTCTTATTCCTGGTAAATGAATAAATGTTCAAAAATTGTCCTGGTAGGTGGCAGTGTATATTTGTATAAAAGGTAGAGCATACATGCACTCAGGGCTCTTTCCTAGGATCCCACCTAGATCAGTGGGCCAGGGTCTGGGCAGTTGTCAGACTTCATTAGTTAAATCTAACATTAGGATAATTCTGTCATAGTCACTCTAGGAGTGAAAGACAGGGTTAGGATAGCTAGCCAAGCAGCCAGAGGCTCCAACAAGGAGTTTAGTTGGGTTACTATCCAGAGGTGACAAGGACGTCAGCACAGGGACAGAGGTGGGTAAGCTCAGTGTCAAGCTCACTTAGCCTAGGGTGTGTCCTGAGGACACTCAGACCCGAATTTACAAACGGGGCACCCCTAGGCTGCCTCCGCTCATTGCCCCCGTATACATCCCCCTCTCTGTCTTCCGCCTTAGTGTTGCACTTCCCCCTCCCGCGACGTCCTCCTCCTCTTCTGCGTCGTCGTCCTCCTCTCCCCTCCAGCGTCGTCCTCCATGTCTCCTTGTGCCTGCACGTATATCTGCAATTTCAAGATGTGCGCATGCGCAACGTGCAGGCACAAGGAGACGGGGAGGACGGCGCAGAGCTGACGCGGAAGGGGAGCAACTCACTTGAATGCCGTCCCTGAATTTCTGGCGCCCTAGGCCCAGGCCTTTGTGGCCTTGCCACAAATCTGGGCCTGAGGACACTGCCAACAGCAGCACCCACACTTCTATAGTACAGTCAGCCTTCTATTGTGATGTTTATATTCTATACATACAATATATTGTAAGTTGGTCCCTAAGCTCAGTAACTGACAGCAGCAGAAAACATATGCGGTGAATAGTATAAAAGGGCATGGAAAGCTACTGTGGCATCTTTGGAGACACAGCTCTTCCCTACTAAAGGGCTGTGGTTGCCTTGGATTGTTACAGGTGCCCAAAATAATGTACAACATTTATGAACCACTTCTTCCTTAATCATTAACGTTAGGGCCAAAATTATCAGGAGGCAACTTTTTTATTTTTTGCGGAAGTGCTCAGCTTTGCCTGCACAGACATGCAGAAAACAAATTCTGTGCAGAGATTGCCCAAGTGGAATAAAACTCAAGAATCCAATTTCTCAACAGGTAGAATGCTGCCTATTGAGACACAGTGCTAAACCTAATGGTCATATGCTACATCAGAACACTTTTCAGCAACTGTCACCTCCTGCTGACATGAATAGGAAATGCCCCGATATCCCCCACTGCTGCATCTCATTGACTTGAAAGGGAAATGCGCGACCCCACCATTACCTTTTTAGTATAAGCTGTGCTTACTTCAGAAGAGTAATATGTCAACTTTGAATTGTAAGCTATGCAATCAACCAAATATTATTGTTAAATCCATGTACTTCAGAGAGTGAAAATGGCCAACTGATATTTTATTTTCCAAGAAATCTAAACATCCATAATAAATTAAGAAGCACAGTCAAAGCACACTGTTAAATTTCATTTCACACTCAGTGAACAAACATTACCAAACTTGAAGCAGTGTCAACTCTTATCTTTTTAGCTAGAAATCTCATGGCCAGCCAAATCATGACCTTGACATATTTCACAGCTGGATGCATTACCTTATTTTGTTAGTCCTCTGCTTTAAAGACTCAAGACTAGAAAAGTAATTTTTAACACTGTGGAAAAGAGGTTGTATTAAATACCAATATTTGCTATCAACCAGACTTAAAGAGCAAAAAAGGAATAGAATATATCAGAATGGAACAAAGTATGCATAGGAAAAGCAGAAATTCCTCCACCGAAAATCTACAGCTGGATCTCAAGTTGAGCAACAAAAATCTTATGGAAACAGAGACAATGGGGCAAATTCACTAAGATTCGTAGTTGCGCCACCGTCTGCTTCGCCGCACTTCACCAGGCATATTTTCGCCAGCGCTACGCAAATTCACTAAAATCCGAAGTTGCGTCAGGGGAAGCGTAAGGTTGCGAAGTTGCACTAGCGTTAATTTGCCAAGCAAAGTGAAGTTACGCTAGTGATGCTTAATTTGCATACGATGCCAAATTGAAGTTACAATGGAGGTATATGTAGCATCACTACACAAGCCTGGGAAACCTTTAAAACAGCAAATAAAATTTTTATTTTGCCCTACACATGTGCCCACTGTATAGTTAAGGTGCCCTGAGTTAGGAAATGTAGGGGGGAAGGAGGGTAGCCCCAAAAAATTTTTCGATATTTTTCAGCCTATCACCCATAAAAAAAGAAAAAACGTCAGCGTTTTTTTGGGACTTAGAAATTTTTTTAACTTTTTTTGAAGCAATCCCTATCTACTTTATTGCACTTCGCCTGGTCTGAGGTGGTGAAGGAAGTCTAGCGTAAAAGATAGCATTCAGAAAAATGCGCGTGTCAGTGAATTTGCATAGTTATGTCCGTTGCGCAAATTTGCCAGGCGTAAGGGTGCGAAATAACACTAGCGAATTTACGCCAGTGTCCGTTAGCGAATCGTCGAATTAACAAAAATGCCGATATGCTATCGAATTAACGCTAGCGTTGGGCGCTTCGTCCTTTAGTGAATTTGCCCCAATATTTCCACAGGAAGGAAAAAAGTAACTGGCCATGAATGTATTTCACAAATACATTTTACATTATTCAGGGAACTAGAAAAAAATTGCGGTAAAATCAAGGAAATGCATTATGCATTTTTTTAGTAGAACTACAATAAATAAATAAATAAATAAATAATGTAAAACAAGGGAAAATTTAAAATCAGGTTTCATTATTATTTTAAAATGGATTTAACACTAAGATTTGCAGTTTGAATTGGTTTAAAAGATTCATGAATTTCTGTGATGCAATGGCTAGCACACATATCAAAAAGAGATAGCCTATAGGAAGCGCGACAAAATGGAACTCACAAGAAACTGAATTTTACAGACTGAAAGAAAAACATACAGATGATATATGCCAGATCTGCCACTTTCAAGAAATTACACTAAGCACTTAACTTGTGTGTGTTCTGGAAAGAAATGTACTAGAAATGGGTTGAAAATGCAACTTCAGCACCATTTAATATATAGCTCTAGCTGCCTTTGGCAAGTTTTGAAAATTGTAAAATCCAACTGTAGAAGCATCACAGGATAAAAAAGGAACAGTGAAACTTGCTATTAAAACTGGAACACTGTACTTTCTGCTGGTGCAAGTAATGTGACATAAAAACTAGAGTGGTTTTAGCTTGAAAACTCTTAGAAGCCCAGTTCTTGTGTGTATTGGCAGTTATCAGCTTTTATATATTGAAAAGCTGTTCAAATATTAAATTGTCATCATACGATGATTTCTATTGATGGACTTAGTGTGTTATATAACACATGAAGATCTGTGCAATGTAAAAAGTAATATAAAATAAAAGGTTACTAGAAGCCACCTCATGGCCTTTTCATGGAACTCCTTGGTGATTTCTAATATATTTATATTTTACAGAAGTGCATTGTTACCTATAAATATCATACACAGTACAGCTAAAGCTACAGTATGTAGTCAAACATCTAACCTGAAACTACAAGTGTGTTACTGAAAACACAGCTTTCGGCAGCATAAACTAGAACAGGTCACTATCTTAGGCTCCCATGAGGATTTTACGCAGTTGTACAGAACACATTTAAGAATCCTGCAAGAGCTGTTAAAGGAAAACTATATCCCCAAAATGAATACTTAAGCAACAGATAGTTTATATCAAATTGAATGACATATTAAAGAATCTTACCAAACTGGAATATATATTTACATAAATATTGCCCTTTTACGTCTCTTGCCTTGAACCACCATTTCGTGACTCTATCTGTGCTGCCTCAGAGATCACCTGACCAGAAATACTACAACTCTAACTGTAACAGGAAGAAGTGAGGAAGCAAAAGGCAGAACTCTGTCTGTTAATTGGCTCATGTGACCTTACATATGGTTTGTATGTGTGCACAGTGAATCATACGATCTCAGGGGGCGGCCCTTATTTTTTAAAATGGCAATTTTCTATTTATGATTACCCAATGGCACATACTACTAAAAAAGTACATTATTATGATAATGGTTCATTTACATGAAGCAGGGTTTTACACATGAACTGTTTTACTCAGTATCTTTTAATAGAGACCTACATTGTTTGGGGGGTATAGTTTTCCTTTAAAGCTTCAAAGTAGGGGAGGTATGCATAAAAGATTTAATAACTGCTCTTATTGGTTATTTTGTTGCACACTGGTGTTCTCATCTCAGCCCACACCAACCTAAAAACAAGAAAGCATTAACTACCTGCCATAATGCAACTTGATATGTAGCAAGAGGAGTCTGTCAGAAATGCTGAACATGGGTATCTTTCACTGCTGAGGCTGAAATTTAATTCCTGCTTCTTTCCCACGATACAAAGCTAAAAACTTTCAAGCATAAGCAGAAAGAATGAATTACATTGAGCATTAACTGTCATGGCTATAAAGTTGCTACTGGGTATCCATTTTATATGAACAAGTCAACATCTAGGCTGGGAAGTAAGTTACATTAGGTTGATCATCAAAATTCTATATGTACTGTTCTGTATATTTTGAGTGGGTCCCTAAGCTCAGGTAACTGACAGCAGCACAAAACATTTGTAGTGAGAAGAAGATCGGGGGCTACTGTGGGCATCTTCAGAGACACAGATTTCCACTGTTAAAGTGGAAAAGGAAACGGATCCGCACACACACCGATTAGTGCAGTTGGGGATTATCCCCTTTTATTCAGCCACCAAACATCAACGTTTCGGGGGGGGAACACCCACCCTTCATCAGTTGCTAAGGGACCCGGCCGGGTCAACGGAAGGAACGCACCACCAGCTTGCAGGATTGGTGAACTACAGGTGTGCGGTAGGATAATTACATTGTAATCACTGTTAAAGTGGACCTGTCACCCAGACACAAAAATCTGTATAATAAAAGTCCTTTTCAAATTAAACATGAAATACAATTTATGTTTTTTATTAAATCATTCTTAGCTGTTGTAAGCTCATTTAAAAATCCCAGCTGTCAATCAAATATTGTCTGCCCCTCCTCTATACCCTGAGCATAGAAGCGGGGTAGACAATTACTTTCACTTTCCATTCAGCACTCCCTAGATGTCACTGCTCTCCCCACATTCCCCCGTTCTCTTTACCATTTACGTGTGTAGCCAGGGCATGTGGATGGACATCGGGTCCCCCATTCTGGTGCACAAACACAATTCTGAGATGATACAAGACTTGTCTTAATAACAGTGTCAACAAAATTTCTGCTGCCTGCTTGCTATGATTATGAATTAGCAGACTGGAAGAAACAAGATTCAAATAATTTATATAGTGTAATTAAAGTTCAATTTGCTTGACTAATGTGATAAAATAGGTTTTTGAATAATTTTTTTGGGTGACGGGTCCCCATTAAAGGGCCGTGGGTGCCTTGGGCTGGTACAGAAGCCCAAAACATAATTTACAACATTTCTAGCTACTTCTTTAGTTATGCTTTAGTTCACTTTTAAAACACTTTAATTTTTTGCAGTTACTGTTTGTTACCATTAATAATAATAATAATAATAATAATAACCAAATTATCTCTGTGCCTTGTAATCAATTTCCAAGACCTCAATGATCTTCACATTCTACCCCAGTTTGAATCTTCTGAATCTTAGTACAAGTGTCTTGTACTGCATTTCCAGTTTGAATCTTATGATCAATACACAACTGAAACCTATTTCATTAAACGGATCCTGTCCCTTTAATGAAATAACGCATCAGTTAATAGTGCTACTCCAGCAGACTTCTGCACTGAAATCCATTTCTCAAAAGAGCAAACAGATTTTTTTATATTCAATTTTGAAATCTGACATGGGGCTAGACATTTTGTCAATTTCCCAGTTGCCCCTGGTCATGTGACTTGTGCCTGCGCTTTAGGAGAGAAATGCTTTCTGGCAGGCTGCTGTTTTTCCTTCTCAATGTAACTGAATGTGTCTCAGTGGGACATGGGTTTTTCTTAGATCTACCAGGCAGATCTACCAGGCAGCTGTTATCTTGTGTTAGGGAGCTGCTATCTGGCTACCTTCCCATTGTTATTTTGTTTGGCTGCTGGGGAGGAAAGGGAGGGGGTGATATCACTCCAACTTGCAGAACAGCAGTAAAGAGTGATTGAAGTTTATCAGAGCACAAGTCATGTGACTTGGGGCAGCTAGGAAATTGACAATATGTCTAGCCCCATGTCAGATTTCAAAATTGAATATAAAAAAATCTGTTTGCTCTTTTGAGACATGGATTTCAGTGCAGAATTCTGCTGGAGCAGAACTATTAACTGATTCATTTTGAGAGAAATTTTTTTTCCCCATCACAGTATCCCTTTAAGCATTTCTAGAAATACACAGAACATTGTTAATTACTATAGAACTGGAACTCAGAATCACATCTGTGTAGCTCAGACAGCTTTCTTTTCCTTTATGATTCTCGCTGGGGAAGAGGTATCAGTAAGACAATTAGAAACATCAGGCATGTCAGTGATTTACTGTTCCATCTGTTGGTGACTAAGAACAAATTAAAGCAAGTTTGTATATCATTGCTGAATTTGAGGAATTAGCATAAGAAGCAGCCTATCTAGGTACTGTAGTAAAGCACAAAAATATTGTATAAAAAGTTGTAGGAAGTCTGGCAGCATGACACAAAAAGAAAACAACAGAGACATGGCACATATTTGGCCGGGTTTGTGAGAGATAATTTGTTGTAGTGGTCTAAAGGGGTTCATCTGAGATTTATAGTACCTACTAAAACCTATTACTTTACAGTGTTAGGTTTGTAATAGTGATTACAAAAGATCTGCCTTACAATTTTTTGACAACACCCATGTTATGGTCACACCCCCTAATTACCATGTCCATTTTACAAAATTGTGCAGGTTATGAAAGTTTGAACATATGTCTGGGAGTTGTAGGGCCATGTTTGCTAATAAAGATGAAATTGCCCTTTCAACTGCTATAGTTACAAATGTATCTTTGCTCATCTTAAATTGTTCCAAACATATAAAGGCGCAGGTGCTGAGTGTTCTGGGGTCTCTGAATGTGGCGCTTCAAAATATTTCTTTTTCTTTTCCGGGCTTTGTGCGGTGTGAGTAGGCATAATATTATACAAAGCGAGTGAACATCATCAGCATGTGTCATGATCACTCATGTTATGAATAATCCCATTCTCCTTATACAGTATAAGAAAAGTCTATCTGCAGAGATGGTAGAACCTTATAATGCTTCAAGAATAGGTGTCAGTGTTCTCATAGCCTAAACCATTAAGAATAGTGAGTCATGCCATTCTTACACAAGGCTTTTTATAGAACCCAAAATCAAAATGTTGCATATTTTTTAATTACCAATAACTAAAGTGATAATAAATAGTAGTAGTAGATTATTATATACTGCAAGACAAGTAAACGAGAGGAAGTGTCTTAATAGCATTATTAAATTGAGTGCAATAGCTCCTTTTGACTGTTTTGTGATATATATATCTGTGCTCATGCAATCTTGATACAGAATACAAGTAATACTTGCATAATCATTGTGCCTTGTGCATTTATTTGTCTCTAGATTTTACATTGTTATTGTTAGATTATTTGCAATACCCAGAAATTCCATCTGTATTCTATTATCTATACAACCCCATCACCATTAAAACATTACAGTTACCCTGTAGTATTTTAAAGTTATGAGGTCTACAGAGGCTACATTGCAATATGACAATTAAAATCACGTAGCAGGTCCTTCAACCTTCAGTCGTTTAGGTATGCTGAGAGAGTTGTAGTTTAATAACAGCTATGAAGCAACACATGGATGATGCTATAATCCCTGCTGCAGTAAAACAAAATGCTGTTGGTTTAAGTATTGTTATACAGCTGCTGGCAATTATTGCTACTTAGAGGAGCCAAGTAAGGGTAGAAATACACCCTGGCAATTTTCGGTGCACGTCCATCCTTTCCAACACAGCGTGAGGAAGTGCAGGCGCCACATTGGATGCACCAAATCAAATGTAAGTAATACAAATGTCGCACGTACAAGCTGATTGCATCCGACATAACACGTAAAATCGCCCGTGTAGTTCTACCCTTACTTGGCTCCTTTAAGTAGCAATAATTGCCAGCAGACAACATGGAAAAATTCCTTATGATTAAAGAAAGAAACCAGAATTACAAAGTGACAAATTCATATACATAAAAGCTTCCAGTAGGAATATGTGCTGACTGATGGTTTTTACACCTTCATTAAACTTTAAATGTTGGACAATTGTGCTGTCTAGATAATAAACTAGTTCCTTGCTTCTTGGGCCCTATAATTTATAAGCACAAAGCCTTAAGTTATTGCCTCCTACTCCCCAAATGCCTCACGGCAACAGATCTCTATAACACAACAAGACATACACGCCAAACAAGTGGAGCAGAGAATGATTTAGCTAACTGGCCTTGATGATGCCGTTAAAAGCACTCCATTTGCTGGTCTCAAAACCCACCTCAATATTCACTTGCAGCCTTATATTCACTGAATTTTCACATTGAAGAAAATGCTTTGTTTCAGTTGATTTAGAGACAGCACGCATAAAATAGTCTACTTGAGTGCAGTGGTTTGTAAATTTATAGTCTAGATTTATTTTTGCTCCAACGAATTTGTAAAACAAGTCTTATTTACTATGAAAACAAAAGAAAAATAATAAAGAGATGGAAAGAAAACACATCTGAAAAATAAACAGGAGTGCTTTATATATATTTCAAGAAAAGTATTTTTCACACAGAATTTTACAGTCTTTTAAATGTAGAGTGCAAACTGGCATGGCTGCTCAAATAGCAGCAACACTACTTAGATGCATAATATATTATTTTATTTAACACTACATCACCTTGCAGGGTCGGACTGGGTCGGTGTAACTTCGGGCAAAAACCCGGTGGGCCCCTGTCGACCCAGACCCGCTCCCCAGTCAGGTGAAACTTAAATATGCACTGCACTCGGTGCACCGGATTTCGCACATGCGTGCCAAGTGCCGGATTTTGCGCATGCATGTGGGGGCCCCCCGAGGTTTGGAACCCAATGAGCCCCAGATGTGCCATTCCAACCCTGTCACCTTGTGTTTTAACCCCTTCTTTTAGATTGTAAGCTCTTTTGGGCAGGGCCCTCTTCAGCTCTTGTATTGGTTATTGGTTGTTTCATATGTAACTCTGAATGCAAAATGTATAAACCCATTCATTAACACAGTGCTGCAGAATACATTGGCACTTTATAAAAATATGATAAATAATAATAATAACTGAAGGAAGAATTGCCTTTTTATAACTTTAAGGGAGAATTTCACCCAAGAATTGAGGTCTAGTATTATGTCGATTATTTACTGTATTTGAACAACTGATAAAAAGAATATTCATTTTAGTTATTTCCTATTCTTCTGTTTAGCCCATCTAGTTTGTTAATCTAACCACTGCCCGGTTGCTATAGTGTGGCAACAATACAACAATATGATTATGAATTAGCAGACTGGAAGAAACAAGATTCAAATAATTTATATAGTGTAATTAAAGTTCAATTTGCTTGACTAATGTGATAAAATAGGTTTTTGAATAATTTTTTTGGGTGACGGGTCCCCATTAAAGGGCCGTGGGTGCCTTGGGCTGGTACAGAAGCCCAAAACATAATTTACAACATTTCTAGCTACTTCTTTAGTTATGCTTTAGTTCACTTTTAAAACACTTTAATTTTTTGCAGTTACTGTTTGTTACCATTAATAATAATAATAATAATAATAATTTGGGCAGGGCCCTCTTCAGCTCTTGTATTGGTTATTGGTTGTTTCATATGTAACTCTGAATGCAAAATGTATAAACCCATTCATTAACACAGTGCTGCAGAATACATTGGCACTTTATAAAAATATGATAAATAATAATAATAACTGAAGGAAGAATTGCCTTTTTATAACTTTAAGGGAGAATTTCACCCAAGAATTGAGGTCTAGTATTATGTCGATTATTTACTGTATTTGAACAACTGATAAAAAGAATATTCATTTTAGTTATTTCCTATTCTTCTGTTTAGCCCATCTAGTTTGTTAATCTAACCACTGCCCGGTTGCTATAGTGTGGCAACAATACAACCACATAATTTTTTCTAAGATGTGCACAGTTATATTTGTAGGGGTCTGGTAAATTAGCCACCCTTAATAATATTGGCCAGGCAAGTCCCACTGTTATAGATGCCTAAATAGGTCCTAACAGGGGACCTAATTCATTATTCTGAATTTAAAAAAAAAAATTTCAAAATGAATCCATTAATAGTGCTGCTCCGGCAGAATTCTTCACTGAAATCCATTTCTCAAAAGAGCAAACATATTTTTTTTATATTCACTTTTGAAATCTGACATGGGGCTAGACATTTTGTCAATTTCCCAGCTGCCCCTGGTCATGACTTGTGCCTGCACTTTAGGAGAGAAATGCTTTCTGGCAGGCTGCTGTTTTTCCTTCTCAATGCAACTGAATGTGTCTCAGTGGGACATGGGTTTTTACTATTGAGTGCTGTTCTTAGATCTACCAGGCAGCTGTTATCTTGTGTTAGGGAGCTGCTATCTGGTTACCTTTCCATTGTTCTTTTTGTTTGGCTGCTGGGGGGGGGAAGGGAGGGGGGTGATATCACTCCAACTTGCAGTACAGTAGTAAAGAGTGATTGAAGTTTATCAGAGCATACCTCCCAACATTTTGGAAGTATAAAGAGGGACAAAAAAATTTTTTCCGCACGTAGCGCAGCAATTTTTTGACCACACCCCTTTCTGTGGCCACACCCCCTAATTACCATGTTTGTTTTACAAAACTTGGTAGGTTATAAAAGTTTGAAAATATTTCTCCTTATCTAAACTGTGTTTTTGTGTCTCAAAATTGTTACAAAGTATCTTATTTGCACCTGTTTGCTGTTTTGGGCTCTCTGCTAAAAGCCAATTAAGTGAGAAACTTTGTTTCTTTTTCTGGCTGTTCAGTGCAGAGAAAAGAGGGACTTTCCAGTACAAATGAGGGACTGCAGGTTGAGCTGTCAAAAGAGGGACTGTCCCTCCAAAAAAGGGACAGTTGGGAGGTATGTCAGAGCACAAGTCACATGAATTGGGGCAGCTGGGAAATTGACATGTCTAACCCCATGTCAGATTTCAAAATTGAATATAAAAAAATCTGTTTGCTCTCTTGAGAAATGGATTTCAGTGCAGAATTCTGCTGGAGCAGCACTATTAACTGATTCATTTTTTCCCATGACAGTATCCCTTTAAGATAGGCCCCTAGAGTTCTCTAGTGACCAGTAGATGGCGCTGTACTATAGTATAATTGTCTGGGTAACCATGTGCTCAAGGTCATTTGCTTTAGCCCTTACCTGAGTGAGCAGAAAGGGAATGGGTAATGAAACCTAGGTAAATGAGGCCTAGAAAAGGATAAGCTTTACTCTTTAATAGATCACTCTAGGAGTGATAGACAGGTAATTTAGTTGAGCAGCTCAAGGCTCTGACGAGGAGTGATTAAGATCTCAGGAACTAATTGCCCAGAAATAGGGACTAAGTGTACAGACTTAGGGATGTAGAGATTCCCCTGGGTTCCACCTACGGAAAAGGATGAACGCGGAGTGTACCTTTATTTGCTGCTGTGTATGTTCCCTTGCCTGCAGGGACTGAGCGGTTCATTGGTGCTTGTGAGTTATGCTATCCTCTGTTGCTCTATGTTCCTGTTGATTTCTATGAACTCCTATGTGGATGAAGTTGTTGGATAAACTATGTTCTCTGGTTAAGCATAAAGAACCACTGGCATCCAATTATTGTGCATAGCACGTTATTACAGTTGCACCACACCCTACCTCCACACCATTGCGAGGGCTTCACCCCTGGGAGAAAGGTCTCATCCGGAGCACAAATCTATATTAGGGTAAGCTCTTAGTAGAGACGGTGCCACTCAATTTACTATAGCGCTACATATTAATCCTCAATCTGGACTGTGACCTAGACTATCCTGCAAAATACAGGAGAGTTGGAATATGTGCCAATTCTACACCCATAGCTAAAACTCTTATACATATACATATATATATGAGAAGATCCTAGGCCTGCTCTCTAGAACACAGCTAAATGACATGGAGGTATTCCAGCTTCCATTTAAACTCGTTCATTAATAAATATTCATGCATAGTTAAAAAAAAATTATCTAAGTATTTAAAACATTAAAAATGTATGCAGTTATGTGAGAGCCAATTAACAGAATATACAAATATAATATTTTCATTAAAAATTCATCTTTAATGTCTACATAATGAAAAAACTAAAAGATAAGCATAGCTTAGTCAGTTTAAGTGCCATAATAAATTGAAAGAACACTAGTAAGTGATAAGGAACAAAATGCTTTCTGTTAAAGGCAAACATTTGAGTAACATGATTTTGGGAATGAGCTACACAGTTGGGCAATTTCATCAAAATATAGAAACCAAAGTGTATAGTGTAAAAAGGTTTCTCTCATTTTAATATCCAATCCTTCAATATTTGTACTATTAATGGTACCACTAAACGGTAATTGGCAAACATGTAAATTTACATAAGGTGATTATTGTTGTAATAAGAAAATCTTTTTATTGCATGATAAAAATTCATCGTGCAATTCTAGATAGGTATGGTGTGCGGCTTTCACTATGTGTGAATTATTAACAGCATACAAACCTGGCCACCTGTGTATATATATATATATATATGTATATATATATATATATATATATATATATATATATATATATATATATATATAATTCAGAGGCTTTGAAATCTACAAATAAACTATTTGTACATTAAGGGGCACATTCACTAAGCTTGGGTGAATGAATAGAGAGAAAAAAACTTGAATTTCGAGGAGTTTTTTGTGCTCCTCCACTATCGAATTGGCGTAAATTCGCCTGAGTAGAATGATTTGAATAGATTGAGCGAAAAAACGCTGCAACTATTCACCCAATTGATAGTTGAAGTACTGTCTCTTTTAAAAATCATTCGACTGCCTACTTCGCCAGATTAAACCTACCGAATTGCTTTAAAAGCCTATGGGAAAGTCCCATAGGCTTTTTTTCTAAATTTTTGATCGAATAAAAAGGCATTCGATCGATCATTCGATTGAATGAAAATCCTTTGATCGAATATTCGCCCATTCGACTATTCGCCAGCGCGTAAATTCTCCCAAATTCCCTATTTGATTCTATTCCCCAGTCGAATTTCGAGGGATTTAACCCCTCGAAATTCGACCCTTGATACATCTGCCCCTAAATGTTTGTTATTATTAACACAACCAGCAGGTAACTAAAATGGTGATACAGACTCTAACTTGTGGCCAAGCTGCTGTCAAATTTATTCATGCCAAACTAACTGCAATAATTCCATGTGAGAGTGGATCTTTCAGCTTATGCCGATATTCCCAAAAGAACAGAACTGCACTGCCGTACAGATATAAATTCATTGCAGAGCTGTGCATTATTGACACTAGAAATACAGAGAAATTCCTTAATGTCTTCTTATGATAACTATGTTAATGATGTTAAATGCATTTCAGATGAACTTCTGTGTACAGGGAACACAGAAATAAGGATAGGATCTCCAATAAGTATTTCACAAACATAATGCTCTGCAGGCCTTAAATGTTTGGCGCTCAGACAGAATGATCAAATCAGAGAAAGTTCTAACTTGGCCCAATAACCTACTACATATGCAGTTAGAGGATCTTGGTCAATGGTGTTTTTAAACCTTACATCGATTCTGATCTACTATTGAATGCTCGGATCCTTCATATTGGAGACCAGACACAGAATGATGAATGGGCGATTTGGTTGAATCTCTGAAAGAAAGGGGCTTCTGTTATGTGATCTGCTCGATTTAGGTGACAATGAAGTCCCTTCATCGGGTGGAAAACGAATCGCCGCATGTGATTAGCGCCACCGTTTTTTCCATTTTAGCCGGCGCAGAGTGAGGGAAGGCGTTTGGGGAGATTGGTTGCCTCAAAAACAAGGAGATTAGTCGCCAGGCAACCAAATCTCCCCAAAACGCCCAGTGTGGTCTGACCTTAAAAGGACAACATTTCAACAAAAAAAGGCAAGGCATGCAACACAATCTGTCTGTGTGACAGAACAAATCTTAAAATGAATTAGTTAACAGAATATTCAATATTGATGATCATACAACAATCAGTCAATGCGTGCTTGGATTGAACATGAAAGCAAAGCATTACTTATATGGTAAAAACAATTAGATTCTAATATATTTCATTGTGGTACACTTTTCTAGATCATTACAAGAAGCCCGACCCACCTCTAGAAGGTTTATTTATTTTCTGTTTGGCCAGATGAAACCATAATTGTTATAAATAAATATTTTTAGCATGGCAAAAGAATGTATTTCTCTCACTCCCTAATCATATATCTACCTGCTGTTAGAACAGCTCAGATCTAAGCAATCTTAGATGACTTCCTTCTTGTAAACCTTTTATTTTCCAGCCAGCATGCAGATGCCCCACTGTTCTTCCTGAAGTCTCATACTCTAAAATTGGACACAGGAAAGTTAACCTTGTAAGAAGTTTTCCTACTGTGCTGTCCATTTTAAACCCAGAAACACAAAACCACTTAGTTAAGTACTGCAGTTTATTTATCCTCTTGTGTTTAATACTTGTATCCAAATCATTTTAATTCTGACAAGACAAAAACAGTAAAAGGTATCTAAAAACTGTACTTTAAAAATGCAAGTGAGTATTATTATAAGAAACGTTCCAATATACTTTAATTTAAAAAATTCTAAATATCATTTCTATTGAAATCAGTATTTGTCTGGCTGTTTACATTCTCTGCTGGTTTTGATTCCTTAAACAATGTAGCAGCTAATTCAAAAGGAGAAACTGGTTTCTGCTACATTGTCTCAAAAATTAGAACTTTACATTTCAAATAACAAACTGATTTTGTTTTTGTGCCCTGCAGCTCCTTTACAAATAAAGTTACACTTATATACATGCATTTTTTAATTATACAATGGGTACAGTTCCCATTTACCCCGGAACATGATTAATTGGTCTATTTTTTGTGATGCATTATTTCCAAGGTTTCTGTGAACAGTGAAACAGTTAAGGCATCCCATAAAGCTCCTGACGTGTTATTAAAGGAAACAGAAAATGATCAATTGCCTAACCACAAATCTGAATTACAGTAGAAAATTGCATTTACACAATCAAAACAAAATCCATAAACATGTATCAGATGATAGCGGCACAGGAAGACACTGTTCAGCATATGTTCCACTTTCTACCAGACTGTTAGAACACACTGGTGCTCATTTATAAACAGTGGGCAAATTTGCACCTGGGCAGTAACCCTTAGCAACCAATCAGTGATTAGCTTTTTTCAGCCAGCTGCAGGTTGAGCAGTGAAAGCAATCATCTGATTGGTTGCCATGGGTTACTGCCCAGGAGCAAATTTGCCCACTGTTTATAAATGAGCTCCACTGCCCTCTTTTGCACATACTCACTAATCTATATATACTGCATTCTAAAATAGGATGCTACTGGATTCTTGAAATCTAATTAATTAGATTTTCTTAGCAAGCAAACATGTAGGAAAAAGGTTTGCCTATATAGATCTTCAGCATACAAAGAAATGTAGGAAGACATTTTTCAAAAAATGAAAATATGCCAATTACAAAGGATCAAGACTACAACTTACTGCCCTTTATGTATGCATACACACAAGCTTTAGTTGAATCACTAAAGGATTCTACATGTACTATAGCCCTTGAAAAGGGTACAAACCTAAAAATATAGACACCTAGGGGCACATTTACTTACCTCGGTTGAAGGAATAGAATAAAAAATACTTAGAATTTTGAATTTTTTTTGGCTATTTCGACCATTGAATTGGCTACTTCGACCTTCGACTTCGAATCAAACGATTTGAACTAAAAATCGTTCGACTATTCGATAGTCAAAGTACTGTCTCTTTAAAAAACACTTCAACCCCCTACTTCGCCACCTAAAACCTACCGAACATCAATGTTAGTTATGGGGAAGGTCCCCATAGGCTTTCTAACAAATTTCTGATCGAAGGAAAATAGTTCGATCGATGGATTAAAAATCCTTTGAATCGTTGGATTTTTCCTACGATCGTTTGAACGAACGAATATCGCTAAATCCTTCGACTTCGATATTCGAAGTCAAAGGATTTAATTTCGACAGTCGAATATCGAGGGTTAATTAACCCTCGATATTCGACCCTAAGTAAATGTGCCCCCTAATATAGTTTGAAAGGTTTATTAATTCCAGGGCTACTGATGTTACACTCAAAAGGGTTAGTGAAATCAGATTTTGAACGGATTTATTTACTGCCCTAGTTTGAATACAATGAAACTGTCTGTTTGAAAACCTCCAAACATGACAACCAGGGAGGGGTTGTCACTACTGATTTTGACACGCAGTAGATAGTATTATTCCCCTGAATATTTTATGACAGTTTTGTCAAAATAAATTTATTGTTCACATCAAGATTCCTGGTTCATTGGTGGAAATTATCTATATCAGACAGCACATTTTGCTTTGACAAATCGAAGTCGAATGTAGGAAAGGAAATGCAAAAGAAACAAAATATTACCCTGGGTCTCTCTTTGTCATAGACACAGCTTATAATATATGAATAGCTTTTGAAAAGCCATATAACCAAAAGCATATTTGTATTATACTATACTTGTCCAAAATATCCAGTTGAAGGCAAAAATTAACATAAGAAATAAAAATTAAATATGTCCTTTGCCTCTTAGAAAGGACCTATAAAATGTAACTCTTCCTAAGGTCAATCTGAGAGAATTTGGCTAGGCAACATTGTGCATGGCCAGTCTGATGTTAGCAATTCAACAATTATGGATCCGCACACACCAGTTTTTCTGCAGTGGGGAAACCCCCTTTCTTTTATTTATATTCACCACCAATATCAACGTATCGGGGGGTACAACCTCCCTTCATCAGGATATCCTTTAAGCTTGCTTAGGTACTAAATGGGCATTGTAAGGACTGCTTTAACATGTGAGTTATTCTATATGTCCACACCACAATCTCTTGTGTGCAACAGAGTGACAACGTATGGGCACATGCTTAAGAACACAGCTTAGACTTTAAACTGGCATGAAATCTACAATCAGAAATGATCCATTAGTAACAATCCCTGACACCTGTGCGCCTGCAAGAGCAAGACACACAACTAATCATGGAGGGAACAAACATTTTAAGATGCATATCCCATATCTGGAAACCAGTTATCTATAAAGCTCTGAATTATGGGAAGGCCATTTTAAGTAAATAATTCTAGTAATAGAATTCTATTTTTTTTTTAATGAATTCCTTTTATTCAGTAATAATAAAATGTTACATTGTACTTTATAAATCCCAATAAGTCAAAAAAAATGTATGTTTAAATGTTTCTATATCTGGAAAACCCCGGTCCCAAGCATTCTGAATAACAGATGATAGCCTTATTATAATTCAGTATTAGCTTTGACTCATCACCTTGTTCAACACCCAAGAGCTTTAAAGAGTGTGAACAAAAGATTGTTTTTTTGTCTGAACACTGTACCTTAGGTCCCTCCAGACCGAGCTGGCAACTTATTGCCTAGTGCATAGGATGCACAGACAGATCTGCCGAACCAACATATGACCTAAAATCAGACATATCACAAAGGTTTGAAATTCAGTAGGATTGTGTTGATGCTCTTCCATTGGTTCTCTTTAGACCTCAGTGTATCAGCCCAATAAGTGGATCTGACACCAGCTTAATTCATTGGTGAACAATTCATATTCTATCCAAATGCTGCTCCCAAGCCAAATAACATGCAACCACACAACTGGCCTCATGCACACCATGATTAGCTAATGTAGTAGAATGCAATCAGGCAAATATTCACCAAAGTAGTACAATTGCAGTGCCACATACAGACAAGCAGCTTATTAGCTATTTATATTTATAATAAAAATCAGCATAATTACCCTCTGCCTCCATGTTTTAGCTATGGGATTTCCCATCATTTTTCCATAACAATCAGCCTTGCACACAATGCCACAATATATTTGTTAAACAAAAAATGTCTTTTTTGTGTGCAATGTTTTAGGGCAGGACTACACGGGCGATTCCGCCGCGCTGTGCAAAATCGCAGGCGTCACGTCGGATGCGACGGAAACAAGGTAAGTAATGGCAGTGTCGGATCGTGTCGCATTGATGATGTCTGATGCTGACGCAGCGTGCAGTATCTGCATCAGACAGACGTGTTTCGTTGCATCAATGCAGCGACCCGATGCGACAATTGAATTACTTACCTTATTTCTGTTGCATCCGATGTGACGCCTGCGATTTTGCGTAGCGCGTCGGATCGCAGCGGAATCGGCCGTGTAGTCCTGCCCTTAGAGTTACCCTTTGGAAGAATATAATAAAGATTTTCCAGAAGAACATAAACTTTACAAAAATAATGAAACCTCAATCTTATATCCCCTGATTTGTTTTCCCACATTTATGGCTCTTACATTGGCTCTGCCTTTTTTAAATGCATGCTGAGTGTGAAAAAAATGCATATATTGCATTGAAACATGTTTTTTTACGCATTTACGTGTTTTTCTGTTCCAAATGTAGCCCTCTGTTTTATTGATAGCTATAATAACATGAAGAGCAAGAAAATGCAACATGCTGCATCTGAACAACTGCAATGAAACGCAAGTGGAGTTAAACGCAACTCAAAACACTTATAAGTACAACCAGGCAGAATAGAAGGAAATCAATTAGTGAATACCTTTATTTGCGCTCAAATCTGTGTTTAAACACGCATTAAACACAGAAAAAAAAATGCATGTGTATAAAAGCCCTTACACTGTTTTGTGGTCTCACCAATTTACAACTGTTTTGTCCAGCCAACTTATAATGCATTTTAATGTGTTTTTCCCTAAGTTTAAACAAAACTGTTGTCCTCATATTTGCAAAAATGGCGGATAAGAGTGCCATAAGTGAATGTTTTAGGTTGTGGTCTTGCATATTCCCCTGAAGGCTTAAGCAATGCTTAAACCAGTGATTACCAACCAGTGGCTCATGTGCAACATGTTGCTCATCAACCCCTTGAATGTTGTTCCCGGGGGCCTCAAAGCAGGTGCTTATTTTTGAATTCCTGGTTTGGAGGCAAGTCTTGGTTGGATAAAAGCCAGGTGTATTGCCAAACAGAGTCCACTTTTTTTTATTATTCTTACTATTTCTGGAGGTTGATCAGTTGATTGCTTCCCATCTGTCAGAAAAGGGTCGTACCAGTTTAAGGGCCTCTTCATTTACAGAAACTGGAATGACTGACAGTTTTATGGATGGCGGGAGCTGGAACTCTAGGGCCCCATATATAAAGTTTGCTAGCTGTTCAAGCCCCCCCCCCTCGAGCAACATAGTCCCTATATGTTTGGAAGGGAAAGGGCTATACAGGCATAATACAGAAGCTGCATTTTAAAAAAATTGTCATCCACCCTCAACAGAGTAATTCACAACACTGCATTTAGTTCTGAAAATATAGTATGTGAAAACAACAGTGCCATCTAGAGGACAAAATCAAGATCTACATGTGGCGCTTTCACATTATTAGGCTGCCAAAATGAAATCACATTTAGACATTTTAACCACTGCATCTTATTAGCTGTGAAAACATATTGCAAAAAACTGAATTAGTAATAGTTACTAATCCACTTGGACTTTTCCCATTACAAATTTAAACAGCTAGATGTTTAGTCTGAGGATCAAATAAATGATGACAGGGGGAAAAGAAATAAACTATTATTTTCCCAACCGAAGTGCAGGAAAAAATTTGGGGGTGACAGTCGCCCTTTAAAAACACTCGACTTTCATTCAAATAGGAGCACTTATGCTTTACTTAGTTTTAAACTTTCCCTGTTTTTACTTAACCAGACAACTGTACAGATGTTATGCACATTAATCAATCATTTCAGCATACCTCCCAACTGTCCCATTTTCTGCGGGATAGTCCTGATTTTGACAACTCAGCCTGCAGTCCCAGGTTTCTGGCATCAGTGCAGGAAAGCAAAGTTTCTGAAACAATTAAAATAAGAGCCTTTTTGGCAGAGAGCCCAGAACAGCCAGCAGCTGCACTTTTCTAACAATTTAAGACAAGCAAAGAAACAATTGTAACTATTTCAGATAAGCAGGTCTCTTGAGAGAACTGAGTCTAGCAGCTTAAAGAGCAATTCACTTTCATTAGCAAAATTGCACTAAAACTCCCAGAAATGTGTTCAAACTTTCATAACCTGCCAAATTTTGCACAATTGGCATAGTAATTAGGGAGGCAACAGGCATGGCCAAAAAAGATCCGACAAAATGCACGTGGCACAAGTCTTCGTCATTCTTTTCGTTTTTATAATGTTGGGAGGTATGTTTCAGTGTAAAGAAACCAACCAAGTAGTATATCGCTGTGTTTAATTACCAAGACCCCGAGACTATACAAGAGTATAATACAGCAAATTAGCAGCAGTATTACATTTTGATCATATATCATGCATAATTCTGAGAGTAAGTCCACAATTAGATACATAAGCCTTACAAAATCCAGCATAGAAATTTAGTTTGGTGATATTTTTATTTTAAAGAGATGTAAACCCAAAAATACAGTTTTGCAAAGTGATATAATATGTAATTCTAAGCAACTGCTCTTTTTTGCACACAAATTCTCTCTTTTAAAAAGGATAACCATGCACAGCAAACATACCTGCAAATGAAGCTTTAAAATGTTTTTATGAATATTTAAATTGACAAAATGGTATGAACTTTTTATGAGCCCAGAAAACACTTGAAAATTCTTGTGTTTTGTTTAAAAACATTAATTTAAAAATGCTACAAATTCTGGGAGAGAATACATGACTATTTAAAATATATTAAGACAATCTAGATGTTAATGAACCAGATAACTAAATATGTATATTTTACATTTAGAAGCTGAAATTTAAAAAAGTCATGCTTGTTTTTAGGCGAGCTGACAAAGAAGGTACATGCCTGGTGCCCCCTAAGCTTTGCCCTTGGCACATGCCTCTTCTACTTACCCTTGTTCAAACCACATCACAGTTCCTACTCATAACAGTAGCCAGAGTTCAAAAAGTGGTTTTCTTTCATTCTGTTTTATAGTTGTGAGTAGTTGGACCCCCACCTTTCAGACTTGCAAACTCTGCCCGCCAGACATGAACAGGAACTTAAAAGATCTCCTTACATTCCACAAATAATGTTGTTCTATAACAACTCCTGTGAGCCCCAAAAAATCATACCAAATGGAGGTTTACAAGGGCAAAAATATACTAGTCCTTAATTGGGGTGGAGAAGGAGAATCTGGCCAGCACCCCTCACCAACAGATGCCAAATTCATGGAAAATAACATGGCTTTGGCCTGTATATAAAGAAAAGATATATAGCTGTACTAGTAGTCATATATACAGTTTCTACAGTATATTCATTGTCATCTGGGAAAATGGGGAATTCAGAAAATAATCACTAATGGCAAACATGTCAGCAATCCCTATACCCAGAAACAACACAGAAACCTAGAAGCCCCACATGGTGCAGAACAAAATAAAAACATTAAAGGCATAGTTTAAAACATCTCAATGATAAGATGCATACCAATGGGAATTTAGAGTAAAATTACACATTTCTAGAGTTTAAAAGAACTCCCTGCTTAATACTCTAAATTATGTGCCAGTACACATTTACCTCATCTATAATCAATAACCAATTTATCTAAAGTGACATGTGCATGTTTGTTCTAATAGTGATTTACCAAAATTGATCTATAGACCATACTGGGTTTTATCCAAAGTGCTATGAATATTTATGTCTGTAAACATTTACCAAATATATCCATGGCCCATACCCATTATCCAAGTGACGTGCATACTACAGTCCTGTTTCAAGGGGACCCCCAGCATTTTTTTTCTTAATTGCACAAGCTCATAAAATTGGGTTATGTATTTTTTTTTCACATGGACATCTCTGCTTTTTAGGAACAAGCCTCCTTTGACTTACAAAATGATGCAACTTCTCCCTTGCCTCTTTCTGTTGTACTGTGATTCTGAGACTTGAACTCCTTATGTGTTCCATGGTGGAAGGTGCAGCATCAGCAACACTGTGCTTTGGAACAAATTTGGAACATTTTTCAACAGCATCATCTGTCCTATGCTGCTAAACAAACGGTAATACATTTAATTATATACACACATGGCATTCTATTCTGAGAAAAAAGCAAATCTATCGCCTTTCAATTCGATACATCTAACTTGGCTCAACAACAAAACATTTCCTCCAGGTCTAAATAGTCTAATATTTAAAACATGACAAACAAATGGTCTACAAAATATCAAAGACATTATTACGAATACCAACTCAATGCAACCCATTTCGGAACCACTACAGAAATACCAATTCTTACGGTCTCACCAATTCTCCCTAATACAACTTACACATTACACCACACAACAAATAAATTAACGGGAAAAGATAAAAACAACTCTATAGACTCGCTATGGCTTACACATGAGACAATCAAATCGACAGCACATATTTATAAACAGATTAGGGCAACCATTCATGTAGACAATACTACCACAAGTCTCACGAAATGGACAACAATAATCCCACAATCAGAAAACATAGATATCCTTCGATACCATACACGAGCGATGAAAATCTTACTGGATAGTATGTATCAAGAAATGTCTTTACAAATACTACATCACACTTATCTGACACCACTAAAGAGATTCCATATTGGCACAGCAATCTCAGACATATACTTGAAATGCGGAGAAGCAAGAGCACATATGATACATTGCTTATGGTCATGCCCACTCATACAAAAATTTTGGGAGGAAATCGCCAGTTATTGGAAAGACTTGTCTGGGAAGACAATGAACATCAATGCTACATGGGCCATATTTAGTAAAATGTTGCCTACCTCACATATCTCCAAGCAGAAAGACAGCGGCAGCTAGGAAAGCCCTATATCTCTGGTGCAACAAAAATTACATACATTTTTCATTTAGATTGGGTAGAAACCTTAACAAAGAAAAAAAAACAGAAACATTTTTCGACACCTGGCAAACATACATAAACACTCTTCCACCACCTATAAAATTGCTAACTATACAAAACTTCCAACATACCACTTGGTACAAAATACTGAAAGGAACCGATCTTGTCAAAAAAGCGGAACAACAATTAATGAGTGTGGAAAATCTCCAACAACAAATCTCAACGGGAACCCCCAGGAGTCATTACCTCAACAGACTATTTACAAGCCCTTTATTATAATCACAAAACTTTGATGTCTCATCCCACTGCCTACAGGAATGCAAATCAATAAAATGGTTCATATACTCATTGATAAGAGGATGGTGATGTGCGGGCCGACCCGATACCCGCGGGTTTACATGGGGGTTGGGCGGGTTTGGGTGGACCTCGCAGTGCTCCTTGCGGGTGGCGGGCGGGTACAGGTTGAGCTCTTCTCCTGCTCTCCCCACCCGCCACCTTCAAATGCCGGCATCCGACTTCCGGTTTTATAATGTCGCGTCTGCTCGCCACGCCCCTTTGTGACGTCATTGTGACATCATCACTGGGGTGGGTCGGTGCGGGTCTATAAAAGGAGGCCCAGAAGCGGGTGCGCGCAGGTATTAGCAGGGTGGGTTAGCGTCGGGTGCGGGTCAGGGAAAACCTGACCCGGCCGCACATCACTAATAGAGGAATGCCTGCTCTGTTTTGATGGTCAAATCAAATCAAAAATTGTTAATTACCAACTCTGCTTTTCTAATATTTAATTTATTCTTGACATTTATATTGTTACTTTATTTTATTTGTTATAATCCATTTCATTTGTATAGCACAAGAAAAATAAAAACATTTTGGGGAAAAAAATTATATACACACACACACACATACAAGACTGGCAAGAGTGTGAGTACTAGATTACCTATTTTGTAATAGATGTTTTAGGGAAAAAAAAGGATATTGAAAAGATATTCCTTCCAAAACACAAAAAAACTGTTCTAAAATAACAAGGATAGGTTTACCTGAATTCCAGCATAATGGCTGCTACACAGGAAGTTGCACCAGCCACAACTGCGCCAAAAAAACTGCTCATGCTCTCAAACAAGGTGCAAATTGCACTGGCAAATCATTAATGAAACAACAGTTACCGCCACATTCAGGGTGGTGACAGTTTCATGGCTCCACCCCCCCTCCATGTCAATAGTTGCATTAGCGCACAAAACAGGCGAAGAGACAGGAGTGAGGCTATGGCATCAATGTATTTAGCCTGCCTCATTATTAGCCTTTACCCACTCTGTTATATTTTAATTATGGGAAACTACCTCTCCAGTGGGAAAAAAATAGCTTTTTCAAGTACAATGTTTGTTAACCAGAAAGCTCTGAATTACAGGACAGCCATCTCCCATAGACTCCACTTTAAATATGTATCTGTAAAAAGACAGTATCTTGTACTTTATCCCAAATAAGATATAATTAATCCCTAATCCAAATTAAGATCTCTTATCCAAAACATCCAATGCCGCAAACATTCTGGATAACAGTTCCAATACCTGTATTAATGTCAGGTAGTAATTAATTGGGGGAAAAACGCTACAACTTGCAGAATAGAATTAAGTTGTTTTTTTTTACTATAGATGTGGGTGGGTTTGGGAAAAATTAACAAACATAATTTTGAAAAACATATAAATGTGGCATTAAAAAGATATTAAATCTGCATTTACTATACATGTCGCCAGCATCTAAAATGAGCACATTAAGCAAATGAAGCATTATGGGGGCAACATGGCCAATAGACAGTAACAACAAATTATCAAATTTATTAGTGGAGAAACTGTTTGGAAATGGAAGTCAAAATAAATTTTAAAAAAATGAAGGTAAACTGAAAAGCTCATTTTTACATGAAAACACTATACTTGTTTGCCTTTGTTTAGTGATTGGAATAATGACATGTATACTTGAATGCACAGATTTAAATGCCTGATAAAAACAATATACCGAGAGTATAAGATGTGAAAAAAAAACACTGAATAAAAAGATTTTATACAGGATGTCACTTGATTTATGATCAAGAAGAAGATATCATTAAAACAATTTTAAACGGATTCATTATTATAAGTAAAATAAGAAAGGAAAAGAAGGTCTCCTGTGAGCTTTGAAGTTCAAAGAGAATGTTTGGTTGGCTGCATGCATAGCAAGGCTTGGTTGTCAGCCACGTCATCAGCGGGGATTTAAAAGCTGACAACAGTCATGAGCATATCTGCCTACTGACAGAGCAGAGTTGCTATGGGCTTAATCCAAAATTATGCTCTTAACATATTTAAATAGGTCCAAACGTAACACTTTTCATGGAAGCAAATCAAATGCACATGTGTTACTCAAAGCGCTAAGAATTAAACTATGCCTTGTACAGCTGTTAAGGCTTTAGCTTTTAAATACAAGATATAAGGAAGAAAGTCTTCGCAGGGATGCCAAACACGAAGCTCTCAAGCTACAATATGCAGCTCCCAGCATCTTTTGCCTGCCACCTGAAATACAAGAGTAATACAGCTCAGGACAAGGTGCAATGTGCAAAAATCATTGGTACCAGGCACAGGGCAAAATGGAGTCCTGCACTTACAACTTGCCCTAATTTTTTGGTTTTATATACATGTACCCTTGGAACTGGGGGTTTTATCCCAGAAACTATGGCCCCTATTGGACAGGCCCCTTAGACTTTAACATCCCATTATTATTTTTCTATAAGTTCTCCTAAGAGACCTGCTTATCTTAAATTGTTACAACAGTATCGAAGTACGCCTGATGGCTGTTCTGGTCTCTCTGCCAAAAGTTAGAAACTAATCTCCTGCACTAAACAGCCAGAAAAAGATACAAAGAGAAAGTAGGGACATTTCAGTAACAATCCAGGACTGTGGATTGAGCTGTCAAAATCGGGACTGTCCCACTCAAAACAAGACAGTTGGGAGGTATGAATAAATGACCCCAAATATTTCCAGTCAATGGCGGGCAAATACTGTACACTAAAAGCAGACCCTGCCCTAGCATTAAAGTGCATTCAAACAAAGTGAATATAAACTGCATGAGGAATGAATATTATACATTTTTCAGAAAGTGGTGAAAACCTTTGGGTGATACAATTGAAGGGGTATATTTAAAAAGTTTCCACTGTACTCAAAAGCTATATTGTATTATAAAATGCCTTTTCTACTCGATATGTATTGATTCTTGAGTTCAAAATAGCTAAAAATCAGAAGCAGTGGGAAAAGAGAAAATAAGAATTTTTCCACCCCCCACCAGAGAAATTAATCAGACATTTGCATGGCTGCTGAGTGCGTAATTGCCAACTGCTTGATGAAATTAACAAGATTTGTCTAATGAAAGCCCATTTTTCTTTCTCTGCAGCAATCGAGCCTTCTGTGATGCCTGACGCATGTGATAACTAAGAAGTATTTACATTTACTGTCGGGTCAGCTGTTTCTTGGGCTTTGCGTACATAATGTCAATGCATTATTTTTTGCCATATGCAAGATCTTTCATAACGCAATTATGAATGATAAATGATTTTCATCTTTTGGAGATTCAATTATTACACCATACTCAATTCATAGTGTGCACTCATTCTTAAACACTTATCTAATATACATTGCAATTAAACAAATATCACATATATATATATAGCCAACGGTAAACTGGTGCACGCCAAAAAATCATGCCTGGGTGCTGGTTGGAAGTTGATAAATAAATATCAAACACAGCACAAAATCCAATACCTGTATGTGAAACTACATATTTTTTTCTGTGGAAAGTGGTCATTTAAGTTACAGCTGGTCTGACCACACGACAAATTAACAGATTGTTTGTAAATTAGCCCAAACAATTTTGAAACAGCAGCTGAATCAGTAACACGTTTAGAGAAACTTGGAGATAATTTTAAAAAAAGGGCTATACATTTTTGAAGTTTTGTAGTTCCAGGCCAGGGAGTAGAAGATTTCTTTTAAAGATGCAGCCACATTCTACACATTGCTTGAGGGTAAACGCTCAATATCTCCCAGTACTGCCAGTGTAGGCTGCCATTTAGCAAGCACCTGTCACTCAGCACAAGGGCAGATTTCAGCCCATATTTGAGTTTTTCGGGCAGTGACAAGTAGCTGTCTGTAAAGTCAGTTGCAGCCTGTAGGGGAGGTAAAGTTATCAAAAAAGGCTAACCAAGTAGCTCAAAACAGGTAAATGTATGCCCATGTGACCTGGGGAAATGTTTAATCTTTAAAAAGTTTGTTTTCTTAAAGGGGTGGTTGGACTTTAAGTTAACATTTATTATGTTTTTGAATAATTTGTCTTCCTGTTCTACCTCTTTTAAGCTTTCAGAAGGGGGTCACCCCAGTGACCAAACAACTACTGTTCTGTGAGCAGAGTTGGACTGTGGGGCCCGGGGCCCACTGAAGCTGCTGCCTTACTGCTGACTTTCCTAACTGTACCTCTGCCAAGACACAAAGCAACATTAGAGAGCATTCCACAGTACAAATTTAATTGTCAATATGTTTATATTATTTACATATTTCTTTAGATATTTGGTTTTATATTAACTTATACATCTCAAGGATTGTAACCATACCACTAGCTTCAAAGGCTTTATCTTAACTAAGTTGCCCATTCAGAACTAAATGTATAGTTCTCATTTTCTATCATTATGTAAATAGAACTGATGTTTAAGTATGTCTATATAAAGTAACTTGTTCAAAGAGAAATACTAAAATTGTACTGGAAGTTGTGAAAGAAATAGCACTACAATAATGGCTCTGCACTAGAACAATATTCCACAATCCAACACCTTTTTTTTTCAATCAGACTCCCACTCACTCCCCTACAAAGTATTTAAAGAATTAGCTGGTATTTTTGCAGCCACGCACAAAGTTACATTACATGAAACTTTTATCACTTTATTTCACAAATGAAATATGCTGGCTGCATGATTTCTCTCTTCCTTTTATATAAAGAACAGCATTCAATGTATGAAAGTAAATGGTGAAAGTTTCGCCCAGCCACTGGATTTATGATTTTAAATCAAATAGTGTAGCCTAAAGTATTCTTGGATCCATGTTTTAGGATTAACTTATATCTGTGAGAAGATGCAACCTTGAATAGGTTTGATTCATTGCTGGCTTGTTTGTTGTTTTATCTGATGATTCTGGGTACAGACACATGCTTTCAAAGCTTGGTGCTTATCCTTAAAGGAAAACTATACCCCCAAAATGAACACTTAAGCAACAGATCAGTTCATATCATATTAAGTGGCATATTAAAGAATCTTACCAAACTGGAATATATATTTAAGTAAATATTGCACTTTTACATCTCTTGCCTTGAGCCACCATTTCGTGACTCTATCTGTGCTGTCTCAGAGATCACCTGACCAGAAATACTACAACTGTAACAGGAAGAAGTGTGGAAGCAAAAGGCAGAACTCTGTCTGTTAATTGGCTCATGTGACCTAACATGTGGTTTGTATGTGTGCACAGTGAATCCTACGATCCCAGGGGGCGGCCCTTATTTTTTAAAATGGCCATTTTCTATTTATGATTACCCAATGGCACATACTACTAGAAAAGTATATTATTATGAAAATGGTTTATTTACATGAAGCTGGGTTATACATATGAGCTGTTTTATGCAATATCTTTTTATAGAGACCTACATTGTTTGGGGGGTATAGTTTTCCTTTAAAGAGACAGTATTCTGTACACCCCTTTTTTAACACGGTTTAATCAATAGGGCCTGTGCGGAACATACTCTTTGCCTATTGATTTAATAAAAAAATATATGTTTCTGTTCGTTCTGGCACTAAACAAGAAAATTAAAGCAGTTTCACTTCAGTACTTCCTGTCACATACTGATCCCACAGAGCACAAGTGGAGCTCATAAAACTAACTACCAGTGCACTGAGAAGCCTTTGATAATGAACTGCTGAAAGGCTTCTGCTTGCAAAAGAATTTGAAGGGGTGTCATGATACAGGCCTGTAAGAGTTAAAATAACAGGCCAAGGTATCATGAAAAACACATTTCTGCACCAGCCATGTATAAAGGGGTCACAGTTTGTGATGCCCTGCTCCAGGCCCTTACCTCAAACAAATTTATCAGCCTAGAATCTATACCTGTTGTACCAGTGCTACAAGAAACTGGTTATAGATTTAATGCCACATTAGCTTTCAAAAAAGTCCAAACATGACTATGTTTGGCCCTTGGTTTGTCAGATGGGAATATCTAGGCAGGGGCAGGTCACAAAGTATTGATATTTGGTATATATGGACCCAGTAGGATGAAATATGACCACTACATATTATATCATTTCTCTACAGTGTTCCTGAAAGGAGTTATAGGTGTTATAGTCTATTGTCCTGTTAGGCCATATTCTATTGTCCTGTTAGGCCATGCCCCTTTCATTTCTAAGGGAGGGGGGAGTATCCAGTTATCTGATACGCTGAAGTCATAGATAAATAGGCAGCTCTTCAGACTAAACCTTGGATTTACTTTGGAGGACCAATTTCCATTGGAAGTTCATCCTGTTCTTTCCCCTTACCTCCAGCACCAGGAAACAAAAAATTCTTCGAGTAAACTTCTGATTTGTCCACATGCAAACTTTAGATGGTCAGCAATATTTTTTGGGGAAGAGCAGTGGCTTTCTCTTTGCTCCAATACCCCTTCAAAAAACGTTCCTACCATTGATGTCATACTAACCAACCTATAGTTTTGAGGCTGAGAACGGGATCTCGTTAGCAATTCGCCACTCTCTCTGCACCATGCCAGACCTCCATGAATCCTAAAACTAGTAATAAGTAAAGAGGTTTGACAATCACAGAGCTAAGCTTGCCAAGTACCCTGGGATGAATACCATCTGGTCCCAGACCTTTGTTTATCTTAACATGTTCTAGTTTTTTTTGAATTTCCTCGTACTTGAACCATACATCATTATTCATTAGTTGTATTACTAGAATTGGGACTATTAAGAAGGAAACCTTCATTAACTGGTTCCTCATTTGTGTAGACAGA
Organism: Xenopus petersii; assembly: GCA_038501925.1. NCBI lineage: Eukaryota > Metazoa > Chordata > Amphibia > Anura > Pipidae > Xenopus > Xenopus petersii. The sequence continues at coordinate 44,045,185 of CM076677.1, forward strand.
CAAAAAATAAAAGTTCAGAATCTCTACCTTTTTTCTGTTCTCATCAACCAGGTGAGCCCCCGATATTAAGAGTTCCACCCTTTCTTGCTTCATTTATTTACTATTTACATATTTAGAAAATAATTTTTGATTATTTTTACTGCTTGTTGCAATACCCTTTTCCATACCAATTTTAGCTTGTATGATAGCTTTTTTTGCATGATTTATTTACATAAGTACCCTTTATCCAGAAAGGACCAGATCCGAAGTATTTCAGATAATATATTCTTTTTAGTATGATGTAGAGAGTAATATTCTGAGACAACTTTCAATTGGTCTTTATTTTTTATTTGTGGTTTTTAAATCACAAATAGCTCTCTCGTGTTTCAGCAGCTCTCCAGTATTTCAGCTGCAATGTGGTTGCTAGAGCCCAAATCACCCTAGCAACCAGGCAGTGGTTTTTATGAGAGACAAATATAAAGAGGAGATGGCCTGAATACAAAGATAATAAGAAAAGGTAAGATTAACAATAAAATTGTAGCCTTACAGAGGTATAGTTCTTTTAGCTGCTGGACTCAGTGACACCCGTTTAAAAGCGGGAAAGAGTCAGAAAAAGAAGGCAAATAATGAAAAATACTATAAAAATTGATAAGTTGCTTAAAATGTCCATTCTACAACATACAAAAAGTTAAGAATAACTATTTAATTTTCTGTGTTGGTAAGCATTTGTGGTGTTAAAAATATCACCACTTCAACAACTGCATAATATAGATTCTCCTTACCAGAGGTAGACTCCCAGTTAGCAAATTCACAATGCTCAAATCAAAATGAAGCATCACCCACACAGATGTGGCTGATTATTCCAGTGCGGGTTGGCCTTACTACTTACATTTTGTTATGGTGCTTAGTCTATCACTTTTCTATTCTATGACTAAATGTAACACTCCCAGAAGGACAGGTCTACTGGGTGATCAGGATAGCTATACGTGATAGAATTCAAATGTAGCCAAAAGCTTTTTAATGGGAACTCTTTATGAGCTTGATCTAGGTTGCGTTGGTAAAGGAATAATTTCTTTATATGTATATACACTTATTTACATAGAGAACTATCACCTACATTTGGCATCATGCTATTACTGTATATGTTCATTAAACTACTCTGTGAGTTATAATATCCTTTTTTTTTTTTACTAAATAAAACATCCATTGCAGTATAATAGTGACCGTCTAGTTCTCAGCTAGGTGAAAAAACATAAAAACAATTGCTTATTTAAATAATTCCCTTATGGAAGTATGCATTAGAACAGAAGAGAGAGAGTAATTTAAAATAACTCCATTGCTCTACTTATGTATATACATTCATGTGGAAAATGCATAATTTTCTGACGCTCAGTGCACCTTTTTGTGTAACTAGAGAGGTTAGCATATCAATGAATGTGGAAAGCAGGTTAATGCAGCCTGCTTACTCAGCAGTGCATGAATGCTTCTGTATGTACTGATGCTATAATAATTTATGTACAGTGCAGATGCATCCCTATCGGCAAGCACAATTACAGAAATTTAAAATGCTTAAATGAACTAACTTTTAAGTAAGCACAGGGAAACTGTTTTCTATTATACTAGACTCCCAAGTTAAAGGAAAACTATACCCCTCAAACAAAAAAAAAAATAAAAAATATATTGCATAAAACAACTCTTATGTAAAACCCTGCTTCATGTAAATAAATCATTTTCACAATAATATACTTTTTTTTAGTAGTTTGTGCCATTGGGTAATCATAAATAGAAAACTGCCATTTTAAGGGCCGTCCCCTGGGATCGTACGATTCCCGGTGCACACAAACCTACCAAATAAACCATACTTGTTAGGTCACATGAGCCAATTAACAGGCAGAGTTCTGTCTTTTGCTTCCCCACTTCTTCCTTCTTACACTTAGAGTTGCATTATTTATGGTCAGGTGATCTCTGAGGCAGCACACAAACCATCACAAAATGGTGGCTCAAAGCAAGAGATGTAAAAGAGCAAGATTTACTTAAATATATATTCCAGTTTGATAAGATTCTTTAATATGCCATTTCATTTGAAATAAACTTGAAATTTGAAACATCTTTCGCTCAAGTATTCATTTTGGGGGTATAGTTTTCCTTTAACTTCTGGTTGCTACAATACATAGTCCAGAGCAACATTTTCTGCATATTCTTATTCCACAGACCTTTATCAAACAGTGATATTCAAACAGAGAGGAATATTTCACTATAAAATGTGTAGTCTACAGTAAAGTAACAAGACAGCTCCTTACATAGTATATCAAATGTAAACATAGAATGAAAATATGAAATAAAAATATATATTTACAAAGGATAGCTACATAAGAGTCCAGACCAGGTCAGAACTTAAGACCAATCAAGTAAACTTAGAAAGGTCCCATCAGGACACAATATAATGGAATATTAAGAATACCTAATAAGGGGTCATGCCTACCCTGCAGCATTTCACCAAAGGACATATTCAGTCTCACAGATAATGAAACTTTCAGAGGAAATTATAAATCTCAGCAGGTGTCTTTCATTGTCTCACTGAACTATGCAAAAGAAAAGAAAGGTTAGATATTAGACATGGACATGGATTTATTACTTTTGTCTAGTACACTAGAACAATTTATATTCTGACATTTGACTCCTCATTTGTTCAGAATAAAATCTAGCTGCAAACAAAGAAATATTTGGAGATAGGAATCATAAATATCTCTATCCTCTGGCTTTACCTCTGACTTTACCCGTTATCCAGAAGGGTCTGAATTATGGAAAGACCATCTCCCATAGACTCCATTTTATCAAAATAAACGAAAATTTTTAAAACGATTTCTGTAATATTCTGTAAAATTTTCTGTAATAATCAAAGAGCACCTTGTACTTGATCCAAACTAAGATATCATGAATCCATATTGGATTGGGTTTATTTAATATTTATATTTTTTCTAGTGGATTTAAGTTGTGAGGATCTGAATTACTGAAATATTCTTTAGCCAGAAAACCCCAGGTCCCAAGCATTCTGGATAATAGGTCCCATACCTGTACTAATGTACAGTAGTACAGGTATGGGGCCTAGTATTCAGAATGCTCAGATAAGGGATCTGTCCATAATTTGGAACTTTATATCTTAGGTCTGCTAAAAGTCATTTAAACGTTAAATAAAGCCAATAGGTTTATTTCTCCGAAAATTCTTTGGAGCAGGCACTAAATGAAGGCAATCTTCCACCAGGCAGTTAGTTCAAAGTGAAAAAAGTGGAGACCCTAAACTCAGATTTATTTCTCCACCAATAAGCAGTATATCTCAGATGGGATCAAGTACAAAGTACTGTTTTGTTATTACTGAGAATAAGTTAGTGTTACATTTGTGAATTATTTAATTAAAATGGAATCTATGGGAGAAGACCTCCCACGAGAATCCCAGGTTTCTGGATAACTGGTTTCCGGATAATGGATGCTACACCTGTACTGCCAGTAAGGCTACTCTCCAGAATTAGTGTTTGGCCAGGGATTTAGGGCTGGTACATAAGAGGCCCCTAGCATCATATAAATATAGAGGGAAAAAAACAAAAAATAGTGCAATATAATTAAATATTGTGGCAGCACCTGGTGTCAGGATTTAGTTTTTAGGTCTAGTTCCCATTTAAACCTTCCACTCTTAATGGTGACATTCAAGATTCCTTTACATCCAATACTTTTTCCACTGCCGCTGAGAGACTGTGCAAGGATCAGCAAGAGAAAAAAATTATTTTCCCTAAATTTTTGTATTTTGCATCATATAAATATCTAGCATTTACTAGGATGAATAGACGTACCACCAGAGAGAACTGACCCAGAATTATAAGGCCCCGTGCAAGCCCTGCCATTTCACTTTGTGCGTTTACCAGGACAAGTTAAATATTATGTGCCATGCACAGACTAGATTTTTGTACAGGAAAAGCTTCTCATGCTTTACAGCATGAACAGCAGTGCAAAATTTCATAGAGAAGCTAATATTTCAAAAGGCAATTCATTCATTAGCAAAACTGTTATAACATATAAAACACTGCCCTCAAAGTCTTATATATGTGTTCAAACATTCATAACCAGCCAAAATTTTATAACATGGTAATTAGGGGGTGTGGCCATAAAATGGGCTGGTCAAAAATGTTGTCGCGCTATGCACAGCTTATTTTTTTGTCCCAAATGTTGAGATGTATGCTAAAGAGTTGTTGGTGCTGTCTATTGGTGTGGCTGCTGCAGGGTACCTCTGCCAAGGTTTTTATCAAGTATTATCTGACCCTAGAATAAAACCTGTTTTTAACGCATGGGTTTTTCTTTTTAATACTGCAATAAATATAGGACTCTGTATTTATAACAACCACAGAATGGACCCACCTTCCAATGTAATGCAATGGGAATCAATGTTCTGAGTTGCTTACAAATATTCATTATTTCTATGAACCTACAACTTCATATGCAAGTTTTCTAAAATATATGGATAATCACTAAAGTTTGGACAGAATCTTTGTATCACTAAAATTCTCTTGTATGCCAGAATTCATATCCTTTATTGCTATGCTAAGCAAACAAGTGTTTTATATTTTAGTACATAAGAGCCTCTACAGGTACAGTATATTTTGCAGCTAAATAGAGGTTTAGAATCTCCAGGTGGGATCAACACTCATCTTGAAAATGACAATTCCAAAAAATATCTGCAAAGCTGAGCTGTAAAGAAATACACACAGTGCAGATACCAAATTTCTGTTAACCAGATGGTTCCATTTTTATAAACAAATATGACCCAACTAAAGATTCTCTAGTAAAAATTAGATTGCATTCTAAAAACAATTCTGATCAGTGTTTCTGGTCAGTTATTAGAATTGTACAAACTCATGATTACAGAGCAGGATTTGTTCTTTACTATTTTCAAGTGTCTCTCTCTGGAAAACAGCCTGTCACATAATCAATACCCTAACAAATAGAACATTAAATACATCAGCTACAATTGGAAAGCACAATAGTATTGACCAAGTAAGCTCTGCAACGTTTAAAAAAAAAGTTAATGGCTTCAAGTATTCAATTAAAAGGTTTTTCCTGAGTTGTGGGCACAGTTTGTAGACATTTGCAGTCACTTACAATTAACAATTTTCATTATATTCTGCTATGTAAAAAGCTGAAACTGTTGCACTAAGTACTGTCACTGGGAGAAAAGGATGTAAATGCATTAATAAATAATTTTGTAGAATTGAAAAAAGTTCAAAGTCCAACTTTCAGATTTAAACACTTAGATTATTGTGTTCTCGCACTTACATACAGATTACTAGAGTTTCCAACCTGGGGTGAACTATGATCAACCTTTGACATGTTACCTATAAATACAATTCAATGAACCTAGTGTGTGTGCTTCCCTGGTGCAGAGATATTATACTGTAAGCTCTCTCAAGGCATGCACATTGCAGTTTTGCCGATTGTATTACAACTTACTTTATTCCAACTACCAGTTACAAATAGTAGAGAAGCGGCAGAAAAGCAGTGGCTATATGAATTCTATATGAAATATTTCAATTGTTAGAATGCACTGTCCTGATACCTGCAACCAACATTTGTGCAGTGGCATCTAATAAGCCACAAATAGGATGGAAGCAGAATTCAAAATTGGGTAGATCAAAATGTAATATGACATTGAATTATCATTTAGCATCTACAAAATAAAAAGGTAACAGTTAAAAAACAAGAGCTTTGGTGCTTTTTGGGAAAATCCTGGCTGTCAAGATAATACAGTGAACAATGTACTAGAATACAAAATCACACCAAATCCAATCTATAACATAAACTCATAATACTAAACCAACAAGCTTTGCCCAGGACTTCATTAAAATTCATAGTGCATTATCATCTCCTAAGCCTCAGGCAGGTGTGGATTTTGAGGAACCATTTTGCTCTTTATCTAAAATGCCTGCAGGGCTTTTTGATGCACGCGAGACCAATACGACACAGTTAGGATTCTAGAAAGAACGACATGACTACTAATGTGACAGTACAAATTTTTCAGAACTAACAGTAGCACAACTATCTATCAGCTCAAATGAAACTAAATGAATTAAGAAAAAGGGGCTTACCAAAAAGGATTAAAAAACAGTGACCATAATTAACTCAACCCATCATTGTTCTTTGATGATAACAGTGTAACAATTTTTTTAAGTATCTGTATATAATACAAAAAAAAAAGACACATCCATCAACTTCACATTTAGAAGCAAAAACACCCTGAAGCAGTCTTCAATTTGCCTGAGAGGGGGGAGAACTCTGTTCCCCAATACAGTTGTACAAAAAAGTTACATTTTACAAATAGGTATAAAGCTTGTTATTAACACTTCAGCCATACAAGGGAGAACATTTAAGCATAAAAAATTGTCAGGGGCACTTCTGAGAGACTGCTCTTTACTGGAAACCACTCTGTAAAATGTAACTAGTATGTCCATATACTATGTGAATCAAAATATGATCCTATCTTTGGTATTTTAATATACAATACATTCCTAAATAGTGATTATTTGTAATTTAAGGTACAAAAAAGAAAATAGACACCTTGCCTTATGGCTGGCACAGCCCTGCTTTCAGCTCATTAGTTCTTTTTGAAGGGCAGTGACCATTATAGACTAAACTGATAAAACAGTCTAAAATCTGCTTATTGTGCATAAACTCGTAGCAACCAATCAGCAGGTTGTGAATACTGGTCTGCTGAAATGTATCTGATTGTTTGATATGTGTGAATAGATAAATACAAAGTTTTATTACATTAATTCGTAACTATCTAGGCACTTGCCGTATCTGGTTAACCCTAAGATTACTTACCTAATTAAACTATTAAAAAAATAGTATTAGCATTCTATGCAAATACTGTATCTCAGACACAACTAAGCATAGAAAATGTATTGAAATGTATTGAAATTTAAAGAATTTGGCATGAGCAAGTTCATGTTGAGGTCACTCAATTGTCCTAGCGAAAGAAAATTCAACTCGAGTTTTTGTAGTTATTTTGTAGTAATTAAAAATTATGAGTAGAATGTGATTTTGCTCTATTCAAGTTTTTTTTCACTTTTTCATTAATTGAACGTTCGAGATTTGAATTTTTTAATAAATAATGCACATTTGAGTTTGTCGAGTTTTTTTAGTTTTTTTCACGTCGAATAATTTGAAAATTTACACATTTGAATATTGTTAAATAAAATATTGCAAATCATTAAAACAATATATTTAATTGCATATGAAATGTTGAACCCGAGGAATTTTATAGTTTTTGAAAAATAGATGCTTACGTTAAATTTGATGCCAGCAATCCGTTTCAAAAAAGGTAGGGACAGTGGAAGAAAAATGTGTGTAATGCTAAAAAGAACATCTCATAGAGGCTGGACTTTGAGAAAAATGTCCCTAAACACAAACTTTCTAAGAATTTGGTGGCTTTATCATCTACAGTAGATAATATCATTAATAGATTCCGAGAAACAACAAAAACTCCAAACTGAGTTCTCAAACGGTTACAGAGTGCTGTTAAAAGAAGAGGTGTTTCATCACAGTGGGTATCATGCCCCTGTCCCAACTTTTTGAAATACGTTGCTGGCATCAAATCAAAATAACCATATATTTTTCAGAAATCAATAAAATTTCTTAATTCTTAGTTGATATGCAGTCTTTCTACTGTTATCAGTTAATTATAAGGTGTATAATAATTTGCAAATTATCCCACACTCTCTTATTTATATTTTACACAGTGCCCCAACTTTTTTGGAAACAGGGTTGTAAGATTATTCAATGACCCACGTTATATAGAGTGTGTATTTTTTGTAAGAAATAAGATACATATAGGCAGGTTTTTATACACCCCCAACCTGCAATGTTCAGGTGTACAGTTTAAGAAGCATAATTTTTTAAAGAATATTTTAGGATACCCAGTAACATCCAGTGTTACATTGTCTGATGAAATTAAAAACATGCTCCTTGAAAGAGACAAATCACCATACATAAAGGTTCATGAGGCAATGCAAAATGTAAACTGATTTGAATGCAATAATGCAGGTTATTTCAGGTCTAATCAGCAGGAGCTGTTTACAAAGAACAAAATCCCTTTCTCCTGATTTTGTAATCAGTAGGGTTATTAGCACAAAGAACTTCTCTTCAGGCTATGCTATCTTTACCAAAGCTGATGCATTCTGTCATTCTATCTTGCAAAAGATTAATTTCCTTTCACCAACGGTAGATCACCAGCTACATAACAAAACATTCAAATGAACCAAAGTAATCTCTCTGGATGGATTGTATTTTGCCCCATCTGGGTGTCTGGTTAACTGAATCATTAGGCGTGCACACTGCAACATTTTAGCACTTTTTTTTAGTGAATAGTGGCATTCTGGATAACAGGTCCCATACCTGTAGTAGCAACAGAGGACCTGTTATCCAGAATGTTCAGGACCTTGGGTTTTCCAGATAAGGGACCTTTCCACAATTTGGATTAACATACCTTATATTTACTAAAGATTACTTATTGTTTTGCCTCCAATAAGGAATAATAACAGTTGTACATCACTAACTTGATCAATCACTGTTTTTGGTAGAAATTATATTTCTACATGGCAAATAATTTGCTTATAAGTGTAGTAGAGTAATAGAAAACCAACATGACATGCATGCTGCTGATTCTGTTCAATGGAATCATTTATTGAAGCTTGTTCAAAATAATAATGTTCAAAATAATAACAGCTTGCCCCAAATAATATCAGTGTGGAGTTCAATTAGTGAGGTCATTCATTCATTCATTCATTCTGTGGAAAAACAGGTGTCAATTATGGCCCTTATTTAAGGAAGGAAGGCAGCAAATGTTATGCATGCTAGTTATAGTGCATTTCTCTCTGTTTATCTGAATAAAATGGGTCATTCAAGACATTGTTCAGAAGAACAGCATACTTTAATTAAAAAGTTGATTGGCGAGGAGAAAACATATAAAGAAGTGCAGAAAATGATAGGCTGCTCAGCTAAAGTGATCTCAAATGCTTTAAAATAGCAACCAAGACCTGAAAGATGTGGAAGAAAACAGAAAACTACAATTTGAATGGATAGAAGAATAGCCAAAGTGGCAAACGCTCAGCTCCAAAAAGATCAAAGAAGGTTAAATAAGTTACCTGTGAGTACTGTTACCATTAGAAGACGTCCATGTGAAGCCAAGTTATTGGCAAGAAGCCCCCACAAAGTCCCATTGTTGAAAAACAGTAATGTGCTGAAGAGGTTACAATTTGTTGAAGAACACATTGACTGGCCTAAAGAGAAATGGCGCAACATTTTGTGAACTGATGAAAGCAAGATTGTTCTTTTAGGGTCATGGGGCCGCAGACAAAAAAACCCAAAACACTGAATTCAAGCCACAGTATACTGTGAAGACAGTGAAGCATGGTGGCACAGGTATTATGATATGGAGATGTTTTTCATACTATGGTGTTGGGCCTATTTATCTTACACCAGGGATCATGGATCAGTTCCAATACATCAAAATACTTGAAGAGGTCATGTTGCCTGAGGCTAAGGCCACACTAGGCGATAGCGCCGCGATTTGACTCGCGGCGACTTTTCACCGCGACTTTTAAGCCGCAATCGCTGGGGAAACTTTTGCGCTGGCGTCTATGGGGAATCGCGAAAAATCGCCAGCGTAAAAACACACGCGGCGATCTTATTTCTATTGTCACTCGAAATCGCCTAGCGAGGCAATTTCGAGCGACAGTAGAAAAAAGATCGCCGCGTGTGTTTTTACGCTGGCGATTTTTTGCGATTCCCCATAGACGCCAGCGCAAAAGTTTCCCCAGCGATTGCGGCTTAAAAAGTCACGGCGAAAAGTTGCCGCGAGTCAAATCGCGGCGCTATCGCCTAGTGTGGCCTTAGCCTTATGCCAAAGAGGAAATGGATGATTCAACAAGACAACAATCCCAAACACACCAGTAAACGAGCAACTTCTTAGTTCCAGACCAACAATATTGACATTATGGAGTGGCCAGCCCAATACCGAACCTTAATCCAAGAGAAAACGTAATCCAAGAGAAAACCTCAAAATTTCTGTTTCTGAGGCAAAACCAAGAAATGCGGAAGAATTGTGGAACAAAACAGGTGCGAGAAGTTGGTCGACTCCATGCAACACATAGGGGCAGATTTATCAAAGCTCAAATAGTAAATTCGAATTTTCGAGTGTCAAAATTTACACAATGCAAATTTGAATGTGAGATTTATCACAATTTGACCATGGAAACAGTCCTAATTCGAATATTCGCCACCTAAAATCTGCCAAGATCATTTACAAGTCAATGGCAGAGGTTCATGTTTTCAGGTCTAATTGTGAGCATATTCAAATTTTAAAAAAAAATTCACATGAATTCAAAAATTCGACCTTTGCTAAATGGACCTCAATGTGCGTTTTTCAGTCTGTAGTTTTGTTTTCCAAACATGGATTTGTTTTTTTCTCATTCCCCACAATACAGCTCAGAAGAGTTTTATTAAACTTTTGTGAAAAAAGAAAAGCAATTTACATGCAAAATGTAGCCAAACTGGTCATCAATACACAGTGTAATTACGTCACCAGCAGACGTCACAAATATATATATGTGCAATCCATCTTGCGAGAGTTGGCTGCCATATTGAAAATATATGGCGTATTTTTGCAAAGTTCGGCGTGATGCGGCAGATGTTGACTCGCAAATGCCCAGTGGGAATTACTATGGTGCATATTCCATTGTTTTCAGTAGGGCTTCATTTCATGCATATTTTCACTCGACCTTGGATTTTTAAAAACGCAAAGTAACCCCCCCGCCACGACCTCGCCATAAATAAACCCAATGGGCTGGTTCTACTTCCAGTAAGCACATTTATTATTTATATCTTAGGGGCAGATTTATCAAGGGTCGAATTTCGAAGTGGAAAATACTTCGACCATCGAATAGAATCCTCCGACATTCGAATTAGAAGTCGGAGGATTTTATTCATCGTACGATCGTATTCTGATCGTACTCCGAGCGTACTTCTAATCGTACGATTCATACGATTTTCCTTCGAAAACCCAAAAACTTAGAAATATGCTCTGGCAGGTCCCCATAGGCTAACATAGCACTTCAGCAGGTTTAAGTTGGCGAAGTATTGAAGTCAAAGTTTTTTTAAAGAGACAGTACTTTGATTATCGAATGGTCGAATAGTCAAACTATTTTTACTTCAAGTCGAAGTAAATTCCAAGTCGTAGTATCCTATTTGATGGTCGAAGTATCCACAAAATTACTTCAAATTTTTTTACCTCGAAAATTCCCTCGAATTCACTTCGACCCTTGATAAATCTGCCCCTAAGTATGGATCATGTACAAGGTATTGTTTATTACAAAGGAAAAGGAAACCATTTTTTAAAATTTGGATTATTTGGATAAAATTGAGTCTATGGAAGAAGGCCTTTCTGTAATTCAGAGCTTTCTGGTTAATGGGTTGCTGGATAACTGGTTCCATTTCTTCACTTTCTGTAAAGGAATAAAAAAATGTAATATTCTTTTTTCATGTTTTGATTTGGAATATAATGTGCAGTGTTCACAATGCATTTGTGTATATGGAAATAAAAGCTATAAGGATTTTGAGCTTTATTCACTTTTTTAAACATACTGCTATTATTCTGAACACAACTGTGTATCTTGGCTGGGATGAAATCAGGGTCGGACTGGGGGGCTTGGGGCCCACCGGGTCTACTGCCCCAGGGTCCCGCTGCGGCGTGCTTTATTGGGCTAGTGTGCATGCGCGTGGTGCCACGCTTGTGTGCACGAGCGCAGCGCTACCTTTGTGCGCATGCGCAGATCTCCTATTCTACCGTGACCCCGACAAAGTGCGGTCGCGCCGCCCAACTAAGTAGCGGATCTGGGCCGGCAGGGCCCACAAGAGCCCGGGGCCCACCTGTTTTTTTCCCGGTGTCCCGCCGGCCCAGTCCGACACTGGATCAAATACAAGGTGCTGTTTTATTATTAGAGAAAAGGGTAATTGTGTTTAAAGATTTAAATTATTTGATTAAAATGGAGTATACTGGAGATGGTCTTCCTGTAATCTGGAGCTTTCTGAAAACAGATCCTGTACTAGCTTGTTACCTAATGAGGAGAAAGGGTAACCACCATGGCACAATGCTGGTAATATCTACAATGTGTAGTGATGGTATAAAAGTTATACAGAAGTCACTTCCCACATACATAGAGAATGTAATAACTTGTCCTGGTGTGATTGTGGCAGGTTCTATTCTAAAAGGGTGAGAATAACCCATAAATAACAGCTACAGATAGCTACTGTACATTCACAGGTGATTTCTATTATTAATGCCTCTGCAGCTTGAGGCATAAATGATAGACCTACAGTCTTCTAGTGAATCTTCATTAGCAAGATAAATAGGAGCACAGGAACTAAAATAGACATTTGTATAATTTAATCAAAAGTGATTGTTTTTGGGCAGGGCCCTCTTTACCTCTTGTATTAGTTGCTGGTGGTTTTTATGTGTTCTCTTTGTATATTTACAACATGAATTGTTTTATAAAAAATACACATTAATAATAATAATAATGTTAATAATAGGTTTCACAAAATAAACCCTTTAAGTGCCACCCCACATAGAATCTACGTTCTGTGGGGATGGCACTTGAAATGCCACAGAACGTAGATTCTACGTTCTGCAGCATTTCAGGGTTAGGGAACGGAGGATCGGCTTTTTAAGCCGCTTGCTCCGTTCCTCTTCGTTCCCCAGCCCCCAGGCAACGAGCAGGGGCCGGGAACGATTGGCCCCTGAGGCGCGATCGCCCAGGGGCCCCAAATGCAGCAGCAGACACGTGTACACTGCGTGTCCTGCTGCTGCTTTCACTTCCTGAGCCGAAGCTCCGCCCCCTCACAACGGATCTTCCTGGGTGATGCAGCATTTTCTTCCTCCAGCCCTGCACAACGATCTGGACCTGCTTCACCCAGGTTAGTGCCCATCCACACACAGAAACACACACTTATTTTCCCATTACACACTTACATTCACACTTACACACAATCACATACATTTTTGGGGGATCAGGGGGGTCACACACATTCACAGCACCCCCACACACTTGCACACACACATACACACTTACACTGTTGTGTCTTTTTTTTTTTTTTCCTTATCGCATCGTCTGTTTTTTTTGGCTGAAAAAACTTTTATTGCCATTGCGAATATCATATTCACTAATTGCACTGCGCAATACCTTTTGTATGTTATTTTGGTGATTATACTGCAATTTTGGTGATTTTGGTGCATTTTTAGACATTTTATTGCATGTTTTGCCATTTTATTACATTTTCAGCTTTGCAAAGGTGTTGTTCCCCTTTTTCTGTCTGTAAAACCTATTTGGCCATGCTAAAATAATCAAAAATTGATTCTGACTGCTGATTACAGTAGGCAAAAAAAAAAAACATTGATTTTTGCAGTTTTGTTGGATTTTAGTGATTTTTGTTACTTCTTTTTGACCTTGGAAATTTTGTCTGCTATATAACCATTTGGAGGTCTCTGTGTACAAAATAGTTTGGTAAATCTTTTCATATCAGGCATCAAACTGTTCAGTACACTCCTGGCGTTCATATTTAGGATGACTTTTGCTGGTACGTTACAAAATGTGGGGTATATAATGGGGTAAAATGCAAGCTTTGTGACTATTTTCAGAATTACCATAAAAAGCGTTATGTTTAGAATTGCTTTGCGGTTTGGTAGTTTCACAATAGAAAGATGTAATTACCTGCTTTAGATTCGACTGAATGTGTAATTTCAGAAAATATATGGGTTTCTAGGGTCTCCATACTGTTAGGGGGTCTTACGGTGCATAATGCACATACCAGGTGCTTGTATTGTAGCAGTCAGAGTATCATATGTGGAAATTTATATGTACTATTTTCATTTGGGCGTCTCTGTATGCCACCTAGTTTGGTACATATTTTCATATCAGGCATCAAACTGTTCAGTACACCCCTGGTGTTCATATTTAGGATGATTTTTGTTGGTACGTTACAAAATGTGGGGTATATAATGGGGTAAAATGCAAGCTTTGTGACTATTTTCAGAAAATTAAAAAAAAGCCTTATGTTTAGCATAGCTTTGCGGTTTGGTAGTTTGCAGTAGAAAGATGTAATTACCTGCTTTAGATTCACCTGAATGTGTAATTTCAGAAACTATATAGTTTTCTAGGGTCTCCATACTGTTAGGGGGTCTCATTGGGTGCTTTTGTTGTAGTAGCCAGTGTCATACTTGAAAATTCATATGCTCTATTTGGATTTGGGGGTCTCTGTATGCCACAGTTTGGTAAATCTATGTTTATTGGGTATCAAACTGTTTAGTAGACCCCCGGCATTCATATTTAGGATGCTTTATGCTGGTAATGATACTTGGACGATACAATGCTGGAAAGTTGAAGCTTTGAGGCAATTTTCAGATATTTCACCAAAACCGAAAATTTTGGCAAAGCCATGCGACTCAGTAGTTTGGAGCAGAAAGGCATGGGTACCCATTTTAGCTTCGGTAGAATGTGTACTTTCCAAAAATATATGGTTTTGGGGGGTAGACGTATATTTCTGTGTTTTTACTCCACAAAAAATGCAGTCAATGTGTTGATTTTTCATTAGCTGAAGTAACCCCACAGGACTATTTATATGCACTAACTTCATTTTGGGGCCTCTAAATGCCAGGTTCTTTGGTAAACCTATGAACAATGGCCACCAAACTATTTGGAGGAACCCTGGCAATCATATTTAGGGTGCTTTTTCTTGGTACGTAATGATACATGGGTGATATGGTGCTGGGAATTTGAAGCTTTGAGGCAATTTTTAGATATTTCACCAAAACCGACAATTTTGGGAAGGCCTTGCGACTCAGTAGTTTGGAGCAGAAAGGCATGGGTACCCATTTTAGATTCGGTAGAATGTGTCCTTTCCAAAAATATATGGTTTTGGGGTGTAAACATATATTTCCGTGTTTTTACTCCACAAAAAATGCAGTCAATGTGTTTATTTTTTATTAGCTGAAGTTACCCACAGGACTATTTGTATGTGCTAACTTCATTTTGGGGCCTCTAAATGCCAGATACTTTGGTAAACCTATGAACAATGGCCACCAAACTGTTTGGAGGAACCCTGGCAATCATATTTAGGGTGCTTTTTCTTGGTACGTAATGATACATGGGTGATATGGTGCTGGGAAATTGAAGCTTTGAGACAATTTTAAAAATTTTCACCAAAACCGACAATTTTGGGAAGGCCTTGCGACTCAGTAGTTTGGAGCAGAAAGGCATGGGTACCCATTTTAGATTCGGTAGAATGTGTCCTTTCCAAAAATATATGGTTTTGGGGGGTAAACATATATTTCGGTGTCTTTAACCCACAAAAAATGCAGTCAATGTGTTGAATTTTCATTAGCTGAAGTTACCCACAGGGCTATTTGTATGTGCTAACTTCATTTTGGGGCCTCTAAATGCCAGATACTTTGGTAAACCTATGAACAATGGCCACCAAACTGTTTGGAGGAACCCTGACAATCATATTTAGGGTGCTTTTTCTTGATACGTAATGATACATGGGTGATATGGTGCTAGGAAGTTGAGGCAATTTTCAGATATTTCACCAAAACCGTCAATTTTGGGAAGGCCTTGCGACTCAGTAGTTTGGAGCAGAAAGGCATGGGTACCCATTTTAGATTCGGTAGAATATGTCCTTTCCAAAAATATATGGTTTTGGGGGTAAACATATATTTCTGTGTTTTTACTCCACAAAAAATGCAGTCAATATGTTTATTTTTTATTAGCTGAAGTTACCCACAGGACTATTTGTATGCGCTAACTTCATTTTGGGGCCTCTAAATGCCAGATACTTTGGTAAACCTATGAACAATGGCCACCAAACTGTTTGGAGGAACTCTGGCAATCATATTTAGGGTGCTTTTTCTTGGTATGTAATGATACATGGGTGATATGGTGCTGGGAAGTTGAAGCTTTTAGGAAATTTTCAGATATTTCACCAAAACCGACAATTTTGGGAAAGCCTTGCGACTCAGTAGTTTGGAGCAGAAAGGCATGGGTACCCATTTTAGATTTGGTTGAATGTGTACTTTCCAAAAATATATGGTTTTGGGGGTAAACGTATATTTCGGTGTTTTAATCCCACAAAAAATGCAGTCAGTGTGTTGATTTTTCAGTAGCTGAATAAAGTCCTGAACAATTTGGATGTTCTAACTTCATATTGGGGTCTCAAAATGCCAGGTACTTTGGTAATACTATGCACAATGGGGATCAAACTGTTCAGTGGACCCCTGGCAATCATATTCAGGGTGCTTTTTCTTGGTAGCTAATATAGTGTGTGATATGCGGAGCAGCAAAATAAAACCTTTGAAGTGATTTTTCAAAACTTTGAAAAATTTTGATAAAAAACGCTACGTTCAAACAAGCTTTGATGTTTGGTAGTAAGGAGTAGAGAGACACAGTTACCCATTTTGGAATCGGCAGAATGTGTACTTTCTAAAAATATATGGTCTTCTGGGGTAAACATACTGTTTCAGGATTTTGTGGCCTTGGAATCAAAAGTATGCTGTTTTCTGCCTTCTGCTTTTAAAATTCGGTAATATTCTGCCGGGAGTTTTTGCTGTACAGATGTCCTAAATCTGCCTAAAACTATACATATTTGGTATTGGCATGTTCGAGAGACATGAGGCTTTCCAAATCAGTTGAATTTTCATGCGTAAAATGAAATATTTTTCAGGTATAAGTTCATATATTGTAAAAATAGGAATTTTTCATTTTTTTTGTACTTAGCACTATACTGTAAATCTTTTTGCAGAGGTGGAAATACATGAAAACTCAGGCAGATTTAGAAAGCTCAGTTTCTCCCGAAAAAAAACAATGTATAGTTTTCCTAGGTGAACTATAGGTTTCCCCTCAGAAAATGCCCCTAAAGTGAGAGAGCACAGAATGTTTCAATGTTTCGTGTAACCAAAATGATCAATTCTGCTGGCACTTAAAGGGTTAAATTGAATCGCTTAGTTTTAGGGTAAACACAAATACAAAATGTCCTTGTTTTCTTGTTTCAGCTCTGAATTTCTCCATGCAGTTCAGATTCTCAGGTGGTTCCTGAAACATAAAAGGAGAAGTCAACCTGTACGGGGAAAAACTATTTATGATGTTGTGCAATAATTCATTTTAAAGCTTATGATGTTAACTGAGAATTTGATATTACAATGTATAACTCAAGACTATTATGCATAACTTAAAGGAAGTGGTACAAATACCCTGCATAGGCACTATGGGTTAAAAATATAAAGGAAGCAGGGCTAATTGCTTGTGACTTCCAATTGGGTTTAAAAGAAAAAGGGATGGGACTACTTCGATTTAAATTCTGTCCTGGGTCATGTGGGGTCAGTATGTACCAAAAACTTTTTAATGTGATTACTAATAAATAACTTGTTTTTACTATAAAGAAGCCTTGGGATATATATCTTTTTGATATAACTTATGCATTGTGATTGCCTTTGGAACTGGGGCATGTCCATCTGGCTTAGTTAGAGATCTACGGAAATCAGCCATATGGACACCCAAACCAATTTGTGACCTCCTCCCTCCTGGCCTACCTGCCCCCCCCGGGAAAATGCCCCTAACTTGTTACTCACCCCTCAGCACAGGTCCTCTGCTGCGCAGTTCAAGGACGCCATCTTCTCCAGAGTGCTCTTCTTCCTGCTTTGACCAGCGTTTTTTGTCGCATGCGCAGTACGTGGCATTTACCGGTAATGATCTTCTGCACATGCGCCGAAAGTCACGAAGTTTCCGAAAAAAAGAACGGAAACTTTGTGACTTTCGGGCACATGCGCATAAGATCCTTATCTGTAAATGCTTCGTAATGCGTATGTGCCAAAAACACTGGTTAAAGCAGTAAGAAGAGCGCTCGGGAGAAGATGGCGTCCGTGAACTCCGCAGCAAAGGACCTGCATACCTCCTGACAAATGAAAAGAGGGGCAAAAAGATCTGCTGTGCAAAGCGATTTGAAAATTGTTTGAACATACCCATTTTATGGCCACACATCCGAATTACCATGTCCATTTTACAAAATTTGGCAAGTTATTGAAGTTTGAACACATTTCTGGGAGTTTCAGGGCAATGTTTTATGTATTATAACAGTTTTACTAATGAAAGTAAAATTGCCATTAGCTGTGAGTCTCAGTTTCCCCACTTGTTTATCTTGAATAGTAACAATTGTATCTTTGTTTATCTTAAATTGTTACAAATGTATCTAGGTGCAGCTGCTGAGTGTTCTGGGCTCTCTGCCAAAAGCCTCTTACTTGACACTTTTTAATAAAAAGCCAGGACTGCGGGCTGAGCTCTCAAAATCGGGACAGTCTCACAAAAAACTAAACAGTTGGGAGGTATGGGTTTGGTCTTAGTACAGCTAAGTAGATTGAGGGACTATGCTCAGGTATGGGAAATAAAGTGATAACAACAGTAGAGGGTTTACAAGAGTGTGGGGCCTATCAAAATGTATAGCTGTGCTGCTAAGCTACCTCACTTACTAATATGTCTGTAGTTAAACAGGGGCTATTGTTACATATGCACAACAGTACTCTTGTACTATGGCAAGAAAACAAGCCATGCTCCACTTGCTCTAAACTATGATCTTAGATAATTTTTCTGTCATAATCAGAATTATCCAAACTGACAGGCAGAATAAAAAGTGCCTTCTCATGAAAATGCACAAAAGTCATAAAAATTAGCAAACAAAAGTGCACACTGTCCAGAAAGAGCTTGAGGCAAGTGTAGCATGCAAAATGAGCATTTCTAACCCAGTATTACAGTGTTGCTGCATTCATATTTATACAATATCAGTTATCTTTTATTCATTGCATACAGTAGATATTTTTATAGCCAGAGAATACAAAGACATTTTCTGTCTCCAGTGATAATATGAACAGAGCCAAGCCAACTGATTTGAATCCAAGGTCAAAAGGGTTGGTCATTCATAGTGAAAAAAATTAAGCTATCAGAAGGTGGGCAAAGATACAATTATATGACCTACAATGAAGTCTCAGAAAAATGAATTATATTACTGCTACTGTATTTTCTATAAATTCCAAAACAAGGTAAGCCAAAAAGAGTAACTTTTTCATGCCATATGGTACCCATACTAATTAAAGTTGGCTTTGACTGCTATAACCAAAGAAAAAAAATTAAAACAGCAGCAGGTCACAGACAAAACGCAACGCAAACCAACTTCAGTCCCATAATATCCAATATGCCATTTTATACCTTATGACCTGCATCTGACTACCTGGGATACGGGATCAATGCTACAACAGCCACACATTCTTTTGACATTTTCTTTCCAGTAAAAGTTGTTCACAGCTTTTACTTTTCATTCACATTTCTGTTGAATATACATGTAATGCATTTGTACAATGTATTTCAAGAGAGCGTTCAGATCCAGACTGTTCTTTTTAAATTAAATATCTGAAGCCCAAGTGCTGTTATACACTGTTAGTGGTCTCTTCAGAGATGCAGATGGCTGCTTTCCAAATTACATTTCCACAAGCCATCAGAACATGAAATTGCATATTCTCAATGGATGAATTCTTTCAGATGTATATTTTAAAATCTTATTTTATATTTTATTTGTTGACACATACAAGATAAGCAACTTTGGAACAAAGTATTTCTGGAGTTGGTACTAAAGATGCACATGTAAAGAAAAGCCCAATTGAAATGGATAACATTAAATAATGCATTTTGGTGGCATAATGATTTATCACTGTGTTGCACAACTGGAGTCTTCTGGTTAATTCTTATATGCATGGAGATTTTATGTGTATTTTCCTAGACAAATTAACAGCAGACAGAGGTCGATTTACGTTAACGATTTACGTTACACCCATGGGTACATACCCCTGCTACAATTGTGGTCACTGTAACAGAAAATAATACGTAGAGAGGAGGTTGTACACCCATTAACTGGGACTAAACATAAAAAAAAAAAAGGCTCTGTTTTAACTTCAACCAGTAAGGATAGCATTTTGAAAAAAGACAAGGAACACAAAGGCACAGAATTTTTGTTTGAAAATGGTCAAAGGATAACACAATCAAGGTCAGGCACGTTTCAGGATCTGCTGCCGCCTGAGGCAGCAGCCCCAATGCCGCTCTGCTCCGCTCTTCTAACTTCTAGCGTCGGAGCGGGTGGAGGAGGGGCCGCATCCCTAGTGCAGTGAGCGCTATTGCGCTCGCTGCACTAGAAGAGCCGAATTTCCATTTTAAAAAATGGAAATTCGTCTCAAAGTTACCAGAGGCAGCTTTTTGCCACCCTTGGTAACTGGCTGCTCCGTGCCGCCTGAGGCAAGATTCTCACCTTGCCTCATGGCCGGAGTGGCCCTGATCAAGGTGGCAAATACTGGATATGAATGTACTATTGCATCAAAGAGAATATTACTGAATTTTGTTACTATAAACACTGGCCTCATGTGATTTAAATGAGGAAGTCATGTTATTTTAATTGAAATTACAGTAAGGTCCATAAATCTTTGGACAGAGACAACTTTTTTTTAATTTTGGTTCTTTACATTACCACAATGAACATTAAATGAAATGACTCAGATGCAGTTGAACTGCAGACTCAGCTTTAATTCAGTGGGTTTAACAAAAAGATTGCATAAAATTGTGAGTAACTAAAGCCTTTTAACACAAACACTTCATTTCAGGGGCTCAAAAGCAATTGGTCAAATTAAAAAACTGAAAATAAAATGTTCATTTCAATACTTCAATCAATGCTTGGTTGAAAACCCTTTGCTGGCAATGACAGCCTGAAGTCTTGAACTCATGGACATCACCAGATTCTGGGTTTCCTCCTTTTTAATGCTCTGTCAGGCATTTACTGCAGCGGCTTTAAGTTGCTGTTTTTTTGTGGGCCTTTCAGTTCGAAGTTGGGTTAAGATCAGATGACTGACTTGGCCGTTCAAGAATATTCCACTTCTTTGCTTTAATAAACTCCTGGGTTGCTTTGGCTCTATGTTTTGGGTCATTGGCCATCTGTATTATGAAATGCCTCCCAATCAATTTGACTGCATTTAGCTGGATTTGAGCAGTTAGTATGTTTTCTGAACACCTCAGAATTAATTCGGCTGCTCCTGTCCTGTGTCACATCATGGATAAACACTAGTGTCCCAGTGCCCCTGGCAGCCATGCACGTCCAAGCCATCACACTGCCTCCTCCATGTTTTATAGATTATGTGGTATGCTTCGGCTTGTAAGCTGTTCCATGCCTTCTCCATACTTTTTTCTTTCCATCATTCTGGTAGAGATTAATCTTTGTTTCATCTGTCCAAAGAATGTTTTTCCAGAACTGTGCTGGCTTTTTTAGATGTTTTTTTAGCTAAGTCCAATCTAGCCTTTCTATTCTTGATGCGTATGAGTGGCTTGCACCTTGCAGTGCACCCTCCGTATTTACTTTCATGCAGTCTTCTCTTTATGGTAGACTTGGATATCGATATGCTTACCTCCTGAAGACTGTTGTTCACTTGTTTGGCTGTTGTGAAGGGTTTCGATGCACCATGGAAATGATTCTGCTATCATCCACCACTGTTGTCTTCCATGGACGTCCAGGTCTTTTTGCGTTGCAGAGTTCACCAGTGCTTTATTTTCTTTCTTAGGATTTACCAAACGTTAGATTTTTCCACTCCTATTATTGTAGCAATTTATCGGATGTTTTTTTTTCTGTTTTTGCACCTTAAGGATGGCTTGTTTCACCTGCATGGAGAGCTCCTTTGACTGCATGTTGTCTGTTCACAGCAAAATCTTCCACATACACGCACCCCTCCTCAAATCAACTCCAGGACTTTTATCTGCTTCATTGATAATGACATAACAAAGGAATTGCCCACACCTGCCCATGAAATAGCCGTTGAGCCCCTGAAATTACCAAAGTAAACTGAGAACAGATAAATAAATAAGAAGAAAGAAGAAAACAGGGGAAACGGTGAAACCTGTCACCCAGTGTCAGATGTAAGCACACACAGAAAGTAACATTCAATATTCAGTTTGCCATCTGCTATGTGGTGTCATGCATTTAACTAATATTCTCCAGTGCCTCCATTAGACAAATTATGGGATAATCAGTTACTCTCTTCTTCCATACCCGTTTGGATTTCTGTATTTCAATTTCCCACTGAACTGAACAGACAATATGTGCTGTTTTAAAATCTAATTTAGAATGAGAAATTCATTAGAGTCGTTATCAAGAATTCTGAACATATAAAGCACTAAACTCTTTAGCATGCCCAATTACATATACCTAATTCAGATACTTTACTTCATTAACTTACTTACTTATATATAAATATACATACACACACACACACACACACACACACACAATTATTAGATTTTTACTACCTGAAATGTAGCCAAACAAAAGGTTCTTGCCAGTTTATAGTAGCAGAAACTGAATTAGTCCCCTTTTATTACGATGTTTTTGTCACATACTAGAGTTCTGCTTTGATTTTAAATTGCATAGGGTGCTTTGCAAAAAAAAGCTTGAAAAATCAGTGTTGTAAAATATTACATGTGATCTGCAGTGGCAAGTCAAACACATATTTGATTATGGGTCCCACTAACGTAGATATATGTTAAGCAAACCACATAAACATATTGGCAAGCCATTTTAACATAAGATGAAAAACAAATCAACAGCAAATAAAGTGATTATTTTAAGATAAAAATCTTAAAATGAACTCCTTGATTGTTATATGTTTCTGATTGAAAATCAGGACGTTTCAGCCAAAACTGGGACATTATGATTACACACACCTTATAATAATAGTTGCCAACACCTTATTGACCAGTCACAATATTTGTTACATACATGTAAGAATCAGTAACCCAGAAAGATGATCCCATAGCAGTAATGTGAAACCTATGGTTTGCGGTTTAGTTATGTAAGAGGAAGAAAGAAGATGAAACAATTAATCCACTAGTGATCCAGTACAGAATGCCTTGAAAATGTCTACTCTTGACAGCTAACTGTAGTGCTGCTTTTTAAGAGAGGAGTGGACAAGGCCTTATTTGGATCTTTTATAATTATGAGATTTGGAGTGAATAATTTTTCTGGATGCCTTTGGATGAAAACAACAGTATAATTTAAGAAAATATATTATGTTTTGTAACAGAATAATTGTCTAAATAATTCCAAAACAACGTTTGACCAGAAAGGGATGTCTGAATCCAAAATTCCACAATGTACTGTTTTGCTGCAATCACTATTTATACTACCGTTTCCTGATTTTAAGTCTTTCATCTGGTCAGACCATTATCTAACAAAGCTGATAACAGGTTACTAGCATAGACATACCTCCCAAACATTTGAAAAATGGAAAGAAGGACAAAAACATATGGTGCACATGGCCCTGTGAGATTTTTTGACCACTCCCATTTTAAGGCTACACTACCATTTATGAAATTTCGAACACATTTCTGGGAGTTTTAGAATTTAAAAATATTGTCATCTGGACCTTAGAAATCACAGAATTTCTTTCCCAGCTATACAACTATTTTTAGTGTACAAAAAACAACATATTAGAGAAAACAAGACATCTTGCACTTGAGGAAAATAACAGCAGTGAAGACACCGTTAAGTACACAAGAAGCTGGAGGATTCTTTAGACCTTTAAGTCAAGCATTGCCTTAATCAAACTGACATCTGGTTTGATTTCTTTTTGATTCAGTGAATATCAATTTAGATCTCTGCCACCGCAGCATGATTCTTATTTGCAATTTATTTGTCTTCATTTCATATACAGACAGGGAAAGCCAAGTGTGGAGATGTCATTCTCAAACAGGACTGCCATGTTAAAAATAATGATCGGCAAATAGACGTCATAAATAATCCACAGGAGCAGTGAATCTGTGCAAATAAATTATAACATTGTAGCAATTAACATTTTATAATAAAACACAAGTATAAGTAAGCATGAATCAAACAACTCGTTAGGACGTGTAATTTTTAACAGAATGGAATAAAGCTTTGTTTTTATCCTCACCGCAGAAGTGCGTGTACAATTTTTGACAAGTATACCGGTAAGTAAGCATGAATCAAACAATCTTAACTTTGTTCACTAAAAAAATCTCATGGGTAAGGCTATAATCATATGTTTAGCATGCATAGTATAGGCAGATTGGGCAACAAGCAGCCATCAATGTATTGTTACAACTCTCAGTCTCCCAGAAAGCCTGTCTGTCACTATGAGATACTGAAAGCCATGGCCCAAAAGGATGTGTGCCTAAACCTTGGTTTATGACAAATTTTGCGGTTTCACAAAAATAAACAGCACTAGAATGGTAGTTATGTCCTTAATATTACTTTGGTTATTTTCCTGTGTTTAAAATTGAT
This sequence comes from Xenopus petersii, assembly GCA_038501925.1. Lineage (NCBI taxonomy): Eukaryota > Metazoa > Chordata > Amphibia > Anura > Pipidae > Xenopus > Xenopus petersii. Next base: position 44,069,632 of record CM076677.1, read on the forward strand.
GTTTTTCTCCCTTACCTGTCATTCATGTCATCAAAACATCTATAAATATGGTTTTTAGACCTCAAAAAGGCCAGGGTTTACCAGATAGCGTGTCAAGTCTAAGGTAATCATCATTTATTGAGTAAAGTTGGCTAAAGAAAAATGTTGTACATTATGTTTTTTCTGTACGCACCCAAAGTAACCACAGCCCTTTAGCAGTAAAGATTTGTGTCTCTAAATAACCCCCAGTAGCTCCCCATCTTCTTACCTGCTGATACACTGCACATGCTCTGTGCTGCTGTCACTGAGCTTAGGGCGGAAGCACAATATATTCAATATACATAATATAAACATTAAAATATAAAGCTGCTTAGTAAATCATTCATATTATTGGTACATGACAGCTCAGAACCAACACAATTGGCATCAATATTTATTAATCATCCCTGTACCTAGGGCCATGCCAGGCCGGCCGGACGCCGTAGGCAACCTGGCCGGACAATCCCCACCCTCCCCGAGCTCGTGTCTGACTGGGCTTGACTGAGAGAGGAGGGAGGGCACCGAGTGGAGGGAGGGAGTCGGCCCAACAGAGAGAAGAGAGGGGAGGGGTGATCGAGGGAGGGGACAGCAACGGAGGGGAGGGTCACAGGAGGAAAGGTAGAGGAGTAGGGGTAGGCAGAGGACAATTTTAGAGATAGCTGCACAGCACCCCCCTATCATTGCACCCTATGCAGCTGGCTTGTCTGCCTACCCCTTGTTCCGGCCCTGCCTGTACCATCAGCTTATATGACAGGCAAACCTTATTTTCTGTTACATGATTTGCAATGACCACAGATCATAATAAAAGTTAGTGTAAAGGTGGACAACCCTTTTAAAAATTGACAGTTTATAATCTTGTATACCTGGTCATGCTGGCCTGCCCGGTTGCTTTTCTTGTAAGTTCTAAGTCAGAAAGGAAACCCTAAGGTTGATAAACTGATAAAAATTGATAAATGCAGGACAGGAACTAGGGTGTCAACCACAAGCCAAAAGAAGAGGAAGGATTTATGTAGCAAAAGATAAAGCATGATTCACAGACCCTAATTATTTAACACAGATATAGAAGCAGTTAATCTACCTTTTAAAAATTTTACTTTGAGTTATTATGAAATATATGTAAAAACTGTGAATATGGTACACATATTAAACCATAATAATTAAAAAAAAAACACATAACAGAATTACATAAGCTTAGATACCATTAAGGTACAGACTTATTATTTGGGGGTCAAAGAAACAAATGAAAAATTGTTTCTTTGACCCCATGGGACTACTTGAGAAATATATTTTTCAGATGATAAATCCCATATCTGTGTCTGGCTGCATAGGAGTAAAAAAACACACATGGGCTTTGTACATAAAAACTCAACACAAATGTGTTGAGTATTGTTGTTCATATACATTGTTATGATCACCTGTGATTGTAATTTCAGAGTACAGCAAAGACAAGAACACACATGCTCTTATATTTTAAATACTTGCAAGCAGGTCTCTGCCCCTGTTGCTGTGGTCTTAGTTTTCGTCTTTATCGAAATACTAATTCTGAAACGTGTCACTACACCAGTGGTTCCCAAACTGTGGAACCCTAAAAGCCAAAGGTGGAATTTAGTGAAGGATGAATATGTGTTTGCTGTGCTAAAGTATGGCAATGAAAGATGTTTTCTTGCATCTGTACTCATTTCATAAGTGAATTGGATCTAACCCAGAGGTTAGGCCAGGAGCTTATTGTGCCCCTTTGAGTGCCGAGCTGTGCTATTCTTTTGACAGCCATACTCTTGGACTGTGCCACTTCTTATCCCTGTTTAGATCTCTGTGGTCAGTGGACAAGGACAAGCCTATTGGAAGCTGACCCATAGTTGTGGACCAGTACAAATGTACCTGGCTGCTAAGAATGGAGAGCTAAGCAGGGAACTGAAGTGAAATACAGCTCAATATAGTTCCCAGTTAAAGGAAAACTATATCCCCAAAATGAATACTTAAGCAACAGATAGTTTATATCAAATTGAATGACATATTAAAGAATCTTACCAAACTGGAATATATATTTACATTAATATTGCCCTTTTACATCTCTTGCCTTGAACCACCATTTCATGATGGTCTGTGTGCTGCCTCAGAGATCATCTGACCAGAAATACTACAACATTAACTGTAACAGGAAGAAGTGAGGAAGCAAAAGGCAGAACTCTGTCTGTTAATTGGCTCATGTGACCTTACATGTGGTTTGTATGTGTGCACAGTGAATCTTACGATCTCAGGGGGCGGCCCTTCTTTTTTAAAATGGCAATTTTCTATTTATGATTACCCAATGGCACATACTACTAAAAAAGTATATTATTATGATAATGGTTCATTTACATGAAGCAGGGTTTTACACATGAGCTGTTTTACTCAGTATCTTTTAATAGAGACCTACATTGTTTGGGGGGTATAGTTTTCCTTTAAACTAATTCAGCTAAATAATGGGGTCCCACAACCAGAAAAAGTAATGTTATTTGTAAATGTAATTGAGTGGAGGATCCTTTTAATGGTAAGACAGTAAGGGACAGATTTATCAAAGTGTAAAAATAAAGGCTCACCACAGTGAAATCCCCCCACTCTCTATTCATTCCAATGGGATTTTTAGAGGTATCAATGTGTGGAAGTAAGAATTCACCATTTGATCAATGCACCTCTAAAAATCCCATAGGAATTATTAGAGAGTAGAGGAATTTTACTGCTGTAAACTCTAATTTCACACTTTGATAAATCTGTCCCTTAGTGTGAAAACAAAATAATGATATTAAAAAAAATATACTCCATTTTATCCAAATAATCCAAATTTTTAAAAATGATTTCCTTTTTCTCTGTAATAATAAAACAGTAGCTTGTACCTAATCCAAACTAATATATAATTAATCCATATTGGAAGCAAAACTAGTAGACAAAGTATAACAATCCAAATTACAGAAAAATCCATTATCCAGAAAACCCCAGGTCCTGAGCATTCTGGAAAATAGGTACCATGCCTGTATAGTTTTTGTAGATTAATAAAATAGGAATAATGTATTTAAAGTGGGCCTGTCACCCAGACACAAAAAGCTGTATAATAAAAGTCCTTTTCAAATTAAACATGAAATCCAATTTCTATTTTTTATTAAAGCATTCATAGCTCTTGTAAGATCATTTAAAAATCTCAGCTGTCAATCAAATTTTGTCTGCCCCTCCTCTATGCCTCACGCATCGAGGCAGGGCAAGCAATTACTTTGACTTTCCATTCAGCACTTCCTAGATGTCACTGGTCTCCACACATTCCCCCATTCTCTTCACCGTTTGTGTAGCCAGGGCATGGGGATGGACATCAGGTCCACCATTCTAGTTCACAAACAAGATTTTGAGATGCAAGGCTTGCCTTAATAACAGTGTCCACAAAATGGTTCCTGCCTGCTTGCTATAATTATGAATTCCTAGACTGAAGGAAACACAATTCAACTACATTTATATAGTATAATTATAGTTCATTTTGCTTGACTAATGTGATAAAATAGGATTATGAATATTTTTTTGGGGTGATGGGTCCCCTTTAAGCATAGGTTCCATTTGCAGATAGGTGTATACTGCCTCTTAAATTGAGGCAGTAAAATGTTTGTTAGGTGAAAGGTATTATACTCTTATCAAATAAGGTAGTAAACTGTGACACTAGCAACATAAAATATAATAAGAAGTATTTTTAAATAGACAGCGCCCACATGTGAGGCATCTCAGATATTACATGCTTTGGCTATTATGGTTCAAATTCTTTGCACAAAAACTCACTAATTTGAATTATATTTTCAAGAACTAGAATGTCTGGTATTTATTAGGCAGAAATAAATGAATAAATGAAAAAATCAGCAGAAGTCAATGGGAGTTGACCTAGGCAAAATTCAAGCCATTTTTTTAAAATTGTGATTTATTTGAAAAAAACCTTTACAAATTAGATTTTTAATAAATAAGCCCACAAGTGTGCCATAGGCCATGTCACTATTGCAAGTAAATGGGAAAAAAAGAAAACTCGGCCATTCTTATTAACCCACCAAATAAATAAACAACATCAAGCAGAAATAATTAAAATGTGCAGACTACAGTTCCAAAAGAGTATTCCACCTGGTGAGTCATCCAGTAACAATGGACATGTGCATTTTCAATATATCAAAAAGCAATAATGTGTACAGCATCAGCCCTTTTAAATTATTGTTACAGGCTTATCACCTTAAAAGTTAATAGAACACATTTTCTGGTAGAGAAGGCGAAAAAAAAATATCTGAGATAAGATACTTGCCAACCATAACATTTAAGAAACTGTAACATAAAACAAGTTACAGGTTTTTAGTAGCAACTGATACCAAGTGTAAAGGTTATTTATTGGTCCCCCTTACTGATTTAAAGTGAAAAACAGCATAACTTTCACACGCTCTTAAAGCACTTATTAATGTGCACAAAGACTATATCCCCAAATAGGCAATAAGGTATACTTGCAAAAAATTGCACAGTAAATGTTTGCATAGTAAGTTGGTACCAGTAATAGGCATGCGAAAATTCCACATGACAAACAGACGCTATGGCCTTTCCCCCATGTAGAGTTTAAAGGAGTGGTTTATTAATTTAACTTGTAGTATGTTAGAACATGACTATTTAAAAGCAACTTTTCAATTGGCCTTAAATTTATTATTTTTTTTATAATTTAATTGCCTTCTTCACTGATATATAAAAAAAAAAGCTCTGTAAGGGTACAAATGTATTGTCATTGCCACTTTCTATCATTCATCTTTCTATGAAGAATTCATATACCAGTGCATGGCTGCTAGGGTAATTTAAACCCTAGCAACCAGCCTGCTGAAATTTGAACTTGGAGAGATACGGAATACAAAGCTAAATAAGTCAAACAATCACAAATAATAAAAAATTAAAATCAATTACAAATTGTATCAGAATATCACTCTTTAAACCATATAGTCAAATACTCTTTAAACCATAATAAAATGAATTCATAACTATAAGAAAATGGCCTCAGATAAGTATAAAGAATGGCTGGAGGGATATTTCATGATCTAGGGATCTTTGGTTTGGAATCAGGAATCAGGCATGCCCAAATCACCCACGTTGTTAAATCTAACTGCTATATATTAATATTGTCTTGTGTATACGATCACCAGTCAAATAATTAACAGGCTCACCAACCTGAATTTTGGGCAACTGTCAAATAATTAGATCAAGGCGTGTTTATACTAAGCAATTTTACTGATGTGTGTGGTCAAACTTGCAAATGATCTTCTGGTTTGAAGCTGCTCAAAGTTTCCTCATAAGGAAAATGAAGCACTGCATATGTTAAAACCTGCAATTTACATTATTGCCAGTGGGAAAGCATGTAGAGGAGATTAGTCGTCTGAGGTAGTGAAGATTTATTGCAGACAACTAATCTCCTTGTATGTCATCACCCTTTAAAGCACTTGTTGATTAGTTAGTGTCTCCCTTTTTCCAACTGCTTACATTGCAAATAATTCTCACTACCATTTAAAATGTATTCTTGAACCAACAAATGTATTTTTTTAGTCTGTAATATTGGTTGGAGGCAGTCATCTCCGTGCATTGTGCTTGATTCAAAGCTTTGAGAAGAAGCCAGTGCCAGAAACCTAACTAGATGGGGACGAACCATGGTGCGGGCCGTGCAGCCGCACTGTATATTTCAAAAGCTAAGGGGTTAATGTAAAAATATTTGCAAAGAGAACAAATTTGTGAATAAAAATTTGCATGTCAGAATTAGGGATGCACCGAATCCATTATTTTGGATTCGGCCGAACCCCCGAATCCTTCGTGAAAGATTCGGCCGAATACAGAACCGAATCCGAACCCTAATTTGCATATGTTAATTAGGGGTGGGAAGGGGAAGACATTTTTTACTTCCTTGTTTTCTGACAAAAAGTCGCTCGTTTTCCCTCCCGCCCCTAATTTGCATATGCAAATTAGGATTTGGATTCGGTTCGGCTGGGCAGAAGGATTAGGCCGAATCCGAATCCTGCTGAAAAAGGCCGAATCCTGGCCGAATCCCGAACCGAATCCTGGATTCGGTGCATCCCTAGTCAGAATGTAATATTCTACATTAGACATTTATTGCATTGTAAATCTTAATTGCACATATCAAACCTTTACCACCTGCTTGAAGGTGGTGTAAACTTTTGGATCAAATGTTCATCTTCAAACACGGTTTTCAGTTCAGTCAGTTTCAGCTTGTTCACCAGAATAAAGGCTTTATCCATTTACTTACGATTTTTTGTTTGTGATCGTTTATTTAATATTAAAATGTAAAGTTTAATTTTTCACCTTCTAAAGCAGCTCTGGGATAGGGGTCACCAACTCTTTAACTGTACTAAATTAATACATTTGTTATCTTTGGCCCTGCTGAGCAAAATCCCCGAGTTTCATTAAAGTCATCTGTTGGAATTGATACAATATTTGCTAATATTCCCCAGATGCTGCTGAGAAATGTAGCAAATTGTAACAGTTCAGACTGAACCTGGATCACAGAGCTACCAGAATGAGACACTAAAGACAGAAACATTAAACGCTAAACTTAAGTTTTGGGAAACCGGTAAAATAGGAATGCTGGAAAGCAATTGAAAAAAGTATTTGCAAATGGTGAAAAATCTGAAAACAACTCTACTGGAAAACGTGTTTGGAAACTGAACAACCATTTTAGGAATTAATACATACACTACAAACTAAAGCAAAGTATCAAATTCGCAATCACTATCCTACTGTCGTGTGAGGGGCAAAGGGTCCGCAAAGGCAAAAGTGTTCCTTTTATTGAACATTTATCTGCACTGCAAACTAATTGTGAACGATTTTTGTGTTACTGACCAATATTTCATTCCCCCATTAGACTTCAAACATATTTTGCATCTGGGACACACACACATACTGGGAATTAACCAATGGGCAAAGTTGTCATTTAGAATCTGATCACTGCAGTTACTTTCTAAACACTTGAGTGAAATTCCTATATAAAAAAAAGTTTCTGTGAATTTGAAGATTATATAATCTTTGAACAGGGGCAGATTTATCACTCACTGTTTTAAAAGCATGATTAATAAATAGGATTCTAAAAATCCCAGATGTTTGAACAGCACATAGGTGAGTTTAATCTCACATTTTGATAAATCTACCCCTTAGAGGCTTATTTACCAATTTTCGAGGTTGAGAAAAAAAAGCAAGTGCCAAAACAACTGAAGCAAAACTATGCAACGTTTTTTTCTCTAATGCTAGCTTATTTAAGAAACAAATCAACAATATTCCTACATGCGAGAATAACAATCTTCAATTAATTTTCAATGAGGCTAAAAATAACCAGAAAAATAAATATTTAATTCAATCCATAAGGGTAGGCTCCACAAGTGTTTCTCGTCCGATTGACACCCACCAACAAAACGGGCGCGACAAGTCGGATGGAGTTGCACGCGTCAAGATATAATTGGACTGATTAAAAAATCGGAGTTAACAACATGGTCCGACTATTGGATGACGATGCTGCTTTCTGCGTCCACATCCATCAGTTATGTCGTGCCGGATGTAATGTAGTTGTTACCTGTGCAACTCCATCTGACTTGTTGCATGCGTCTTGACGGCAGACGTCGATCTGATAAAAAAACGATCGTGGAGCTCGTAGAGACAGTTTCCATTGTCTCCTATTGAACCTCGCCAGCTTTTACTTGCTGAATTTTTCCTGGCGACTTTTTGTTGAGTCATGCTTTAATAAATGGCGACTATTCGAGGTTCCAAAGAATATTCTCAAATATATTCATACTAGAGTTTTTTCGCTGAGTTTTTTCTCAAATCATGAAATACTGTAAACTTGACTTTTGATAAATTGGCCCCATACAATTATAAAGGAAATATAAATAAAAGTAAAACAATTTTACCAGCAGATACATATTTCTGTTTATTAGCCAAGTCTATAAACAAACATAAGGTTGCACAAAAATGCTGATGCTTTCTCTTGCATGCAGGGTTAATTGAAGTGTCAGAGAGCACAATGCTTCTTGCCAATGCCTTTCCATTTGAAAGGCGGCTGTGGCAACATGCTAGATAAATGTGTCTTCTCTGAGCTTTACAGATGACAGCTACAGCAGCAAATGTTTGCAGAAAAGTATAATTGTATTCTTGTGGTAAACCCCATTGATACACATATTGTTTTGGCTTGATGTAGACAATAACGCCCAATAACCAGTGTACTGATGAATCACTGTGCAGCACAGACCAAATTTTTACCTATGTGGACCATGTATTATCATGTATTACTTGATAGCTTTAGGGGTATTCTGTTCCTTTAAGATAAAGGTAAGTATGTAATCTGTTATCCAGAAAGCTCAAAATTACGGGAAGGCCATCTCCCAGACACCATTTTAATCAAATTACACAAACTTTTTCCTGATTTCTTTTTTCTTTGTTATAATAAAACATTACCTTTTACCAGATCCTAAAGATATAAAGTACTCAAAAATAAAATTACCTTCAATGACATAAAAAAAAAAACCTTAATGAACTTTAACATTATATTCACACAATATACTGTATTTAAAGTAAAATTCTCATACTGGCAAGATTGCATTACAAAATGATATAAACATTTTTTCATAACCCTTGGATAACTGTTTCAAAAGTATTTAAAACCTTTGAAAATCTCAGGACATTAAAGATAAATTACACAGGAAACCTGAAAGTGCACATGTGCAAGTCAAGAACCTTGATATTTTTTGAAGTCTCCACTAAATAAGTATTTAATGCACTGATGGTACAAAAATGAATACAGTTATTTTTTTTTGAGTCACTGATTTTTTTACAGTACAAGGTGACACAGTTACTATAAGAATACAAAACAGTTTCTGTATCACATGAATAAAGGAAATGTTTGTGCGATCAGTATGTTGAAAACAAACAACAAGTATTCAAAAGAAAGTTAGTTCAGAAGGAAGAGAAAACACACACAGTTTTTTATTTTTTTTTATTTGCAGCCTTGAAAATCCTTCATCCTTGTTGTCAGGGATGAACTTCACCTCAGAGACAACAGTCTTAGTCTCATTGGTACTTAATAGTTGCCATCACACTGCACAGTGCAATAACTCAACAAAGCCGAGGCAAAGCACATCAAATCCAACATGACAGCAACAAAACACATGTATATGACAAAGTCCCCCGCCACATAAATGATTTACTTAAGGGTTAGGCGCAAACGCACAATATAAGGGCTTCGCTAAAAGGAACTGAATAAATGAAACACACTTGATGGGCTTGGCCTGTGATGAACTACATATTAAAATAAGTTTAATATAGAATATTTGGGCCTTTTGATTGGTTCATGACATTCATTTAACAAATCAAAAATACAGAAAAAAGATCATTGATCCTATGTGGCATGGATATTTGGGACTAAATTGATTTAATTAAACTCAGATTTAAAGTTGTTGTACTACAACATTCTGCTAGGGGTGTAGTTTAACTAGGGATGCACCAAATCCAGGATTTGGCCTTTTTCAGCAGGATTCAGATTCGGCCAAATCCTTCTGCCTGGCCGAACTGAATCCGAATTTACATATGCAAATTAGGGACGGGAAGGGAAATCATGTGACTTTTTGTCACAAAACAAGGAAGTAAAAAAAAATGTCCCCTTCCCACCCTTAATTTGCATATGCAAATTAGGGTTTGGATTTGGTTCGGTATTCGGCAGAATCTTTGGCAAAGGATTCAGCCACATCCAAATTAGTGGATTCTGTGCAACCCTAAGTTTAACAGGTTCAAACTGAATACCTAAGGCTAGTAGCATATGAAAACAAGAGAGGCTTGCTATATAATAAACACATATTTTATAAACATGACCATGCCTTACATCCTTTAAACATAGTTCTACTATTAATGCTTCTGAATGATCTAATAATTGCAAGCTCGTATTACCAAGGCCTTCGTTCCCTTTATATTATATTGGTGAGTATTAGCATGTTTTCAGAATACACCCCTTCTTGTACAGCAGCGCCGAATAAGTTACCTAGTAATGTTAATCATAAAAGTCCTATGCAACTAGTCGACTGAACAATTAAGCTCTGAAAAGAATGTCTGGAGAGTTCTGTTGGATTAATGAGCATCTCCCTAGCTCTCTATGCAAAGTGATGAGAGGGTGGATAGTGGCAGCACCTGCCCCACACACACTTCTGCTGAGACAGGCACATCCAAGCCCATCAGGCACTGCTGACACATGTGTATACTACTGAGCAGTGGAGGAGCAGCACCATTGAGCTCATTTTATTTTGGAACATGAGGATGACAGAGCACATTGACAAGCACGTCCCTTGGAAACATGCACCATTAATATACACACTATGTTTCCTGCATTATCCTGCAGATATTCCCATCATCCCCCCAACTACATCTGTGTAACTTTCAAGATGTTGTAGACCAGCAGAGAGAAAGGATAGTAGAAATCTTGCTATGTAACACTTGTATCCAGCTAGCATTTCCACCACCACCTGAATGCAACAAAACAAGTTTTCCCCCCTCACACACAAGCACAATATAGTGGGAATGAGCCCGCACCAAGGAATTGTGGGTAACGTTATACATAGTGTAAGTGTCCAGTGCCTTGTACTTCCCTCCCCCTGCGGGTTCCCCCTCACCTCGGTCCGCTTGCAGACAGATGGGAATGTTTCTCTTCCAGCCCGGCATGTTCCCACATTTGCACTTTTCTCATTCAGGGGTTAGTGCACCTTTGGCACATATCAGCTCGGAGTCCCAGGGGAAGCGCTGCTAAGCGGCTCAGTGTCCAGCTCGTCTGTCTTTGGTGTGCGCGGCTGGGTGATGGCCGCTTGATGAGAGATCACGGGAGGCTCCGGGCAGCGGCAGGAGGAGCTGCAGAAGCGGCGGCGGCACACGGTAGGCACTGGAGTAGGAGGAACAAGTGCAGAGAGCGATAGAGGCATAGGACTGAGGGGGAGGGAGACAGGAGGCGGACACTCACTCAACTTCACTCACCGGAGAGGGCGGAGGCTCAGTTCTGATACCCGCGTAGCTTCCCTGTACCTGCAGGCTTTTCAGTTTAGGGGTGACGTTTCTTCTGCCGTGTGCCGTTTCCTTACACCTGACTGACCGGGGTGAGAAAAAGCGATGACGCCTGTGCCAAGAAAAGAGTCTACACATGGAAGCATTTGCCGGCTTCTCTTACCTTCACTGGTGGCCAGGGAAGCTATCACTGAACCCCTTCCCCTCACTGAACCCTGAACCTACTAAACCCCTTCCCCTCACTGAACCCCTTCCCCTCACTGAACCCCTTCTCCTCATTGAACCTCATCCCTTACTGAACCCCTTCCCCTCACTGAACCCTTCCCCTCACTGAACCCTTCCCCTCACTGAACCCTTCCCCTCACTGAACCCCTTCCCCTCACTGAACCCCTTCCCCTCACTGAACCCCTTCCCCTCACTGAACCCTTTCCCTCACTGAACCCCTTCCCCTCACTGAACCCCTTCCCCTCACTGAACCCTTTCCCTCACTGAACCCCTTCTCCTCATTGAACCCCATCCCTCACTGAACCCCTTCCCCTCACTGAACCCTTCCCCTCACTGAACCCTTCCCCTCACTGAACCCCTTCCCCTCACTGAACCCCTTCTCCTCACTGAACCCCATCTCTCACTAAACCCTTCCCCTCACTGAACCCCTTCCCCTCACTGAACCCTTCCCCTCACTGAACCCCTTCTCCTCACTGAACCCCTTCTCCTCACTGAACCCCTTCCCCTCACTGAACCCCTTCTCCCCACTGAACCCCTTCTCCCCACTGAAGCCCTTCCCTCACTTAATATTGTGGGAAAACAATGGTAACATACAATAGTTTAATAATGAAAGAAACTGTTGTTATAATCAATTTTGTAATATTTCGTTTTACAATCATTTATTAAGGTCATTGAAATCAGTATTTATATCTTTCTCTTCCCTGGTTCTTCAACAATGTAGCAAAAGTCACAAAAGTGGTGATACATTGTTTCCGAAGTCAGACCCCAGGCCTGGCAGAGAATATAAACAGCCAGATGCTGCTTTCACACGCAGACACATTTACAAATATCTGGACAAAAAGGCTAAATACTTTTCGACAGTGTATATTGGAAAGTTGCTTAGCATTACCACTTTTTATGATGCAAAATCAGTTTTTGGGTGGAGATCCAGTTTAATAAAATCACTGATCACATGGGAGGCCCTGTACATGTCTTTTACATCTTTGTCTGCAATTGCGCCCAGTGCTTGATGCATAGGTTTACTCATCCCTTATTTAATTTAAACGTCAGCCTTTGTAACCAGCTTTATAGTTGCAGTTTATGCCCTACTTTAACTGTAATACAGACATTTCTTTGTTTCCTCTCTAGAATGCTCTTCTATGTTCTCATTGTGCCCCCTGCAACATATAATCACTCCTGTTTACTTCACTTGTTTCCAACTGAATGGTCTGGCAGTGCTACAGGTTGGACCAGGTTTCTCAGGTGATTCATAAGGAAACAGTGCAAGGAAATATATGTTTCTGCCATTTAATTATATGGTTGGGTAATTATTTTATATGAAGGACTGTATGTATGTGCTTTCCAATAGTTTCTATACTGGCAGACATTTCTGCTAAACCTCTAAAAGAATCTTATCTTCAACAGCAGCTCTTAGAATGAACATGAATGGTGTGGATATAGGAGAAGGAATGGAAAAGCATGGTGATGGGACCGAAAACAGTGTTTTTGTTTCAATTATTATGAGACAAAGTGCACTGTACATACATACCCCCTATATTGAGAAGCATGTATGTGGAGGGCCCTATTATAGGTTACAGTGGAATGAGCATGCATCTCTGGACTTACTACAATGTTGCGTGCTTTTCCCTGAAGCATCTTTTATTCCTTCCACTCACTGGAATGATCACGTGACAGCCTGTCATTTCTTCCTCCTCAATAAACAGAAAGCAGAAAAGCTTTGGAAAAGCACAAGAGGAGATGGGGTTGTTCCAGTGCTAATTCAGGATTCACTCTCAACTTAGTAGAAACATAAATTACACACCTTTCTACCTGCTCATGCTGTGTACAGCTGTGCAGTCAGAATGTTGTAGAAGCCAATGATGTTTCATTGTCATCAAATTGGAACATATGTTGTAGTAATTTCATCTATTTAATGTGCCAACTAAAAAAAAATGTCTCATGGGAAAAGGTTCTTTTTTTTCAAAACACACCAGTTAATAGTGCTGCTCCAGCAGAATTCTGCACTGAAATCCGTTTCTCAAAAGAGCAAACAGATTTGTTTATATTTAATTTTGAAATCTGACATGGGGCTAGAAATATTGTCAGTTTCCCAGCTGTCCCCAGTCATGCAATTTGTGCTCTGATAAACTTCAGTCACTCTTTACTGCTGTACTGCAGGTTGGAGTGATATAACCCCCTCCCTTTCACCCAGCAGCCTAACAACAGAACAATGGGAAGGTAACCAGATAACAGTTCCTTGATACAAGATAACAGCTCCCTGGTAGATCTAAGAACAGCACTCAATAGTAAAAAGCCAAGACCCACTGAGACACATTTAGTTACATTGAGTTGGAGAAACAACAGCCTGCCAGAAAGCAGTTCCATCCTGGTGCTGGCTCTTTCTGAAATCACATGACCAGGCAACATGACCTGAGATAAATTAAAGGGATATTGTCATGGAAAAACATGTTTTTTTACAAAATGTATCAGTTAATAGTGCGAATACAGCAGAATCCTGCATTTAAATCCGTTTTTCAAAACAAGAAATGGATTTTTTTATATCTAATTTTAAAATTTGCTATGGGGCTAGACATTTTGACATTTCCCAGCTGCCCTCAGGTCATGTGACTTGTACTCTGATAAACTTCAGTCACACTTTACTGCTGCACTGCAAGTTGGAGTGATGTCATTACCCCTCCCTCCTACAAGCTGCTGTAATGTAAATAGAGCCTTGTCTGCTGAGCCTGTCAATTGAACAATAGGCAGGTATCAAGATAAGCTCCCACTGACACCACTTCAGAAGGACTGAAATCCTGCATACAAACATATAAATAATAAGATAGTCCTGTGATCACTGCCCCCACTTAGGTTTCAAAAATAAATAAATATATATGTATATATATATATATATATATATATATATATATATATATATATATATATCCATATAGAAAGCTGACGCACACTGGGATTTATCAAAAATAAAAACGTATTTTATTTAGATCGACGTTTCGGTCCACACACGGACCTAAACGTCGATCTAAATAAAATACGTTTTTATTTTTGATAAATCCCAGTGTGCGTCAGCTTTCTATATGGATATATGGCTTCTATCTGACTAGCACCTGGGTTCAGCTTTAGTAAGTGTGTGCCACAGCCTTTCTACATATATATATATATATATATATATATATATATATATATATATATATACACATATATACACACAATTCATTTTGGGCACTGGAAAAAATATTTTATATAGATAGTTTATTATATTTGTTTACACAAAAATGAATGGCAGAAACACAGGAGTACACTCCCAGGACTGATGACAGGGAATAGAAAAAAAGGATAAAATAAGGAGGACATACTTGAAAACCAGGAAAACTTAGGAGGAAGTCTAGGAAGGGTTAAAATCAGGGCCGGCCTTAGGCCAATTGGACCAATTGGGCCCAATTGGGCCCCGCACCTCTGGGGGCCCCGCAGCACAGATAATATTTCCCTCAGCACATGATGCTGCCTGGCCTGCCCCCAACTTTGAGAGTCCAGCCCATCCCCAAATCCATATGTCCAGCCCACCCTCAACTCTGATAAGCCAGCCTATCCCCCAACTCCATAGGTCTAGCCTGCCCCCAACTCTAATAGGCCCAGCTTTCCTCCAACCTTGATAGGCCCTGCCTGCCCCCAATCCAACCAAGCCTGCTCCCAAGCTGAATCGGCCCAGCCTGCCCCAAACTAATTGGCCCAGTCCACTCTCCTATTTCCTCCCTCTCTCTCTTACCCTGTGTGCCCCTATTATGTGCCCCTATTTCATCCCTCTCACTCTCTTACCTTGTCTGCCCCTTTCCTTTCTATTTTGTGCCTGTATGCCCTTATTTTCCTAAATACTTGCTGTGTCAGCAACACTTTGTCTAGGGGCCCCGCCAACATGGTCCCAATTGGGCCCCACATTTGATAGGATCAGCCCTGGTTAAAATAGCTCAGGAGAAAGGAGGCCGTAAGGGGTCCATATCCAGCATGTTTATACATATCCAAGAGTTTAAGACAGGGGTGCCCAAAAGGTAGATCAGGATCTACCAGTAGACCTTAAGTTGGTGATCAGTAGATCTCAATCCTCTTATTTCATTCAGATATTTATCATGTTAAGATTACATTACAAGAAATAGTTGTTTGTTAAACATAGCAATATAAATTCTTATTATATTATAATTTATATTATAATATAAATCAATATACTATTAAAGTAATATCCATGGAACAGAATTCTACCAGTGCTTTTATGGATGTAGATCATAATGGGACAACATCAGTAACAGTAGACCTCACATTAGTATGGGCACTGGGGGGCACACGACAGTCTTCCTGTGTATATTGTTTACGTTTGCAGACTTCAATACTTAGCGGTGTAGCTCAAACATGATTTATCTAAGACTTCAACTCTTCATTCTTCCAAATATTATTCACCTGTTTGGAGCAGAGATTCATGGTTAGAGTTGAACCAGTATTATTAAAAAGGAAACATGCTTTGAATAAAATGTGTGCATTCCCTTTGGTGTTAGCAAGGACTGAACTAATACATTATTTTTCAGAGACTTTTGCTTCAGAAAAGATGGCATGGTAGGATCAATCTAAGCATAAAATATGATTCCAGAAGATCTAAAGATAGAAATGCTGTGAATCATTATTTGACAATGACTTCTGTCTTTAAGAAACATAAGAGATTTAAACTCCTCTCAGCCATGTAAGCTGTATGTTACCTTCAACCAGCTACAAGTACGTTTATCAAGCTATATAACTTCTGTTAAATTTAGAAATCGGATGCACTCCTATGAGTGCTGGCATGAGAAGCAGTTACAAATATTATAGGTCTCTATACATTGAAATACCCAAACAAAATGTTACAGGTCACAATACATTTCAAACATTTAAAGCTACTGACAAGGTGAGGGTGTTCAGAAGGATTCAGATATTCAGGACCTTCTTCTGATCCTCAATTAGAGTCCTATAATGTCTTTGTGCTCTGTAGAATAAATCTAGACAGTGTTTACTTGAGATAAATTAATTTGTATAAATCCCCTGAGAATTTCTATAAATAATTTCAGCTAGTGCTGAAAGGATTTGGGTTCCCCATCATACAAACAGGGACACAGTCCCTTTGAGAAAAGTATCTATGAAAACTTGAAATCAGTATCCTCATTGGTGAATCTGCAAACTAGCTAAGAAGTCCACCATCCATGCAAGTACTTTTTAAGTGAATACTATAGACAATATTCAATTTAAGTTCATGCTTGTTACAGGACGCTTTATCAGCTCTACTGGTAGTTTCTTGAATCAAAAGAATGTAAACTATGACCTCCATGTTCCTCATCTCAACTATTAATTTTTTTGATAGCAGTACAGAACTACTCTGCAATACTGTTTCTTCCACAGACTTATCATCCATTAAAAGTTTGATGCATGTGGGGAAACCTCAGGGAAATCAATGTTTATGCCAGGCATCAACAAGAATAGTTCAGACCTTAACTAGTGCATCTTAATTTCAAGAAGTTTTGGAGCCAACTTCCTGGTTTGCAATTTTTTTCATAGTTTGATTTGTTGCAATGTAACTTGAAATGATGCCTTTTAATTTTTAGTTTAATAAAACTTCCAGTCTAACAGAATTGACTTTTCTTTTTGTTATTTTAATATTTCTTTTTCCTCAGTTTAAAGGGAGGATATTTTATTTTTTATTTGTATACTTTTTATTTATTTTAAAAAGTAATTTGCATTTTGATTTGGCTCTCCAGATCTCCTGTGAAAGTATTTATTTTAAAGCACTGCGTATCTTGACCGCGCTATATAAATAAATGATGATGACGATGATTTACACAGCTTGCAGTTTAAAGGGCATGTAACCCCGTCACATACCTTTAAATAACCGCCACATTGGTTTTTAAAAGGTTAATCATAAACCAGGATCATCCACTTAATCACTTAGGATTCCTTCTCCTCCTTTAACTCACTCGTCCCCTCCCTCAGGAATTTACTTTGGCTGTTGGCAAGTGAGCTTTCTCAGTTCTTCTAAACTCAGATTACTAAACATTTCCTCCAGTCTAGCAGCCAATGAAGCAATGACATTGCTGGTTCCAATAGAAACTCTGCTTTAAATGATGTGACCAACTTATATATTTGGTAAGGGGAATGTGCCTTTACATGTCCATGAAGCCTTGCCTAAGCAACCATTGATTCTCTGGGTGACTGGGCACAACGTTTCTTTATTTGTAATCCAATTAAAAGAATCAAAAAAGTGAGTTTAGTGAGTCAGACCAGGGTGGGAACATTACATCAATGACAACGAAAGAGACCAATGTCCATAGCAGGGACAGATCATAACATGTAGAAAAAAGGACACATGTAAAGAATAAATAGTGTGTTTTATCTGCATTCACCTTTAAAGGTTTTAAGGGTTTGATGAAGCAAAAGAAAATCCAAATACCAGTCACATACTTGCTAGAATAATTAATGATTCTTAATTGGTGTAATTACAATACCAAGAATAAAATGCAAATGCTTCATCAATGTGCAAGGTGCAGCTTGAATACAAATTATTATGATAAAGGAAAACTATACCCCTGAACAACGCAGGCATCCATGAAAATCGATCACATAAAGCAGCCCATATGTAAAGCCCTGCTTCATGTAATTAAGCCATTTTCATAATAATATACTTTTTTAGCAGTATGTGCCATTGGGTAATCCTAAATAGAAAATTGCCATTTTAAGTAGTAAGAGCTGCCATCTGGGACCATATGATTCACGCTGCACAAAAACAAGTCAAGGGCACACATACATGTTAGCTCACATGAGCCAATTAATGTACACAGTTCTGCCTTTTATTTCCACTCTTCTTCCTGTTACAGTTAGAGCTGCAGTATTTCTGATCTGGTGAAGGAGCACAGGGAATACAATAAAATGGTGGCTTAAGGTAAAATATGTAAAAGGGTGATGTTTAGTGATATAAATATTCCGGTTTGGTAAGATTCTTTAACAAATTAATATAATATCAACTATAAGTTGGTTAGCTATTCATTCAGAAGGTATAGTTTTCTTTAAATAATGCCATGTTAGAGGACAAGTGGATATACAGTACAGATGGTAAATGACATATACATACTGTATATATATATATATATATATATATATATATATATATATATATATATATATATATACACACATACATACATACATACTCACATATATAGCATTAGGGGTATATACACATCTTTAATGTTCAGGACTGCACAAAATTTCACACCTGAGCACAATAATACATTGCTGTACTAACTGTGTATCATATTTTGTAAATATTACTGATTGACTTCTTGTGTTCTGTTTTGGTATAGGGCCAAACCCTCAAAGGGAGCAACCTGTAGGAATCCTTGTGTATAGTTACTCACTCTCTCAAGTCTAGCAGAGCTTTGGTAACTGCTAAAGTTTAGACCAGGGGTCCCCAACCTTTTATAGCTGTGAGCCACATTTAAATGTTAACTAAGTTGGTAAGACAATAATGAAACATAGTGGTACCTTGGGGTAACAAATAGAGCTGTGATTGGCCATTTGGTAATCCCTATGTGAACTGGCAGCACACCTGTTTTTTTATGCAACCAAAACTTGCCTCCAAGCCAGCAATTCAAAAACAAGCACCTGCTTTGATGCCACTATTTTTCTATTTGTGACTGTTTTTCTATTAATAAAGTGTTAAGTTTAATTTTTCTTCATATTCTAAAGCTACTTTGGGAGGGGGGGTCGCTGACACTTTAACAGCTTAAATTGATTTTAGTTGATACATTTATTTTTGGCCCTGTTGAGCAGAATCCCTGAGGCAGCTGTTAGAATTCATTTAATAGTTGCTAATATTCCACATATTCTGCTGTGAAATGTATCAACTAATTGTATCAACTAAATGTAGCAAATTGTAACAGTTCCAGGGTGCTCCCTAGGCCGTATGGTCCTAGCACCGGACCGCACGGTCCTAGCGCCGCCTCCCGTGATCTATGGATCACAGGCGCACCAGAGCACTGGGGAGCTGCCGACCCTGACAACTTGCCACCCTAGGCCCGGGCCTTGCCACAAACCGGGCCTGAACAGTTCAAAATGCTCCTGGATCACTGAGCTGCCCGACTGAGACACTAGCAACAGACAGGGGTGTTACTCAACACCCCTGCTGAGTAACTCGCCTCAGGTGGCAGCGCCCAACTAGGTACCAGGGGTGGCAAAAATGCCACTCCTTTTACTGTAAGACCCGAATTTCCGGAGCAATTATGCTCTCTGCGCTAGTGTCCTGGCCCTCTCTGCCGCCCTTGTGGACCCCCGGAACAAAAAGGTGAGCGCACTGGGGGGGGCTGCAACTCCAAGCTGCCTCAGGCAGCAGAGGGGCCAGGATCGCCCCTGCCAACAGGAACATTAAAGAGAACATTGTAGAGAGTGATATTCTGACAATTTGCAATTGGTTTTAATTTTTCATTATTTGTGGTTTTTGAGTTATTTAGCTTTTTATTCAGCAGCTGTTCAATTTGCATCTAAAGCAATCTGGTAACTAGGATCCAAATTACCCTGGCAACCATGCATTGATTTGAATAAGAGACTGGAATATGAATAAGAGAGGGCCTGAATAGAAGGATCAGCAATAAAAAGCAATCATAGCAATTACAATACATTTGTAGCCTTACAGAGCATTTGTTTTTTTTAGAAGGGATTCAGCAAATGCCCATTTGAAAGCTGCAAAGAGTCAGAAGAAACAGGCAAATAACTATAAAACTATAAAAAAAGAAATAATGAAAACCAATCAAGATAAGTTGCTTAGAATTGGCTATTCTCATGAAAGTTACCTTAAAGGTGAACCACACCATTAAACTTTAAACTTCAATTGTAGGAAAACAATTAAAAATAAAATATGGAAAGCAATTGAAAAAAGTCATTGTTTATGGTGAACAATCTGAACGCAACTGAAAAAAGGTGTTTGGAAGGTGAAAACCCCATTTAATTTAGTACCAGTATTCTAACTTGTTTGTTATATAATAGCATACACAATGCATATTGATTTTGACTGTGAATCATTTGCCTTGGTGAAGCAAATACAGAACCAGTTCTTAGAAAATCAGACTCAATTATATTATTAAACCTTCCCTAGTTTATGATGTGGAGGCCTTCTGTATCAATTAACTTGCTAGTGTTTTTTTTTAGTGAGCCATTTACCTCTATTGATTCTTTGCCTTAAAAATAAATAAACAAATCACTGTTTGTGCTGAGTAGTTGAAGATGATTTGCTTCATAAACTCCCCAACATAGAAACCAAATATTACATGAAAAGGAAACCCATGTTTTGCATGAGAGGATCTCCTCCAACCCTGCACAACTGATACCTTCCCCAATTCCACCAAAAGCCTGTAAAAGGCTCCCTTAATGGCCCCTGGTGGAGCGTTTGGGAAAGGTGGCCTGTACTGGGGCAATCATCTGTAAAAAATAAAAAGGTTTCTTTCTTCTTTAATCTAGGCATCAGATAAAATATCAATATATGCTCTATCTATATCCTGTTATCTGGAAACCAGTTATCCAGAAAGTTCCAAATTAGGGGATGGTCATCTTCTGTAGACTCCATTTTAATAAAATAAATTAAAGTTTGAAAATTGATTTCCTTTTTTCCTTGATTTCCTTTTTCTCTGTAATATTAAAATTGTACCTTGTATTTGATCCCAACAAAGATATAATGAATACTTAGTGGAGGCAAAACAATTGGGTTTATTTAATATTTAAATGATTTATTAGTAGACTTAAAGTATGGAGATAAAATTACAGAAAGACACCTTATCCAGAAAACCCCAAGCCTTCTAGATAACAGGTCACACTCCTATGTACTTATTGGGCCTTCACACTAGAGTCCCGCACAGGTGCATTTTTTGAAACCCGTTCATAACCCCTACCTGACCTCTACCCGCTACCCGCACTCAACCTGCTTACTTGCTTCGTGGATCCGATGAAGAAATTCATTGACGCCTGACGTCATGATGCATTTCTTGGATCTTGCGACATTTAAGTAACGGCTGACGCTGCCTGCAGCATAAAAAGCCCACCAGGGCAGAAACAGACAGAAAGTTTAAAATTTAAATATAAGAACACTCCCACCTGAACCAGACCCTATTTAGGGGGCAAATAGAACAGTAGGTTGTCATCCGAAAACTGGCCCGCATTAACATTAGGGTATGATTTTCAGCCCACAACCCTGCCAGGTGTAGGGTATTCCGCGGGTACCCAAACCGATGCAGGACTCTACTTCACACTGAAGAGAATGAGCATGCATATTTTTTTGTTTTTTGCATTGAGTGTTACTTGGTATGACTCCAGTGAAAGATGTTAATGTAGATATTAGGCATAGTTCTTCTGGCTGGATCTTGTCTATGTAGTAAAGGAATTCAGGCTATGTGAATACATATAGTTATTGCTGAAATTTCATTTTTATGACTTGTATAGATATGATTGGCATGTAACTGAAGAATGTATATTCCAATTTTTATGGTACCTTTTAAAATCATATTCTGTATGAGTTCTTTAACTGTGTAGTTAGTTATATATACTTGTCAATGAATTTGATGTACTATTACAAGTACAATTAATTACACACAGCTCAACTTATTCCAGGCATATTTTTACACAGAAACCTTGTCCAGTATCACTTATCATCTTAATATTTTGGTGCCAAAGGCAAAGAGAGGACAGTTTCAATAGAGATACAATAGCAGGCTTCCTTGGTTAGCAGAATATGCATCTCATTTATATTTCGTTGTGATTAATAAACTGTTTTTGACATATCTTTGGAGGATTGCAGGGGAAAGATCTGACAGTCCTTCACATTCCTGTATCAGCTTGTCTGACATTCTCTGAAAATACAACTCAGATTTATACCTTGAAACACAATGCACAGCAGCATCACAGAATATGTGCAAGTTTGAAAACTACCATAAACAATCAGGAGTTATTTCAACATCATTTAATTGTCTTTAATAGAGTCAGTTTTACAAAAAATACACATTGAGAAACTATATTCTGTCTCCTAAATGACACAACTTGTATTTCAGTGTTAAAAGTATTTAGCAGTGCCAGTGTTTGTCAACTGGGCAGTTTGTGATGGCTCCATCTGCAGGGCACCACTGCAACCTAAATCAAGCAGACATCTTCCTAACTATTCAAGGTCCACCAAAAGCTCATTTCTATAGCATAGTGCCCTGGTGCAAACTATACCTGTACTACAAAATTTACTCCATATAAAATGATTGTCAGAACTGAAAAAGCTATGAGTTATCATTAAGGCAATGGCAATGGTATTTGATCTCTGTTTCAAATAGTGAAGATCACTGCTGATTGCCGCAAGCAGCTTAGAACATGTGAGTGTCACTTAAAAATGCTTATGTAAGAAATCTTATTTATGGAATTGCAGTGCTACTGTCTTTATAGTCTTTTACAGTAGTGGTATAACAATTCAATAACAGATTATGTTTTTTTATTATTTGTAGCATAATTTATGTTTTGGCTCAAGCACACAGCAGCATTGTCCTTAGGTTAGAAATCAGCGCTATACAAAGCTTATCTTGCTGAGCACAGATATAGAAGCCAAGATAATAGTATGAGAAACAGAATGGCTGCAAGGCATTGCATTTGGTATATCAGCATAGCTTGACCTGAAAAAGAAACGTCTAGAACGCTTGCCTTCAAATACAAAGTTTTAGTCTTCAAAGCAAAATGACAGAAAACATCAAGAATGTTTTTCATTTGACCTTATTTAACTTAATTAGCAGTGACTAGAATATGTGTATATTTGTATGTGTATATATGCAATATAATATATATCTATACTGAATTAAAATTGAATTAAAAATTAAAAGTGAAGAATTTATTTAACTTTGATTTTATTTATGACCATTTGTCAAAGGCTCAACAAAAGAGGTGAAATGTTGACACAGTTTGTTATGCTGTAACTAGTAAGATTGAATGAATCCAAAAAACAACCATTTAGTGGAAATGATTACTCTTAGTCAGAAAGAGTAGATGGTAAAGCAGGTATTGGTACATTAAATCTAGTGTAGACTGTCTACATTAATAAAATATGCCCATAATAATTAAAAAAGAAAATACCATGGCCAACTATGAAGTAAGGCCAATGACATTATACTTACCCAGCAAGCTGTGTTACTGCTTAAAAAAAGAGGTCTTTATTGGTTGAGGAGGTTTTGAAAAGAAGGCATGTTTTAGCTCTGCAATATTGCATGGTAGAATTGAAGCGAAAGCATACTAATGGATCCCATACCAGAAAGCATAACACCTCTACATTACAGCAAAGACTAGCAATGCACACTGCCTGGAATGTTTTACCTGGGCTCAGTGATATCAGGGCTAAGCAGTCTGAAACTGATGTAATATATTACTAATGCTGGATCATGTGCATGTTCAGCCACTGGAGGTATGGGAATTGTATTGCTGGTGTAACATTAATTTAAAGATTTAAAATATCTATTATCTATAAAATGTAAAACAATGGAAATGGTGGTGCAAATTCAAATAACAAATACACATAGAATAATGTACCTGTAATCAGAAGTCACCAAGGAGTTCAATGACCATAAGATGTACTAGTCTGAATTTAGCACTGGGTATATTATCCTTTGTGATACAGTGCCACCATGTTAGTGAAAGCACTGCTATTGGCACAAGAATGGGCACACTGTAAGGGGGGTTATTTACTAAGCTCCGAATAACTTCCCCGAAATCCGAAAAATGTGTGATTTTTTTAATAAAATCGGACTTTATTAAACCCCTGAGGGCTAAAAAGCCCTAATATAAAAACACGGCATCTCAAACCTGTAGAGGTTGCATAAAAGTCAATGGAAACAGTCCCATTGATTTTTGGTTGTGTCGGGGGTTTTGGGCAATTTCACTATGTTTTCGGAGCTTCCGAGTGAAATATCTTGAGATTTCGAGGAAAATTCATGAAAAAATCGTGAAAAGCTGAGCTTTTCCCGCAAAGCAAATTTTCGGGAAAATGTAATAATAAATAAGCATTAAAAACCAGAGCAGCTTAGATCGGAGTTTGTAGCAGCCGATATTGAGATAAATTCGGACCTTGGTAAATAACCCCCTAAGAGTAACATGCCAATAGGAATGGTAACAGGCAGCAATATCAATACACTGTTGAAGCAGAAGGTAGAACAAGACACAAAGCTCCTATTGCTGCTACTGCAAAAGGTGCTGTATATTCAAAAAGCACCAATCTCAAAACCATACAATGAGATCACAGAAATCATTTCATATAAAGAGCTAATCACTGACTTTTTTGCCATTATAATAATTAAATAATGCCAGAGCTGGTATAACCCAGTGAAGATAATGGAATAAATTTAGATTGCAAAGAAAAAAAATCTGAAGCAAAAATGAGTTTAAAACGCATAAAATATTTAAAAATAATCCCATGCAACACTCCTTGGTGGAGCTTCAGCTGCTTAGATAAATAAACCTGACTATCTATCACTTACATGCAAATTTTTGCTTCAGAAATCTTTGCTATTCATTGCGTAACTATGTTAGACGTTATTTCGTGATGACTACGCATATTCATCAAAATACATAATTTCGTCTCAGCAAAAGACAGCTGGTTTACTTTAAGCAGCATAAATTTGTTAGCAAAATTTCTTAGTTATTTTGATCTATAGTTACTTTCTTACTTCGTTAACTTTCTTATGCTTATGCTGCCTTACATCAACTTAAATTCAACTGGGTATATAAAGGTCATATGTATATATTAGTTATGTTGGAGAAATTGCTGGAAGAGGCCACTTTTATATTAAAAATGTCCAAGGAAGCAAAATCAAGAGAATAGAGAAATAGGCCATAAGTCCACCCTAAAACAAATGTGGCATGAGTAAATTTTAAACAGTTACAACTTGTAAAAATAATCACACTTAAAATATATACACATATAAATATGAAAAAACACCAGCATTCTTTTTTTATGACTTTTTTTTTGGAATACCGGATAGGGTGTCACTGACATAGCTTGAGCTTCAGCTTATTAATTCGCCAGTCACAAACTGGCAATATAGACTTTGGTGAAAAGGGTAACGATGAAAAACTTTTACATTTTCATAAATAAATGGATTGATTGTTTGCCTAAACGAAAATTCGCCTGGCGACGCAGTGCAAAAGTTTTCTAGCTCTGAGGTTTTTCACTAGTGTAGTGTCTTACTAGCCCCTTTTTGTAAATTGGTGATGCTGCGAATTGTTATTTTGGTTCATTTTTGGCCAAAAAAACCCACAACATGCCCTTTAGTAAATGTGCCCCCTACAGTTATCTGTTAACGTGAGTAGCCTATCCCTTGCTAGACCTGACCTGTCTAGGTTTCACTTCACCCTTCTTACCTGCTCATGTAAGGGAACTGATAAAATGGACCCTGGGCACATGTGTGCTCAGCTTATACTATATATTGTAACACAGTGCCACTAAACCTGGGATAATTATTGGTCATGCTTTGACATAGGAAGTGGGGAATTACTCCCTTCCACAGATTAAGGGTCGCCAAAATGGCCAATCTTTAGGAGAATGCAAAGTAAATGGTAAAGACATTTATCAGTCCCAACAAATGTATATTGTAAAGTTGTTAGAATTAAGTTTTCTTTTAATAGGCAAATTTTATTTTGGGGTTCACTTGCCATTTAAGCTTTAGTTCTCCTTTAAACTGCAGCCTTTCTTAAGCTTTTAGGAAAGTAGTTTATTTGTGGGTTGGTAATTTCTTTTACTAAATTCTTTAACACAAGTGGTGTATTTTCTAACAGAAAGTTAGTGGTTTTATTGTCTTGTTTGGTGCAGGATAACAGAAAACATAAATATTTTGTAATTAAAACAATAGACAAAGTAGGTTCACCATAAGCCCTGTTCACTAAGCTCATCTTGCAAAATGGGCCATAATGTTTCTTTAAAGTTCTAATTTAAATTACTATTTACAAGAAGATTGGAAACTATGTCAAATGATTCTGTCTGAATGTAACTGTGAAATCTGTGACTGACAGCAAAGGAGTCGGCCCAGGCCATTTCTATATATTACTTTTTATTTGAGATCACAGGCTACAAGAATAAAAGATTAATTACTCTAGGTGAACAGTTAATCACTTTTATTTGCTACATTTATAGCTACCTTGAGCCTGATATAGCAGAAACGTAAAATATTGGCCTTAAAACTCCCTAGCTAAGTTGTCTTTGTGCATCACAATGGGCTTCTACTTAGATGAAAACAGTAGCAAACAGGAATGATTGCAGCATCAATCTCAAATCTAAGCAGGTTCTCCATTTTATCCCTCTCAGATGAATACATTATACCATGCCATTTATTCTAATATGTGAATAGGCTAATATCTCTATAATTCTTTATGTTGTAGATGATCAATTACTACAAAGAATGTGGCTATTGGGTATATAGCTTTACTGGCCCTGGGCCATATGGCAGTATTATTTTCTCTTCTGTTTGTTTCCTTCTTAAACTATTGTAGCCCTCTTCTGCTACTGCAAGAAATGTAGCACTGATTTTCTTCCTTGAGGCTCTACAGGAGTCCCGTGTCTCCGCTACAGGGGAGAGCAGGTACACTATGATTTGGCACTCCAGGATACAGTAAAAAATTGCCTTTATTTACAAACAGCAGGGCAGCATAGCAACGTTTCGAGTCTCGCAAGGCTCTTTGTCAAGTTCCAGTGGGGAAGGACACTGTGGGAGGTGCACCCAAGCTGTTGAGAAAATTAACCAGGTGTGTGCCCCTCAAATCCTCTTTGAAGTGCCTCCACACAGGGTCAGGACACACTGTACTGTAATACTCCTCTATGGGTACTTCCCTGATCCCCAATCACACACACAGTGGAAAGGTTGATGGGAATAATTGCAGGACACTGTAACAGTGATACATACAGCCTGCCAACCATGACCAACTTTACATTATATTTCAGATTATTTTATCACTGAGCTGTTGAATGGAATCCCCGCTTACAGTATGTGGCAGTATTTTCAGAGTCCTGAGAAAGACTCCCTTTGGCCCTGAGAAGAGCACACTTTGCTCTTCAGAGTCCTGACAAGGTCCCCGTTTCCTTTGACACCCTAAATAGAGTGCTATATTCTGCCACTGGGGTAAGCTACTGACTTTTCACATACAGAAATACCTGGGACCTTACAGCATCTTACTCTGCTGCTTGTCTCTCCCAGCACTTTCTTCCCTGTCAGCTCACATGGGTGGTAATTCCTACCCCCTACTTGCACAGCACAGAGAAGAGACAAATATATATAGCTTCAGTGGCGGAACTACCGGGGGAGCAGGGGGTGCAGGATCTGGTACAATTGCACCCCCTGCTCCCCCGGTAGTTCTGCCACTGAAGCTATATATATATATATATTTGCCTCTTCTCTGTGTTTTGTGCAAGTAGGGGGCCACCTGAAGTTCGCGCGAGAAAGTTGGCACTTAAAAAAACGCTTTCGGAGGGCGGTGGGCCGACCCAGCTGCACGATCTGCACCCAGGCCTGCCACTCCATAGTTACTGTATAGCTCCCCTACATATTTTAATTAGGGTTGCCACATACCCATGGTCATGACATCATGGGGACTGTGGGTGGTGATGAGATTGTGGTTGTGACGTGGCGATCAGTAATTTGCCAATTGTCATCTCAATCGGGGAGAGTCCTGTCCAGATTTCTTTATTTGGAAAACCAGGCAGGAAATTTTGACCAGGACAGCCTTTCCAAAAACTGGACTATCTTGTTCAAAATCGGACAGATAGCTTCCCCAATTTTAATACTGAACTGTTTTTGCCAAAATTTGTATTGACTATTAGTTGCAATAACACGTCTCCAAATTTTTGACCTACAAACAGTTTTATTGGTTGTGCTTCCAGGACAACGTGCAGTTGGGTTTACAGCACATTTATGGAGGGAGGTCCTTAGTAATATTTGAAATGTTCATGATTCTCAGCACAGATTAATTGGCATTACATGAGCAACCTAGCTAGTTTTGCTGCATGGTGCAGAACAGCACCTAAAAAATTAATTTGTAATGACTTTGTAGGAGCAGTATTTTCCATCCCTTAGACCAACAGTACTTATTTTTTGGTTCTTTATGGTTAAGAAAATAATATTCCAATGAACATGCTGAAAATTTCCAAGGAATTCTATGGGGCAAATTCACTAAGATGCGAAGCGCCGAACGCTAGCGTTAATTCGCTAGCGTTTGGCATTTTCGCTACTGCGCAAATTCACTAACGAACGCTGGCTTAGTTTCTCTAGTGTTACTCTGCAACCTTACGCCAGGCGAATTTTCGCTAGCGACGAAACTACGCAAATTCACTAACTTGCGCAGTGTACTGAACGCTACCTTTTATGCTAGACTTCCTTCGCCACCTCAGACCTGGCGAAGCGCAATAGAGTAGATAGGGATTGTTTCCAAAAAAGTCAAACTTTTTCTAAGTCCCAAAAAACGCTGGCGTGTTTTTTACATGATGGGTGATAGGCTGAAAAAGATCGAAATTTTTTTTGGGGCTCCCCTTCTTCCCCCCTACATTTCCTGACTCATGGCAACTTACCTAGACAGTGGGCACATGTGTAGGGCAAAATAAAATTTTTATTTGCTGATTTGAAGGTTTTCTAGGCATTTGTAGTGCAGATACGTGTTCCTCCATTGAAATTTGAATTTCGCGCCGTATGCAAATTAGCCTTCACTAGCGTAACTTCGCTTTATATAGCGAATCAACGCTAGCGCAACTTCACAAACTTGCGCTACCCCTGTGCGCAACTTCGGATTTTAGTGAATTTGCGGAGCGCTGGCGAAACTACGCCTGGCGAAGTGCTGCGAAGTTGCGCCTGTCGCCCCTATGATGCAGCTTCAAGCTAGGACAGTCATTTATTTTTCTATAGGGTACATGTCTGATTGCGGTCTATTTCATTATATCAACACTATTCATATGCATTGTAATTTATGTATTATATTTTCTTTTACTGATGGCTGAATAAAAGGTTCTCTCAAAACAGCTGAGACTGCATTAAGGATTCTGTCTTAATGTCACCGTAGGTGTTATGTTTAGGGTAGCTGAGGATGAGTAGAGTATAACAGTGCATTATTAGCAGATTCATGC
Organism: Xenopus petersii; assembly: GCA_038501925.1. Taxonomy (NCBI): domain Eukaryota; kingdom Metazoa; phylum Chordata; class Amphibia; order Anura; family Pipidae; genus Xenopus; species Xenopus petersii. The sequence continues at coordinate 44,099,105 of CM076677.1, forward strand.
AGGCATTACACAACAGTAACTTTCACTTTCACGCTACCAGGAAGTATGCACAGTATAAGTATGAGAACAGTGACATCTACAGGCCATTTGCATGAACACCACAGTAGGACTTGGATTTTTACTAATGAGTGCTATTCTTATATCTTCCACTGAGCTGTAAACTTGTGTCAGGGAGAGGTTACTTTCCCATTGTTCTGTTGTTAGGCTGCTGGGAGGAAAGGGGGGTGATATCAGTGCAGAAGTAAAGTGTAACTTAAATTTATTAAGGCACAGGTTACATGGGTACTAACATGTCTTACTCCATGTTATTTCAAAATTAAATATAAAAAATCTGTTTGCTTTTAAAAAGTGGATTTCAGTGCAGTTATTTCTGTTGGAGTAGCACTATTAACTGATGCATATTGCAAAATAAATAAATAAATAAATAAAAAACATGTTTTCCCATGAAAAAGTTGATGCATGTATGGCAGATTTGACTCCCTAGTTAAATTTTTATACCCCAGCTCCCTCTTCCAGCCAGCTACCACTTTCTTTTATAGTGAGTACTGATTGTCTTGCTCGCATTTGTCTGGATCAGATGTTCCCTGGTTACAAATAAAAATTGTCTTTATCCATATTTTCCTTTCTGCAGTTCACCTTTAAATAAACTTTTAGCATGACGGACACCATTATATTCTAAGAATATACAGTTGCTTTAAAAAAAATGTTTTCTTTTGAATTATTAAGCTTTTTGTCCAGTTGGGCTGGTGGCTCCTGTAGGGGCCAAATCAGAGGGTCTGGGGTTCAGACTGAAGGCCAGTTTGCTGTGGTTTAGGGTGAAAAATTATATTATAAAATTATATTATATATATTATATTATAAAAAAAAACAGATCCACTGCATAGGTTCCCAAACTATGAGGCTGTGCCTATAAGTGGGGCTTATTTATTGCCCAATATGTTTTTGGATGTATAACTGGATAACTAATATGACAATGGTTTCATGTATCTGCAAACTTATCAAGAGGTCGAGGTTGGCATTGATTAAATGTACAACAAAATGTGCTTAGAACAAAAAGGCTAGAACACCATTCACGCTTCACAGTTTCAGCTCTAAGAGCTCAGCTTTGCCTTCCACACACATTTACAATTCTTGTACATTTAAATTTTTGTCTACTATTACTCGATTTCCTGGTTATGTGTCTGTATATAGTGTAATTTAAAGTTTCCTGGATTCTTTTCCATTACAATTGCAATTACTACTTTGTTTGCGAGAAGCACAACTCACTTACATTTTGTAACACACTTTCAGGTTGTCATTTCACAAAATATTTGCAAAGTACCTGTCGTAATTCAGCAGGAAGGAAACACATTCAATTGCCTTTTCTTTTTCAAGCAGCCAGCTGATATATTGTAATTGGCAGGCCTTAGTTATTCAGCATTCTCAGCCTATTCAGTAGAAAGTACATCCAACATATAATTCAATGGGCCAAACACACAGATGGTTCATTTCTATGTGGACAAATATAGATATATACATTTTATTCCGCCAGAGGCTGAATTATTTTTTCAGTGACAGTGGTAAACTATTTTCTGTGCAATCTTTATTGAAATAATTCATAATATGTTATACTTTAAATATCATGATGTTTATTTAAAATAAATAAATTAGATGAACAATATACAGCATTTATTTAAAAAAAAAAAGTTAATGAACAGAAATAAAGACAGGTAGCAATCAAGGATCAAAGCGAAGGGTGTCCAGGAATCCATATAAAGAGAATTAAGGAACACGTATAACTGTGACCTTGACCTTAGCATCTTTTTATTGTGAATTTTCACTGCACATTTTGTGGTTTTGCCCTTGTTTACATATAATCTAACAATCAGTGTGTGTGGAAGGTATGTTTTCAGTTTATGATTTTAAAAGTATTGAATACTAGTGCTTATATAGTTATTTCTTGTGTAATTTAAATAACATTTTTGTACATCGAAATGTAGTGACAACTACCTTAACCAATGCATGTAAAAATGAGATATATTTATTTGTCTGCATAGCAATAAAGTTAGAACATCTGATGCAAAAAAATTGCATAGTTGTTTTTCACAGATTTCATGTGCCTTTTTAATTCTTAACATGATAAAATAATTCTTAAACGTAAATATTTATAAATTAAATATTATAAATCAAGCACAATCACACAGAACAATTCCTTCTCTTTTCCCTGCAGAAAACTATAAAGCAACAAAAACCCTAGGCTAGCATAAGATGATACAATTAAAAGTAAATAAAAATGATCCATGCTATGAATCATATATAATAGCTGGCCGAGTTTACTTATGCCCATTTTAGAATATTCCTTACTAGCTCAGTACCTTCTAGCCAAATTAACGCATTTGAATTCAATAGCTCCCAAGGTAATAGTGTTGCTAAGGGAGGATAAACCCCAAAGGGTTCCAAACATGACATCATGCAAAGCAGAATCATTGCACCCTGTGTCCCAGTGGAATAATGGCAGAAGCTTTCTTCAGGTACTCTAGCATGTGTAACATGAATTAACCCGTACACATTCGCATCTTATAAATGAGTGCTCTAGCGCTTGCTAAAGTGAGAAAACAAAATCAGAAAACATATGCTTTAGCCTGTCAAAAATGGTTTACAGGAAAATTAAAAATCCAACAAATGCAATTTGATCTTTAACTTTATACTGCTAGTAAATTAATAAGTGCTTCTCAGCTGGCCACATGCTGGTTCCAAATAAAGAAAGATATTACACAAAGAGCTATGAAAGTCAGACGAATGTAAATGACTGAGTTTATGGAGTTTATTAACAGAGAGCATAATATGTGGAGGCACATAATAAGTGGAGGCACACCCAGCATTGGACTGGGGGAACTGGGGACCACGAGCCTGCTGCCTCAGGGGCCCCCACACAACACTCCTGGCCCACCAGCTGCAAGACCCCCCTCTTATTTTACATATGACACTGAATTAAATCACTGTCTTTGATGCGGTTTCATGGAGAGGGATATGAAGGCTACCTTTGTTATGTTTTGATTTTGCATAATGAATAATTTGATACTATAAGGTGCTATTAGTGAGTAGGTCACTAGATTTCAGTAATCCTTAAAGGAGAAGGAAAGCTACAGAGGCATTTTATTGCCAATAGATAAGCTGCAATAGTGCAAGCTAGAATGCTATATTTATTCTGTAGAATATTTTACCATACCTGAGTAAAAAGCTCTAGAAACTCTGTTTGTTTAGAATAGGAGCTGCAGTATTAATGTGGTGTGACATCACTTCCTGCCTGAGTCTCTCCCTGCTCTGGACTCAGATTACAGTAGAGAAAGGGGGGTGGGGGAAGAGGATCAAACTGAGCATGCTCTTGCTCAGGGCAATGAGGTTTAAGCTGAAGGCAGGAAGTCTGATACAGAAGCCCATGTGTACACAATAGAAGGAAAGAAATGCAGAGTTTCTTTTGACAGGGGACTCAGAGCAACATTACTTTGGGGGTTTACTGGTATATTTAGATGGACCTTTTTGATAAGGCTTACTTAGTTTTAACCTTTCCTTCTCCTTTAAATTCCATAATAATCTATGTACCTGGCCACACTTTCGAGCTTGTAAAAGTTGTTTGTGGGGTTAAGGGTTTAAATGTTGATTTGTTGTATCAGTTGTATATGCATCTGAGGAAGGCTGTTAGGCTGGAACATGTAGTGCATGTTATCCCTGCAATAAAACAGCTATGATCAAGTCAAAACATTAATTTTGAAGTCATTGAATATTTTTGCATAATATAGGAAAATCCAATTCTAAGCAACTTTCCAGTATAGATTAAGACCATTTTTCTATAGTTTTATAGGTATTTGTAAATGTAATTGATATTAAAATGAGTAACTTTCTGGCTGTTTACATTCTCCTGTAACAGTATTGCAAGCCAGCTGATTAAAAGAACCATGGAACAGAATAAGGTCAATCACACTGCTTTTAGTTGCAACTGAATTTACAAAAGCCGAACTTTAAGCAAAAAAGTCAACTTTTTCCAAGTCCAAACCTAGGTCTCTCACAGGACATGTTCTATACTATACCAAAAAAGTAATGGTCATCACAGTGGGTGAATTTGGTGAATGCATCCCTTCCCTTTATTAGCTTTATATGCAAGGCTTGTGGCTGCCCTACGAAATGTCATACGGTGTGGGCTCCATGGCTTGATGCCAATCCTACAGCTGACAGTTGTGCCCCCCACTTCACATTGTATCATGGCTCCCTGATAATGTTCTCCTTTTAGCAACAGTCACCAATTTGCTTGTTGTATTCATTGCCTATGGTACCACACATTAAATTTTTATATCATTGGGCAAATTTAGCGAAGGGCGTAGTGACTAACACTGGCGAAAATTCGCCAGTGTGATGTCATTTTGGTACTTCGCCAATTTACTAACGGTCGCTGGCGTAACTTCGCTAGCGAAGGAGATAGTCTCTAGAGGTACTTTGCTCCCTAATGCCTGGCGAATTTGCGCTCTGGCGAATGGACGTAACTACGTAAATTCACTAAGATGCGGATTTTACTGAACATTACGTCTTGCGCCAGACTTGCCTTCATTACCTCAGACCAGGCGAAGTGCAATAGAGTAGATAGAAGTTCCTCAAAAAATATTACAAAATTTTTCTAAGTCCCAAAAAACGCTGATGTATTTTCCTTTTTCAGGGGAATAGGCTGAAAAAGAGAGTACATTTTTTTGGGGGTAACCGGCTTCCCCCCTACATTTCCTAACATATGGGACATAAACTATACACTGGGCCCATGTGTAGGGCAATATGACAAATTAATTTTCTTTTATTAAGGTTTCCCAGGCTTGTGTAGTGTAATGTATACGTCCATTGAACTTTAACTTCTCGCCTTATGCAAATTAGGCAAAGCTATTGAAACTTTACTTCACTTGGTGCAGTAATGCTAGCGCAACTTTGCTAACGTTCAGGCGCCCTGGATGCAACTTCGGATTTTAGTGAATTAGCTTTGTACTGGCGAATCTACCCCTGGTGAAGTGTTGGGATGTGAGTGAAGCCTTTGCTGGTGAATTTTCGGAGGTTAGTAAATTTGCCCCCATGTATTGTACTACTTTAAATTCCCCTTTACTACACAACTGTGTGTGTGCTTAAAACGTTAGAAACAGAAGAAGATGATCGCTCCATGGTAGAGCTGGGGCAGTTCTCTGCAAACAGGAGCCCCATGCGGGGGGAGGGGGTACCTAATATTTGGCACCCCACAGTGATTAAAACTTTCTTCCTTCTTTCAAGTAGATATATCCATTTTCCCTTCTCTATTATGGAAGGACTTCTAGAGCTTTCAAGAGACTGCAATTTCCTAGCACTTTGTAAGTCACAGCATGTTTGTTAGGGTCTGTGACAGCTAGGTGTATATTGCCACCATGTATTAATTCCAGTGATTGTGCTAGCGGCTGGTTCTCTCTCAGCTCCAATCTGGCGAATTGGTTTTGTCAAAGTGTAACTCCCATTTAAAAACTTAATTAAGTATGTATGCATGCCAGTATGATGATGTGAGTGAGCCTCATCAGGCTCTGACTACTAAGTGTCTTGATACTCAAAACATTAAAGGAGAATGAAAGGTTAAAACAAACTAAACGTTATCAGAAAAGTCTATATAAATGCACCAGTAAACCCTCAAAGTAATGCTGCTCTAAGTACTCTGTTAAAATAAACACCACATTTCTTTCCTTCTATTATATACACATGGGCTTCTGTGTCAGACTTCCTTCTTTCAGCTTAAACCTCCAGGGCACGGGCTTGCGCCTTTCTCAATCCCTTCTCCATCCTCCCCTCCATGCAGTAATCTGAGCCCAGAGCTATGATTAAGTAGGGAGATACTCAGGCAGGAAGTTATGTCACACCAAGCTAATATGGCAACTGCTATCTCAAGCAAACAGAGAGAGCCTCTAGAACTGCCTTGGTAGCTTTCCTTCTCCTTTAAGGCTTTTTATCCTATGTTTCTTTAGTAATGGTTTCCCTTATACATTGATCCCTGTTATGTTTTGTTACTTTCAGTGAGCTATGCCACTTTGTTTCTTTCTATATAGGACTGTTTAATCATTTAAAGATATTTGGAACTTGATGCTTTCAAGCTTTGTTTTTAAGCCACTACAATCAAATATTATTATTAAAAATGTTTTAATCATGATACCTTTAATCTGGTATAATGCTCTAGGTTCAGAAATTCAGTTATGACATTTTTAGGGTTTTGTAAAAATAGTACTGGCTAAATATATTCTGGGAGATGTACTGTGAACATTAGTGTTCTATTTTGACTGGTCTGGAAATTAAGGAGGAGGAAAATTGCCTGATGGATCGAATGTAAATGAAAACAGATTATTTTTATAACCGCCAATCTTCACGCTTTCAATTCTGCTTGTGAGATTTTCCAAACTGCTGCAGTTCTAAAAGTATCCCAGTAAATTATCAGTTAGAAACAAAGGAACCAGAAGTAGAAATTAAATTAAAATTTTCAGAGGCTAATATATACTATTCTGATTGCTCAATATTTTATTAAAACCACTTTGACTAAACTCCCATCCATATTTTTACCTTATGTTACATAAGGTAAAAATGTGAATGGGAGTTTAGTCAAAGTGGTTTTAATAAAATATTGTATACAAGAAATCAGGTCTGCACACTCAAACAAGGATCTTTTGACTCAGGTGGTAAGATTGAAATATGCTTTACTAGTAGAGGAACAACAAAACAGCAACATGATGTTTACAAAAGACAAGAAACATTTCACATGATAATAGTATACATACCACCCTTAAGTACAGAAAAAGGCAGAAAATAACCCCAACGTTTCGGCAAAATAGCCTTTGTCAAGGGGATTCTGAATCCCCTTGACAAAGGCTATTTTGCCGAAACGTTGGGGTTATTCTCATCTTGGCAGGTGTATCCGCTACTTGTAGTTTCTTTTCTGCCTTTTTCTGTACTTAAGGGTGGTATGTATACTATTATCATGTGAAATGTTTCTTGTCTTTTGTAAACATCATGTTGCTGTTTTGTTGTTCCTCTACTAGTAAAGCATATTTCAATCTTACCACCTGAGTCAAAAGATCCTTGTTTGAGTGTGCAGACTTATACGTTATATTTAGTTGCTCGGTAGGGGCGACTTGTGTTTTTTTTTGCACCTCTCACTGCATATTTGTTCCTTTATAGTTTGAATTAGGTGTGCCCTCCATTTACCTTTATTTTCGTATTTAATAAAATATTGAGCAATCAGAATAGGATGTATCAATAAATTAATTTGAAAAAATCTGGTGTGGGAAAAGACTCGATAAAATCGTGAAAAAATCCTATTCAATATTTTCTAATTTGACGCCTGAAAACACTGACTTTTTAAAAAAATATTGCAGTTTTTTCCGGATTATTGCAGAACCACAGCACAGATCATGATATCTTCCAATTGTAAAAGGGACATCTGCCATTGACTTCTAAAAGACCTCAGCAGGTTTGCGATGCAGTACTTTTTTATTCTGACTTTTAGCAGCCTCAGGGTTCAATAAATCATGAAAAAAATTTAGTTTTTCTCAGAAAAAATGCTGTTTTCCCCTTTAAAACTCAGACCATAAAAAATCGACTTTAAAGCAGATCTAAAGCTTAACTAAAGAATTAGGCTAGAAATGGTGTACATTATGTTTTGGACTTCTGTGCCGGCTCAAGGCAACCACAGTCATTTAGCAGTAAAGATCTGGGCCTCCAAAGATGCCCCAGTAGCTCCCCATCTTCTTTTCTGCTGATTCACTGAACATGCTCTGTGCTGCTGTCACTTACTGAGTTTAGGGACCCACTCACAATATACAGTACATATAGAATATAAATGTCACAATATAAGGCTGATTAGCAATTAAAAAAAGATAATTACTACATGGCAGCACAGAAGCCAGCACAATTAGCATCAGAATGTATTAATCAGCCTTGTAACCTTGTATCTTATATTACAGGCAAACCTTATTTTCTGCTTGATAATTTGCAACAACCCATAAGCTTAGCTTCTCAACAGCTGTTCAAAGCTCACTGAGCATGTCGCAGACACTTTCCAAGATGGTGACTCTCAGTGAAAAGTTTTAAGTCCTGGATCATTGTTGCTATTGAGAAACTGAAACTCTAGAGTGGTGCCTATAGTTCTGTATATAAAAATCCCGCCCCCCCTTCCCTCTCAGCACTTTCAGATTCTCACGTTGCCTCATGGCAGTAGCAGCCCTGCATATATAGTATAGTAATTCCATTATTTACAGACTATTTGCTTTTATTTGTAAGTCCTCCAGCAGGGGCACAGTCAATAGGAATGTGACGAATGAATGCAACCTAAAATAGGGGTCATTAATTCACAGACTTACTTCTAAGTGAATCTGCAGAGATTGGTGGAGAGATTCTGGTTATTTTTATAATAATGCATTCTGTTATGTCTCAAACATTATATACACTACTAAAGTCAATTTATAGCCCTATATTAGTAATCTGTAAAAAGCAAGGGAAGAAAGTGCAGGAAAGTGCAAAGAGAGCACATGTGTAACTATGAACGCACATCCTAACCAATACATGCATTCATGTGGAATTTACTAAAGTTTGCACCATTATTGGTTGGGAGGAATTATTTCTAAATTAATTATGAGGAACCCTAAAACTCTGCATTGAGAAGAAAATGAAGCAGGTTTATTCATCTTAATATATATATAAAAAAAATAGTGGTGAGCACAACTTCCCTTGTTTGTTATAGTTATACAGGAGCAGTGACCAGCTCCATGTTGTAGCTCCCACCCTTCCCAGCTATAGTCAGGTGATCCCACTGGTGTCTAATAAAAGGGCAGCAAAGTATGGAGATTTACTTTGAAAGCAGCTAGTAAGTTGCAGGTAAAACTTAGTCCCTTTGTAAAATGTATAATTAAGCAATTGAATTCTTAATGAATCAGATGAAAATTAAGCGTAGGACTGGCCAGATATGGGATGACTTTGACGTAGTTGGCCAGCTTAAATATATTGCAATATATGGACAAACAATCCCTGTGTTGTTTAAAGGGTAAGGCATTTTTTAGTAGCAGTATGCACAAAATGTCACTGTCTTAAATATATTGATAATGGGTTGAGTGCAGAGGACCTCTTGTAGTTGACTATATGTATTTTGTGGTCACACCCTCATTGCACCCCCGCCTAATGGTTTTAAAAAATAGTGGTGAGCACAACTTCCCTTGTTTGTTATATATATATATATATATATATATATATATATGTATGTATATTTATATGTTATATATATATATATATATCTATATATCTATATCTATATATATATATATATATATATATATATATATATATATATATACAGTCATATGAAAAAGTTTGGGAATCCCTCTCAGCCTGCATAATATTTTACTCCACTTTCAACAAAAAAGATAACAGTGCTATGTCTTTCATTTTCTGAAAAAAGATTTTTAGTGAAGCAGAATTCAGTTGTATGAAATGAAATCAAATGTGAAAAAACTGTCTGTGCAAAAATGTGGGTACCCTTGTAATTTTGCTAATTTGAATGCATGTAACTGCTCAATACTGATTACTGGCAACACCAAATTGGTTGGATTAGCTTGTTAAGCTTTGAACTTCATAGGCAGGTGTGTCCAATCATGAGAAAAGGTATTTAAGGTGGCCAATTGCAAGTTGTGCTTCTGTTTGACTCTCCTCTGAAGAGTGACAGCATGGGATCCTCAAAGCAACTCTCAAAAGATCTGAAAACAAAAATTGTTCAGTATCATGGTTTAGGGGAAGGCTACAAAAAGCTATCTCAGAGGTTTAAACATTCAGTTTCAACTCTATGGAATGGGTTTGGAAAAATTCAATGTTTTGGACATATTTTACAGAGGTATTTTATTTTATGATTCTATAAGCATCTTTTATCAGGGTGTGCTCTTACTCTGTAATGTGCAGTCCTTGAAAACGGGTGCATATAGGAAAAAGGTGTTGTAGCTTTAACCATTAATCATGTCACCATATGAACGGTGTGATGCATACATTCCTTTTTAGGGAAATCCTTGTTTGGTTCAACAAAGTGTCTTTTGAAATTATTCTAAAATGTTGTTAGTCACAACATGGTACACTCCATGTGAATAGTACTCACACGGACTAATTGCTAACACTGACCAGTGCAATATGGCTACAGACACTGATCAAAAGCACAACCCAGCTTCAAGAGTATGCATAGAATTTCTCTAAAAAAGTATGTTTGTAACTTTATCAAATGCATCCAACACCCTAGTAATTTTTATTATTGTTAATATAGCATTTAAGCTGCTATACATAACTCGCTGAAATTGTTTCCCTATTAAAAGATTACATTGTGTACTGCTAGTATACAAACATCAACAATTATTTTGTAAGAATCAAGAGAACATTGTGTTTCAGCCACTCCAATAGGTAATCAACATTGCTAACAAATATTCTATATCTATATTAGGTGCCGTCCCATCATGTTCATACACAAAGTTTTTGATAATTCTTTATTATTATTATTCAGAACACTATAATCTGACCTGTTAACTTTCATAGCAGTCTAATGTATTAACAAACCCAATAATCTCTCTAAATATATCTCATGGTTGCAATATTTTCCCAAGGGTCTAATTATCTATTTGAATGCTGAATTTTTTCTCAGTAAATACTGTGCTTTATCAGAATTTTAGAAAAGAAAAGCCTGCTTCATGCCAAAAAGAACTGCTGCCTCATATTATTGGAGATTGTGATTTATAAATGAGAATGTATTTCTGGCTGCACATCAGCAGTTGGAATAGGCTGATAGTATTGCATTTAATTTCGTTCGTTCACTAGCTGTTGATCCTGCCATGTATAATTAAGCCTTGTTTAGTTAATCAATGCAGGGGAAATGGTGACTAATATTAAGGTTTCAGTTTTTGAAGTTTAACTGATTTCTATGCTTCTTTAGGCAACATTTTGTATTTGTAGGCAGGGCAGTATTTTGTAGTGGCAAAATAGTCTTTATAATTGGAGTAAATTATGACAAATCAGCTATGGTAGATAGCTGGAATGTGAAAATTAAGGGCTATAGGATAGTGATATAAAGATTCAATAAAACTGTAAAGGTAATTTTATACAAAAGACATCCCAAAATGAATTAGTTGTTGGTATAATTTTATAGTGAATAGGAGGTTTGCCTTTCACAGTGTACAGTAGGGATGTGCAGGTCGAGCTCCTGACCCGAACCAGCATATGCTGGACCCACTAGCCGACTTTCCCCCTCTATTTACAGACCTGCTCCGTGCCACCCCATTGATGACATTATAAAAGGGACAGAGCAGGCCCACACCTACAAAACCAGAAGCCGGCAGTGTAAGGACGCGGGCAGGGATTACTGGAAGAAGAGCTCAATCCAAACCTGCCCGCAACATCACTAGAGTACAGACCCTTGGGCAGGAGGAGATTTAAGCTTGGATTGGTTTAAAGATTATATGATTTTTCAGTAAAACATATGGACATGCAATATGTTATTCTGCACAAGAAAATTATATTATTATTTTATATGTGTACTCCCTTCATGGTATATATTAATATTTTTTTCTGTATTAAGTATAAATCATTTGAGTCATGCAGTAAGACTAGCTATTATTTGGTGCTGGCAAGAAACCAAATGTTTAAGAGGGACCAATGAAACTTACTATAACTGGATGGGATGGATGTTTGCTAATGGTTCTGATTTAGGACTTTATTCAATTGGTAGGATTGTCTGTTGACTTTTGTTTATTGCAGTGAGCGTGCCAGCTGAGGCAAAGTTTTCACACTGTTGATATGGTTGAATGCTGTACATAGTGGTGATTCACATGAATCAAATATAGGAAATAAGCTTGCTACTGACTGGGTTTATTCAGGATACTGGATACAAAAGACCTATTTATAAATCAATAAGATTGGAAAAATATATACTACTTCAGTAAAAATGTTTCAATACTATAAAACTTCTACTTCTATCAGTGTTTTATGTCACTCTCTATATAGAGAACTTTGACAGCCACTTCAACCAAAATGTTATTGCCATTTGATCACAACCGACAAATAGGATGAAGTAGTTAATATTTTACTACTTGCCTGTATATATTGTAATTCAAATGCTACTCAACTCCAATAACTACAGAAATGTATAGCAGTTTACTGGCATTTGTAATTCTTATCCAAATATTCTGTTTTTAGACATAAATTCGCATATTAACACATAATTCACATATACAGCACTATGGGGCAGATTTATCAAAGGTCGAGGTGAATTTTCGAATTAATTTTTTGTGTACTTTGACTAGGGAATAGTACAAAATCGATTCGAATTTGAAAAAAATTCAAATATCAAAATTTATCATGTACTGTCTCTTTAAAAATTTAGACTTCGACCATTCATCTAAAACCTGCCGAATTGCTGTTTTAGCCTATGGGGGACCTCCTAGAATCCATATGGAGTCAATTGGTGGACTTTGAAAAATCAAAGTTTTTTTTGGTAAAAACTTAGATTCGAATTCGATCGAATGCGCTATTATTTCGATTCGTACGATTCAAATTCTGCCAAATATGGACCGACCTATTCGATCAAAAATGGACCTATTCGACCAAAAAAACTTCGACTTAATTTCGGTTGGTCTTTTTGAATTAGAGTTTCGAAGTTTTTCAAATTCGAAATTCGACCATTGATAAATATGCCACTATGTGTTCTATACACTATACACGTACAAAGTCAGACTTCTGGAATATAAAAGCTACAAACTTACAAAATTGACTAAAAACTTGCAATTTATAGCATCTTATATCCCACATGTTTTTGGGTACAGTAACAACCGAGTATACCCCGGCAATATTTATTTATCACTAGGTATGTAGACTCATTACTAGTACTGATGTGATCTATGTATGTGTATATATATATATATATATATATATATATATATATATATATATATATAAGCATTCACAAAGTACCTGCACTCCTTCCTTGTAGCTCGAATGTGGGTGCTTGGTCAGTCGACGTATATAAAGTTCAAAGTGGACCAGCACACCGTAGTTTTCAATCAAAAGAGTTTTATTTCAATATCACTCATGGGTCCAACGTTTCGGCCCACATTAGGGCCTTTATCAAGGATAAGTGCAAGTGATCATGTGGGTGTTTAAATACAAAAAAAGTGGGTGTTGATATGACATCATTAACAACCAATTAATACAAATGTGTTCCTTAATCCATACAAGTGTATACTGTGTTACAATACCAAATTTGGTCTCTAGGTGTCAGCATTGTACCAATTTCACCATTCTACTTTTTATAATCATGTTCGTGATATCCATTTTCGTGTGGAATTACTCATAATCATATGTGATCGTGTGTGGTTATATGTGTGTACAATGTGTAGAACAGTCATTAAAAGCAATAAAAGAATATATCGCAAAAATAATTCTTTAGTATCTTAAAGGACTGCTTACTTTGTCTCAGCATGATAGAGCTATTAACACCATCTAAAAGAAAAAAATATATATATGTATCAGTACTATAAACATTGTTACTGCTCATGTTTCATTTTACGTTTCGTTATTGTGTTTCATATCTCTGCTTGTGTTTGACAATTTGAGACTGGGAAAAGATATTCTTTAAGTTAGGAAACAATTTAGGACTAATTGCCCATTTAGGCCCCTGGGTGCCGTGCAATCCAGCTCATGTATCCAGAATGCCTCTTTCTTCAGAAGCCTGTCATCATAATTACCCCCTCTAGGTTTCTTGGGTATCTGGTCAATGGGCATGCATCTGAATGCCGCAGGGCTGTGCCTCGCTTCTGCCCAATGTTTGGCTACAGGCTGCTGAGAGATGTCCTGTTTCTTGCCTTTAATTTTATGTGATCTATCTGGATCTAGTGCCGCTCTTATGCTTGACCTGTGCATTGCAATCCGCTCTTTCAGTTGTCTGGTGGTTTTTCCACAGTACACCAGACTACATGGACATTTTATTATATACACTACCATTGATGAGTCACATGTCAGTCTCTGTCGAATGGTATATTTTTTGCCTGTCTGTGGGTGAAAAATGACTGTTCTACACATTGTACACACATATAACCACACACGATCACATATGATTATGAGTAATTCCACACGAAAATGGATATCACGAACATGATTATAAAAAGTAGAATGGTGAAATTGGTACAATGCTGACACCTAGAGACCAAATTTGGTATTGTAACACAGTATACACTTGTATGGATTAAGGAACACATTTGTATTAAATGGTTGTTAATGATGTCATATCAACGCCCACTTTTTTTGTATTTAAACACCCACATGATCACTTGCACTTATCCTTGATAAAGGCCCTAATGTGGGCCGAAACGTTGGACACATGAGTGATATTGAAATAAAACTCTTTTGATTGAAAACTACGGTGTGCTGGTCCACTTTGAACTTTATATATATATATATATATATATATATATATATATATATATATATATATATATATATATATATATATATATATATATATGATCACTTAATAACTCTTTTTCTTTTAAGGTTATTGAATGATATGTCTGATGCTACCATCTACATAACCAAAAGTATCCTAGAGAGAGAAAAATGGTTATAGTATACAGTACAGGTTCTCTATATGCATATCAGATCGATTTAATATTACTAACAAATTGTATGGATTTAAGATACATGCAGACCTTGCAAATAATATGATATACATAAATGAATGTTCATAAGACTCATACATACATAGCCTTTAACCACACCTATTGATTGGATCTATATATCAGAGATTGGACACAAAGACTATAATACAGGAATTGTCTATAATGTGATGTACATGTGTATAATTTTTTGACAAAGACTCGAAAAGCAGACGGCACTTCTGAAAATGGGGTTTATTGGAGTTCCTGCTGGAAAAACCTAACGCGTTTCGGGAGTTATCCCTTAATCATAAGTTAGCAGTTCATTTGCTACAGCTGGGTTTTTTATACACAAGGTGATAGTGCCCTAGTGGGCTCTTAATAAAATTACATCTTTATTTAAATCCATTAAAAAACTGAAACAAAGTGAAACAATTAAAACTCTTAAAATGATTTCCTAAACAGTAATCATTGATTAAAAACCAAACAAACTGTCGAAGCAGCTCTTATGGCAGGGGTGATTCAGATATACTGCCCCTCTAGTAAACATCATTCACAACGAGTGGGGACTGGAGAAGGATTCTACTTAACTACAGCCTATTGAATGCATCCAACCTCAGTGGGCTTTCTTAATTCAATGGGGATCCCTACATTCAACTCTTTGATACAGATAGCTAATATCATGTCTATAATTTAGACCATTCAGGATCCTTGTATCCAATTTCAGGATCCAAAAAGCCTCCCTGAGGTTTAGAAACGGAAGAAGCGGAAATTGAATAGAGACCGAATTGATTATGAGAATAATATGGTGTATATATGGAAAAGACCAAAATCCATTTTAAGATCTAAAAGCTATCAGCGTGATCGCACCAAATCAGTCTCCTTCTCGAGTGACTCGGGGAAGGAGACTTCTTTCTGTACTGATAATCTAACATCTTTACGCCAAAATAGGCGTGCACCCACTGCGGCGGATCTAGAGGAAAGGGAGCCAAAGGAGGACACCAGGAAGCCAAAAAACTATCATGGCCAGGATCAATACACCAATCGGAAAAAACAGGAGAAAGCAGATTGGAACAGAAAGAACGACAAGTCAGGAAGAAGACAAGAAGAGGGGGGAAACGGTTCCAGGGAAAGACCCTACAAATTAAGAACCAACCCCAAGAAGAAGGACCGAACCTCTTGAATGTAGTTAATTTATCCTCTACCACCCTGTCCCCGGCACAGACCTCAGTACTCAGTAAAGGTTTATCCTTTGCCCCAACACATCACTTTAGCTTGTTTAACACTCTATTAGATGTCAATAAGTTTGTTCGTAAGCTAACTCTTAGGAGACATTTTGGGCCTGGAGGAGAGGGTGTGGATCCAGTCCCCCCCCATAGAAATTACAGTATCGATTTGAGGGATAAGGGGACATACAAACAGGGTGCTTGTTTTGGAGCTTTGTTGCCTTTCTGATTTAAGTACACTAGAAAATGAGAGCATTAGGGAAAGTTCCCCAGAAGAGCCCCTAATTGGCAAGTCGTCCCTTATTAACAAAAAGAGTAATTCTGACTTTTATCCTTTACAGTCCAGATGCTCCTCAATGGATATGTTCCAGGACCTGGTGGAACAGGACCTCAAGAAATTGAATACTAGTGTTTCACATAGAAACAAATGGAACATCTCCCTTGAAGAACGGAAAGCCCTTATGTCCCTCAAGTCAGCCACTAACATTACTATACGGCAGGCAGATAAGGGAGGGAGTGTGGTTGTCATGAATACGGTTGATTACATAGCAGAGGCTAAGCGACAGTTGAATGATCACGAAACTTATTCTATCCTTTCCTTTAATCCACAGGAAAAATTTATGAGGGCTATAGAAGAATTGGTGTCCTATGGAATATCTTTGGGAGTGGTGGATACACATGATAAGGACCATTTGGTTAGGCGCACCCCAATCGTCCCAATCTTCCACCATCTCCCAAAGATACATAAATCCATCCATACACCAAAGAGCAGGCCCATAGTTGCCAGTATAGGATCGGCTAATGAGGGGCTTTCAGACTGGCTTGATTTGAACCTAAAACCCTTAGTCCCAAACTTGGGCTCATACATAAGGGATACGGGACATCTCATTGAAAAATTGTCCACCCTTACTTGATCTGACACATACCACTGGATTTCCATGGATGTTAAATACAAGCCATTTCAGACACCCTGATGGAATCAAACACCTATACACCAGATTTCATTCACTCTAATTTATTGGTCCTTGAATTTTTATTAACACACAATTTTTTTCACTTCGATGGGGGTTACTACCTCCAGAGGCGGGGCACTGCCATGGGGGCATCCTTTGCCCCCTCATATGCAAACTTGTATATGGGCCGTTGGGAACAGTGCCACGTCTATGGACGTGCTAACCCCTTTCGTGATCACATAATTTGGTACGGTAGGTACATCGATGACCTGCTATTTATATGGGACGGTCCTTCAAGTTTAATTGATGAGTTTTACCAATATCTTAATACAAACCAATACACTCTTCAATTGTCACTTGAATACCACAAGGAGATTATCACTTTTTTAGATTTAACCCTAATAGGGAACACCAGTACTAAACGAATAGACACTGAAATTTTCAGGAAACCTACGGCAGGCAACACTATTTTAAAATATAACAGTTGTCATCCTAAGCACACTTTGAATAGTATTCCTTATAGTCAGTTTGTTAGATTCCGGAGGAACTGTAGTCAGGATGCCACATTCCATCTTCAATCACAGCACCTGGGACACAGATTGCAGGATAGAGGATACCCTAAACATCTTATAAGAAGTGCATATGAGAAAGCCAAAACAGCACCTGTACTGGGGAAAGAGAAAAATGATATAAGACGGCAGACCCAGGATCGCGTTGAACAAATTAGGCCTGACAAACAAAAAATGTTTTTTGTCACCGAATACAGTGAGGAATATGGCCACATTTGTAAGATCATTAAAAAATATTTACCTATATTAAACGGTGATGTAAAAATGTCGGAAATTTTGGCCCAAATCGAGGTCAAATGTGTCCCAAGAAAGGCTCCTACCCTAGGTAGCATGCTGGCACCGAGCTTAGTCTCATCGGTTCCACCTAATATGGTAGACAACTGGTTAAAAGTAAAAGGTACATACAAATGTGGGGCGAATACCTGCAAGACCTGCCAAGTGATTTCTACTGGGCCGGAGTTTAAATCCAATGTATCAGGGCAAGTCTTCAAAAACACTGGGTTCCATAATTGCAACACTAGGAACGTGGTTTATCTACTTGAGTGCAGTCACTGTAATAAGCAGTATGTGGGCCGTACATCCCGCATGCTGAAGGAAAGGATAAGGGAACATATCAGAAATATTACCAATAGAGAGGAGAATACTCCGGTTGGCAGACATTTTAAAATATGTACACCCAATGGTCTAAAAAACCTAAGGGTGAAAGTCATTGAAAAAGTACGAGTCCCTATCAGAGGTGGGGACATTATCCATAGACTAAACCTCAGGGAGGCTTTTTGGATCCTCAAATTGGATACAAGGATCCCGAATGGTCTAAATTATAGACATGATATTAGCGATCTGTATTAAAGAGTTGAATGTAGGGATCCCCATTGAATTAAGAAAGCCCACTGAGGTTGGATGCATTCAATAGGCTGTAGTTAAGTAGAATCCTTCTCCAGTCCCCACTCGTTGTGAATGATGTTTACTAGAGGGGCAGTATATCTGCCATGCCCCTGCCATAAGAGCTGCTTTGACAGTTTGGTTTTTAATCAATGATCACTGTTTAGGAAATCCTTTTAAGAGTTTTAATTGTTTCACTTTGTTTCAGTTTTTTAATGGATTTAAATAAAGATGTAATTTTATTAAAGGAATAGTTCAGTGTGAAAATAAAAACTGTGTAAATAGATAGGCTATGCAAAATAAAAAATGTTTCTAATATAGTTAGTAAGCCAAAAATGTAATGTATAAAGGCTGGAGTGAACAGATGTCTAATAAAAGAGCCAGAATCCAACTTCCTGCTTTTTAGCTCTATAACTCTGAGTTAGTCAGCGACTTGAGGGGGGGCCACATGGTACATTTCTGTTCAGTGAGTTTGTAATTGATCCTCAGCATTCAGCTCAGATTCAAAAGCAACAGAAATGACCCATGTGGCCCCCCCTCAAGTCTCTGATTGGTTACTGTCTGGTAGCCAGGGTAACCAGTCAGTGTAAACCAAGAGAGCTGAAAAGCAGGAAGTTGGTTTCTGACTGACAAGTTATACATCCAGTCACTCCAGCCTTTATACATTACATTTTTGGCTAACTAACTATATTAGAAACATTTTTTATTTTGCACAGCCAGTCTATTTACACAGTTTTTATTTTCACACTGAACAATTCCTTTAAGAGCCCACTAGAGGGCACTATCACCTTGTTTATAAAAAACCCAGCTGTAGCAAATGAACTGCTAACCTATGATTAAGGGATAACTCCCGAAACGCGTTAGGTTTTTCCAGCAGGAACTCCAATAAACCCCATTTTCAGAAGTGCCGTCTGCTTTTCGAGTCTTTGTCGCATTTACAGTGGGGACACTGTTCGACTGTGCACCTGACCTGAGGGGAGAGCGGTGAGCTAGTGCGGTCCTTATTTTGCTTCTCTATCTATAATTTTTTGACACTTGATTTGTTGCTTATTCTGTCCATCCTCCTCCCGTTACCCCCAATTGTCTCTCTACTTCCTTGTTAAACTTCTGACACAGTACTCAGGGTGTAAACCTAAGCTTTATAAATGGCCCAGTGTGGCCCGAAACGTTGGCCTGAATTGTCTATTCTATTGTCTACATTTTGAGCCAATAAACCACCTTTTGCAAGGTGTGCTACAGCGATTTTGGACTTTTCTATGGCTTGTTCTAACCCTGGGTCATATAGACTTTTAACACGTTATACTTGAAAATGTACACTAGAAACAGTTAGAGCACTCTAATATTGTGTGGAGATGCCTTCGATTTTTGAGAAGAGGGAAGAACCATATTTAGAGCATTTCATTATAAGTTTAAAAACATGTCCCTTTTTCCAGTGTTTACAAACTGAATTAAGATGCTTTATTCCAGTGTTTCCCTAATTTGTCTCTTTGTAATTTAGCATATAGCTTATTTAATTCAATGCACAATAATTATTTACTTGTTTTTGTTTATACCTGAGGTGGTGTTTGTTTTACTCAGCTGAGGTATTCTGCATAGCCTACAACACTCTTTCAAGACATCCCTTCACTAGAGAGGCTGCTGTTTCTTTGTAATAATGTAATTATGATTTCACCAGTTTGATTTCCTTTCCTTAGTGGTTATTAAAATATGTATTTAGAATCCATGATTCATTAATACATATACTTTAATACAATTCCCTTATATCATGAAATCATACAACTCTCTGTTAGGACAATATTCAGCCTGTTTAATACAACATGTGCAACTCAGATACGATAAAAAGAAAATGCTACAGTGTATATATCATCTCATAAGTAAATAAATAATTGTGTATATAAGTGTTATCATGCTGTGTAAAAAGTGGAGTGAAACATTACCGGTGATGTTGCTCATAGGGATCAGGGGTATGCTATGAGGCAAGCTGAGAACCTTGGCTCAGGCAGCATTTCCCTGCAAGTTACCAGGGGTAGCAAAAAGGGCGGTAAGGGGGGAGCGGCATCAGGGTCAGGGTGGCTTATGTGCCAGAAACTCCCCTGACAGGAACTATTCAGATCTTTTGTTTTTGAACTGTTGAAATCCAATTCCTATTTGGTTGCTGTGGGCAACATCACCGGTAATGCTTCACTACACTTTATAAACATCGTGATCAAAAGGCCCCTTAGTGTATGTTTTATTTAAAAGCAAATGAGAACAGAGAATTATATTGAGAACATTACATTCCTCCATAGTCGCCCATTTAGTTCTACATGCCACCATAATACCTTCTGCAAATGGGATAATATAGGCATATTGCTCTTGGATGCACTTCCCATGTTCCCTTGGGTTTTCTCTTATGTCTGGTTGGAAAATAATTTTAACTTTGAATAGAGTGTGAGGATGTGGCTCAGCTTGTCATGTAGTGATCGCCCGGTATGAAACCAGTCAAGTGAAAAAAACCCCACTAAAAACAGTTACTGGCACATTATTGTGAATCTGGACATTTTCTTCGCTGATATAAACATGCTACAAAATTCCAGGGGACACAAAACTTGACCTTAATTCCACCCCTAAGACCGTGTCAGTATGTAGAACAAGACTGGTAAACTGTACTCATCCATCTGTTGCTGAACTGTAGATTCAAGCATCCCATGTCATTGTAAGGCTCAAGAACTGGACCACTACAGGCTATACAACCTATACATCTGTTTTCTGCCTGTTAGTATCAGGTTAATGCACTGACAACAGGTTCTTCTATATGAATGTTACCCCCTGGCCCTATGCAAATCATTCACTAAAATAGCTTCATACTCAGATCATTCTTCTCCAAGGTTTGTCAAGGGCAATCAAAACTTGCTTTAATAATTAAAAGAATTATTTCAGAATGAAGCTATTTTAGGGAAACACTCACATATGAGTGTATAGGGTTCATATAAAAGAAACAGCCTGTTGTCAGTACTTTATAACACTAAGTAAAATATTGGAGAAAAACATCAAGGTGATGGTGCCAATAGCAACTAATCAGATCTTTGGTTTTGTTTTCTGACTTGTAAATGACTGTTGAAATCTAATTGCTGATTGGTTGCTATGAGCAACATCACCGGTGATGGTTTTTCTCCAATGTTTTACACAACATGATTAATAGGCAACTTGAAAAGAGGCTGGCACAAGCCTGGACCCACGAAGTGGTAAAGCCGGAGTCAGGTTGTAAAAGGATCGAAAAAGCTTACATTTTATTTTCCATAATTAAGAACCATGGCCTGACGCGTTTTGTATCTACCAAGGACACTTAGACATAGGCTGAACATTGAACATTACATACAGAATATTTAAAAGAAGGATAGGCAATGGGAAACATGTAGAAAGGATAGCCAATGGGAAACAAGTAGGCGGTGCTACTGGATGTGTCTTTTGAAAAAGACAATCAAATCATTCATTGGACACTCCCCCCCCAAGGCCAAAACCATACATAGGTTAACTTAATTTAGGAATAAGTAATACAAAATATAAGTACAAAATGAATTTATCAAAGATAGGGAAAAAGAAAAAAAGGGCTGACTATTATACATAACAGGAAACATCCAAATTTTAGACCTAGGAGCTGCCTTGTGCCTAAATAAAAAATCACTTTGGTTTCTATTTTCAATAACTCAGAATAAATATTTCCACCCCTTATATTGGGAACTGTTCTATTTATACCTGTAACACTCAGATATGAGGAAGTTCTATTATTACACTCATCAAAATGTCTGGCGACTGGTGTTTGTGATTCCTTTTGTTATTAATGTTAAGAATATGATCTGTAATTCGATCTTTTAATTGTCGGCACGTTTGGCCCATGTATTTTTTTTTAAATTTTCACAGGTAAGAAGGTAGATCACATTTTTAGTATTACAGTTAATATAGTGTTTGATATCATAGGTTTTTGTAGTAGTGGTGGAAGTAAAGGTTTTGGTTATGCACATGTATTTACATGTAATGCACTTTGTTGAGCCACATTTGTAACTCCCTTTTGTATGTAGCCAGGTTGTACTTGGGGTATTAGTGCTTATTAGACTAGGAGACAATATATTACCAAGAGTCTGTGTTCTTCTTGATACAAAGTTATGTCCTCTATCTAAAACTGCTTTAAGAGTTGGATCAGTTTCCAAAATAGCCAACTTTCTATTCACAATATTTTTGATTTTATTAAATTGAGGACTATAGATACAGGGGGTGGAAATATTTATTCTGAAACTTTTCACGTTTTCTGGTATCTGCTCCCCTTGCTGAAGGTCTGGGGCGTGTGCACCACCGTGTACAGCGGTAAGCTCATTCAATGCATCTAAACTTAGCACATACTGGTTACATATTTGTATGATTAATAGGCCCCCAATTGTTCAGTAGACCCTGACATTCATATTTTAGCTCAGTACTAAAGAAAGTATAGAAGATAAGATGTAAAATGAAAGATTTAAGAGGATTTTCAAAAATTTAATTTAGATACAACAAAATCAGCAAATATTTGCAGTTTGAAGTAAAAAAAATTGTAAAGGAGAACTAAACCCCAGTTAAGCAAAACTCCCCAACCCCTTCCCTCAATTGTCCCCTCTCCCTGCTTTCTCCCTTTATAGTACTTTTCTTGAAAAAAAGTGTCCCTAGCATTAATGCTGACTTATTCATGCAGAGTAGCAGAGCTCATGGGGGCCATCTTCAGTATCTTTGGATTCCAACAATGAGCTTTTTTGCTCATGCACAGTTTGGGCCAGGCTGGTATTCGTGCCTATTGCGCTTGCGCGGAAAGCTAAGAAGATAGCTTAAAAAAGAGATCCAGAGATACTTAAGATGGTGCCTATGAGCTCCGCTGCATATTCTGCATGAATATGTCAATGTTAATGCCACTTTTTTCAAGAAAGGTACTATGGAGGGAGAAAGCAGGGAGGGGGCCAATGGAGGGAAGGGCACACCAGAGAGCGCTCTAACAGCAAGGATGTGTGCAGGCTAATGCAGGAACGTTATTGCATTCGCATGTGCACGCGACATGCGCACGTTTTGATGCAAGCGCACATACGCACGCCAAAGAGTCACGTGGCGCATTACATTTTTGGCTAACTATATTTGAAACCTTTTTTATTTTGCACAGCCTATTTATCCAGTTTTTACTTTTATACTGAACTGTCCCTTTAAGTACTGTACATTTGTCAGAATGTGTACTTGACAAAATCATATAGTTTTTTGAAATCAACCAATAGAATGCATTCAAAGGGTCAGTAGTAATAAAAATATGAATGAAAAATTACATTTTGTCATCTTTGGTAACCCTAAGGATATTAATTATTAACTACTGTAGACTCAACACCTTAGATTAAAGGATAAGTAAACCTTAAAAATAAGTGAATGTAAAATTTATGAGAGTGCTATTCTAAGCACTTTTGCAAAGTACATGAATTATTTTTTTAATTCCAAGAGATTATAGGTTACATGTACTGTTAACGTGAATGAATTTTGTTTATTTCAACAGTGCCACCTGCTGGTCATTTTTTGACCAATCTGACCACCAAGTTGTCAAGGAAGTTGTCAGGAGAAAGAAAGAGGGCTGTTCTGATGTTTTTCTGGTTAGGAAAAATTTGAGAAAGGTTTCTAATTTTTTTCCTAATCATCAACATCACGGCAGCCTCTTTCTTTCTCCTGACAACTTCCTTGACTACTTGGTGGTCAGAAAATGACCAGCAGGTGGCGTTGTTGTAACAGAATTCAATGATGTTAAAGGAGACATGTAGGATAAATGAAAAAACCCTAATTCTGTTGGCAATTGTGAGTAATTTATGGTTTTGCTTTTACATGGGGCTAAAAATGTATATTATCTTTAAAAATCACTTCATTATTGGAGCTCCTTATAAATGTTCTCTGGTCCTCTGAGGGGTGTGCCTGTCCTAACGGTCCCTGCCAGAAACACAGTAGGAGGGGAACAGCCAATCACAGCCCTGCAGTCACACAAGCAAAGACAGGCTTCAGTTCCCTATTAGGTCCTGCTAGCTGCTGATTGGTTCCTGCCCTGCAGTGCAGTGAGCTGAGAGCCAATGACTCCCCTGCACAGCCTGGGAATTCAGGGAGCAGGAAGAGAAAGGAGGGATTTATTGCAGAAATATTCAATAAATCAGCCTGAAACAGTACATGAATCCTTTAATATCTTGAAATTCAAAATAAATTAATAATGAATGTACATTGCAAAAGTTCTTAGATTAACATTCTCGACGATTTTACATTCACTTATTTTTCAGGTTTATTTATCCTTTAAGGACTGAGGACTGATGTGAACCAGTTACAATCTCCGCAAGGGGCAGGTTAATACTTATGGGTAAAAGGTTGCGTATATTAGATCCACTTCCTAAAGACGCGATTTAATCTGAGAAGCGGTAACCATAGGATTCAATGTGAAAGTGTCTCAACGTGTCAGGCCTTTGAAACAGACCACTGACAGCACAGAACGTTTCCGTTACAAAGCTGATTGGCTGTCGGCCACGCCAATCACCTGCATCAGCAGCGATTCAGTCGTCTCAGGACTCCCATGACACTGTGGAACGAGCGTCTAAATGACATACCGCTTATCCAATCGGAACAACACAAACGGCCCCACGCCGACTGCTTTCGAGTATACGCCGTAAACTTTGACTTGTTGGGCTCGCGGGAGGCTGGCTGCCATCCTGCCTCTCGTCCTGTGCTCCGCCTCAAACACGGGGCTGTATGCGAGACATTCAGTTTAGCGCGGCCTCCAAATCGCCTCCCGAGCGAGTGCGCGCACCGTAGGCCTCCCGAGCGCCTGAAAGGACACGGGCGCGAGCCGGGCTACTGAAACTCGTGGCTCCGAAGCGAAGGCTCCGTTTTTCCCCACCCAAGGCTCCGGAAACAGCAGCGTCCATCATGGCGAGCGCCTCGTACCATATCTCCAATCTACTGGAGAAGATGACGTCCAGTGACAAGGACTTCAGGTGAGCGGCAGGCCGTGGCTGAGTGGCGGGGAGAAATGTGCAGACTCCTCCAGAGGGTGCGGCCTAGTTGTCCGCATTTGTCTGCCAGGCCTGGTGCACGTATAGGCCTTCCCTGCAGCATCTCTTGCTTTATATAGAGGAGCTAAGCTTTCCACTGCTCTCCCTGCCTCTGTTAATGCACATGTCTGGCTCAGCATTCAGGCTTTGTACTACTACTGGCACTTCCTGCATTTAACTTCCTGGGAGGCCTGCTTCACCATTTAGTCTTGGTTGTCTCTGTTACAGAGGGACTCATTGTGGGGCTCCAGTACAGTCCTGTGACATTCTGCATGTATTCACTGTACTGTATGTATAATTCACACCCAGTGCGCCTCTGAACTGTGCTTGCTGTAGCTTTGCAGTCTGGACTGCTGGATTCTCAGGGCTCTAACAATAGAGGTATAATGGCGGGTGCCCAATAGCATAGATGACTGTTGTGCTGTTTAAGGGTAGGACTACACGGACGATTTTTGAAACGATCAGACACGCTGCGCAAAAAACGCAGGTGTCAAATCGGATGCGACGGAAATAGGTTAAGTAGGGTTGCCACCCAGCCGGTATTTTACTGGTCTAGCCGGTAAAACACCTGCCAGGGCCGGTATTTTCATATTTACCAGCAATGTAGCTGCCGGTAAATTTGTAATACACGTAACAAAAGCCGTGGCCTGCTCAAAACTCACCTTTTTGCTGCTGGCTTCTGGTCAATTGCACTACGTGGCTCCGCCCCCTTTGACGTCACAACCCACCTCATCCAATTGTGCACCGTGGCCCCACCCCCCTTTGACGGCACAGCCCACCCTTGTGTTACCGCCCCTCCACCGGCCGGTGGAAATTTTATTAAAGGGACGCTGCGTCTGCATCCGACAGTCGTGTCATGTCGGATGCAGGCACTGCAACTTCATCCGACAATGCAGTCACCTTATTTCTGTTGCATCCAATTTGACGCCTGCGTTTTTGCGCTCCATAATCGTCCGTGTAGTCCTACCCTTAAGGGGACCCATCACCCAAAAAAAAAATATTCAAAATCCTATTTTATCACATCAGTCAAGCAAAATTAACTATAATTACACTATATAAATTAGTTGAATCGTGTGTCCTTCAGTCTAGGAACTCATAATTACAGCAAGCAGGCAGGAGCCATTTTGTGGACACTGTTATTAATGCAAGCCCTGCATCATCTCAGAATCTTGTTTGTGAACCAGAATGGGGGACCCGATGTCCATCCCCATGCACTGGCTACACAATTAAACAGTGAAGAGAACGGGGGAATGTGTGAAGAGCAGTGACATCTAGGAAGTGCTGAATGGAAAGTGAAAGTAATTGTCTGCCCCTCTACGCCTAAGGCATAGAGGAGGGGCAGATATTTGATTGACAGCTGAGATTTTTAAATGAGTTTACAACAGCTATGAATGCTTTAATAAAAAATTAGAAATTGGATTTCATGTTTAATTTAAAAAGGACTTTTATTATACAGCTTTTTGTGTCTGGGTGACAGGTCTACTTTAAACGGGATTGTATAAAAACAAACCATCTTCTGCAGAGTATTGCTAACCAGAGGCTTCAACATTTATTTGCTGTAGGGCCTGGTAACCAATGCTTAAGACTTTGGGGTATATTTATTAAAGAGTGAAGTTAGAGATCACCACAGTCCTCTAGAGTGAAATTCTGCCATTCTCCATTCATTTATATGGGATTTTTAAAAGAGTATTTATCAATGGGTGAAAGTGAAAATTCATCCTTTGATATATACACCTTTTAAAATCCCATAGAAATGAATGGTCAGTGGTGGAATTTCACTCTAGCAGACTATGGCAATCTCTAACGTCACTCTTTTACTATACCCCTTTCTGTCTTATTCTGGAATTGCAAGGCTTACGCTTAGCAATAAAAAGTAGTGCAACCGCCCACTGATTGACAAGGTGTTCTGCAAATATGTTCTGTTTTGGAAAGCGTACTTATGTAAGCAGATATAGTATTACTATATTAATATATTAATTTTAATATATTAATAGATAAATGATATCTGTGTATATAATCAGTTATAGTAGGAATACTATCAAAGTTTCATTGTGAGACAACTTCGGAAAATGAATAGATCCGAGGCATTTCGGGGAGATTAGTCACCCCCAAAGAAGAGGAGATTTGTCGATGGGCGTCTAATCTTCCCGGAACGCTACATGTGCCACCACCCTAACCCTTAGGTTTGAAGTGAAATGCTGCCCTCCTTTACTTTGTTCCATTGTGAAGTGAAGAATCCTGGGACTAGAAGTCACTTTGCTTTGCATAGTGAGTGGTGCACAGTTTCTTCAAAAAGCAGAGAAAATTTAATTCCCAGAATTCATCACTTCACAATAGAGCAAGACTTAGGGTGGCCATTGATGTAACAATTACGGTCTTGCCCGCGACCATTGGGAAACAATATAATTCTACCTGTAACAGTGGCTGACGTTTAGACGTCTTCAAAGGCAAATCAAAATTTTCAAAATTGCCACTTCAATCGATGAGCCGACGAATATCCAAGTCTTCTGTCGGCTCAAAAACTTACATCAACTCACCTGTGTTGTTTGTTGCTGACCCATGGTGGAATCAACCAGTCAGAGCAGGCGAAATGCGTGAGTGTGTTTTGCTGCTAGAAAAAAATGTTAACTTGAACTCCAATCATTAAATATGTGAACAACTGTAAGAAAAAGACTGTGAAAATATGCATTATAATTTCGTGTATTTTTTATGGTAGCACTGTAATTCTCCTGTATACTTAATGTTTACCGAAACAATACTATATTAAAAGCAGTCATGCAATATGAATTCAGTAAGAACTCAGTATTGTATTTTTAATTTTTTTTGTCCATAACTTGGTATAGAATCATGTCACATTGTAAACACAACACAATTCTGTATATCTGTTTTAGAAAAAGACTTGTATACTGCATACACTTATTGTTACTTATACTTCACACATATACAGGTTTTTTTTTTTCACTTGAATAACAAATTTAACTCTTCTTGCAGATTCATGGCAACTAATGACTTGATGACAGAGCTTCAAAAGGACTCCATAAAGCTAGATGATGACAGCGAAAGGAAAGTAGTGAAGATGATTTTGAAGCTGTTAGAAGATAAGAATGGTGAAGTTCAAAATTTAGCTGTGAAATGGTGAGTTACTTATAGAATATTTTTGTTGCTTTAAATATTTAGAGGGCAAATAGTTAAATCATTTTTAATGGCACACCAGTTATATAGTGAATAAAGTACAGTACTCCCTATTGTAAAATATGATAATTAAGTCACCGAGGAGTTCCATGACCATATAAAAGCACACGGCCGAAGGCAGAGTGTTTTTATACAGGTCATGGAACTCCGAGATTACTTCTAATATCCTTGTATTTTCCAACAAGGGGTGCTTTATTTATTATTAGGGTTGCACTGAATCCTTTGCGAAAGATTTGACCGAATACCGAACCGAATCCTAGGGGTGTGAAGTGGACAAAAAGTCAGATTTCCCCCGCCCCTAATTTGCATATGCAAATTAGGATTTGGTTCAGCCTGGCAGAAGGATTGGGGCAAATCCTGGATTCGGTGCATCCCTATTTATTATTATACTCAAGTTTTAGACAAATGACATCGCTACTCACTGTTTATAACTGATGACCTCACTATTCACTGTTTATAAAGATATAATTTACAAGATATTTATGGCTTTTGTGTATTAAAGATGTATAAACATGTGCATACGTGTTAGTTTATAGTGCAGTGCTTCTGTGTGCTGTCTTACAGGATGGCTAAACAAAGCCCTACCCTGTCCAATGCATTCAGTAGATTTTAGAATTCTAAATAAATAGGTTATGGTTACAGATCTGCTGAATTTTCAACATATTTAATCCAAGTGGGCGCTACACGTAAAAGGCATGGTCTGCTTGTACTGTCATAACTTTGGTTTTTATCGGTAGCTAATTGTAACTACATAGCATCTTCATTCCTTTATTTCTCTGTCATCTTAGGGGGACACAGGGAACAATGGGGGTTAAGCTCCATCCTCCAGGGGTGTGCCAGGTGAGGCTAAACCCCGCACACTTTACCTTACCATTCAGTTTTTCAAGTGTCCTGCTACCGGGAGGAAGGACAATCCAGAGAAGCAAGTGAGTCTTCGGCGGCTGACACCAGGGGTGATACAATAAGCAGGGATACCTGTTCTTAGGTTGGTTAGCACCCAACGTTTTCAGTCCCCCGTGGTCTATCTCTCTAGCCATTCGGGCTATATCCGACCACCCAGACGCATCCCTGCTTACACCTGTAATAGCAGACGGTCTGGCCGGTGTAGACATTGGGTACGTGGACAGTGCCACTAGCACTCTGTCTCAGAACCCTCCTGCTGTAACGATCGCCGCCCGGAGCAGGCCCAGGAGCTCCGGGCGGCGCGTCCATCCTTGCCGGCGTCGCTCCCAAAATGGCGGCGCCCATGGCCGCCACGTGGGTAGCGGCGCCGGGCGATGACGTCAGCGCGCCGGCGCAGGAGCGTCGATGACGTCAGAATGGCGCCAAATTTGAATATAAAAACTCCAACTAGACACCAGAATGGCACCCAAGAATAGGATTACTTTCCTGAAGCATATCCTGGGTTCCCTGTGTGCCTTATTGCCTAATCTTGTTCCTGCCTTGTATCCTGACCCCTTGCCTGGACTTTGGACCTTGTGTGTATTCTGCCTGCCTGTGAACTCTTGCCTGATCCTGACTATTCTTCGTTTAACCCTTTGGACACCGCGACCTTGTACCCTCAAGAGGGCTTCCTCCTTGATCCTGACAACCTCCCTGGAGGGAGCTCCCGGCTCCCTGACATTATTCTTGGGCCATGGATCCAACTGAGGAAGCTACGCCTGATGTCGGACGAGCGCTCCGCGGACTGGCATCCCGCATGGAGGATTATGAAGCCCAGCAGTACCGCATTGGGCAGGCACTTGATACCCTCCTCTCTCGGATGCCTCCAGCACCCCCTGCACCCCAAGCTGCGGTAAATCCTTCCTTGGCGGCCGCTTCTTCCACCGCAGGGTCCTCGTCAAGTGAGCCTCGCATTCCGCCTCCTCCTCGCTTCAGTGGGGACCCACAAGCCTGCAGAGGTTTCGCTACACAGTGCCAGATCCAGTTCGAATTCCAACCCTCGCACTTCCCCAATGAAAGTTCCAAGGTGGGGTATGTGATGTCTCGATTGGTGGGCAAACCGCTTGAGTGGGCAACATCTCTTTGGGAGAAGAATTCTCCACTGACTTTTGATGCCAAGGCCTTTCTTCAAGCATTTCGTACTGTGTTTGACGCCCCGGGTCGGGTCACTAATGCTCCTTCTCGTCTTCTGCAACTCCGGCAGGGAAACCGCAGTGTCAGTGACTATGCTATTGACTTTAGAACTTTGATGGCTGAGACTTCCTGGAATGATGATGCCTATAAGGCCGTATTCTATCAAGGTCTGTCTATTCGCATTAAGGATGATCTTGTCTCCAGGGAGTACCCTGACCTGCTGGAGGATCTGATCGCACTTTCTATCAAGGTGGACACTCGGCTCAGAGAGCATCAAGTAGAGAGGGAGCGCTGTAAAAGATTTCAACCCTTGTTGGCTCCTCGCTTCCAGAGACCTCTCCTGCAGACTCCGGCTGCTCTAGCCTCTCCTTCTCCTCCGGAGGAACCAATGCAAGTTGGAAGGGCTCGTCTTTCCGAACAAGAAAGACTTCGTAGACGAATGGCCGGCTTATGTCTGTATTGTGGCGGACAGTCTCATTTTGCGAACTCTTGTCCGGTGAAGCCCACGAGTTCTGTCCCCCGAGGTATATCTAGGGTAACGCATGTAGGGGGCACTACTCCAAAGTCTCAAGAGAACTCTCACAGGTTTCTCCTTCCTTTACAGATCCGCCTAGCCTCTAAGACTATCGTTGGCTCTGCTTTCATTGACTCTGGAGCTGCTGGGAACTTCATGGATGCTCAATTCGCCAAACACATGGAAGTTCCCTTATTCCCATTGTCTACTCCTCTCCGTGTCATTGCCATTGACGACAGACCCCTGGAGGTTGAAGTTGTCTCCATGACGACTGGGGAATTGCCTGTGCAGGTTGGGACGCTGCATAAAGAAAGACTTTTGTTCCTAATTATTTCCTGCCCATCCGTTCCAGTTGTGTTGGGTCTCCCTTGGCTACGCCTGCATAATCCCTCCATTGATTGGACCGCAGGACAGATTACCCGTTGGAGTCCATTTTGCCAGCAACACTGTCTTCCTGCTGAACCCCTCCGGAGGGTGAATATCTCTTTGTCGGATCTGAAGTCTCTACCTCCCTTTTACAAGGAATTCGCTGATGTGTTCTGTAAGAAGTCTGCGGAATTCCTTCCTCCACATCGCTCCTACGACTGTCCTGTCGAACTCCTGCCAGGAGCCATGCCCCCCAGAGGCCGCACTTACCCTCTCTCTCCTGCAGAGACTACCGCAATGAAGGAATACATCCAAGAAAATCTCCAGCGGGGGTTTATCCGCCCTTCTACCTCTCCTGCAGGGGCTGGGTTCTTCTTCGTGGAGAAGAAGGACGGAGGCCTTCGGCCATGTATAGACTATCGGGGCCTGAATAAAATCACTGTCAAAAACAGGTACCCACTACCCTTGATTGCAGAGCTCTTCGACCAGCTGAAGGGGGCGAAGATTTTCTCTAAGTTAGATCTCCGGGGGGCGTACAACCTCATTCGCATCCGTGAGGGTGACGAATGGAAGACGGCTTTCAACACTCGTGACGGGCACTATGAATATCTCGTTATGCCCTTCGGCCTTTGCAATGCCCCTGCCGTCTTCCAGGAGTTTGTTAACGATGTGTTCCGGGATCTCCTAGGAAGGTTCGTAGTCGTGTACCTGGACGACATCCTGATCTTTTCTAAAGACCTAGAAAGCCATCGCTCCCAGGTGAAGGAGGTACTCTCTCGTCTGAGGAAGAACTCTCTCTTCGCCAAGTTGGAGAAGTGCGTCTTCGAGGTGTCTAAGATCCCCTTCCTAGGATACATTATCTCTCCTGAGGGATTTGAGATGGACCCCGTGAAAGTGTCTGCCATCAAGGAGTGGCCTCTCCCGCTGAGTACCAAGGCAATCCAGAGATTTATCGGATTTGCTAACTACTATCGGCAGTTCATCCGGGGGTTCTCTTCCCGCATTGCACCTATCCTGGCCCTCATCCGGAAAGGGGGTAAACCCAGCTTGTGGCCTCCATCTGCCATTGAAGCTTTTCAATCCTTGAAAGAGGCCTTCACATCCGCTTCTGTCCTCCGACACCCCAATCCTGAACTACCCTTCTGCATCGAAGTTGATGCTTCTGAAGTCGGAGCCGGAGCCATCTTGTCTCAGAGACATCCCGCTGATGGGAAGTTGCACCCCTGTGCTTATTTCTCCAAGAAGTTCTCGTCCGCAGAACAGAACTACGATGTCGGGAACCGAGAACTCTTGGCTGTTAAACTTGCCCTTGAAGAGTGGCGTCACCTCTTGGAGGGTTCTCTGATTCCTGTTCAGATTTACACCGACCATAAGAATCTCGAGTTCATCCAGTCCCTCAAGAGGCTAAACCCCAGACAGGCATGGTGGGCTCTCTTCTTCTCTCGATTTAATTTTATCTTGACTTATACCCAGGCTCCAAGAATCGGAAGGCCGATGCCTTGTCTCGTAGCTTCACTCCGGTGGACCGCTCTCCTGAAAGACAAGAGCCAATCATCCCTCCAGTCAAGATTATTGCCTCCCTGTATCCACAGTTTGCCGACCAAATCCTGGCTGGTCAGTCTTCTGCTCCTTCTGATACTCCCATTGGGATGGCATTTGTTCCTCCTGAGCTGCGTCTGCCTATCCTGCAACAGACCCATTGCTCCAGGCAGGCCGGACACCCTGGCCCTGCTAAGACTCTTGAACTCTTACGACGCCTGGTCTGGTGGCCTGATATCCGCAAGGATGTGAAGGACTTTGTTGCTGCTTGTAATGTTTGTGCCACATCCAAGTCAAGTCACTCCCGCCCCAGTGGGTTACTACAGCCTTTGCCGGTTCCTTCCCGTCCTTGGACCCACCTGTCCATGGATTTCATTGTCGAACTTCCTCCCTCCTGTGGGAACACTGTGATCTGGGTTGTCATTTATCGCTTCTCCAAAATGGCCCATTTCATCCCTCTGAAGAAGTTACCCTCTGCGGTGGAGTTGTCCCAGCTATTTATCCAGTACATCTTCCGCCTGCATGGTTTCCCGGTGGAGATCGTCTCCGATAGAGGCACCCAGTTTACTGCCAAGTTCTGGCGTTCCTTATGCAAAGACCTGGGAATTGTTCTTCAGTTTTCATCTGCATACCACCCGCAGACGAATGGGGCAGCTGAACGTGTCAACCAAGCCCTGGAACAGTTCCTGAGGAACCACGTATCCCTCTGCCAGGATGACTGGTCTGATCTCCTCCCATGGGCGGAATTCGCTCATAATAATGCTTGTCATTCCTCTACAGGAAGGTCTCCGTTCACGTCGGTATATGGTCAGCATCCTCAAGCTTTTCCCCAAGACTTTGTGCTATCTGACGTCCCGGCTGCTGACGATTCCGCAGCCCATATGTCTGCTATTTGGGCTGCTACCAAGTTGAACCTAGAGAAGAGCGCTCTTGTTCATAAAACTTTCGCGGATCGTCGTCGAAGATCCTCTCCTCTCTACAAGGTGGGTGATAATGTCTGGCTCTCTTCCAGGAATATCCGGTTGAAGATCCCATCTCCCAAGTTGGGTCCAAAATTCGTGGGACCATTTCCCATCTTGGAGATAATCAACCCTGTGGCTGTCAGACTCCAGCTTCCACCAGAGATGAGAATCCCCAACGTGTTCCACGTGTCTCTGGTGAAACCCGCCATCACCAACCGGTTCTCTGGCGGTCAGTCTCCTCCTCCTGCCATCT
Organism: Xenopus petersii; assembly: GCA_038501925.1. Lineage (NCBI taxonomy): Eukaryota > Metazoa > Chordata > Amphibia > Anura > Pipidae > Xenopus > Xenopus petersii. The sequence continues at coordinate 44,133,382 of CM076677.1, forward strand.
CTGTGGAGGGTCAACTCGAGTACGAGGTGGAGAAAATCCTAGACTCCAGAGTCTCCAGAGGGTCCCTTCAGTACCTCATTCAGTGGAAGGGCTTTGGCCCTGAAGAATGCTCCTGGGAAGGACACCGTGATGTTCACGCTCCTCGTCTGGTGAGGGAGTTCCATTCCAAGTTTCCCCAGAAGCCAAGTCCTGGTGGTCCGGAGGCCCCCCGTGAGGGGGGGGGTACTGTAACGATCGCCGCCCGGAGCAGGCCCAGGAGCTCCGGGCGGCGCGTCCATCCTTGCCGGCGTCGCTCCCAAAATGGCGGCGCCCATGGCCGCCACGTGGGTAGCGGCTCCGGGCGATGACGTCAGCGCGCCGGCGCAGGAGCGTTGATGACGTCAGAATGGCGCCAAATTTGAATATAAAAACTCCAACTAGACACCAGAATGGCGCCCAAGAATAGGATTACTTTCCTGAAGCATATCCTGGGTTCCCTGTGTGTCTTATTGCCTAATCTTGTTCCTGCCTTGTATCCTGACCCCTTGCCTGGACTTTGGACCTTGTGTGTATTCTGCCTGCCTGTGAACTCTTGCCTGATCCTGACTATTCTTCGTTTAACCCTTTGGACACCGCGACCTTGTACCCTCAAGAGGGCTTCCTCCTTGATCCTGACAACCTCCCTGGAGGGAGCTCCCGGCTCCCTGACACCTGCCTTAAAGCTCTCGCCCTTTCCCCTCCTCCCCTGCCTGGGACAGTTAAGTTCCTTCCATCACTCATATCTCCGTTCAAATGCCACCACGGGGAATGGAACAGGGGCAATGAATTACCACCTTACCAGTCTCCTCTAACGGATGCAAGGCTGTGGGCTGCTGCTGAATGCCACGCTCAGAGGCATATTCTGGCAGACAGGCGAGCGGTAGCTCTCAGTGGAAGAGGCAGCTATGTCTGGCACCATTACAGTAATCGCACACCAGCTGAAACGCACATTGTGTTCCAGTCGGCCATCTTGGAGACACGCTGTGAGGGATTACAGCACAGGTGCGCGGCAGAGACATAACGCGGAGGTGCGGATACTGACTCCGAGCTCGGTCTTGGGACTCAGGGCAACGAGGTGACTTCTCCCTACACATGCCTGCCAGTCAGCCTCTCCCATGGCAGAAGGTAGAGCGCTATTCCCAAGGGTGGGGGGGAAGCACCTTCAAAAGCACAAGTTACATAATATGCCTGTAACAAGTGCAAGGCCAAAAGACCTGGGGACCAGGGGAAGCATCTGTGCAGAGCCAGCTCCAGGGGACAGGTAGCAGCACATGCTTCAGGTCACTAACACATCCCAACAATGGCGCAAACTGGGAGAGATATCATAGCCCTTGGTTTTTAGCGAAGCTTAGCCATAAGACAAGCAGCAAACGCTCAGATGACCTTAAGGGTCACATTGTGAAAGGTCTACCCCTGAGTAACCCTCTTCACAGTCAGAGGATGAGCTCCCTCCTTCTGATGCCTCCTCAGAGGAAGATTATCAGGGTGACCACAAAAAGCGAGACATGGCATTATTACAGGGGTTCTTGAGGTGCCAAATATTTCTCAATCTCCCCAACAGCAATGAGAAACTTCAAGCCATCAAGAGGCTTTCAAAATAGGTGATTCAGTAGAGTGCATGCCTTTGGTCCAAAAGGGTCATGGGTTCGTTTCCCACCTGTGATAAAAACTTAATGCCAAAGCAGCTCTGGTCGGTTGTGTTTCAACCAACTCTCCAGATCAGAAGGAAAGACAAGTGCTAGAAATCCATCATCCGCCTTCCATTTCTGGGGGTAGATGTCCCAGTTTCGCTGTGACACCCTACCTAGACTGTCCAAGTCTACCACCTTACTGGTCACTGATGCGGCAGCATTCAAAGAAGCGTCCGTCCGAAGGCTTGAAGGGTTCTTAAGAGCCATCTGCTTCTATTCAGGTTCAGCATTGTGCCCTTGCCTTGCCGCCTGGGTATCCAGGGCCATCTAAGCCAACTTGTTCATAGTTCCGAAGAGGGGCGGTTCCTTCAGACCCGTACTCTACCTCAAACATCTAAACCAGTTCATCCGGTTCATTTGATTCAAATTGGAGACCTTGCGGTCAGTGGAACAGGGACAGCTATAGATGTCACTAGACATCAGGTACGTATATCTCCACGTACCGATATGGCCCCCTCACCACCGCCACCTGCGGTTTGCCTTCACAAATCGATACTACTAATGGCGATGGCTGCAGTAAACTTGCGATTACAAGGGATCTCTGTGACACCCTACCTGGACGATCTTCTTATGAAGGCCAGTAGAAAAAGCCTCAGACGATCTTCGCCGGGTGACCATTCTTCTTTAGAACTTGGGCTGGACCATAAACTGGTCAAACTTAAGACCAGCCACCAGATGGCCTTTCTAGGCTTCGAATTCAACATTACTACGCAACTAGTGAGCCTTCCACTGGACAAGCAGTACAAGATCAAAGAACAAGTTCAGCCGCTACTCTCCATCCAGAGACCTACAATTCACAAAGCAATGCAGGTGCTGGAGCTAATGGTATCGGCCATTGAGGCTGTGCCATTTGCACAGATAACCTAGGCCATCTCCAAACCAACATCCTGGCCACTCTCTGTCTTATCCCCTATCTCTGAATCGACAAAGGAAGGTCTCAAGTGGTGGTTACAGTCTGACAATCAAGCCAAGGGACAATCCTGGATGACACCGAATTGGAATGTGATTGCAACAGATGCGTCTAAAAGGGCTGAGTGGCGACATGGGACAGTATCTCAGCCTATTGTCAGTGGTCTCCAGAGGTGTCCAGACTACCAAGAAATATCCTCAAATTAAGAGCTGTAAAATTAGCTCTACTCCGCTGGACTTCCCCACTACAGGGAACACCAGTGCGCATTCAGAGCGACAACGCCACCACAGTGGCCTACATAAATCATCAGGGAGGAATCCGCAGCAAAGCGGTGATAACGGAAGCCAGACAATTTCGCAGCTGGGGGGAACTCAACTCAGATTTTCCGCCATGCACATCCCAGGAGTTTCCAATACGAAGGCGGACTTTCTTAGTCAGAACCAGCTGGATCCGGGGGAATGAAAAGTTCACCCAGAGGTGTTCGTGGAACTCGTGGATAGCTGGGGCCATCCTCAAATAGATCTAATGGTGTCCAGAGCAAACCGAAAGGTATCTAGATTCTTCGCAAGCTACAGAGACACATTGGCAGCAGGAGTGGACGCAATGACTCAACGGTGGAGGTTCGACCTAGCCTATGTTTTCCCTCCTCTACCCATGCTACCCTTGGTTTTAAAGAACATCAGACAGTTTCATCTCACAGGCCCCATTTTGGCCTAGGAGGATCTGGTTCTTCAATCTTCAAGACATGTCGGTAGAGCAACCCATCCGACTAGACTACAGACCAGACCTTCTACAACAAGCTGTTTGCTTTGACGGCTTGGCTGTTGAGGCATCCATTTGGCAATGGATAGTGGAAGAAGTAATATTTACAATGCGGCAGGCACGAAAGCCTACATTGTTCAAATCATATCATAGAGTTTGGCGATCCTATTTTAACGGGTGCAGGTAGTTAGTGGTACCTTCCTAGATATCAGCACTCCTCGAGTCCTTTCATTCCTGCAGAGGGGCCTCCAGTTAGGCCTTAAGATCAGCTCTAAAGGTTCACGTGTCGGCACTATCTCGATCATTATGTTAACTGACTTTGGGACAAACTGAATAGTAAGGTAAAGTGTGCGGGGTTAAGCCTCACCTGGCACGCCCCCTTAATTAATATTCAAGTGTCCTGCCTCCTGGAGGATGGAGCTTAACCCCCTTCGTTTCCTGTGCCCCCCTTTTGACTACAGAGAGACAGATTTAACGGTGAGTATCAAAAATCCTGTTTTTGTCATTTTTGCCTGAAAAATGTAGCAGGGTAGACTTTTTATGCGGTATTCTCCAGCATTTGACATTTTCCAGCATCTACATATATTCATTACTGTTGTTAAAGAATAGAAAAAATTGTGTGGCTGGCTTAATGTTTATAAAGAACACTATACTGGTTCTGTTTCTTTTAGAGTGTTTGGTTGAAATATTAATGTTAAAAACATTTCTATTTGTTTTTGCAAGTCTTGGACCACTGGTAAGCAAAGTTAAAGAATATCAAGTGGAGACCATTGTAGATACTCTTTGTACCAACATGCTTTCAGACAAGGAGCAGCTTCGTGATATATCGAGCATTGGGCTTAAGACAGTAATTGGAGAACTTCCACCAGCTTCTAGTGGTAAGAACCAATGAAGCTTTGGTTGTTTTGTTGTTTGATTATTCTCATATATTACCCACTCTGAGGCAGTGGCTGTTGGACTTTTCCAGTTCATCCTTTGTTCAGGGCTTTTGCAAATTTCCAGATATAGCAAAATATTGGTATTTCAGTCATTCTGTCATTTCTCAAAAAACAACAAATACATTTCCACCCCAAATGCTAATCTAACTGACCTTCAAGGTGCATCAAAGGAAGCAAATCTGCATTCTCCCAAAATGTTACCCTGCCTGGCATTCATGCTGCAATGCTAGAAGCCCCCGTAGGAGAGTTTGCTCCACTATTGTGGACCACTGCTTTAAGCCCTGTGCCAAATGGATCTTTTATTATTTTATAGTATACTAGTATATGCTGTTCTTCCTCACTGACTCCAAGTGTCTCTTTATGTGAGACCTGCCTCATTGCGCAAGCAACCCTATCTCTCTGGTTCCTCCAGAGAGACATTTGGTCACCTAAGTGATTAAAAGTTCAACAGACCTTTCAGGCAAAATGCTGAGTGATGCAAAGTTTCAAAAAAAAGTCTTTGGTGGAGACTTTATTCCACCCAACCACACACACATTAATTTAATTAATGCCCTGTTAATGTTTTAAATCACACCAGCATTAAGGTCGATCTTATTTCAGTAAAAGGGCTCTAATATTTGCTTAATTTTTACCTTTTCATTAGGGTCTGCTCTAGCTGCAAATGTTTGCAAAAAAATTACGGGCCGACTTACAAGTGCTATTGCAAAGCAAGAGGATGTGTCTGTTCAGTTAGAAGCATTGGACATTATGGCTGATATGCTTAGCAGGTAAATTTCCGAAAAACAAGTACCATTTATATACATTAACACCAACCTTCCAAACTTGTGCATTATTGCAGACCATTGCAGCTGCTTAATATCATTCACAGTAACATTTTGTCTTTAGCAATACCTGTTAAAGGTAAAATGATAAAATGTAATACTGTAAATATTAATACTACTATTACTATTAAACTTTCTCTTTACAGACAGGGTGGACTTCTGGTGAATTTCCATCCTTCAATTTTGAGCTGTTTACTTCCACAGCTAACAAGTCCAAGACTTGCTGTAAGAAAAAGAACCATCATTGCTCTTGGCCATCTTGTAATGAGTTGCGGCAACATAGTGTTTATTGATCTAATTGAACATCTGTTGACAGAACTATCTAAAAATGATTCCATGTCTACCACTAGGACATATATACAGTGCATTGCTGCTATTAGTAGGCAAGCTGGCCACAGAATAGGTAAAATAAATTATTTTACTTCTTTGGTTTATTATTACCTCAAAATAAGTATTATAAATAACATACTGGAACATCTATTTTAGGTGAATATTTGGAGAAGATCATTCCACTTGTAGTGAAATTTTGTAATATAGATGACGATGAATTGAGAGAGTACTGCATTCAAGCATTTGAATCATTTGTCAGAAGGTATGATTGTACTTAATATTTAAAAATTCAAGTCAACTTATCTTAAGTTTTCTTAATTTTATAAGGATTTAAATGTCAGTCAGGCATCAGTGTACACCAGTGTTTGTGCTTATTCTATAAGGAAGCACATGGTAGAGGTATAAAACGTTTGTTTTATTTCCAAAACGCAACAGTTAATAGTGCAGCTCTAGCAGAATTATGTACTGAAATACATTTTTCGAATAAGCAGACATTTTTTTTGATATATTTAATTTTGATCTGACATGAGGCTAGACATGCTGTCTGATTTCCAGGTGCCCTCTGCCATGCGACACTTAACTGTTGCCACTGAATGTTGGCGTTATATCACCGCCTCCCATTTTCCCCAACAGCCTATCAACAGAATAATGGAAATGTAAAAAGATAACTGCTCCCTGGCAGATATGAGAATAGCACTCAATACTAAAAAGTTCCGCTGCGACACCACCAGTAGGCGAAACAAAAGCTTGTCAGAAAGCCATTGTAATACACTTATTGGTTCAGGAATAAATATTTTTATGGTAGAGTGAATTTGTAAAGTAAACAGAGTAATTTAGAAATAAACATTACACCATAAAATCATGACAGAATCCCTTTAACATCAAACCTGTTGTAAAATACAGGCAAACATATCTTGCTTGTTATGCTGCTTTAGTTGCAACAAAGGACCTAACCACTACAATAGCAAGATTCTTTTTTTATATACTAAAGTTGACTAATCATTGTGTTCCAGGTGCCCAAAAGAAGTTTATCCTCATGTATCTACAGTTATAAACATTTGTCTAAAGTACTTAACATATGATCCCAATTACAATTATGATGACGAAGATGAAGATGAAAATGCTATGGATGCAGACGGTGCAGATGATGATGATCAAGGTAGCCTATTTCTTCCGAAAGACTTAAACGTGAAAATAAGCTAAATCTAAGCATTATACAGCACAATGTTTTCTGAATCTCCAGTTGTATCTGAATTATATTTCAACTTACTGACAATAGCTTGTGTTTCTTATTTAGATTACATTTTTTACATTTAAATATAAAGCACATAATACCTGCTGCTTATGTGTTTTCAAAAGCAGACATTTAATCCTTAAGAGAAGCAATATTTTCTCTGCTTTATACCAAACTTGTTTGCACAACCTTTCCTCTACTCCTACAGATGTTGGGAGTAAGAAGCAGTTTTTTCCATGTGATATGGTCATGCTGCTTCATACTCACTTTTTCAGGCATTGGCATGTGGAACCTTTTACCGTCCACATTAAATCTCCTCCAGCATGGGCGAAAAAAACCTCCAAAGATACCTTTTCAATGGTGTCAATATGAATGTGCGGCAGTAAAACATTTTGCTGACATCACATTTGCCATTAGGCAACTTTGGACATTTTGTGGCCTGTGCTGAAAGCACTTTGGCATGGCTGACAAATTTTCATGTGTGCCATTTCTTTAAAATGCATTTATGCCAAAAAAAATGCCATTCACTAGATTGGAAGCTTCTTACCATAAATCACAGCCTTTCTACATATAAATAATGCAATTCTAATGCAATTTCACTATTTTTAAAGTTGCAGAGTTAGAGAACACAATGGTGTGTACATTTGGGAAGGTCATCTCCGCTAGGGGCAACAGTCTACTTGTGAGCAATGCACATTATAAAGTACAGGTATGGGATCTGTTATCTGTAAAGCTCCGAATTACAGAAAGCCATCTCCCATAGACTCCATTATCCCAATAATACAAATTTTTAAAAGTGATTTTCTCAGTAACAATAAAACAGTACTTTGGACTTGATCCAAACTAAGATATAATTAATCCTTATTGGAAGCAGAACCAGCCTATTGGGTATTTTTTAATGTTTACATGATTTTATAGTAGACTTAAGGCATGATGATCAAAATTACAGAAAGATCCGTTATCCGGAAAGCCCCAGGTCCCGAGCATTCTGGATAACAGGCCCCATACCTGTACTTTTCTGATGATTTCTTTGTTGCCTGATTTATTTTCCACTAATTAACTTAATTAAAACCTAAGGTTTTATCTCTACCTGTTACTATCATGTAATAGCGCTGTGTTACTGGTATGTTACATTACAAAAATATCATTCTTAATTAAAGTGGGACCACTTAGAATTTCTTCGATCATGTGAACAGAAGTTCTTGATAAATGCCTGAAATCTGTCGGTTTCATCAAGCCTATTACAGCTTTGGCACCTGTTATCCTGGGGTTTCCAAATAAAGAATCTTTCCATAATTTGGATCTCTGTCTTAAAGAATAAGGAAAGAGTTCATTCACAGGCATACCTCCAGTGGTGTCATCTGTTAATTTAAGTCCTGTCTAGCCCAAGACCTTTTCCAGATCAATAGGGTTATTGCAGAAAAAAACACATATATAGAAATACCCATCAGCCACTGCTTCCTGGCATAGACCAAGACCCCCGTTGGCAGCCAAGGGTGAATCGGGGAAATTATGCGAGGGAGCAAGAGGATTTCTAGAAATCCAAGGGGAGTGCTTACAAAATAATAAAGGGCTGAGATAAAGCCTTTTCCTTATATTTGGTCTACTAAAAAATATTTAAAAGTTAAATAAACCCAATAGGATTGTTTTGCCACCCATAAGAATAATTATATCTTAGCTGAGATCAAGTACAAGGTACTGTTTTATTATCACAGAGAAAACTGTAATCATTGTAAAATATTAGTTACAGTATTTAAATCATGGTAGATGACATTCATATATTATTAAAGTAATGCAGTTTGTCTATTTTTTTTTTTTTAGGTAGTGATGATGAGTATAGTGATGATGATGATATGAGCTGGAAAGTGAGACGTGCTGCTGCTAAGTGTTTGGATGCTGTTGTCAGCACTCGCCATGAAATGCTTGGAGAGTTCTACAAGACAGTATCTCCTGCACTCATTTCTAGGTTCAAAGAGCGTGAAGAGAATGTAAAAGCAGATGTGTTTCATGCATACCTATCACTTCTGAAACAGACGCGTCCTGTGCAAAGTTGGCTTTGTGATCCTGATGCAATGGAACAAGGGGAAACTCCTTTGACAATGTTGCAGAGCCAGGTTAGTGGGATTTGTAGATACAATTCTAAATAACCTTTTTAGTGCTATGGCACGTGTAGATTCCCAGTGTTTTTATGCCTATGCTGTTTCGAGCTTGGCGAGCAGGTTTCAAATATACTACCAATCTTTTTGACCTTCTATCAAGTAGAATTGTTCATCTGATTCATAAGTAACAAAACTAATGAGATGAATTGTAGCAGATTCTGCCAAATAATCTCTAGAACAGGGTTCTATAGCTAAGAGTGTAACTCATCCTGACAAGTCTGCATACCATAAACAAAATCAGTCACCTTTAAAGACTTCTAAAGTTTAATGGTGATGGATATGTATTCTGAAAATATATTGGGCAACAAAGGGACCACTTTTTATTTATTTATTTATTTAAAAAATTCTGTGCATTTTGGCATACCATTTACCTAGGCTAAACCTAGAAGTCACCGTATTTTTTCACCTTGTAGTTGGGCTTATTTATCAACACTGCAGATTTGTTCCTGGCCAATAACCAATTAGTGATTCATTTTGTTTACCCAGCTGTGAGTAAAGCAATGAAAGCAAAATTTGATTGGTTGCTATGATTTTGCCCATAACAAGTTTGTGGTCCGTATTCTAGGTTTTTGGAAAGCACAGCAGGACTGTGAATACAGCCTTATGCTAATAGTTTTGTTTGTGTTGTTTATGCTTTGTAAGAGTCCTTTAATTTCCCAAATATTTTTTTTGTTGCTGCACCTTCATTTCTTAGGTTCCAAATATTGTAAAGGCGCTACATAAACAAATGAAGGAGAAGAGCATAAAGACTCGGCAATGTTGTTTTAATATGCTTACAGAACTAGTAAATGTTTTGCCTGGAGCTCTGACACAGCACATTCCTGTTTTAATACCAGGTAAGTGAAACTTATCTAACACAGAATACTTCTAAATATTTCTAAATAGCACAAGAAACTAGGTATAATCCATTGACAATTTTTTTTTTCTTCCCCCCCCCTTGTTTTTAGGTATCATCTTTTCATTAAATGACAAGTCAAGCTCTTCTAACCTGAAGATAGATGCTTTATCATGTCTTTATGTCATCCTTTGCAACCATTCTCCAAAAGTCTTCCACCCACATGTGCAGGCATTGGTTTCTCCAGTGGTCATCTGTGTCGGGGATCCTTTCTATAAAATTACATCTGAAGCTCTGTTAGTTACGCAGCAAATTGTAAAAGTCATTCGCCCATTGGACCAGCCATCTTCCTTTGATGCTGCCCCATACATAAAGGATCTATTTACATGTACAATTAAGAGACTCAAAGCGGCCGACATTGATCAAGAAGTAAAAGAACGTGCAATTTCCTGCATGGGGCAAATCATTTGTAGTCTAGGCGATAATTTAGGGAGTGATCTACCTAGTACCCTTCAAATTTTCCTGGAAAGGCTAAAAAATGAGATCACACGGTTGACCACTGTGAAAGCTCTAACTCTGATAGCTGGGTCTCCATTGAAAATAGATCTAAGGCCAATACTGGGAGAAGGGGTGCCTATTCTGGCTTCTTTTCTCAGGAAGAACCAGAGAGCTTTAAAATTGGGGACACTTTCTGCATTAGATATCCTAATAAAAAACTATAGTGACAGCCTGACTGCAGCAATGATCGATGCAGTGCTAGATGAGATTCCACCTCTTATTAGTGAAAGTGATATGCATGTCTCCCAGATGGCCATTAGCTTTCTTACAACTTTAGCTAAAGTATATCCATCCTCTCTGTCCAAGATTAGTGGATCTATTCTGATTGAACTTATTGGGCTAGTGAGGTCACCATTATTACAAGGAGGAGCGCTCAGTGCAATGTTAGAGTTCTTTCAAGCTCTGGTGGTTACTGGAACAGCAACTTTAGGTTACATGGACCTGCTTCGTATGTTAACAGGCCCCGTTTATGCGCAGAGCTCAGCACTTACACACAAGCAGTCCTATTATTCTATTGCCAAATGTGTAGCTGCACTTACTCGAGCATGTCCTAAAGAGGGGCCAGCTGTTGTTGGACAGTTTATTCAGGATGTTAAAAACTCAAGGTCTACGGATTCTATCCGGCTTCTAGCTTTGCTTTCTCTTGGTGAAGTTGGACATCACATTGATCTAAGTGGACAGCTTGAACTTAAGTCTGTCATTTTGGAAGCATTTTCCTCTCCTAGTGAAGAAGTAAAATCTGCAGCTTCCTATGCACTTGGCAGCATCAGTGTAGGCAACCTTCCTGAGTATTTGCCATTTGTCCTACAAGAGATAACCAGCCAACCCAAGAGACAATATCTCCTGCTTCATTCTCTCAAGGAAATAATAAGCTCGGCCTCAGTAGTAGGTCTGAAACCCTATGTTGAGAATATTTGGGTGTTACTTTTGAAACACTCTGAATGCGCAGAAGAAGGAACCCGGAATGTTGTTGCTGAATGCTTGGGGAAGCTCACTCTGATAGACCCTGAGACTCTCCTGCCAAGACTAAAAGGATATTTAGCTGCAGGTATGACATAATTTGTGGTCATCCTTTAAAGGGTATCTAAACCCAAAGCAGTAATTGATGTATGCTTAGAGTGTTCCTCAGTACTCTTGCAATTTACAATTGATTTTCTATTTTCGTGGAGATATTTCTGTTTTAGACTACTAATATGAGGCATTCCACTCATCCGCCTTCTGCCAGGTTCATTGTCAGTAGATGGAACTGCCAAAGCCTTCATAGTTTGTTAACCTAGGGCCCCTGTGCGAGCACAGCTCTTACATTTTTAATGAAATATTTTGCCTGTGATGTCTTCTCATGTACATTTGGCTGCTCACTGGGTTGGTATGGTTTCCCCAAAGACTGAGGTTTGTCAGCCCATAAAAGTCTGGTAAGCTGTGGTACGTACTGATGCACATATGCATATAATGTAAGAGTGGGTGCGTGCATTACTGCTAGGTTATGTTGTGTCTTTAGTGTAATGTACTGTTACCCTTACTGTCAATTTGTGTTTGCATTACAAACCGTTTACACAAATATGATCCTTTTTAGCTGTGTGGCTGCCATTCACGTCCCACTAGGGATGTACGGCTCACATTTGCTTATCTGAGAACATATATACGATCATGAAAATTTAAATGTAATATAAGCTTGATCTCATGGAAATAAACACTATATGTACTGTACTGTTTCTGAAGTAATCAAATTATTCTTCACAGCTCCAATACTTGCCTAGACAAATTCCAGTGGGTTGGGGAGGGGTAGGTAAAGATTTATTTGATTATTTAAGAAACGGTACAGAATTTGATTATTTTTAGACTATTTTATATTTTCATGGCATGAGACTTGTGTAACATTTTTATTTTGATGACATTTCTGTGTAACAGTATTTGCACTCCTACAGGATTAAGGCTAGGGCCACACAACATGGATTCTCTGCAGGGGGAAATCTGCTGCCATACTGCTCTCATACTCTTTTTAAGGCAGTATGGATTTCAAAAGAGAATTTGCGAGAAATGCAAAATCGCTGAAATCCGGTGCTTTTGCCTGAATCCGAGCAGAGGTAAACAAATTCTCTGTAAAGGTGGCCATAGATGCAAAGATGTGCCAAACGAGCGGATCTTACCCCGATATGCCATTAACAAACATGGTTATATCGGGGGTAATCTGATTGTTCGGCCGTATGGCCGAACAATCCGATTACGATGTGCCATGGGCTCCGGCGGGATCGGTCGGGTCAAAATCAAACCTGACCGATTGACCAAACAACCAATCTCCGCCACACGAAAGATGTCGGCACACGCCACACACAATCCGAAAATCGTACGAATCCTCGATTCGTACGATAGGATGTGTGTGTCTATGGCCACCTTAAGACTACAGCTTTATTGTTATTGCTACTTTTTAATACTCCTCTTTCTATTCAGGCCCTCTCCTATTCATATTCCAGTCTCTTATTCAATTCAGTGCATGGTAGCTAGCAATTTTGACCCTAGCAACTACATTGCTAAAATTGCAGACTGGAGAGCTACTGAATAAAAAATAACTCAACCTGCAAATAATAGAAAGTGAAAACCAATTGCACATTATCTCAGAATATCACTCTTTACATCATACTAAATGTTAACTCAAAGGTGAACTAACCCTTTAATAAAATATTTTCATTTAATAGTGTTGCTGGCTACTCAGTCACACCATATCCATCAGTGTATTGAGCACTGGCAAATGATGAAGTGAAAAGAGCTGCAGCTCCTCTTAACTTCCTGCTTTTCTGATCAGTCAGTTTGCCCAAACAATCCAACAATAGCAATGCGGCAATACTATGCAAACTGTGTACTAGCAGGGGCTGAAAAGGTTCATTAATGCTAATGATGAGCACAGCCAGTAGGGTTGGCATGCTGTGTTAACTGCTGTGCAAAATGGTCTTTACATGGCCCAGCATAACAGCATGCAATGCTACAGAGCAGCTTAATGATGGTGCTATTGGTATGGTTTATGGTATTATTGCTTCTGAAGCTAACATAACCTATTATCAGAGCAGGGTAATAGTACATAATATTTAAGGGATTTAAGACTTTTCATTTTTTAATGTAATGCCCTATTAATCCTCAGCTGTTCAAAAAGGAACATGTTTTTTTGCCAACCTCAAGGTTATATAGAATCAGTTTAGTCAAACTGTCATACATTTTTTATAGTTTTAAATATAGTAACTACTGCTTTTGATTATTGCTTTCCTTCAATTACAGGACTGTTGCAAGAGAATTTATAATAATAATAAAACACTTGATCTAAGTCTGAGCATATGCTGCAATCCTACTTTTGCTTAAACTACTGGAAAAAATTTAATTTTAGCTTCATTATACTGAAACTTGCAGGAGTCGGGAGCCTGATTGTTATTGACAGTTAGGTATAATATGGTCTTTAAGGGCGCACCTTGTGCCTAGAACAAAATAACTGACTTTGGCACCAATCCTGCATGTAGAGAGACAGGATTTCTTGTGATTTAAGAGTGAACTAGAACACAACTTCTAGGCAAAATTACACAGAAGTTCCCCTTTAAAATAACGTGCCACTACAAGATGTTACATTCACTTTAAACATTTTATCTTTAAAGGTTCGTCTTATGCTCGAAGTTCTGTAGTAACTGCTGTCAAGTTTACAATTTCTGATCATCCACAGCCTATTGATCCACTGCTCAAGAACTGTATTGGTAAGATATTTTCAAAAGTGTGATTTATTTTTTCAAAGGTTTTTTTTTTTTTTATGTGATTTCAATTAGTGTACCTTCACAGCAGCATATGTTCACTATATATTCAAGTTAATTTAGCTTTTTTATATCTCTTACCTTGAGCTGCATTTTGTCATGGTCGGTGTGCTGCCTCGGAGATCACCTGACTAGAAATACTACAACTGGCATTTCACAAGGCTGTTGCCATTTGTTGCTCAACAGATGAGTCAGTCTTGGTGTGCTTCCTAGGCTAGTTTTAGCCAAAACCCTCTCATGTATGTTATGTCGTTGTTTCTTATTCTTAGTGTATATAGTCATGGCACACTTTGTATTTACTGTACTTAACTACTGTACAAAGTCTAGGAAAAGTTGTTTATCATAATTTTTTCCCCCCAATCTTTTTAAACAGGTGATTTTCTGAAGACCTTAGAAGATCCTGATTTAAATGTTCGACGGGTAGCACTTGTGACATTCAATTCTGCAGCTCACAATAAACCTTCATTAATCAGGGATCTGCTTGATTCAGTGCTTCCCCATTTGTATAATGAAACTAAAGTTAGAAAAGAACTAATAAGAGAGGTTTGTAAAGTTTGCTAATTATTTTTTTGTTTTTTTAATGTTGTACTGGAAGTAACATTCGCATTCATTTTTCCAGGTTGAAATGGGTCCTTTTAAACACACTGTCGATGATGGCCTAGATATCCGAAAAGCCGCCTTTGAGTGCATGTATACTCTTCTTGACAGTTGCCTTGATAGGCTTGACATCTTTGAATTTCTAAATCATGTTGAAGATGGCTTGAAAGATCACTATGACATTAAGGTAATTTTCCCCATTTGTAATGAGTTGTAGGTAATGAATCATCAACTTCAATTTAAAATTCTTGTTCAGTGGCAAATTAAGAATGAGACAGGGCAGTCTGTGGACATCTTAAAGTACTTTCTAAATCCATGTTTGTAAATACAATTGCTATTAAAGCTAATGTCGATCCCGTGCTGTTCTTTTCTCTGCTGGTTTCAACTATTGTAATATAGCAGAAACAAGCTGGTTAATGGAGTTGTGAAGAGGCATGCAATGAATTGTAGGATCTAAAGTCTTGACTGGAGAAGGAATGACTTAAAGGAAATGTAAAGTCTACATTTTCCTACCATGTTTATAATCTTCCCAACCCAAGCCAAATCATTTGTATTGCATATATCCCTCCATTTGCCAGTGCCATCACATTTTCCTAAAACAAATTGCAGCTTTCACCGGGCGCCATTTTCCCTCAGACACATCAGTAACATTGACATCTGCAAACAAGAGACATGTAAATTCATGCAATGTAGAATGCAGGTTCCACATGCACAACATATTTTGATAAAAAAGTTCTGTTGGGGTTGACCTGAGCTCAGGAGAGGTGGTTAGGAGAAAAAGTAGGATCAGACAGCTAGAGCAGAGTTTCTATGGGAACCAGCAATGATATCTCTTCATTGGCTGTTAGACTGGAGGGTGTGTTTAGTAATCTGAGCTGAGAAGAACTGAGCATGCTCAAAGCCAAAGTAAATTCCTGAGGGAGGGGGAAGAGTGGGTTGGAGGAGGAGAAGGATTTCTAAGGGATTAAGGGGATGCTGCAGCCTTACTGTTAACCAGAGTGGCAGTTATTTAAAGATTTCAAAGTGGCTGTTCACGGATTAAAATTTTTGTAGGAAGGGTTTACATGTCCTTTAACTGATATTGATTCATAAATCAAAACCAGCACTGTGTGCAGAGGATAGTAAGGGACAAGCAGTTGCGGCATTTAGTAGCAGTTACATTTATAAATAGCTTTGAAATTGTTGTCAATTTTATACCTAACATCATGGTAAGTTTTTTTTTTTTTTTTTTGTTTTTTTTTGTTTTTTTTTGTAAAATTGTTCGAAAAATCCAGTTGTAAGGCCCAGCCTAAGTTTAGTTTTAGTAGTGTGCTCAGTAAGTATGAGTCAGACCTTAAGCAGGTGTGCAGAACAACTAGAGTAAATACAACTTTGTATATTAATCTTTATCTTTTTTTTTTTTCTTAACGGTTTTTTCTTTCTAATTGGTTTACGTGAAATAAACATTTTTTTTTCTTCTTTATTTCATATATAGATGCTAACGTTTCTTATGCTTGTGAGGCTCTCTACTTTGTGTCCTAGTGCAGTTCTGCAGCGGTTGGATAGGCTGGTAGAACCCTTACGTGCCACATGCACAACAAAGGTATAATCATATTTAAAATGTATATAGATATTTTGTGTATTTCTTCTTTTTTTTTAACTTATTTCAACCCATTATTGGTTATATGAAATGCAGATTTTAAACCATGACCTTACCCTTAGCGCAGGGCAAACTTTGTATGTTCCTTTGTTTGCTTATGATGAGTTATATAAACTGTGTATATAGACTGTGTATGACTCCAGCCACATAAGCAAAATCCCTAGAAAAGAAAAGGGTCACTAAGAAGGTATCTAAGTATGCTTGGACAGCAATAGGCCAGTACTACTTTATACATTTTGCAATAAAGGGCACCAATCATAACTAAAATCATTTACTAAGTAAATACACTATGTGAAATTTCAAGAAATCTGATTTTTAAAACCGTTAGAATTGTTTGTGTAATGTAAATGATCAGCTCACTATACCTTCTGCAAGATCTCCCCTATCTCCACTGCAGTTCTAGCTGAGGCAGGCATCTTGGATTTCACTGGCTCCTCCTACCTATATCTTCTCAGCCAACTGTAGCTCTGAAATCTCGCACATGCTCAGTTGAAATTCCTTGGTTGCTTATCAAACCTTCTAAGCTATTTTCAAATCAGCCAAACTTCTGTGTTAGCTGCTGTTCAGTAGTGCTGCTACCTTCTGTTAGTGTGTTCCCTTCATTTGCATAATAACATCACCAGCAGGGGACAAGATAGGGAAATCTTGTGATACTTCTAGTGGAGGAGTTTACTAAAACAAGGCATTTTGGGTAGAATACTCAAGGCAGTGCTACAATCTGAGCATGCTCCTGAAATTTGCATGTTATAGTCTTAGTATGGACTCCCTCAGTGAAAGAACCCATTTGACAAAGTAAGGGATTTTTTTCAAAAAACTATATATGTAGTTTGATTAACCATGTTTAGGTTGTACTGGTCAGATTGATAGGTGCCCTTTAATCTGGCATGAAGCAGGTGTCCCTACATTTAAGACCTTGTCGAGTTAGGCCGTTCAGACCTACTTGACTGCAGCATAGCTATATGTTCCATAAGAATGCATAATGTTAAGGTAATTTATACCTAGTATTTACAAGGTGTATACATTACAAAAGCTATTTTTTTTTGTACACTCGTTAACTGCAAAGTATCAACTTTTACCTTTCTAATATATATATATATATATATATATATATATATATATATATATATATATATATATATATATATATATAATGAGGGAGGAAAGATGGTTGATATAGATAGATAAAAGGAAATAACCCCTGGCAGTTACAAATTTACTGTAACATTTTAAAAAAATATTACTTGTGTTGGGTAATTTGAGGCACATGTTAAACTTTTTTTTAAATTTTGGTGATCATATGCCTCTCCTTTATCATAAGAAAATGTTGACCTGGTAGCCATTACAACTTGCATATGGCAGCTGCGCTGGTTTGTGTGTGTGGGTGTAAAACACTAATAAGATGAAAATATTCTGTGCAATGATTATACTTGTATGTGTATGTACAAGTATAGCTTTAACATTCAAGTTGTAGTGCCCTTTAACTCTTAATACGATTACTTTCCTTTCATAGGTAAAGGCAAACTCTGTGAAACAAGAATTTGAGAAGCAGGATGAATTGAAACGTTCTGCTATGAGAGCAGTGGCAGCACTTTTAACCATTCCGGAAGCAGAAAAAAGCCCTCTCATGAGTGAATTCCAATCCCAGATCAGTTCAAATCCTGAACTGGCAGCCATCTTTGAAAGTATTCAGAAAGATACTTCCTCCGCTAGCCTAGAGTCCATGGACACTACATAAATTACTTAGAGGGGACCGCAATGTTGAACCATATAATGCACTGAACTTGACAGGTTATGTGTAAGGCAAAAAAGAATGAAATATCTAAATTTCAAGCTTCACAGTGTTCCACTTTACATTTTAAGGATGCAATTTAGTTTAATTCTATAGTTGTTTTTGTAGCCTTAATTCCAGGAATACATATTTCCATTCAGTACAGTTGTTATGGGCTCAGACATTTTTAAGATCAATATCGTTTAGAAAGCATGATGTATGGAAAAACATTCCAGCATCCATTTGCAAGTGTAATGTTTAGAATTACAACTGTTAAAACCTGACCATGAACATTCTTTTTTTATTCCATTTTTCTTCTCCCGCTATTCAAGCATATGAAGACTTGGCTTTTTGTACAACTATTCTGTTCTTTTGATTCAACTACATAAATGGCTTCTGGCTTGCAGAGTCTTTGTAATGTTTCTTATACCCGGCCTACTGGGAAGCATAAATCAGCTGAACTGTAGTTCTGGAAAATTTCTAATATGCATGACTGGGTTCCAAATGTGTCTGTAAATGAGCATGCATTTTTTACTATACTTACATGATGTCTTGTTTCAGTTTGTACACATTATCTGCCTTATCACTCCATTGCCCCTTTATCTGTTCTGGACTCCTGTACTTTTTCATACACTTACAGAAATTAGCTTCATATTTTGCTGCTCCTAAATAGCATCATCTCAGACATGGGTTATATTAAGGAACTGGAGGTGGCTATTCGTAGATCTATTGCCTAAAACATGAACCTTTGTAACAAAAAAATGTAATAATAACATGAGAATGCAATCATGGCAAGGTGCATGTTTGCTGAAAGACTGCAAGCGTTTTAGAAAAATAATACTTTTTGAATGGCCTGAACATGGATTCACTTAGATCCTGCATGGTTTTTAGTCTGTTACATATACTGATAAGGATCCACCCAAGTTTGTGTCACTGTGCCCATGTACTTTTATGGCAATAATTTTTTTTTTTTTAATTTTGTAAAATAGATTTTTTTAAATATACATCACATTAATATTTGTAAATTAGGATTACAACATAAAAACACTAGGCACCTCCAAGTACAAAAAAAAATATTAATTGTCCTTGGGGCAGAAAAGAATATGTATAAGTTGAGCTAATCAGGCCTTGAGGGGACATCGAATTATCACACTTCCCCCCTCCCCCACCTGCATTTTCAAACTAATTTGTCACTAAATGAAAACCTTTTGGTACCCTAAGGTTTTACTGCCTCGTTCATCCGAGAACTGCTTGCTTCATCCTAACTGCCAATCAGACCTTGAACTGTAACAGATCTGTAATAGTTCTCCACAATTAAACAGATACCTGAATTTTGTGTACGTTGTTTATTAGTACAGATAATATAACCTGTGGTACATCATAGGTTTTTATTTAGCAATTACCTGTCAACTAAACAACTTTAGGGCAGGTGCTGCTTATTTTTTTTGGTTTCTGCAGTGGAGTTGTTGTCCACTAGTCTCAACTGAAGGGATGGAACAAAAGGGTGGTACGGTTGTTGGAATTGATACTCCCTTACTTGAGGTTACTGTCGAAAGGTTATAGGAAGTACAAAATAGAACTATTGACAGGGCGACAATTCTTTGGAGACAGGAGGCAGTAACCCTTATTAGCCAGATGTTTTAAATTGGAAGGAAAATAATTCAAGTATATTAAAAAAAAAAAAAAAAGATCCTGTATGACATACTAACCTTAAAGGAGAAGGAAACCCTGTAGGAAAAAAATCCCTGTACCTCCCACCCCATATAGACCACCCTCCCTCCACCCCCGGCAAAATGCCCCATACATTATACTTACCCCCTGAGCAGTTGGAACAATTTGCTGTTTTTTGACAACTGCGCATGCACAGAAATTGCCGGAGATCGACAGTCTCCCAGGCAGCTTACCAAGGATCCGGAAGATGGATGCCGTGAAGTCCACGGCCTTCTTAACGACAGGATGGTTTCTTAGAAGTTTTATCTAATTCGGTCAGGCTGTGTTGTATATCTCGTGTCACTGTGCCAGCTGCGACGAGGGGTAAGTATAAAGTATGGGGCATTTCCCCCGGGGGGCAGTTAGCCTGGGGGAAGGGGGGGTCTACATGGGTGGAGGGTATGGGTTTTTTTTTTCTACAGGGTTTCCTTCCAATATTTCTGACAATGTATTCACAAATAGAATCTGAGAATTCTTCTGAAATACTGTATATGGAGCTGGCTGGTGCTTGGCCTCCTGACTGTGTCAACCTGAAAAGAGTAAGGCTGCAAGTCATAGATCAAAAGCAACAGCAAGTCCTTCACTTGTAGTTATTAACGGAACACTCTCCTCAAAGTACAGTATTTAGCTTGTGCCTCCAAACGGCTCTGGGACTCAAAGGTGAGCCACACTCCCAACCATAATTCTGTGTCCTTTAATGATCAGAGTGCTAAGGGGATGTAAGCTCTGTAGTTCACTGTTTTATGATGCATTCTGTGGCTGACCATTACCTCAGCAAAGGTTAGTAAAGCCGTGAAGTTGTGGGCAGATCAGTTGTGACAACTGTGGTGTGGCAGAGAACCAATGGATGGATAAGAGAGGTGAACCTCTATAAGAGAGATGGCACTCTGAATGTGGCAAGAGTTGCAGCAAGCTATTCTGCCTATTGTGGCTACCAGAAGTACTCTGGGGCTGTGCAATGGCTCAGCGGATTTGAAGTCTAAAAATCTCTCGTATATCATTACGGCTTTCTGGCTTAGCCGCCTTGGAGAATATTACCATGCATGCCACTGGAAGAAAGAACATTCTGCTTTCTCATAATTGGACTGTTTGGATCAAAGTAGGTGAGGTAAATCATCCAGATTTTATACATTTTGTTCCTTTTGCAAATAATCACACCTTCTCTTCCAAGTCTTCCTTTCAAGGTAAAACCAAAATCCAGGGATGCAACTGAGGCAGTAGAGCAGGGATGTCCAAAAAAGGTAGATTGGGATCTATCAGTAGATCTTTAGCTGGTGATCAGTAGATCTCAAGACCCTGTCATCAGCTTGTCCATATCGACCTCCTGTTTCATGCTTTTCATTCAGATATTTATGTTTAGGTTACATAAGAAATAGAAGTTTATTAAATTTAGCAATATACATTTTCTCATAAATAAATATTTAAGTAATATTTTCCATGGAACAGAATGCTAACAATGCTTTTATGAATGTATATTATAAAGTAGACATTGCATTAGAAAAGTATGGGCAATCCTGCAGTAGAGTTTCACAAAGTGATAAAGACTTTGTGTGTCCAAGGTCATCGCGTTCATCCCAGCTGGGAAATGATTTTGAGGCTTTTATCCAAACTTTTTATTGCACTCAGAAAAGATGGTTCTTTTCTTCTGATTCTAAACCAGTGTGTGATTTTATTGTGCTTCACAATGGAAAGTATGAAATCCATAATTCAGGATCTGGCCTGCTGGCACAGTGAGATATACAACACAGCCTGACCAAATGAAATAAAACTTCTAAGAAACCATCCTGTCGTTAAGAAGGAAACACACAACTATCATATTGTTCAGAAAACATTGGTCGCCAGTCTTCTACTGCCCCAATAAAGAGAGTAAGAGAGAAGTATGTAGATTTTACTGGATGTTATGTAGGTGAGAGAGGTAAAATTCTTAAATAACAACTCAATGAACATAAGGAATGAAATATCATGTACTATGTTGCAGCTGTTCAAAGTAGTTTCCCTTTCTTGTGTTACTGTTTGATATATATGTATATATCAAACAGTAACACAAGAAAGGGAAACTACTTTGAACAGCTGCAACATAGTACATGAGCTGGCAAAAAACACGTATGTAGCAAACGTATGCACATTTAAGTCCATTTCCTTACCAGCAATGCTATCATAAGGGGAGAGGATAGAACTAGGGGTGATTCTTCGACAGCATGGGCTACAAATTGCAGTGTTAACCCCACAACTCACTAGGCTGGGTCACATGTTGGGAGTATGGTAGCCAGATAGGTTCCAATGCAATACTGTGAATGACCAAAGAGAGGTGCTGGATAAATACCAAAAATGTTCAGCAGCAGGAGTTCCCAGCAAAGGAGTAAACAAATAACAGATATGTTGGAAGCTTATGCTAGAGACATGACAACCATAGTGAGGATACTTGTGTCATTTGCAGTGGAGGTCGTCCTTGACCTACCAGTCCCTTTGCAATTACATAGTTTACCAGTCCATTATTTCTTCTTAATGATACTTCAGTTCATTTTGGCAATTCTAAATTAACTGTTAGTATGATGTAGAGAGGGATATTCTGAGACAATTTGCAATTGATTTGCATATTTTATTATTTGTTTTTTCTGTTATTTAGCTTTTTATTCAGCGGCTCTCCGGTTTGCAATTTCAGCAATCTGGTTGCTGGGGTCCAAATTACCTTAGCAACCATGCACTGATAAGATAAGATTCTTTATTTGGCACATGCATAGTTATACAAGTACAACATGTAGTGAAATGCATCCTGGTCCACTTTTTTTAGACTGCAAAATTAAAACATACTAGTTAAATACTACAACTAAGTACAAAAGCTCAGATTCAAAAGCAAGAGTTATGACCCATGTGCCCCCCCCAACAAGTCACTGATTGGTTACTGACTGGTAACCAGGGTAACCAGTCAGTAGAAGCCAAGAGAGCTGAAAGCAGGAAGTTGTGTTCTATTATGTTACACATCCAGTCACTCCAGCTTTTATACATTACATTTTTGGTTAACTATATAAGAAATGTTTCTTTTATTTTGCACAGCCTATTTATTTACCCATTTTCTATTTTTATACTGAACATTCCTTTAAAGGAGAAGGCAAGTCATTTCGCACTTGGGGCAAGTGTTAGGCACTCCCAATTGAATGTATTTACTTACCTGAAACCCTGGGCCGGTGCTCCTATCAGCAGAAAACTGCACCGGCCCGGGGTTATTCCAGTGAGTACCTCGGAGCGCTTCTCTTCCGGCTTCTTCTTTCTTCAAACTTGACGGGGCAAACGCATGCGCAGTAGAACGAAATAGCCGGCTTTTTAGATAAAGTTTTCGCTCTACTGTGCATGCGCAGCCGCAAAAAGTAAGAAGAAGCCAGAAGAGTATCGCTACGTGGTGCTTACTAGGATAACAGTTGGAGCAATTTTCTGTTTCTGCCGAGAGCATGTAAAAGTCAATGGCAGATGTCCCGTTAACAACTGGAAGATTTTCTAAGTTTAAAAAAAATCTTAGGTTTTACATTGTGTGGTACATTGTAATTGAGCCCTTAAAAGTCTTTGCAACCCAAAATGGAAAGCCTTATGTTAGAACTAACATGGCAACTTAATGTATTTCATTTTACAAATTGCACTTTTTTTGTGTAAGATTAAAGACATTTTTTTAACAATATGCATCTTGGAGTCTAAGACAGGATGTCCTATGTAGATTTTCTCAGATGATGACATCTATTTTAATGAAGGTAACACATCTTGAAATAACAATTATATTCAAGGGCCCATTTATGCCCATAATAGTTTCCCTGTGCAGTAATTGGAGGTTGCAGATTTAGCGTAGTGCCTTAGAGACTAAATTATATTGACTTCTAATGACTTCTCACTTCTACTAGAAGTCAGCAGGGACTACAAGGTCAATTCATATATTATATGGGGATGAGGGTATATTTTTGCTTATCCAGAGCAGAGATGATAATACATTTGATTCTGAGAGTGAGAGAAAATGAGTCCACCAGATGGCAATCTAGTCCCTTCTGAAGAAAGAAAGTGGATGAATGCAAAGTATGTTTGGAAATACATTGTAAACCAAGTGATTTATAAATGTCAGTTTCATCAGTAGTTCATGAGATGGGTGTTAACCATGTGCTCATTATTCAAATGTTTGAAATTCTTACTTAAATGGGTGGTTCACCTTCAGGTTCACTTTTAGTATGTTATAGACTGGCTGATTCTAAGCAACATTTCAATTGGTCTTCATTATTTATTTTTCATTGTTTTTAAATGAATCGCCGTCTTCTGCTGACTCTCTCCAGTATTCAAATGGGAGTCACTGACCCCATTTAAACAACAAATGCTCTGTAAGGTTAAAAATGTATTGTTATAGCTACTTTTTATTACTCATCTTTCTATTCAGACCTCTCCTATTTATATTCCAGTCTCTTATTCAGATCAATGCATGGTTGCTAGGGTAATTTGGACCCTAGCAACCAGATAGTGCAAACTGGAGAGCTGCTGAATAAAAAGCTAAATACATCAAAAACCACAAATAATAAACAATGAAAACCAATTGCATATTGTCTCAGAATATCCCTCTCTACATCATAAAGGTTTATTTAAAGGTGAACAACTCCTTAAAAATTCAACCTTCTCTCTAAAGCTAGCCTCCAATATCTCTGTTGCCCATCAGCTGCTCTAACTCATTTTGATGATGTTGTTTTAAAAGCAAAACGAGTATGAAGGAGCAATCTCTGAGGATCTCTTCCAACTTTGATTTAAAACTCTGATCTACTTCTTCAAAATAGGGAAAATATTCAAACCCATTACCCCCATTACCCCACACATACTGTCTTCCAGAACACATGACATCTTCTCAGCAATAAAAATAATCAGGAAACCAAGTTATATTTCTAATAAAAAGTTGGTATCATTAGTAGACATTTTTTTTCCTGCGGTGTCCCCATTCAATTACATTTTATCCACTCCCACCTTTTTATCCATTTTTACATTAGCTGCTTTATTACTACTACTTGGGATAGTACTACCAGAAATACGTTAGGGGCTGTGTGTGCCTACCTATGAGTTTGCAGAAAAGTAAACTACTAAAAGCAGGGAAATAACATATAGCATAAGTGGAAGAATGCAAAAAAAAATCTATATACAGGTATGGGACCTGTTATCTGGAAACCCGTTATCCAGAAAGCCCCAAATTAGGGAAAGGCTGTCTCCTGATGAAGGGAGGATGAAACCCCTCCGAAATGTTGATACTGTTTTGGTGATACTATAAAAAAAAAAAATACTGCAGAAAATTAAGTGAGCGGATTTTTTTACAAAAATTGCGGTCTCCCATAGATTCATTATAATAAAATAATCCAAAATTTTTAATCCAAATTATTACCTTTTTCTCTGTAATAATAAAACAGTACCTTGCACTTGATCCAAACTAAGATATAATTCATCCTTATTGGAAGCAAAACCAGCTTATTGGCTTTATTTAATGTTTAAATCATTTTCTAATAGACATGATATAAAAATCCAAATTACGGGAAGATCGATTATCTGGAAAACCCCAGGTCCCAAGCATTCTGGATAACAGGTCCCATACCTGTATTGCACTTATATGCATTTTTTAACATAGCTAAGTGCTTTCTTGTCAGTTTCAACCACACCCCTCTATTCTATTGGTTTCTAAAAGCTCATCAAGTGCAAGAAAATGCAGCATCTAAAAGCACAATGAAACATGAGTGGAGTAAAACGCAACTCTGAATGCTTGAGTACAATCATTGCATCCATTGTATAGAAATAAGAAGCCTTTTAGGAAAATGTCTATGATCAGGGACTAGTCCGATTGCCATTTTTGGGCCAGGAGGGGATTTTCTCCCCCTCTGAGGCAAATTGGAGAGGCTTCAAATTGGGTTTTTTGTCTTCTCTGGATCAACTGGTAGGTTAAAATAGAGTTAAAAGGTTGAACTTGATGGATGTGTGTCTTTTTTTCAGCCTAACTTTCAATGTTACTATGTACAGTATCTCTGACAAATATCTACGTTTCAGGCCAAAGCACTCCCTTTTTTTCAAGCTTAAAGGAACAGTAACACCAAAAATGAAAAGTATTTGAAAGGAATGAAAATATAATGTACTGTTGTAGAATCCAATTCAGAGTTACGAAAGGAAACCAGCGCTAATCCAGCATGAGGTATAGACAACAAGAGAATAATTCTCATATAGTGTAGTATTTTTGTATCGATGTAGTATACTACACTATATGAGAATTATTCTCTTGTTGTCTATACCTCATGCTGGATTAGCGCTGGTTTCCTTTCGTAACTCTGAATTGGATTCTATACAAGTCTGAGGGAGAACAGACCCCTTTGGGAACCGGCAGAGGGAGTGGACTACCAAATCCTTTGATATCCTTTTATTACTGTGTGTATATAATGTACTGTTGTGCTGCACTGGTATAACTGGTGTGTTGATTCGGAAACTCTACTATAGTTTATATAAACAAGCAGCTGTGTAGACATGGGGGCATGCTGCAATAAATTGCATAACAAATTGACGCGATTGACTTTTCGGACGCGCATCCAAAATTTTCTGACGCAGCCGGGGATTTGCAAATTTATTCACCGGCGGCAAAATGCAGAAATTCACTGCAATTCGTGACAGGCAAATTTATTCGCCCATCACTACTCCTTGCACAACAGTGACACTTTCTAGGCCAAAATCTGGAATATGCCAGGGCTCACTGTACATGGGACAAAGGACTCACTTCTCCTTCCAGACCAGGATATATATATTGGGTCTATATATACACAAAATTAGAAAAAAAGTTATACCTTTGCGTTAAAAATTTTGCTTTGCGCGAATTTAATATAGCTTTTGCGAACCTGGAAACTGTTTAGCGACCACTTCCGGCAGTGGAAGACCATTTCTGAATTTTATAGTTTGCGCCAATGCACAGTCAATGTAATAAAACTTCTTACTGAAAAAGTCATTATGTTTGCTCCAAAAGATTACGACACCTTCAAGCACTTCTTAAGAGTGTGCAATTAAAATTCGCAATGCGCAATTAAAATTAGCAATGTAATAACAGTTTAAGGAACAATATTACATTGTGAGATATGGATTTTTATTCTTATTGGTGCGAATTGTTTTGCTCTTTGCGACTTTTTTTCCGCCAATGGCATACTACATGCTTCATTATTACATATATTTATACATAAAGGGGTTAAGTCTTTCCAGTGATTTTGTAACACAAGACCAAACATTGCCTTTGACCCCCTTATGTTTGGAATTCTGATTACCTCTGCCAAATGAAAGCTCATAATACATATGTGTTCATAAATATATGGATTTTTCGAGGATGTTTAACTTGGTTATGTTATCAATTTGCCTGAAAATGAGTTTTCAAGGCAATGCCTGAAATATATCAATTGCATATAAGACCATAGACACTAAAGCATTCCATAAAATTGGAGAAATCAGCAGTGCAAATGTTTTGCAATGCAGAATTTATTAAATATAAATATATATATATATATATATATATATATATATATATATATATATATATATATATATATGTTATTTTAAACATGCAGCATTACATTTCCCAGGGTATCTCTGCTAGTATTTATAAAGAAAAATTGTAAAATATAAACCATATAACATAACCATATAAAAAGACAAGACTAAAGGCTGAGTGTTTTTATAAACCGAGCAGAGAAACAAATCTGGTTAGGGTGAGACAGGCTAAAAGGAGCCAAAAAGCTCTTCAAAATGCTGAAATAAAAATAGCTGTTGGAGCTCTGGCGGGGATGCCTACTGCATCCTGGCTCTGCTGTCACTATCAGGGAAGTGCATGCACTCGGCAAACTTCTGGGTTTTGATGGCAGTTCGCGTCTGATGTCATTGCGTTTGGTACGGTTTAAATATTTAAAGAGGCCTCAGGCAAATATTCTCGGCCCAACAAAAAAGTCTATTTCTTAGTTCTTGTGTGCATTCTTAATGTATTTCTGACTGTTTACTGAGCCTGCCAATATCGCTCAATGCAATAGTGACCCGCCCCCAGGACCCGCCCCGACGCTAAAGTTAAAAGCACGGAGCGGGAGGGGTGGCGGCATCGGGCTGCTGAAACGCCCCTGCTACCTGTCCATGGTTTTCGTCTGCTGCCTGTCCTGATTATTGTCCATTTGACTACTCTTCTGAATTCTCCCTGGTACTGCAATATTGTTTGACCCAGCCAGTGAGCCCGACCATACCTACGTCTCCTGTATCTGTACCATATTAACTGATTGTTACCGACCCGGCCTAGCTTTTGACTGTGTTTCTTTTTTTTTTCCTTTCTACAACCCCAGGCTTGGTTCCCTTGCTTGCTCAGAACTCTCTTCTTGGTTCTCCAGCCAAGGAGGGCTCCAGCTGAAGCCAAAGGCGGCTGCTAAAGGCAGAAGATTGGGCCGAGACCGGAACCTTGGACTTAGTTCTGGGTTTAGGATACCCTGCGTTACAAATGCAAGATATGCAACATAAATCTTTCTGAAAACAGAAGGTATTTACATACCTTGTGCTACACACATAGCACTGCCTTAAAGGGCATGTAAAGGCAAAAAAATAAAATCCAATTTTTACTTTCTTTAATGAAAAAGAAACCTCCAATATACTTTAAAAAATGTGCACCGTTTTTATAAGAAACCTGACTGTATGCAGTGAAATCCTCCCTTCATTTACTGCTGTGGATAGGAACTGTCAGATGGTCCCTAACTGCTGAGCAGGGAAACAATCATACTTATGAACAGCAGGGGGAGCCCCGCCTTACTTCCCAGCCATACAGAACTCAAGCAGCTTTGTTTATGACAATCCCTAAGCAGCCCAGACCACACTGAGCATGTGCACAGTCTTAGTCTTGCAAAGATGTTTAACAAAGTTACAAGATGGTGACCCCCTGTAGCCAACTTTGAAAGCATAAATTATTTGTTTGATTATGCTTCTGGTACAGTAAGTTCATGTTTATATTTAGTATACAAAATACAGCATTTCTAGCCTTATTCTATTTTAGACTTTACATGCCCTTTAATACCAAAAATGAGATTTTAACTCTCGCATAAGGCATTATGGGTGGAGACATGCAAATCACTCCTTTATTTCCCTGTGGCCAACTATGCATCCAGAACTGCTTTTATTCAGGTCACGGAACTTCCATATGACTTCTTATATGATCATATTTGACAAGAAGGGTACATTATTTTTTATAATACGCAAATTTCAGTGAGTCATGTGATATCACTAAGATACAAAATACATATATTACTGAAATACCAATATGCCATACTTAGCAAGAATGGTCACTGTTCTGCTATGTAGGAAATTTCATTATATTGGACTTACCATGTTGGTGTGATGACAGGCTGCAGTACAGTTATTACTTAGCAGAACATAATCTTCAGAAGTGCTTTCCTCCAGCTATAAATACTTGACTTTCATCTTCTTGTTTCCAAACTTCATTTATAAAATTATCTTAAACATTAGTTGTATGAAAAACTGTCCAATTTCCAAATAATTTTTTATCTCAGCAAATACACAAATAAATTATCTTTGCCTTGCATTCTGGTCCAGCACATCAGATACAGAAATACCCAAACAGTGACTGTTTATGACATCTTGCAGCAACCAGCATTTGCTAGGGTTTTCTTGCTGTTGTTGGGATGGTGGGAGTTGAAATTCAGCTATAGCTGGATAGCTAAAATATCATTAATAGTCAAATGTTATTGATCTGGAAAGTGACACCCCAAACTTTCCATGTAATAGGCAGATTGTCCACTATTCCATGTTTTGGGTACATTATAATACAATATATAATATATATGCTGTTATCATATTAAAAATCTATGAAACAACAGGGCAAGCTGGAGGGGCATAAAAATGTCTTCAAAGGAAACTGTGCCTAAGGTTCTCCAGATAGACAGTTCTGATCAAAAGTGTAAAAAATCAAGGTTTAAACAAAAGGTCAAAGTACACATTAAACTGCTGAGCATGGATATGAAATAGTTTTTAGCATTACCTTCTATAAGATGACAAAGTATGGTCCGTCGTATGGGTTTGCTTTACAGCATTTTTAAGACGGTTTAATTATATATGGGTGATGCAATTTAAAGGGATACTGTCATGGGAAAATACATTTTTTACAAAATGAATCAGTTAATCAGTTAAACTGCTGCCGATGCTTAAAGGGATCCTGTCATCGGAAAACATGTTTTTTTTCAAAACGCATCAGTTAATAGTGCTGCTCCAGCAGAATTCTGCACTGAAATACATTTCTCAAAAGAGCAAACAGATTTTTTTATATTCAATTTTGAAATCTGACATGGGGCTAAACATATTGTCAATTTCCCAGCTGCCCCAAGTCATGTGACTTGTGCTCTGATAAACTTCAATGACTCTTTACTGCTGTACTGCAAGTTGGAGTGATATCACCCCCTCCCTTCCCCCCCCAGCAGCCAAACAAAAGAACAATGGGAAGGTAACCAGATAACAGCTCCCTAACACAAGGTAACAGCTGCCTGGTAGATCTAAGAACAGCACTCAATAGTAAAAACCCATGTCCCACTTCAGTTACATTGAGAAGGAAAAACAGCAGCCTGCCAGAAAGATTTCTTGTGCAGGCACAAGTCACATGACCAGGGGCAGCTGGGAAATTGACAAAATGTCTAGCCCCATGTCAGATTTCAAAATTGAATATAAAAAAATCAGTTTCTTCTTTTGAGAAATTGATTTCAGTGCAGAATTCTGCTGGAGTAGCACTATTAACTGATGCGTTTTGAAAAAAAACATTTTTCCGATGACAGGATCCCTTTAAGCATCGGCAGCAGTTTATTTTGTGCATGCTGACATGCGTGAAGATAGAAATCCCTCATATGTCAAGCCTGACTGTTTTATGACCTTACTATTTCCTTCACATCTATACAGGGAAATATGCAGGCCGTGCTTTCTGAGAATTTGAACCTGGGATTGCATTTAGACTTAAGGAAGCATAGGCAGCCGAGCCCGTGAGCACAAGCCAAATTTGCTGATTCAGTCACTTCTGGGCATTTGATACCACAGAAGGTAAATTTGACATGTAACAGGTTTGATGATGGGACTTTGGCTGGCTAAACCTGATGCCAACTTCTAAACTTGGATCTCTGGAAATAAATCTGTTTTAGTTCCATTTCTACTTTAGTTCAATGATTAGGAATAAGGAAAATGGCTTTTTGTATTTAAGGGTTTTAATATTTATTATATTTTATTCATGTACCACCATTTTTTTTCTTCAGAATAATGTTAATTCCATAACAACACAGAGAAATGTTAAGTGGTAGTGGGGGTCCAAGACAAAAGTATTTATGTGCTGAATTCAACATATCACTTGACTAAACACATTTTCCTCTTACACACGGGCTGATTTATCAAAGTTTATATCTTTCTTTTCTGTGTATTAAACGTTTTTGCACAAGTAACCGTAATGAACTATTTTTTTAAAAAACAAGGAGGCATTTGTTCTTTTTTAAAATGTGAGTTTAGTCTTCGTAGAAAAAAAACCTAAAATGACAAAAATAAAAATTTGATAAATAACTCCCTGAGCTCCTTTTAGAGACTGCTATCAATGGTCAACAAGTAGATTTATGGGGTACAATGGAGTATTTATATCAGCTGCTCTGCTAGAGACGCACCAGTGAATCTGACCAAATTACTCACCTTTAGAATGTGTGATAGAGATCAAATCTTGAATATTTCAGCCAAACATAATCCTATTCCTGATTTACTGCTTAGGGATACTGTCATGATTTTTATGGTGTCGTTTTTATTTTTAAATTACACTGTTTACATTGCAAATAATTCACTCTACAATATAAAATTTAATTCCGGAACCAGCAAGTTTATTTTTTTTTAGTTGTAATATTGGTGTAGGCAGCCATCTCAGATCATTTTGCCTGGTCATGTGCTTTTGGACAGAGCCAGCACTTTAGGATGGAACTGCTTTCTGGCAGGCTGTTGTTGTTCTTGTTCTTAGATCTACCAGGCAGCTGTTCTCTTGTGTTAGGGAGCGGCTATCTTGTTAGCTTCCCATTGTTCTGTTGTTAGGCTGCTGGAGGGGAAGGAAGGGAGGGATATCACTCCAACTTACAGTACAGCAGTAAAGAGTGACTGAAGTTTATAAGAGCACAAGTCACTTGACTGGGGGCAGCTGGGAAACTGAAAATATGTCTAGCCCCATGTCAGATTTCAAAATTCTGCTGGAGCAGTACTATTAACTGGTGTGTTTTGAAAAAAAAACATTTTTCCCATGACAGTATCCCTTTAATCATTTATTGTTAGACTGTGATGGTTAAATTATTAGATATATTTCTGATCTGGGACAGGACTGTTAAAGTGAAGCACCAGTGGGTATGTACAGTCATTGAAAGAATTCTTAAGGCCACGCAGCCTTCCCAAGAACTCCACAGATTGTAAAGCTGGGCAAAATCAATAGAAATGACTGCCACTGTAACAGTAGTAACAGGAAAATACATAAGCATATGGCAAAATATTTAACTTTGTCTGGCTCGGATAGCTAACTCTGATACAGTCTTTGTTAAAATAAATCTGACACCTATGAACATTCAGCCTGTGCTTTGGCTAGGTACTCCAATTTCCTCCCACACACCAAAAACATACAGACAGGTTATTTGGCTTCTAATAAAATTGATCATAGTGCATGTGTTAAAGTGGTAGAGCCCTTGTACGATCCAGTGGGGCAGGCATTAATGTCAGTGATGTAAACATCTTGTATCGCACTATTGTTTGCAAGGTTGCTTTACGCCATAATTCATTTTTTTGTTTGTTGCTTTAGAACTTATTTTTTACATTCTTGGTGTATTTAATTGATTTACTCCTCCTGCAAGAAAGTTCTGCCACAGGGGTAGAAACTGCTCAATATAGTTTGTCCTGAATGTACATGCAGCTTGGCTAAGATATGGCCTTTGAGAGCAATGATATACAAGAAAGGTTGTTGTTTTTTGATTGGCACATAGTAATACGCTGTACTAATATTTATGTCTTTACCATACTACTACCCTTTTTGTTGCACAGCACAAAGACTATACATCAGTCCTGGCCCCAGAGGAGCTTACATTATTAAATCCCTTTCACTAGGGTCAATTTTATCAGGAACAAATTATTTTTCTTGTATTTTTGGAGTGTAGTAGAAAACCGTAAGTCCTAGAGGAAAACAATGCGAATGACTCAAGTGGAGAATATACAGACTTCTTGTTGGCAGTGCATTGATTTGAATCTATGTATCCAAAACTTGCTCAGAAAATGCATCCTGTTCAAATGCCCTTAGTAATAAAATAACATCACAAAAGTACTCATTTTAAAGATATTTTCCTAATAAACATATGACATTTAAATTGAAATTATTGTAAAAATTAAAAAGGAACATGATAGTTCCTTCATTTAGAAAGTAAGAAGTACTAATCCATAGGCTATTTGTTTAGAAGCAATGGCATATTACAGGAAGAACCAACTACATGGTGGGAGGGGGTGTTATGCTGTAGCATCTTGGTGATACCAATGACACGTGGGGGTTACCTGCACAAATGAGAAGGGTTCAATAAGGAAAGTATCCCAAGGGGATTGTGCACAAATCTCATGAATTTGTACATTGGATATTGTACATTGGATACAGTATATTGCAAGACAAGCTGCACATGTCTGTAAGGCAGGAATGTATACATGCATCGCTAAACAATACCGGGAGCACTGATATTTCCTATAGATGATACACCCTGCATGGACTGGCATTAATTAAGCACCATGTGCACAATGTAATGTAATTAAAAGCAATTATGATGTCAAGAAACATGACATATCGCTTCTAGATATTCTTAGCAGCCAAATGTACAACATGCATTACAGAGGAATCAAGCATCATTTAATGTATGGTGTCTAGTGGTTATAAAAAAAACAAATTGCTTTGGACAGCTAATGTCTGTTAATTATGTGATTGCAGATGGGCAGAGAAATCAAAGTGCCTATTGTGAGCAGTATCTTTATCCATCCTAACTCCTCACATGGGTTCCACTTGCTGCTTTTTTGCCATGTTAATCTGTAGCATTATAGTAGGTGGAAAAAGAAACAATAGGGGTCATTTACCAACAAAATGGATAAAACAGAGAGTGTACACTTGTTTTCTGCACTTGTATATGGGTATTAATGCATCTATCCTGTTTCTGATAAATGATGGCTTTGTTAATTGATGCTGGGGACCCCTGGAGTTATGCCTCCCTGGAACTGGCAGGGGGGTTGCACCTATAAATTCACCTAATTTGCGCCCCAATGAATCTGATGCAAATGTTTTGAACATGTGATTTGTAAGTGACGCATACCCTCACTATCACAATGCTAGATGCAACTTACTCCCAATTGGTGTCAAACACAAGAGTCATTGTGTTCGTTTTGTGACACATCAAGCACAATTCCGAAGGCCATAACTATGTTTGTAAATGACTCCTAATCAAATACCAGCATTAGAAAATCAACACAAAAATAATGACTAAAAATGGCAGCTACCTTTATCTGTACTAGTAGAAACTAGCACTGAACAAACCAGTTCCCTGAATAATAATGTGCTGCCATTCAAAGAAATGTTCCGTCAGAGCTGTTTGAGAGCACATCATTTACCTGCACACACTGTTTTTATCAAAGTGCGGACAGAGGTTTATAAAGTGTCACACAGCCGAGAAAAATTAGCGGTAACTGATCCAAAGGCTGGATCTTTAAACCAGAGTGATTAAACAGATGCATTTGAACCTAATGTGTGGATTCCCAGGAGTATAATATTGGATATTAGTGATTTCAGTGTCATCAATAAAATGGAAAGCTGCAACTAAACCAGAATCAGTGATTGTGGCTTCCTAATGTGGCTTAACCCCCTAGGGACCTTGCCATGAAACGTTCTGGTTGACTGACTGCTGTCACTTCTATATGGAAGTCTCCAAAAGAATTAAGCAGACATATGTGTTTTTGAATTTGCTCTGTCCTTATTCACATACTTTTGGTATTTTATGCATGATTCATGAGTACAAGTATGCCTAAGTACAATAAGCTATACCAACCATTCAGATATCTGCTTTAAATTTTTTAATTACTCTAGATCAGGGCTGTCCAACTGATGGCCTCTTGTGTGGCCCCCCACATGAAAGTCTGCCTTCTAAGAAACAAATGTGACAAAAAGTGCAGACAGTGCGTGACATGAAAACATTTGTTACCAGTCACTACCTGCTTCTATATATAGGCACACAATAAAAAAAAATAAGCCAATCTAATGCGATTAATACACAACTCTGTTGATATGTACTCAAAGTTCCTGTATGAGACAACTGGGATTTCTGTTTGATTCTAGTAAAGTTTAAAGGCACTTTAATCACATGGTGCTTAAGCTTAGTAAACTTCTTACTTATCACAATTTCTTTATTAGGACTTTTACACAGGTGTTTCTGCCCACGTTCCCCTTGTAGCGGATGTGTACTGCCACAGGGGAACGCAAGAATAAAAAAAACAGCCGTTTTTTAAAATTACTTTGTAATCACAGAGGCACAGACAAGTTTCAAATGCAGGTGGAACACAACTTGGTGCAGCTTGTAAGAGCCCTTAGAGAAGCAGACACTGGATTATTTGCTTGTCAGCAATGATTAACCCCCTTTCATCTGCCAGGTCATCTGTGAAGTTTTAGGGGCAGATTTATTAAGGGTTGAATTGAAAATTCAAATTTGAATTTTCGGAGAAAAAACTCAAATCGTATTTGATCAAATTTGATTAGTGTTTTCAGGTCATTTAAATTAGAAAAAAATTATTTTATCTATACATTCTGATTAGTCGAATTCAGAATTTATGGGAGTTTTAAAAGACTCACATGAGTTCGAAATTCGACTCTTGATAAATGTGCCTCTAAATGTTTGCACGGAAAAATCCAATGCCACATTTTATTATTAGAGTAATCAATTGCCAGCAATGTCTATTACCTTAGTAGGTAAAAAGTTCAGCACATACCCTATTCATTAAAAACATTTATGTTAAAGAATAAAGGTTTTCTGGCCACCTTTATTTAAGAGAAGATTATCTGACACTTTCACACGTCTCACTTTCATTAACAGAAAGTGAAATGCAATAAGCATTACTAATATGTTTTTTACCTGCACAGTTTGCTTTCTGTTGTCATGAACAAGAAATACAAAACATTCCAAAATGATTAGCATATGGGGCCAAAATGATGATTCACCTGGTTGGAATATCTGGGTGTATAATCAGCCAGACATATACTGGACAGAACTAGGGGTAGACATAAGAGAGTTCTGAACAGAACTGTTCTCCTTATGAAACTAGTATAGACGTGATAATGTCACATTTGTTTGCAGCAATTCTAATAACTCTCAGCAACCAATTACCAGGTATAATTTAAAGGTAACTTGTTTGAAATCAACCATCCTATTGGTTGCTTTTTTATTACATTATATCCTAAGCCAGGGGTTATGAAACTGAGGGGTTGGCCCAACCTAGGAAGGCCCAAAGGAGTGACTGACGGTATCCAATCTGAATGTCAGGGTGAAATTTGCAGTTTAATGCATATGTACTATTTTAGATACATTTTAAAGGGATACTGTCATGGGAAAACCTGTTTTTTTTTTTCAAAATGCATCAGTTAATAATGCTGCTCCAGCAGAATTCTGCACTGAAATAAGGGTTGCAACCTTTTGCTAGATTTTTTACCGGCAGGTGGGGGGACGGGTACAAAAAGGGGTGGGTGTGACGTCAAAGGGGGCGGGGTTGCACATAAAAGGACGGGCCACGGTGCGGCCAGGACAAAAACTGAGGAAAAAGATAAGTTTACAGGGGATTGGGGGCAGGCCGAGGGGTCTTTTTAAGGGTATTACAAATTTACCAGCAGCTACATTGCTGGTAAATTTGTAATACTGCCCCGGCCTTGGCAGGTGTTTTAACTGAAATCCATTTTTCAAAAGAGCAAACTGATTTTTTTTATGTTTAATTTTGAAATCTGACATGAGGCTAGACATATTGTCAGTTTCCCAGCTACCCCCAAGCATGTGACTTGTGCTCTGATAAGTTTTAGTCACTCTTTACTGCTGTACTGCAAGTTGGAGTGATATCACCCCCCACCCAGCAGCCTAACAACAGAACAATGGGAAGGTAACCAGATAGCAGCTCCCAGGTAGATCTAAAAACAACACTCAATAGTAAAAGCCAAGTCCCACTGAGACTGATTCAGTTACATTAAGTAGGAGATATAACAGCCTGCCAGAAAGTAGTTCCATCCTAAAGTGCAGACACAAGTCACATGACTGGGACAGCTGGGAAACTGACAATATGTCTAGCCCCATGTCAGATTTCAAAATTTAATATAAAAAAAATCTGTTTGTTCTGAGAATTGGATTTCAGTGCAGAAGTCTGCTGGAGCAGCACTATTAACTGATGCGTTTTGAAAAAAACATGTTTTCCCATGACAGTATCCTTTTAAATATAAGATAATGTTTATTATTTATCCTCAATAGTATCATGAGCAAAAGGGTATATGGGAAAGTGAAGGGCCACAAATGGAGATCTTAAACCCCCAAAAATCCAAAAACCTCCGTTATCATGTCACCCAGACTTGACTTGCCACTTAAAACCAAGGATTGGTTCAAAGGATGGAGGAGGCTTTTCTTATATGTTTTAAGAAAACATCAATCCATAACAATGGGTTATTCTGTGTCATTTACAAAGACCTAGGGAAGAAGTGCAATAGCACTAAGGAAGTACAGGGCTCTCTCTGAATGATGAGTAAGTTAGGGGAGGGGTATGGGGCATATGAATACATTTCTGTTGAACACAGGCAGCACTGTATTCATTGGGCATTTTGAATAGGTTGTTACATTACTGTTTAGCATTATATAGAGAGTGAGACAATTTGCAATTGGTTTTCATTTTTTATTTTTTTCTTATTCAGCTTTTCCAATCTGGTTGCTATGGTCCAAATTACTCTAGCAACCATGCACTTGAATGAGAGACTGGAATATTAATAGGAGAAAGCCTGAGTACAAAGATGAGTAATACAAAGTAGCTATAACAATAAATAGGTAGCCTTACACAGCTTTTGTTTTTTTTTAGATACTGTTAGTGACCCCCACCTGAAAGCTGGAAAATAATTCAAAAACTATAAAAAAAAAAAAATACTATACAAATGAGGAAGGATGAGACAGGGCATAGGTAGTAGCACTAAAAGGTGCACTGGAAATAATGCTTCAAGAATAGTTGAGCAGATGTTTGGTGGCCTCCTGCTCCAGTGGGGGACACAAGCCCATAGGATTGTATAAGCATTGTGCTTATTGTAGCAGTAGGAACTAGTTATCTTTAGCTATAGATATTTAAAGATTAAAAAACCCTGTGGCATAATAAGGTACTTCTCATCACTGAATTAATCAATACAGTACGGTATGAGGTATTTTTGAGGTATTTGGCATCATTTCCAAAGACCCTGGAAAGAAGTGCAAGAGCACTAAGGGGTGCAAGAATGTCTCCCAAAGGGCTCATGCAAAGAACTGGGGCTGTGATCTGCACTCCATAGCTTGCCCACCTGAATGATGGGAAAGTCGAGGATGGGTAGG
The DNA here is from genome assembly GCA_038501925.1 of Xenopus petersii. NCBI lineage: Eukaryota > Metazoa > Chordata > Amphibia > Anura > Pipidae > Xenopus > Xenopus petersii. Next base: position 44,171,799 of record CM076677.1, read on the forward strand.
GGGGACACCTAAGTGCTACCCCACCTGCCTCTCATAAATAGTAAAGTTGGGCTGAAAAAAGACCAAAATGCTTCAAGTTCATCCCCTCCAAATGAATCTCTGTGCACACACATACACACACTCACACCAACCCCTTCATACACTCACATAAACTACAATATATATATACCAATATCAATTAACTATAGAATTTAGTATCACAATAGCCTTTGATATTATGTCTGTCCAAAAAATCATCCAAGCCATTCTTAAAGGCATTAACTGAATCAGCCATCACAACATCACCCGGCAGTGCATTCCACAACCTCACTGTTCTCTGTGAAGAACCCCCTACACTGCTTCAAATGATTCCATCTATGGGAAAAAAAAATATACAGCATTGTCAAATTTATGCTGTATTCATGGGGCAGCCACAGGTGTTTGTGGTTCGAGACAGAGCTCAGAGATCTGTGGTTATTAAACTAGGCCAGAATCTTGGCCCCTTTTCTGCACTTTAGGGTTGGACAGAAAGTGGAATTCTATGAATTTTTAGAATTCAAACTTTCATAAATAACCCCCATAAAGTGAACCTGTCACCCAGACATAAAAAGCTGTATAATAAAAGTTATTTTCATATTAAACATACTAAAATTCCTTTTTGCATTAAAACATCCATACCTGTTATAAATACATTTAAAGATTTCAGCTGTCAATTTTATATTGCCTGCCCTCCCCATGCCCTAGGCTTAGAAGCAGGGCAGGCAATTACTTTCACTTTCTATCTTGCATTTCCTATGTCACTGCCCTCCTCACATTCACCATTCCTGCTCACAGTCTATAATTATATAGCTAGTGTAAAGGCACGGGCATCAAGTTTCCCATTCTGGCACATAAACAAGATTTTAAAGGTGTTGCAAACCTTATCTTAATAACAGTGTCCACAAAATGGCTGCTGCCTGCTTGCTGTTGTTGTGAATTTCAAGGCAGGTGGCAACAAAGCTTTAAATAATTTATATAATGTAAGAAAAGTTTATTTTGCTTAACAATCACAATAGATAAGATTTGAAATTATTTCTTAGGGTGACAGGTCCCCTTTAAGTGAGAGGCACAAGAACATAGTGATTTGAGTGATACTGAGCCAAAGCTTGTTCTCTTAATCTGCCTTAAATAAATATACCCTTTACTACAGTGTTGTGCAGTTTGTATCAGTTCAAGAACACTGGCACCTGAGGAAGGATCAGATAGATCCGAAACATATAGTGCTACCAAATAAAGAATCACTTGATTGATGATACTGGTCCTCCAGAGTGGTGATTTTGGTTGTATCAGTTCAAGCACTGCCTTTCAGACGAATCTAGAATAGCAAATAGGCATCCCACCTTGTGTGGCCTTTAGGCTGAGCCTCCCCTTACCAGTGTTCCGAGCCCCCTGTTTGGGAACCACACGTTAGTGTATGATGTGAAAGAGGTATGTTGGAATCAGCATATCTCAAGAATCAGACTAATGGTGTGTTATTTTTTGGTATTGAAAATATATGCATGAGCCAGCTAGTGTTATAATATTGAAATACTGGAGGGATACCCCAGCCACCTGCTTCTCATTTCTTGAAAAATGTATAACAAATCATGTAAGCTGTCGCCTCTATTGTAAAACAGTTACAATTGTTTGTATAATGTAAATGATCAGCTCACTATACCTGCTGCAAGATCTCCCCTATCTCCACTGCAGTTCTAGCTGAGGCAGGCATCTTGGATTTCACTGGCTCCTCCTACCTATATCTTCTCAGCCAACTGTATCTCTGAAATCTCGCCCATGCTCAGTTGAAATTCCTTGGTTGCTTATCAAACCTTCTAAGCTAATTTTAAATCAGCCAAACCTCTGTGTTAGCTGCTGTTCAGTAGTGCTGCTACCTTCTGGGAGTTAGCGTGTGCCCTATATTTGTATAATAACATCACCAACAGGGGACAAGATAGGGAAATCTCGTGATACTTCTAGTGGAGGAGTTTACTAAAACAAGGCATTCTGGGTAGAATACTCAAGGCAATGCTACCCTCTGAGCATGCTCTTAAAATTTGCATGTTACAGTCTCTGTTATAGTCTTAGTATGGACTCCCTCGGTGAAGGAACCCATTTGACAAAGTAAGGGATTTTTTTAAAACCTGCAATTTTTTTCAAAACACTATATATGTAGTTTGATTAAACGTGTTTAGGTTGTACTGGTCAGATTATTACTATGTGTTTGATTTTGGCTGTAATAGGTGCCCTTTAATAAGGATTTGGTCATCTCTTAATTGCATTAAAGTAATGCTGATTATACATAAAATTTGATTCCTGTCTCTGCTGGGAAGTACAGAAAAACATAATGAACTCCCACACTTATGTTCTTTCAGTCCAAGTCAGGATACTATTCTGAAATGATCACTCCTCCACTAAAAGCTCCATCTGCCTTGTGTCTGAGCGTAAAGGTACACAGCAATCTCTCCCTTGCAGAAATAACAGGAAACAATTTGTTCCTTGTTTAGTTTTCTCCGATTATTTATCCAGCAGCAGTGTTACTATAGTGTTAATAGCAATGTAGGAACAAATCTTTAGATGTTTTATAACCATTCAGCAGAATAGACAACAAGCATGGGAACAAATTGTTGAGTTTAAGCTTCCCAATTGTGTCAAGATGTCAAGAAGAAATGATGGGTTATCACTTGAGGAAGGGCAGCTGTTGTCCCAAATTTTTTAATCATAACCCGCGTGTCTTGAGCACTTTGATAAACCTGGGAACACCCCAGTTTAGATACAGGTATTGACATTAAATTTTTTCTTCAGTATACTTGTAACTGGTGGTGGAGCAGGCCAGTACCAATACCTTTTTCCCCAAACAACTCATTTTTGCAAGAAGAAATGACTGCAAGCTGTGGGGTTTCATTAACTGTACAAGCCTAAATAAATCACTCCTGAAATATGCCTACTGTTTACTTATGTTATCATGCTTCTTTAATTACCAGGGTTTTAGCCTCAGCACTATTGTTGGTCATGGAAACCAGGCTTTACACAAAGTTCAACTATTGAGCAGGGCCCACTTTACCTCCTGTACCCGTCACTTTTTATATGTAATTTGTATTTGATAAAACCCTTCCATTGTAAACACTGTATAATATGCTGGCACTCAATTATGTGTTGCTAATATCTGTTCATTTTAAGTGTATTTAAAAACCTTAGTGGTCAGCATGCCAGTAAGTCAGTGATGGAAGAACCATTGGTTGTTGATGAACCTTTAGAAACTGGGAGCACATAGCAAATCTTTTAAAATTCAGCAGTTGTGAAAATTGTAATAGCAATTACCATCATTATATATTGTGACCAAAGTCAAAAGAGAACAAAGAGGTTAATCATTACCTCACACCCAGGCTGGTGCTCCTCTTAGCTAAAAAAATGCACTCGCCTGGCTACTACTCTAGTGAGTGCTGCACTGTCATCTTCTTGATTATCCCAGGTTCCCGTATGGCTAGTCTGTGCATCTGCAACAATGTAAAACCAAAACTAAAATTAGAAAATGGGGGGCTGTGGGTGCACACCTGAGGCCAATTTCAAAACGTTTAGAGCCCTGTCTAAATGATTCAAGTAAAAATGCAAGTGCATGTAATTTTGAAACAGGGTTTTTTTTGTTACAAAGTTATGATCATAATATTGATAAGCCACCATACCGCGTGAAGGTAAAACCCCACATGGTGGTCCCTAACTTATTAACCTCTAATCATAGTAAAAAAGGAATTTTACCTCTGTTTAGTAACAATTCTTTATTGCCTGCTTTTTTACTAATACAGAAAACAAATACAATTTGTTTAAGTCCTCCATTGAGAAAAAACAGAATGAATGTAAACCTAATTTCTCTCAACAATGTATTTAGCAAAAATACCACTTGTAATACCACTTGTCCTGTCACATATGCAAAAAACAGCAATGCAGAGAATAATTTCATACCTTATTTATTACTCTCCAAAATAAACTTTTTAAACTTTAAAGGAACAGTTCAGTGTAAAAATAAAAACTGGGTAAATAGATAGGCTGTGCAAAATAAGAAAAATTCTAATATAGTTAGTTAGGGAAAATGTAAAATCATTTTTATTTTGCACAGTTTATCCAGTTTTTATTTTTACACTGAACAATTCCTTTAATTAGTCAAGCTGACTGCAAACCTATCATGGAGTAGGGATTAAACCCAATTTACTTTAAGTCCAGTGTACACAGCTAATGGACTTTTCTAGGAGGAAACTTTCTGTAGCATGCTGCAACAGACATTGCTGATACGGAAAACTTTCACTTTTGATTTTAAGCAACCTCAACTATAATTAAAATGAATTTTATAAGCTGCAATCCTCTTTTTAAATATAGCCTCACTTCTGTGGATTTGTATGAATAGCCTGCACGATACTGTATATATCCTCTGTAAGAGGTGCCACGTTTAGAAAGCCTTACTGGAAGAGGTCAGTGTATTTTAAGACTGTACAGGGAAAAGCTGCAAAACTATTTCCTTGCACCTTACATGCAGATTTTCTTATGGCTCCACTCCACCTATCTGTTTATTTTTCTCATTAATATATCATTTCTTTTCACAAATTGTTCAGGATGCAATAGTTTTTTTCCCAGATATGGGGGCTCGATATCTCTTTATTGTGAATTTATTGAAACTGCTGTGACAAGGCATTGGATTGGGTAGAACTGACATCCTGTCAAATTTCTTTTAAAGCTGAATAAAATAAGTCACAGCGAGGAATTCAGATAACCTTTCTGGTTTAGCAACTTCTTGTTCACGCCACATACTTTACATACAAAATCGAAGTCATTGGGACTGAAGAAAAGTAGGTTACATATGCTCCATGGGATCCATTATCCGGAAACCCGTTTTACGGAAAGGCCGTCTCCCATAGACTCCATTTTATCTAAATAATCCACATTTTTAAATCCGATTTGCTTTTTCTCTATAATACTAACACAGTACCTTGTACTTGATCAAAACTAAGATATAATTAACCCGTATTAATAACAGAACCAGCCCATTGGGCTTATTTAATGCTTTCATGATGTTCTAGTAGACTTAAAGTATGAAGATCCAAATTACAGAAAGATCCATTATCCAGAAAGCCCCAAGTCCCGAGCATTCTGGATAATAGGTCCCATACCTATTCTACATTTCTACTTATTTGTCCTAGAACATCAAAGCTAATATATGCACAAAATAAAATTTAACTGGCAATCTCAATACTTTTTAATGGAGAAGAAAAGTTTCAATCAATGGGCATTTCAGTTCTTAGGAAGAAAAATGCAGTACAGAAATACATACTGGAACCTCTATGGAAGTAAGAAACCCATTTCTCTGAAAAGGTGGGTCTACATTTGGTACATATTGGGAAATAAAATATACAATGTATGGGAACAATTAGGAATGTACTGAGTCCAAAAATGTATTTATTAAAGTAATAAATATTTAATGCAGTGTTGCCCTGCTCTAGTAAGGGCAGAGATCCATGGGAAGAATCGGGGAGATTTAGTCGCCCAGCGACTAATCTCCCTGAAAAGCCTTCCTGCTGACTAGAATCTAAATCGCCGGCGGGATGGCACTCGAAGCGCTTCGTTTTCCGAAGTCACCTGACGAGGAAACTTTGGGCGACTCTGGAAAACGAAGCGCTCCGAATGCTATCCTGCCGGCGATTTAGATTCTAGCCGGCGAAAAGGCTTTTTGGGGAGATTAGTCGCCCAAACAAGAGGCGATTAGTCGCCGGGCGACTAAATCTCCCTGAAATGTTCCTGTGTGTCTCTGCCCTTAAACTGGTGTGTTTGCTTCAGAAACACTACTATTGTTTATATAAATAAGCTGCTGTGTAGCCATGGGGGCAGCTATTCAAAGGAGAAAAGCCTCAAGGTACACAGCAGATAAGCTCTGTAGAACATAATGTTATCTGTTATCCACTATTTATCCTGTGCCTTTTTTTTCCTTTCTGCCAATGCTACTCAGCAGCTTGTTTATATGAACTATAGTAGTGTTTCTGAAGCAAACAGATCAGTTTTACCAGTGCAGGGCAACATTACATGATATTTTCATCACTTTAAAACACTTTCATTTTTTTGGTGTTACTGTTCCTTTAAGTGCTCCTTTAAGTACTCTCTTCTAGTGGAGAGTCAAGAAACAGCACCTATACACCTGATGGAACTGGTAACCAAAAATAGGATTCCAATAATTCCTTTTTGGAATACTATTAGTAATTATTATTTACTGATAGGAATATGGTGTTTTTGTAACTATTTGTTGTCTCTTCAGTTTGATGGGCACAAAGGCTGACCATGGTACTAATATTTAATATACACTTTTATTAATTTTATCTCCCATTTCTGTCACTTTTATTTGTTTAAATCTCCTATTAAACTTAAAATATGGGGTGCAGAAGGCGCATAGGATGCTGCCATGAGGAACTAGGAGAGAACTGTGTAGTCCTTAGGTTCTAGTTCTCCCCGAACTTGCTCTAATTCTTGGAGACAGGGACCCTCGTTTGCTGTGAAGACCCTTGCTCTTTAGAGCCTTCTAGTCTAGGAGTTGGGAATAATAGGTCTATTGTTAACTCTGTAGATGGATAGACATTAGACTCTGGATTTCTTGTAGAACCTATTGGCCTTGGGTTTTTTGGATTTTTGGGAGCCCTTAACTTTTAATGGAGGATTCAACTAACTGCACCCGGCGCTGAGCTTGTTTTTGCATTGCATTGATTTTTTTTTTTGTACTTTAGACTGTCAGAAAGCACAAGCTCGAGCTTTCAAAAATAAATATCTGCCTATTTATTGTATTAAGAGAATACCTGTTGCTACCATTAATAAAACCTACATAAGTTACAAATCACTAGTTCCTATGACTCATTTCTATACATTGAATTTGAGAGTTAAAGATCAGCTTCCACAACACCAAGAAGGCCAAGCTGAGGAATAGCCATAATGTAACTGGTTCAACTGGGAGATGAAAAGGAATTCATCAGACCTTTCCCTTCTACTTGTAACAATAGTTTTGATTTTGTTATAAGCATTCAACATCATGGTTCCAGCAGCATTATAATTGGGAACAAACAAGAGCTAATCGCACCCTCCCCTGGGTCTCTATGCCTAAGTTACATTTCATTCAGGTGCAATGCATCCTGATCCAGACAAGTCATTGATGATTGGTGTTCTCTGATGTAATCATCACGAAGTTGTGGCTTGAGGTAAAAGATGTAAAAGGGCAATATTTACTGATAAATACATTCCAGTTTGGTAAGATTCTTTAATAGGCAACTTAATATGATATAAACTATATGTTGCTTAAATATTTATTTTGAAGGTATAGTTTTCCTTTAAGTTTGAAACACCACGTGCTGATGATAGGTGGGTACTCACAAACGTTTCAAATCAAATTCAGCATATATCAAAAGAGAACGGAAATGGAATGGCTTCCCGATGGAATCCTTGCTGCAGATAGATGTGGAACACAATAATATGCCTTAGGCATAGAGGCAGGGCAGGCAATTACTTTCCATTCAGCACTTCCTAAGTAACTGCTCGCCCCACATTCCCCCGTTCTTTTAACCATTTAATTGTGTAGCCAGGGCATGGGGATGGACATCAGGTCCCCCATTCTGGTGAACAAACAAGATTCTGAGATGATGCAAGGCTTGTCTTAAAGGAGAAGGAAACCCCCTGGTCTCGAAACCCCTCCCCTGTGTTGCCCCCCTCCCTCCTACCCCCTGGCCTACCTGTCCCCCTGAGCAAATGCCCCTAACTTGTTACTCACCCCTCTGCGCAGGTCCTGTCCACGGAGTTCACAGTCAGCATCTTCTCCCACGCACGTCTTCTTCCTGCGTTGACCAGCGTCTTCTGGCGCATGCGCAGTAGGAACAGTTACCGGTACGGATCTACTGCGCATGCACCTAATGTCACAAAGTTTTCAGATTTCACTTTGTGACATTCGGCGCATGGGAGGGGAGGAGGGATTTTGCGCCCAGGGGGTTTCCTTCTCCTTTAATAAGTGTCCTCAAAATGGCTCCTGCCTGCTTGCTATAATTATGAACTCCCAGACTGAAGGAAACAAGATTCAAATAATTTATACACTATAATGAAAGTTCATTTTTCATGACTAACGTGATAAAACAGGATTTGGAATATTTTTTTTAGGTGACAGGTCCCCTTTAATTCTTGTAGATACTGGACTTCTGTTGAAACATTGGGAGGGCATAGCAGACATCTAATACTTAGGGGTAGATTTACATAGGGTTAATTAACCCTCGACATTCGACCATCTAAGTTAAATCCTTTGACTTCGAATATCGAAGTCGAAGGATTTAGCGCAAATAGTTTGATCAAACGAAAAATCATTCATTCGGCGCATCACTCGATCGAATGATTAAATCCTTTGAATCGTTCGATTTGAAGGATTATAATCCATTGATCGAACGATTTTTCTTCTACCCAAAAAAGCTACCAAAGCCTATGGGGACCTTCCCCATAGGCTAACATTGACTTCGGTAGCTTTTAGGTGGCAAACTAGGGGGTCAAAGTTTTTTCTTAAAGAGACAGTACCATCAAATGGTCAAACGATTTTTAGTTTGAATCGTTTGAATTGAAGTCGAAGGTCGAAGTAGCCCATTCGATGGTTGAAGTAACCAAAAAAAATTCGAAATTCTAGGGTTTTTTCCTCTATTCCTTCACTCTAGCTAAGTAAATGGGCCCCTAAATAAAAGTTTTATTTACCATTGTACAACTATGAGTGATCGTTCCACCACTTACTACTAGCAGCTTCCCACTGTGTAACACTGACCTACACGTCTCTACCTGCGACTCCCACTAGGCGGCTACGTGAGGCGTCACTGCGCTTAGGTGTAGCCGTGACGTCCCTATCTCGCGTGATGAGACTGGCCGGGTCGGGATTTTGTGGGAGACCGGAGGCAAGGAGCTTGCAATTAACAGCTTTGCGGGACTGGTAAGTAGCGACAAGCAGCGCTGTTGGCCAGTCTGCACTTGCTCGGATTAGCTGCTAGTCAACTGCAGACGTTGCCAGTGAATTGTGAATCCCCATGCGGCTCTACCGGGGCTATAACTGCTTTGACTAGACGAGCTGTGCAGAGACATGTTTAGGGTAAAGAAGACGCAGTCACCTTAGCAACCGCCCTCCATTCCATCGTCTGCAGCTCACTGACGGGAGGAGGGGCGGAAACCCCATTACCTGCAGCACTGCCCCCCCCACATAAATAAACCCACCGGTCCCGGCGCTACGCCCTCCCTCCGTCCTGCCCAGAGTTCACCGCAGGCAACGGAGCGAATTCTCGTTTAAGCAGAGTTGGGGGAGGGAATTTGATGTGCTATTGTAACATTCAATCTTTGTGTCCGTCTTCGGGGAAACATTTAGCCTGCACCACCGGAGGAAGATCCATTCATTTTATTCTACCCCTACACATACACAAGCTGTGCGAGTAATGGCAATCCTAGTGTCTCACCTTCTTTCTGTATTCACCTGTCAGGATCCATGTTCTGTCAATGATGCCAGGGACACTTTGTATCTCTGTACCCCTGTCTCCTATTCACAAATGGAATAAATCACTGGCAGACTGACAGACACACAATGGCAGACACACCTGCACATTGCAAAAAATACCCCCTCTGACTTGGAAATCCTGTTTGTTCCATTTTCCAGTCAACAATTTAAACTGGTATAATTACCCTTATCTTGTATCTGGTAAAGCCACACTCTGCATTTTGGGGAGATTTGGTTGCCTGGCGACCAATCTCCCTAAAGGCCTTCCCTGACGCTGCGCCGGCTACAATGATAAAACGCTGGTGCAGATTCAGGGAAGTCACGAGGAAACTTCAGGCGACTTCCGAAAACAAATCGCCCTTGTGATTAGCGCCGGCGTTTTTTTATTTTAGCCACCACAGAGTCAGGGAAGGCGTTTGGGGAGACTGGTCGCCGCAAAGGCAAGGCGATTAGTGTGGCCCTAACCCTTAGGTATCAGAGACCCTTGCAGCCATCCGGTGCGATAACTTAGAAAATCCAAAAATTGGGTAATGACACCATAAGGGGCAGGATGGTTCTGCTGCAATCCTGCCCCTTATGGTATCATTACCCAATTTTGGATTTACTAAGTTCCATTTTCCACTTGTGTTTAATGTAGGGATGCGCCTAACCCACTGTTTTTGATTCGGCCGAACCCCGAATCCCTAGCCAAAGATTTGGCTGAATCCTAATTTGCATATGCAAATTAGGGGTTGGAAGGGGGGGAACATTTTTACTTCCTTGTTTTGTGACAAAAAGTCACGCAATTTCCCTCCCCGACCCTAATTTGCATATGCATATTAGGATTTGGTTCGGTCGGGCAGAAGGATTCGGCTGAATCCGAATGCTACTGAAAAAGGCCGAATCCTGGATTTGGTGCATCCCTAGTTTAATGTCCAACTAATCTCGTATCCTAGATTTATCCCTATTAACAACATCAGTCTGAGTGGTAGACTTGGGGCTGTAGTAAGGCTGACATGATGTCTACTCTTACTCCTCTGTTATTAGCAGAGAAAAGGCCAAATAAGCTGTAACAACCAAGTGCCAGGCAGGCTGTATGCAGTCACATCGCTGCGCAGTATGTTGGCACTATATAAATACATTTTAATAATGGTTATTAGGGGACACCTTGTTCTTTCCTTGTCCTGAGATATGGCGTGTGTTTTGTGTGCTGCATGCAGAGAAAGTGAAGGCATCAGTCAGTTGCAACTAGGGTTGCCACCTGGCCGGTATTTTCCCAGCCTGGCCCGTAAAAATGTTGCTTGATGCCAATGTTATTTATAGGGAAAAACCACAAAAATATCAGGCCGCTATTTTATTCCAGAAAAGGTGGCAACCCTTATTTGCAACCCTGTTTGGGATTACCACGATGATCAGCTGGAACCTGGCCACCATCTCCTGTATCATTGGCATCTCTCAGAACCAGCAATCCAACACATAGGGTAAGGAGAGCTGATATGAAAAATACTAGCTTGGCATAACGTATTCTTCACATATTTCCCAATGGTAAGAGAAATTAACATTTTGCCTTTTAATCCTGTGATTTCCTACTTTCCCCTCCTCCGTGTTTCCTCTTCCAGCCAGATAATTGGTATAAATAGAAATAAATGTGCAAGGTACAGTCAGGCTGACAGCCAGACACTCGCTATGTTGGTCTCGATCTCATCTCTGTGGAGCGGAGCTGAAGAAAACAGCAGGGCCGTGTCTCAATACATTGTATGTGGAAATTATTTTTTTTTCTTCTTGCCATACTTTTCTGATATTTTCTGGAGAATGCACAGTTTAGAAAAGGGGCAATGTTTTTATTTTTAATAGATTAAGCCATATCTATGTCTATGGGAAAATAGAAAGCAGAATTGTATAATTTTAGAAATATAACATACCAAGCTGTGTTTTAAGTTTCAAATGAAAGTTAAAATTACTTTAAATCATGTGGGTTTTAATGGTGTGTTTCTGGTTATTAAATGTCTTTATATTTAATATTTATATACAGAAAGCATGTTCAGCAAAACCAATCATTTTGGTGAAATGCATTGAAGTCTATGGACGACAATTTTTTTTATTCATTAGAGTCTATGGGGTCATTTTCAAGGCAAAACTTGGTAAATAATTATGCTCATCACTGTTATGTAATATGCATCAGACTCAGATTGTGAACTCGTATTCAGCACAAGTATTTCATTTGTCATCTTATTTTACTGTCATAATGCAGATTAATATATATATATATATATAGAGAGAGAGAGAGTGTATGTGTGTATGTTTATACATATTAATTTAACAGCACCAAATGTTATGGAGCTTACAATTGTTTTTGTAACTCCTGTCGTTTTAAAAGAACAGGGGTTCTGTCAAGTTTTTTTTCCTGTGAAATCAGTATTCATAGAAACAGATCATTTCAATATTAGTAGAGCAGCTGTCATATTAGTGGAGCAGTTGCTCCCTGACAGCTGCTCTGCTTTGCAATATATTTTAGAACTGCATTTAGAGGAACAGGCATTTGCAGTTACATGTTGTTCATGTGTAAAATATGTAGTTTTTTTTTGCTTTTATTTTTTGGTTTATGACATGTATTGTAGTGCAAAGGCATAAGCCATTCCTGCGTATGATACCCAAATTTATTTAACCCCCTTAGGATATTCACTAATCTGAAACATTTTACCACCTCAGCATTTTGTAGCTCTGTGGACACTGTTTAACTCTTCAAATTGCTCCTCTGTTAGCTTTACATTGAAAGTGCCTGGTGCGGTTCAATATCACTTGGTGTTTTGGAGCGATAATCGCATTTTGAAATGCATTCAAAATTGCTTGTAGACACAGTATAGCATATTGGTTTAATGAGAACCTGTATAATTTTTTAAGGGATAACTGAATTTAGTTTTCTTCCAAATAGTTCTGTATGCAAGGTTATTTCTAACTGCTGAATGCACATAGCATCCAAAGTTAACTGCAAATGTTGGTTGTAAACTTCTACATTTCATTACACTAAATGGCAGTGTGTTGGGAGTTTCCTTAAATGAGAAGGCTCTAGGGGTTTTTGTAGATAAGTTGTCTAATTCCGGGCAGTGTCATTCTGTGGCTACTAAAGCAAATAAAGTTCTGGCTTGCATAAAAAAGGGCATTAACTCAAGGGATGAAAACATTATTATGCCTCTTTATAGGTCCCTGGTAAGGCCACACCTGGAGTATGCAGTGCAGTTTTGGACTCCAGTCCTTAAAGGGATCCTGTCATCTGAAAACATGTTTTTTCCAAAACGCATCAGTTAATAGTGCTACTCCAGAAGAATTCTGCACTGAAATCCATTTCTCAAAAGAGCAAACACATTTTTTTATATATTCAATTTTGAAATCTGACATGGGGCTAGACATTTTGTCAATTTCCCAGCTGCCCCTGGTCATGTGACTCGTGCCTGCACTTTAGGAGAGAAATGCTTTCTGGCAGGCTGCTGTTTTTCCTTCTCAATGTAACTGAATGTGTCTCAGTGAGACATGGGTTTTTACTATTAAGTGTTGTTTTAGATCTACCAGGCAGCTGTCATCTTGTGTTAGGGAGCTGCTATCTGGTTATGAAGGGAGGGGGTGATATCACTCCAACTTGCAGTACAGCAGTAAAGAGTGATTGAAGTTTATCAGAGCACAAGTCACATGACTTGGGGCAGCTGTGAAATTGACAATATGTCTAGCACCATGTAAGATTTCAAAATTGAATATAAAAAAAAATCTGTTTGCTCTTTTGAGAAATTGATTTCAGTGCAGAATTCTGCTGGAGCAGCACTATTAACTAATTCATTTTGATTTTTTTTTCCCCATGACAGTATCCCTTTAAGAGGGATATAAATGAGCTGGAGAGAGTGCAGAGACGTGCAACTAAATTGGTTAGAAGGATGGAAGACTAAAATTATGAGGGGAGACTCTCAAGGTTGGGGTTGTTTTCTTGAGGAGGTTATAGACAAATGGCAGGGGACCTTTTTACCCATAAAGAGGATCACCATACCAGAGGCCACCCCTTTAGACTAGAAGAAAAGAACTTTCATTTGAAGCAACGTAGGTGGTTCTTCACAGTCAGGACAGTGAGGTTGTGGAATGCACTGCCGGGTGATGTTGTGATGCTGATTCAGTTAATGCCTTTAAGAATGGCTTGGATGATTTCTTGGACAGACATAATATCAAAGGCGATTGTGATACTAAGCTCTATAGTTAGTATAGGTATGGGTATATAGAATTTATGTGAAAGTAGGGAGGGGTGTGTATATGGATGCTGGATTTTCATTTGGAGGGGTTGAACTTGATGGACTTTGTCTTTTTTCAACCCAATTTAACTATGTAACACCTGTAGTGCCCCCCCCGCCAAGCACTAAAGATTAAAATGAGTGAGTTTGACTTGTCTTGTTGTGCTATATTGCAATGTATTGGAGAATAAGTTGGTGCTGTATGATATGAAAATGTGCATGTTGATAATATTAAGCAACTCAGACCCTCATAGTTGACATCACTAATGGGAACAAAGCCTGTCTCTCTAGGGATGTTGCTGTCCCAGCTTGTCAGACCTACTCATGTGGTCTGGCTAATGCCACATCCGTTTAGCAGAAGGGATGGAGGATGTTGATAAACCAGTCACTGAGTGGTGGCTGCTGTGTGGCTCACTAAGTGCTAAGCTTATGAATATATCAGCCTGTCCTATAACAGTATGGAAGTCTGGGTTCCGCTTAGTAACAATTCAGTATATACTGTGAGACTGGAAAAATATTACATGCTGTCCCTGTATGGTGTTGTGTCACTGGTCATTACATTTCCATACTAAGAGGGATGATCCACTCCAGAATATATTTTCAGATTATTTATTTCATATTTTTGTTTTAATTTACAATTTATTTCCTTTCAGACTGGAGGCAATAAGCAAACAATGAATGAACATCTACACGTCTCCAGTCATGGACAGATACAGGTGCAACAACTGTTTGAAGAGAACAGCAACAAAAGAACTGTTCTGACAACACAACCAAATGGGCATACAGCTGTTGGCAAATCTACTTTACCTGTTGTTACAGAGAGGCAGCTTGAAAGCACTCATAGGAGACAAGGAAGCTCTAGCTCTTTAAAATCAGCAGAGGGCATAACCAAGTTGAAGTCTTCTTCATTAACTCCCGAACAAGCAATGAAGCAATACATGCAAAAGTTGACTGCTTTTGAGCACCATGAAATCTTTAATTACCCTGAAATTTACTTTTTGGGTCCAAATGCTAAGAAACGACAAGGTGTAATTGGTGGCTCAAACAATGGTGGCTATGATGATGATCAGGGCTCCTATGTACAAGTGCCGCACGATCATGTTGCCTATAGGTATGAAGTTCTGAAGGTTATTGGAAAAGGAAGTTTTGGACAAGTTGTTAAAGCTTATGATCATAAACTTCATCAGCATGTGGCGTTAAAGATGGTAAGGAATGAAAAGCGCTTTCATCGGCAGGCTGCAGAGGAAATCAGAATTTTAGAACACCTGAAGAAACAAGACAAAGACAACAATATGAATGTCATTCACATGCTGGAGAACTTCACATTCCGCAACCATATCTGTATGACATTTGAATTATTGAGTATGAATCTCTATGAGCTGATCAAGAAGAACAAATTTCAGGGCTTTAGCTTGCCTTTAGTTCGCAAGTTTGCTCACTCAATTTTGCAGTGCTTGGATGCTTTGCACAAAAATAGAATAATCCACTGTGACCTTAAACCTGAAAACATTCTGTTGAAACAACAGGGCAGAAGTGGCATTAAAGTTATAGATTTTGGTTCCAGTTGTTATGAGCACCAGCGCGTATATACGTACATACAATCACGTTTCTACCGGGCACCAGAAGTTATTCTTGGTGGTCGCTACGGGATGCCTATTGATATGTGGAGCTTGGGTTGTATTCTTGCAGAATTGTTGACTGGCTATCCACTTTTACCTGGAGAAGATGAAGGTGATCAGCTGGCATGTATGATTGAGTTACTGGGTATGCCTTCCCAAAAGCTTCTCGATGCTTCAAAAAGGGGTAAAAATTTTGTTAGCTCCAAAGGTTACCCACGCTATTGCACTGTTACAAGTCTGCCTGATGGTTCTGTGGTATTAAATGGTGGTCGCTCACGAAGAGGAAAACCAAGAGGCCCCCCTGGAAGTAGAGACTGGGTAACTGCTTTGAAGGGCTGTGATGATCCCCTGTTTCTTGATTTTTTGACACAATGTTTAGAATGGGATCCTTCTCTCCGAATGACACCTAGCCAAGCACTGCGACATCATTGGTTAAGGAGGCGATTGCCAAAGCCTCCAACTGGAGAAAAGATCTCTTCTAAAAGAATAACAGAAAGCACTGGTGCTATAACATCGATTTCTAAATTACCTCCGACATCAGGCTCAGCTGCAAAGTTAAGAACTAATCTGACCCAGATGACTGATGCCAATGGAAATATACAGCAGAGGACAGTGTTGCCAAAGTTGGTCAGCTGATTTACCGGACATTTTACATCGACAACACCTTGCTGAGCCTTATGCATACAAAGCAACAACTCGGATTTGTACCATTTTTAATTGCTCAGATTATTTTAAATACATTGTGCAACAGGTGTATTTTTATGTAATCATGAAATTGTTAAACAATGGGGACAATGCTTTAAGGTTTTATACCTTTTTGGTATTTGTAATTGGCATTGCTTAAAATAGGAAGTGTCAAAGTCAGTGGCTGGCCACTGATTAGTACTTGACTGTTAAACCTTATTTATTAATGTCAAAAGTGTTTAGTTAATTCGTTCATATTTAACAGTTTTGCTCTGTGTGCCATAGGCCATTTAGAGCATCGAAAACATGTCTGATACACAGTCACACAGTGTAGTTCCATGCATTTTGGTTTTTGTGGAATGGGCCTTGCATAAAGTTGTGCAAAGTAGTCTATGCAGTAACATTTGTTTGCATTTGGAGCAATTCAATGAAACAGATTTGTGTTAGACTGAAAGGTATCGCATTTATACTTAAAATTGAGCAGTTTAATCACTTCATTTAATTAAGGTATTCTAATACCTTTTTTCCCTTATTTTTGATATAGCCAAAGGTTTTTATTTTACCTTATTCGATATACCTTTAGATATATTCTATATGTAGGTGATTAAAACATTTTCTCAACATTAAAAGGGCATTTGTAAGCAAAATGTTTTTTAAACTATTGCTTTGTGTTGGTTACTATGTGTTTTGGGTTGGGATTATCTATTTTTTTTTTTTTGCAAAGTAAAGTCAACTTAGTATTTTTAATGTAAAAATAGCTGAAGGAATTGGTTAACTGAAGGATGAGTAAGAAGTGTTGCAACCATGTGCTTTGAAGCAGCTTTGTACATTGGGATTCAATTAAAAGCTGTAGTCTGACTGTTATCCCCTTTCCCTTAGCCTACACATTGCTTAGCTGTGAGGTTTTTTTTCTTCCCTTCCCTTGCAGTATGTAAGCCACATTGTTTGAAGGAGTAGTTCAACTAAACATACAATGTTAATTATTAATAAAAGTACTTTAAGTGGGCATTATTAATCACTTTATATGTTTGCCATGAAAATTGTTTCCTCTCCTCCTTTACTACTACACTGTTAAAATCAGTATCTAAATGCTTCAAACTAAAGTGTTGTCTAGATTAGTTTAAGAGC
Source organism: Xenopus petersii (assembly GCA_038501925.1). Classification (NCBI taxonomy): domain Eukaryota; kingdom Metazoa; phylum Chordata; class Amphibia; order Anura; family Pipidae; genus Xenopus; species Xenopus petersii. Next base: position 44,188,997 of record CM076677.1, read on the forward strand.
TATGAATGGCCTTTTAAGTACTTTTATACATATTTGACATTTTATTTTTGTTAAATGTCCAAAAATGTAAGTTTAATTGGAAAGTGTGGGTATAATTGTGGTTACATGGAATTTGCAGCTCTGCTTTTTAATTTTTTACTTAAAGCATGGTCCCTAAATGGCTAAAATGTTTCTGGCTACGTTTTTAAATGTAAGTGCAAGTCAAAAAGCAAAGAGATAACTATTTACTTCAGGTTGATAATTTACTTTTTTTTCTTGCTTTTTTAGATTCAGACCACATTTTTGTAATCCAGCAGTTGGTCTGACCTTTCTTAATTCACATCAGGTTAAACAATATGAGATCGTTATTGTAGTAATCATCCTGCTCTAATTCCAGGGTTATCCAGAACAGTATGTAAGCACAATTCTCACCCTTCCTGCCTCTCCCTCTATTCACTTGTTTTCCCACACCACTGGATATCATTAAAGCAGCTTGGCAAGTTATTTCCTAGATCCTCATGGTGCAGTTTTATCTAATTTGGTGGGAGATTAAAATCAACAGTCTCACAATATTTTGATACAAAACTTATCTTTTATATTTTTATCCTCTAAAAACTGATTGCACTATTTGATTTTTAATTCTCAAACTTTTATGTACCAGAAACTTTTAGACAAGGGGTAACTCACAAGCACTAGTACTAACATTCTCAGTTGCTAAGTGAGAAACCCCTTTGATACGTGTCTGGATTTATTTTATTGGTATTTGAGTAAAGTGGTATATAATATTGGCTTACAGGAAACAGACATTAGTTGTCCATGCTTTTCCATTAAAAGGAACATGGACATTAAAAAATGAGTGTTTTAAAGGAAAGTCAATATAATGTACTGTTGCCCTGCACTGGTAAAACAGCTGTGTTTGCTTCAGAAACACTACCATAGTTTATATGAATAAGCTGTTGTGTAGCTGTAAGGCAGCCATTCAAGCACAGAACACATAGTAGATAACAGATAAGTTCTGAAGAATCCCATTGTATGCTACATCCCTTATCTGTTATCAGTTGTGTATCCTGTGCCTTTTCTCCTTTTTCAGCTTTGAATGGCTGCCCCCATTGCTACACAGCAGCTTGTCATATAAACTATAGTTGTATTTCTGAAGCAAACATACCAATTTTACCAGTGTAGCACAGCAGTAAATCATATTTTCATTACTTAAGGATACGTTCATATTTTTGTGTTCCTGTTCCTTTAATGTTAATTTAACCATTTTTCAAAGTAAAGTGCTTATGGAAAGCTTGCTGAAGTGAACTTTGTTTTTATCTTAAGGACTTCAGTGGTTGATCTGTAATAAGTTGTTTTGGAAACAGTACTTTGTCTCACAGGTTACCATTGTCTAGGGAAGTCTTACCTATTTGCGGCATTTGGGATAGCACAGTATGATGCTGTATCCTTGGTTGCAGTCTCGCATGGCACATTCCATGCACATATTTGGAAATTTTTGTCACACAAGTGTTTTGCTATACGAGTTCAATTCAAATGAGAAGCGTTTATATAAACAATGCAGGATACTTTGTGAACTTAGTGTGAGGTATGTGCCTTTTCGTTAATAGTGCTACATTGGCAGGCATATTTTTGCCTACTTTATAAAAGATAGCAGGTAAAGGCATTTATATTACACGTTTACTCTAATATGTCTTAAAATATTCATCATGCTAAGAGGCCTTAAAAGTAACCATAGCTCTGGCAGGTTTTTTAAGGCTGGCCGAGTATGCTGCTAGAAAATGCTTCCTTAGACTGTGAGCTCCTAAAAGCCCTGTTGGTTACCTGTTTTTATACTTTTCATCATTTCTTTTTTTCAGGGTTTTGATTATGCTTATACTTGTGAAACAATCTTAATTTATGTGCAAAATTTACCTCAAGCTGTTTTTCAATTTTAAGGTGTAATCAATCCCAGGGCATTTGGTAAAAACCAAGGTGCATTCCTTTTATATTTGCTGGCAGGAATAAACCAGCCAGTGATTTTTATAATTTAGGTGCAATGCACATAAGCCACTTTTGATGTATAGTTCTGGTATAAATCTCTTGGACATTGGGTTGTATTGGAATCTCAAAGAAGAAATTAAACTGTAAATTATACAGTATATTTAAAATGCCCTTGATTCGTTCGCTTCTTCAGAGATTCCCTCATATCCCAATTTGATGCAATTTGCATAAAAAGACACAATGAATTCTTGTTGGCACTTTTACATCTCTGTAAAACTTGTTGGTTCTGAAAAGTAATTTTTACTGCTCACAAAACTGCTACAATTGTCTAGGCCATGACAATTCTATTGAGAAACATCTTAGACATGTGACTGTAATATGCTGCAATTGTGTATACCGATGATATGTGAACATTTGGAGTGAATGTGGACTTTGTGTATATTTTGTGTACATTTTCTGTAAGATGCTGCTGTCGCCACTCTACTATGTTGTAGTGGATTAGAATCAAAGTGGCGAAATCTATAATACTGGATGTATTGTACAGCAGATGACAGACGTATGAAAATTTAGTGAACTCTTGTTAAATTTTATTGTTGTGGCCAGAGATCATTTCAAAATAAAAATGTATGTTCTACTTCTTGCCTTCAGATATTTATGTACAGCTTCAATGACCACTGAAACAATGTATTGTAATTTTGCATTTAATATGATAGACCTAATTATGAAACTAGGCATTGTTATATTGTTTCTTTTATTGCTACTTGAGTCTAAATGATTGAAAGTAAAAAGGATGCCCCCCCCCAAAAAAATTAAATGAAATGAAGACCAGTTACAAATTGCTTTAGAAACAAAGTGTAAAAGGTAGCTTTTCTTTTTATTAAACTAGAACTATACAGGTATCAGAATTGTTTAGCATATACAGTAAGTCCTGGTTGAAAACTCATGTCTATATCTGTGTCCTCCCTCCTCTCCAAATTGAGAACTGTCTGTATATGGGAATTGTTTTATATCCAGTAATCCACCATTCTTTGGAACAGAAATATTCAGTATGCACTTGTATCATTCCCTCTAACATACTGTATATATTTTAAAGCAAGTTATAGCCATGTTCTGGAATGTTTGCCAATGCAGGCTGATTATATCTGTTCTGATCTTTGCTTTAAGGTTTCTGTGTCATTTAGGGGGCACCTTCTTAAAAGCAAGATTTTTGAGCCATCAACATTAGAATTGAAGGCACCCAATCATATTGCATATAGCAGACACACTCAAGCCTGCACTGCAAGTGAGTTGATTTTTGTATGTGTTCATGTTGCTCAGTCCTATTTTCTATAGTTTGTGCAGTTACAATAGAATGTCATGGGAAATTACTCACAGTAATAAAAGAAAAACTGGGCAAGAAAAGGAGTCAAAATGGAAAATGCATTTATAAACCACAACGAAATGAGCTTACTGGATCTGTATCTGTGGATGGGATCATTTTAAACTTTATCTACAGAAGATTTCAAGAAAGCTCCACAAAAAAGGTACAGCATTATTATAGGATACCATTGTAACAAATCAGCCTTATGGTTACTGTCAGATAAGCCACTCTTTTGCACAATACACCAATAAACCTTGCTGTAGAGTCCATAGAACATGAACTATAGGATATATAATCCAAGGGATAACACAGCCATAATTTTTTTTAATACTGTGCTTTTAATCCTCTTAAGAAATCCACTGTACAACCTTTAATATGTGCCTAGCAATTTCTGTTGTTGTGACCAATAGTATTATCCCTATCCCAAAGAAATATAAAAAGTTTAATCATTAATAGCTTTCATTCTTTTCGTCTTTAAAAACATTTTTTCTCACAATTTTTTCTTCATACACTATGGTGCAGAGTTATCAAGGGTCGAATTGAAAATTCTAATTGAAATTTTTTTATGGTTAAAACTGTCAAATTCGATTTGAGTTTTTTAAAAAAAAATTTAATTCAATTTTCAGGATTTATCATACTTTGGCCCTTTCAGAATTCAAATTAAAAATTTTTCCACCTAAAACCAAAAGAATTACTGTTTAAGTCAATGGGTGAGGTGCAGGGATCAATTTGGATATGTTTGCAGCCTTCCTGACCTGATCGAATCGAGCTTGATCAAATTCGATTAGAATTTTCAAGTTGTTTAAATTAGTCTGAGTATAAAAAATTAGATTTTTATAATAAATTTAGATTAGTTGAATTTATGGGAGTTTTAAAATAAAAACTCGCATGAATTCGACCCTTGATAAATGTGCCTCCATGTCAGCTATTCTGTTCCGTGTTCTTGAATACAATGAAAATATTAGACTGATTTTCTGCTATACTGTACAATGAAACCAATCAGTCTTTTTCAAAGGATCCAATGAATCTTAATTTATTGTAAAGTGCATTATTAGACCAGAGCGGGCTTCTCCAGAATCCGGGGAAAATTGTGTTACAGTCTTCTGGCTTAAAGAGTCGTCATACAAGAGGTGGAAAAGAACATGTTTACAAGAGCAGCTGCAAAGATTATACATTTGAGAAATGATAGGTTGTGACAAGCAGCAACCAAAGACAATGCAGCTGTAGCCTTTTAGGGAGGTGGTATTTTCTACTATTATGTATGATTTTATAACATTATTGAGGTTTAAATCCGTCTTACAGCAAATCACTGAAATCAGATATACTGTATCATAATCCATGTTGCAGTGAAATACAAACCCTGGTTTCCACTTCTTAGCATTTCACAAATATAATTTCAAGAAGAGTGTTATGTTGATAAGAGAAAAAGATACACCACATTCATTATGAGAAATTGCTTGAATATGCTTAGCCACTGTGCTAAAAAGAATAGCTTGTTCCTATGCTGGCTCTATTTTTATGGAGACTTGGTACAGGTTTGGTGCTGCTCTGTTTTCCTGGTGCTTTTCATTATTTGCTTTCTTTTTCACAATGTAATGTAGTCAAACCACGCTCACTTAATTGATAGTCCATACGTCTTGCTGACTTCTGGGGTGTGGATAGCTTTATCCAAGGATGAAAGCATAAAGTTGTGTTCAGAATAATAGTAGTGTTTTAAAAAAGTGAATATATCTCAAAATACTTCTAATAGCTTTTATTTCTAGATCAAAACATTAAGAAAACTTCAAATTTGTGTCATTCCTTTACAGGAAAATGATTGAAGAAAAGGGAACATTAGGCTGTTCCAAAAGAATAGAGCAGTGTTTGCATTCTTCTTTACAAACTCAAACATTCATTGTATAAACTTAAAAATGTTTCAAGCTTTTGCTTTTCTTTGAGTCACTGAACTAATATTTAGTTGTATAAGCAGTGTTTCTGAGAACTGCTGCACATCTGTGTTGTATGGAGTCAACCAACTTCTGGCACCTGTTACATTGCACAATTCTTACTACAAACCAAAAAATAAAAATATTTTTTGTGTGACCAAAGTTTCTGAAATATCCCCTTGTTTTGCGACCCAACAATCCTTGTTTCTCCTCGAGTAAAACAACACCAATCCAAAGATCAAATAGGTTAGCGCTAATCAAAGCTCAGGGGAGAACATATGAAGAAAAAGAAAAGAAAAAATAATATAGTGTAGTATTTAGTTAGAGTTGTAGTTCCACAACACTGTATGGTTTCACTTAACCTTTAGTGCAGTTAACTCTTTACACTTCACCACGTGCGTTTGTTTAAAGTGGGTACTTACAAACGTTCAGATAATTTTATGCATATCTGAACTTGTAGATTGTAAAACTTTTGGTTGATCCTTCTTGCTAGGGGAAGTTTAGAAAGCGCAAATAGTGTAAAAACTTCATTATTTTCAATAATAAAAAAAAAAACAATTGGTTACACTCACATTTAAGTGGATTAAAACAGGCAAAACATCTCTCTCTATATCGTCCCAGTTTTTGGATCCTTAGTGATTTGCAGTTCAGGTCCCGACCAGTGTTTCCTTCACACGCTACACCACTTGCTCCTTCCTGGGCGCATGGTTGTGATGTCAGCTTGCTAATACCTTTTATAAATTAAAGTCAACTGGTAATGTCAAGTGTGTCTGACATCCAACTGTGCTCTTTCCACTTTGTACAGCTTGAACTCTCCCTATAGGGGATCCATGAAGAAGATCGGCAAATTTTGTTGAATGAAAAGGAGCAGCTTGTTTTCCGTCATGTTGAGTCCATGGTGACGGAACAATCGTTCTCTTTGTAAAAAAACTCTTCAATGGCTTTTTGTCTCCTCTCCTTAGTTTCCTTATCTATTTTTGCACGGCTTAAATACAAGGTTTGCCGATGGGATATCTTCTGGGTCAATCTCAACGGGGTCTATCGCTGCTGGGGAGTCTAAATTGCTGGGGAGTCTCCTAAAACTGCCATTATATCAGAAGTGCTGTGACCACTTCCTGTGGGAGATTGAAGAGACACTCCCACTATTCATTTCAGCCTAGCTTCTGACTTGTAAACCTCTCTCTGCAGCTGATATAATGGCAGTTTTAGTCGACTCCCCATCAAAATAAATTCCAGCTTCTGCAATCCAGTTTATGCATAGTGGTGACATTTTCACTTCCCGGCCTATACCTTCCTGAATGTAATATTCAGGAAAATCCTTTTTTTTTTTTTTTTTTTTACAATGTGTTTGCAGCTCTCTCTCTCTCAGGATATTTTTATAGAATTGTCTTTCCTCTAGTGATGTCTAAGCATATTTCATGTTGCTAAGAGGGTAGTGTCATTGTGTAATGGTGGGAGCTGTCAATGCGGTATAACTTTACCTATAAAACCCAACCAAAAACCAGCCCTGTCCATATCTGTGTGTGTGAGTTCTTAAACTGGTCCTGAAATTTTATTTTTTAGTGTGTGGTTGCTTGCCTACGGCCCAGAAAACAAGATTAGTCAAACTAGACATTTGCTACATGTATGAGAAGTTGAGATAAAAAGAAGTTGAGATAAATAGAATTCTGGGTGAAAATCAATAAATTACATTTGTCCAGAGCAAGGTCAAGTCTGAAATCAGAGTTAGAAGAACCATTATGTAAGCTAGAACAAGACCAGAGCAAGAACAGAAGCATAATTACATAAATGGATACAGTCAATCCTTTAAAAAAAAGTTTCAAAGAGATGATTATAAGCACGGGGCAATATGAGCCTGAAAATGCTTTTTTCTCAGTGAATGCATTCCACAGGACATCAGCCAAGCAGTGTAAAGGATGTACTTAACCATGAATTGGCAGAAGCACAGGGGCTGTTATATACTGAAGAAAAACAGCATTAAAAAAAAACATTTACAGGATATTCATGGCTCTTGTGTGTTAAGGTGGCCATACACGGAGAGATCCGCTCGTTTGGCGATGACGCCAAATGAGCGGATCTCTCTCTGATATGCCCACCTTGAGGTGGGCAATATCGGGCTGATCCGATCGTGGGCCCTAGGGCCCAACGATTGGATCCTAACGAATGGGAACGGATCAACGAACAGATGCGGCCGCAATCAGACGGGACTTGTAGTCCCATCCGATCGAGATCTGGCCTACTTTAGGCCAGATATAGATCGGGGAAGCCCGTCGGGGGGGCCCCATACATGGGCTAATAAGCTGCCGACTCGGTCTGTTGGCAGCTTTTATCGGCCCGTGTATGGCCACCTTTAGGGCAGAGACACACGTGGAGATTCCGGGAGATTTAGTCTGACTAATCTCCCCGAATTGCCTTCCCGTCTGCTAGAATCTAAGTTGCCGGCGGGATAGCACTCAGGTTTTCCGAAGTCACTCGAAGTTTCCTCATGATTCCCCGTTTTTACCCACAAACCACCCACAGAGACTCCTAACACAACATATACATATTTTTTCTGTCTCTGCACCAACAGCAAAATAATTGATTTCTGTGCCATAGTTATGTACCATATTTTTAATTCACATTATATTATTCATTTAAATAGCAAACCAAATTTGAATCACAATCGGCAAGTATTTAAATACCGTTGACAAAACTATGATATATCAATTAAAAACATGTCACCTTCAGTTATCTGCATATAGCATATGAAACAATTATCAGATGTACATTTTTCGGGCAGAAATATGCCCCATTTTCCAAGCATTCATCCGAGCATTTGAATGAATCCTAATTTGGAATAAATTAGGAACTCAAAACCAAATCCTGGATTTGTTGCATCCTTAGATATTATGCCCAGGGATTTGTACTGTTTCTTTTGGACATTTTTGTAATCACATTTTGTGCTCTTTGAGGAATACTTATTTTTAAGTAATAATTTCTGTGTCTCTGAGCTTGATATATAATTATCACATGCAAATTATTCTCTTCAATTTACTTAACAAATATGGAAAATCATGTAATAAGACAAGCTTCCTGATATCACTGCAAGTAGCCAAGGCCGGATTTCATAAATCGCTTTGTTCTTTGACTTGCAGCCAATTTGTTGATGAGCTCAGGTTTTCTTTAATGTTTCCAGTCCACTCTACAAGATTTTGGCAGTCAGAAATGCAATAATAGGATTTTAATAAGCTGTTACTGGACAGTACAAAACAATCTTAATGTAGACGTTGTGCATTAAATTGTACTTGGATGAGGCAGCTGTCATATGACTTGCTGGTGGTACTGTTCTCCATTATTGACCTAAATTGTCAAAATGTTGATTGCAGTAATAGGTCAGGTGCAGTTTTATACTTTTTTTTTCATACTTGATTTACTTTTGTTATATTTGGTTTATGCTGACAAATCTGAGCCTTGTCTCTGCCCAGACATGTTTCCAGAATAAAAATTGAGAGAAGTCAAGCATACGCTCCTTCACAACCCCTTGATTCAACTATGGAAGCCAAATGCAATAAATAATTTAAAAAAAAAAAACAAGTCCAGCTGCTTTGATATTAGTAGATATTAGTATGGTTGCTTTATAAAAGCAAAATGAAATATGAATAATACAGTGGATTTCAAAATGCATTATTCTGAATGCATTTTAGATGAAGGAGAATGTAGATTAAAGGAACAATAACACCAAAAAATGAAAGCATTTTAAAGTATTGAAAATATAATTTACTGCTAACCCTGTACTGGTACAACTGGTGTATTTACTTCTGTACCTTCTACTATAATGTATATGAACGAGATGCTTTGTAGCCATGGGGGCAGCCAAAGCTGAAGAAGGAGAAAAGGCACAGGATACACAGCAGATAGCAGATAAGCTCTGTAGTATACAATGGGATTCTTCAGACATTATTTGTTATCTACTGTGTATTCTATGTTTGAATGGCTGCCCCATGGCTACATAGCAGTTTGTTTATATAAATTACAGTTGTGTTTCTGTAGTAAACACACTGGGGTTCATTTATAAACAGTGGACAAATTTGCACCTGGGCAGTAACCAAAAGCAACCAATCAGTGATTAGCTTTATTCAGCCAGCTGCAGGTTGAGCACTGAAAGCAATTATCTGATTGGTTGCCATGGGTTACTGTCCAGGTGCAAATTTGCCCATTGTTTATAAATGAGTCTCACAATTTTTACCAATGCAGGGCAACAGCACATAATATTGTCATTATTTTAAAGGAGAACTAAACCCTAAGTATAAAAGCTCCTTCCACTTCCATACATTGGCCCCCCTCATTTCTCCCTTCCTGCACAGTCTATAATGTAATTAAAAAACACTTGAGCTAAAAAAAAAAAACAGAGTAGCACACCAACATCTGTCCATTTGGATATTCTTCAGGTCTCTTCTGTGACACAGAACCTGCATGCACATGCACAGTTGAAGCTGATTCCTGACTAGCTCCAATTGCGCATGAGCCTGCAGGGTGCATGTCAGTGCTGAAACACTAAAGGTGGCCATACACTATAAGATCCAGTAGAGCAGATCTGTACCCGATATGCCCACCAAAGGGCGATAGCATCAACTAGCCAATTTGGTCCTCGATCGCAAAGGAACATCAAACCTGCCTGATCTATATCAGATATTGATGGGAGAGGCCCGTTGTAACACCCCAAACACTGGCAGATAAACCTAAGTCCAAAGGAACAATATTGCCAGCTTAAATCTGCCCATCTATGGCCACTTTTAGAGTATAGTAATGGACCGAAGATGGTGTCTGGGAACTCCTGCTGCGCTGCTCTGCATTCTTAGCTCAGGTTTTCAAACGGCACTTTTTTTTACATAATAGACTGTGCGGGGTGGGAGTGAGGAGAGGGGCTGAAGGAAGGTAGTTAAGGGGAGCAGTTTAGTTCTCATTTAAAGCACTTTCATTTTTGGTGTTACTGTTCCTTTGAGTGAGCGCTGGGGCTTTATACATGCTTTATATATGCATTTGCAACCCTGGAATGATGATTTGACAGGAAAATGCTTGAAAAAGAAATGGTGATTTATCTTTTCATTAAGGGTTACCAACATATTTATTTTTATTATAACAGAATGTATGAACACGACTCTATGCCTGCTTTATGTTTGTGTTGATGTATACACCCTTCTTTTATACAGCACTATGAAATAGGCTGCTGCTTTATAAATATGTGCTAACAATCTATGAGATATCAGTACTGCCTTAGCAGGCTGCAAGGTCTGGTCAAAAGCTTAAAGTTTATTGCTTTATTGCTTTGTCCACACAGCTGTCATAAAGGAGACAGCTTGTCAAGAAATAAGCTGCTGTTCTGGGAGCACAAGGAGAGTGTGGATGAATGCTGTCCCTTTTCCATGAGAGAGAGCGCACATGCAAAATAATTCCCATGAGATTTAAACCTCCCCCACCCAAAATGTTGTGCACACTGCTAGTGCTTAAGGCCAGTGTATTTAAAAGGGGGTGGTAGCAGTCTGATACTTTTTCATGTTGAATTGGCTTTTAGAAAAGCAATATTTCCAACAGGAGTATTTGTGCTTTCTTATCAGGGTAAACAATGCTACTATAAGCGCATGCTGGGAAACAGCAAAGAGGAAAATAGAGAATGAGCTTAGCAAACCTATCTCAAATTGACAATAATCATGTACAAACATCTAATTGGTTCTATTTTTGTACCTTAAAAGGAAAGCGAGAAATGGAGACCAGGAGCTTGGAGTGCGCAGTGTGAACTCTACTGTCAATTAGAAGAGCCAGATCTATATATAGAAAGCAGCACATGGGAAAGTAATATACATGAGGGCAGTCGGCTGCAGGAATGCAGTAATTTAGGATATTTGGTCTAGAGCCGGTCTATCAACTGCCTCTTTCCAGTCTTAGTAAAACCCTCAAGGGCTTGTGTTTTTTTTTAAATTCCTTGTTGCGTGAAGTAAATATGTAAATGCCCATTTAAAAGAGAAGGTTTTAGTACGGTAAGTGAGGTCTAGAGCTAGATCACTTTAAAGCTGTACGCTCAAGAATCCTTTACAAATGGTGGATGATGTGAAAACATGCATGAAATAACATGCATATGAAATTGTTTTTTACTGGATAAGTGTAATCAGGAGCTAATTATTCTACAGGCTTGGGGGTTATCCAGAAAGTTCCAAATTAATTGAAGGCCATATCCCATAATGTCCAGTTTAATGCAATACCAACACATTCCTATAAAAATTAAAGGAACGTGTCCATATCAAGAAGGTGCTGCACACTGACTAGTTTCCTCTAAAAGCCCCTCCAAAGCCACCCCACGAACCTGCATTAACCTGATTCTCCGAAACTGCTAAATGATCTTCTGTGTTGTTTCAGTGATGCTGGGCTGGGGGCTGTGCAATCTTTCCATAGGCTAATTACAAATGAAAACAGGACTTCAGCCTATGTAAAGATCGCTCTGCCCCCAGCCCAGCGTCACTGAAGCAACGCAGAAGATCCGTTAGCTGTATCAGCGGGTCAACTTCACAAAGGTTCGAAGGGCTGGGGGCGGCTTTTAGTGGAAACTATTCGACGTGCAGCACCTCCTTGATATGGACATGTTCCTATGACTTTTATTGAAAAGTGTCAGTATCGCGTTAAACAAATATTTTAATGTTTAAACATGATTTACTTTTTAGGAGGAATAAAAAAAAAACAGTACCTTGTACCTGATTCTAACTAAGATGCACAAATCCACATTGGTAGCCAAACAATCCTAATAGGTTTATTTAATGTTTATATTTTGTTTAGCAGGTATGGTGATCTAAATACAAAAATATCCCTGATCCAGAATACCACAGGTCCCAAGCATAATTGTTTTAAGAATATACTGACACCAGAAAATAATCTCTTTTATATTCATCATAACATTATCTTTGAATGCTATTTATAATTTTGCCTTAAAAGTATTTGCCTGATGCTGTTACATTACCCCCATGTCCCCATGCCCCCATGTTCAAAATTCTAAAATCCTTTATGGAGTGATGAGGGCCATTGAAATGATTTCCTATTGGTGTGTCCAGTTTTTTATTTGTTATAGTGAATTATTGGTGTGTATTTCTCCTTCTCAGGCTTTGCCCAGTCTCTCCTATATATAGTCCCCCTGTTATGCATTTAATGCATTGTATTAAGTAAACCACATTGAAATAGAACAGTTGTAGTGACCACGGATGCTGTATTCCTCTAGTGTGTTTGGAATTGGTAATTTGTCTGAAGTCAGGATGTGTGGGCAGGTTTTGCATTGTTTTTTGCCAAATGGATATGTTCCATTTTTGGTGGGTTGCAAATACAATCATGCAGCCACCAGGATTCCCAGAACTCACCTTCTACAATATAAACAAAAACCTGAAATCAATCGGGTTCCCCTAGTAGTCAAATACAATCCACAACTAAGGACCCTCAAAAAAATAGCCAGAGATCTACAAGGTACACTTCATAAGGACGAGAGGCTCAAAAGCATATTCCCAGACCCACCACTCCTAGCATTCAGACATCCTCCCAACCTAAAGTCACTAATAACAAGAAGTGCCTTATTGCAACCCACCAAAAAATAAATGTTTCAGTGATAAATGAAGGTTTTCTGTGATTTAAGAGGTTTATAGGATCTTTAACGTGGCAATTCTGTATTTTGCAACAATGACAAAAGAATATGACCTTGCCCCATAAAGGATGATTGGCAGAGTGCTGCTCCTGGTGAATATATGAGAAGCCACTAGTATTTTCAGAAATTAATTTGCCAGAACATTGTGACTACAATGATCCGTATGTTTCCAGTCACTGGTTGACGTTATCTTGATGGTGAACGCAGGTTATTCTCCGGAGTTTGTGTGTTCACAAGAGGCTACAGCTATATTTTTCCCAAGAGCCACTGTTCTATAGACATTCAGCAGTCAGATAACATATGTTTAAGTAATGAGATTTAATGAAATGAAAAATTTATTTGAGGAGGGAGGCTACTGGTCTGGATGAGAGAGTTAAATAGTAGTACAAGTATTTAGCCTGTTATCCAGAATGCTCGGACCAGGGGTGTACCGGATAACCATAATTTAGAATTGCATACCTTAAATCTACTAGAATACAATGTAAACATTAAATAAACCCAATAGGCTGGGTTTTACTTCAATTCATTATATCTTAGTTTGGATCAAGTACAATGTACTGTTTTACTATTATAGAAAAAAGGGAATCATTTTTAAACATTTGGATTATTTGGATAAAATTGAGTCTATGGGAGATGGCCTTCCCATAATTTGGAGCTTTCTGGATAACAGGTTTCCGGTTCCCATACCTGTATTGTGTAACAGATAACCAGCCAGTCAGGTAATTCAGATTAATTAAAACATCTGCCCATTTGTGTGAGATGAATTTAACTGTTTTTTAACAGCCTTACCTATTAATTCTGATATAAGTTGTTGTGCTTGTAATGCAGTTCCACTCCTTTGTTTACTCAAACAAAAAGGATGTTAAAGGAAGTAGGGCACTATAGACAATTATTATTATCCCAGCTATTTACAAATATGGCATTTCCACCATTTCCAAAGAATGGTGTAGTGGATATGGATAAATACATTTTAAAATTTCACTTTAAACATAATTTATATTAATTTCCTTACTATTTCCTTCTCTCCACTGCAGTTTTTACTCTATGCATGGCCATTTATGAACCCATGATGTGATGGACTGTGATGCATGAAGGACATCATCTATATGCATGTATGGAGAAAAATCAATTGATGCTGTTACTGACAAGATTAAAAAGAAACAAATCACGGGGGGGCGTGGCCAACCATGATCTGAGCAAGACGCACACGACTTGAGCTCCGGTTCAATAGGCTCTTAAGCGACCGAAATATCAGCTTTTCTACTTAGCTACTGTGGCTTCGGGTCCTTGAATCACTCATTATCCATGGGTAAATGCAAGCAGAAGGAACAGACCGGCACGCTGACTCCATTTCTGCATAAGTCTGCATATGCGTCACGGACTCGGGCGTTCCAAGATAGCGCTGGGATGGAACGAGATTGCACCTCGCCCTCATCTCCCTCCTCGCTCAGCGGACACGAACCTGCAACTTCCCCAGGTCAGTCGCCACTAGCAGCTACATCTTCCCCAGATTTATCGACTTCTCCCAACACGCCAGTTACGGCGCAAATACTGTCTGACCAACTTTTGGGCCTACAACAGACTCTGACTAATTCCATCAACAAGGCTGTTGCAACAGCTATCCAGGCCTTGAGGACTGACATAGATGATCTGGGTGAGCGGACCGATCGTGTTGAAACGGTCGCGGATGATCTGACTCAACACTATGCCTTTATTGAAGATGATAATGCGGCCTTGCTTGAGGAGTTAGCCATGTTAAAAGCCCAATGTGAAGACATGGAAAATCGATCGCGAAGGCAGAATTTGAGGTTCAGGGGTATTCCAGAGGAGATAGAACCGCAAGCTTTGCAACTTTTTCTGAAGGGCCTATTTCTGCAGTTATGCCCTACCTTGACGGAAGATGATTGCCGACTAGATAGAGCACATCGTTCCCTAACAGCTAAGCCACCGGACTCTAAACCTCCGCGTGATGTAGTGGTATGTTTCCATTACTATGAAGCGAAAGAAGCGGTACTGGCAAAAAGTCGCCAGAGGTACTTTATCAAAATACGAAGCTTACTATATTCACTGATCTCTCCCCTGCAACTCTGCAAAGGCGAAGAGAACTGCGACCAGTTACTCAAGTTCTGCGGGACAATCGTGTCCCATATAGATGGGGATTCCCATTTCGTTTAATTGTCAACAGAGCAGGTAAACAACATGTTCTTGGTGATCCTAGTGACAACAAGAACTTTCTCCGATCTCTCGGCCTACATCAACCATCAGAGGCCTCAGCAATGGACCCCATGCCAGCCAGGTCGGATCCCAACCCGATTTGGTCTACGGTTCGATCTCCATCCCATACTCCATCATCTTCAGCTCCGAGCCCGCGTGTTCGCCCATCATTGGAGGAATGCCCTTCCGGCGCACTGACTTGAAGTTCAGGTGTCATACTGCAGATAAGTTTCCACGTTTTCCCCTGATATTGACCCAGCTGGGCCTTTTTTGGATCGTCTCCTTTTTTTTTGGTGAGTTAACTTTTGTTGATTGTTGCTTGGACCTGTTCCCCCCCCCCCCAAGGAAGCCTGGAGGCATCCATTTCCTTCTTGAGTATACTGTAGACAAGAGGGGTATCTCAACACGAGTGTAGTGTTGATACAGTGACTCAAGCAGGTTGGACTACGAGGGGGATTGGGAGTACCTTCCATACAAAATTATCATGATGCAGCTCATTTGAGATGGATTGCAGCATGGTCTCAATTTGAGGTAACCCCAATATGGGCTAAAATTAAGAGTTCATTTATAGCGCCACTACATCTGGGTGCCTTCCTTTGGGATATGGGTATACGTCCGACTATCCCTAAAACCATACTGGATTCCACCAAAACAATGTTTACCGTATGGCATAGATGGAAAGATAAACGTTGCTTAAGTTCTTCTCACTCACTGCTGACCCCTTTTCTTCTGAATCCTAAATTCATCCCAGGGACTCAGGTTTCTTTTTATCGCAATTGGGGAACTAAGGGTCTATTTCAAATTTATGATGTAATTACGCATGATACCTATAAGATCCTCCAATTTACAGACCTTCAAGCCAAGCTACCTGAAGTTCCTTTAAAATTCTATGAATATCTTCAAGTCAGACATTTTGTACAACCATTTCTCCATGCTCAGTGTAATTTGGCTCTCTCGCCTTTTGAGAAAATAATCAAGGCAGGCTGGCCCCAAAAAGCTCTGTTGTCAAGAATCTATACACTTCTCTCAACGCTGCCACCTCTATATTTCGTAAAACATAAATATATGACTCTCTGGGAACAGGAACTTAAGGTCACTTTGCCACTGGATGACTGGGAAGCTATTTGGCTTAATGCTAAGAAGGGAGTAACATGTGTCAAAAAATGATACATGACACCAATGAGGCTCAATAAGATCTTTCCACAGATCTCGAATCAATGCTGGAGGGGATGCCAAGATTCAGGTTCCCTGTATCACCTGTTTTGGTCATGCCCAATTATTACTGCTTATTGGACCGAAATCCATAGTATAATTTCGAAGGTCATCTGCACAGATGTGGTGAAAGACCCTATAACCTTCCTATTGGGAAAACCTATTGAGGAGATTTCTAGTTCGTCACGGGTTCTGGTTAACCATATATTAACAGTGGCTCGTATTACGTTAGCGGCTAAATGGAAATCAGTTGAATCCCCATCTGTTCAGGAGGTCCATAGAAGACTTATTACGAATATGGCTTTTGAAAATATGATTGCCTATACTCAAAACAGGACACATAAGTTTCTAGCTATTTGGGCACCTTACGAGATGTTGGCAAAGCCACAAAATTCCTAACTACTTTTACATTTGACTAGGTGGCAAATGTTGAGATACAAGTAGTATAGATTCTTGATTTTTGGCTAACTCACGATGCCTTCTTAAGACGTGGAATTTGCTCTGGTATCTGAGCTACTATGCAATGTACTGTACAATTTTTTGCTAATCAATATAGGGATTATTTCATGCAAGGTAGAATTTTATTTTTTATTTTCCTTTTTCCTTTTGTTTTCTGTTTATATGTTAATGTTTTAACATGTATGAGAATATCCAGAACGATCTCTGCTTGTAATACAGACTTGCAGCAATATCTAATTCTAATGTATTGTCTGGCACCTACGTCTGTAAAGTATACATGTGATATTGCAAGCTTGGAAAGCTTTATTTTTCTTTTCTTCTCTGGAGAATTTTATTCTTAATAAAAAATTTCAAGTTACAAAAAAAAAGAAAAAGAAACAAATCACAGGAAAAATCATTGTCTATTTGTCGATAAATAAAGAAAAAAAAATCTAAATTTTTACTTTTGATTTGGATGTGTCAGCTGGTCACTGACCATTAGACTTATTGAAAATGTCAGCCCTGTATTAATATACATACCAGCCATTGCCCACTTTTCATTTTTTTTATTTATCTGTCATGTTCTCAGTATCTGTTCTCCTTTCTGTTTCCCGCATCTCCATTGTCCAGCATCTTCTCTTTTCACCAACTTTATTTCTTCATTCATTTTCTTTTCCCCTATTTAATGCCTACCCCAGGATAGGTGATACCGTGCCCTAGTGACTGCCCACAACGACTGCATCGGTTGCATTGCAAAACAGCATGTGACCCCTGCACAGTGACCAAATGTGTGCTCTACTAAGGTTTATAACCAATGCTGTTCACGGGGTGCAAGCATTGGACTGCTCAGGGACCCTTAGGGCATATTCAGAGGTACTTCTGCCTATAACATTGGTCCATGCAAGCAGTGTAATGAACTTTGCACTGATTTAGAAATCCAGAGCAAGATGCAGAGCACAGTGCTGTGGGAGCACTTTGTTTCAGCTTGTGCATCTAAATGGAAAACGCACTAGGAGATGTTACAAGGGACACCCAAGGGTTATTTAACTACTGCCCACTCTCTATGAATAGGGACAACACCCTAGGTTTGTCACAGAGAAAGACTGTAAGATACTATACCACCATAGGTATTACATTGTACTTACTATACGTACAATTCACCTATGAAAATTTGGATTACTTGGCCCTTTAAATGCATAAATCAATTTTCACTCTAAATTTACATCTAATACAAATACCGTATATACTCGTGTATAAGCCGAGTTTTTCAGCTCACAAAATGTGCTGAAAAAATTGACCTCGGCTTATACGCGGGTCTATTAGATGAAATACGGTAGAAGGCAGACACGCAGCGCTGCACGCAGCGCTGCCGTCTCTTTGTGGGGAACCTGCCCACCGACAGCTCCCGAAAGGCCTTGCGAGCGGCTTCTGATCTCTGCGGTGCACATGACGCGCGCTGCTGCTGGGAAATGCACGGTACTGTAGTTTTTATTGGGACCCAAACACACCGCTTTATTGAAGCCAGCAGTGACCGCAGAGGTTAGCGGAGAGTAGGACCATCAGCAGCAGGACCTAGAGCAGGACCATCAGCAGCACTTCTTTACCGGGGTAAGGCAGGCAGGTTGGGGGCACCTTAATACGATGTCTTAGTTATCTGTTTGCTTGTGACGCCACTTTTTAGCATTTTTATTCTACTTGTGGGCTGGGGATGCCTCCATGGCTGCACAGGTTTATAATGTGACTTCTCTAAAAGCCCCTGGTGCTACTGGGTATCACTGATGGGCACTGGTGCTACTCTTTGTGGGGAACCTGCCCACCGACATCACCGAGGGGGAATGATGGTGTGGGTAGAGAGTTTGTGTGTGTATATAGTATATGTGTGGGGAGTTTGTGTGTATAGTATGTGTGTGTGATTATTTTGTGGGAAGAGTGTGTGTGTAAAGTATATGTGTGTCTATGTGTGTATAATTGCTAGTGGAAAGTATATTTTGTCTCAGCTGAAAAATATCTGTAATATAAATCCACTGGGGGGGGGGACAAATTTTCAGTGATTTAGTTTGCGCTGTAGTGATGGTAGCATAAAGGGTCTTAGTTGTGTCTAGGCTTATACGCGAGTCAATAAGTTTTCCCAGTTTTTGTAGGTAAAATTAGGTACCTCGGCTTATACACGGGTCGGCTTATACACGAGTATATACGGTAATGAATACATTACCCAATATTGCTCTGGGGTATAGTAATTCTTACAAAGGTATGCATTTTGTTCAAATAAGCTGCTAATTGTCTTAAGAATATACTGACACCAGAAAATAACCTTTTTTTATATTCATCATAATATTATCTTTGAATGCTATTTATAATTTTGCCTTAAAAGTATTTGCCTGATGCTTTTACATTATCTTTCTTGCCCCCATGTTCCTCTATGAGGGGGCTGCCATATTTGTGCAGATGTAGTCCGCTACCATTAAAAACTCTGACAGACTGAGATGGGACAGTCAGGTTGGCAAAACAGTCAGGTTTATGACCTTAATAATTACTTACAAAAGCAGAACTATCAGCAAAATTTTGAAAAGAAAATCTTTAGTCTCAGTATCGCTAAGTCAGATTCTTTTTGCAGACTAATCCTTGCTTCTGTCAGTTAGATCAGTAATGAATATACATTGTACATGTGCCACAATTTACACAGTTCACTGCTTGTGACTGACTGATTCAGAGGCTGTTCTAGTATGTCTTACACTCATATATTCATGGAATGAATGATACAAAACAAGCATTTTCTTATGTTATATTGTTTTCTAAGTTGAAGCTCTGGAAAATAATTGCTCTGTATTTCTAAAATAAGACCATAAGGCTCATATTTTAGTGCAAAGCTATAATGGCATACCTCCCAACATTTTGGAAGTAAAAAGAGGGACAAATTTTTTTTTCCCGCACGTAGCGCAGCAATTTTTTGAACACACCCCCTTCTGTGGCCACACCCCCTAATTACCATGTTTGTTTTACAAAATTTGGCAGGTTATGAAAGTTTGAAAATACTTCTCCTTATCTAAACTGTGTTTTTGTGTCTCAAAATTGTTACAAAGTATCTTATTTGCACCTGTTACCTGTTCTGGGTTCTCTGCTAAAAGCCAATCAAGTGAGAAACTTTGTTTCTTTTTCTGGCTGTTCAGTGAAGAGAAAAGAGGGACTTTCCAGTACAAATGAGGGACTGCGGGTTGAGCTGTCAAAAGAGGAACTGTCCCTCCGAAAAAGGGACAGTTGGGAGGTATGTAATGGATGCATAACTTATTCACAAGGCACTTCATACCTATTCATGTTTTGAATAACTTGTTCATAGTGCCATCTGATCTAGCCCACTTTTATAAATCGTGTGCAAATCCTATACTAGTTTGCTCAAGTACAAAGTACAGGGTGCATAAATGCAATGGAACCCGGGAAGTAGTATCTGCCTTAAGGAAGTGGTACTTTCTGAGTCCCCTTATCCCAAACTAATGAATCACATATTAATGTTGTTATTAATGCTTCCAGTTATTCCATCCACACAAACATTCAGTAAGAAAAACACATGCCAGAACTTGCACATGGTTTACCAAAATCAAACCTAATTGTGTTTGCAGTGGCAAATCTGATGCCGGTTGTTAGGGGTTGCTTGCAATGGAGCTAGAACACTAGCAAAGACTGCTGCTTTGTTAGGAAAAATATGGCACAGTGCACTTTTTTTCAGAAATAAACATTTGAGCATGACCTAAACAAAGTATATCACTCATTCACTGAATTTGCTTTGTGATTAAGCACATGCTGTATATCTGTCTTTGATTAGTGAATAGTGGATTTTTTGACCCTCAAGTAATTACTTTTATTCAATGCATGTGCAGTGCTTTGTAGCGTTTAATTTCTTATGGAGGAGTCTCATTGGTATCTAGTAAACCTGAAAACCTCTGTGAGGGCCATGTCTCTAGACACCTCAATATTCTACTTGGGGCTAGTTTCTGATCCTCTTACTATCTCTCTGGAGTTGAATAATATATAATAATGATTATGATGAATAACTTTACTAATGAATATCTATGTTTCATGAATATTATTATATAATCTATATGGATCAAACTCAGATAATAATTTGATGTGCAAACGTGTAGACTTTGTGAACATTCTGATGTCTGGAAAGACACATTATTGCTAAATAGATTTTATTACACCAAGTAAAATGCTTATAATATGTGAAGTAGCTGTAATGACACATGTGTAATGGATAGCTATGTAAAGATGTAATTCTGTCTTTACAAAGTTCAGCCTGCCTGACACACAAACTGCTCAATAATCTTCAGATTATTCCATCAGTCTGATCTTAAATGAGCCATTCACTTTTAAACTCTACAGTTTTGTTAGAATTCACAGATAAAATTGTCCATAAATAATATATTGCTGAGCATTATCTCAGAGAACCTACTTGCTGTTCCAAAGCTTTACTAATAAACTGTGCAGTATGTATTTTGTTTGAAATAGCTCCTAATGATCTCTACAGTGAGACAACATTGTGCTGTGAACTGCCAGAGATCCTGTCCGTTCCATCAATAATTAATGTACCTTGCACACATCCAGCTTTGGCACCGTCTGACTTTAACTGTAATTTCACCATTTAATATTAGATTACACGTAACATAATTCCTATTCATGTAATCTATGTGAAAAGTTATATAACTGCATTGGCATCGTTTAGGAGGAATATTTTTAGAGTGTACCCTGCCATACACAATAAATATATATATATATATATATATATATATATATATATATATATATATATATATATATATATATATATACATTTTTAATTACCAATTAGCTTGCACTCGTAGAAAACTCCATTCTTGTAATGCACCAATATACAGTATTCAAAGAACACATATACAGTACAGCACTTTACAACTGCTAGGCCACCATACTGCCATCTGCTTATGTCATTGTGGCTATATGTGCTCCTAAGGACTTTGGTTTGTAGGCATAAAATATTGTGAACAGCATAGTTTTTTTGCAGTTATCACAGATTTAGTAAATGAATCATATTATATGCAACACAACAGAACACAACACACACACTACACAAGGCTTCAATAATCAATTTGCGGAAATAGTAAAAAATGAGAATGATCGGAGTTGCTTGTATGTGACTTGATGTGTTCTTCTCACAGGCTTACAGCCCCACACAAGCCATCCATATTCTGGCATTCTCCAGAGAGTAAATATCTTAATAGCCTTATTTATGATATAGATATTTACAATTGTATTTTGCTTTTTTTGCCTTCATATTTTATGAATGCAATAAAAGATTGCTAAAAGCAATGAGGTTTTGCATTGAGAAAGGCAAAATTCATACTAAACATGAGCAGCCAATATACTCATGTAGTAGTTTACAGGCTTCAGCAGGATTGGGCCCAGATAGGACTGTGTCATGGATGATGGAAGACTGCCAATAATATGAAATATTCTTTTCAATTGCCAGAACCCATTATTGTTAAATACTTCCCAAACAGAAATATTCTTTTCAATTGCCAGAACCCATTATTGTTAAATACTTCCCAAACAATGGCTCTTCAGTGAATCCCTGTGTGTTTTATTGATATATAAACTATAATATCTGTGCCAATACATTTCCTTATACTTAAGAATAGGACTCTAAAAAGTGATTCCCCCTTTAATATTGAAAATGGTCTTGTGAATGATAGATAATGGAAAAAGAAAATGTAAGGTGAGAATTAAAGCAGGTTCACTTGTACAGCAAGCTGAGCTGCAAACAGTTCAAAAAAAGGTCATTTGTGTGTTGGGAAGTGTTGCTTTTCACTCGTGAGCCAACTGCTTTGTGTAATGGTTATAGTTAGGCAAGCTAAACCAAGAGAGGCCAATATATCAAGTGCTACAAATCCCAGCCGTGATTATTGCTACTTATTTATTTTACGTTTTTCTAAGGAGGAATCTTTATTGTTTCTGGGGAACTCATCATACTGAATGAATCTTTGCTAATTCAAAAAAAAAAAAAAAAAGAAGCCACTTTATGCTGCAGTCCTGTATCGTACTGTAGAGAGTTGTCCCTTTTTAACCTTTCTACTGCTAGAGATGTGTGACACTGGAATGGTAGATGGTTGGTGCACTGATAATAGTCTTCAAGAAGGAATGTGAACGACCCTGTGCCTCACTTGCTATAAAAATGCCTGACTTTCCAGTCCACCCTCTATTCAACCCTAAACAGATCTTGTGCACATAGAAAATAAGATTACATTAATTCATTTTCAGCATAGCTTTGTTTCCATTAAAAATAGGCCTGTTTTGTCATAAGAGCAGTTCTTGTTGGACTACATTTTTCAACAGCTGTTGGAATATGCTGGTAGTTTTAGTTCAGTATCATTTGGAGAGCCACAGTCACTGCTGAAGGCAGTCAACCTGTCACAAAGGAAGCTGCTCTTATTTTCAGCTTTGGAATGCATCATGAGAACAAATCTGTTATATCAATTCAGTATGCAGCTGCGGAAATAAAACATCCTTCCTTTCTGTTTTGATCAATAACATAAATGCAGGGCTGATCATTTGCTGAGAGCTTTAGCCAGTGTTTACAGAGCAAACATAATGGAAACAGGGTAAACATTGTAGCCAGGTTATTCAGGTAAGCTCCAGGGTTGCCAGGGTGAGGAATCAACACAAAGCAGGATTGTTTAAAGCCACAGTTAGACAATACCACGGGAGAATCATTGTTTATGTATAGCAATTAACAGTAGCCCTTGAACTATTTGCCTTGAACAAAGTTAATGTTTTCTTTTATGAATTCCCAAATTATTTTACGTTTAATCTTATTTTCAAAGTCACCCATGGCCAGCATTCACCAATGGTTTAACCTCCCTCTGGGCCAATGGACAGTACCTCCCTCCAAAGTTAAAAGGGACAGCCCCTCCCCTACTCACTTGTCTTTTTCGTCCTGTCCGGAAGTCAATGGATCAAGTCGTGGAGTATGATTTCTTATTGGGTTTTCTTGCCCTCCGTCTTTCCCCTCTTATGCTGGAAGTCCAGAGGCTCCCCAACAGAAGGAATTAGCCGAGGAGGGCCAGCCTTACCTCCCATTCTGGGTTAGGTGGGCAGATCTTTCAATTATTGTTATAATTACAGCCTTTCTGTTGCTAAGAAAAAGGATAAAGCACCAGAGAAGATGGCACCTGTTGTACAAACACAGGACAAACCAGGAATATCTGGAATACTGGGAAACAAAGCACTTGTAGATTCCCTAGTGGCTGTTATTAAATAAGCAGTGGTACAAGGCTTTCAAGAAGTAGCAACTGCTAAGAAGAGGCCAAGGCAGGCTCATTCAAGGCAAACTGACTCCTTGTCAAAAGTCTCAGAGGGAGAATTGTCTGAGGGCTCAGAAATGCTTTCACCTTTAGGCTCGGAGGAAGGTGAAATAGATACGGATGAAGAATCAAGTTTTGATGTGGCTGTGATAGAACCATTAATAAAAGCGTTCGGCAGACCCTGACTTTTCCCATGGGAGCTTCTAAAGTATCCTCAGCTGACAAATTTTTCTTTCAGTAAAGAGATCAGTATGTTTCCCAATGCATGCCTCCATTAAAGAAATAGTGGCAACAGAGTGGAAAAAACAGAAAAAAGGCCTCAGACAGCGGGTAAGTTTCTTAAGAAATATCCATTTGAAGAGGAGGATGTAAAGTTCTGGGATTTGGGACTTGCTAGAAGAACCACATTACCGGTGGATGATGCAGCAGTCTTTAAGGAACCCATGGAGAAAAGGATTGAGTTTAATCTGAAGAAGGCATATGGTGCAGCAGGGGCTGCATGCAGACCAGCGGTAGCCCTTTCTTCAGTCTCCAAGTATGGATGACAGATATTGAGGAAGGGATCTCAACTAATGTAAAGAGGCCAAAATTACTTGAGATGCTATCAGATTGTAAGATAGCTATTGACTTCATGTCAGAAGCATCCATTGATCTAGTGCATTTCATGGCAAGAACCATGGCACTCTCAGTAGCAGCAAGAAGGGCCTTGTGGTTGAAACAGTGGGCTGCAGACACTGCATCAAAAGCCAATTTGTGTCAACTTCTCTTTGAAGCACTGCGTATCTTGACAGCGCTATATAAATAAATGATGATGATGATGATGATGAAGGGGAGATGCTCTTTGGTTTTGGTGTATGCAATTATCTAAAAAGTCTCTGGGGCAAGAGCGTATTTCTTCCGCAAGAAAGAAAAATTAAAAGGGGGAGATTCGATCTAGATTTGGTCTCCAATGTCTAGAGACAAGGAGAGGCTCTTTAGATCCTCAAAGCAGTACAAGCCTGGCAGAGAATATGCTAGACAGGCATCATGGAGGTCAGGGCGAAAAGGAGCAAGAGGAAATACCCGAAGGCCTGGTATTTTTGCTTCCACAGCCTCTACATCACAACAACAATGAAGGTGTCTTGGCACAGACAAAGGTTGGAGGAAGGGTAGCGCTTTTTTTCTTCACAATCCGTGTCAAGTGTCTCCCATTCAGGTTGTCCCAGTCGCCAAGAGTGTTTACCAAGGTCCTCGTTTCGCTCATAGCAGAGCTAAGAAAGGAGGGGATAGCAGTCTTTCACTATCTGGACAATATCCTGGTGACAGCGAGATCTAGGGAAGAAGTAGATATCTGCACAAGAAAGGTGGTAGCGTCACAGATGGATAATCAATACGATAAAAAGCAATCTCTCCCCAACAAAGTCTCTTTCATTTTTAGGGGCCTATTTCCAGACAGGGGAAAATGTAGTAAGTCTTCCGATAGAGAAACAGCAAAAAGTTGATCGAGCAGTAAAAGTCTTCAAGAGAAAGTCAGTCGTGACAGTACGACATTGCCTGAAGGTGCTGGGATTGATGTCCTCAACCATCCAAATGGTGAAATGGGCAAGGTGGCATTCAAGGGCTCTGCAAAATTTTGTATTAAGAAGAGTAAAATGTCTGCAACTAATGTTGCAGAAAAAGTTAAGGTTGCCTCAGAAGATAAAGGAAGAGTTAGAATGGTGGTGCATTCAAAAGAATCTGGCAAGAGGTATGTATTTGGAAGAGCCAGAGTGGACAATTCTGACAACCGACGCATCAGGCATAGGTTGGGGGAGCCCATTTAGAAGAACGATTTGTCCAGGGAGCCTGGAGAATGGAACAAGTATCATCAAACCTTCTAGAGTTAAAAGCAGTGAAAAAGGCTCTGTTCTCTTTCGAGAGAATGATAGAAGGGAAAAACGTAAAAGTAATGTCAGACAACTTTACAGCAGTGGCTTATGTTCAGAAACAAGGGGGCACCAGAAGTACGACATTGTTGGAAGAAGCAGGTCACATTTTTCACTGGGCAGAAGGATGACTAGAAAACAGCAATTCATTTGCCAGGAACAGAGAACAGAAAGGCAGATTTCTTAAGTCGAGTGATGATAGATCCTGGAGAATGTAGTCTGCACAAAGACATCTTTTAAGATTTAATAAGCATTTGGGGTCTCCGGAAGTGGATGCCATGGCATCTGCACGAAACAAAAAATGCAAAAGATTCTTTTTGAGATATCCATGCAAGGAGGCAGCAGCAGTAGACGGTCTATGACAAGACTGGTCCATGGGGCTGATTTATGTTTTTCCTCCAATTCCTCTAATATGGAGAGTACTGAAGAAGGTGGATCGGGATGCAGCAGAGGCAGTGGTCGTGGTTCCCCGTTGGCCAATAAGGCCATGGTATCCACTGCTTCGCAAGTTGACTCTGGGCGAACCGAGGAGAATTCCGAAATTTCCAGGATGGTTGTCCCAAGGAATGTGCCAGTGTCAGGAAGAAAATCGCCTGTCCTTGATGGCCTGGAGGTTGAAAGGGAGAGGCTTAGAAAACTGAGTTTAGGAGAAGACATTATTGAATTTCTTTTACAATCAAGATAAAGCTCAACATCAACACAGTACTATAAGGTTTGGGACAAGTTCGTCCAATTTACAATAACTGCGGGTCAGGATCCCAGATGCACTACAGTCTCTACTTTATTGAATTTTCTATTCTCATGGCATCTAAAAGCAATATCAGCGTTAACAGGGGAAAGTTGGGCACTGGAACCGCTAGTACAAAGGTTTTTTAATGCACTAATGAGAATAAGGCCATGCATAAAGAAACTGTCACCCCCATGGGATCTACCATTTGTTCTGCATGCATGAACACAAGCTCCGTTTGAACCATTGCAGGAAGTCTCATTATGGAACCTTACTCTGAAAGTTATCCTGTTGGTGGCAGTTACCTCAGCTTGCAGAGTAGCAGAGTTGTCTGCATTGTGTGCATCTAAACCTTTTACAACAAGACAAGGTGGCGCTGCGGCCTGCCTTTAAATTTCTGGTGGTGTCTAAGTTCCATATGGACCTAGAGGCGGTACTACCTTCATTTTGTCCATCTCCAAAGACTGAAAAGGAGATTCGTTGGCATAAATTAGATTTAGTGAGAGCAAATGATATACTTGGAGAGAACAAACACTTGGAGGAAATCAGACCGGCTGTATGTGGTTCCCTGTGGTTTCAGGAAAGGTCAAGCCCCTTCTAAGAAAATGTTATGTTCTTGAATTGTTGCAGCAATTGCAAAGATGGGAAGCAGGCAGGAAGGTTCCCGGGGGTTGAAAGCCCATTCTACGAGAGCATTGGCAAGTTCCTGGGCAATAGAAGCCAAAGCATCGCCAGAAATGATCTGCAGATCTGCAAGATAGTCCTCAGTTAACACTTTTATAAACATTACAAATTGGATGTTTTTGCTTCCCAAGAAGCTAGATTTGGGAGAAAAGTATTGCAATCAATTGTGCATTTTGCTGAAAAAAGCATATTATGTCCAGGAAGTTGTGTAGTGTCCCTCCCTGTTAGCAGCTTTGGTAGTTCCCATTGGTGAAAGGTGGCCATGGGTGACTTTGAAAACAGTAAATTGTTTAATACTCACTGTAATTTCTGTTTCCTGGTCACCTTCCATGGCAGCATTCACCAGGGAATTTCCCACCCAGGATGACAAGCTTTACAACTAAAACAAGTGGGTAGGGGAGGGGCTGTCCCTTTTAACTTTGGAGGGAGGTCCTGTCCATTGGCCGGGAGGGAGGTTAACCCATTGGTGAATGCTGCCATGGAAGGTGACCAGAAAACTAAATTTAAACCAGCCTGCTGCAGCAGGTTTCAGTGTCCATGTGTCAATGGAAGAATAACAAAAAAACCGTATACTATGAGAAAAGATATTTGGACTGCTGAGAAGGTGGCACATGGATATCATTAAATGGTAATCACCAAATGGTTTACACCACCAACAGAAAACTATATGGCACACTTGGGGGTGTATTTATTAAAGGGGTTGTTCACCTTCGAGTTAACTTTTGGTATGATGTAGAGAGTGATATTCTGAGACAATTTCCAATTGGTTTTCATTTTTTATTGTTTAAAGTTTTTGAGTTATTTCGTTTTTTATTCAGCAGCTCTACAGTTTGCAATTTCAGCAATCTGGTTGATCAGCGGCGCCCACATGAAAGCTGGAAAGGTCATATAATTATAAAACTATAGAAAATAAATAATGAAACCCAATTGAAAAGTTGCTTAGAACTGGTCATTCTATTATGTATGAAAAGTTTACTTAAAAGTGAACCACCCCTTTAACACTGGAAACAAGCTTCACTGGTAATGTTGCCCATAGCAAGCAGCAGCAGCTGCATCTCATTTCAGGAGACTCTCATACAGCTATAATATAGCAGCTAACTGTATATGGCAGAATGTACTCCTTCATTATAAAGGTCTGGGACCTGTTAAATAGAATGTTTGGAACCTGGAGTTTTCCAAATAAGGGAACTTTACATAATTTGGAGAATTATATCTTAGGATCAAGTACAAGGTACAGGCTTGTGGATGAAGTACAAGGTACTGTTTTATTATTACAGAGAAAAGCAAAATCACTTAAAAAAATGTAATTATTTGATTAAAATACAGTCTATGGGAGATGGCCTTTCTGTAATTCGGAGCTTTCTGGATAACAGGTTTCCAGATAATGGATTCCATACCAGTATATTAAAAGCCACCAAGGAGTTCCATGAGGTCAATACTGGTGGCTGAATGATTGAAAGGTTTTGTTCATTGACACAAAGCACAACTTATTAGTGACTGTTGTAAAGAAAACACACACTTGCACACTACATGTCCATTACAGGAAAACTTTATCCCCAAAATTAATACTTAACCAAGAGATAGTTTACATCATATTAAGTGGCATATTAAAGAATCTTACCAAACTGGTATATATCTTTAAAGGGGAACTATTGTGAAAATGAAAATGTTATATCAGCTTCAGCATATTGAAATAAGAAGTTTTCTAAATACAGTACAATCAATAAAAAAATCTCTACCATTTCTGAAATTATCAAGTTTATCTTTACTACCCCTCTCTCTGTATCTGTTTCTCTTTATTCTGTCTTCTTGCAGGAATTGGGTGTCAGATATTCAATGACAGATTCAATATATCTTTTAGGGGGGCTCATTTTGCCTAGAAGATGTATTAGAGCTCATTCTATTAATGTCACCAGAAATCATGTCTCTCTACATGCAGGATTTGTGCAAAAGGCAGTTAGATTTTTTTGTAATGATTTGAGTGAGCTCTAATTCATCTGCTAGGAAAGGAAGCCCCCCCCCCTATAAGATATATTGGATCAATGATTATCTAACACCCAACTGCTGCATGAACACAGAATGAAACAGATGCTGAGAGAGGGATAGTGTAGATAAACTTCATTATTTAAGAAACTATGCAGAATATTTAATTGATTGTATTTAGAAGTTTCTTATTTCAGTGTGCTGAAGCTTATATTAAATTTTCATTTTTGTGATAGTTCTTTTACATCTTTTACCCCATTTTATGATATTCTCTGTGCTGCCTCAGAGATCACCTGAGCACAAATACTACAGCTCTAACTGTAACAGGAAGAAGTATGGACGCAAAAGACAGAAAGGACAGAACCGTGTCCGTTAAGTGTGACCTAACCTGTAGGGGCACATTTACTTAGGGTCGAAGTTAAATCCTTCGACTTCGAATATCAAAGTCGAAGGATTTACCGCAATTCGAAGGATTTTAATTCAACGATCTAATGATTTTCCATCGACCAAAAATTTGTTAAGAAGCTTATGGGGACCTTCCCCATAGGCTAACATTGCACCTTGGTAGGTTTTACTTGGCGAAGTAGGGGGTCGAAGTTTTTTTTTAAGAGACAGTACTTCGACTATCGAATGGTCGAATAGTCGAACGATTTTTAGTTCGAATCATGCGATTCAAAGTCGTAGTCGAAGGTCGAAGTAGCCAATTCGATGGTCGAAGTAGCCCAAAAAAAGTTCAGAATTCAAAGTAGTTTTTACGTCTATTCCTTCACTCGAGCTAAGTAAATGTGCCCTGTATGGTTTGTTTGCATGCACAGTGAATCATTGAATCCCAGAGGGCAGCCCTTAGTTCGTAAAATGGCAATTTTCTATTACCCAGTGGCACATACTACTAAAAATGTATATTATTATGAAAAGGGTTTATTTACATGAAGAAGGGTTTTACATATGAGCTGTTTTGAGCAATATATTTTTTTAGAGACCCACACCGTTCAGGGGTATAGTTCTCCTTTAACTTCTTTTGAGTTTGATTTCTGATTGCCATTGCATCCAGTGTGATTCAGACCAAAGTTACATCCTTAAAGAGTGCTAAAAATTATTTTATTTACATGTGATTATTTTAGAAGTGTGCATTTATACAGCATTGGAAAAATATTAGTGTTTTGTAAATGTTAGGCAATACATTTTAGAGATTGAATCACAGTGGGCTTGGATGCAGATTTATGGTTTATGTGACAGGGAATCTAGTAAAAACCTTATCCAGATATTTGCTGTGCAAATTATTTTGAGAGAAACATATACTTGTTAAAGTTCAGTTAAATGTGTGCTTTGAGTTCTGAACACAAATAAATCAAATGTTACAATCCAGACGTTTTATTCTGCAATATTAATGAAAACCTCAAGATATTTGGAAAAATCATTTTACATTTATCTTGCACTGTCTGGAATTAATTTGTTTTATAATCAGTACTTCATATTCAAAACCCTGGAGCTTCTGAGTAACAATTATTGGAGCAATCATCTTGGGTGAAATATGTTTATAAAACAATAGGGGTGATATACAATACCAATAGGGGTGATGCACAAGTACGGCTGCAGATAGCAATTAATTAACAAGTAAACTTTGAACAGTAATACAGTGTACAAGTTGAAAAATTAAAGCAACCTGATTGGTTGCTGGCAATTTAACTTGTTTGTATGTAAATAGATTAAATCTAATATTTTCAGTAAATCTAAACTCTGTTGTTATAGTTGTAAAATATATTTAGTGTCAGAAAGCATGACTCAACTAATGATTTAACAAAGGTAACCGTTGGTCTGGTCGCAAGTGTAATTACCCATATTAAGACCGTTATGCTGTAGAATTTATTTTTTTTTTTTAAAAAAAATGCCTCCCTCCTAAAGACAAGCAACTATTTTTAATGTCTTCAGAATTCATGGACCAATTTACTGCCATGCGAGTTCTTTTAAAGAAATACCAAGGGGTCCATGTGAGAAATGACATCCTAGCGTTAGAGGGACAGTTCCTCTGAGAAAATGAATCGAACTCTTTAACATCTACTTGTATTCACTCTGGTATTAAGATTGTAACTTAACTGGATATAATGTATTCACAATTGTATCGATTTGAACAAAAGTTATTGAATGAGATCGTGGAGAGTTTCTTAACAGATTAAAACATGGATTTATTTGTTTATATATAAAAAGAATTTCTGTTTAGAACATATAAAATGGATTAACTTGCACAGACTTGATGAACTGATTGTTAAGGGTTTACCTGAATTTAATATATCTTTTAATACTATGTAACTAAGGGGTAAATGTGTGAATTGTTGGGGTGGATCTTGTGGGGTTTAAATGGCGAGTGTACCAATGGGGAGTAAGGTCTCTGATGAAATGCAGTGACACGAAATGCGTCAGACCTCATGGCGCTGGGTTTACAGTTTATCAAGTTGTCTAAATAAAAAAAAAAATAAAGTTTTTTACCGACGATTTGAGGAGTAAGCGATTCCTTTGAAGTGGATCCTGAGAGTGCGCTGTCCGAACATTTGGTGGACAGTTTCCCTCACCCTTGTTGACATGAGCTCATTCAGTTGGGTAAAAAAGTTGTATAAACACTGAACTTATACATATATAAATATATTTTGTTTTTACCATTCATACCATTTCCCAACATTACTTAGGCTGACCGTGCAATGCAACCCCCTCCCTCACCTTATTTCATTGAAGTGATGGAAACTGGGACTGAAAGACCCTCTGCTTTCTATAGTGTGTGGTAAACAGCACAGAGTCTCTGGACAGAACATTTTATCTTTAAGTCAATATATGTATTGCTTTTGACTAATGTGTATTGATATAACAAGCAGATTAGTTGTGAATAGTCCTGCGTTCACATAACTCTTTATATTTGCATTTGTGTATAAGGCTTCTAGCACTCCTAATTTACATATATTTGCAATACATTTTTGTTAATTTGTTAAAATGTACATTTTTGTTCTCACCCTTCTCTTTCCCTTCATTATTGTGATGAGTCATTTGTTTTTTAACACCATGATCACTTCTTGTATTTTGGAAAAATGTATTTGAATAATGCAGTTCCCTAATTAGTGTATTGACTGATGAAGCATTGGCCATCTCAAATAATGTATTTAGATACCCAAAATAGCATTTCTATCTTACAGTAGATTCAGGGCCGGATTTACATTGTGGGTGCCCCTAGGCCCACTAGCGTTCATCGCCCCTGTCCCCTCCAGGGGGGACAGGAGCAATGGGGATTGGTGCACAGAAAATTTTAAAAATTATTGTATCTCCAGCGCATCCCCAGTGTTTCTGAACCAATGTGGGTGTGGTTGGGCAGCATGCCGCCCCCCTAAAATTCTGCCGCCCTAGGCCGGGCCTAGGTGGCCTTTCCACAAATCTGGGTCTGAGTAGATTTTGAAAATAGCATAAATAATGTATTTGCAGCCTTCGAGAATTTTATTTTGCAGCATATTGAGCCCATTATCTGCTGAGCAGTTTAACAGTGTTGACCTGTCTGATAGCAAAGAGTTTAGTGTTTATTCTACTGCCTTTTTGTCAGCTTTTGTTTTGTACTGAACATATTCTTGGTCAGTTATCATATTCTAGCAGTATTACATTTTTTAATACTTACATTTACAATATAGTGCTTATAATACCAACTAGACCAATTATGTTCCAAAATCAGCAATATATTATAATATGCCCTTTTGTAGTCTGGATAGTGCAGGTTCCTATTACAGAACAGGGAACTGTTCTACAGTTCCCTGCTCCTATTCATGTCAGGAGAGTTGCCAAAAATAAATGGATTTTGACAGTCTATTGACTAGGAACACGAGCTGCCAGCTGCTGGCAGTACTTAAACTATTCTAGAAATGTGAACTGCTCCATGTAATCTGGCTTCCCTCCAGAGCCCAGAATGACAGCTGTAGAATAGATCTGTGAAAATGCTAAGTGCTCCAAAAAGAGAACTGGCCTTGGGAAGCACCTTCTAAGATCACTTTAATTAGCCTGAATTCCATATGTGGGTCCAGCCATAATATAGAAAGTTATAAAATTGTACTGGGTGAATATGTATTAACTTTACTCACAGCTTGCGTTTTGCAATCATGGCAATAAATTGCTCACACCAAATAAAAATACTTAAACTGTAAATATTCTATATATTGTTGCTAAACATAGCAAGGCAAATCATAAAACAACATCAAGAACAACAAAGCTGCACATTTAGAGGCATATGGTCTGATTTGTTAATGCTCTGTAAATTTTAGTTATAGTTAAAAAGTTATAGTCATAGGTAAAATCCCACTGTATTCTATTATATAATTTATCTGTTATCTGCTAAATAGCCTGTACCTTTTCTCCTTTTTTAGCTTAAATGGCTGACGCAGGGCTGCACAGTAGCCTTTTTACATAAACTATATTTGTCTTTCTAAAGCAAACACATAACTTTTACCAGTGCATAGCAAGTACATTATATTTTAAAAAGGAGAAAAAGAAATGACCCATCTCATTGCACCTTCCCATCCATATGTTGTGAAAACTCAAGTGAAGTGATTATTAAAACTTAACTTTTAATTCAACAGTAAAACTTTGTCTAGATAGCAATATTAAAACACTGGTTAGATAGGGGGCTGATCGACTGATGAGCCAGGGGTGGGAGGGATAAAGTCACCTGAGAGTGACGGTCGGTTGGAGCAAATCAATAAATCTTGTCAATTTTTTGACGATTATTCATATCCCAGAGGTATAAACTCCCAACAGGCCACCCCTTCTCCCACCTCAGGATCCCTCCCTTCAGGTGTACGATCACCCTGCAGAGTGATAATGGTATAGAGGCCTGAATTGCAAGCGGTTATTAGTTATCCAAAATTATCAGGAAATTGATAGCAAGTTCTTTACCCCACGGATCGTCCGATAACCAACCCCTTCACCCTCCAGAAGTACCCTCCCAATCTGTTCTCCCCAGCTAAAATGCGTTGTCCCTATCAGACGCCTGCCTAACCAAAAGCTAAAATTGCGCAATTTAATTCAGGCCTCTATACCATTATCACTCTGCAGGGTGATCGTACACCTGGGATATGAATAATCGTCAAAAAATTGACAAGATTTATTGATTTGCTCCAACCGACCGTCACTCTCAGGTGACTTTATCCCTCCCACCCCTGGCTCATGGGTCGATCAGCCCCCTATCTAACCAGTGTTTTAATATTGCTATCTAGACAAAGTTTTACTGTTCAATTAAAAGTTAAGTTTTAATAATCACTTCACTTGAGTTTTCACAACATATGGATGGGAAGGTGCAATGAGATGGGTCATTTCTTTTTCTCCTTTTTGTATCATTAACTATTATCTGACCCTGCACACCGTCCTTTGCATTGGATGGATGGTGCTCCCCAACTTCTAATTTACATTATATTTTAATTAGTTTAAATGCTTTTATTTTATACTTATACTGTTCCTTTAAAACTTTCCTCACTGACAGGTAAACATTCCTGTGGTGTTGAATGGGAAAAGTAAAACTGCTGAGAATCCTGGCATTGTTATGCATAGAATTATGACTGCATATATCTTAATATTCCAGATGTAATAAGTCATGGTCACTGTTGCTCTAAATTGTGAGTTAATGCATACAAACTATTTATGAAGCCAGCACACACAACAAACAGTGGAACATGCACTATTTTTTTAAGCATACATATAATTGAGTACTTACAAGACCTACAGGACTTTGAAGCTTGTACTGTAAAATAACCGGTTCACAAATGAGACACTTAATTTACTATGCCAATATTGAAAACTGTTCTCCAGAAGTATGTATATTTTTATTTGTAAAGCACTCCTTGAGGGCAAAGCACTGTACAACAAAACAATAAATTAGTAGTAACAAACAAGGGGTCATTGGAATAAAAAGTAACAATCAGTGCATTATTAGAATACAATTCACAAAAATATAAAATATAATTACAATGCAGATTAAGTGCTCAGTGTCAAGGAAACAAAAGGCTAGAGGACCCTACCACGTAGGGCTTACAGTCTAAATGGGAGGGTAACATACAGACACAATTCAGAGGGGTATTAAGGTGCAGTGTTTAATACAGACTGCAGTGTTTAATACAGACTGTAGAGGGGAGTGATGGGAGTTAGGGAGGCCAGTTAGTAGAAGGTTACAGTAATCTAGTCTGGATAGGATGAGAGCATGCATGAGCCTCTTGGATGTATCAGGTGAAAGGAAGGGACGGATTTTGGCAATATTGCGTAAGAAGAAGTGACAGGTTTTGGCAGTGGTGTTAATATGATCAGAGAAGGAGAGAGAGGAGTCAAAGATTACCCCCAGACAGCGAGCTGAGTTGATAGGATTAATGAGCATGCCATCAATAGAGATAGTAAATAGGGGAGTAGGACCGGGCTTAGGTGGAAAGATGATAAGTTCAGTTTTTGTTAGGTTGAGTTTGAGGTGGCGCTGGTTCATCCAATTTGAGATAGCCAGGAGGCAGTTAGAGATCTGAGCCTCTGTATCAGCTGTTAATGAAGGGGTGGATAAATATATTTTGGTATCATCAGCATACAGATGATAATTAAAGCCAAATGAATGGATGAGATCTCCCAAAGACAGAGTGTACAGGGAGAACAACAGCGGACCAAGTACGGAGCCTTGCGGCACCCCCACATTAAGTGGAACTGGAGATGAGGTTTTGTTATCATAGGAGACAGTGAATGATCGGTTAGAGAGGTAAGAAGAGAGCCAAGATGCAGTCTGGTTACGGATGCCAAGCGAATACAGAATCTGCATCAGGAGAGAGTGATCAACTGTATCAAATGCAGATGATAGGTCAAGGAGGAGAAGGATGGAGAAGTGACCTTTGGCAACCTGAAGATCATTTGTAACTTTGCACAAAGCAGTCTCAGTAGAGTGACCAGGCCGGAAACCAGATTGCAGAGGGTCCAACAGATCATGGGTGTGTAGTAAGTTAGTAAGTCTTAATGTATGTTGTTTTGTCAGTTGCACTATTCCATGGAAAATAATTTCATTTCTGACCTGGTATATAATTGTCTGTTCACTTTTTCTGGTTGACTATCTTTAAAAGTTTTTTTTTTTTTTAATCAACTCTAACCTTTTGAACACTAGTGCTTAAAACGGTACCAACTACTCAAGGGTTTGTCTATAATTAAAGGAAAACTATTCCCCCAAACAATGTAGGTCTCTATTAAAAGATACTGAGTAAAACAGCTCATGTGTAAAACCCTGCTTCATGTAAATGAACCATTATCATAATAATATACTTTTTTTAGTAGTATGTGCCATTGGGTAATCATAAATAGAAAATTGCCATTTTAAAAAATAAGGGCCGCCCCCTGAGATCGTAAGATTCACTGTGCACACATACAAACCACATGTCAGGTCACATGAGCCAATTAACAGACAGAGTTCTGCCTTTTGCTTCCTCACTTCTTCCTGTTACAGTTAGTGTTGTAGTATTTCTGGTCAGGTGATCTCTGAGGCAGCACAGATAGAGTAACGAAATGGTGGTTCAAGGCAAGAGATGTAAAATGGCAATATTTATGTAAATATATATTCCAGTTTCGTAAGATTCTTTAATATGTCATTCAATTTGATATATACTATCTGTTGCTTAAGTATTCATTTTGGGGGTATAGTTTTCCTTTAAGTTATCCTATGCAAGTGACAAGGTCCCATTAACTATATTTCTTGGCCAGGTCCTGCTAACCAGAGAACTGCTGGTTTCAAGGGATCACCTTGCAAAGGATCAAGTATGTGCCTTTCTTTCAGTCTTCATTTAGCGAATTCCCTATGTACCTACAAGGGCTCAACAGGCTTCAACAGACAAACAGAACAAAAACAGCTATTTACAAAGAGTTGCACAATTTTTGTCATTTGAAACTAGAGAGAGAAGATGACAATCTCTTCACAGGATACCAAACATACCAAACATGGTTATGTAATAGTAGGGACAAATTTGCTATTGTACGGCAACAACAGACCAAAAGGCCATTTATCCACAAAGTGAAAACATTGGAGCGAAGTGGCCGTCGCTAGAGAAAATTCAGCAGCAATACCATCCGCAGGGGAATCGACAATTTACTAACAGGCGTAGAGGACAATTCGCTAGTTATAGAGACCATCGCTAGTACAGCTTCGCACCCTAATTCACTAAATTTGCCAGAGTTTCCTTCGCCAGCTTAGACCTGGCGAACTGATAAGATGAGTTTACTGTACATCCTCCTCAATCTTATGTCAGTGACATCATATACTTTTTTAACCATTTGAGGGGCATGCCACATTTGTTTTAGGGTGGGCTCATGTATAGGGTATTAGAGGATCTCTTTTGTCTTCTCATTTTGCTTCACTGAACATTTATTAAAAAGTGGCAACTTCAAGCACTTGCACCAACATCTCTTATAAAGTTATTAGGGATGCACCGAATCCAGGATTCGGTTCGGGATTCAGCCAGGATTCTGGCTTTTTTAGCAGAATTCGGATTCAGCTGAATCTTTCTGCCCGGCTGAACCGAATCCTAATCCTAATTTGCATATGCAAATTAGGGGTAGGGAGGGAAATCGCGTGACTTTTTGTCACAAAACAAGGAAGTAAAAATGTTTCCACCTTTCCACCCCTAATTTGCCTATGCAAATTAGTATTCAGATTCGGTTCGGTATTCGGCCGAATCTCTCGCAAAGGATTCAGGGGTTCGGCCGAATCCAAAATAGTGGATTCGGTGCATCCCTAAAAGTTATATACTGTATATGACCTATATGTACCTACCTAATTAAAATTTACCTAAGCGCAATTTACCTTTCTCTAGGTAGAAATGAACATTAGCAAAAGTTCGCTATGAAATGCTCGCTCTGACGAATTAACACTAGCGAACCAGCGTTCGGCTGCTGAGATGCAACTTTGCCTTTTAGTGAATTAGCTTAGTGGTAGCGAATTTGGCGCAAAGCCTTCACGGGTGAAAATTCGCACTTTAGTAAATTTGCCCCATTGTTTTGCCAAAAAACATCACCTTGAGTATTATTGAAATGTACTGCTAAATTGATATGAAACAGAACAATTAATTTATGGGGAAAGACTAATAAAGATGGGTTTTTTGGAGAGGCACTTGTGTGGAGTCATGATAGTCATGTAGCAATTTAATTCAGTCAGCACTCACCAACTTTACAATTCTTTTCACAAATCGGCGCACGTGACCCATTGCCCACTCACCAACTGGATTATAGAATTCTAGTATACGACATAGCACTGTTCAAGAAGAAGTTTAAAAGTCCTTTATTTGAAACATTTGGCTTTAATCCGTAACAATTGCAATGTTTCTGGCCTGCTTCCAACCCTTTATCAAGAATCATCATAGTCATGAAACCTTTCTAGACCGGAGGACAGGAATTTTCACCTAATCAACACATGTGGTTCTTCATTATGAGAACAGTGTGCCGTTATGTTGATGTTGTAATGGCAGATTTCTGAAATGCCTTTAAGAAGGTTTTTGATGTGCTAAATATCCAGTGGTACCGTTAATTTTATTTATTTATGTGTATTTAAAAATATAACGCACAAATATTTAATTTACAAATTAAGTTTAAGCTGTGTTTGTTTCACAAACACAGTGAATAAAAAGGCCACCTTGGATTTGTGCAGAAGGGTTATTGGGTAGATCGAAACAATGCATCTTTAAACCTTGAACATGAATATGGCTAAAAATTGCATCTTTTATATACTGAACTTATTGCACCAGCCTAAAGTTTTAGCTTCTCAATAGCAGCAATGATTCAGGACTCACATGCCCAGTGGGCTCTGAGCAGCTGTTGACAAGCTAAGCTTATGGGTCGTCACAATTTATCAAGCAGAAAATAAGGTTTTCCTGTAATATAAACTGATGCTACAGGGCAGATTATTAAATTCTCATGCTAGTTACACTGGTTTCTGTGCTGCCGTGTAGTAATTATCTGTATTTATTACTAATCAACCTTATATTGTGACATTTCTATTCTGTTTACTGTATATTTTGAGTCTGTCCCTAAGTTCAGTAAGTGACAGCAGCACAGAGCAGAAAACAAGAAGGGGAGCTACTGGGGCATCTTTGGAGGTACAGATCTTCCCTGCTAAAGGGCTGTGGTTGCCTTGGGCTGGTACAGAAACCCAAAACATAGGGGAAAATTCACTAACTGGCAAAAATTCACCAGCGCTGGCTTTGCGCACATCACAACACTTCGCCTGGTGTAAATTTGCCTGGACAACCCTAATTTGCGAAGATTCAAAGTTGCACACAGGGTACCGAATGCTGGCAAAGTTGCGCTAGCGAAAATATGCTCAGCGGTTCGAAGTTACGCTAGTGTTGGCTAATTTGCATACGGCATGCAGTTAAAGTACAATGGCCTTATATGCTGCAGCAAATACATTACACTACACAAGGCCAGGGAACCTTAATAAAATTATATTGAGGTGTTATATTGCCATACACATGTGCCCACAGTCTAGTTTAGGTGCCATATGTTATCAAATGTAGGGGGGAAGGAGGGTACCCCAAAAAAAATTTCGATCTTTTTCAGTCAATCACCCTGTAAAAAGGAAAAGACGCCAGCGTTTTTTGGGACTTAGAGAAATTTTCAACTTTTTTTTGAGGAACTCCTATCTACTCTATTGCACTTCCTGTGGTCTGAGGTGGCGAAGGCAAGTCTGACGATAGAGGTAACGGTCAGTAAAATCAAAAACGTAGTGATTTTGCATACTAATGCTCTTTCGACAGAGAGAAAATTCGCTTGGCGTTAGAGTGCGAAGTTGTGCCAGAGTTTATCTCCTTGGCGAAATTACGCTAGCAACCGCTAGTAAATCGGCGAAGTGCCGAAATGATGTCATACTGCCAAATTTTCGCCAGCGTTAGCCACTTCGCCCTTTTGTAAATTTCCCCCATAATGTACAACATTTCTAGCCTACTTCTTTAGTTAAGCTTTAGTTCTCCTTGAATGAAGTTGTTAGATAATTGCAGGTAGGAGAAGAAGAGATTGTGGCAACATGTGGAGACAATCAACTTATGATCAGTGGAAATCTCTTGGTGTAGATATAGAAATTGAGAGGGTTTTTGAGATTTGATATTGAGAATATGGCAGCTGGTCCTATTTTGGATATTTCATTGACTGTGTTTAAAGGGGGCCACCCAGACATAAAAATTTGTATAGTAAAACTTTTTCAAACTGAATCCCAATTTTTCTTTTTCTTATGAACATATCCATACCTGTTATAAAGGTGGTTAAAAATCTCAACTGTCAATCAAATACTGCTTTCCCTGTTTCTATGCTTCAGACACAGCGAGGTCTTTCATTTTCTATTCTGCACATCCTATACTGTATGTCATTGCACTTTTCACATTCTCCCTCCCTCCTCACCGTCTATAATTGTGTAGCCAGTGCATGGGTATCAGGTCCCCCATTCTATTGCACAGGGGCTCCATCGTTAATCGCAGCGTCCTGTATGACAGATTTTTCTCCCCCCCCCCACAGACCCTACCCCAGATTCTGTATACCCCAACACCACAGTAAAACAGCCACACAGACAGGGGCACTAAATTGTGAACTCTAAACCCTACAACTTAAAAAATTATTTGTGGTCAGGGGCTATACAGAAGTTCTTTTTAAACTCATTGGTGGTCAGGGGTTTAATAATAAAAAAAATGGTATTCAGTAGAGCTTCCCTTAAATTCATGTGTGACCCTCTTCATTCTCCTCGGCGATGGCAGCTTCTTCAGCTTTCTTTGGCGGCTTCAGCTCCTTTTGCGATTTTACCTCCTTTCAGCAGCTTCAACTCTTCTGGGCTTTGGCGATGTCGCACTCACATTTAAGGGGGGCCCGGCTAATCCTGTAAAGTGCAGTCTGGCCCCCCTATAAAGTAACAGTAACATTTAAAAATGGAATTAAATTATAAGAGCAAATGGTGCAGGCGCATGGATGCGCTGCCCTACTAAACCCCTACTATACCAGCTGTGTCTCGCAGCGCATCCATTCCAGCCTGGTCGATCCATATAAATCCATGGCTTTGCAGAACAGCGGTGTACGGTCGCTGGTACATGCCTCGCAATATGTGCGTCTCCTCCAGTGCGCGCAATTGCGCTGCCCTACTAAACCCCTTCTATACCAGCTGTGTCTCGCCCCGGGCATCCCTCAAACTAAGTTGCAAGGACTGTTTGCGCCTGCACCATTTGCACCGCAGACAGTGTAACCGGCATTTAGCATCCCGCTCATTAGCAACAGCACCTTGCCACAGATCTTCTGCCGATCTGGCACCCGATGTTTTTTCTTTTTATAGGACAAACAGGTTGAAAGTCTGCTAGGAGTAATAGGAGACACAGCTGGTATAGTAGGGGTTTAGTAGGGCAGCGCATCCATGCGCCTGCACCATTTGCACGGCAAACAGTGTAACCGGCATTTAGTATACCGCTCATTAGCAACAGCACCTTGCCACAGATCTTCTGCCGATCTGGCACCCTTTTGAGCTGAGTAAAGTTCAAGAAGAGCTGGAGAAGGCGATCGGGGCAGAGGACACACTGTCAGTGAATAGCCAGGAGGAGAAATCAAGCGCTGCAGGATGGATGGTCGCCCATTCGCCGTTTCTGAAGAGGACAGGAAGTGGAATTTCTGTAAGTTATTTCTCAATAAAGGCTTTGCTATTTTAAATTTTAATTTGTGTTGGTGTTATTTTTTTCGTTGTGTACTAACGAATTTTTGAAAAAAAAAATTTGATGTTACTGGTCCTTTAAGTGAATCAAATTGCTAGAATGTTAAATTACAAATTGCCTTTATTCCTTGTACATTAACATACCTCCCAACATTTTGAAAATAGACAGAGGGACAAAAAGATTTGCTGCGCACCGGGTTATGGGTTATTATAGTTTTGCTAATGAAAGTGAATTGTCCTTTAAGCCGCAAGTCACAGTTTACACAACAGACTTGCTTATCTTAAATTGTTACAAATGTATCAAAGTGCACCTGCCATGCATTCTGGGCTTTCTGCCAAAAGCCAATTAAGTTAGAAACTTTGTATCTTTTTCTGGCTGGTCAGTGCAGGAGATCAAAGAGAAAGTAACTGAAAGACATTTCAGTAACATTCTGGGACGGCGGGTTGAGCTGTCAAAATCAGAACTGTCCCGTGAAAAACGTGACAGTTGGGAGGTATATGTTAACTTGAGAATTATTCAACTGGTATTAAACAAAATTGAATACAGTAGTTGTTTATCAATGATACAGTGTATGTCCATATTTCATAGTCATTCATTTAAATCAAGGCCACAGAGGAATTTATTGAGTTCCACACTGAGCCTTTGACGAGGGAATCAGATCTAATTTCTATAGATTACTTGCCGTGCACTTCTTCACACATCTATTTTAAAGATCATATATTTAGCACAGAATTACTATTTCTGCCTAGCACCTATAGCTAACAAAAACCGAGCTGAAACATGGGGAGTTGGCAGTACTTTTGTACACTGTTCCCAGAACAGCAGAAAGATTTTAATGGGAACATATGTTGAAATACAACATCTGAATTTAAAGAATTAAACGTGTTGCTATTCACATACTGCCCAAATGTTATCTCTGGCTTTGGTTTAATAAAGTGATCAGAACTTCTTATTACAGCAGCATCCATATTGACTATAAATAGTTTAGTACAGGTAAAGGATCTGTTATCTGGAAACCTGTTATCCAGAAAGCTCCGAATTATGGAAAGGCCATCTCCAAAAGACTCTATTATAATTAAATAATTCAGATTTTAAAAAAGTATCTCCTTCTTTCCTTGTAGTAATAAAACAGTACTTTGTACTTCTTCCAAACTAAGATATAATTAATCCTTGTTGGATACAAACAATCCTGTTGAGTTTAATTAATGTTTGATTGATGTTTTAGTAGACTTAAGGTATGGAGATCCAAATTACAGAAAGATCCCTTATCCGGAAAACCCCAGGTCCCGAGCATTCTGGATAACAGGTCCCATACCTGTATAACAAATATATACTCTGATCCTGCACCTTTCAATGTTCAGTCTACATTCTGAGAGAGTAGCAAAACCAGAGTACAAGTACTGTACAACATTCAAAGTGACTAAACTTGTCAGCTAAATAAATTCATAAATAATAAATTAATGAATTGGTAAATCAAGTTCATTACTAATAAAACTATAGTAAGTGAAAAAATAGACCAAATACTCCCATGGTAATATGTGGTACAGCTCCTTTCATGTATGTCCCAGACCAATTATTGTGCAGTTTCTAAGGACAATGAAACATTATTTACAGTATATAAACTCTTGTTTAATTTTCAATTGCATCAGAAAGCAGAGTCCAACTCCATGAATATGTACAGTGGCTCAGGTGCAGCTGCCCTCAGTCAGTAGCATAAAGGGAATATATGATACTCTCCACCCCCCTCCTTTGGCATGACTTCATTCAGTTGGGATTATGTAGAAACGGAACTTTCAGGAAAAAATGTTTTATTTATTTCTAATTGATTTCTGGAAGTTCAGATAGTATTTATGTACCTTTTTTCATAAGCTCAACTGAGTGAGCTCATGTAAAAATGGGGGTAACTTTTTTCTTTAAGGAGGTTCAATTAAATTCAGATGATGGCATACTTTCTTCTCCACTGCCAAAGATGAAGGAAATAACATCAACATACCGTATTTCAATTTAGCCTGTAGGATAGGTAACTCGTATAGGAGAGGATATGCTTTACCCTTCATACAGTACTTCTCAATTAAATGAACACACAATGCTATTTAGCCTTCATTGTATTTAAGTATATTAGTTAAAAGTCACAGCACTGATCAGGAGTCAATGGCTTTCTATAAATTAAAATATACTGTACATACACTGTGAACAATGCTATACTGTGCCTTTACTGTACATATCTACAACTAGATACACATACACACATTAATGTTTTAAATTGCAAATTAACTGATAACTTTTTTAAATCTTACTTCCATTAACAATATTTCTAAGACACTGACAAAACAGACTTTCTATTATTATTTGAATTCCAGGAGTGATGTTGCTAGGAAACCCCTTGCTCTTTTCTGTGAATTCTGGATGAACTATCAGCAAATTGGAATCCTGTTGCATCAAGGCCAAATGATTGGATTAGCCTGATATTGTCCAAATTATATTGGGGGAAAGATTTGCTTGTTTGGCGAACTTGCCAAACAAGCAGCCTATAAGCGCTATGGGGCAGGGACCTCCTTCCTACTCTTATGTGTGTGTGTGTATATATATATATATCTATATATATATATATATATATATATATATATATATATATATATATATATATATATTATTTATTTATTATGTTACTCTGTCCTCCCGGTGTCAACTTATACAGTTATACACAACACAACACAATACACAACTTATAGTGTATGGCCAACTTGAGAGTTGGGACATAACTGTTCAATGAGTCATG
The DNA here is from genome assembly GCA_038501925.1 of Xenopus petersii. Taxonomy (NCBI): domain Eukaryota; kingdom Metazoa; phylum Chordata; class Amphibia; order Anura; family Pipidae; genus Xenopus; species Xenopus petersii. The sequence continues at coordinate 44,233,868 of CM076677.1, forward strand.
ACCGATATGGCCTTCAAGTTACGGATTGATTACTGACTGGTAACCAATCAGAGAGCTGCAAAGCAGGAAGTTGGGTTCTATCTGTTATATTAGACATCAGCTCACTCCAGACTTATAGACAACATTATTGGCTAATTAACTATATTGAAAACATTTATTATTTTGCACAGCCTACCTATTTACCAAATTTTTATTTTTATATTGAATAATTCCTTTAAGTTTGAGTCTAGCTATTTAAGCAATACTATTACACACTGTGCCCTGGGCTAGAAAAAACATGCAACATGTGTTTGTCATAGACCACTAACTGCATTTCTCTTTACCCCAGGCAGACAAATGAGTTGAATGAGTAGAAGTTGATGATGTACTTGGAGATTATGTGATGGTTATGTGGACAAATCCAACATTTCACAGAACAAATCACCAGAAATACATTCACATCATATAAAATTGCCACAGGTAACACATTGTTCGGCTAAAAATGAAGTTGCTTAGCAGTGATTCACTGATTGATGTACGAGTACAAAGGTAATTCAGGTGATTTGTCGCAGGTAGTATAAATTTTGCAGAGGAGAAAAATTGGCACGTGTTCCATCACTAATGATGAGCCAAATTTTTCTCCAGACATGGATTCCTGGCTAAATTCCGCATTTCGCAAAATTGTTGTTGCAAAAAAAGCAAAAAAGAATTTGATGGATTTTGTGTGAAATAAAATGCCCACTGGCTATTTTGTTGGTCTTCCCAGCCTCAAACAACTCAACTTCTTATCCTAAATGATTAGCAGTAGCTTTAAAATGCATTTTTTTTACCATTAGCCCTCCTTCTATGCTATAACAGTAATAAAGTACTTCATTCACAACAACATTAATAGTTAATTTGGGTTGCAAAATGACAACTTTCTATCAAAGCTGAAGCCTTCTATGTGTCCCCCCTAACATGGCTGAAATGCAAAGGCAAAAAATACCTTTCTGACTGTTGTCTTTCTTTCATAAATATATACACATACGTTTGTATATTGCAAATATCTCCACAGACAGACATAAATATAGAAAAACATTTCATTTTAATTGTATTTCTAAGTAGTGTATATGAATATGCCATGTGGAATAATAACTAGTTGGGCTGCAGGTTTCTGTTAATAATTTCTCAGAAAAATCCTGAATAGGAAAAGAGTTGATTTATTTGTTATTTTGTTTATTGCAGGTACCTAGCAACATGGGAGAATATCCTACAGAATGCTCCATTGTAATATCAGGACAGCATTATCACTCTTTTATTAGTGCACCAAATGCATTTTTAAGCCGTATGTGAGTTAAGTTTAGGCTGCTAATTATTAAGGATAAGAAGTTAGGTTGTATATGCCAAATAGAGGTCAGCATCCAAGCAAACAGAATGTAAAGATAGAACAACCAACTCCATATGGTATAATTGGCAAGACTGTAGACCAAGCAATCAAATCCTCTATTTTCACTATAGAAATGTGGGACTCAAAGTGAAAAGGGACCTTGTGTGGAACACATCTCCTTGGGAAGTAAACACTGAAGGGAGCCAGCAAACTGGAGTTGGAACTATGGTGAAGCTGAACAGACTGCAATTTTCTGGAAAAATCCGAAAAAATTGTGAAAATCTGATTTTTTTCCGCAAAGCAAATTTTCAGGAAAATGTAATAATAAATAAGCATAAAAAACCGAACGGATTTGCAGCAGAAAATGTTGAGATAAAATCGGACTTTGATGAATACCCCCTAAAGCTTTATGTTCTACTTTAAAGGGATACTGTCATGGGAAAAAAAAAATTCAAAATGAATCAGTTAATAGAGCTGCTCCAGCAGAATTCTGCACTGAAATCCATTTCTCAAAAGAGCAAAAAGATTTTTTTATATTCAATTTTGAAATCTGACATGGGGCTAGACGTATTGTCAATTTCCCAGCTGCCCCAAGTCATGTGACTTGTGCTCTGTAAACTTCAATCACTCTTTTCTGCCGTACTGTAAGTTGGAGTGATATCAACCCCCCTCCCTTTTCCCCCCCAGCAGCCAAACAAAAGAACAATGGGAAGGTAACCAGATAACAGCTGCCTGGTAGATCTAAGAACAACACTCAATAGTAAAAACCCATGTCTCACTGAGACACATTCAGTTACACTGAGAAGGAGAAACAACAGCCTGCCAGAAAGCATTTCTCTCCTAGGCAGGACTTGTGCAGGCACAAGTCATATGACTGGAGGCAGCTGGGAAATTGACAAAATGTCAGATTTCAAAATTGAATATAATAAAATCTGTTTGCTCTTTTGAGAAATGGATTTCAGTGCAGAATTCTGCTGAAGAAGCACTATTAACTGATGCATTTTGAAAAAAAACATGTTTTTTCATGACAGTATCCCTTTAACTACCCATGTACTAAATGGGCAGTCTGCTAAGAAACAGGTGATCTGCTCTTCTCAGCCTGCTCCAGTGTCTGCACAAACAGATTGGCCTGTGTATAGACACACTTTGTGCACACAGGACAACACAGTGCAGACGCCAGAGCAGGCTAAGCAGAGCATAGTATATTGGCTGTTTCTTTGCATGTGTTTATAAGCAGCCCAAAAAACAGCCCGATAGCCTAAGCCTTAGTGAAGTACCTCTTTATTGCTCCATAATGTCTGTGTGGGTCTAGGCAAAGGTTATGCTAGCATGTAGCAGGAGATTCCATTTGCCACCTCCTTTCAGACTGATACGCATATATATTACCCCTCAATGTCTGTTGAAACAAATTTGCACGTATCATTTCAAGATGTGCATATTTAACATCCTCTGCAGTAGGGTCTGTGTAGCATATAATAAAAGTTTATGCCGATGTGTCATGTTTCAATTAAAAACAGCAAGCATCTTTGTCGAGTAAATACTTTACAGGAAATGTGATTATGCATAACAGACATCTCTGAATAATAAATGCATGTTGACGTTTGGTTGTTGTCATTTTTATGTTACATAACCAACAGTGACATGTGAATCATCAGATTTTACAATCATGATTCAATCCAGATCTTGAAATGAAAGGAGGTTTGTTGCAGCATTTAGCATGATATATAATCTTGTTGGGTTAAACAATTCAGCTATTATATTTAGATTTTATTTTGAATTTGTATATATTGTATGGGAGGCTATTGATGTTTTGCATATCACTAATACTGTACAGACATGCACAGAAAGCATGTCCAAACAGATCATTATCTCACTGTCTGTGTATAATAGGCATAATTGTATTCTACAATGTTTTATTTGACTTGCTCACCAGTCAGCTTCTTAGGGTAATGGCACATTACGAGACACCATTCCATTTGTGTTATTTTAACCCTTTAAGTGCCACAGAACGTAGAATCTACGTTCTGTGGAAAAGTAACTTGAAATGCCACAGAACGTAGATTCTACGTTCTGCAGCACTTCCGGGTTCAGAAGCGGAGGAGCGGCTGTTAGAGCCGCTCGCTCCATTCCGCATCGATCCCCTGCCCCTAGGCAACGAGCAGAGCAGGGGATCGAGTGGCCCCTGGGGCGCGATCGCCCAGGGGCCCAAAAACAGCAGCAGGCACGTGTAACTTACGCGTCCTGCTGCTGCAGCCTACACCGCGCTGGATATCTCCGCCCCCACAGCACAGGCACACAGAGGACGTCGCAGATCTCTTCCTGGGGCCCTTCCAGATCGCCTGCAACAGTCTCCAGCGACTTTTTCAGGTTAGTGCAACAATTACACACACAAACACACCAACACACACTTATTACAGTAATACACACTTAGATTCACACTTACACACACTTACACATACATTTTTGGGGATTGGGGGGGTAATGGCACATTACGAGACACCATTCCATTTGTGTTATTTTAACCCTTTAAGTGCCACAGAACGTAGAATCTACGTTCTGTGGAAAAGTAACTTGAAATGCCACAGAACGTAGATTCTACGTTCTGCAGCACTTCCGGGTTCAGAAGCGGAGGAGCGGCTGTTAGAGCCGCTCGCTCCATTCCGCATCGATCCCCTGCCCCTAGGCAACGAGCAGAGCAGGGGATCGAGTGGCCCCTGGGGCGCGATCGCCCAGGGGCCCAAAAACAGCAGCAGGCACGTGTAACTTACGCGTCCTGCTGCTGCAGCCTACACCGCGCTGGATATCTCCGCCCCCACAGCACAGGCACACAGAGGACGTCGCAGATCTCTTCCTGGGGCCCTTCCAGATCGCCTGCAACAGTCTCCAGCGACTTTTTCAGGTTAGTGCAACAATTACACACACAAACACACCAACACACACTTATTACAGTAATACACACTTAGATTCACACTTACACACACTTACACATACATTTTTGGGGATTGGGGGGGTCACTTACACTCACTGCACTTACACACATGTGCACACGCACACACGCGCACATAACATGTAATTTACCATTTGTGCACACGCACATACATGGCATTGTGGCTTTTTTTTTTTTTTTCTTATCGCATCGTCTCTTTTTTTGGCTGAAAAAAATGTTTTATTGCCATTACGAATAGTGTATTCGCTAACCGTACTGTGCAATATCTTTTTTATGTTATTTCGGTGATTATATTGCAATTTGGGGTATTTTGGTGCATTTTTAGCCATTTTATTGAATTTTTAGCCATTTTATTGCATTTTCAGCTCTGCGTATGTTGTGTTCACTTGTTTCTAGCCGTATAACCTGTTTGGCCCAGCTAAAATATTCAAACTGTGATTCTGACAGCCGATAACACTAGTCTGGAAAAAAAACATTGATTTTTGTGGTTTTATTGGATTTTTTTGCATTTCACTCTTTACTGCCTTATTTTGTTTTACCTTGTAAATTTTATCTACTATATATCCATTTGGGGCTCTCTGTGCGCCACATAGTTTGGTATATCTATGCATATTGGGCATCAAAGTGTTCAGTAGACCCCTGGTGTTCATGTTTAGGATGTTTTATGCTGATACGTTACGAAATGTGGGGCATATAATGCGGTAGAATTCAAGCTTTGTGACGATTTTCCAAAATTTGATAAAAACCGTTGCGTTCAGCATTGCTTTGCAGTTTGGCAGTTTGCAGTAGAAACACTTATTTACCCATATTGGATTCGTCAGAATGTGTACTTTCTGAAAATATATGGTTTTCTGGGGTCTCTGTACTGTTATGGGGGTCTAATGTCGCATAATACACACACCAGGTGCTCATATTGCAGCAGCCAGAGCGTCAGCCGTGAAAATGTATATACACTATTGTCATTTGGGGGTCTCTGTGCGCCACATAGTTTGGTATATCTATGCATATTGGGCATCAAAGTGTTCAGTAGACCCCTGGCGTTCATATTTAGGATGTTTTATGCTGATACGTTACGAAATGTGGGGCATATAATGGGGTAAATTTCAAGCTTTGTGACGATTTTCCGAAATTTGATAAAAACCGTTATGTTCAGCATTGCTTTGCAGTTTGGCAGTTTGCAGTAGAAACACTTATTTACCCATATTGGATTCGTCAAAATGTGTACTTTCTGAAAATATATGGTTTTCTGGGGTCTCTGTACTGTTAGGGGGGTCTAATGTCGCATAATACACACACCAGGTGCTCATATTGCAGCAGCCAGCGCGTCAGCCGTGAAAATGTATATACACTATTGTCATTTGGGGGTCTCTGTGCGCCACATAGTTTGGTATATCTATGCATATTGGGCATCAAAGTGTTCAGTAGACCCCTGGCATTCATATTTAGGATGTTTTATGCTGATACGTTATGAAATGTGGGGCATATAATGGGGTAGAATTCAAGCTTTGTGACGATTTTCAGAAATTTGATAAAAACCGTTATGTTCAGCATTGCTTTGCAGTTTGGCAGTTTGCAGTAGAAACACTTATTTACCCATATTGGATTCGTCAGAATGTGTACTTTCTGAAAATATATGGTTTTCTGGGGTCTCTGTACTGTTAGGGGGGTCTAATGTCGCATAATTCACACACCAGGTGCTCATATTGCAGCAGCCAGCGCGTCAGCCGTGAAAATGTATATACACTATTGTCATTTGGGGGTCTCTGTGCGCCACATAGTTTGGTATATCTATGCATATTGGGCATCAACGTGTTCAGTAGACCCCTGGCGTTCATATTTAGGATGTTTTATGCTGATACGTTACGAAATGTGGGGCATATAATGGGGTAAAATTCAAGCTTTGTGACGATTTTCCGAAATTTGATAAAAACCGTTATGTTCAGCATTGCTTTGCAGTTTGGCAGTTTGCAGTAGAAACACTTATTTACCCATATTGGATTTGTCAGAATGTGTACTTTCTGAAAATATATGGTTTTCTGGGGTCTCTGTACTGTTAGGGGGGTCTAATGTCGCATAATACACACACCAGGTGCTCATATTGCAGCAGCCAGCGCGTAAGCCGTGAAAATGTATATACACTATTGTCATTTGGGGGTCTCTGTGCGCCACATAGTTTGGTATATCTATGCATATTGGGCATCAAAGTGTTCAGTAGACCCCTGGCGTTCATATTTAGGATGTTTTATGCTGATACGTTACGAAATGTGGGGCATATAATGGGGTAAAATTCAAGCTTTGTGACGATTTTCAGAAATTTGATAAAAACCGTTATGTTCAGCATTGCTTTGCAGTTTGGCAGTTTGCAGTAGAAACACTTATTTACCCATATTGGATTCGTCAGAATGTGTACTTTCTGAAAATATATGGTTTTCTGGGGTCTCTGTACTGTTAGGGGGGTCTAATGTCGCATAATACACACACCAGGTGCTCATATTGCAGCAGCCAGCGCGTCAGCCGTGAAAATGTATATACACTATTGTCATTTGGGGGTCTCTGTGCGCCACATAGTTTGGTATATCTATGCATATTGGGCATCAAAGTGTTCAGTAGACCCCTGGCGTTCATATTTAGGATGTTTTATGCTGATACGTTACGAAATGTGGGGCATATAATGGGGTAAAATTCAAGCTTTGTGACGATTTTCAGAAATTTGATAAAAACCGTTATGTTCAGCATTGCTTTGCAGTTTGGCAGTTTGCAGTAGAAACACTTATTTACCCATATTGGATTCGTCAGAATGTGTACTTTCTGAAAATATATGGTTTTCTGGGGTCTCTGTACTGTTAGGGGGGTCTAATGTCGCATAATACACACACCAGGTGCTCATATTGCAGCAGCCAGCGCGTCAGCCGTGAAAATGTATATACACTATTGTCATTTGGGGGTCTCTGTGCGCCACATAGTTTGGTATATCTATGCATATTGGGCATCAAAGTGTTCAGTAGACCCCTGGCGTTCATATTTAGGATGTTTTATGCTGATACGTTACGAAATGTGGGGCATATAATGGGGTAAAATTCAAGCTTTGTGACGATTTTCAGAAATTTGATAAAAACCGTTATGTTCAGCATTGCTTTGCAGTTTGGCAGTTTGCAGTAGAAACACTTATTTACCCATATTGGATTCGTCAGAATGTGTACTTTCTGAAAATATATGGTTTTCTGGGGTCTCTGTACTGTTAGGGGGGTCTAATGTCGCATAATACACACACCAGGTGCTCATATTGCAGCAGCCAGCGCGTCAGCCGTGAAAATGTATATACACTATTGTCATTTGGGGGTCTCTGTGCGCCACATAGTTTGGTATATCTATGCATATTGGGCATCAAAGTGTTCAGTAGACCCCTGGCGTTCATATTTAGGATGTTTTATGCTGATACGTTACGAAATGTGGGGCATATAATGGGGTAAAATTCAAGCTTTGTGACGATTTTCAGAAATTTGATAAAAACCGTTATGTTCAGCATTGCTTTGCAGTTTGGCAGTTTGCAGTAGAAACACTTATTTACCCATATTGGATTCGTCAGAATGTGTACTTTCTGAAAATATATGGTTTTCTGGGGTCTCTGTACTGTTAGGGGGGTCTAATGTCGCATAATACACACACCAGGTGCTCATATTGCAGCAGCCAGCGCGTCAGCCGTGAAAATGTATATACACTATTGTCATTTGGGGGTCTCTGTGCGCCACATAGTTTGGTATATCTATGCATATTGGGCATCAAAGTGTTCAGTAGACCCCTGGCGTTCATATTTAGGATGTTTTATGCTGATACGTTACGAAATGTGGGGCATATAATGGGGTAAAATTCAAGCTTTGTGACGATTTTCAGAAATTTGATAAAAACCGTTATGTTCAGCATTGCTTTGCAGTTTGGCAGTTTGCAGTAGAAACACTTATTTACCCATATTGGATTCGTCAGAATGTGTACTTTCTGAAAATATATGGTTTTCTGGGGTCTCTGTACTGTTAGGGGGGTCTAATGTCGCATAATACACACACCAGGTGCTCATATTGCAGCAGCCAGCGCGTCAGCCGTGAAAATGTATATACACTATTGTCATTTGGGGGTCTCTGTGCGCCACATAGTTTGGTATATCTATGCATATTGGGCATCAAAGTGTTCAGTAGACCCCTGGCGTTCATATTTAGGATGTTTTATGCTGATACGTTACGAAATGTGGGGCATATAATGGGGTAAAATTCAAGCTTTGTGACGATTTTCAGAAATTTGATAAAAACCGTTATGTTCAGCATTGCTTTGCAGTTTGGCAGTTTGCAGTAGAAACACTTATTTACCCATATTGGATTCGTCAGAATGTGTACTTTCTGAAAATATATGGTTTTCTGGGGTCTCTGTACTGTTAGGGGGGTCTAATGTCGCATAATACACACACCAAGTGCTCATATTGCAGCAGCCAGCGCGTCAGCCGTGAAAATGTATATACACTATTGTCATTTGGGGGTCTCTGTGCGCCACATAGTTTGGTATATCTATGCATATTGGGCATCAAAGTGTTCAGTAGACCCCTGGCGTTCATATTTAGGATGTTTTATGCTGATACGTTACGAAATGTGGGGCATATAATGGGGTAAAATTCAAGCTTTGTGACGATTTTCAGAAATTTGATAAAAACCGTTATGTTCAGCATTGCTTTGCAGTTTGGCAGTTTGCAGTAGAAACACTTATTTACCCATATTGGATTCGTCAGAATGTGTACTTTCTGAAAATATATGGTTTTCTGGGGTCTCTGTACTGTTAGGGGGGTCTAATGTCGCATAATACACACTCCAGGTGCTCATATTGCAGCAGCCAGAGCGTCAGCCGTGAAAATGTCTATACATATTGTCATTTGGGGGTCTCTGTGCGCCACATAGTTTGGTATATCTATGCACATTGGGCATCAAACTGTTTAGTAGACCCATATGTTTATATTTAGGATGCTTTATGCTGGTAATGATACATGGACAATACGATGCTGGAAAGTTGAAGCTTTGAGGCAATTTCCAGATATTTCACCAAAACCGCCAAATTTGGCAAAGCCTTGCGACTCAGTAGTTTGGAGCAGAAAGGCATGGGTACCCATTTTAGATTCTGTAGAATGTGTACTTTCCAAAAATATATGGGGTTGGGGGGTAAACATATATTTCTGTGTTTTTACCCCACAAAAATGCAGTCAATGTGTTGATTTTTCATTAGCTGAAGTTACCCACGGGACTGTTTGTATGCGCTAACTTCATTTTGGGGCTTCTAAATGCCAGATACTTTGGTAAACCTATGAACAATGGCCACCAAACTGTTCGGAGGAACCATGGCAATCATATTTAGGGTGATTTTTCTTAGTACGTAATGACACATGGGTGATATGTTGCTGGGAAGTTGAAGCTTTGAGGCAATTTTCAGATATTTCACCAAAACCGACAACTTTGGGAAAGCCTTGCGACTCAGTAGTTTGGAGCAATAAGGCATGGGTACCCATTTTAGATTCGGTAGAATGTGTACTTTCCAAAAATGTATGGGTTTGGGGGGTAAACATATATTTCTGTGTTTTTACCCCACAAAAATGCAGTCAATGTGTTGATATTTCATTAGCTGAAGTTACCCACGGGACTGTTTGTATGCGCTAACTTCATTTTGGGGCCTCTAAATGCCAGATACTTTGGTAAACCTATGAACAATGGCCACCAAACTGTTCGGAGGAACCCTGGCAATCATATTTAGGGTGCTTTTTCTTAGTACGTAATGACACATGGGTGATATGGTGCTGGGAAGTTGAAGCTTTGAGGCAATTTTCAGATATTTCACCAAAACCGACAACTTTGGGAAAGCCTTGCGACTCAGTAGTTTGGAGCAATAAGGCATGGGTACCCATTTTAGATTCGGTAGAATGTGTACTTTCCAAAAATGTATGGGTTTGGGGGGTAAACATATATTTCTGTGTTTTTACCCCACAAAAATGCAGTCAATGTGTTGATTTTTCATTAGCTGAAGTTACCCACGGGACTGTTTGTATGCGCTAACTTCATTTTGGGGCCTCTAAATGCCAGATACTTTGGTAAACCTATGAACAATGGCCACCAAACTGTTCGGAGGAACCCTGGCAATCATATTTAGGGTGCTTTTTCTTAGTACGTAATGACACATGGGTGATATGTTGCTGGGAAGTTGGAGCTTTGAGGCAATTTTCAGATATTTCACCAAAACCGACAACTTTGGGAAAGCCTTGCGACTCAGTAGTTTGGAGCAATAAGGCATGGGTACCCATTTTAGATTCGGTAGAATGTGTACTTTCCAAAAATGTATGGGTTTGGGGGGTAAACATATATTTCTGTGTTTTTACCCCACAAAAATTTAGTCAATGTGTTGATTTTTCATTAGCTGAAGTTACCCACGGGACTGTTTGTATGCGCTAACTTCATTTTGGGGCCTCTAAATGCCAGATACTTTGGTAAACCTATGAACAATGGCCACCAAACTGTTCGGAGGAACCCTGGCAATCATATTTAGGGTGGTTTTTCTTGGTGCATAACGATACATGGGTGATATGGTGCTGAGAAGTTGAAGCTTTGAGGCAATTTTCAGATATTTCACCAAAACCGACAATTGTGGGAAAGCCTTGCGACTCAGTAGTTTGGAGCAGAAAGGCATGGGTACCCATTTTAGATTCGGTAGAATGTGTACTTTCCAAAAATATATGGGTTTTATGGGGTAAACATATATTTCTGAGTTTTTACCCCACAAAAATGCAGTCAATGTGTTGATCTTTCATTAGCTGAAGTTACCCACGGGACTGTTTGTATGCGCTAACTTCATTTTGGGGCCTCTAAATGCCAGATACTTTGGTAAACCTATGAACAATGACCACCAAAATGTTCAGAGGAACCCTGGCAATCATATTTAGGGTGCTTTTTCTTAGTACGTAATGATACATGGGTGATATGGTGCTGGGAAGTTGAAGGTTTGAGGAAATTTTCAGATATTTCACCAAAACCGACAATTTTGGGAAAGCCTTGCGACTCAGTAGTTTGGAGCAGAAAGGCATGGGTACCCATTTTAGATTCAGTAGAATGTGTACTTTCCAAAAATATATGGGTTTGGGGGGTAAACATATATTTCTGGGTTTTTACCCCACAAAAAATGCAGTCAATGTGTTGATTTGTTAGTAGCTGAAGTAAAGTCCTGAACAATTTGGATGTGCTAACTACATATTGGTGTCTCTAAATGCCAGATACTTTGGTAAACCTATGCATAATGGGTATCAAATTGTTCAGTGGACCCCTGGCAATCATAGTTCAGGTGCTTTTTCTTGGTACCTAATATAGTTTGGGATATGCGGAGCAGCAAAATAAAACCTTTGAAATGATTTTTCAGAATTTTGAATTTTTTGTTGAAAAACCGCTATGTTCAGACAAGCTTTTATGTTTGGTAGTTGGGAGTAGAGAGACATAGTTACCCATTTTGTAATCGGCAGAATGTGTACTTTTCAAAAATGTATGGTTTTCTGGGGTAAACCTACGGTTTCAGGATTTTTTGCCTTGGAATCTAAAGCATGCCGTTTTCTGCCTTAGTGCTTTCAAAATTTGGTAATATACTGCCGGGAGTTTTTGCTGTACAGAAATCCTAAATCTCCCTAAAACTATACATATCTGGTATTGGCACGTTCGAGAGACATAAGGCTTTCCAAATCAGTTGGATTTTCATCCGTAAAATGAAATATTTTTCTGGTATAAATTGATATACGATGAAAAATGGTAATTTTTCATTTTTTTTTGGTATTTAGCACTATAAATTTTTTTGCACAGGTGTAAAAACATGAAAACTCAGGCAGATTTAGAAAGCTCAGTTTCTACCGAAAAAAACAATGTATAGTTTTCCTAGGTAAACTATAGGTTTCCCCTCAGAAAATGCCCCTAAAGTGAGAGAGCAAAAAATGTTTCAAAAACGGCTGGCATTTCGCGTAACCAAAATGTGAAATTCTGCTGGCACTTAAAGGGTTAAAGAGGACCTTGTTTTTCCTAGGTTAATTCTTAGGATTCATGAATCCTATAGTAGAATAGTAGAAAGGACACACACAACTGAAATGGTGTGAATAAATACCTTTGTAAACAATTGAACCCTATTGTGTAAATAACACTCCATAAATGTGACCTCATATAGTGGTGCAACATTGTATTGCTACATTTTGTAAATATAAGCTGCTGTGAAAGGAAAATGGAGTGACAGAAATTGCTTGTTTGGAATGTTTGTGAAGCACAATTTATAAATAATGTCCAAAATGCAATACGTAGGCCCACAATATAATGTTTATTAGCCAAGGGTTTACAAGAAAATCTCATATATATGAATATCAGTGTTTAATTTTTCTTTCGACATGACAAAGAAAAAAAAAAACAATTAAAAAAACAGCAAATTGACTAGACATCAATTCAATCCCTGAATCCTTGGGGCCTCAAATATTTCTGTAATTTGGATCCTTATACCATATTTTCACAAAAAATGTAAACATTAAACATTTAACTCAATTAGGATTGTTTTGCCTCCAGTATGGATGAATTATATCTTATTTGCTGTCAAGGTATTACAGAGAAAGAGGAAACAATTATTTATTTATTTTTTTATTTAAGTTTGAGTCTATAGGAATTGTCTTTCCCATAATTTGGAGCTTTCTGGATAATGAGTTTTTAGTTAAAGGAAAACTATACCCCCAAACAATGTAGGTCTCTGTTAAAAGATACTGAGTAAAACAGCTCATGTGTAAAACCCTGCTTCATGTAAATGAACCATTATCATAATAATATACTTTTTTAGTAGTATGTGCCATTGGTAATCATAAATATAAAAATTGCCATTTTAAAAAATAAGGGCCGCCCCCTGAGATCGTAAGATTCACTGTGCACACATACAAACCACATGTCAGGTCACATGAGCCAATTAACAGACAGAGTTCTGCCTTTTGCTTCCTCACTTCTTCCTTTTACAGTTAGTGTTGTAGTATTTCTGGTCAGGTGATCTCTGAGGCAGCACAGATAGAGTCACGATATGGTGGTTCAAGGCAAGAGATGTAAAAGGGTAATATTTATGTAAATATATATTCCAGTTTGGTAAGATTCTTTAATATGCAATTTGATATAAACTATCTGTTGCTTAAGTATTCATTTTGGGGGTATAGTTTTCCTTTAATGGATCCCATGCATGTATTTGCTTTAATCTTATAGATAGTAACATTTAGCATTAGCACTTTAAAATGTAAAAAAAACAAAGGTAGCCTTTTTCAATTTCAAGGAAATACTGTATATGCTCTAATCAATAAGTATGATTTCTACAAATCACTATGACTTTTGCTTGCTATACACAAGCTTTTAATAATTGTCAACACTCACCCTCCTGACTGTGTATGAGGGCAACCCCACGGGGGACGTGTAACCAATAGGGTTGCCTCCTGCCTGGTCTGACCCAGGCAGTCTGGTTTTTAGGAGGGCTGCCCAAGTCAAAAGAAAAGCAAGTAGGACTCAACCTGCCATCCTGCCCGGTCTCCGTACAGACCAAAGGTGGCAGACCAATCAGACCCCAATTATTAGGCCTGAGCATTTATTATATTTTGGTTGGTCATGTGTCTTATAGGGTTGTCACCTTTTCTTTCTTTGGAATCCCGGCAGGGGTTAGTACCAGTGATGTCAAAGGCAGAGCTAATGACACGAAGGGGTGGGCCAGTGATACAAAGGGGCGGGCCAGTGACGCAAAGGGGTGCACCAGTGATGTGGTGGTCCATGATTGCACTAATCACTCAGAAGGCAGGGACAGGCTTGCCTGGTTTTCAGAATTCTGAAAACTGGGCAGGTATTTTAGAACTGAACAGCAGGTGTAAAAACTTAACTAACTGTCCGGTTCAGAACCGGATGGTAACCCTAGTACCTCATTATATTATTTAAAATCATGCTACTTTAACATGTGGACTGATTGTAATCCTGTACCAGGCAGAGGTTGGTTTCCAGGAATTTGAAGCTGTGCAATGCACCTAAATCTGCACTGCTTCTATAAGCTCAAACATCAACTGAAGTGACATAATAGTTACCACCAACCTCTGCTAATAAAATGATAGAGAAGTATTTTTTGTATTTATAAAGATTTGGCCTACTTCACACATATATACACTTACCATGTAAAGCATAAATGAGATTGGGGAAAGTGTTTTTTTCATAAAACTCCAGGGCAACATTCAATTATGTAGTATCTCACAATATCTTCTGCTGATGAATGTATGAGCATGACATTTTCTAGTATAGGTATGGAATCTGTTATCAGGAAACCCATGAAAAGAACCGAGAAAGCTCTGAATTACTGAAATGCCGTCTCCTGTAGATTCCTTTTTAGCCAAATAATCCAAATTTGTAAAACTGATTTTCTATTTTCTCTGTAATAATAATGTAGTACCATGTACTTGATCCAAACTAAGATATAATTAATCCTTATTGCAAGCAAAACCAGCTTATTGGGTTTATTTCATGTTTATATGATTTTCTAGTAGACTTAAGGTTTAAAGATCAGAAATATGTTATCTGCATTCTGGATAACAGGTCCCATACCTTTATTAAAAAATGCACCGAACAAAAGTTTCTTGTCTATTTCTACCCTAATTCAAAAGACTAATAAATAAGACCAGTTGTATGCTTACATTTCATTTTAATGTTTGAAAGTGAACTATTATGTGTTGTGAGTCTTATATGTTATAATAACCCCATCTGTTTGTGTTTTTCAAGTGACTTTTTTGAGGTTCCATGTAGGCACAAACTTGTCTGCATTCTCATTCATATTTATCTTTCTCCCTCCCAGACAAACATGTACCCTAGTACACCTGTTCAGCATGAGGCCTTGGCTTAAACATCAGTGCTTCCCCATGTTTGTCTGTTTTTAGATGCATATTAAAAGATTGGTGTTGAATGAGAGGCTTTGGCATGAGTTGATAGACTGAGCTGTATTTGGGTTGACATATTTTGAAGTAAAGATGATGGACATCTGACCCAAAATAACATATGAACAAATACTAACACTAAGGAATAAACTGAGATCTTACTAATTACTGGGAAGCAAAGGAATTTTTAGTTGATAAAAAAAAGTGCGCTGTTTAACCCCGAGGTCTTACATCTTATTTATGTTCAGACATTAGACATCTGTTAACCAGGGTGGCAGGGTAAAGTCTATTTTTAATTTCTTGGAAAACTGACATACAACACTATTGCTTTTTCACTTCAGCTAATCCTCTAAGATTCTGCTATTCTCTGTAGTTTTATTTGGCATTCATACACCACTGATAATAAAGTTTGTTTGATAGCCATGACCTGAACTGAATAATTCTGTATGTTAACCTGAAGTAAGCAGAAGGCTACATTGTTTTTATTCCAGGCAATGCACAATCTACCACATTTCATGGAGTTTGGGATTTGTCAGAGGATTGGCTCAGACTGAGATGGCAAGCAGATTGATGTGATTCTATACTTGATTCCTTATCAGTTCTTACTTGTCTCTGCACAAGGGAAGGGTGTACAAAACAGTATGTGATCCATTATGTGTCATATGTCATTTTGTGATCACTTGAACCACAAAAACTTCATCACATTAAACTTCATCACATTACACAGAGAAAAAAAATATGTTTTTTTAGAAAACACATCAGTTAATAGTGCTGCTCCAGCAGAATTCTGCACTGAAATCTGTTGGTTCAGGAATAAAATTTTATATGGTATCATGAATTATTTGTAATGTAAACAGTATAATTTATAAATAAATAAAACACCAAAAAAATCATGACAGAATCCCTTTAAGTTGCAGGAAAACCCTGATCTCATTGAAATTTGCATTGTTACATTCACTTGCAAAAAAAAAAAAAAAAAACCAGCTCCCATGTTGAAAATGCACGTTCCATTGACTTCTTAATAAAAGTGCCATAAAAGTAAAACTTAGCTCTAAGGCCTCCATCCATTTAAAGATAAGCCAGCCCCAGCAGGTGAAGGGGTTAGCTGGATCAGTCCTTGCTGCAGAGTTTCCTCAATGTATTCCTTCATAGCAAAGCTTTTTGCAGGATAGAGGGGTAAGTGCAGCTTCAGTAAAAGTATAGGTATAGTTCCAGGAGGGAGGTCTATGGGGCCGTCATAGAGTTGGGCTCATTTATCAACACTGGGCAGTTACACATAGCAGAGCCGGGCCAACCCAGCCAGGCGCCCTAGGCAACCTGGCTGGGCACGGCCCGGCTGATTGCACGCTTGATTTTGCATGTGCGAAACTGCGCTCGAACGCGCATGCGCAAAACTGCACTCGGACGCGCATGTGCAGAAACGCTATTACAAGAAATTATCTGTGGCAGTCGGCGAAAGACAGGACCGGACAATGGGGTAGGCGACAGAGCAGGTACGTGCCTGGCGCCCCCCCAGCTTTGCGCCCTAGGCACGTGCCCACTCTGCGTACCCCTAGTTCCTGACACATAGCAACCAATCAGTGATTCACTTTTTGAAGCCAGCTGCAAGTAGAACAATGAAAGCAGCAATTTTATTGGTTGCCATGCTTTACTGCCCATGGGCAAATTTGCCTAGTTTTGATAAATATCCCCGGTATGTTTGATGAGGATAAAGTGCCCCAGAGCAATTTTTTTGCTAGTTTGCTAACTGTACAGGCTGGCAGGCTTTGGATCAGAGGTTTAGGAGGACAATGTTAAAACAAAAAGTACTCCAGGAAAAAATTGATTTCAAGATCACTCTTTAATAGAATTATGGAGGCAGAAACAAGGCCATCCCAAAAGTACTGCAATAGAGGAAATATGAATAAGTCAGTATTTCTTTATGCAACAGTTCAATCATCAGAGGCAAGTCTGCAGTAATCTTAGAGATGTTCTCAGAAGACAATTGTTTGTCATCTGTAATGAAGACACATAGTGGCACAACTATTTCGGAGAGGAATGACATGTTCCAAAGCAGTGCCCATAAATTTACAAGAGCAGAAATTACTTTAGCGTTCAACTCAGGTTGAACAGGGAACAGGAAAATATGCGTGGCTCAATACCACCCACATGTATCTCCCCTAACAGACCTACTGTAGATGCTGAAATTTACACATTTCTGCAATTTTAACAAAAGCTGGAGTTTAGACTGGACGAGGGATTGGATGATGAAGCCCCTGGAAGCTCGATGCTCACTAATATAGCATGAAGAATATAATTACCCCCTTTGTGGTATGTAGGGTTGCCACCCGGCCGGTATTTTACCGGCCTAGCCGGTAAAACACCTGCCAAGGCCGGGGCCGGTAATACAAACTTACCGGCAATGCAGTTGCCGGTAATTTGTAATACCCTTTAAAAAAAGCCCTCGGCCTGCCCCCAATTCGTGCAGAACTTACCTTTTTTCCAGTGTTCTTGACATCGGGACGATGTTGCTCCACCCCCTTTTGCATCATGGCCCGCCCCCTTTTTGTGCCCACCGGCCGGTAATTTTTTTCAGTAAAGATGGCAACCCTAGTGGTATGGCAGTACATAGCAAAGGATTTAGAGGCTCAGGGGCAGGAGTTTTCAGGTGGACTATGAGAGCTTCCATAAATGCTCTGTAAAGAAAATTGTAAGTATCCATACATGCAAATTTTTGTCATTTCAGGTTATTCTTCCACAGTAGAGTCCATAGCTCTATAGCATTGTCAAATCAGAGAATGTACAATAAAGTGATGCCAAAAAAGTTATTTAAAAAAAGTCAATACATTAAGGTGCACCTAAATGGATAGATAGATAGATAGATAGATAGAATAGATATACAATTGTGCAGTGCTGTAAAACTAAATATTGTAGGCAATTTACACTATGAATGATGTCATGGATTTTCATCAAACACAGAACTGATGTTCCCAGATCAGAGCATCCACATACCCATTTTATATTCCATGGTCCTTTCTTGTACTCTCTTTCATCCATTCACAATTATTTCTTAAAAATTTTACTCAGGCAGTCCCACCATTGTTTGGAAACCTTAGGTGGTCCTTTATTAAACCCTGTAATAGTCACTCTAGGTCTGAAAGCGAGTGAGCATGAGCAGCTAGAAGCTTCAACAAGGACATTAGTTGGGTTAGTACCCTGCGGTAACCAGTGACATAAGTGCTGCTGCAAATTCGTCTTTTATAGCTCTTTGAGACTGCCTTCTCAAGGGAGTCTATTGATTAGATATTGGCTCACAGATGCTGTTTCCTGATTCTTTCCATTGCTCTTTGTCATTTGCAAATGGCAGGAACATGTCAGATTGGAGGCTTCTAATGTCACACAGCAAATGATCAATACTTTTATATTGAGCAGCCAATAGGTAATTATCAAGACTGATTCTGTCCTTGACATGAACTATTATTGGATTATAATCAAAGCTTCAACTGTTAAATCCTCAGTCATCTGGTAGTTAATAGTGGACAATGAAAAACAACACAATCTTCCGGAGGCTTACATGTTGAAATATATGATTTTTCAAAAACGACAGTGTAATGTATATTTATTTATGCAAATTTCATGATCCACTGTTCAATGAAATATAAACACAGTGCTGCAGTTGCACTGACCTATGCATTTTATCACAATTGATTGCTTAGTAATATTCTGTGACCTAGTATGTACAATATGAGGCAATACACCTAGTAGAGTAGAGTACAGTAACTGAGTAGAGAAGCTGATGCTTAACATACAGTTATAGGAATTTTATTTTTTTGCTACTGGGTTCTTTATATAATAATCTAGTTCCAACAGTTTGGTATTTCTAGAACGCTAATATATTTTGTTAAAACACATGTTTTTCCTCTTCAGAGGAAGCTACAAAAGTTATAATGATTTTGAGAACCCTTTAATATTTAATGGACCATAAACATCCAGCACAAACTGCCTATAACCCAAGCTGACCCAGAAATGACTAAGGCTTCAACCATACAATCATAGACATAACTAGTGGTGTATTTTTCCAAGGTTATATTAGGACAGTTGTTAGTCTTTTCTGTGCCAGCTGGCAGTAGATTCACAAATACATGTAAGTCTTTCATTTAACCACGTGGTAATGCTTCTCTAGCACAAAACCTCTTTGGAAGGGAGTATTTTAGTAGCACAAAGAAACAGAATTGGTTATTTACTAATGCAGCAGTAAGTGCATACAGCTTTCTGCATTGCTGTATAGTTGCACCAACTTTCATTGCATTTGTTGTGCCTCTTCTGCTGGATGGAATGCACCAAATGATGCTGTGGAAACCTGGAGCTACCATCTCTCTAAATGTGGTAGTAATTCCAGGGATAAATCAATAAGCACACCAAAAGAATCATATACTAGTTACTTTAGGTGACACAATCACACAAAATGTGAGCCACAACTTGTATCTAATTTGCTACCCCATACATATGTGATGGATTTTATTTTTATTGCATTGCTGCAATTACACTGGAAACATGTTGCATTGTGGATTAAAGACACAGTGATTTGCATCTGAAAGTGCACTTTTCTCACTGCCTTTGTGTAAGTTACTAAACCCTTGAATATTTTGTTAAGGAAATATTATTACAAACAATGCTTCTTTACTGTTGCAGAAATTGATATACGGTAGCTACAATTTAATTACTGTTCTGCTACACAGACTGAGCTCAGTCATTATTATTGTTTAGAAGGCTGTGAAGAAAGGACATAGTAAAGGGATGCTATGATGAGTTTTTGTTGCTTTTCTTGTATTCTCTACTTTTCACATGTAAGCAAACCATTAATTTATAGGGCTGTGCTGTATTAAGAAGAATTCAGACTAATATTTTTTAAGTACAGATATGGTACCTATTATCCAGAAACCCGGGGTTCCAATCTTTCCATAAATCTCCATACATAAAAAATAATTTAAACATTAATTAAATCCAATAGGATTGTTTTGCCTCCAATAAAGATTATGCATATCTTAAATTGGATCAAGTGCAAGGTGCAGGTACTGTTGTATCATTACACAGAAAAAAAATAATTATTTCATTAATAAACTTTCAAAACCATTCATGTATAAACATGGTAAAACATTTTTTAAAAACTGTAACTTTTAAAATATTTTATACTGTATTTACAATATTTGACAGAAAATTACCAGCTGGGCTCCAATTTACCTCCAACTTTTGTGCTGGTGGTGGTTCATCTCAGATTAAAAAAGAAGATGCCTTTATATGTAAATATTTAAATATGATAATGCCATTAATTACATTTATACTGGTAGACAATGTTCCCTGTAAGGTGTGCCCTTGGGGGCACATAAACAAATATTGAGGCCAGCGCATGCAACAAATCGTGGTGTGCACAAAGGATTTTGTCTGAAAACACAAAAGTTTGAATCAATTCTGACTTGAGAACACAGTTCTTAAAAACTGGGCACACAAGTTTAAAATGTGCGCACAAAATATTTTTTGGCGCCCATAGCTGATTGTGATTATTATGTATTATCATGTCCCCATTTTTAGTGTTTTCCATTGTATTAGATGCATTTGTCTTTTTTTTTTCCTTAAAAAAGTACTTTACTTTAATTACTCTTGCAAATCTCTCTATTTTATTTCCCATTGGGGATCCCTTAGTACCTACTAGGCAGAGACACTGTGCTGATAAATCCCAATTTCATAATCTTGCCCATCCATATTAAGGGGAGTGTTCCCAGGTTTGCCTGATTGCGAGCGAGTACACATTCTGTATATTCTGTAGTATGATAATGCTCTGAAAGAGTGTGCCAAAAAAGGATCACATTCCAACTGTTAAAAAGTGGTGATTTACCTACATTGTCATGCTGAAATGCTTTGGATCTCTTAAACACTGTTGGAGGTCCAAAACTATTTCAAGTATTGGGTCAACGTGAAAGACTTCTCAGTACCTCCTAAAGGTTCATTGAATCTGATAATGGTATGAATTATACATAATTTCCAGTGTTGGGCTGGGGTGTCTGGAGCCCACTGGGGCTGCCACCTTGGCTGGCCCCTGCCCCAGTTGCAATGTCCTTCACCTGATCTCTCCATGACATGAAGGCCTGGGTTGACGAGGCCCATCGGGTATTTTCCCGGTATCCCACTGGCCCATTCCAACCCTGTTTTGTCCAATAGACCCTGTTAACTAAGTCCAATAGATGGACTTGAAACTTAAAAGTGCAGATCAGGACAAGACCATGTTTCAGGAAAGAAAAAACACATTACTAAAACTCCTTGTGGGTCCTTATTCTACATGGAAGATTCAAGCTGTGTTACTTTGCTGCGGCTGATATTACTTGCAGGCAATATGTACAATTGACTGCAACTTTATAGAAATGGAAAGTAGAAGGATAAATTACGAAAATAAAGTATTTGAACAAATTTCTGTTTATTTGCTGATGCGGCTAAAGCTATCACTGTTACCACATTATTTTAGGATTATACTTCTTTCTGTTATAATTAATTTTATATGTAAAACAGCAGCAAAGCCTGCAAGAGAGCACCATGCTTCTAAATAGTGTGTTTATATAAAATAAAGTACAAAGTGCTGGTAGATTGTGATACTGCAAAACTTACACCTTTGTCACAAAGTAAAAAACAGTTTTTTGGACCACTGCTGTTATTCGGTTGAATGAGAAGCCCCATGGGTTCCTGGCACACCCTACTAACACGCGTACTTGCTAATGCATTTAACAGAACAGAGTGAATATTAGTGTTTTGCATCTGGTGCCTCAAGTAGCTGTGAAACATTACATTTGCCATAGCCCTAAAATAAGTAAGAACTAAGGGTGACATAAATTCATAGGATTGTCAAGTAGATCAGCATGTTCCCTCGCAAGTGGAGATTGAATTTCCTTACATAAGCACGCAGCTCTTTAGAGACATTGAAACTCACACATCAGAAGGGCAATGAATAAGTCATTGTTCCAGGGAAAGGATCTTTTCAATTGCTAGCAAGCGTTTTTTAACAACAATTGTCTGCAGAGAATAAACATTTTGATTGGATATTGTTTTTGTTATAATCTCTCTATACCTTCAGTATTTATTCTTCTGCTACATAGTTTATTAACATAATATACAATGTTTACTAAGAAAAACAAAAGTGGAAAATGATGACTTCTGTAGGCTGAGTTGGAGTGAATGTCATTCTGCACTGTACAACCCAATGCACTGATTACACCTGTTCTGAGATGGTGCTTTCCTTATTTGTTGAGGAGATTCAAGTCATTTCAAGTCATTGGGATGAGTCCCATTAGACACAGCATTAGGCTGCTCCCGGCCCCTGTGCAAGGACGGATGTTCTCTTCTCTCTGACATATTGCACATTTCTATTCATGTAGACAACATTAAGATTACAGTCAAGCTATACAATCTCGTAATTGGCAGCTGTAATTCAAACCAATTTGTAAAGAGGATGGATGGATGTTAAAGAAGATGGATGGGAGTTATATTTATAAGAGCAACATTGAATATGAATATGTGTAAAAATGTGAAAAATAAAACAACTGACCACATCAGTATGTTAACCAGGAGCCCTAAGACTGCTTAAGAAAACTTGTTTTAGTGCAACAGCTGAGCCCTGCTGACACCAGTCTTCACTGACACCCTTTTGGAACCTGGAACTTTCTGCAGGGTCAACAGGAAACCTAAGACATACTGTAAAAGAGTGGATTCCAATAGCATAGTACCAATGGATTAGGCAGAGACAAAGTCAAAACAGGCAATAGGTCAGGGCAGGCAGTGAAAAGCATAGTCAGGAACAGGCACCAGGTCAAATCAGAAAGGAAATATGGATACAAGGCTTAAGCCAAGACCTGTAACAAAGAACTAAATGTGCCAAAATTTTACATCGTATCACAGCACCAAGCATTACAGTGCAAGTGTGTGTCCAGGTAGAAAGGTGCACCAGTCTCTCAGTGTGCATAACTCCAACAAATTCATATTCTTCTCATCATTTTAAATAATTATGCCAGATCAAAAAAAGTCTTGAAAATATTGATGGAAAAATAGCTTGAATTTTAAAGGGGAACTCCACAAAAACATAACTTAAGCTTTTT
Source organism: Xenopus petersii (assembly GCA_038501925.1). Classification (NCBI taxonomy): domain Eukaryota; kingdom Metazoa; phylum Chordata; class Amphibia; order Anura; family Pipidae; genus Xenopus; species Xenopus petersii. The sequence continues at coordinate 44,257,246 of CM076677.1, forward strand.
TTTTTTTTTTAGTAAAAGTAAACATAATTTCAAGCAACTTTGCAATATACATCATTAAAAAAAATTGCGGACTTTTTATGATTTTTACTGTTTTTTTTACTGGTTTGGAAAAGTTCCCTAAGCCTAGCCCCCTGCTCTCCTGCTGATCTCTCTTGACTACTTTGCTGAGCTGCCTGACTACTGTTACTTTGTATCAACAGCCATCTGTCCTCAGCCTGCGCCCTCCAAACCCCACAATTCCCTGCACATGTGATTTCAATAAGGAAAGGAACATCACAGTGCAATGCATTATGGGTTATGTAGTTCATGCATGCTGTCTGTAAGCTGTGGAGTAGTTGTTACAATTTGTAACATCAGTGTTTAGTCCCTCCTTCCCTGCCAGGATTTCAAATGATGCAGAAAGAGAAGAACTGTTAAACAGCTGGATTTCAGCATAGAAAATGGCATTTATTCATACTTTTTGAAGAAACAAGTAACTGTGATGGATATATTAGGGGTTTCTAATTCTAAAATTTTGGTTTGGAAGACAGAGTTCCCCTTTAACAATAGTCCCTTTGACAGTGTCAGACTGGGACACCAGGGGCCCACCCAAAACCCTTAGACCAGGGGCCCACCAAAGAACCATAGACCAATGGCCCATTTTCAGTACTATTATTCTTCTTCTCCTCACTCAACCTCTATTCTCCTAGTGTCTATTCTTTACATACTATAATACTATAATCTATTATTCCATCTAGTTAGCATCTTTTTTCTCAAAGAAACACCTGGGACCACCGGGAGTTTTCCTGATATCCCGGTGGGCCAGTCCGACACTGCCCTTTGACCTCTACACGAACTGGCCAGCTGTTAGATGGTACATTTTTGTATTCAAGTTTTTTAAATCATGGCATTTATATTATGGATTGTTTTATTATATATTACATTGAATAGGTTGAATCCTTTTGTGCTTTATGTTGTATAAAATGCTGTCAGGTATGGCCATTGCACTGCAATGATCTAATTTTGGTGCTTTAAATGACTAGACTTGGCACAAACTGTGTTACACTGATTAGTCTTTTGAATAGAGAAACTTCCTTTTGACAGCAAAAGTCGAACAATGCATAACTGTCTAATGGCTATACAATGAGGCCAAGAGATTTCAAAAGCAGGGTCATTAGGCGTTTCAGAGTTTACTCATATGATGCCTGACAAAGCAAAACACAAAAATCCAGCATGCTGCTGTGTCCCTGTGGGATTTAGAAAATGGTTGTGGGGTAAAAAAAAGCAATTTTAAAAATGCTCTCCCTTCAATTCCATGATGTGGGCCTGAAAGTTTGTGGACACCTCTCTACCTACACAAGAGGAGCCTTGGCTCTATCAACAGATCTTCAGAGCAGCAAAGGACCAATGAGGCCTATCAAGAAAAGAATTGTATCTTGATGTAATACCACCTCATCTTAACAGACAATCCAAGGAATTACACAAGGGAAGATACTGAACAAATAACCATCACTCTATAAAAGCACATTTATTAAATGTAATATTGAAATGTAGGTCATTCAAAGCAAACTGCACTGTAGAATTCAGAGACAGTAAGGGGCCCAATTACTAACAATTGAATTGTGATTTTTTTTCCCCACAAATATCTAAAACGGTGTGATTTTTAATTGTTTCTAAACCACTCTAAAAACCACAAAAAACGCTAATGTCAAACTTCGCCAAGTAAAAGTTGTTGAGGCGCTATAGAAGTCAATTGCACCTGCAATGATCTTATTGGACCTCTTTAAATCAAATTGGACTTTTTAGAGGTTTTTAGATTTTTTTCACTAGGAATTGTCCAAAAAAAAAAGTTTTAGAGGTTTTTGAGGTATTCATATATTTTAGAGCATTATTCAGCGTTTTTTATTTTTTTTTCTATTTGCTTCTTTTAATAAATTCAGTTTGTGAGTTTAGTTTCAAAAACCTCAGAAACCACTAAAATCCGACCTTTAATAAATAAGCCTTCACATCTGCAATCATCAGGAAAGTCTTGGTTTTACTAAGACATATTATCAAGCTGTTCACATTAATTTTTTACAACTTTTTTTGATCTGACTAATCAACTTTTGTGGGTTTTACAGAAACTTTCTTTTGCATTTGTTGCAACAGCATCTTTTTCAGTGTTTCTTCTGGTATGGATTCCTGTTAAATTCTGACCACTATTGATTAAAACATTCAGTCTCTTTAGGATTGTACCCAATTTGCCAATCTCATGTTTAAAGGACTAGTAACATCAAACATTTTTTTAAAAAAAATAGTTTGTATACTACAAAAAAAAAACACCAACACATATTAAACTTTAAAATCGCAAAGTCTTTATGCAGAAATAACTTACCGAATCTCCGCCCCTTTTCAGAAAAGGCCACAGGGCGACAATCCATCTTGCGGCGCTCAATTTCTCCTCCCTGGCTATCTTCTATAAGGAAGGCAGGGGGGAAAATCAGTGCCGCACAATGGATCACCCGATCGCCTTTTGTGAAGAGGAGCGCAAGCAGAGATTCGGTAAGTTATTTCTAAATAAAGACTTTGCAATTTTAAGGTTTACTATGTGTTGGTGTTTTTTTTTCATAGTATACAAATACATTTTTTTGATGTTACTGATTCTTTAAGGAGCTCAATTCCTAGTTTTAACCTTCTTTGTGGCTGATTGTTTCCTACAGTAACAGGGGTTTTTGTTACAAATTTATGATCATTAAATTGACAAGACACCATACTACGTCAAGGTAAACCCTATATGATAGTCCCTAACTATTTACTACTGGTAATTTTTCATAGGCTGGCAGCTCCCTGCATGGTAGTATTAGTTGGTATAAGCGTCTGCTCTCAAACAAAATGACCACATATAAATAGATAATGACCACCATATGGAGTTTACCTTGACATGGCTTGTCAATTTTATTATCATAACTTTGTAACTTTTGCATTGCAGGTTATTTCCTGCAATGCATTATGCTTACAGTGTCAACTTGTTATGGGGCAACCAGTATCTATTTCATTACTGTCACAAGAATTGAATTGTTGCAATAGGCATTTACAGTTGTAGAGGCATTTTGCAATAAATAAAACTGTCATTTCAGTGCAGTTTAATGTTAAGGGAATACTGTTACAGCTGTCCCCACACTTGTCTATCACACTAAATTCAACAGCAGTGTCATTTCAGATCTATCCCAACCAACCCAGAGTAAGAGCAGACTCCTGGCAGAGCAGCATGTTGCAATGGTGTGATTGCTTTTGTGTCCTATTACAGGTCCCAGCTCTAATTCGTGCCAGCTGTCTGACCCACCACACTGTACTCAGTATCTATACTTGTGTCCCTCAGTGAAGCTTCACCATGATGTCTGACTCACTAACCCGAATGTTGAAATTGCATTAGTACTCACTATCATCATAATACTTTCAAGAATAAAAAAAAATTGAATAAATGAAAATACATTCAACAATTACATTTTTTGCCATGCACCAAATCGTTTTGTCCCTCTTTGCATTTATAAAAAATTTTGGAATGTATGAAGGTAAATAATTAAATTACCAGTATTTAACCCCTTTTCTCCGTTGTTGTGACTGTTTTGTTAGCAGGTGTCCATTAGAGATGTTAAAAATCAACAATCAATTTGAAATACTAAAGATCTAGGCATACTAATCATAACAGAAGTTCCTCTCACAGGCAATGTTATGAAAGAATAGATTTTTGTGTATAGGGGACATTTGTTTTTATTTTTATTATTATTATTATATGCATTTTCTGTGTTCTAAACAAATAATTAGCAGTATCAGGTCTTTGTAAAAGCTACAATATGTGTTGCATTTCAAGGTTGAAGCTCTGTGAAATATTGAAAATCTCACTAAAATTGTATTGGATGTTGTACTGTATGTTTATTTGTACAAGGAAACACTGACTCCATGTGATTATAGTTAGTAGTGCAGGGAACTGCAGATAACAGATTTGTTATCATATTTCATTATATGGTCAATTGATAAATAAAGTACATTAAAAAATAGCTTGAAGCCACAGAAAACAAGATAACATTACATTTCTAAGGACAAAATGTTCCCTGCTAGCTATAAATACTAATAATTTACTGTAAACTATGTCTTGCTAAAGTATTCCTTTGGGGTGTAGTTATAATGCACATTGCTCTGTGATCATTGACTAAGTCTATGAAGAGGCAAATGTAAGCATTCTGTCTCAAAACAGCTGAATATGCTGCATGTGCCATTTAGGGCTGCATCCTTTTGTGGCTCAGGAACAAAGCGTCTAGAAGTTACATATACAGCCATATACCAGACTGGGTGATTTTATGAGGGGACTTATAGAATCTTTATATATTACAATTGAAGGTACCATATCCACTATTTATTTTACAAATTACTTATAACACTTGTGTATTAAACTGTCATAAATTTCAGAAATGATGAATAAATGAGTTGTGCAGTACCAACAATAACTAAAGGGATAACTTGTTGATGAGCATCCCCCATTATTTGTTATGGGCAATCAATACTGTTAGGAAAGAAATTAAACATGTGTATTTTAAGAGGCACAACAAGAGCCCATGGGGGTATATTTATCAAAGAGTGAAGTCCACAGTCCTCTAGAGTGAAATTCCACCACTCTTTATTAATTCTATGGGATTAGTGTATAAGAGTATTTATTAATGGATGAAAGTGAAAGCTCATTCTTTTATAAATACACCTTTCAAAATTCCATAGAAATTAAAGGTGGATTTTTACTCTAGCAGATTGTAAACACCTAAATAGTTTTTAAGCCTTAGTTCACCTCACATAACATTACACAAACATACTATCATTGAGGCTTTAAATATATTATTATATTTTTGCACCATTCATCCAGAATATGTAATTATGATAAGGTGTTAGATCCCTTATTTGGAAATCCATATCCAGAAAGCTCTGAATCATAAGAATTCCATCTCCCACAGTGTTCATCTACATATAATTGAAATATTTTAAACAATTATTTACATTGTCTCTGTAATAATAAAACAGTGCCTTGTAATTTATGGTAACTAAGCTGCACGAATCCATATTGGTGGCAAAACAATCCTATTGGGTTTATTTAATGTTAATATGTTTGTTAGCAGACTGAAGATATGGTAATTTAATTTACAAAAAAATCCCTTATCAGGAAAACCCCAGGCTCCAAGCATTGCAGAAAATAGATCACATTGCAGAAAATAGATGCATGTGCATGCATGCTCATTATAGACATAAATAACGTGTAAACTATATTCTTCTAAACAGTGCATAGTAATGTCACATCTTAACAATTTTGCGGTAACAATTTTGTAGTAATGAACAATTTTGTAGACTGACCCTTTTGGTAAGGCTGTTTACTGAAGCCCTATTGGACCCTGGGGTAACTGTGGGCGAACCTGCAGGGAATGAACAAAAGTAACTCCAGCACATGTAGCTGCTCAAGGGATTTAACCCATTTTTAATGTCAAGCCAACAGGTGTGCGTGTACAGTTTTCACCTAACTCGAACCTGCAGGGATCCAAACAGACTTAAGAGGCATTTGAAGGCATAAGTTATTATGCCATTTGAGTGCTTTAGCAGATCGGCATTGTCTATGAGTTTTTGTGGTGTTTTGAAACACGGACAGCAAAAAGCACTGTGTGCCATTGCCCTTAGCACTCTTGCACTTGTTAGTGATCCTTCTAGCCATTGGATTTTCTGCACTTGACTTTACTTGAATCGACATGACAAATGCAGATACACAATATTTTCTTAATTCTTTAAAGTACTTTGTAATATTCTTGTACAGTATCAGTAGAGGGCACTGTGGTCTGTAAATATGAAATTTTCAGAAAAGCAATGGTAAATTCCGACACGTCACTTGTTAAAGCATGCATACACTGCTGTGTGCACATTTTATTTGTAATAATAATATCTGCATTTGTATTAGATGCCCCAATAATGAAAATACTGCTTATATGTTTGACATTTAAATATCATATTTTAATAGAGTAACTAAAAAGGAAATCCTGAAGTTAAAAGAGAAGGCAAGACACTCTTTACTTGGGGTTTGCCAAAAGTTAGGCACCCCCAAGTGATTGTATTTACTTACCTCCCACCCCAGGCCGGTGCTCCTATCAGCAGAAAACTGCACCGGCCAGTGAGCACCACAGACTGATCTGCTTCCAGTTCCTTCTTTCTTTGTGCGGGTGCACATGTGCAGTAGCACCTAAAGCCAAACTTTAATGAAGAAGTCGGCTATTTCATTCTACTGCGCATTCGTCTGCCCCGGGAAAGAAGAAGGAAGACGATTGCTCCATGGTGCTTGCTGGAAGAACCCCCGCACCGGTGCAGTTTTCTCCTGATTGGAGCACCAGCCTGGGTTGGGAGGTAAGTAAATACAAATACGCCCATGGTGTGAGGTAAGTATATATAATCACTTGGGTGTGTCTACCTTTGGGAACCCCCAATTAAATATGCCTTTCCGTCTCCTTTAAGTGAATATTAAATCTAAATCCCCAAACAAACAACTCACATATTTATTTTGCACAGTATGTGTAGAGAAGTGTAGTTTTAGATCAGTGGCACACTTAGGGGCCAATTCACTATGGGTCGAATATCGAGGGTTAATTAATCCTCAGTATTTGACTAGGAATTAAAATCCTTCGACTTCGAATATCGAAGTCGAAGGATTTAGCGCATAATTCCTTCGATCGAACAATTAAATCCTTTCAATCGAACGATTCGAAGGATTTAAATCCAACGATCGAAGGAATATCCTTCGATCAAAAAAAGTTAGCCAAGCCTATGGGGACCTTCTCCATAGGCTAACATTGACTTCGGTAGCTTTTAGATGGCGAACTAGGGGGTTGAAGTTTTTTTTAAAGAGACAGTACTTCAACTATCGAATGGTCGAATAGTCGTACGATTTTTACTTCGAATCCTTCGATCCGAAGTCGTAGTCGAAAGTCAAAGTAGCCCATTCGATGGTCGAATTAGCCCAAAAAAACCTTCGAAATTCGAAGTTTTTTAACTTCGAATCCTTCACTCGAAGTTAGTGAATCGGCCCCTAAGCTTTTTTTCTGATGACAAAGAAGAGGCTGTTCCACTCCATGGTTTGTGATTGTTAATGATATCTGAAGTTTGTGATTGTGGAGCTACAGTAACTGTTTGAGTGCAAATAGAAGGTGTGGAGTTCAGTTTACTGTTTTTCCTTTTCTGCTTGCTTGCTCACCCATGAGACCCAAAAGCCCAAACTCCCTGCTGTCCCCTGCAGTATTGTTTGAACCTGAGATGGACTTGGACCCAGATCTTTTTTTGCATACAGGCATGGGGTGGTGCATTTCTGTCTGTTGAAAATGAGAGTGTGGCATAGCCCAGTGCTGCAGCAGTAAGGATTGATAGGCAGGGTCCCCTAATGGCAGATGATGACAAGGTAAGATCCTGGGTGCCAAAGTCTTTCAATAGCAACAGTTTAGAGGGGGAGCTGTGTGTGTTGTTGTTGATGATGCTGATGAAGAACTTGCCCCAAAGAGGAAAAACACCCTACCTACCACTGTAGGGGGAGGGGGCAGCAGGGCAGAACCATACCAAGGTCCAGAGGCACTGGGTGTACAGGCAGGGGCCTCTCTGAAGTTTTTTGGAGGGGTGGGGGCCTGGTGTGCCATTGTTATGCTATTGAGGGCAGTCATGCTTCCTGTGAACCCGCCTACTCATTAGAGAAGTGGTGCCAGCTCGCCATGCCTGGAGCAAGGGTAAAAAAATTTAGAAGATTATGACATGGGGGAAGGGAGCAGGGCAAAGTCAGATGCACAAAAATTTACATTTCAGAAAATACAGAATTAAAATGATGTTAGTGCACCTGGTTTAAACTAAAAATTGATGCTTGCATACAAACTTATTTAACACTAGTGTGGTTGGCAATGCAGCAGTAGCAGCACTCAGATATCAGCCAGATGGGAACTAGGTAAAACGAGTGAGGAGTCTATAGAGAGGAGTATCCAAAAAGTAGCAGGGCTGAACTCTGGCAAGTTGTATGATGTGTTGGTGGCACTCCTGCAGGGTATCCTGTGGTGATACCCTAATAGATCAATGTGATAGAAAAGGAGGTAATTGCAGGAAGTCCATGGCAGCAAGCTGAGTCTGCAAGTGTATCTTTATTGGGGTAGTGAACAACTACCCCAATAAAGATACACTTGCAGACTCAGCTTGCTGCCGTGGACTTCCTGCAATTACCTCCTTTTCTATCATATAGAGAGGAGTATGAGGCAGCACTGGAAATAGTAGGAAAGAAGGGAGAGCGGTAGAGGAGGCAACTCTGTGATATCATTAATGGGCATTTGAGGCGAAACAAACGCTCATGAGACACTAGCGTCAATGAGTGCACGGCCAGTACAAAAAGCTGACACCCAGCCTAGAACTTTAGGAGTGGAAATCATTTTAAATAAGATGACTATCTTCAGCTCTTTCAAGCCCCACCAGTTACACAAGAGTACTTTCTGAGGGCAGGATACAACAGTTTCGGCTAACTCATCAAAAGGCTCTGGAGTGATGGAAAAATGGAGGAAATCCTGGCTGAGCTGGAAGATAGAATTTTTAATAAAACATAATGATTTTTCTTCTTAATTACAATAAAGTTGCTGAAATCCAAAAATTAGAATGAATGCCTTCAACACAAATACTATTTATTTTGACGAAATTGTTTTATTGTGTATACTTTTATATCAAGAACAAGTGACTTTTCTTATTGCAGAGGACAAGTAAACCAGTAGCACCACCACATCCAGGCGTGGACTACTATGTGCCTTCCAACTGGCTTCTGCAGTGGCTCGATGTTACGCAGAAAGAAATTAAAAGTGTACTGCTGAGGGGGAACCCTCCTCAGTGACTCCCTTATTTCTTTTGTTTTTGTTTATAATTTCCCCACTTAGTCAGTACTTGAAAGTGGTGAGATAACTTTGCATAATTAATGCAAATATGACTATTCTCAATGTCAAAAATGTTTTTAAGAAATTGGCAAAGTGGAAGCCTTTTTTTCTACTGAAAAAGTAGTCACATAGTGAATAGAAGGTCCTCTTACACAGGGCATGTCTGTATACTATTATTGTCTTATATTTTGAAAACAGGTGCATGGAAAACATTTTGGAACTTTTTTTGGAATTTTGGTGTTACAGGTAATATTAGAATAATTCAGGCGTGGTTTATTGTGTAGGTGGTTACAAAACTTTTTACAATATGTACTGAAAATGGAAATGTAACACATCCCACTTCAATGACATTTAAAATAATGCAATATATGTTGTTTCCCCACATCTATATCCTGAATGACTAGCCTTATATAGAATGGAATCACCAGTCTGGTTAAACAGCTGTTTGAATGTGCAGACAGATACTACACTGCAGTAAATGGAGAGTAAATAGCCCATGAGCAATTTCTGCTGTATTAATAAATGCACGTGTTTCAGATGGAGGAGTATTGCTGATGCAAAACAGAAAAAGAACCACAGAATGTATACATCATTGAAGTGGTTAGTATACTGCAGACATTTATTTTACAGATCATGTCATTCTGAAACATCTCTCAGCTTCACAACAGGAGTGGAATTTTTTTCTAAGGTTAACAGGATAGTTATTTCTGTGCATCTTATTAAGATACTGAGATATTATTCGTCTGACACACAACACAAAAGGCAGAGAAACGCACCATTAGCTTCAATGTTTGACAACAATAAATTCCTGCACAATTGCAACCTTGGGCACGTAACAATTACTTTCTTGGTGCTATCTTCCATTCACTGGCCCAGAGCCATCATCAATAACCATGGGCCCCATTACTACTACATTGGTCACCTGGGCCCCCTGGGTGGTGGGTTAAATTTTTTTTTAAAAAGGCCTCTTGCATTCAATGCCTCCATAATCTTCGTTAGCTATTTATCTTACCCCTCATTAGTTATGTCAAAAACCCATACAACCCATACAAGCTTCTTCTACCCCCTGAAATCAGTTTTGAAGACTAGGACCTAGTATTGTAAAATGGTATTACTACTGTTTATTTAAAACGCCAGACATTTTTTGATCACACATTGATCTCATTTAACTCCACATAGATCTATCTTAGCAACACTCCACTCCATTTGCAGAAAAACCTTGATTGTTTTCACAAACAACTGAGAACACTTTCAGTTCAATTTGGCCAATTCACATTGTGCCACAAGCAGAACTGTGCTTATTTTAGCTCACCTGCTATAAGAAAATGATCCCTTATAACTTGATTGTTTGACTGTCTATTACTACCTACAATCCAATTTGTAGTGGTGCAGTAACAAATAATATTGCTAGCTGTAGTCACTGGAGACTCTCTCTACCACTTTGTACAAGACAGAGATGTAACTGAACCAACCTACTTCCTAAATGCTGCTGAGGGGAACATGAAAATATGTGAGTCAGCTACTAGGGATGTAGCGAACGTCGGAAAAAAAGTTCGCGAACATATTCGCGAACTTGCGCAAAAATGCGAGCGGTTCGCGAACGGTTCGCGAACCCCATAGACTTCAATGGGAAGGCGAACTTTAACATCTAAAAAAGACATTTCTGTAATCTGCTTGATACTGCTCTGTATTGGAACAAAAAAATAAATAAAAGCAGTCCTTACAAGGACTACTGTTATTGCAGCAGTCAGCAGATGAGATCAGAAGCAGGACAGCTGCCCACTGCAGCTACATACAGAGCACTGCAGTAGAAGGTAGATTACTAGCCAGCAAAGCTACCTAAGCTTAAATGTCCCTCAAACCCCTGCAGACTTCTGTCCCTCCAATAACAGAGCAGTATCAAAACGATTACTAGCCAGCAAACTTTCAACTGTCCCTGAAATCACTAACAGGCAGCAGCTCTCTCCCTACACTATCTCTTCAGCACACACAGGCAGAGTGAAAAAACGCTGCAGGGCTTCGGTTTTTATAGGGAAGGGGAGTGGTCCGGGGGAGAGCTTCCTGATTGGCTGCCATGTACCTGCTGGTCTGGGGTGAGAGGGCAAAAAAAAGCGCCAACAATGGCGAACCCAAAATGGCGAACGTCGCGCGACGTTCGCAAACTTCCGGTGAGCGCGAACACCCGATGTTCGCGCGAACAAGTTCGCTGGCGAACAGTTCGCGCCATCTCTATCAGCTACTTACAGTGATATGTGTTACCTACTTACAGTGGGGGTATGTACCCTGGGGGTGCCCATGCATTGGCCCATCCTACACCCTAACCTCTCTACTTAAAATTTGCACAACTGTATCAAGGATCATTTTACGGACTATTTTTAAAGAACTTAAACTGATCTTTTGTGGTAGTGCAAATCGCTTATTTATATTTAACTAAGACAGAAGAGGATGCGTTTAAGATGATTAGATATTTTGCTGTTGTCACTTTATATTTTTGCATTGCAGCCTTCAATAAGGGTTGCAAGACGATGCTTGCAAAAAAGGAAATGGTAAACCACACATTACAGTATATGTATCAAATGGCCCCCTTTCATTGCTCTTTCTTATATTCTTGGTAAATGCTTTGCACATTTTATATAGATATTAAGAATCATCTTTTTGGCTTTCAGTTTTGTTCATCATTATGGCTTTCCTCCTAATAACATGCATTGTAGCTTTCTGAGAATTTGAATTGGCAAGCAGCTGTTCCTGTGGTTATATACTGTCCTCAGATAAGCTAAATATACACTGTCTGTGAAATACTTATAAGTGTTAATATCATTAGGTTCTTCTTCAGTTTTTTAGTACTGCCTTTATTATCAGCTTTTGGCAGAAAATGTTTGTGTGTTACTGTATATAATTTCTAGATGTAATTGACCCTTTGCTATACACACCTTTTAAAATTTCATCTAAATCAACAGCAACTTTTCAATTACCTCACAGTTGATAATTCCTCTACAAAAAAAGTTATTTTGGTATTTGGCCAGGCTTCATGGTTTCAATCACCAAGTAGAAGCAAGTGCACTGTGCTAGGACCAATACTGGGGGTTTAGATCCTTGGACATAATATTTGGGGAAAGAAATGCTGGAGGTTAAAAAAAAAAAAAAAAAAAAAAAAAGTAAAAAAGTAAAAAAGTAGAACAGTAGAAAATAGAAATGAAAGTTTTTTTTTTTTATTTTTACAAACTAATAAATGGTCTATAGAATGTCCTTTCTAGCAAATGCTAAAAATTGTGTATTGTGTACTTATTGTCAGATAGCACAGACCATTTCCTGCACTTGTGCGGGAACTGTACATCTGTTTCAATATTCTAGCGATCTAATAACTCCAAGTCACTACAAAGTGCTTTGAATAATTTCCCTAATTAATACAGTAGGCGTGGGAAGACATTTTGTTTTCACAACAGAGCATTCCACTCATGCAGGCACTTTATAGACCTTGATTATTCAGGCTGTGCAGACATTTGTCTGTTGCATGAACATTTGCTGACTTATGTGCTGTAAGAAAACTGCTTCCTGTATGTTTTAACACTTATTTTTTTTTAATAACTGCCAGAGACTGTGGCTTGCCCTTGCAGTGACAAGGAGCACAATTACTGTAATTTACTCATTACCAGTTAAAATTTCCTGTAAAGCTTTTCTTTGTAACCAGCCAAAATTTGAATGTACAAAACTTTTCATGTAGCATTAATCTAAAGTGCTTTAGTTTCACCATTTTATGTCAGGCAATTATCTATACTGCAAGTCCAAAACAGACTAAAAAATATAGATTGTTTAATGGCTTTATGTGACATTTTGGGTGGGAACAGTATACTAATAAAAAAAAGCACAACAATAATTTTCTCTTGCTATAGCCTATAAATGAAGTTGTGAGAAACACACCCTAAAAGCTAACACAACAGATTAACCATACAGAAAAGACTTTTAGTGGGTAAAGGAAAGACACAGAAATGCTTTGAAGTCTGACATATAATATATGGGCCTGCAGTTGCTATGCTGTATACATAACAATACTGATCATCCCATACAGCATATAACAGGAACCCTGAGAAACCATGTGTCTGGTCATCACAAACAGCATAAGAAACAGCATAACAAATCTCTGTACAGTACATTACAAAAATAGTCAGATCCTTGACAGATTCTCCCAAATATCAGATATTGTACTGAAATGTTCTCTTCAATAATTTAATAGCAAATACATGATATTTCTAGACTTGCTTTATTTTATGTTAGCAATAGTTTGGAATATGTTGTTTGTTTGTGTATGCATTCAATACCCGCATTTATATTAGATTTATACTAGTTTTGGTGATATTTGCCATGATATAATTTAGTTACTATGATCTCGGAACAGATTTATTGGAAGGGGCAGATTTATCAAGGGTCAAAGTGAAAATTAGAATTTTCAAGTTTTTTTTTGTGGAATTCAACTAGGGAAGAGTTAAAATTCGATTCGAGTTTTTAAAAAAATTAGAATTTAATTTTAGAAATTTATCATGTACTGGCCCTTTAAGAATTTGACTATTCGCCACCTTAAACCTGACAAATTTCTGTTTTAGCCTATGGGGGATGTCCTGGGATCAATTTGGAGTTGTTTGGAGCCTTCCTAAAAATTTAATCAAATTTTATTCAAATTCGATTCAAGTTTGCAGGTCGATCCCATTTATTTGAATTTCGAGTTCATGGGAGTTTTTACAAACTGCAAGGTCAAACTGGCGGGCCTGGGGCCCACCGGGCTGCTGTTGCAGGGCCCCCCTCCAGGTCCCCTTCCAAGTGGGTCCCCTGCCGAGCCAGGCCCCCTCCCGCGTCCCCTGCAGAGCATGCCACCCGCTGCACTGCGCATGTGCGAACTTTGCATTTGCATCGACCTGCCCAATAAAGGGAGGTCGCAACAGGGAGATGTGACAGAGAGATTCTGCTGGGAGATTCAGCAGGGAGCAGATTTGGGATCACTGGTGCAGTCTCCTGCGTATACACACTCTGTAATGCATGCGAATAGGGTAAAGAAAAGTGCCTTTCAGATCCCAAATACAGCATCTTGGTCCCTATAGTTAAACATTTTCAGAAGGAACGGACACAGGATGCTACTGGTTGATGGGGCTTAGTGTAGAGAACACGTCTGGGGCCTAGATTTCCATTTTTCAATAACAGCCTCAGATTGCTTCCCTTCCATCATTTCGGTAGGCCCTCTATGCACACATGATTTTTATAGAGGCTGTTCTCTAGGTTTTAAATTTATCTAGTCTGATTATACATTATTTTAAAATTTGTGCTGAATTTTTGATAAAGAGGGCTGTGCTCTCTAGTGTTGAGACCATGGCTTCTATAGTGGTGGTGCACTCTCTAATATTTTAGTCATGAAACAGCAAGGAAAGACCTTGAGATAGAAGTTTATTTCTTTAATCTGTATGGGGGTTGACCTCTTAGAGAAATTAGAGGAGAGGTTTTGCCTTGTGGGAGATGCCACTGGCCTGTGGTTATAGGCAAAATAATCTAGGTTGGCATTGTCCTCTAGTTTTGCTTTTTATGGATTCCATTTAGATATCTGTACTGGGTGCTGGTCCCCTGGAGAGGCAAGTGGTAACAGAAAACTGGATGGTACATGGAGCTCTTGCTATCATGTGGACACACCCACAGCTGAATTATTTGAATTAAAGTGGACCTGTCACCCAGACATAAAAAGCTGTATAATAAAAGTCCTTTTCAAATTAAACATTAAATCCAAATTCTTTTTATGATTAAAGTGTTCATAACTGTTGTAAATTAATTTAAAAATCTCAGCTGTCAATCAAATATGGCTAGCCCCTCCTCTATGCCTTAGGCATAGAGGTGTGCAAACAATTACTTTCACTTTCCATTCAGCACTTCCTAGATGTCACTGCTCTCCCCACATTCCCCTGTTCTCTTCACCATTTAATTGTGTAGCCAGGGCATGGGGATGGACATCAGGTCCCCCATTCTGGTGCACAAACAAGATTCTGAGATGATGCAAGGCTTGTCTTAATAACAGTGTCCACAAAATGGCTCCTGCCTGTTTGCTAGGATTATGAGTTCTCCGTCTGATGGAGACAAGATTCAGATAATTTATATTGTGTAATTAAAGTTTGTTTGCTTGACTAATGTAATAAAATAGGATTTGGAATAATTATTTTGGGTGATGGTCCCCTTTAAGAGTTTGCAGCCACAAAATGAACTCTATGAAAAAAAATATTTTAGCCTTTCAAGTGATTGCATTGATTATGTCAGTTTGAACATTTGTTACTTGAATTTTAAAGGGGTTGTTCACCTTTGTAACAAATTGACAAATCTAACAGTTCACATGAATAGAACAAACTTTTCCATAGAAATAGTACAGTTCAAGAGATATTCACCTCAGAAGTGTCCCTGTACTAATCCATCAGTTCCACACAGACCCTGTGCTGGGAGGGGGTCACTGACCCCCAAAAACACTACAGTGTTCACTTCCTCTTCCTTATATGACATCACACATTTGTACTGGCAGCTAACTAAACTGCTATTGGCTATGTCTGCTGTCAATCTGCCACTGCTTCCTGTACTGGTCTGTGCTGGGGAATTTGAGCAGCATTCAAGTACTGAAGAGAAACTGTTACAGTTTGTGAGAGGGAGGGGGAGTGTGGGCTGTGTGCTGCAGAGACTTCAACTGTGCAGATGGGGGGGGGGTCGAGGTGCTGGGGACCTGGAGTTTTACGAATAAGGGATCTTTCTGTAATTTAGGTCTTCATACCTTAAGTCTACTAGAAATTAATTTAAACATTAAATAAAGCCAACAGGCTGGTTTTGCTTCCAATAAGGATTAATTATATCTTAGTTGGGATCAAGTACAAGCTAATGTTTTATTAGTACACATAAAAAAGAAATCATTTTTAAAAATTTTAATTATTGGATTATAATGGATACTATGGGAGATGACACTTATACTTTCCAGAAATATATTATTTGGGGGGGGTCCATGTATTTTTTTGTGTTTACCTCATAAAAAATCATTATTCAGCAGCCGACGTGACTTCCGGGACTATTTGTATGAGCTTGAGGCTTTCCAAATGAGTTGAATTTTTGTGCATAAAGTAAAATATTTTTCTGGTATAGATCCCTATATCATGAAAAATATAACTTTTTCATTTTTTGGTTTTTAGAGCTCTAAATCTTGTTCCAGAAAAAATGTATCATTCCCCCCCCCCCCGGGAGAGTGCACAAAATGTTCAAAAAACCGACCTGCCCTCATCACTGCTCTGCCTGTCACTTAGGGCTGCCACCTCACCCTTTTAAAATCAAACACATATGAAATCCACAGCCTGCATGGCTAATTAGCAATTCATTTAGATGCATGATACATGGCTGCACAGAAATCAGTTCAGTCTGCAGCATCTAAATGAGTTGATATGTCTGTGGATTTCATGTGTTTGGTTTTAAAAAGGTGAGGTGGCAACCCTACTGTCCCTGCTAGATGTGTAAGTTACATATGTTTCTAAGCAAGTCACTGCAGGTTTTGTTGCAATTTTGTACAATTATGCTTAATGCCAAAGCTATTAAAAGATAAAAATATAGAAAAGCCAGTATTTATTCCCAGAAAAGGTTGCACCCCTTTGGCACTCCATTCAGTTTTAGTCTAGGCAGAAGGAGAGTGCCAGAATTGGGAGAACAATGTTGCTCCTTCCTTTTCTGCAGTATTTGTTTGCATGGCTGTGTGACTGTTTATTGCAAGGCAGGTTTGTTTATATGCTGCGTCTGTTAACCTCTGCCATTACAATTGAGTAATCAACCAATGACCATTCAAATGATGTGACTGGTTACAGTTCACAAGCACCCAATAAATTACTAGGAGGAGGGCAGTATCAACATCCAATAGGAAACAAGTAAGGGCAAAGCCTGGGCATGATGATGTCCTCATATAGGAAGTTCCTGGTGTGTCAGGTTCAAAATAGGCCACTCCCATCACTTCAGAAAACTGGTCAGAGAGACAGGAGAAGGACTGAGTTAATAGGTATAGAAATTAGCTTTTACAATGGCATTTTTACTTTTTGTTATGGAAAATGGTTTTTCTAACACATTGAGAGCATTGTTAGTGGTTTCATAAGATTTGTAAATTGAAGGTGAACAACCCCTTTAAGGTAGATTTATGAAAGGGGGAAAAATAACTTGCCACAGTTCTGGGAAATTTCACATCTCTCTATTTACTTGCAGAGGATTTTTAGGGAAATTTATTAAAAGGTGAATTCGAACTAATTCTTTTTACACCTTTTAATAAATATGTCCCAAAATAGTCTTTTGGCAGAGTTCCCATTGTGTGAACTGTAGTGAACTCAATATTTACTGTACTCCCAGTATGTTCCAACATGTCCCAGTATCTTTCAAAGTTTACTTTCAATGTAGATTTTAGTTTATGCCCCTGATTCAATAAATTCTTTCACCAACCATATATATTCAAGTGTGTAGCTAATTTTAATATCTCTTTAAAGGGATACTGTCGTGGAAAAACATGTTTTTTACAAAATGTATCAGTTAATAGTGCTACTACAGCAGAATCCTGCATTGAAATCCATTTTTCAAAACAAGAAATGGATTTTTTTATATCTAATTTTAAAATTTGCTATGGGGCTATGACATTTTGACATTTCCCAGCTGCCCTCAGGTCATGTGACTTGTGCTCTGATAAACTTCAGTCACACTTTACTGCTGCGCTGCAAGTTGGAGTGATGTCATTACCCCTCCCTCCTACAAGCTGCTGTAATGTAAATAGAGCCTTGTCTGCTGAGCCTGTCAATTGAACAATAGGCAGGAATCAAGATAAGCTCCCACTGACACCACTTCAGAAGGACTGAAATAAGATAGTCCTGTGATCACTGCCCCCACTTACGTTTAAAAAAATAAATATATATATATATATACACACACACATACACACAAAATAGATAGTTTATTATATTTGTTTACACAAAAGTGAATGGCAGAAACACAGGAGTACACTCCCAGGACTGATGACAGGGAATAGAAAAAAAGGATAAAATAAGGAGGACATACTTGAAAACCAGGAAAATTTAAGAGGAAGTCTAGGAAGGGTTAAAATAGCTCAGGAGAAAGGAGGCAGTAAGTAGTTAATGTAAAAAGAAGTATTGCAGGCAGGAAAGGAGCAAGGTCTGTGTGAGGTGGATAAGCAGAGGGGACTCACAGCTCCTTTACCTCATCTAGTAACCAGTAAAACTAACTAGGAAGGCAGCAAGGAGAGAAAGTTCCCCCCTCCAAAGGAAAGCAGAGATCAAACTTACAGAAGGGGAGGAGCTTTGATAGTGTCTGTGGGAGGAGGGGCTGCTAGTGCAGCTGTAGAGCAGGACGTCGGAAAGTGAAAGTAATTGGTTCCCTGCAAACCATGTGACCTCTCTCCTCCAAACATCACACGCATGGGCAGAGAGGGGAGGGGGAGGGTACAGCTAGATTCTCATGTCGTAGTGTGACCTGGCTTTTCATTACAGAGTGGCTGCCTCCAAGCACACAGGTAATGCTGTGCCTGCAGTTAGAGCAGCACAGGATGAATGTGTAATGAACAAAAATGGAAGCCCCGATGACAAAATACAAACTAAAATAACTTATGCATGGATTTGTGGATTAACATTTTATTTGCCAGACAGTGTTTATGGATGTGTGTTTTTTATAAAAATGCAAAAAAAAAAAAAATTTTTTAAATGACGACAGATTCCCTTTAATCTTAAGAATTCCTTTCCTGTATGCTTCATTACATTTTACTGAGTATAAATACATGTCTTTATCAGAATGGTCTATATAAATATACCAGTAAACCCTGAAAGTAATGCTGCTCTGAGTCCTCTGTCAAAAGAAACAATGCATTTCTTTCCTTCTATTGCATATACATGGGCTTCTGTATCAGACTTCCTGTTTTCAGCATAAACCTCCAGGGCAGGGCTTGAGCATGCTCAATTTGCTCCTCTCCCCCTCCCTCCTCCTATCCCTGCTGTAATCTGAGCTCAGAGCTGTAAGTGAGCAGGGAGAGACTCAGGCAGGAAGTGATGTCACACCAAGTTTATATGGCAGCTGCTATCCTAAACAAACAGAGACAGTGTCTAGAGCTGTTTACTCAGGAATGGTAAAGAATTCTGCAGAATAAATAAAGTGTTTTAGCTTGCATTATTGTGGCTAATCTGTTGGCAATAAATCGTCTTGGAGCTTTCCTTCTCCTTTAACAGGCTAATGTATCGTCTGCAGTATTTTTCCTAAGCTGCATATGTTCTGTATCAATTTGATCTGTATGGTTTAAAGTAAATCAAATAAAATATTTCAAACAAAAAACTTTTTCTGAATGTATTTCTAACATGAGGCCTGGTGCCTCCATTTTATTGAAGTTATAATAAAAGGAGGAGGAAGCAGGGTTGCATAATATGCAGAGACAAAGAAGACAAAGACACAAATTCTGATTACTGGCCCCACATTCAAATCATCATTCTTCAACACTCCCAGTGCCTTGTAAGAAATGTATGTATGGATATAAATGACAGCATTAATCTCACTGGTAAGCAGAAAGATCTTCGTTGTGGTTATAAAGAATACCCTCCAAGAACACCGAATAGAACAGGTGCTTGGGAGAGGGTAGGGTATAGCATTTTCATGGAATTTTTTTGAATCCCAGGAAGCACCAGTTATGGTCAGAACCCAAGATTTCCATCTGAAATATTAAATAAACACTCACCAACTCAAGCATGCTATTCAAGCCAACAGTACAAAATAAGCATAAAGTAATTGTGAAGCATACAGTGATTAATAACTTAATATTCCCAGGTTAAATGTACAGGATAAATTATCCAAACACAAAATCCTTCTTATGCAGTATGAACTTTGTTTGGTTACACAGTTCTCAGCATACAGTGTTTGTTAAACCTGTGGAATATTTGCAATGTCCTTTAATACTGTCATAAAAGAAATCACTACCATCAGTCACATCCAATCCCACGGCACAATATTTGCTGCCCATCTGTTACTTGCGTAGCTTCTTGTCCTTTTATTGTGTTTAAAAATTGCCACAGATCTCGGAATTCAAAAATGACCTTTTCT
The DNA here is from genome assembly GCA_038501925.1 of Xenopus petersii. NCBI lineage: Eukaryota > Metazoa > Chordata > Amphibia > Anura > Pipidae > Xenopus > Xenopus petersii. Next base: position 44,277,285 of record CM076677.1, read on the forward strand.
TGGATTTCTGCTGGGTTTCTTTTTCTCTAAAATTGATTTGAATGCAAATGAAAAATACTAAGCACTGAACAAAATATTGCCAAAAAGAATGAAAATAAAACGTCTCCAAACCTTTTTATGTGCTGTTTTCAATAGTTTTAGCTGGTAGTGCATTATTGTTGTTGCATTCAAGGTCATGGACTTACTGTACTACAAGAGAACAGATGCGCATAGTAAGTCTCGAGCCAGTACATTAACACATATGCATGAATATAATAAAATAATAAAAATGATTGGAAAATATCTGCATAATGTTAGCTATTCTTAATTAATGAGAGCATTTATTCCTTTTCTTCCTATTTTTTTCCCAACCATTAACACCTCATCTGTTTGTGAAAAAAAGATTTTAGGGCTTGTTTAGTATTGCCCCATATAGAAGTGCAAGAATAGTAATGGGCACAAAATATGCATCTCTTGAGAACTTACATCAATTCCAATAGCCATTCACTGTGGGGTTGTTCACATTTATATAAACTTTTAGTATGATGGTGAGTGTGTTATTCAGAGACAATTGCAATTGCATAAAGAAGGTATTCTACCTAAAGCTATACTCTGTTACTTACTTGAGTATATACTAATTTAAAACAGTGGGTACTTTATTGTAGCTATTATCTATATCAGTGCTCTTGAACTGTTCATCTTAGAGTGGTCCGTGTCTCCTGCTGTATTCTGCCTTCCCTATGCTGCCTGTGTGTGCCATACTCCGTCTGCCCTATGCTCCCTGTCAGGGGCATAACTACAGAGCAGGGCCCAGGAGGTTTAGGGGGCCCTAATTAATGAGCAATATCAATATAAATTGGTAAACCAGGACAACATTTGGATATGTTGGGGGTCTAAAATTCATTTGCCGTGGGGCCCAGACGCAACTAATTACGCCAATGCTCCCTGTAATCTGCCTTCCTTATGCTCTGTGTGGGTGCCATACTCGGCCTCCCCTATGCTCCCTGTGTGTGCTATACTCTGCCTGCGCTATGCTCCTTGTGTGCCATACTCTGCCTGCCCTATGCTTCTTGTGTGCCATACTCTGCTTGCCCTATGCTCCCTGTGTGTGCCATACTCTGCCTGCCCTATGCTGCTCTGTGTGTGCCATACTCTGCTTATGCTCCATGTGTGTACCATACTCTGCCTGCCCTATGCCCCATGTGTGTGTCATACTCTGCCTGCCCTATGTTCCCTGTGTGTGCCATATTCTGCCTGCCCTATGCTCCATGTGTGTGCCATACTCTTGCTGCCCTAAGCCCCCTGTGTGTGCCATGCTCTGCCTGCCCTATGCCCCCTTTGTGTGCCATACTCTGCTTATGCTCCCTGTGTGTACCATACTCTTGCTGCCCTATGCCCCCTGTGTGTGCCATTCTCTGTCTGCCCTATGTTCCTTGTGTGCCATACTCTGTCTGCCCTATGCCCCATGTGTGCCTGCTCTATGCTCCCTGTGTGTGCCATACTCTGCCTGCCCTATGCCCCCTATGTGTGACATACTCTGCTTTCCCTATGCTCCATGTGTGTGCCATACCCTGTCTGCCCTATGCCTCCTGTGTGTGCCATACTCTGCCTGCCCTATCTTCCTTGTGTGCCATAATCTGTCTGCCCTATGCTCCCTGAGTGTGCAATACTCTGTCTGCCCTATGCCCCCTGTGAGTGCCATACTCTGTCTGCCCTATGTTCTTTGTGTATGCCATAGTGTGCCTGCCCTATGCTCCCTGTGTGTGCCATAAGCTGCCCGTGAGACAGGAGCCTGGTAGGGGTTTGTTCTGGGGGTTTGTTAGCATTTGAAAATTGTTGTTAGGGGGCCCTAAGTTGTTTATCATGTACTGGGGGTGGGGTGCTGTGTTATCCCCAAGGGAGGATGAGGAATATGGATTTAAGGGTATATTTGAGGGTATGACTTTTTATGACATTTTTCACATATGAGTGATATCCCTGCAGTGAGCACCAACCATTTGGTTTTTTGGTGTTTTGACATTTAAATGGGGCCAGTGACAACCATTTGAAAGCTGGAAAGAGTAAGAAGAAGAAATAATGCAAAATTATAAAAAAAGAAAAACTGAAGGCCGATTAAAAAATTAGCCATTCTAAAGCAGACTAACAGTTAACATATAGGTGAACTATCCCTTTAATAAATATGGAAGAAAGAATGACTGGAGTTCAGAAGACAATATGTGATTTGTTTAAATAGGCCCCATAGTGTATTGCAGACTCACGGACAGTACAGCTGGGCTTTAACTTTTAATTGGTAGTTGGAGGAGTAGGTGAATAACATTTGTCTGCTTCTCTACTGTAATCTTGCTACTACACGTCTATGCAGAGTCGGACTGCGGGGCCCGGGGCCCACCGGGACTGCTGACCAGGGCCCCCTCTGGGCTTGGCGCGCATACACATACCCACGCCCCCTCGGCACGCATGCATACACAGCGCTGCGCATCACCGTAAATACATTTTGTCTTTTATAAATCGAGCATCGGGAGAGGGGTCTGGCCCGGCGGGGGCCCATGAGGGTCGTGGCCCACCAGGTTTTTTCCCGGTGTCCCGTCGGGCCAGTCCGACACTGCGTCTATGCCAAAATGGGAAGAAACCCTCAAAATCAGGTTTTTCTTTCTTACACATGCACCCAATCTCCCTCTAGGATGTACATACAAACAAAGCATGAACATTATTTTGTGCTCCCAGCTTGCTATAAAGAGATGCTTTGTATAGCCAGCCAACAACATAATTAAAGGGAATATTTCCCTTGAGCAATATAAAATAATGAAAGCTTAGACAATTCTTAGTTTCCATTATTAGCTATGGCCTTTAGTAAACACTATGTTTTACAGGTATTGAACTTCTTATCCTAATAATGTGGTTACTATTTCCCATGGCACCCGAGGTGCTAGAGTACCAAGAGGTGCAATTCCGCAGTGTCAGGGGACGCCCTATTGCCACCTGTGTCCCTCTGCTGTCCCTAACTTGCATGTCTGAACGACCTGCAGAAAACGCAGAGAAAATTCAAAATAAAATGAACGCACTTGCATTTCTTGGCAGTCCTGGGTGCTATATAATTTGTTATTAACTGATTCCTGAACTTTAGACCCACTGCATTGTTCCTGACCACGACCAATTGCCACCTGTCTTTGAAAGCTTTGCCTGAATCTCCACTTTGATGTTTCTTGACCCCTTGGCTACCACATACTGGACTTTATACCTAGTACTTCCTCCTTGGTCCGAACTTCTCCGCTAAATGGGCCGTGAGGCCCTGACAGTATTTTTGGGCCTTGAACCCATGTCTTGGCGTTCCTTTATTTTGAATTTTTGCTTCGTTTTTGGCGTGATGACGTCATGCATGGCCTGCACCCAGGCCCTTTGCAGGGTAGCTACATTACTGTTCAGAACAGGATAGGAAGGGTTAAATTCTCATAAAAACATCTGCAACTTTTTGTCAATTTAGGAGCACGCTGCAGATCCCTCTGCATCCTCCTTTAAGAAACTGAATGCCATATAAGGCTTTACAATAACTGTAGAACATTACAATTAAAAAAGGATTACATAAAAAAAAAGGATTACAATGCAGTGCAACTTACCCTTTTTTTTAATTGAATCTTGTTTTTAAATTCTTTACTGCAAAAAGGCTGCAAAAAGATTAAAAAAGAGGTATAGTCAAATGGTATAATGAATAATGACATTACAATTTTAGAGAACATAAAAAATCATATTATATTTATATGCATATTACCTCCTATATTTATAGATGATGTTATGGTCAAAGCTCTAACATAACATTTCTGACTTGACAACAAGCAAAGGATTCTTTCTCTGAAATTCTAGTGAATACATTGTGACCAGATATCAGATCTTGGTAACACCTACACATCCACTTGAAGTAAAGATGATGCAGAGATAAAGATGAGAAGGAAACTAAATATTTTACACAAGGAAGAAATGCAGCATAATAGATTTGACACTTTTTATAAAAAAATAACGATGTCTGCAAGTGTATAAGACCATGCATTTTTCTTACAAGGTTCATTAAATAAACCCAACAGTGTGATTTGCTGTCAACATGGATTTATTCTGGTTTAGTTAGCTTTATCTTATTATAAAAAAAAAAAACATATCAGTAAGAAAGGGGTAATTGCCACCTAAATAAAGTGATAAATCACTTGTCATACTTTTTAGCTTTCAGAGTAAAAGCTTTCCAGATAATACATCCCATACCTATATTAAATTCTTGGAACCTTTTTGATATAAATTGAATTCAGTTAATCTAGTACCATCAAATACAACATCAGGAGCAAGAGACAATAATCATTGAAGGGGGTACCAACTTTGCATGTAAAACAACTCCCTGAATTGCAATCAGATTTAGTAATAAACATGCCTGGTTTTTGAGGAGATCCATATGATTTTGGTGTTGATTTAGGGGGGCCATTTGCTTTGCTTGAGTGAAGGAATAGAATAAAAAAACTTTGAATTTCGAAATGTTTTTTTTGGCTACTTCAACCATCGGATTGGCTACGACTTCGAATCGAACGATTCGAACAAAAAAACGTTTGAATATTTGACCATTCGATAGTCGAAGTACTGTCTTTTTAAAAAAAACTTCGACCCCCTACTTCGCCACCTAAAACCTACCGAGGTGCAATGTTAGCCTATGGGGAAGATCCACATAGGCTTTCTAATGTTTTTTTGGTCGAAGAAAAATCGTTCGATCGATGGATTAAAATCCGATTTTTCGTTAGATCGTTCAATCGTTCAATCAAACTATTTGCGGTAAATCCTTCGACTTCGATATTCGAAGTCGAAGGATTTACATTCGGCAGTCGAATATCAAGGGTTAATTAACCCTCGATATATAAATGTAAATCTGCCCCTTAGAGTGCAGTATTTTAACGCAATTGGCCTGTGATGTTTAGCAAATATCCTGTTGTATGTTCATTTTGATGACCATAAATGCATAATATTACTTTATTAGTATAATTATTTTGACATCATCTGACAATATTAGAAATTATTAAGAATTGTATAGTTTCCTGGTTTGATAAACCGGAAGCAAACATCAACACTCTGTAAATCTGTCATATTAATCATGTTATTTTGGAAACTTGTATATTCAGTCATATATTTCTACTCAGAGTTCAGCACAAACTCTGGCTTTAATGCATAAACACCCAGTGCAAACTTCTTTCAGAATTACAAGTAAACTTACACACTGGAAGCAATAACCTCGGAGCCATTGCAGATGGTCGCTAATCTGAGTTATTGTTTGTGGTGGAACTCCTGCTGTGGATGCATTTTCATAAACCAGTTTGTAAAATGTAAAGATCTTCTGCAACAGACATATTTTCTGCTTATCCTAAAGGAAAAATTGATAATTTAGTGTTAAACTGATTTGTTTTGATGTCTTTGCTTTGGTATCGTTTTCCCAGTGAGCCTTTTAGAAATTGTTAGTTCTTTATATACTGTAGTATGTATATATGTATGTATATGTATATAACCCTACTATATGCAGCACTTTTCTTTTACTCTGCATCACTGTACTTACTGACAACTTTATTTAGTTTCCTTTGATATGTGTATTCTATGTCATATCAATAACACATAACAAAGAGATAGAATATACCCATATTAATTTGCTATTATTTTCCGACTTACAGAATACATTTCCTATGCATCCTTCACGCTGCACCCTCACAGGTTCTTCCTTGCACAATAGTTTCCAAGATGGTACATTAATTTTATTACTTTATTCAAAATTATCAGTCCCCTTCAGATACCATACCTGTAGTTGAAAATGAAAACCCTTCCTATAGGTGTTTCTAGGTAATATGCCAAATATTAAAGGCAACCGCTTTTTCATCAGGGCAAGATTAGGAAACAAAATGACATCAGTCTGAATAATACTGGATGTGGTTAATGCAGAGTAGCCCAGGGTTTACAGGAGAACTTATTATCTAGCTTATTATCTATCATTAATTAATTTTTCATGTGTTTATTTTTTCTCTGCAAATATAATAACTGAAACTGTTATATAGGCTGCAATTATACCTATAATTGAATTTAACAATAATGCAGATTTTTGTCCTAAAAAATACTAACTTCGATTGATCCAACGAAAGGCAAAAATGCCCATCTGAAGCCATCTTAAATTTGCCTCAGAGGGAGAAAAACATTTTTCACATACGACATTCACTGGAAAATAATTAAAATTTTCATAAATCAGCCCCTGTAAGTGTTAATTTCAGTAGTGCAGTACACTGCAACTGCATCAGTCAATAATTCTTCTTACTTTCCAGTGTAAAACACCTATTAACAAGATGCTGGCAGATTAAACATCAAAGAATTCATTATATAGCCCTCTTAAGTATTTTTACATATAGGTATGGGACCTCATATCCAGAATGTGTGGGTCCTGTGGTTTTCCGGATAACGGATCTTTACTTAATTTGGGTCTTCTCGCCTTAAGTCTACTAGAAAATCATGTAAATAAACCCAATAGGCTGGTTTTGCTTCCAATATGAACTAATTATATGTTTGTTTGTTTGGCTCAAGTATTGTTTTATTATTACAGAAAAAGGATTATTATTTAAAAATGTGGATTATTTGATAATAATGTATACTGGAGACAACATTTCTGTAACTCAGAACTTTCTGGATAATGGGTTTCTGGATAACATCCCATACTCGTACAGGTATTGGACCTGTTATCCAGAATGCTTGGGACAGTTTTCTGGATAACAGGTCTTTCTGTAATTTGGATTTTCATACTTTAAGTCTACTAGAAATCTTATAAACATTAAGGGGCCGATTCACTAAATTCGAGTGAAGGAATAGAAGGAAAAAAGCTCGAACTTCGAGTCGTTTTTTGTGTGCCGAAGCTTTTCAAGAGGAGCTGTAGGGGACAGGGAGGAGAGGTCATTGGGCTTGCGTCCTGCTAAGCTGGGCCCCCTGAAGATTGTTATCATATTATCATTACATTATTATATTTTATATTATTTACAGAGAAAAAGTAAATCACTTTTTAAAAGTAAGAATTATTTTTTTTAAAATAGACTCTTGGGAGATGATCTTCTTGTAATTTAGAGCTTTCTGGAAAGTTAAATCATACCATCCCAGCACAGCTCCATTTATGCCTGGTTGGTAGATGCTATGTGTAGACATGACAGAATAATCTCTTTTCAACAGTAGCTGAATGGATAGGACTAAAGCTGAATGTACTTTTTGACTTCTGTTTTAATTAAGAAATATCTATAGTTTCTGTTATTTCTAGCACTACACAAAAATATGAAGCCAAATTCACTTTAGTACTTTATTTCACTTCTGGTACAAAATAAAGTTAAAGGAGATGATAAAACGTATTACCAGTCCACTAAAAAGCTCCTAATAATGAGCTGCTCAATGGCTGCTTAGATAAAGGAGAGATTTGTTTGGGAAAACAGCAGAATTCTGCACTGAAATCCATTTCTCAAAAGAGCAAACAGATTTTTTTTATATTCAATTTTGAAATCTGACATGGGGCTATACATATTGTCAATTTCCCCGCTGCCCCAAGTCATGTGACTTGTGCTCTGGTAAACTTCAATCACTCTTTACTGCCGTATTGCAAGTTGGAGTGATATCACCCCCTCCCTTTCCCCCCCCAGCAGCCAAACAAAAGAACAATGGGAAGGTAACCAGACAGCAGCTCCCTAACACAAGATAACAGCTGCCTGGTAGATCTAAGAAGAACACTCAATAGTAAAAACCCATGTCCCACTGAGACACATTCAGTTACATTGAGAAGGAAAAACAGCAGCCTGCCAGAAAGCATTTCTCTCCTAAAGTGCAGGCACAAGTCACATGACCAGGGGCAGCTGGGAAATTGACCAAATGTCTAGCCCCATGTCAGATTTCAAAATTGAATATAAAAAAATCTGTTTGCTCTTTTAAGAAATGGATTTCAATGCAGAAGTCTAGGGAGCTCTGAATAAAATGTCCTGTTTATAAAGAAGAGAGGAGTTATGTTGAGTGAAGTTAACCCATTTTTACATTATTGCTTTAAAGTGGCAAAAAATAGGAAAATATGTAATTTTACAAATTAAAACAATAGGCATAATGTAAATTCAACCCAAGTCTTATTTAATATGCTCATCTTTAGGGAAGACATCTTTAGTTGTTTTCTGTCCCTTTAAGGGTGGATTGTCTCCTAATAATCTATAATATAGGGTTACCAGATCATGTAAGAATTAGGGACACAAAATCCAAGTATAAGGGCTGCACTGGTTACTAATAATATGAACATAACGATATTCCCTACAAAAAGCACCAAGGCAGGTAGACATACATTTTAACCATATTACTTTGTGTCCTTCACATAGGATAACTTGCATATATGGCATATAACATTATGTAATAAAGCCATCTTTTTACAGGTTAATAATTATAGACTTTAACTGGTGAATTGCAGCTTGTCCAGCTTCTGATTTCCATATACTATTTATACTATACATTTACATCTGTAATTTAAATAATAATAATATGTTGTTATTATTATTATTATTATTATTATTAATAATAATAATAATAATAATAAAAATAATAATAATAATCTGTTTATGTATGTTTTCTATATGTATATTCATTTTCATGGGTAATGCTGTTAATGTAATCAAGTTTTGCTCCCCAAATATTATGGAAATGTAACTGGCTAGTATTTTTTAAGCAGCACAACTTTTTTTAGGAATTCTGGGAGTTGTAGTTTTGCAGCATTTGCAGTGGGGAATGTTGCCCATCTCTGTGCTATTTCCTTCCACATGCAATCGCTTCAGAATACAAGCTGCTTGGGTCAGAATACTACAGTTGCATGGGGTGATCTTACACACTTACATTCAGCTTTATAAAGTGATGATGGTAGATGAGGATGCGGTAGTTATCCTTAAGCAATATCTGCAAAAGAAAATGTACAATAGCATGTTCACTGTGGTTATAAATAACGTTTTGTTACTTGCAATGTTTGAAATACATTAGCTGGATCATAAGGAAATGACTTACTTGAGACATGCTTGTGAAATAGAGAAGCTTGTTATAGTCACACTTTGAACTTCCCAAACGGTTTGTACATTTGTGGGAATTCTGGCAGAAAGCCAATTTCACCAGAAACAGACACATACCTGCAGCAGCAACTCTCATGATAAAGTAGCAGGAGGGACTAGAAAAGGCAGAGAACAGCAAGAGATTATTTACACTACTCACCCTGCTTTGTCCCTCCTGCTCCTTTTATGGGTCACGTAGTGTCTTTTTTTATTAATTCAGTCCTGCAGTGCTACTATTTTTTCTTAAACTACCTTGGCAAGTGGACAAAATCGTCGCAAGATCAGAATTTCCTTTTAAGATGTCAGCGCTGTGCTTTCTCTTCTCTAGTGAACTACTTCTTTTTTCATACCACCACCAAAGACTTGAAGATGAAAGGCAGGAATGCTTAAACCAAGAAGTAGTCAAATATAGCCAGAGAAATAAAGCATTTGGTACTTCAAAATAATAGTGTCTGTATTAGTCCTAGAGATGATTTCTTCTTGGGGCATTCGCTTTCAGTTGGAGGTCCTCAAAATGCACCATAAGAAAAGCAAAATACTAGTTGGCGTTCACAACAGTTTCATCAATGGCTGTCTGTTAGATTATGTGCCTATATGAAGGCAAGAAATAACCACATATGAGTTGAGATGTAGGTTGAATATTATCTAAAAGCCGTGAAAGGTTAAGTACAGTCCTACTCCCTCTGAAACCAAATCAACTATACAAATTAAGAAGGTTTACAAAGTAAAATATAGGTCAAAGATTTAGGTCAAACTAAATGCACTGCATTTAAAAAATATATGTATGTTGACACAATTATATCAGTTCCTTTTTCCTTGAAAAGTTAGTTGTTGACATGTCTGCGATAAACTGTTTATACTTTATACATTATGAGCTTGTAGAATCCTTGTGGTATAGGAATTATTGTAAATGACAATGCAACAAGATGCATATCAAACTTATTATATTATATATTAGCTATAGGGCAAATAAATCTACAGAAATCAGTAAGAAAAAAGCTCTCAAACCCCAGCATCCCAGTTTCCATAGTGCCTAAACACTCACATATCAGGCCAAAAGGGTGAAAAAAATCTTTGCATAATGGCAACACAAAACTTGCTACTAGATCATAAAAGAGTTTAATTAATCAACACTCTCAGGTACAGTATTAATCCCCAAATAAGTCAGTTCTTTGGCTGTCAACCAAATAATGAGGATACTGTATATCCACACTGTGTGCCTTATATCCCTATCTCCTTTTAGCTTTATGAACTATTGGGCCGGGCAAATATTTCTATGTAATCTTTACACCCATCTATGGAACAGCACTGTGGAATATGTTAGACCCTTCTTTATATATGTAGATACACCAATCACTTCATGGAAGCTGCACTGATGTTATTGGACCACTTTTAATCAAAAGGTTTTTGGATTTCTTTTTCACTTCCAAAAAACGAAGTATTCATTGCATTGTTCAGCACTTTTTTTCATTTGTATTTTTTATATTTGGATCTTTAAATAAATTCAATGACAATTGTGGTTTTAGCGTTTCTGAGTTTAGTCGTGGTTTCTAAAATTATAAATTTGACATTTAATATATAAACCTCTCAGGGTTTTGACACAATCTCAGACTTTAATGACTTGTGGCAAAATTCTGACAAAGCTCAGACTCACATTGTGCATTTTGCTTAGTGAGAATGTAGCTGAACTGACTATGTAGGTGTAGCGCTATAATAAACGGACTTTATGGAAGTCTGTTTTAGCTACTTTCTGTGTGGGTTAATACCACCCATAAGACTCTTTTCGCTGGCGTAAGCCCTCGCAGCGGGGTGGAGGTAGGGTGTAGTGCAACTGTAATTGTGTGCAATGCACAAGAGATTGGGCGCCAGTAGTTTTATTTTGCTTAAACCATAAACTGAGTTTATTAACCAAAACCAGAGTTCACAATGGAGTATGGAACATAGAGTAACACATAGATCAACCAATATAACAAGATATACTCACTGTACCAAACATAGAATGGCTCTCTGCAAAGTAAAGAGTACACGTAGAGAGTTAGGCAGCTTGTCAGAAGGTATTTCCCCAATCTTCAGGATTACCTTACGTGGAACTCAGAAGACTACATACTCCCCTGAGTCTAACACTTAGGCCCTACTATGGGGTCAGTAATACCCGGGATCTTAATCCCTCTAATATCCTCGTCGGAGCTTTGAGCTGCTCAACTACATACCCTATCTATCACTCCTAGAGTGATCTATTAGAGGGTATAACTATCACTTCACTATACTCAGGCTGAGTTCCACCACCCCTAACCTCTGTGGCATAACAGAAGAAAGATTCAGCAGCAATGGACACTGACCTCATGGTTTGCAAGCCTTTTATATTATGCCACAGTGCCATCTAGCATCCACTGTGAGAACTGCAGGGATTACATAAGCACAAGGCCCCCATAAGGACCCACTTAGGAGTCCATAACACTAAGCATGTGCCTGTCAATAAAGGGTAAGGGTGTCTAAATTTTCACATCCCTATACAGGCAATGCTAGAAATCAACAAATACTGCTTTCAATAGCAATTATATTTACTTTAAAACCACAGAAATTTTACATAATAAATGCATAAATAAAAGTTGCTTCAAATGATATTTTCTTTTATTAGGCAAATGTGACTATAAAATAGTAACTACATTTTCGAATCATGACTTTCTATTTTTGCATTATGGTATGCATGTTGGTAACAAGTTGGTATCAAGTTCCTTTGGTTTGGAATGGGCACCATTCTAAAATTTATAGACCTGAATTTTTGAAAATAAAGGCAGTCGCCAACAGCTGTAATGAATGGTATGTTATGCTAAGTAAATTAGTGATAGGATTGTAAGATCTGTTTTATGTCTTAGTCATCTTGGTATGGAGATTCTTCCAAGAGTCTGAACCTCAAATCTCCTGTTTACTTTTATGTGTTTCTTTAAAATTTATAATAAACACTGTATAGAAATAAATTATAAAATCTAGATGTAAGAGTAAAGTACAATGGGCAAAACTAAGAACTTCAGCTGTATAAATCAGTCCTTTGCATCATGTGCAGATGACATAAAAACATCACATCAGTAGCACTTTTTGAAGCTACTGTATCTAATGTATCTGTAAGTTTTATTCCTCCCATATTCCATTGAATTTCTATATTTTCAAATTCCCAAACCACTTTTGGAGTATTCAGGGCCTAAGTTTAGCATATTGGCTCACTGGGAGGTCCCCAAGAGTAATCCCCGAAATGAAGGCGCTGAGCATTCAGTTCCTAAAACCACACAAGTATTCCTAAAGAAACGTTTCTGCATTGAACTACCCAAAATTGCAGCTGATCATTTCTTTTTATATAACAAAGAAGTTAAAAGCTCACCAGGTTTCAGGCGAATAGCTTTTTATTTTTTTGTAACATCCACTCATGGAAAAAAAAAATCAAGATCAAGCCAAGGTACTAGGATGCAGAAACCACGTGTGATTTTAGAAATTCACTTCTTCTTTTAAGAACCAAATTCTTGAGCCAGGAGGCATTAAAGAGGATCAATCTGGAAAATACAGATCATCTAACATCCACAATTTCCACTGTACATTCTCTCTGCAGGCTTGAAACTCACTAGGCCCATAGTGCCTGACTTTAATATGTTTAGAACATACAATAAATGACTACTTCTTGAACAAAGTTAGTGGCTGAAAGCAGATACTGATTAGCTAAGAAATTACCAGGAAACCATCCAGATTTTTGGGGAATAATGTAGCACTTACATAATATTGGCTTTACGTCTGGCATTGTACTAAAATGTCAACAAAAGGATACATGTAATATATCTAAATGCAATTCGGGATTAAATGAACTACAAATTAACTCTACAGTATGAAGTTGAAGACATGCAGCAAGCCCTAATACTTGGCATCTAAATTATTATTTCCTTCATATTGCAAATCCTGTAAAGAACACGCTTCCTAATGGAAAACCATTAGGTAGACATTCAGCATGGCTTTAATGTCACTAGTTCCACTGCAGCTCTGCCTGCCTGCTCAGGCCAGAGCTAACACAAAATGGACCCTGAGCACATGGCTGCCCAGGACTTTATACTTTAGCACAGTGCCATCTACTGAGCACTGTGAGAACACCAAGGGGCATAACTTTCAGCAGCATAAGGAATCAGATCCCCTTCCTAACTGTATTTTAGGACCCAGTTAGGTGTCTATAACACTAGGAGACTGCCTGTTAAATAATACTGGGAGACTTATTTACCAGTCCCCTTCATTAAAGGGATACTGTCATGAGAAAACATGTTTTTTTCAAAACACATCAGTTAACAGTGCTCTGTTTCTCAAAAGAGCAAACTGATTTGTTTATATTTAATTTTGAAATCTGACATGGGGCTAGACATATTGTCAGTTTTCCAGCTGCCCCAGTCATGTGACTTGTGCTCTGATAAACTTCAGTCACTCTTTACTGCTGTACTGCAAGTTGGAGTGATATCACCTCCTCCCTTTCCCCCTAGCAGCCTAACAACATAACAATGGGAAGGTAACCAGATAAAAGCTCCCTGATACAAGATAACAGCTCCCTGGTAGATCTAAGAACAGCACTCAATAGTAAAAAGCCAAGTCCCATTGAGACACATTCAGTTACATTGAGTTGGAGAAACAACAGGGTAGGCATGTGATTCCCCAATAAAAAATTGGTGTACTTGCCTCTATTTTATTACATATGGACTTTGAAAGTTGAAATAAAAGATTAAAACAAATGTACTGTATATAAGTGCCAGTTGTTAGGAGACACAAGTGATCCAGTTCCCTACCCCACAGGGGGTATAATCTAAGTTGTGAGTCATGTTAAGTTTATAAGTCTGATGGACGACAATATCAGAAAACAATATATTATATATAATATATTAGATGGTTTGCTGTACTCTACACTATTCAGTTCTCCAGAGAAAAAAATAAATCATTTGATGAAGCACCTGCTGTGTAAAGCTCCCCATAGACGCGACGATTCTTCTTGCCGAACAACCGATTTTAGAGAAGTCCGACCAAACCTTCGAAATTATCGTGCGATTAGTGGGATTCAAACAATCGTACATCTTACGATTTTTCATCTGTCAGGAAATTGATCAGCCAGGTCAAAAAATCTTTGTCGGTCCTAGTGAAATCTAGCTATGTTTGCAGGGCCAAGCAGGCAGCTCCCCTTTGTTTTCCTGGCAAATTGGTCTTTTTAGTTGATGGTAAATTCGTACGATCATACGATCGTTCCAAGAAGATCGTGGTCTCACGATCAGGATCTGATCTTTGAAAAATCTCAACATCTTAAGGGTCAAGGCACACGCACAGATTCGGAGAGATTGGTCGCCTGAGGCAATTCTCTTCTTCTTCGGGGCGACTAATCTCCCCAAACTGCCTCCCGCAGGCTAGAATGTAAATCGTCAGCATGATGGCACTCAGAGCACTTCCGAAGTTGCCTGAAGTTTCCTCGTGAGCATGAGCCCTGACCCTAAAATGTGCCTGCATCTGCCTCTGGCATAAGCTTTATCTGTCCTGTACTTTATCTGTATATTTTTCAACAACACATTACAGCCAAAAGGCATGAACGACAGCTGGAGTGTGAAATGTTTTCTTTAATGTTGTTACAAGGTTACTTATGTTTGAAACTGATGCTGTATTTGTTTCCTTTTTGCAGATAAATTTCTCTGTGCTCAAGATCGATACAATATATTAATTTGTACGGCTACTGGTAAGATTACCGGGCTTTTCCTTCCTTCTCACAAGTAACACAGGACAATCAAGCTTTTTCATAGCAGGCCCTAATAGTGGGCAGTACTATGTATGGATTTTAAGAAAAGTTTTTAAAAAAAGTTTTTTCTACAAAGGCCTTTTTCCACAAATCACTTTTCTATTCAATGGTGTTTCTATTAAATATTTTTATAAACCCTTATATTTCTGGATATTATGATAATAATTTATTTATACGAAATGTGATTATATGGTAATTACCTATACTAATTAAGGTTATTTGTATTTGCCTTGTGTGACCTCACTTCCTGTCTACACCTTTAAATGTTTGTGAATAACCAGTTTGTTTTACACTTGATAAAGGGCGTGCAGCCTGAAACATGTTGTGAAAAATAAACCACTTAGCAGTTAATCTGCATTGTGTGCTCTCTCTCGGTCTTACTGAGTTTCTTGGATCATCACCACAAGTGTTATCTGTGACTCGTTATTGAGGTTTTTTGGCTTACCTGGAGTAAGATAAGCCAAAATCACTTTACATTAAAGTGTTAGCATAGCCTAGTAAAGTTATGTTATGCACAGAGATGAGGGGTCTGTCAACTTGTCTATCCAGTAGTCTATTCATTATGCATTACTACTTGCCTCTAAATTATATAATAAGAAATACCAAATTATTATGTATATTTCCAAGAGGCAGACCAAATGCTCAGAATCAATAAAAAGCCATTTATAACTACTACAATGACACACAGATTTGAACTGTGAAAGCATATTAATGACAGTATAAAACAACAGTCACCACAATAAAGAAATATACTGTAATACAAGCACAATTCTAAATCCACAGTATTCTGTAAGTATGTACATTCGTTTTTTTTCAGTGTACAATAGCAGCAATTTTACATTTGTGCTAATTGCTTGTTCAATATTCTCTGGACGACTGGTCTGATGAATGTACTGTATGGGAGATTTTCAAAGTTTTGGAATAAAGCTATGTGCATAATTGTGTCAGTCTGGTGGAGTTCAGCTGTCAGTGGAGATCGGTTTGAGTGAGTAATATTCTTTAAAGAACCTGGTCCAGATCTAAGTAACTATCACTAAGCACAGCACATTAATCTCTCTGTGATTGTCTGTGCATTTTCTGGCCATGGGATTGTTTATATCAATATTTATGATTTTTAGAAAAAGTAAATACTGTATTCTTTTAAATGTATGTCTATCTTGCAACTCCTTTTAGACTTGTACCTGTACAATACCATGATCAAATTTTACTTATCCACACAATTTCCCCCTCCAACTGTCATTCATGCCCAGTTGCCTGTAAGAAATGCTGCATATGTCACATTCCCTCCATAAACCTCTCCACCCCAATGGATGCCATTCAACCCTGCCCCATCACATTTCACTAACCAAAGCAGGGGTGTAACTATAGAAGAAGCAGACCCTGCAGTTGCAGGGAACCCAAGAGTGTAGAGGGAAATGTAAGACCCTAGTTAATTAGCAATTTTAACATTTCTTGGCAGAAGAGGTCAACTTACCAATGGTTTGTGTCTCTAAATAAAATTTGCTGTGAGCCCAACAACATCTAGTTACTAGTCCACAGTATTGTCAGGGACAGTGAAACATGCTAAGAAATGTAGGGATAGAGACAAGAGACTATTTTTTTTTACCACTCACATGCAAGAAATGTAATGAGGTTGGCAGAGTTCTGCCAGGTTTTGAAGGATGACAGAAGAACCAGCAAGTTGTACTAAATGGCCCTAATATCAAACCTAAATACAATAGCTTCCATAAAAACACCTAATCTAAAACCTAATTCATTTTCTATACCCTTTTTTATTGTAGCATTACAGGGCACCAAAACTGGCAGTAAAAATTATCAGACAACACCCTGGCCCTAGTTATGTGTTGTTTATTTATACAATAACAAATAATTAATCAGAGCTGTTACGTGGTTAGTCAAGTCCTTTACATGAAAAAGTGTTTGCAGCTTTCTTGTTATCCTCTCCTCTGGATGGATTCCAAAAACTGAACTTGTAAACACTGGAAAGGATTAGGAAGTGCACAAAAATAAAAGTACATATTATGTACCCGTGTGAAATTTACCAAAGTGAAGTGCTCAAAATATAGTGACAGGTATGCCCAACAAGAATATGCCAAAACATTGAGTCAGCCATTGAGTCAGCCTACTCACCAGTTTTTTTCTTTACATGGTCCCCTCCGGGCCACTGATCAGAAATGCAGACACTCCAGATGTGACAAAAGAGTCTAACTTTAGGGGTGTATATCTCAATGGTATGGCGCAGATATCCCAGGTCATGTAGGATACAAAGCTTATATAGTGCAATCCATTTATTAAATGTCACATAAAATATACAAGATCTACAGAAAAGCAGTAGAAGTTCAAAAAATAAAATCAAACAGGTAACTCAACATGTTTCATGTGGAGTCGCCACTATTCATCATGAGCAGAACTGCTCCTGAGCTAACCATTTGTAAATTGGAACCTACAGCTGGAGGGATGGGTGTTTTGATATACACATTTTTGCTTGGGACAACCTCAATATACAAAATACCCATTTTCCTAGATGCTGAGAACATCGATTGGTTTCCTACAATTTCTTATGTTTCCAATATATTTTTTGTCTGCATATTCTAGATCCAGTCCTTGAATAAAAAAAAAATATGAAAACTGTAACCTTGTAAAAAATATTTATTGTATGGTATATATTAGCAGCAAAAATAAATATATAATAAATATACCACATATCTCATTTTATAAAAATATTTTGTAAATATATATTAAATATAAATAAATATGTAAATATAAAAAATAACAGTGATAGTAGTATTTTTTCTAATATATGCTTGATTCTATTATATAGTATTATATCTTCTTCTTCTATTTTTTTGCTGAAAATCACATTTTTGCTTTTTAACCTCCTGGTTTTTCGTGTCTTCCATTACCCACAGTTCTCTCAAAACCATGAAAAGTTCTTTAATAGCAGCATGTTGGGTTTTAACATCTTCCACCTATAGAGCAAAAAAATAACAGTGGTTAAATTATATCACAGCTCAGTTCTTATTTAAAACATGAGACAATAATTTTTTATCAAAATTCTATGGTATGGGTATATATAAGTATGTAAGAGTTAATTAGCTAAGACTATTATAAATGCCTATTTTCCTGTCCATATTCAATAAAATTTGATGAAACTGGGAGAGTTCAGAGAAGACAGTCAGTGACAAAGCTATGACTAAGAGGGTGTGGAAGGATTCAGGTAAGAAAGGCTGGTCAAGTTGGGATTGCTCACTACTAGGTCAGTAGCATAGCTTGGCAGTGGGGCCAGTTATGGCCAAAAAAATTGCTGTGTTCTGTAGTCATTTAAGCCGACACAACAAGAATCTTTTGCACTAATCCTATCTCTACCTACAGAAATGTAAACATTTAAGTGATCTTCAAAGTGTAAATAAGGCTTAAACAAGTAACTGACTAGAAATAGTGTACATTTTGGGCTCACCAGCCCAGAGGTAAAATTGATTCAGAGCAGGTGTCCCCAAACGTTTTTTACCAGTAAGCCACAAGCAATTGTAAAAAAAATGTTGGAGCGCAACATAAGCATGCAAAATGTTCCTGGGGTGCAAAATAAGGGCTGTGATTGGCTATTGATAGCCCCTATGTGGACTGACAGCCTACTGGAGGCTCTGTTTGGCAGTACAAATGTTTTTATGCAACAAAAGCTTGTTTGCTAGCCGGAAATTCAAAAATAAACACCTGTTTTGAGGCCAAAGTGTTGGAACGTAACATGTTGCTCATGAGCCACTGGTTGGGTAACACTGCCCTAGAATACTGAAAATCCACTCCTCTGAAAGCATTACCAGTACCTCCCCCCTATTATATACCAGTACCTCCCCCCAAATTATATTTGCTAAGGCATACCACTTGCTCCATTGTTTCTGGACAGCTGAATTATTTACAGAACAGAATGTGAGGTTTCATTTGTGAAAACTAATTCTCTTCAAATAATGAGCCCTCCCATTTAGAATCACATATCTATAATACATTTTGTTTCAAGGCTGATGTTGGTTTCTAAAGAGACATGAAGTTATGAGTTCAGATACAGAAACTACTATGGACCCTCAACTTGTAAATGGAAATCACTTGGTTGCAAAGACATAAATGCACATCAAACCTATTTTAATTAGCAAAATGCTAATTCCTGCCACCCTAAATGGTAACATCAATTAAGGTCACAAAATGCCCTCAGTGGATCTTTATCACCCTAACAACCTGGGTTAAAGGAGAAGGAAACCCAGTCGGCGCAAAAACCCTCCCCCCCTCCTGTGTGTTGCCCACCCTCCCTCCTCCCCCCTGGCCTACCTGTCCCGCTGGGCAAATGCCCCTAACTTGTTACTTACCCTTCTGCGCAGGTCCAGTCTACGGAGTTCACCGACGCCATCTTCTTCCACACGATCTTCTTCCTGCTTTGACCGGCGCAAGCGCAGTAGGAGCATTTTCCCGGTACGATCGACTGCACATGCGCCAAAAGTCATGAAAAACGTTGTGACTTTTGGTGCATGCGCAGTAGATCCGTACCGGCAAAATGCTCCTACTGCGCATGCACCAAAACGCCGGTCAAAGCAGGAAGAAGATCGTGTGGAAGAAGATGGTGCCTGTGAACTCCGTGGACTGGACCTGCGCAGAAGGGTAAGTAACAAGTTAGGGGCATTTGCCTAGCGGGACTGGTAGGCCAGGGGGGAGGAGGGAGGGTGGGCAACACACGGGAGGGGGGGAGGGTTTTTGCGCCAACTGGGTTTCCTTCTCCTGTAAATGACATCATTGTGCACCCCTTAGGAGTGTATCATCATTTATTTATAAAACGCCGACAAGTTACGCAGTGATTTACCTTAGTTTATAACAAAAAGGAAATAAATGGTGGATAACAAACAAGGGTTTACAGAGTACAATAGGATTAGAGGGCCCTACATGCGAGAGTTTACAAACTAAAGATTAGGGTACAATTGAGACATTAGGATTTCAGAAACTATTTTGTAATTTATGATACAGTTATGACTGATTAATTAAGGTACATTGGATAAGCTTCTTTAAACAGGGGGGTCTTTAAGGAGCATTTGGAAATTTGGAAAGAAGGAGAAAGTCTGACAGCTTGAGGCAGAGAGTTCCAGAGAAAAGCAAAGGCCAGAGAGAAGTCTTATAGATGAGATGTTCAGAAGCAGAGTGATGGTTGCGTGAAGGAGTGTATTTGGAGATCAGAGATGGAATATAAGGAGGGGCTTCACTGTTAAGGGCCTTGAATGTGTAAATAGTTTGAGTTTGATTCTAGAGCTGATTGGGAGCCAGTGAAGGGATATGCATAGGGGAGTAGCTGATGTTGAGCGGTGAGATAGATGAAAGAGTCCAGCAGCTGCATTTAGACCAGATTGGAGTTGTGAAAGGTGACTTGCTGGAATACCTGCAAGGAGTAGGTTGCAGTACTGAAGGCAGGAAATGATGAGAGACCGAATCAGTTTTTTGGGAACTGAGATATGGTCGTTTCGGGCAATGTTGAGCAGCTGAATACGACAAGATTTTGCAAGTATTTGGATGTGTGGTGAAAAAGACAGATGTGAGTTTAGAATAACTCCTAGGCAGCGTGCCTGTGTGGTCAAATGAACAACCCTATAACCAAGGAAACTTAAAAACTATATGCTGAGTGGATCCATGAAATAATTTCAGATCTATAAATGCAATCTTATATGTGAATCTATTTTATGTCCTTTTCTACAGAAGAATCTTAGCGCTAACAAACAAATTGGTTCAATTGCTTGCTATGTGTAAATATGTCAACAAATTGGTAACACATACTGTGCCAATATAAAATAATGGTGTAAATATTTAACCTGCTATTAATAGTCACCATCACTTAAAACAACAGAACCAATAATTAACATGTTACAAGGACTGTATATTAGTGCAGTGCAAAGAAACCATGGCAATATTTATCAGTGTTGGTTAATAATCTGCCCTTCTGCTTGCTTTTGTCTTTGACAAATGCAGGCTCACTTTTGTCCTAGGGTTGTCAACATTAGCTTATAAACCAGAGATCATATAGAGACCTGTAGGCAGGTGGTCAACTTCTATCACTACATAACTGGGCTTCTTTAATTAAATAAGTCCAGCACAGGGTTGGGCCAAGCCGCTTCGCTTGAGGAAGAGCACACACAGAAGTGTGCCAGAGACAAATGTTGGTGGGGGAACAAGGGTATGGACCAGGAGTAGGTGAAAGAAGAAATATGTGCTTGGTGTCCCCACTCAGTTGTGCCCTAGGCACGTGCCTCTTCTGTCAACGCCTAGTTCCCGTCCTGGTCCATCGTTTAAGGCTAGCTATTTCTAACCTAATCCTTATTCGGGATTTAATACTCCTTGAACTTATTACTAATATTATTATGAGTTAAGCATACTAGATATAAAATTATAAAGTACTTTGCTTCACATTTCATGTGGTGTTGAGGATTAGTCTCTGTTAGAAATATGGTAGGAAGTCAGTCTCAGAATCTTCTACCTACTTCTCCATTCAAAGTGGTTTCCTTGCACCAAAAAAAAAGTGTCGCATAACGTACATTATGAAAGGATGAAATCTGAAATTATACTATTAAGTTTCAAATACAGTACAGTTAGCTTTGTATTAACAGTGCCACAACACTCTTCCTTTTAACAGATATGGAACACTGTGGAACAAGATTAAAGGTGATAAAGTACAAGGAGAGATGATAAATCCAAAATTAAGGGCTTAAGAAATGGGAGGCAAAAAACAAAAAATAATGGGGAAAGACATGTAAAAACTAGGGATGCACCAATTCCATTATTTTGTGATTTGGAAGAATCCCAAATCTTTTATGAAAGATTCAGAATCACTAACCAAATCTTAATTTGCATATGCGGCAGGAAGGGTCAGCATGTGCTGCATGAGGATAAGGGTAGAGGATGCTATAAAAATATAAGAAAGGTGGAGCAAATGCAAAACCTTAGAATGGAAATATTTAATCTACCTGTATAGTCTTTAGACCATTTAGGCCTCTGAGTTTCAGGTCGGTTTGCTTTAGCAAGTCGTCATATATTGTATTAAGCATCATTTTGAGGTTTCTAATGCTCGGTTGTAGTTCTTCATTTTTCAAATTCATTTTAGAAATGGCATCAATAATCTTCAAATAAACTGGAACAATCTGGCTCAGTAGAATTTTTTTCTCTCCTTCCTGTGAATTAAATAATTATTATTTCTCAACTTCAGTTTACAGGACTTATCAATTTTAAAGGGGATTTCTACTGAAATCGTTTGTACATAATATATGTAATCCTAAGCCACATTCCATTTTCAAAGCAGTTTGTCCTTAGCTATTGCCATTTCAGTTTGCTAGCAGAAATAATGCAGGAGAAATCAATTATTTTCCAGTGAAGACGTCTGTACCCATGGTGCCTTGCATACTTCCAGTATTCCCCTTGTTTAGCAGGTAAGTTAATGAACATGCAAAGTATTGTGGGAATTGGGACCTTGGCCAGAGGAGAGCTGGCCACAGATACAATGTTACATAGGTACGGTCAGTAAACTCAGCCCGTTATTTGCTGTGTTGGGAGAACTAAACCATCCCTCTATATTTATCCCATTAACTCTGCCATATAACCCTCCTTTGTCCAAGCCACTGTGGTGGACAGTGGACTCCAGCATTCAGCGTCACACTTTCCTACAACTGTGCCACAAAAGGTATGTGTAAATGCTCAGCAGCAGCCACAATGGGATTATCTTGAGTTTTTCTAAGAAAATATATAGCAAGTAGCAGTATTTTATTATTTATATAATTATTACTATTATTATTAACATATTTCTCCAGCATTTAAATGCCAGGGAATTTCCTAACACTCAGTTGAACTGGGTGAAGAAAAGCCCAGTTGCTTTATTGTTATTTCTACTAAATACTATGTATCATGAACCTGAATAAATGAAAATCTTCACAGATAGTAACTTGTACTTGATCCTTACTAAACTGTACAAATCCATATTGGTGGCAAACAATCCTGTTGGGATTATTTAATGTTATTATTATTTAAGGTTATGAAGATCTTCAACTAAGGTCCTCTGTTGTCATGTTCAGCAGTGCTAGGAGCACTTATAGGAATTTATACACATGGATCTCAGTGGATTTGCTAGCATCAGGGCCAATAATGCTTTGCCTGTTTCTGTTTTTCTGTTTTTGTTAGACTAAAGACACATTGCAGTTAGCAATGACTGGAAAATCAACTGTTAATGCCCTCATTTAAAAATAAATGAGACTGATATTTATAGCAGACTAAGACTGGGAATATAAAGGGCAAAATGGCAAATAATTTAGGCAACATGGGTCTTATATTTTCTCTATACATGCAAAAATTCAATTCTCATCAGTAATGCTTTCAGATCAGTTTATCCACTGAGTGCAGATGCCAATTGATGCAATAAAGGGCCAGACAGGTCCCTCCTAGTAATCCTAGGTTATGCCTTTACTGGCCAATGTGGTTCCCAATGTATGCAGCCGAACTGGCCTCAAAACCAGTTGTTTGGCTTGGGTTTTAAACAGAAAGATCTGCTCATATATGGCCAACAAGTGTCAAAGTGTTTCAATAAATATTAATTGATATATAATTGAACACTTACCCCCTTCCAAGAGTCAAAAAACTTCTGAAACACAAGGCCTTTATTGTCACCCTCATGGTCAATGGATTTCTATAAACATATGAAGTAAAATATTAGAAATAGATATAAAATCATAATATGGTATCTCAGTGTGTTATTGCTTGATCTATCAAATCATTTTTGCATTATAGACATATGCCAAGATTACCAGATGATTTTAAACAAAAAGCTAGAATTTATCTAATAAATGCAATTTGCTGGATTGCAGTGACTTTAATGAAAACATCTGAATCTGTAATGCTCTTGTAGTTTTAGGCAATTATAACCTGAATTGGTACCGTCCAGATTTTTCCCAGCAGTGGGTCAATTAGCTGACTTACCACACACTTATGGACAAGATTATTGACAAAGGCATACATAGTAGTTTAGGCAGCTGTTAGACAGGTACCTTGACGACAACATCCAGTTAATGGGCCTCCAACAAGACAGTCCTGGACTAAATTATTACGCGAAACCCATACATTACATAGTTACTTATAGAAGCATGGGATCTGTTTGTAACGAAGTCTCACCCTGGTGGTCTAGTGGGAGGATGGCAGGGACGCCCCGCCGCGCTGCTCCTCTTCTTGCGCCGGCTCTTTCTTAGTGCGCATGCGCACTTCCGGATTTAAGGCACATGCGCGCTGGCGTAATGACGTCAGCGTGCAATGGGCCAAATTTAAAAGTATTAAAGGGGCATTCCCACTGTTTGTCATTGCCCGTGATAGGATTGAATTTCCTGGTGCTCCTGAGCCTTGTGCTAATCTGTCTGCTATATTCTGAACCTGTTTTGACCCCTGCCTGGCTATTTTGACTATTCTTACTTCTGGATTCTGATCTTTGCCTGCTTTCGACAATGCTTCTGTTTAACCCCTTGTTTGATCACCCGGTTTTGACCCTTTGCCTGTTTGACGATCCTTGCTATCCGCCTGCCTCTACCCAGCCTGCCTGACTACGATTCTGCCTAATCCTTTGTACCGTGACCTTCGACCCAAAAAGACTCTGCTAACAGCCGTGCCCCTTTGCTAGCCAGAACATCTCGCCTTGTACCCCTCGTTAAGTCCAGGTGGCACCCAAGTAAGCTGAGGGCTCCTCCCGAAGCCCAACGGTGGTCACACTACTGGTGAAGCCGACCCGAGACCAGGGTACTTGGCACTTGTTCTGGTATTGGGTGCCGGCCGTGACACTGTTATCTGGAAAACCATTTTCCAGAAAGCTCCGAATTATGAGAAGGCTCTCCCTCAATTAAATACTTACATTTCCTTTTTCTCTGTAATAAGAAATTGTACTTGATATAATGGATCCTTATTGGCAGAAAACAATCCTATTGGGTTTAATTAATGTTTAAATTCTTTTTAGCAGACTCAATGTATGGAAATCCAAATTACAGAAAGACCCCATATCTGGAAAACCCCTGGGTAACAGGTCCCATACCATAGTGTCATAGTCCATTTTTAGCTAGAAATACTTAATTTTACATAATGTAATAAATTAATGCACATAGGAGCTAAACTAGTGCATTGCCGTTGTACAGTCTGGTGGGAATTTGCTCTAGGAATGACTTAAAGTGATACTGACACTAAAAAAATATTGTTCAAAATATTAATGTACACGAAAAGTTACCTATGGCTCACGTTGATCGTTTAATACTCATAGGGCTGCTTTTTTTTATAGTAATTGTTTCTTGAAGTTCCTAAAACTGTTTTGCCAACCTGACTGTCCCTTCTCAATATGTCAGTTAGAGTTTCTAATGTTAACAGGCTGCTGAAGCTCAAATATGGCAGCCCCCTCAGAGGGGAACATGGGGGATCAGATGGGTAATGTAAGCATCTGTAAATACTTTTCTGGCAAAATTATAAATAGCATGCAAAGACAGTATTATGACAGATGTATAAAAAAGGTTTAATTTTGTGTCACTATCTCTTTAAGGCCATGTCATGGCTTGATAGTGGATAACATTTTTAAATGTTTTCAAGGGCCACAAAAGTATTAGAATCAGTTATATAGCAGTTAGCAAATTGGCTGTTTTTGAATACCCAGCCATTTTTGAGTTGCCAAGCAAGCTCGCTGCAAGGAAAATTGTGCTCAATATTAAATACTAATAATAAAAGCAATATGTAGAACCATTTCTAGTTTACAGAGAAAAAGACAAGATCTAGCCCTCACTGCCCTCTGCATTGTCTGGTTAACTTCCTGTTTAAATCTACATTTAGCATAACACAACAGAAATTAGATTTTTTTTTGCTTTCCGAGTTATTATTGGTTACTAAAGTACATTAGTACATAAGTACATAGGTAATTACTCAATTTCTTGCCCAATAGATTCCCAGCAGCAGCAGCAGCAGCAGCAGCAGAAAGAGACAGTAAAAGGATACTTGTGTGTTTGAGAAGAAACAAGAAATGTATACCAATTCAAGCAAACATACTTACAAAGTGTTTTCTCATTTCTTCAATGGCAATGCTTGCATCCTTTAGATTTACAGAAAATCCAGAGATGTGTCCAACAAAATAAATAATGACACAGAGACAGAGCAGCCTATATGATTGTCTCATTGTCTCTAATTGAGGATTGTGTTTCAGTCGTAGTGATAATATTAGTGTATTACCAGGTCCAGGTTACTGAACTGATCTTGTTCTCTTGAAGATCTGAATGTCTTTCATGTTCTATGCAGGTGATATTTATACTAAGATGCAAAAGTCAAAATTACTCATTATTCACATACCTCAGAGGAGGAGATGGTGTTAGATAGGAGGTGTGATGCTGCTTTGGTTTGTGGGGTTTTCGGCTTGTTAGCTAAAGTTTCCTCTAAATGACAAAATAACCTACACACCATGCGTCTGTCCAGCTATGCATCAAGCTTAGTAACACAAGAGATCCCTAGAAAGTCCAAACACCTTTTACACACTTCTAGAACTTCATAAACTCCAAGTGCGCATTTTTATAATTTGTAATATGTCATTTGTGGCAGAGGTCACTTTAGATTTCAGTGTTGATACATTTGCAAAAAAAAAAAAACAGAATATTAACCACAAGCAATTGTGGTAAAGTAAAATCATATAGATGGATGTTACATCAATTTATCTAAGCATTTACCGTAAGAAGGCATTTTATATACATAGCTATTGAAGTCCAATAAAATTAATTTTACTGTGTTAGGTGTGTACTGTGGTAAGTAGCAGATCTGCTGTTTTGAGCTCAATGTAAAAAAAAATCAGTAGTTGGATAACAAACCTCATAGACATATTACAAATCTTTCAGAACTGTAGGGTCGCTTCATCAGTTTACATCGTAATTCTCAAAGTATATATATATATATCTATATATATATATATATATATCTATATATATATATATATATATATCTATATATATATATATATATAAAGCAAAAAAAACTTCCGCACACATAGGTCTTGATAAGTGAAAGAAAGTCATCCCATATCTGGCCAGTCCTATGCTCAATTTTCATCTGATTCATTAAGAATTCTATTGCTTCATTTTACAAAGGGGCTAAGTTTTACCAGCAACTTACTATATATATATATATATATATATTATATATGGATGCACGAGTGTTATGGAAATAAAGGAAATTTGAACACTTGAAAACCTGGTGTGCTGGTCCATTTTGAAGGTTACACATTACTTTGACCAAAGCACCCACAGAGAAAAATAAAGGAAAAAGTGCAGGTACTATCTATATATATATATATATATCCAGAAGTGACGGCACACTGAGGGAAATAAACAAAGAAGTCAACAAATAAACTAAAGCTGGTTTATTACTTCCAACGTTTCAGTTCTAAAGACTTTTCCCTGATGAAGGTTCGAGTTTAGAACCGAAACATTGGAAGTAATAAACCAGCTTTAGTTTATTTTTTTGACTTCTTTGTTTATTTCCCTCGGTGTTCCGTCACTTCTGGGTCCGTCACTTCTGGGTCTCTATATTACTTTGTACTGGACTGGCACCCAGGCATTTACTGCAATGTGGTTGTGCGTTCCACTCGAGTGTTACTATATATATATGCACCGAAACCAGGATTCCGTTCGGGATTCTGCCTTTTTCAGCTGAATTCGGATTCGGCCTGTTCCTTCTGCCTGGCCAAACCAAATCCGAATTCTAATTTGCATATGCAAATTAGGAGTGGGAAGGGAAATCACGAGAATTTTTGTCACAAAACAAGGAAGTAAAAAATGTTTTCCCCTTCCCGTCCCTAATTTGCATATGCAAATTAGGATTCAGATTCGGTTCGGTAATCGGACGAATCTTTCTCCAAGGATTTCTGGGGTTTGCCCCATAGTGGATTCAGGCATCCCTAATATATATATATATATATATATCTATATATATATATATATATATATATATATATATATATATATATAAGATAATCAGGAAGCCGGCACAGCACGTCAAAAAGTCATCGCTGCCTGGGTGCAATACGCCCAAAAATTAAGTAGAGAAGTGAAGAAGCTCGCACTCCTGTGAGTGCGAGCTTCTTCACTTCTCTCTCTCTCTCTCTCTCTCTCTCTCTCTATATATATATATATATATATATAGAGAGAGAGAAAGTACTGGATCAAGCACTCCCACGCTGTAACTCATCAATTCACCCAGGTGCTGTCCATTAGTCGGATATTTAGAAGTAATCTTCAATTCCGGACGCACACAAGGATTTTTTAGGAAAGTAAAAACTTAACTTTTGTTTAATATATGGTTAAAAGAAAACAGGCCAACGTTTCGGTCCCCATCTTGTCTTCACAGACATGGTATCCACCCTAAATAGACTATCATCACCGGTAAAGTTCACTTTCACGGCGGATTTGAACGCAGTCAATTTTCTGGATGTAAATATTTTTCGCAAGGGTTCTCATTTGGTGTATACCCTATATCGTAAGGAAACGGACAAAAATGTTTTATTACAATACAACAGTTACCATCCATGGGCCACCAAATGCTCACTCCCTATCTCACAATTTTGCAGGGTATTTAGGAATAACTCAGATGATGATGGTGCACAGAAACAGATTATGGACATATGGAGCCGTTTTAGACAAAAAGGCTATCCTAGCAAAGTCCTGGATCAAGCCCTCACTATAGCTAAAAAGAGGATTAATGGCGAGACCAGACCCCTGAGGGATACATCTAATATAATTTTTTCCCATCAGTACAATGACGCCTCCGGGAAAATATGTAACAGCATTAGGCGCAATTGGAATATTGTGACGGCAGACAGTAGCCTTGCTCTGAAAACTCCAACACCCTCTATGGTAGGATTTAAGAGAGGTACTAACCTTAAGGATATATTGGTTAAAAATGATCCTCTAAATTGTTACCAAAATACCACCAGTAATTGGTTAAAAAATTACAAAAAAGGCTGTTTCCGGTGTCCAAATTGCACATCTTGCAGATACATGTGCCCAGGTACTAGCTTTAGACATCCCCACACAGGGGAGAGGTTAACTATTAAACATTACTGTCATTTATCTTATTACCTGTCCATGTGGCTTATCGTATGTAGGTAAAACAGATCTAACTCTACGATTGAGAATGGACGGACATAGGTCCGCCATTAGTACTGCATTCAGAGATGGTAAAACCCAAAAACCGGTGGCAAAACATTATTTAGAAAGTGGCCACAGACTTCCAACTTTCAAATATATAGCTATAGATCATGTCCCCCCACTGAGGAGGGGAGGTGACAGGTCAAAAATTTTATTGCAGCGTGAAGTCTTTTGGATCAAGAAATTGAATACTCTGTCACCTGCTGGACTAAATGAGAATTGCCCCTTTTCATGTTTCCTTAATCAAAGATAATAAGTGTCTCTCTCTTTTGAAGTAACTTATTTTTTGAAGTAATCTATTTTTGTGCAACTAATTGAGAACCACCTTAACATCTTTTGCCACATTGTAACAATGACACACCCATTAAGTATTTTCCAATGATTTGAGTGGACAGGGTCCGGTGATGTCATTTGATGCAATTGTATGCTGATTTGTTTACCAATTTGCTTTTCTCTATTTATTGTGATTTTAATCTGAAAACAATGTCTTGATAAAGGTCCAAGATGGGGACCGAAACGTTGGCCTGTTTTCTTTTAACCATATATTAAATAAAAGTTAAGTTTTTACTTTCCTAAAAAATCCTTGTGTGCGTCCGGAATTGAAGATTACTTCTATATATATATATATATATATATATATATATATATATATATATTTCATCTAATCAGCTTCAATTAGATGAAAAACAATTATCTACTTATTCAGTCCCAGATTTCCCCATAGACCCAGCTTCAATTCAGTGAGAAAAACATATTGAAGTCTATTGAAGTCTATGAGAAAAAGTGCAGCTGAATTAGGAGAAAGTTTTTGTTTTCTTTTTTCTTTGGTCTATTTTTATTACATTGATTGGATAAATTAACTATTTAAACAAAGATAACAACTTGCGTAACATAATTTGCATTCTATAATTAAATAATTAAACAATATAAGCATTGTTATGTTAGAAGCCAAAAAAGCAACCAACATATCACAGGTGGTATAGTCCTCAACCAAAATATATCACAAACTTCATTGTCTTTAGTCCACAATTTTCCTTTAAATGATTTTTATTACATTACATTAAAACAAACAACAATTAGTTTGATAAAGTATATAAAGATGTGGGTTTGTTTGTGACATAAATACTGGTATCCGAATATACAAGGCAAATTAGAAATGCAGGTGTGGTATCTGTTATCCAAAAACCCATTATCCAGAAAGCTCTGAATTCCAGGAAGGCAATCTCCCATAGCCTTAATTGGGTTTAATTAATGTTTAAATTAACCCTTATCCAGAATGCCCCAAGTGTTATGGATAGCAGATCCCATACCTGTACTTTGTGATTTGCATAACATAGAAACAAAAAAACAAGTGCATTTTGTTTCAGAATTAAGTGCTTACCAGCCTTGCAACATCAGCTTCTATGATAGATGTAAACCTCACAATTTTCTGTTTTAGGACTCTTACACAAGGCCGTTCCGACCTGCGCTCCCCTGTGTTCCGTTTTTTGGCGTTCAGCCGCAGGGGAGCGCAGGAATAGACGCAAGTAATTATTTGAAATGGGGCTGTACTCACTCAGGCGCGTGTAGGCGCCGAACGCAGGAAAAATGCAGCATGTTGCGTCTGAACCTGCGTTCGGCGCCTACACTCGCCTGAGTGAGTACAGCCCCATTTCAAATAATTACTTGCGTCTATTCCTTCGCTCCCCTGCGGCTGAACGCCAAAAAACGGAACGCAGGGGAGCACAGGTCGGAACGGCCGTGTGTAAGAGCCCTTATTGATTTACAAAACTCCATAAGATTTTTCTCAACAGGCCTAAGAAGACCGGAAGATGGGGAAGGGCAACTGCAAATTTGAAGGCAAAGATCATTTAGCACATCAAATACAGCATTTCTGTCTAGATAAGTTTCTAAGCTTTAGTTCTCTTTTCAGACTATATTGATGCAGGCAGAAACATTGGTCATTTGTGGAGGATGAAAAAGTAGTTAATCAAATTTAATTTGCATGTAAAACCCCTTTTTATGAACTTGTCCTCATTTGTAAACCAAAGACAAAAGCAGCAATATAAAGGAAGGGGATCATTATACAGAACTCATTATCTAAAACTAAACTGATTCCAAATGGAATGATGGGAAAGGTAGTAAGCATAAAACAAAATAATGATCCGCTATACTAAAAAAAAATTGAACACAAGTCATCTGGCTGAATATAGGCTTAAAGGAACCCTTTATATACTGATATCTGACCTAAGCTGTTATAGCTCAATCTACTCAACTGTATGATCCTTTTCTTTTGAGACCATCTAAAACATCATTAAATCAAAACTCAAATAAGAAAAAGGGTCCTCTATTAAGGAAGTGTATGCTTATGGGTCAAATGCAAAGATAATTCTTTTCCTTCTCTGATAACTAAAGAACTAAACATTTATTACTTTTATGCCTAATTTTATGCAATATTCTGTTTAGTGGATTTAAGCTTGTGTCTTCAAAATATAACAAAGATATTGATATCTAAACAGTCTGAGGCTTATTTAGGGAGTGTTGGATTTTATAAACCAGGTTTTTGAAACCACAAGGGGAAAAATAGCAAAGAGCAGTGCTCTAAAAAATATGAATTCCTCGAAAACCTCTAAAAAAAATTTCGGACAATTCCTAGTGAAAAAAAATCTGAAAACCTGTCCTAATTGATTTAAAGCAGTGCAATCAGATCAGCACAGCTCCCCATTGACTTATATGGCACCCCAACAACTTTTACTTGGCAAAATTTTGCCTTAGAGGTTTTTGTGATTTTTACACTCCTGAAATGTCACATTTTTAGAGCTGTTTAGAAACAAGAAATAAGATTTGTGTTAAAAACCAAAATTCAATAGTTAGTAAATGGGTCCCATAGTGTGGAAATATAGAAGAAATATTAACAAAAGTATGCATGTGTAGTACTTTCTCCTTAAAGTTCTATGTAGAAATTAAACCTACAAGATAGGGATGCGTCAGGCACAGGCAGTGGCAATGTAAAATAAACTACAGGGCTCAGCTCAGCCCTGTTGGGGGTGTATGATTTGGGGATTAGTGACAATGTATGTACTTGCACATAATGACTTGCATATGATCAGGGAATATCCATTGATCAATTCTCTCTGTTTTGCATGTTATAATGTATTAAGTTATGGCCAGAAGGTTGGTCTTATTGCCTTTTCAAAGAATAAATGTGTGGCTTTAGATAAGTGGCTAATCTGTTACTCATCTTACTCAAATGAAGGCAGCACTTGAAATAGATTTCCAGAAAGAGTATGAATTTCCTATACATGAGTAAAAGAAAGACTACAATTCAAAAAAGTGTTACTGTTCAGGGTGTGCAAACAGGTTATAATTGTAGCAAGTCAACCAACCCAGAAGTGCTTTCCTGTGAATTTATTCAGAAAAAAAGTGTCTGTGTAGAGCCTAGAGTCATACTGTATGCTGTTGGGTGAAATAAGAGTTTTTCAGTAAAAAGATAAAGCATATATATATTTATATACAAGGGATTCTAAATTATAAACACCGTGATATAACAGACAAATACATAATTCTATTCATTGATTGTGACTAATTAAAAATGTTTTAATATATTAATACATACTACATAATACACAGTTTAAATGACTTGGGGGCAGATTTATCTAAATTGACTCTAGACGTTTTTCTCGAATTGAAAAAAAAAACAAGTGAAATACAGCTCGGGGCAGATTTATTAAGGGTCGAATTTTGAATTTGGAAAACATCGAAACTCGAATTCAAAAAGACCAACCGAAATTAAACCTAAGTTTTTTTTGGCCAAATAGGTCAGTTTTTGATTGAATTCAAATCGTATGAATCAAATTCGATGTTTTTCTGAAAAAAACCTTTGATTTTTCAAAGTCGACCACTTGACTCCAAATACTGTAGGTTCTAGGAGGTCCCCCATAGGCTAAAACAGCAATTCGTCAGTTTTAGATAGCGAATGGTCGAAGTCGATTTTTTTTTTTGAATTTTTTAAATTCAATTTTTTTTTTCAAAATCAAATCGAATTTGGACTATTCCCTAGTCGAAGTACAAAAATTAGCTCGGAATTAGATTTTTTTTAAATTTGAATTTTCACTTCGACCTTTGATAAATCTGCCCCTAGCTAATGTAAATATGCTGGACTGTGTTTTTTAAACCATGAATAGTCTTAATTTACAAAAAAATTCTTGTCCTTTCAAATGTCACTTATTGTGTTAAAAAAATATATTTTTTTTATTTATTTTGTGCTATTTGTGCTGTGCAAATTTTTTCACAATATCAACATAATGAATTGTGGCAGACATCTTAATAAACAAATGGCCCATATAGAATTCACTGTACTTATACTTTACTACTTCAACAAAAACATGAACACCCTAAAAACTCACATTGAAACCAAATCAATTCAGCTACTCCACTCTCAGACAATCTTAGCCTCTGTATGTTAGATAGTTGACTTTTATATCATATTTAGACAGGGTTGGACTAGGCCAGCGGGACACCGGGAAAAAACCCGGTTGACCCCGGTCCTTTTAGGCCCTGCTGGCACAGACCAGCTCCCTGCACTTTCTCCTTACCTCCCGGACCCCGGCTGCGCCCAAAAAATGCATAAATGATGATGTCCTCTAATATACTTGTTAAGAGTAATTATGTCCTCTTGTAAGCACCTTTTCTCCAAGGAAAACCTTGACAGGTTGTACATGCACTTTTTTAAGCTCCGTGTTGGAGCCCACCAGGGCTACCACCTCAGGAGCCCCTAAACCCATGCCTGGGGCCCCCTGCCACAGTTGTGAGATCCTTCACGCATGCTGCAACCCCCTACCTTCCTTGCACATACCTTGTAGTCTTCATTTCGGCCTCGGTTAGGAGGGTAGGTCAGGGGAGAGAGCATCGGTTGGCAAGGCCCACAAGGGCGTAGTCTGACCCTGCTTAAACTCATAATATCTTTTTTTAATATCTTTCTTAAGGACAAAACTAAACTGCATACTCAAGATGAGGCCTTGAGGAAAAATAAAAAATAATGTCTTCATCCCTCGGGGTAATGGGGTGTTTTTATGCAAGAAAGTTTTTTTTTTGCTTTGCTTTAGTAGGTTACCACTAGGTAGAATTACACAGTTTGTTATCCACAAAAATCCCCAAATCCTTCTCAATTAAGGATACCCCCAACACCTTACCATTTAGGGGTCTATACTGTGTAAAAAGTATAGTGAAACATTACCAGTAATGTTACCCATAGCAACCAATCAGCAATTAGATTTCAACGATTAAAAAACAAAAGCAAAGTTCTGATTGGTTGCTATGAGCATTATCACTAGTGATAAGCAAATTTTTTTTGCCATGTAAGGTTTCTCAGCGAGTTTCAACACCAAAAATTCAACAGTAGGTAAGGTTCAGTAGACACAGAAGATGCCAATATACTCTAATGTATTTTGCTATATAAAAGTTAGCGCAACAAAAATAATGCCACAACTAAAATGTCGCCCATAGACTTTAATGTGTTTTGCAAATGTTCTTATAGTTTCCCCAAATTTTCTGCAAAGTGAAACAGGACAGATTTGCTCATCCCAAAACATTGCTGGTAAAGCTTTACTACACTTTTACCACTGCATGATAAATAGACCCCTTGGTGTACAACTTGCATTTGTGTTATTTCTATTAAGTGCATAACCTTGCATTTCAACACTGAACTTCATTTGCCAGTTTCCCACCTATTTAGTAAAAAGCACCAAAATACTGAATTGAACTTATAGTTTTGCACAATTTTGTATCACCACTAACACAAAGGGACAGTATTTATAATGATAATCATATGGTTATTAATATGTAGAAATATAAAAATGTATTGTAAATAAATAAAAAGCCACATACGTAAAAAAAATAGCATATAGAGAGAGAGAGAGAGAGAGAGAGAGAGAGAGAGAGAGAGAGCAATATAGTATATGGATATACATTCATGATAAATGATACCTGTGAATAACACCGGATTTCTTATGTTTTGATTACTTTAATAAAATGATGTAAACAAGAGAACTGCTTTAAACTTCATTTTCAGAAATGTACCTTTTTTGATACACATTTTAGTATAGAAAGATAGAAAGTCTTTAGTGGACATTAAAAAAAGAGTCACAGAGGGTTAAGCTGTGTCACAGATCAGTGAGTTTTTTTCACAAGCAATATTATTCATAGAAAGGTGAGAGTAAATGACATTAGCAATATGTGATGCTCCTTAAGATTATTTTAATAAAAATTCGGCAGAATTCCATGATACAACTTTCCTTATGCGGTTTCTCAGGGTGTTATTTTATATAGTATGTGCACGAATATGCATAAGTTACTTCCTTGAATTTACCAACTGCACTTTTAGGTGTGAATTACATCACAAAATATCATATAATCCACATGAAGCTCTGACTAATTTTCTTTCTTTCTTTTTTTTTCTTGCGGTTTCTCTTTCACAGTGTCATTTTCTCTTTTTATTTCTATGATATCAGAGCAGTGTTGCACTAAGCACCTTTAGGGATAACCAAATGATATTTAGGCCCCACTGTCACAAACATTAGCCATAACAAGAAGTTAATTTTTATTAACTTGAATAGGACTATGTTGAAAATAATAAAGGAATCTTGTCAGGGCCAGGCCGGCCGGACGCCCTAGGAAACCAGCCAGACAACCCCCGCGCACATACACATGCAAACTCAACCGTGATGGAGGGGTGAATGACGGAGGGGAGAGGAGGAAGGGAGGGAGGGGAGAGTGATGGAGGTGAGGGTGACAGGAGGGAGCGGAGAGCAAATGGGAATGGGTGATAGAGAAAAGGAAGGGGGGACTAAGGGATGTGAACACGGACTATGGGTAGGCAAAAGACAATTTTACAGGTAGCTGCCCAGCATCCCCTATCATTGCGCCCTAGGCAGCTGCCTCTTCTGCCCACCCCTAATTCCAGCATTGAATCTTGTTTTTATTCCCATGATAGGGCCCAGTAGTAGATTCTCATGTGGAGAAGTCAAATTCTACATTGGATAAAGATGGAAAAGAAAACTGTACTTAACTGAAAATATCTTACTCCGCACAAAAGTGCTAAAATATACCAGGGTGCATCAGATTAGGTCCTAAATGATTAAATTATGTGGGTACTTATTACCCTATAATTTGGGAATGCCCTCTGATTCTGATTGGAAGTATTGGCATATATAGAACACACTCTTGACCTAATATTCTTTCCCATAGTCTCCTGTCTCCTGGGTATCATAGGAATGCTACCTATGCACAATTATACTAAACTATGCTACTTACAATTACTTTATTATGCTAAGAAAGCAATACTACTTGAGAGGAAGTCAGTAACTCTTCCCTAGCTAAGTTTTGGATGAAACTGATAAACGATTCCTTGCCTAATCAAAAACTGGTATATTGGGGGTATTGGTTAGTGTTATAGCGAATGCTAAGAAAATGGCTAAAGCAGAGGTTGTTGAGGCGGAAATGGCCTTCACAGAGGCAGATGTGTTTCATAGTCAGTCCCCTACAGAGACTACTTATCAGGTGTTGGTTCAGACACAAAGAGATTTAGAGTTGGCACAAACGAATTTGACTAGTAAACGTTTATTATATGCTAATCAAGGAATATTTGAACAAGGTGATAAAGCGGGTAAACTACTGGCAAGGCTGGCTTCAGTTAGAGATTCACAAACTTTAATAGCACAAATACAGGATCCTGGCGGGAGTATGGTTAGTGCCCCAGAGGATATACTTAATGTCTTTACTAATTTTTATGAGATCTTATATCGGACAAAAGCTGATTACTCCAACTAATTTGTTATTTGGACTCAATTACCCTTCCTAGTCTGACACAGGTAGAGAGGGAGTACTTGGATGCCCCTATTTTGGAAAACGAGGTGACGGAAGCCATATCGGCTCTTCCTTCTAATAAGACTCCGGGCCTGGATGGTTTCCCGGCTGCTTGGTACACATTGCAGGGGAAACCCTTGATTAGACATCTCCACGAAACCTTTATATATGCCTTTGAAAGAGGGACTCTTCCGCCTTCATTCTATGAGGCAGTTATTGTGTTGATAGCAAAGGAGGGTAAAGACTCTGGGTTGTGTGATTCATACAGGCCAATATCACTTATAAATATGGATGCTAAGGTGCTTGCCAAAATTTTGGCCACTAGACTAGCTAAAATAGTCCCCTCCATTATACATAGGGATCAATCTGGCTTTATGCCTACTAAATATACTGCTATTAACTTGAGGAGGGTGTTTACACATCTTCAGACTAAACATACAAATGCTGGGTCTAGGATTATTGTGTCTTTAGATGCTAATAAGGCATTTGATTCAGTGGAATGGCAGTACCTGTGGGCAGTCATGAAGAAATTTGGATTCGGCCCGGGTTTTCTAAGATGGGTTCAAATGCTGTATCTTAAGCCAACAGCATGTATTAAAATCAATGGCATGGTGTCCTCCTTTTTTCCCTTGGCTAGGGGAACTAGACAAGGATGCCCATTGTCCCCACTCTTATTTGCAATAGCAATTGAACCTTTGGCTACCTGCCTCCGCCAGGCTCCTAAGGTTGTGGGACTTAAATATGGTCCATTAGAGGATAAAGTTGCCTTATATGCAGACGATTTGCTTCTATTCTTGGAAGACCCGGGACCTTCCTTGCAAGAGGCCCTTAGTATTATTGAGAGGTTTGGTATCTATTCTGGGCTAACTATAAATAAATCTAAGTCTGTTATTTTTCCTATGGATCAGATATCTACTCAATCTATTAACTCCCAGGGCCTCAGATGGGTTAATAGCTTTAAATATGTGGGCATTACCATTTCTGTGGACCCTAGTTTGTATATTTTAAATAACATTAATCCAATCATAGAGCAATTTAGGAATGCACTTAGAGTTTGGTCTCGTTTACCTATTTCTCTTTGGGGTAGAATCAATTTGTATAAAATGATTTACTTGCCTAAGTTACTATATAAATTGAATAACTCCCCTATATGGATCCCTGAGTGGCACTTTCGTAAAATCAATTCTATCTTACTCCCCTTTAAATGGGCTAATAAGTCTCCACATATTGTGTGGACTTCATTAACAGCTATGCTCGAAAACTGAGGTTTGGCTTTACCTCATTTACGTTTTTATTTTTTGGCCAGTCAACTCTATCATATTCATAGTTGGTTCCATAGTGATGAGGAGGATCCTGGTTTGTTATTGCTGGCCTCCAGAGTTGGTTCTTTGGAGGCACTTAAAAATATACCATATCGACGGTTGAGTGATTATGATAACTATCCATCCACAATATCTGTTCCATTTAAAGCATGGCGGATTGTTTGCTCATATACTGGCCATAAGCCTCCTTTGATTTCTCCTTTTTTGCCACTATGGAGGAATTCTAATCTGCCTCACTTTGGGACCCTTCAAGATGTCGTTTATTGGCATTCGAAGGGTCTTAAATGTTTGGGAGATATTTTGACAAATCAGATATTCCCTAATTTTCAACAATTGCAGATACAATTTAAAGAACCAAAATTACAGTTTTTTAGATATCTTCAACTACGCCATGCCTTTAAAGCTCAGTTTGATACTCTGGAGGTGAAGTTTAATATTCCTCCAGTAGAGGTAATACTTCGAGATCCAAAGAGGGATAAATTGATTTCTAGGCTTTATCAGATACTCATAGGTACTATTCCTCCACCATTTAATAGGGCCCAGAGGCGTTGGGAAAAGGTATTTCCTGCTCTTAGTGGGGAACAGTGGGAGGAGGCTACTGACTCACTTTATTGTGATTTAATTTCTTTGCGTGACAGGCTGGTCCAATACAAATTTATTCATCAATTATATATAACCCCTAAAAAGCTTCAGACAATGGGTAGAGAATTGGAAGCCAGATGCCCAAGGTGCCAGGAGTTGGATGCATCTTTTCTGCACCTGGTGTGGCATTGTCCTCCAGTGCAGCAGTTTTGGAAGGATGTGTCACAGTATGTGGCTGATAATTTAGCGTTTCCCCAGGTGCACTCCCCGGAAATTTGTTTATTGGGATTGGTGGACGATCTTGTACCCTTAAGCAAAACTAGAACACTTATGAGGGTTATACTGTTCTATGCTAAAAAG
Source organism: Xenopus petersii (assembly GCA_038501925.1). Lineage (NCBI taxonomy): Eukaryota > Metazoa > Chordata > Amphibia > Anura > Pipidae > Xenopus > Xenopus petersii. The sequence goes on from CM076677.1 coordinate 44,316,475, forward strand.
TTGGTGATAATGAACTGGATGGGTATAAATAGTCCCACTGTCATTCAATGGGTTAACTTAATTAATAAAATACTTCCATCTATTAAATTTACCTTATCTGGCTAGAGGGTGTATGGGGAAATTTGAGAGAATATGGGAATCATGGCTGGATATTAATCCGATCGGGTGGGTATATTAGCATCGGCACTGGCACTATTGTTCACTGGCATTAATTAATTATTTTTTCTTCTTATTTAGTACTATTAGCATTGCCACTTGGTTTTAAAGGGGAAGAAGAACTAATAAATGGAAGGATATAAGTTTATTAATAATATATGGTAAATTCACAACAGTAAATTTAAAACAACACAGGTATTTTAAATTGATAATGCACAGGTATCATGTATAGGTATGGTGAATTGTAACAATACTGGTAGTTGTATACAGAGACACTTATTAATAATATCACATTAAGGGAATGTTAATTGATTGGGGTTCAATTGTATGATGGGATGCTCCTTTTAAGATTCTATTTTTTCAAACTGCTGTACAGGAATGTATGTAAATTAATTGTTGAAAATAAAAATAAATTTATAAAAAAAACAAAAAAAGAAAGTACATGAAAAAAAAAACTGGTATATCTGGGGCATGGATGTCCTGATAAATTTGAAGAGATTTGGGGATCCTAGCTAGATCATCAGCCTTCAACTACAGAGGAAGCAGACCCCCATGGTTGGGGGGGGCTATCAACCTTTAATTTTTGGATGCAGATCTATAAATTTAATGGCCAGCTACAGTGGTTTGAAAACATATATCTGATTATATCCCCCATTATTCAATATGAATACAAAGAATCCTTGGCTCCTGGAATGATCAGTAATCATGTTAATTGGTGTAGTAAGTCCAAGCCCGGGTGTGATTGCACCTCTCCAATATCCCCCCCCCCGGACGCTTTTACTTTAAAAAAAATGTGCAGTCAAAATATGCAAAATGAAGCCCTACTGATAATAATGGAATATGCACAATAGCAATTCCCACTAGCCATTTGCATTTTTCAGCAGAAACGCCAATATGACAAGGAAACACCATATTATTGAACTCTAATGGATCCACAGGTTTGGTAGTACAATTCAATGAAATACACTGCGTATTTTCAATATGGAGGCCAAACTCGCGAGATGGATTGCACATATGCGTATCTGCGGTGTTGTCGGCTGGTAACATAATTATGCTGCATATTGACAATCAGTCTGGCTACATTTTTTATATAAATTGCTTTTCCACTTGGCATTTTTTTTTACAAAAGTTTAAAAAAATCCCAAGCAGAATTGTGGAAACTACAGGCTGAAAATGCACATTATCATGCATTATCATGGTTTCATTAGCATATCTATGCTTAACCGCGTGTTTTTTAAAACACCCTGTGTGACCTTGTCCCTTAGGGCAGGGGCACATTTACTAAGCTCCAGTGAATGATTAGAATAAAAACAACTTCAAATTTCAAAGTTTTTTTTGGCTACTTCGACCATCGAATTGGCTACTTCGACTACGACTTCGATTCAAAAGATTCGAACTAAAAATCGTTCGACTATTCAACCATAGAGATGTCGCGAACTGTTCGCCGGCGAACTTGTTCGCGCGAACATCGGGTGTTCGCGCTCGCCGGAAGTTCGCGAACGTCGCGCGACGTTCGCCATTTTGGGTTCGCCATTGTTGGCGCTTTTTTTTGCCCTCTCACCCCAGACCAGCAGGTACATGGCAGCCAATCAGGAAGCTCTCCCTTGGACCACTCCCCTTCCCTATAAAAACCGAAGCCCTGCAGCTTTTTTTCACTCTGCCTGTGTGTGCTGAAGAGATAGTGTAGGGAGAGAGCTGCTGCCTGTTAGTGATTTCAGGGACAGTTGAAAGTTTGCTGGCTAGTAATCGTTTTGATACTGCTCTGTTATTGGAGGGACAGAAGTCTGCAGGGGTTTGAGGGACATTTAAGCTTAGGTAGCTTTGCTGGCTAGTAATCTACCTTCTACTGCAGTGCTCTGTATGTAGCTGCAGTGGGCAGCTGTCCTGCTTCTGATCTCATCTGCTGACTGCTGCAATAGCAATAGTCCTTGTAAGGACTGCTTTTATTTATTTTTTTGTTGTTTTACTACTACTACTACTACTACTACTACTACTACTACTATAAGAGCCCAGTGCTATTAGTCTAGCAGTGTTGGGGAGTGGGACTGGTGTGCTAATCTGCTGCTCCTAGTAGTTCAGCAGCACCAACTTTAATTTTTTTTTTTTAATATTCATTCTTTTTTTATTTAACTTTTTTTTTATTTTACTACCGCTGTAGTAGTGTATAAGTTGACCTTTTAGGCATTATTTGCCCTGTAGGCATTTTTTGCCCAGTGTGTTATTCAACCAACTGCTATCTAGCTGTGTGCCCGTGTTCACATTCTGTCTAAATATCCATAATATTACCGTCTCCAGAAAAAACACCGGAGTGACTTTTTTCAAGCAGCCATAATAAATTTTACGTAATCCGTATCCATCGCTGTAGTAGTGTATAAGTTGACCTTTTAGGCATTATTTGCCCTGTAGGCATTTTTTGCCCAGTGTGTTATTCAACCAACTGCTATCTAGCTGTGTGCCCGTGTTCACATTCTGTCTAAATATCCATAATATTACCGTCTCCAGAAAAAACACCGGAGTGACTTTTTTCAAGCAGCCATAATAAATTTTACGTAATCCGTATCCATCGCTGTAGTAGTGTATAAGTTGACCTTTTAGGCATTATTTGCCCTGTAGGCATTTTTTGCCCAGTGTGTTATTCAACCAACTGCTATCTAGCTGTGTGCCCGTGTTCACATTCTGTCTAAATATCCATAATATTACCGTCTCCAGAAAAAACACCGGAGTGACTTTTTTCAAGCAGCCATAATAAATTTTACGTAATCCGTATCCCTCGCTGTAGTAGTGTATAAGTTGACCTTGTAGGCATTATTTGCCCTGTAGGCATTTTTTGCCCAGTGTGTTATTCAACCAACTGCTATCTAGCTGTGTGCCCGTGTTCACATTCTGTCTAAATATCCATAATATTACCGTCTCCAGAAAAAACACCGGAGTGACTTTTTTTCAAGCAGCATTCTTATATTTTACGTAATCCGTATCCACCGCTGTGTATACGTTGACCTTGTAGGCATTATTTGCCCTGTAGGCATTTTTTGCCCAGTGTGTTATTCAACCAACTGCTATCTAGCTGTGTGCCCGTGTTCACATTCTGTCTAAATATCCATAATATTACCGTCTCCAGAAAAAACACCGGAGTGACTTTTTTTCAAGCAGCATTCTTATATTTTACGTAATCCGTATCCACCGCTGTGTATACGTTGACCTTGTAGGCATTATTTGCCCTGTAGGCATTTTTTGGCCAGTGTGTTATTCAACCAACTGCTATCTAGCTGTGTGCCCGTGTTCACATTCTGTCTAAATATCCATAATATTACCGTCTCCAGAAAAAACACCGGAGTGACTTTTTTTCAAGCAGCATTCTTATATTTTACGTAATCCGTATCCACCGCTGTGTATACGTTGACCTTGTAGGCATTATTTGCCCTGTAGGCATTTTTTGCCCAGTGTGTTATTCAACCAACTGCTATCTAGCTGTGTGACCGTGTTCACATTCTGTCTAAATATCCATAATATTACCGTCTCCAGAAAAAACACCGGAGTGACTTTTTTTCAAGCAGCATTCTTATATTTTACGTAATCCGTATCCACCGCTGTGTATACGTTGACCTTGTAGGCATTATTTGCACAGTGTTTTCTTCAAACCGCCATCTAGCTGTGTGAGCTTGTTCACATTTTGTCTAAATATTGATAATATTATCGTCTCTAGAAAAACCACTTGAGTTACTTTTTTTCAAGCAGCATTCATATATTTTACGTAATCCGTATCCACCGCTGTAGTAGTGTATACGTTGATCTTGTAGGCATTATTTGCACACTGTTTTCTTCAAACTGCCATCTAGCTGTGTGTATTATCGTTTCCAGAAAAACCAACTGAGTTTTTGTTGTTGTTGTTTTTTTAAAAATAATGCCAGGCAAAGGCAGGCCGCCACGCAGAGGCCGTGCTAGGGGCCGTGCTGCTATGCAATCCTGTGGCCCTAGCAAATTGCCCAGTTTTAAAAAGCCAATGACCCTGAACTCCCAAAATGCTGAAGAGGTAGTTGACTGGCTTACACAGCACACCCCATCCTCTACCGTTTCTAACTTTACCACAACATCCTCCTCATCCTCCACTGCTATGGCCACCCCACGTAACACTTCCTCCACCACCGGTGCCCCATCTTCACTGGAGTCAGAGGAGTTATTTTCCCATGAGTTTCTTGAACTGAGTAATGCGCAACCATTATTGGCAGAAGAAGATGAAGGAGATGAGGACGTTACACCAGATTTAATTCTGGCAGAGAACACGACAGAGATGGACATAATGATGAGTGATGAGGAGGAGGAGGAGGTCCCCGCTGCTGCTTCCTTCTGTGATGTGTCAGAAGAAATTGATGCATCTGAGGAGAATGATGATGAGGAGATTGATGTTTTGTGGGTGCCTAGTAGAAGAGAGCAAGAGGAGGGTAGTTCAGATGGAGAGACGGAGAGTCAGAGAGGCAGTAGGAGAATAAGACTTAGAAGAAGCAGGGAGGCCAGCCCGCAGGGATCAGTAGGGCAACAACATGTATCGGCACCTGTGTTCAGCCGGCCAACGCACCCGCCATTGCCGCCAATGCCGCCAACTTCTACTGTTACCGCCAGATCGCAGACTTCCAAAAAGTCAGCAGTGTGGCATTTTTTTAATGTGTGTGCCTCTGACAAAAGCATTGTAATTTGCAATGAGTGCAGTCAGAAACTGAGCCTTGGTAAGCCCAACAGCCACATAGGTACAACTTCTATGCGAAGGCACATGAGCGGCAAGCACAAAGCACTTTGGGAGCAACACCTCAAAGGCAACAGGCAAACTAAAAGTCACACTCCTTCTGGTCCAGCATCTTACTGCTCTACCTCTGCTCTCCTTGACCCATCTGAACCACCCTCCACTCCGCCTTCCACCTTGACCACCTGTTCCCATTCCCAGTCATCTGCCACCAGCCAAGTTTCTGTGAAGGCCATGTTTGAGCGTAAGAAGCCAATGTCTGACTGTCACCCCCTTGCCCGGCGTCTGACAGCTGGCTTGTCTGCACTCTTAGCCCGCCAGCTTTTACCATACCAGCTGGTGGACTCTGAGGCCTTCCGCAAATTTGTAGCAATTGGGACACCGCAGTGGAAGGTACCCAGCCGCAATTTTTTTTCTAAAAAGGGAATACCACACCTGTACCAACATGTGCAGAGCCAAGTTACCGCATCTCTGTCACTTAGTGTTGGGCCAAAGGTCCATATGACTACTGACGCATGGTCCTCCAAGCATGGTCAGGGCAGGTATGTCACCTACACTGCCCACTGGGTGAACTTGGTAATGGCTGGGAATGGGAAGCAGGGAATGGGTAGCTCAACAACAACAACAACAGTGGAGTTGGTGTCACCGCCACGGATTGCACGCGGTTCTGCCACCACCTCTACTCCTCCATCGCTCTCTACCTCGTCTTCTTCCTCTTCTTCTTCTTACTCTGCTGCTGGGTCCTCCTTCTCCTCCTCCACACCTGTGCACCCCCAGCTCCCCCTAGGCTATTCGACGTGCCAGGTACGCCGTTGTCACGCTGTCTTGGGGATGACGTGCCTGGAAAGCAAAAACCATACCGGATCTGTACTCCTGTCATCTCTGCAGTCACAGGCCGATCGGTGGCTGACCCCACACCAACTGCAGATCGGAAAAGTGGTGTGTGACAATGGAAGCAATCTGTTGGCAGCGTTGAGACTGGGAAATTTAACACATGTGCCCTGCATGGCACATGTGTTAAATTTAATAGTCCAACGTTTTGTCTCCAAGTACCCAGGATTCCAGGACGTTCTCACCCAGTCCAGAAAGGTGTCGGCCCATTTCAGACGTTCCTACACAGCCATGGCACGCCTTGCTGACATTCAGCAGCGCTACAACATGCCAGTCAGGCGTTTGATTTCTGACAGCCAGACTCGCTGGAATTCAACGCTCCTTATGTTGGAACGTCTGCTGCAACAACAAAGGGCCGTCAACGAGTACCTTTTTGAACTGGGTGGTAGGACTGGATCTGCAGAGCTGGGGATTTTTTTCCCCCGTTACTGGGTGCTTATGCGCGATGCCTGCAGGCTCATGCGACCTTTTGAAGAGGTGACAAATATGGTCAGTCGCACCGAAGGCACCATCAGCGACCTAATACCCTTCGCTTTCTTCCTGGAGCGTGCCGTGCGACGAGTGACAGATGAGGCTGTAGACCAGCGTGACGAGGAGCTGGAAGCGCACGATTTATGGTCGCAATCACCAGAACGAACCCAGGCACCTGCTGCAACGCAGGGAGAGGTGCCAGAAGTGGAGTCAGAGGAGGAAGGTGGCTTTGTGGAGGAGGAGGAGGAGGACCAACAGGAGCAGGCTTCCCAGGGGGCTAGTGGTGACCTTTTGGGGACCCCTGGTCTTGTACGTGGCTGGGGGGAGGAGACCGTGGATGATGCAGTCCTTGATAATGAGGAAGCGGAGATGGATAGCTCTGCATCCAACCTTGTGAGAATGGGGTCTTTCATGCTGGCATGCCTGTTGAAGGACCCCCGTATCAAGAGGCTTAAGGAGAAGGACCTGTACTGGGTCGCAACGCTACTAGACCCTCGGTACAAGCATAAAGTGTCAGAAATGTTACCAACATACCACAAGTCCGAAAAGATGCGGCATTTACAAACCAGCCTGCAAAACATGTTGTACAATGCTTTTAAGGGTGATGTCACTTCAGGAACTCATCAACATTCCAGGGGCAGAGGTGCCAGTAATCCTGCCACGAGCACACCTGCAAGGACAAAGCCCTTTGGCCGGTCTGTAACGTCAGACATGCAAATGTTTTTCTGTCCAAGGCAGCGCCACAACCCTTCGGGATCCACCCTCAAAGAACGCCTCGACCGGCAGGTAGCGGACTACCTGGCATTAACTGCAGATATCGACACTCTGAGGAGCGATGAACCCCTGGACTACTGGGTGCGCAGGCTTGATCTGTGGCCAGAGCTGTCACAATTTGCCATGAACCTCTTGTCTTGCCCAGCCTCAAGTGTGCTCTCAGAAAGGACCTTCAGTGCAGCAGGAGGGATTGTAACTGAGAAGAGAACTCGCCTAGGTCACAAAAGTGTCGATTACCTGACCTTTATTAAAATGAATGAGGGGTGGATCTCGGAGGGTTACTGCACGCCGGAAGACTTGTTCTGACTTCTATGCAGCTGTCCTTCTCTTCAAGCCTCATGACTCCACACACAGCTGTCCTTTAGCGTCCTCCTCCCTCCGCCACCGTTACAAACTAGGGTGCAAACCCTACTGGTTTAATTTTTTCTGGCCTCTGTGCTTCAGTGGCTGCAACCAAAAAAACTGGGCAAACAATGTCTACAAGGTCAACGTATGGCGAAAAATGACTATTTTCAGCATTTATATGGCATATTTTTTCTGGCAACTGTGCTTCAGTGGCTGCGTCCAAAAAAATGCATATTTTCTGCATTTATATGGCATAATTTTTCTGGCCTCTGTGCTTCAGTGGCTGCAACCAAAAAAATGCATATTTTCTGCATTTATATGGCATAATTTTTCTGGCCTCTGTGCTTCAGTGGCTGCAACCAAAAAAATGCATATTTTCTGCATTTATATGGCATAATTTTTCTGGCCTCTGTGCTTCAGTGGCTGCAACCAAAAAAATTTATATTTTCAGCATTTATATGGCATAATTTTTCTGGCAACTGTGCTTCAGTGGCTGCGACCAAAAAAATGACTATTTTCAGCATTTCTATGGCATATTTTTTCTGGCCTCTGTGCTTGAGTGGCTGCGGCCAAAAAAACTGGGCAAACAATGCCTACAAGGTCAACGTCGTTGACCTTGTAGGCATTGTTTGCCCAGTTTTTTTGGCCGCAGCCACTCAAGCACAGAGGCCAGAAAAAATATGCCATAGAAATGCTGAAAATAGTCATTTTTTGCCATACCTTGACTCAACGTATATGGCAAAAAATTTATATTTTCAGCATTTATATGGCATATTTTTTCTGGCAACTGTGCTTCAGTGGCTGCGACCAAGAAAACTGGGCAAACAATGCCTACAAGGTCAACGTATGGCAAAAAATGACTATTTTCAGCATTTATATGGCATATTTTTTCTGGCCTCTGTGCTTCAGTGGCTGCAACCAAAAAAATTTATATTTTCAGCATTTATATGGCATAATTTTTCTGGCCTCTGTGCTTCAGTGGCTGCAACCAAAAAAATTTATATTTTCAGCATTTATATGGCATATTTTTTCTGGCAACTGTGCTTCAGTGGCTGCGTCCAAAAAAACTGGGCAAACAATGTCTACAAGGTCAACGTATGGCGAAAAATGACTATTTTCAGCATTTATATGGCATATTTTTTCTGGCAACTGTGCTTCAGTGGCTGCGTCCAAAAAAACTGGGCAAACAATGCCTACAAGGTCAACGTATGGCAGTTGTTTAAAGAGAACAGTAGATTACTAGCCAGCAAAGCTACCTAAGCTAAAATGTCCCTCAAATCCCTGCAGACTTCTGTCCCTCCAATACAGAGCAGTATCACGCAGATTACTAGCCAGCAAACTTACTATCATCTGTCCCTGAAATCACTAACAGCTCTCGCCCTACACTATCTCTTCCAAGCACACACAGGCAGATTTTTCAGATACATTTTTGCCCTTGATCCCCCTCTGGCATGCCACTGTCCAGGTCGTTGCACCCTTTAAACAACTTTAAAATCATTTTTCTGGCCAGAAATGTCTTTTGTAGATGTTAAAGTTCGCCTTCCCATTGAAGTCTATGGGGTTCGCGAACCGTTCGCGAACCGCTCGCAATTTTGCGCAAGTTCGCGAATATGTTCGCGAACTTTTTTTCCGACGTTCGCTACATCCCTATTCAACCATTTGATAGTCGAAGTACTGTTTTTTTAAAAAAACTTCGACCACCTACTTCGCCACCTAAAACTTACCAAAGTACAATGTTGGCCTATGTGGAAGGTCCCCATAGGCTTTCTAGGCAATTTCTGATTGAAGGAAAATCGTTTGATCAATGGATTAAAATCCTTTGAATCGGTTGGGAGGACATACTCACAGTGCACCCCAGTCCAAGGGTGCATGCACATGGATACCAACACCAGATACGTGAGGTCCTCCACAAAGTATCAAGGCAGCAAGTGAAAAAATACAACATTTTATAAGGACATATTAAGACATGGCTACTCAGCTACTCAATAGCAGCAGTGATTCAGGATTTCAAACCTGTCACAGCAGGCCACCATCTTGGAAAGTGTCTATGACACAGATCTTTACTGCTAAAGGGCTGTGGTTGCCTTGGGTTGGTACAGAAGTTTGAAACATAACTTGCACTAATAGAGCCAAATTAACAGCCAGTATAAACCCCAGGAATATGGTTATTAAAGTTACCAGGAGAGGCTTTTTGCCATCCCTGGTAACTTGCGGGCAATGCTACCTTAGGCAAGGTTCTTCCCTTGCTTCATGGAAGGCGCACACCTGAATAACATTCATAATTATTATTTATAATAATTATATTGTCAGTGTAAATATTCATTTTTAATTATGTTCTTTTATCCATGCTTTTTATTTGCATACCAGCAGGTCAGGCAGATTTATTTTTCAAAACATACAGTATACTACAATACGTTTACATGTCTCTCATCATAGCCATTAAAGAATTCTGATTCCAGGGGCAAGCATAAAAAGCTGTGCTCTCTGTGATAAAACCTTGCCTCAAGAATATAACAAAAAAATGTGTGCTACATGAAGTAAAAATTTATTTTACTTCATGTTTCCAGTCTTCTATACAGCAAACCTTCGAGGCAGTAAACTTTTCAGGTTGCTCTCAAGCACGATCAGTGCCTTTGTCTGATGCTCAATGTTCAGTTCACACTGAGATACTCAATACTTACATTTGGATTCTAATTTGGAGGGGGAAGCTTGAGAAAACAAATATATATATATTATGGTGTTGTTTTGAGAGATCCCTATTTAAAGGACACGTAAACCCCCCCCACAAAAATGTAATCAGTGAATAGCATCTTTGAAATCTTTAGATAACAGTAAGGCTGCAGCATCCCCTTAATCATTCAGAAATCCTTCTCCTCCTCTAACCCACTCTTCTCCCTCCCTCAGGAAATTACTTTGGCTTTTGGCTCATGAGCATGCTCAGTTCTTCTCAACTCAGATTACTAAACACACCCTCCAGTCTAACAACCAATGAATACATAGCATTGCTGGTTCCTATAGAAATTCTTGCTCTCTGATCCTATTTTTTTCCTCCTGAGCTCAGCTTAACCATAACAGTATTCATCCTAGGGCTGACACCTTTTGCCCCAGTTAAGAACGGGCAGGGGGCGGAGTTGTGACAAAGTGGTGCTGGAGCCGTGACATATAGGGCATGGCTGTGAAAGGGAGGGGCGGACTGTTATGTTGAGAGGTGGCACTATGATGCGGCTAACGGCGAATGGCCAATCGCTATGTCAATCATGGGTTTCCTCTCAAAATACCAGGCTGTCTGGGTCAAAACCGGACAGGTGGCAACCCTAGTTTAATCCCAGCAGAACTTTTTTATCAAAGTATTTTGTGCCTGTGTAGACCTGCATTCTGCTTTGCAAATGCTTCTACTGTATACATTTCCTGTTTGCAGATGTCAATGTTACTGGTGTTTCAGAGTTAAAATAGCCGCCGGATGAAAGCTGCTATTTATTTTAGGAAATTGTGATGGTGGTGAAGGGGTATATGCAGTACAAACGATGTGGCTTGGGTGGGGAAGATATGCCCAACTTATATACATGGTGGGAAAATGTAGGCTTTACATGTCCTTTAATGATTTTTCTAGACAAAGTTGTTCTCAAGTTGTCTCCTCCATTTGAACCCAAATGATCTCACTTCAATCTCTATTTTCAAATCCTTCTAGAGCAGAGAAGACTAGACTTCATACATTAGGGGCAGATTTATCAAGGGTTAAATTGAAGATTCAAATTTTTAAATTCTAATTTTGAGTTTATTTGAGAGGCAGATTCATCAAAGGTCGAGGTGAATTTTCGATTGAAAATAATTAGAATTTCGAGCTATTTTTTGTGTACTTGACTAGGGAACAGTCCAAATTCGATTCGATGTACTGTCTCTTTAAAAATTTGACTTCGACCATTCGGCATCTAAAACCTGCCGAATTACTGTTTTAGCCTATGGGGGACCTCCTAGAACCTATTTGGAGTCAATTGTTGGACTCTGAAAAATCAAAGGTTTTTTGGGAAAAACTTCTAATCGAATTCGATCGAATGCGCTATTCCTTCGCTTCGTACAATTCGAATTTGGCCGAATACGGACCTATTCGACCAAAAGAAAACTTCAACTTAATTTCAGTTGGTGTTTTTGAATTCGAATTTCAAAGTTTTTGCAATTCGAAATTCGACCCTTGATAAATATGCCCCTAAGTGTAATTTGATTAGGGAATAGTCAATTTGGAGTCGTTTGGTGGACTTTTGAAAAAAAAATTTTTTTGTAAAAAAAAAAAACTCGAATTAAATTTGATCAAATTTCATTCAAGTTTGCAGTTCGACCCTAGTAACCCGTTTTTAAAAGATTTGTTTTTTTTAATATTTCGATTGGACGTTTTGTTTTTCAAATTTCGATTAACTTGAAATTCGACCCTTGATAAATCTGCCCTTAGATGTCTGCAGGTGTCTTTGTCTCTATTTGGATAAGACAGAAGATTTTAGGACTCTCTATCTGTCAAGTTTGATTTTGTGCCATCAAAGTGACAAGTAGCTTGTAGGCTTCTCATTTCACTCCCTACACTTCTTTGTAAAATATCTGTATGTTTTGCCTGGGACCTGAAGTTTGACTGGTTTCATGTAAATCTGGTTTCCATTTGGGAAAATCTGGTTTCCATTTGGACCTGCCAATTAAAGGCTTTCCGCTGGTGAGCTCATTATTCATAAATATATACACAGTATAATACAATATATATATATATATATATATATATATATATATATATATATATATATATATGTCTCCATACTAAAATAACTCAAGAAACTAGGGTTTTACAGAGAGAATTGTGAAAATGTTTCCCTCTCCTATGTTGTTGTACTGGCAGATTCATTCGATTGGTGCATTTTTTCACAAAACACAATATTGATACTTATACTCTTTTCTTTTCTGGGCAATTTGTAGACACCTTTGGTTGAGTTTGTCATCTTCCTCTGAATTTAACAACTTTGTAAGTATAACTAAAAGAGGGAAAAAAAAGAAACTGGCATATTAATACATTTATAAACTCTCAAAAAATGTCCCAAAATGCTTCTTCAAATGACCTGAATTTGGACAAAATTTTGTGGAAATTTGATCAAATTTCATTCAAGTTTGCAGTTCGACCCTATTAACCCGTTTTTAAAAGATTTGTTTTTTTTAATATTTCGATTGGACGTTTTGTTTTTCAAATTTCGATTAACTTGAAATTCGACCCTTGATAAATCTGCCCTTAGATGTCTGCAGGTGTCTTTGTCTCTATTTGGATAAGACAGAAGATTTTAGGACTCTCTATCTGTCAAGTTTGATTTTGTGCCATCAAAGTGACAAGTAGCTTGTAGGCTTCTCATTTCACTCCCTACACTTCTTTGTAAAATATCTGTATGTTTTGCCTGGGACCTGAAGTTTGACTGGTTTCATGTAAATCTGGTTTCCATTTGGGAAAATCTGGTTTCCATTTGGACCTGCCAATTAAAGGCTTTCCGCTGGTGAGCTCATTATTCATAAATATATACACAGTATAATACAATATATATATATATATATATATATATATATATATATATATATATATATATATAGATAGTCTCTTTTGGATAAGCTGAGCCTCCCTAACTAAACTTTCACTATTCTCCACTCATATATATATATATATATATATATATATATATATATATATATATATATATATATATATATATATGTCTCCATACTAAAATAACTCAAGAAACTAGGGTTTTACAGAGAGAATTGTGAAAATGTTTCCCTCTCCTATGTTGTTGTACTGGCAGATTCATTCGATGGGTGCATTTTTTCACAAAACACAATATTGATACTTATACTCTTTTCTTTTCTGGGCAATTTGTAGACACCTTTGGTTGAGTTTGTCATCTTCCTCTGAATTTAACAACTTTGTAAGTATAACTAAAAGAGGGAAAAAAAAGAAACTGGCATATTAATACATTTATAAACTCTCAAAAAATGTCCCAAAATGCTTCTTCAAATGACCTGAATTTGGACAAAATTTTGTGGAAATGTAGTAGAACATTTTTTTTCCTCCAAAATGTGTTTCTTGTATAATGGTACATATTAAAATACAGAAATTATCACTTATTTGCTCTAATTTAATATGCTTTAATATTTATTATAGCCGTTCGGTCACATTTCCATCCTTTGTCTAGAACTAGTTAATAGCCGTGATAATGAGGGAAGCATGTTGTAAATACAAAGACTAAAAAAGAAAGGCAATTTTATTGACTGTGATTATATTAGTAACATTAAAGTTTATATCAATTTGGAAAAATACACGTTTTTTTCTGTGGGGCAGAGCTCCATGTGGAAGAAAGGAGAAATGTTTGTAGGAGGGTGATGTGGGGTTCTCCGGAGGTGACCTTGCAAAATGATTCACTGGAACGTAACTGGAAAGGTAAGGGGGAAACGAGGTACAAAAAAATTACAAAAATTGTTTAAAATTTCCAGTACAGTTTTTTTGTTTCACTACCTTTTGCTAAGTAAGCGCTGACTGCTATATTTGATTGCACCTAATGTGTAACACAACTGAGTAACAGGAAGGTGTGGTGAAAGTGACAAGGTATCGGCTTTTTTCGGCTGGTAGGTATTTCTGTGCTTCACAACAGGTTTTAGGCAATGTTCACCTCACATAAAATTGTCTATAGCTAGTTCAGTTCTACATATCACATATCACAAATATTAGCACAAGATTTCACAACTACTTAATGGCACGCTCAAAACAAAGAGTTCTATTCTATCCGTGCAAAAATGTAAAAGAACTTATATTAAAAGAAAGACAATGGGTATTGAGGAAATGTATTTTAGTGGGTATGAATGCTGCAATAATCTGAACTAATCCAATCTCATCTACTAAAAGAAGGTAGAGGCACATGCACTTGTCTTCTAGGCTTGAGTAAAATGTATTATTGTTATTTGTCTGGTCAAAATGTTTATCTGTTTGTTGTTACTTGTTCAACCATGTCAGCAAATGTAAGTGGCTAATTAGAGGGTTGTAAAATGGCTAAAAATAGGGAAGAAGATTTATACACCTCTCATTAACCATCTGTGGCTCCAGCATTCTTCTCAATATATTTTGCTTCTTTCTTAATGGTGGCGGCCTTTTTGAAACTATGATTAAACTTTTTTCTCATAACTCCCAACTGTCCCAGTTGGCCATAGTCTCATTTTTTTTATTAAAATGTCTGTCCCAAGTTTCTCTTTGATCTCCTGCGCTGATGCCATAAAAATATACAACATTTCTGAAACGTAATAAAATAAGAGCCCAGAATACTCAGCACCTGCATTTTGATACAATTGTACAATATAAGCTGAGCAGGTCTCTTGGGGGAACTGAGTTTAAAGGCCAATTTCACCTTCATTAGCAAAACTGAAATAACGACCCTAAAACCCTCAGAAATGTGTTCACATGTTCCACAACCTGCCAAATTATGTAAAATGGACATGTTATTTAGGGGTGTGGCACAAAATTGGCAAGGTCAAACAAATTTGCTGCATTACACACAGCAGATTTCTTTCCCCTCTTGCCAATTTTCAAATGTTGGGTGGTATGTATTCCTCTAATACTACGAATGCCATAAAAGATCCAAATTTAAAATGTATGAATGGGGAAAAAAATGCTGTATGATACGCTAAAAACTTCAGGTTTTTAGTAAAAAAAATAAATAAAAAATCTGAAAACCAATAAAAGTCCAAAATGGTTTAAAATGGTCCAATAGGATCAGCACAGCTCCCATTGACTTCTATAGCACCTCAACAACTTTTACTTGGCAAAGTTTTGCCTTACAGGTTTTCAGGGTTTTTTAAAAAAAAAATTAGAAATACGAATTTTAGTAAATTGATCCCTTAAAATCACTTAGTTGGTAATTTTGAATATACTGTATATATTCTTAATTTGTTGAATACAAATGTGTAGGTTTTACTGATCCATGCACAGCCTTGAGTTGAGCCTTAAGTTGTTTGAAATTATGGGGGCCCCCATTTAAGAGCACACAAGCCTTCGGCTAGTAAAAATATTAAGAGTTTCTAAACTCTCACATGGTTTCCTCATTTGAATAATTGTTTTTTTTTTCTCTGACAAAAAAAAATCACAGCAGGTTTTAGGTGCAAAGTTTCTTGTTTTTTTAAAAAAAAAACCCTCACAGGAAAAAAAAAAGCGATTGCCAGAAAGTATGATGACATTGGAAGGCATTTGTATGCACAGTGCAATGCTTTAAGAATGTCTGAAATTTGCAAATGGTTGAAATTATAAAGCTACTTATTAGGTCCCCTGTCAGGGGGAGTGTAGAATATCGCTACATACAATACCTTACTTAATAGTTTAAGTAAGAGTCTAGTGGATTCTCCTGATCCAGTCCAGATAACAATATAAGGATTTTACTTGTATTACTTTGGGCCTGGAGGAAAGCAAGTACATTATTAGAAAATACATAGATATTGTTCCTGCAGAAATGTTAATAATTTTTGGTCATTTGTAAGATGTCTTAAAGGGATACTGTTATGAGGAAAAAATGTTTTTTCAAAACGCACCAGATCATAGTGCTGCTCCAGCAGAATACTGCACTGAAATCCATTTCTCAAAAGAGCAAACATTTTTTTTTCATTTAATTTTACATCTAACATGGGGCTAGACATACGGTCAGTTTCTTAGCTGCCCCCCAGTCATGTGACTGATAAACTTCAGTCACTCTTTACTGCTGTACTGCAAGTTAAAGTGATATCACCCCCTCCCTCCCCACCCCCCAGCAGGTTAACAACAGAACAATGGGGAGGTAACCAGATAGCAGCTCCCTAACACAAGATAACAGCTCCCTGGTAGATCTAAGAACATCAATATCAATAGTAAAAAGCCAAGTCCCACTGAGACACATTCAGTAACATTGAGTTGGAGAAACAACCGCCTGCCTGAAAGCAGTTCCATCCTAAAGTGCTGGCTCTTTCTGAAAGCGCATGACCAGGCAAATTGACCTGAGATGGCTGCATACACATCAATATTACAACTAATAAAAAAATACACTTGCTGGTTCAGGAATGAAATGTTATATTGTAGAGTGGATTATTTGCAGTGTAAACAGTGTAATTTGGATATAAAAACTACATCATAAAAATCATGACAGAATCCCTTTAATTCCATAATGCCACTCATATCACAAATAATAAGGGTGTGTAGCAGAGCCCTCTCAAAATTCCTCATTAAGTATCAATGGGAGACAAAGAGAATTGTTTGTGTATAATATGCCATGTTTACAGGTTGTCCATCCAGCTATCCAGGAGTTCCTGTTTAGGAGGCATTGGGTACCCCCACAGTGAGCACGTCAGGTCCCACTAGACCACCAGGTACTCTCACATCTGGTGAAAGTGGAGGTCGCATGTAGCCAGTCCATCAGAATCCTCATCAGTGCAGTCAAGTTGTACTTCCTAGTATCTTGGAGATTGTATGCAGCATTAGAATTGTAATTTAGTATAACTTATACAGGGCTTCTTCCCATTCCAGATAAAGTCTGCAAAGGTGCAGTTGAGTTGCTTTATGTCTTAATATGTTAGAAAGACTTGTAGGTGGTAGAGAAGTTTGGGAATGGAAATTCATTTCATTAAATTTATTAGACCAATGAGTTATTGATTATATATCGGAACCAAAAGGAGGAGGTAATACAGCACAGATGCTATTGCAACATGAAACTTATTGAATAAAAAGAAGTTGTAACAGGGGCCTGTAGTATCTTGACAAAGGCTCTAGACAAGAGCCAAAATGTTGATACTGGCATGAATCAATAAAGACTTTTTATGTGAAAACCCAGGATTGCACTTATATGCTTCTATGGTTGTAATGACACCTCATTAGGCAGCAGCCAGGCTTAGTGTTTGTTTGGAGATTTGAAGTGAGCAAGTTTGGATCAACAGCACTCCTTGAAAAAATTAAAAGCAGCATACAAAAATACATGTGATGTTTCGGGACTCACGTCAGTTTCCCAAACATATATGTGCATGTGTGTGTGTGTGTGTATTGTATATACTTTCCTGCCAAGTGTGATCATGAGTTGCCCTGCAAGTTGCATGCATTGAAGAAACTGAATAAGGCTCTATCTGTTTTCTACATTCTACAAATCCATTCTGTGTATGATGTTAGTAGAAGAAAAATGTTTTTCATGTATTCATTGCCCTTTTCTCTGTGAAATAATGACTAATTATCCAGTATGCAGTTTTTGTTTAAAACGGAAAGTTTAAAAACATGACGTCAAATTAAGTCAACTATAATCTGCACAATAACAGGAATCAAAACTCATAACGCACACATCAGTTTCTTATCCGTTTACGTAAAAGACTATAATGGGTAGATAATATACGATCATAAGTTCAACATATGTAGCGTTGCATGCCTCCTACCCTACAAAACAATACTTATTAAATTAAATCTGTGTCTATGACCATTAGGAATCCCACACAGAGGGGGCTCAGCCAGTGTTTCACCCTCTCACACTTATGTATGTACTGTATGCATATACTGGCTTTCCAACAATTCTACATTATATTGCAATGCATTATAGCAATAGAAGCTGAGATCTTTGCAATTTATAACCTTAAAGCACTATTTTTCCCCTAATTGTGGTACAGTATATGTCCAAGGAACCACTTTGCTCAAGGTTATAAATACATGTCACCTTCTAAAGCTCAGATATAAGGAACATCACAGGAGTATTTAACTTACTTATCTCCCTATGTGGCCATCAAACTTAATCTAAAAATATCTAGGTGTATAGGGGTCTAAGGGGGCCGTTCAACTACCAAACATTTTTTTCAGTTGTTTTCAGATTGTTCACCAGAAAATGAAACTTTTCACTTAAATATTAGAAAAACAGTCACAAATAAAAAATACAAAATAATTGGAAAAAGGCTTTATTTGTAGTGAACTATCTGAAAACAACTGAAATGAAAAAAATGTTTGAAATTGAATGACTCTTTTAACCTGCCTATAGGATAGACCCAAAAACACTGCTCTAGCTCCCCCCCCCCAACCAGAGTGGGGCAAGCTACACATTTTAGAAATCAATGTATTAAAGGTTTCCCTTTTGAGGTCTGGAATTGTGTCACTCCCCCTCTTAGGTCACAATTAACTTACAGATCCAGGAAAACACTACTGTCTCAGTTATTATAGTGTTGTATTAGTCATTTAGCCATGGTTTCAATAATATTCAGGAAAACAAATCATTTATCTGGAAGAGTAAGTAGGCTTATTCAACAATCTAATTATCAATAATAACAATGACAATTACCAACATCAGAGTCATGGGCATAACTACAGAGGAAGCAGACCCTGCAGCTGCAGGGGGGCCCAGGAGGTATAGGAGCACCACGAGGCCCTAATTAATAAGCAATTTCAACATATATTGTTAAAACGGGAAATCTCTGGATATGTTGGGGGCCCTTAAATTAGTTTGCTGGGGGGCCCAGTAACATTTAGTTATGCTGCTGCTCAGAGTTGACCCAATAACTCTAAGGGGCCTATTTACTAAAATTCAATTTGATCCCCACATATCTCTAAAAATGTGTGGATTTTCTGTATTTCTTTAAAAGTTCAAGATTTAGGAAGTGTAAGTACCACAAAAAAACGAATACAAAATGTAGCCAGGTAAAAGTTGTCTAAGTCATATAGACTTAGACTTGGACAGAGGCAGAGTGTAAGGTACAAATAAGACTTAATTGGAATCAGTAATCAGCATATAAGTCATATAGAAGTCAATGGGAGCTGCCTTTTAGAGGTTTTCTGATTTATTTTGCTAGTAATTATCCAAAAACTCTAATTGTAGAGGTTTTCAAGCTTTTTGTATTTTTTTAGCACATTGTCCATTTTTTTCATTTGTACTTTTTAGAGTTGGATCTTTTAATAATAAATAATGTCATTTGTGATTTGAGAGAAATAGAGTTTAATTGTGGTTATCAAAAACCTAAAATTCGACCTTTGATAAATGGACCAATAAATGTCCACAGTATGGTTGTTTTTAATTGCTGTCCATTTGCCTGGGGGGGGGGATCAACAAAAATAACCTGTTCCCATTCCAGTTAGTATATTGTGTATACATCTCTGGCATCATTGATAACTTTAAATAGGAGTGCTCAAATAGTTTGGTCCATAGGAATGACCATAAACAGTGGTATAACCAGCTATAGCATAAGCAGGTCAGCTTCCTCTATAGTATTAAAATTCCCCCCTCCTGCATGCGGTGGGGGAGGGAGGTGGAACCTGCAGTGTGAGGTAATGCGCACAGGGCCCCTCCACATTTTTTTAATGGGGGGGCCCACCACGGTCTTATGTTTTGCCTCTTCCCATAAAGCTCAAAAGGAGGCCATGCATAGAAGTGCCAGCTCTAGTAATTTTGCTATTCAATGCAAATCACATACAGTATATAAGAGATGATTGCTCTTGAAACAATTGTTATAGATCATTTAATATATATTAGTATATTCTGTTAAATACATCTTTTTTCTATGATGGGGTATAGTTCTGAGAATTTGTTATATCCCATTTTGGAGCTGTAATGTAAGTAGAGCTCTATGGAGAGGAACAGTGACATTTTCTTCCTATAAATACAATTCGGTTTGAGGGCAAGAACAAGTAAGTATATTTTAACAAAGTGGCAAGAAAGCTTGAAGTGGCAAGAAAGGTGGGAAATTGCAAAAATGTCACCACACTGTGGTGCAACACATGTATCTACACATATTGAGACAGATGTAGAGACACATATTGTATGTATAGGTCCCTAGACTCATTCTTCGTAATTGTCGTAGAAAGAATTACCCAAAATAAAGGGGAGCAAATATTGTCAAAAAGCTGTAAAGGAAAAAGTTGAAAGAAAAAGATCAGTCTATACATTGAATTACTTGTATGTCTTATTTATTGTATACCATCAGAGGCATATTAAGGTATTTGCAAACCTTTGAAAGGTCATCTGTAAACATTCCTGTGATTGGTTGTCTTAGATTAAAATATAGTGTGGTATTTTTGTTATTTTTAGCCATTTGTTATTTTGTGCCCTCTAAGCCAAGAAATGCACAAGACTTGTTTGTAGAAAGATTCTTCTTCAATAAAATAATTTTAACTGCGCTTTTCAATTCATGACAGTCCGGTTAGTGCCAGCATGCCAATATCGAAGGCAAAGTTTACCTAAATGATGTCATTCAAATTTGTTAGACAGTGTCTAAATTCACATTTCACTGGTCTCATAAAATTTAAATAGAAAAGGTTTCCTATGATGCATCAAATGAAT
The DNA here is from genome assembly GCA_038501925.1 of Xenopus petersii. Lineage (NCBI taxonomy): Eukaryota > Metazoa > Chordata > Amphibia > Anura > Pipidae > Xenopus > Xenopus petersii. Next base: position 44,337,166 of record CM076677.1, read on the forward strand.
TCAACAGTCTTTCCATTAGCTAGTAACTATGTGGTTTTGATTCTTACCCACAACCAAAAGCAGTTGCCAACCATATGCGGTTGATTACTCTTGAAACATATACACAAGCTATCACGATGGATGGAAACAAATATTTAATTAGCCAAAAGTGACTGAAACATTAAAAAAAACGGCTATATTCGTTATCAGCTATGTTTCTCGTAACTACAGTTTTAAGCATTAGGGGTTAGTGCATTATGTGCTCTTCAGAAAATTAGAATGTAGTGGTAGTGGTGACTTAAAGGACAAGGAAAGGCAAAAAAAATAAATCCCATTTTTACTTTCTTTAATGAAAAAGAAACCTATCTCCAATATACTTTAGTTTAAAAATGTGTACCGTTTTTATAAGAAACCTGACTGTATGCTGTGAAATTCTCCCTTCATTTACTGCTGTGGATAGGAATTGTCAGACGGTCCCTAACTGCTGAGCAGGGAAACAATCCTACTTATGAACAGAACTTACCAGCCATGCAGAACTCAAGCAGCTTTGTTTATAACGATCCCTAAGCAGCCCAGACCACACTGAGCATGTGCAGGGTCAGGGTCAGGCAAAGATGTTTAACAAAGTTACAAGATGACGGCCCCCTGCGGCCAGCTTTGAAAGCATAAATCATTTGTTTGATTAGGCTTTGTGGTGCAGTAAGTTCATGCTTATGTTTAGTATACAAAATACAGCATTTCTAGCCTTATTCTATTTTAGACTTTCCTTGGCCTTTAAGTAGAGCCATTAAAAATACCATGTACTGAAAAATGAATGCCATGTAAAATCAAAAAACAGTTAAAGGATTTTAAGACTGATTTACTAAGGACAGTACAAGATTCAAAGAGCAAAAGAGCCATGTTTTTGTACTTTGCACCCTATCCCACATGTTGTATCTTTAGGCACACATATGCCGGCACATTTGTAATTAATTCAGTGCTTCCTGCATTCTACAGCTCTGTATTCATGAGTTATTGGATGGAGGCAGCACACTGGCATTCCCCTGAGCTCTCTTGTTTAAAGGGCGATAATGACTTCTCAATAAACAAAAAAAGGGGGGCATAGTAGAGAGTTAAATGTGGCAAACAGTTGTTGTGGTGTAGAAGATAGAGAGGAGATTAAAGAAGAAAAGTACAGTTGTTTAGCTATTGAGTTTGATTGTGGGAGGAGCGCATGAACTTGAAGTGGATGAAGTCAGGATCAGTTTGTGACTTTCTCCACTGTTACATAGTTAGTTAGTTAGTTAGTTAGTTAGTTAGTTAGTTAGTTAAATTGGGTTGAAAAAAGACAAAGTCCATCAAGTTCAACCCCTCCAAATGAAAACCCAACATCCATACACACACCCCTCTCTACTTTCACATAAATTATATATACCCACCTGGTACGGTGATCCTCTTTATGGGTAAAAAGGTCCCCTGCTATTTGTCTATAATGTCCTCTAATGTACTTGTAAAGTGTAATCATGTCCCCTTGCAAGCACCTTTTTTCCAGAGAAAAAAACCCCAACCTTGACAGTCTGCCCTTATAATTAAGTCTTCCATCCCTCTAACCAATTTAGTTGCACGTCTCTGCACTCTCTCCAGCTCATTTATATCCCTCTTAAGGACTGGAGTCCAAAACTGCACTGTATACTCCAGATGAGGCCTCACCAGGGACCTATAAAGAGGCATAATTATGTTTTCATCCCTTGAGTTAATGCCCTTTTTTATGAAAGACAGAAGTTTATTTGCTTTAGTAGCCATGGAATAACACTGCCCAGAATTAGACAACTTGTTATCTACAAAAACCCCTAGATCCTTCTCATTTAAAGGAAACCCCAAACACACTGCCATTTAGTGTATAACTTGCATTTATATTATTTTTGCCAAAGTGCATAACCTTGCATTTATCTACATTAAACCTAATTTTCCAGTTTGCTGCCCAGTTTTCCGATTTAGAAAGACCACTCTGCAAAGTGGCAACATCCTGCATGGAACCTATAGTTCTGCACAATTTAATATCATCTGCAAAAATAGAAACAGTACTTTCAATGGCCAACTCCAGGTCATCAATAAACAAGTTGAAAAGCAAGGGACCTAGTACAGAGCCCTGCGGGACACCACTAACAACACTGGTCCAATTTGAAAATGTTCCATTTACCACCACTCTTTGTAGTCTATCTTGTAGCCAGTTCTCTATACAGGTACAAATACTATGTTCCAGGCCAACATTCCTTAATTTAACCAGTAACCTTCTGTGTGGCACTATATCAAATGCTTTAGCAAAGTCTAAGTAAATCACATCCACTGCCATCCCAGAATCGAGGTCTCTACTTACCTTCTCATAAAAAGAAATTAAGTTAGTCTGGCAAGATCTATTACGCATAAAACCATGCTGGCACAAACTCCTAGTATTGTGATTTTCTATGAAGTCCAGTATCTTATCCTTTATTAACCTTTTGAAAAGATTTCCTACTACTGACGTCAGACTAACTGGCCTATAGTTTTGAGGCTGAGAACAGGATCCTTTTTTGAATAGAGGCACCACATTAGCAATTCGCCAGTCTCTTGGCACTATTCCAGACCTCAATGAATCCTGAAAAATTAAGTAAAGAGGTTTGGGAATCACAGAGCTAAGCTCGCTTAGTACCCTGGGATGAATACCATCTGGCCCGGACCTTTGTTAATCTTAACATGTTCTAGTCTCTTTTGAATTTCCTTATGTGTGAACCATGCATCATTAGTTGTATTACTAGAATTGGTACTATTAAGAAGGAAACTTTCATTAACTGGTTCCTCATTTGTGTAGACAGAGGAAAAATATGAGTTAAGAATCTGCACTTTAATTTTGTTTTCACCAACCAGCTGACCTCCCTCTGATAGGTCCCACACCTTCCTGCTTTATTTTTTACTATTAACATATTTAAAAAATAATTTTGGATTTTTTTTTACTGCTTGCTGCAATATCCTTTTCCATGTCAATTTTAGCTTGCCTTATAGCTTCTTTGCATGATTTATTGGCCTCTTTGTACCTTATAAATGATTTGGCTGTACCAGCTAACTTGAAAGCCTTAAAAGCACGTCTTTTCTTACCCACCTCAACACCAATGCTTCTATTGAACCAAAAAGGTTTTGCTTTGCAACGACGTTCCTTGCTTACAAGTGGAATATACTGACAAGTATATTTATTAAGCAGCATTTTAAAGACTTCCCATGTTTGTTCTGTGTTTAACCCTGTGAAAAGCATTTCCCTCTTAATATGTTGCAGAGATGCCCTTATACTGTCAAAGTTTGCACGTGAAATTTAGTGTTTTAGTTACTCCCTTATAGAATTGCTTCTGCAACAGAATCTCAAAGGAGACCATTTTATGATCACTATTCCCTAAATGCTCACCCACACAAATATTAGAGATGAGTTCAGTATTATTAGTTGTTACAAGGTCCAAAAGCGAGTTATTCCTAGTATAGAGCTGGAATAAAAAGTTGTCATTCAGCATATTTACAAACCTACTAGCTTTTTCTGTCTTAGCAACCCCATTACCCCAGTCAATGTCTGGATAATTGAAGTCATCCATAGCAACAACTTGAACCAGCTGTGAAGCCGATTGTATCTGCAAGAGTAGCTGGGCTTCGTACTCGTCACTTATACGAGGTGGTTTATAGCATACACCAATGATAATTCTTTTTGTACCCTTTTGCCCAATCAAAATCTCTACCCAGAGGGATTCTACACCCTCACCAGTGCCAGCTATTGTTATTTATTTAGCGCATGGTTTTAATTCAGGCTTTCACATACAAACACACTCCTCCACCCTTTTTAATCCCTCTGTCCCTCCTAAAAAGGGTGTAACCATTTAAATTCACAGTCCAGTCACATGTTTCATCCCACCAGGTCTTAGTGATAACAATTATATCATAATTTTTAGAGCATGTATTTAATTCTAGGTCTCCCATTTTACCTGACAAACTCCGTGTATTTGAAGGCATACAGCGTAGGTTACTACTTTTACTTTTGAAATTTGCATTACTTAGTGGAGAATTATATGTTAAGTTAGTATTATTCTGTTTTCCTTGTAACAGAGGGACCTCCTTAGCTGGTAAACTGTATGCCCCCCTCACTCCTCCCCCATGGCCCATTACTAATCCCACTGCCCCGTCTACCCTAGCTTGCTCATAATTCTTTATCTCACCCACCCCCCTTGCCTAGTTTAAACAATCCTCCAACCTCTTAGCCATTCTTTCCCCTAGCACCGTGGACCCCCTTCCATTGAGGTGCAAACCGTCACTACTGTATAGGTTGTACCCCAACTAAAAATCAGCCCAGTGCTCTAGGAACCCAAACCCTTCCTTCCTTCACCAAGACTTGAGCCATGCATTTAGCTCCCTAAACTCCCGCTGTTTTCCTAAACTTGCACGTGGCACTGGGAAAATTTCAGAAAATATGACATTGGAAGACCTTTCCTTGATCTTAGAGCCTAGATCCCTGAAATCACTCTTTAAGGTCTTCCATCTACCATTTATTTTGTCATTAGTACCGATATGCACTAAGACAGTTGGGTCATGCCCAGCCCCACACAATAATTTGTCTACCCGATCAACCACATGCCGAACCCTGGCACGAGGTAGACATCAAACTGTTCGGTTGTAGCGATCCGGACGACAGATTACCCTATCCAAATTCCTAATAATTGAGTCCCCTACAACGACAATCTGCTTAGGCCTGACTCCTCCCTGCCACTACTAGAGAAACTGGTCTCCCAGCTGTTAGAGAGATCAGCCCCATCTAAAATTGCCAATCCAGAGTTCATACTCCCATCATCATCACACAATCTGGCAAATTTGTTGCAATGTATAATCTCCGGATCAGCCTCCATTTTCCTTTTGCCCACCTTCGATTTTCTAACTGTCACCCAGCTAGCTGCCTCAACATCCTGCTGCTGTTCTGTTCCCCCCAAACTATCTGACCCCGCTAGGTCCTGCTCAGTGAGCAAGAGACTCCTTTCAAGATTGTCAATCGACGGCAGTGTTGCAATTTGTTGCTCTAGTGCTCTAACTCAAGCCTCCAATGTGGCAATTTGCTCACATCCACCACAGAGGTTCCAAATCTGTATACATATGCCAGACTGTGCACTGCGTCAGACCTTCAATCTTGCTAGCACTCATTATCCCAGTTACAGATCAAACAGGAATAATAATAATAATAATAAAAAATAATAAATTAGGGTTTAGAACAAACTTTGACCAAGTTTCAACCTCCTTTAGTTTGAAACTCCTGTGTTTGTAACTCCACTTATAGATCTCCCACTTAAAGAAGATCAGCTGATCTATCTACTATATCTTTTGAGGTACTGAGTTGGGGTTTAGCTGGTCGACTGTGATGGGTGGTAGTAGGAGCAACGGAATCAAATGCTATTTAAATAGCATTGTTGTAGAGAGAATCTGCCATATTCAGATCAGAAAGTTTGTTAATATGAAAGATTTGCTGTGCTGCTAATGTTGTTGTGGATCAAATGCGTTAAGATTTATTTACGTGTCAGTGGAGACAGGTGCGACCCTGGCCATTTTGCTGACCTGAGAAGGCCTTCGCTCTGCCCCCCCCCTTCCCCACGGCACTCGCCTTTTCAGCGGTGCAGGGGGTCGGGGGGGTCCATGTCGCTAGTGCAGGAGCGTAATTGTAAAAAAATAAAATTCAGCTCTTAAAGTTACATGGGGCGGCATTTGACAAGCATCTGAGTGTGGGAATAGCTGAGGGTAGAAATAATGAGTGAGTGGGACCAGGGTTTGGGAAGATGTCCCCAGCTGCAAGTAACAGTAAAAAGGAAAGTGACACAAGGCATTACCTAGATTTGAAAGTACAAGTATTGTAATGTTTGATGGATCAAGAGGGGTTAAGTGAGTTAATGCAAGACAGTGTGCTTATATTGAGAAAGGGTGATGGGAGACGTGAAGAGGAGATTAGAATTTCAGGATGGTTTGATGGATGTTTCAGTGCAGAGGATATATGGAGAAGAATAGAGCAGAGAGAGAGAAACTTTATATTTTGTACTTTAAATTGCTGTACATTCAATTGTTTGTGTGTATATGTGTTTATACATACACAGACACACATAGCACTCTCAGGATTTACACAACAAAGCAAAGAAATTTTGAACAAATACCATACTTACTAGTTTGAAATTATTAATTCAGAGACATACAGAGATTTAAGTTTGTTCCAGGTCTTCCAGGTCTTATAACCCACAGCAAAATGAAATGTTTTCTTTCAACAGCAGTAAATGTTCTCTCAATTAATTGCTAAGGATTTCTTTGCCACAGAAATTTCTTTATCCTCATAGTATGAAACGAGGAAAATTTTATATGGTACCTGTAATATGAATGAGAAAAGGAGAGGGTAAGAAGGTACAGAATAACACTGGCAAAACAACAAAAACATTTTCAGAAGAGCAAAGACATATATGGGATTGTTCAGGAGGCAAATCAGCCAGTAGAAAAGAATAGACAACAAGGGAAAGTATGTGTTAAATGGGTACATTTGATCAATGAGTCATACGTTTGTATGAAATTCTGTGCTCAAATAATGAGCCGCGCATCACAATTACCAAAATGATTCTTTCCAGAAATTAATATCTGCCCTTTAGAAACACCTAATGAGGCTAAATAACACACATACATGTGTGTTATTTAGCCAGGGTTATTATAACTTCTTACCCGCTCCTTTGCTCATTCATATTACAATTACTAACCATATATAATTTTTCCCCAATTCATACTATGAGGATATATACAGTATATATTTAAAAGCATGCTGAAATAATTTTACAATTGCTATTAGCTTATGAGGTAACATAATTATTATTTGTTATAAAGAGGTGTAGCTGATTCCTTTCAGTTATTGCGGGTCTCTATAGATGATAACTGTGCTCATGAGTGCTGCACCCTACTCACAGCATCCTGTTCTGTTCTTACTCACTGCAATTACTCTGGAGTGGGTTCAAGGTTACTTTTGGACTTTGTTTTTTTGCTCTTGCATCCAATGAGTAAGGTACAAAGGTCCTTTATTTAAGAGGTTCTTTAACTTTCCTAAAGTTTATTGTGCCCAACTTTCTGAGTTTCTCTCATGAACTATGGAGAATTGCTAATTAAACTATAAAACTGTCCAGTGAGAAAAACAGAACCGGCTATCCGTGCTCTAGTAAGTAAAACCATTTCAAAGTGTCAGAGCTGTAAGTACCATTGGCTTTTGTAGTGTAAAGTACATGGAACACTTTCTGCCGCCTTTCTCTGAAATACTAGTATAGCACAAAAGTCAAGCATCAAAGTTTCCCTAAAATTATTTTCAAATGTTGGCAAATTCATGAAAATGTAAAATTTATCGTAAAATGATTTAAATTGTCTTTATATATTGTTATATGTATAACCACTAGATGGAAGCAAAGTATTTTATTTTTCTTGAAAATTAAAAATGAATGCAAATTTACCATAAGAAGAAAAAAAAACTATCTTGTGAACCATAGGAACATTCTCAGTCAATAAACTTGTATCTCTTATGTTCCTTTTTACTATACAGCTAACAATTTTTTCAGGATTTTTTTTTGGTGTGTGGTCAGTAATACACTATTTTAGAACTTGCTGAGCGTCTCTGAAACTGTTTAGTAAAATGGATAATTTTGTGACTGCTCCATTGAAACACCTAATTGCAGTCCGAGAGTGACCCCTGTAACATTCTGTTAAATAATATATATATATATTTTATTATATATTATTATATATTTTTATATATAGAGAGCAAGATTGATTAGAGACAGACAGAGAAAGAGAACAATAAAAAACAACACTATTAAAAAAAACATATAGATCGCTTATAATAAATTATGTAGGATATTCAGACACAATGTTGAATATAAGGTGCTGAATATTGTATAGAGTAACCTGATATTTATAGGAAAGTTTTTCTGGGACAGTCACAGGATTTTACATCCTTATATAAAGAATACATGTTTTTAAGTTATTTCAGTGAATGTAAAATTAGTGTCAGGCTATAATATCCTGTTGTATCCCAACATAAAGCTCCATTAACATGGCATACAAGTATAGGGACCCATAGGGTAAATGTGACCCTATGGCTTTAAATCCCTACACTTCCTGATCTCCCTAGTTACTGGGCAGAGGCTAGTTGTAATTTGCATAGTTGTATTATTGGCCAAGAGGTGCTGTGACTACTTCCTGTTACCCTTTGGTATAGTGAGTGAGAAGGGGTGGATCTTCCTCTTTGGCTCCTGGTGTCTGACCCATCCAGAAGTTTCCAGGGAGCCTGGGTACAACAAGTTCTAGTAAAGCCTGTTTGCCCTAGAGGGACCTGAACCTCTAGTGTGGAAGTCAGGGATGCAGGGACCCCATGAATGAGGCTAGTGAGTGGCAAGAATATAATGTTATAGACTCTCTAGGAGAGTAAGACAGTGAGGGAAGATATAAAGAGCAGTTTTGTGCTCCAACAAGGTTTAGCAGGGAGTAGCTTCTTAGGCTGTAAGATTTGCCTACAGTGAAGGGAACACAGTGAATAGGGTGTCAGACTTTAGGTTCTCCTCCCTGACCACACTACTGGGTGAGATCCAGACCACGTGTGAGGTATTTCTGCCTAGAGGGAAGTTGTACTGCCTTGACAACAGCCTCAGCGAATGCACCTGTATCTGCCTCTGATATACTGTCTGAGCTGTGTGCCTATATATTCTGCAAATGCCTCTGATGTAAGTAACCTGTGGATCATTTGTCTCTGACAAATAAAGTTATTTTGTTCTGTTTGACTGCAAGAAGCTCCTGGCACACATTTCTTTATTGGTTAAAGCACAGTAGCCTGTGGTAGTTGTGGTTGCACTACACCACACCTTAATTTCCTCCACTATGTGAAGGCCCCGCCTTAAATGATAGAGTCCTGCGTAACCCATGCTCTAGTATACTAGCTGGATGTTAACCCCGTTGGCCTGGATAGTCCAAAAATGTGTTACACAAGGATCATTATGTTTCTTGTACTTAAATAATCCATCTTTGTAATCAAGAAGATATATGGTTCAGTGGTGGTAATAGACAATATAGATTAACATTTATGGATATATGGTCTACTTATCTCAATTTAATAGATTCATCAGGAAAACCAAGAAAATAAATGTAAAGAAATGTGTGGTGGAAAGGATGTCTCTGATCAATGAATGATCCAGAAATAAACCAAATGCAAATATTTTGTTCTGCCCATTTTTGTTCATTGTAACATATAACTTGTTCCTTTTTACTTTACAGCTAACCAATTTTTCAGGAAATTTCTTTTGTGTGTGGTCAGTAATACACTATTTTAGAACTTTCAGGAAGTGAAAGAGTGTATTCAAACCTGGTGCTTGGTGTGTCTAGCTTCTCTGAAACTGTTTAGTAAACTGGCTTATTTTGTGACTGCTCCATTGAAAGGCCTCATTGCAGTCCTACATTTTAGAGGGATTGATTAGAGACAGACAGAAAGAACAATGCATGTCTTATGGCATAGGCTTTCCATTTACTGCCTAGTTCAACTGGCTTCACTTCATGTGATGCCAGACCAATCCCTTTGGTTCATTAGGACATGCTTCTTACATTCTATTTAATGTCATTATCACACAACAGGAGGGCTTTAGTATGAAAGGAGGAATGTTGTGGACAGCAAGCCTGTCAAATGCTCCTTAAGCAAGACTATGGCTTAGGCCACCCAGACTATGGATCCTAAGTAGACTTGCCTCTTGGCCAAGTCTGGACTGAGAATCAAAATAGTCCCCTGCATTTCAAGTACACAGAAGCCCAAACAGCCCCTCACCTGCCCACTAAATAGTGTCTGTCTATGGCATCTTACCGCAGCCCCTCTGGCATTTGCCAGAACTCACAGATTGCCAGTCTGAGCCTGCTCTTGCCTGCTACATTCAGGAGCTTGGGACAAGCAGCAGATGTCAGTCAGCATTGACCTGGCAGCAAAGATCATAGTAACAGGGAGGGTGACCTCCAAGGTCCAAATGAAAGTGACAGGTTGGAGCAAATCCTATCACCTCTCTGGTCTGCCAATACACATAGCAACAGAAATTATTGGAAGATCAAATGTTATGTCTGAACATCCTGGCTATGAGCAGATGTAAAGTTGGGTTGGACCTGAAGAATGATTTGAAATTAATTTGAAGTGCAATATGCTGGAATCAGTTGTAAGAGCCAAGCGACAACATCACCCCCACTATGTACATCCTGTGTTGGCACAAGTCTGGGGGAAGAAACATGATTTTATGACAAATGTTCTTACTGAATCATTATATGGCTCCTCCCCACCAGAATTGTGCTCGACTAGGAGAAGAAACATGTTATGCCATTATTACTTTTCCCGTTCTCCCCAAACACACTTGCATAGTTTGCATAGTTGTTCCAAACTATTTGCACCACTGTTCCGAACTAAAACAACAGAATACTTTATGGTTCTTACACCAATCCTGACCTGCACCAGTTTGGATCTGCAACTCACAAAAGGCATTATATTTTTTCACATTTGTAAATATTAAAGCTTTTTGTCACCTAAAAGACAGGATTGGAAAGTAACATTAGGATGCTCTAAGCATAAATAGATGCTCTCTGAAGGGAAAGAGACACCTTATTTGGGTTTGTTTACTACTCAGATGATTCTGGTGTTTTGGAAGTAACTGCAATGGAAATATATATTTATAGTGTATCACTGCAAGAAATTATTAGCAGCTTTATTAAACGTTTCAGGAACCAAATACAAAATGCCTATAACTCAGTACCATAAATCTTACAAATACAGTCAGTTTTGTCACGATCGCTAACCCAATACCCAGAACAATTGCCAAGATCCCGGTCGCAGTTCACACTTCTGCCTATAACAGCCACCTTTGGGTGGAGCCCTCTGCTACTCAGATGCCACCAGGTCTTAAAGTGAGAGTATCAGGGCAAAGGTTCTGAGCAAGCAAGAGAATCAGATCGTATAATAAGTGATGTAGCTTACAAGAATAAGGGTCAGACAGGCCTGGTCAAAACCAATCAGTAACACAGTACACAGACATAATCCAGTAAAGAAGTCAAGCAGGCAAAGAAGGTCTGTCCAGGCAGAGTTCAGGCAAAGTCAGGATACAGGCAGGACTCAGAATTAGATTAGCAGAATAGAAGCATTTCCAGGAACTATACTAGTTAGAACTATAAAGGGTGTGGTAAGAATTGAGAGGTCGGATTTATAGGCTGGATAATTAGATATATAGAACAGGTGTGGGTTAATACAACCCACCTATAGCCATCATTCCTGCCTGAAAAACTAAGGATATGATTGGGGTCAAATGAGAGACAAGAAGACCACACATCAAGCAGTGAGTTACTGGTTCAAATCCAGGCAGGATGTTACAAAGCTTTACCCCATAGCTTTTTATTTAGAAGGCGTGATTATTTCTTTATTTCAACCAATCATAGCCAGGAAAGGAGAGGAGTGAGTCTGTTTTCTCATCTTACCCTATTCTTTATAATTATTGTTTAGAGTATCTTTATATAAAGCGTGAGCAAACAAATATTGTCAAATATATATATATTTCTATCTTTATATCATCTATCTATCATCTATTTATCTATGTATGGTGTATTTATCTATATAGGGTAGATTTTGGTACACATACAGCACTAACAGCACATTTATATCAGTGTGAAAATAGCATGTTCATGAATGACAGATGCTTCAGTGTATTTAATAATTCATACAGACTTTTAAAGAACATAAATAGTTTTATTACGCAATCATTTCTTCATAAAATAAAATAAAATAAAATATCAAGACACAGGAAAACATGATACTAAATATAAATATCGGAGATAATTCCATAGTGCACTAATAAATAAAAAAATTGTTAATCCATAATTTTATATTACAATATTAGAAATTCAATTAAAATACACTTTTTAGATAAACATATAGATCACTAATAATAAATTATGTAGGATATTCAGACCCAATGGTGCTGAATATTGTATAGAGTAACCTGATATTTAAGTTTTCCTGGGACAGTCACAAGATTTTACATCCTTATATGAAGAATACATGTTTTTTAGTTATTTCAGTAAATGTAAAATTAGTGCTCAGGCTATAATATCCTGTTGTATCCACCATAACGCTCCACTAACATGGCATACAAGGATCACAAAAACGTGTTACACAAGTATCTTTATGTTTCTTGTACTTAAATAATCTATCTTTGTAATCAAGAATAGGGATGTAGCGAACGTCGGAAAAAAAGTTCGCGAACATATTCGCGAACTTGCGCAAAAATGCGAGCGGTTCGCGAACGGTTCGCGAACCCCATAGACTTCAATGGGAAGGCGAACTTTAACATCTAAAAAAGACATTTCTGGCCAGAAAAATGATTTTAAAGTTGTTTAAAGGGTGCAACGACCTGGACAGTGGCATGCCAGAGGGGGATCAAGGGCAAAAATGTATCTGAAAAATCTGCCTGTGTGTGCTTGGAAGAGATAGTGTAGGGGGAGAGCTGTTAGTGATTTCAGGGACAGATGATAGTAAGTTTGCTGGCTAGTAATCTGCTTGATACTGCTCTGTATTGGAACAAAAAAATAAATAAAAGCAGTCCTTACAAGGACTACTGTTATTGCAGCAGTCAGCAGATGAGATCAGAAGCAGGACAGCTGCCCACTGCAGCTACATACAGAGCACTGCAGTAGAAGGTAGATTACTAGCCAGCAAAGCTACCTAAGCTTAAATGTCCCTCAAACCCCTGCAGACTTCTGTCCCTCCAATAACAGAGCAGTATCAACACGATTACTAGCCAGCAAACTTTCAACTGTCCCTGAAATCACTAACAGGCAGCAGCTCTCTCCCTACACTATCTCTTCAGCACACACAGGCAGAGTGAAAAAACGCTGCAGGGCTTCGGTTTTTATAGGGAAGGGGAGTGGTCCAGGGGAGAGCTTCCTGATTGGCTGCCATGTACCTGCTGGTCTGGGGTGAGAGGGCAAAAAAAAGCGCCAACAATGGCGAACCCAAAATGGCGAACGTCGCGCGACGTTCGCGAACTTCCGGCGAGCGCGAACACCCGATGTTCGCGCGAACAAGTTCGCCGGCGAACAGTTCGCGCCATCTCTAATCAAGAAGATATATGGCTCAGGAGTGGTAATAGACAGTATTGATTAACATTTATGGATATATGGTCTACTTATCTCAACTTAATAGATCCACCAGAGAAAATAAATATAAAGAAATGCAGGGTAGAAAGGATGTATATCATTTTTTTTTCTTTTTAAATACAGAGTGTTAGTGCTACTCATAGCACTATTGTAGATACCCCAGTTAAGACGAGTTTGTAATGTCTGGTCTTCTCTTTCTAGCGTTTGGATTATTTCAAAGGTGAATCTAGCAAAAAAAATCTCTCAATCCTTCTTTCATAACATCTCTTCAATATACTCCTGAATCCACTCGACAAGTATATCCATTTCACTTATGGCTTTCCATAATACCTTTTTACCATGAATCTGCAGGAAGAACAATTAAACCAGTTAAATAATTTGTTTGATGAAATTTTTTGCATGATTCAGCAATAGTAAAACCCCCACCTCCTCTATGGGGTGCCGTTTGTCCCAAATACATTCTGTATACAAAACTATCCCTAATAAACAAAATTAATGTCTCTCATGGCTTATAAGTATTTGTGACCATACACAGAGAAAAAAAATATACAAAAGACTTATTTCTATTAAAGAATGAAAACAAAATCTGGTTAGTGCACAAAAGGATGTCATTATATCACAAACTCCATTCTGTACAGTTTAACAAGCAATCTGTCTCACAAATGTATAACCTCCATGTAACGGACTCACTTATGTGCAAAGTTACTTACAGAATGAATTATGTAAAAACAAAGTTGGACATAATATATAATAGTGAAACTAACTAGTGCTTGTCAAGCAAGATTTGAATGACAAAATAGATATTTGTGACAGAAAGCAAGATTTTATAGTACAGGATTCATTCTTTCCACAAAATGACAGTTTTGTTTCACAAAACAGATAAAATAACCATTCTGTGAAGCAACACTGTCAGTCACATTCCTGAACCAATAAGAACAAAGTTTATTGCCATATACAAACAAGATGAGAAGTGGCCAGCTCTGCTCCACATGGCTAAGGCAAAGTATCTGACCTGCTATAGAAGGCGCCCTCTAATGTCCCCTGTGCTGCATAGTAATAAACATGAACAAACCTTTCCTAAAAGAGCTGCTGTTAAACATTACAGGTTCATAAATGGAAGTTTGTACAAATGGCTGAGAAATATAATGCTGCACTTATAATGATTGTATAGAAAGAAAAGTATGCAAAACATAAATATGATCATTTTAGGTGATATGGCTATTCTTATTGTAGTAACCTGCTTGTGTGGCCATTTTGGTTAAGGGCATTCCTGCTGTTTTGCCATTATCTTATGACTCACTCCTGTTCCTCTTCCTGTCTAAGCTGAGAGCAATAATGGGACAGGCCACACCCACCTTCCATGTTGTATTACATGTACCAGAAGTTACTGTGCTTGTCTGGCTGCTTTGCCTGACTCTCAGAGACAGTTATAAGTTTTGTATATGATAGTTAGACTCCAATGTCTCCTCCTAGCTGTAATCTTGCACCAATTAGCTTGTAGTAGTCTCTTAATAATGTGCTTAGCTATAGTTCAACTACTACATAATAGCTTTAGCCAGAGACTTGGGACTGATCATGTGCATCACACATTGTGTATAGTATGATGTGTAGGTTATATGAGCAGCCACTCCTGAGTACTGTGTGTAAACAAAAGGCTTCAGGACTTCAACTTCACCTCCTTTCGTGAATTTGGGTCTTTTCGCCGATTCGGGACTTCAGCTTCGTCTTTTCGGCACTTCCGCATTCGGTAATATGCTTAATGGCCGCACGGCTCGGGCGCTCGTATAGGGGACCCGGCCCTTTGAAAAATGCAGCACTTCTGGGCCCCCCTTCAGGCCCGGAACACTTGTCCCCCCTGTCCCCCCCTGCTGGCGGCCCTGGACATGCATGTGACATGGGCACAGTTGTGCTCTCTGCTCTAGTGTTGCACCCCCCTCGACCCACTCTGATGTGAAAGGGTTAAGCACTGGGCAGGTAAGGGGACGGCATCATTAGAGTCTTTTGTTATAAATAAATATAAAGCATTGTACAGCTTGTTGCTTCTATATAAATAGATTATGATCCCCTAAAATTGCCCCTGCCTAAATGACCCCCTTTTGTTTACACACAGTACTCAGGAGTGGCTGCTCATTTAACCTACACATCATACTATACAGAATGCGTGACTGTGCATATGATCAGTCCCAAGTCTCTGGCTAAAGCTATTATGTAGTAGTTGAACCATACCTCCCAACATTTTGGAAATAAAAAGAGAGATTTTTTTGCATGTAGTGCAGCAAATGTTTTTGACCACACCCATTTCGTGGCTGCACCCCCTAATTACCATGTTCATTTTACAAAGTTTCGCAGGTTATAACAATTTGAAAATATTTCTCCATATCTAAACTGTTAAAATTACTTATTTTCTTATCTCAAAATTGTTATAAAGCATCTTAGTAGCACCTGTTAGCTGTTCTGGGCTCTCTGCCAAAAGCCAATTAAGTTAGACACGTTGTTTCTTTTTCTGGCTGTTCAGTGCAGAGAAAAGAGGGACTTTCCAGTACAAATGAGGGACCTCAGGTTGAGCTGTCAAAAGAGGGACTGTCCCTCTGAAAAAGGGACAGTTGGGAGGTATGCACTGTGCACATGATCAGTCCCAAGTCTCTGGCTAAAGCTATTATGTAGTAGTTGAACTATAGCTAAGCACGTTATTAAGAGACTACTACAAGCTAATTGGTGCAAGATTACAGCTAGGAGGAGACATTGGAGTCTAACTATCATATACAAAACTGTCTCTGAGAGTCAGGCAAAGCAGCCAGACAAGCACAGTAACTTCTGGTACATGTAATACAACATGGAAGGTGGGTGTGGCCTGTCCCATTGTTGTTCTCAGCTTAGACAGGAAGAGGAACAGGAGTGAGTCATAAGATAATGGCAAAACAGCAGGAATGCCCTTAACCAAAATGGCCACACAAGCAGGTTACTACAATAAGAATAGCCATATCACCTAAAATGATCATATTTATAGAAGTTTTGCATACTTTTCTTTCTCTACAATCATTATAAGTGCAGCATTATATTTCTCAGCCATTTGTACAAACTTCCATTTATGAACCTGTAGTGTTTAACAGCAGCTCTTTTAGGAAAGGTTTGTTCATGTTTATTACTATGCAGCACAGGGGACATTAGAGGGCGCCTTCTATAGCAGGTCAGATACTTTGCCTTAGCCACGTGGAGCAGAGCTGGCCACTTCTCATCTTGTTTGTATATGGCAATAAGCTTTGTTCTTATTGGTTCAGGAATGTGACTGACAGTGTTGCTTCACAGAATGGTTATTTTATCTGTTTTGTGAAACAAAACTGTCATTTTGTGGAAAGAATGAATCCTGTACTATAAAATCTTGCTTTCTGTCACAAATATCTATTTTGTCATTCAAATCTAGCTTGACAAGCACTAGTTAGTTACACAATTATATATTATGTCCAACTTTGTTTTTACATAATTCATTCTGTAAGTAACTCTGCACATAAGTGTGTCCATTACATGGAGGTTATACATTTGTGAGACAGATTGCTTGTTAAACTGTACAGAATGGAGTTTGTGATATAATGACATCCTTTTGTGCACTAACCAGATTTTGTTTTCATTCTTTAATAGAAATAAGTCTTTTGTATATTTTTATTCTCTGTGTATGGTCACAAATACTTATATAACATGAGAGACATTCATTCTGTGTATTAGGGATAGTTTTGTATACAGAATGTATTTGGGACAAACGGCACCCCATACTCCTCTCTGTGCTAATATTTTAATAATAATTCATGCTTAGATCTTGAAACGTAATTGTTTTGTTATTGGCCCTGTTAAAGTGGTAAGCAGCATTTCTAAGGAATACTTTTATTAGTGCTGCAGAAGAACATTGATAGATAATGAACAGACCATTAATGCAGACCAATTTTTTTTAGATATTACACATTGCTTACCTGGAGTACCTGGCGAGTTTTTTTTTTCAGCTCTCTAAAACTTTTACTTTCAGTTTCTTTTTGGTCACAGTGACCTTTTTTCTGTGGAGGAAAACAATATGTAAGGAAATGTTGTCCTTATGTATACTTCTTAACAGCATCGCAAAAATACGTATATTATATAGTATCTACATATTCAGAAACATACAGGTCAGTTATTGTTTTGTGAATTGTGACCAAAAATGCATGAATTTTACACATAGAGATTTTAATGCAGTGTCCACAAATACATATTCATGACTATACACACATATAATACATATTCAGCAGCTGAGTTCTTCTATGTGTTCTTTTTGTGGCATTGTGCTTATTTTCTAGTACAAACTGTGTGAAAGAAAAGAGCCATGAAGTGGGTACACTCAAACTGCAGAGGATAGCACAGACAGCATGCAGGCCAAACAACGCTATCCCTGTGCTGTTTAGAGTCCAGATTATATGGTTGCTTTGGATAATATATTATTCCACTTATACTGTGCAAATTCTCCCTGAGAAGCACACCTATCAGACCTTGATTATTAGCAGCTTCCCTGAATTCACCTGCTTATTTGCTGTACCTTTATTTTGCCTAACTATCCCTTTCCCCCTCAAAAGATAGTACAAGTATGGGGTCTCTCATCCAAAGACCAGATATACAGAAAGCTCTGAATTTCAGGAACTCCCACAGAGTCCTTGTTAAACAAGTAATTCTATTTTTTAATAGTTTTAAATAACATTTTAATAATTTTAAATTATTTCCTTTTTGGTGTAATAATAAACAGCCTAAATGACCATCACGAAATGCATCAGGCTTTTTATGGACATGCAATACTTAATACAGTCATACATTTTTATTTTATTGTACCGCTATGTTGGAATATTTTGAGTGCCAACTCATTTTTTGCTGATATGGTTTCATAATAAAACAGTAATGTGTACATAATCCTAACTACATTTAGATACCATAAATCCATTTTGGCAGTAAACATTTTTGCAGACTTTTGGTATTGTAATTCAAACTACAAAGAAAACTTTATCCAGGAAACCCAGGTTCCAAGAATACTGGATTATAGATCCTGTACATGCTAGACTGAACAGTAACTCACGATGTCCTATACAACATTCCCATCATCATAAACATGACTTTAAATCATTTAAAGGGATACTGTCATGGGAAGAAAAAAATTTCAAAACGCATCAGCCTAACAACAGAACAATGGGAAGGTAACCAGATAGAAGCTCCCTAACACAAGATAACAGCTGCCTGATGGATCTAAGAACAACACTCAATAGTAAAATCCAGGTCCCACTGAGACACATTCAGTTACATAGAGTAGGAGAAACAACAACCTGCCAGAAAGCAGTTCCATCCTAAAGTGCTGGCTCTTTCTGAAAACACATGACCAGGCAAAATGAACTGAGATAGCTACCTACACGCCAATATTACTACTTAAAAAAAATACGCTTGCTAGTTCAGGAATTAAATTTTATATTGTAGAGTGAATTATTTGCAGTGTAAACAGTGTAATTTAGAAATAAAAAATACAGCATAAAAATCATGACAGAATCCCTTTATGTATAAACCAATACAATTTTATATTCTACACTAAAATGAGGTTGTGTTTTCAGTAAAAACACAGCCTCATTTACATAGTTAAATTAAATTGGGTTGAAAAAGACAAAGTCCATCAAGTTCAACCCCTCCAAATGAAAACCCAGCATCCATACACACACCCCTCCCTACTTTTACATAAATTCTATATACCCATACCTATACTAACTATAGAGCTTAGTATCACAATAGCCTTTGATATTATGTCTGTCCAAGAAATCATCCAAGCCATTCTTAAAGGCATTAACTGAATCAGCATCACAACATCACCCGGCAGTGCATTCCACAACCTCACTGTCCTGACTGTGAAGAATCCCCTACGTTGCTTCAAATGAAAGTTCTTTTCTTCTAGTCTAAAGGGGTGGCCTTTGGTACGGTGATCCATTTTATGGGTAAAAAGGTCCCCTGCTATTTGTCTATAATGTCCTCTAATGTACTTGTAAAGTGTAATCATGTCCCCTCGCAAGCGCCTTTTTTCCAGAGAAAACAACCCCAACCTTGACAGTCTACCCTCATAATTCAAGTCTTCCATCCCTCTAACCAATTTAGTTGCACATCTCTGCACTCTCTCCAGCTCATTTATATCCCTCTTAAGGACTGGAGTCCAAAACTGCACTGCATACTCCAGATGAGGCCTCACCAGGGACCTATAAAGAGGCATAATTATGTTTTCATTCCTTGAGTTAATGCCCTTTTTTAATGCAAGACAGAACTTTATTTGCTTTAGTAGCCACAGAATGACTTTGCCCAGAATTAGACAACGTGCTATCTACAAAAACTCCTAGATCCTTCTCATTTAAGGAAACTCCCAACACACTGCCATTTAGTGTATAACTTGCATTTATATTATTTTTACCAAAGTGCATAACCTTGCATTTATCAACATTGAACCTCATTTTCCAGTTTGCTGCCCACTTTTCCAACTTAGACAAATCACTCTGCAAAGTGGCAGCATCCTGCATGGAACCTATAGTTCTGCACAATTTAGTCTCATCTGCAAAAATAGAAACAGTACTTTCAATGGCCACCTCCAGGTCATTAATAAACAAGTTGAAAAGCAAGGGACCTAGTACAGAGCCCTGTGGTACTCCACTAACAACACTGGTCCAATTAGAAAATGTTCCATTTACTACCACTCTTTGTAGTCTATCTTTTAGCCAGTTCTCTATCCAGGTACAAATACTATGTTCCAGGCCAACATTCCTTAATTTAACCAGTACACTTTTGTGTGGCACTGTATCAAATGCTTTAGCAAAGTCCAAGTAAATCACATCCACTGCCATCCCAGAATCGAGTTCCCTACTTACATATATTTATGTATGCAACTTACATGGTGCTTGGTTGAGTCAGTTATAATGAACAGCTCTACCATGAATGCAATGCCAGCATCAAGTGAAAGTAACAGTTAGAAAGCTGTCAAACCAGTGAGCTGCCTGTATATTATATACTACATCCGAGAATCTCTGCTCTCTCTCTCTCTTTCTCTTAAAGAATCACAGAGCATTCTAAGTTAATTGTACTCACACAGTGCAGAAGCAAGTCCTGGATAACCATCAAGTTGTCGATAATTTTGAATTTCTTAGCCTTTTCCTTAACAAGAGTGTTTTCAAGAAAAGTATTGATGTAGAATGAAAGTAAGTTGTTCCTCAGATTACAATTTTTCTGAGCCTGCGTTAGGAGAATAAAAAAAAAGCAATTCAGGTTGATCTTTTCGACAAGCTTAGCCACAATGTTTGTTACAAATTGTAGTGATTAAGCATTTTTCTTACCATAAAATCCTCTTTCAATTGTTTTGTCAAAAGTTGGATGTCTGTGATATAATCTTTCTGCAATACAAGGCAAATACATAAACAAAACTTCAACATGTGCCTCCAATAAGAAAAATTCTCTTTACAGTAACAGTTCATATTGGGCAAACAATATACTTACAGGAAAGAGTCCTTTGAAAGAGACTGTTTTGTTGTAGAGGTCTTCAGTGTTTTTTTCCAGTTGTGCTCTTTGGCAATGTTTGGGGTGAAATATCTTAGTTTCACATGTAAAAACATATAAACTGGTTAAATAAACCATTGACAAGAGGCTGTTACAGAATTTCATCCTTCTCAACTGTATCTGCCCGTCCCTGAATCAGAACCAAGAATGCAAAGGCAGTAGTGCTCTCTTCAGAAATCCTTAAGATGAGATTGCAGCTTGTTTAACCTTGTTTGATGGAATGTCAAGTTTGTTGCTGATTTATATAGATCGTCTTCTGAGTTTAAACAAAATTCCCCCATTATCATTGGTGACGTTTTGTAAAGACCTATACAGGTTTACTGGCAGAAAAGAAGCTAATCTTCTTAGAACTACGAACCCAACTTACCACAGCAAATATTCATATGTGGCTAGCAGGCTACAGGAGTTCTCTTGTGGCTGTGGTTCATTTAGCGTGGTAAGCAAACCCTCAACTACATTTTCAAGTGTTTTCCTTAAAATATGAGTTTTTTCTCCTTTTAAACTTGCTGAAAAAACTCATTTGTGCTTTTTAAAGCATGACAATTTACATTGCTATCAAAGGTTATTGAGAAAACATTTTCGAGCATGTATGGGATATGGGATGATAGTGGAAGACTACTCTGTGCCCGTTTAAAACATATTGGGGGATAATAACTAACATTATGAATGATTTTTTTTCCCACAAATTACTATTTTAATAGTTTTTACATTTTAAAATTATACATACAGAACTTTTGTTATTAAAAGGAAAGGAAATAGACTTTCACAGGAGAGTAGCTAATAGAACCAGAAGGCTCACAGGTTAAGCTGTATTTATACAAGGGGACTGTTGGGAAGTACTGCGCTATTATTAAAGGTAACAGTGTTATGTGTTAATAAAGTTGTGGAGGGTTGGCAAAAGGGGAAAAGGAAGTGAGGTAAGCAGGACAGTATGGTTAGAAACAGGAAAAGAAGCAGATACATGAGGAATAGTTAAGGGAACAATTGCAATTGTTGGAAGTTGTGATCCTGTAAATAAAAAAGGCCATTGAGCCTTTTATACATTTTCTTGACTTTTACATACATGTACAGACTGAGATGTAATCTCAGGCTCCCAGGGAGTACCTCATTGATTAGTTATTGAAGATGGGGTTGAAGACTTCCAGTTTGTATGACCTTCTTGGCTCAGTAGAGGTGTTGAAGCAGAAAATAGCACAATATTTTGGGCCAAGCTTCTCCATGATGCTCAGCAATTTTTGGAGAAAGGATATTTGGAAAACCTATAGCCTCTGACCGTGACCTTAAGATAATCCACCATAAGTGTTGAATAAGCAGGCAGTCCCAAAACACATGGAGGAAGGAACCCACCTCCCAACAGCACTTTGCAGTGATTAGAAGTTTGTGGGAACAAACTACATAATCTGTATGGAGTAAGATATACCTTATTAAGGAACTTTATATAGTGAATAAAGAACCCCCTATTGTAAAATATAAGGATATTATAAGTCACCGAGGAGTTTCATGACCATATAAAAGCACGAGGCTGAAGGCCTCATGGAACTCCGAGGTAACTTCTAATATCCTCATATTTAGCAACTGGGGGTACTTTATTTATTATAATACACCAGTTTCAGTGAGTCATGTGACAGAAATGACATCAGAACTCATTGTTTATAACTGATGACATCAGAACACATCATTTATAAGGATATAATTTACAGGATATTCATGGCTTTTGTGTAGTATATAGTGAAAAAAGTACCCCTCTTGTAAATTATAAGGATATTATAAGTTACTGAGGAGTTTCATGACCATATAAAAACATGAGGCCGAAGGCCGAGTGTTTTTATACATGTCATGGAACTTCGAGGTAAATTCTAATATCCTCATATTTTGCAACTGGGGGTACTTTATTTATTATAATACACACGTTTCAGTGAGTCATGTGACAGAAATGACATCAGAACTCACCTTTTATAACGGATGACATCAGAACTCACCGTTTATAAGGATATAATTTATAAGATATTCATGGCTTTTGTGTATTATATATATATATATAATACACAAAAGCCATGAATATCTTGTAAATTATATCCTTATAAACGGTGAGTACTGATGTCATTTGTGTCACATGACTCACTAAAACTTGTGTATTACTGTATAATAAATAAAGTACCCCCTGTTGCAAAATATGAGGATATTAGAAGTTACCTCGGAGTTCCATGACCTGTATAAAAACACTCAGCCTTCAGCCTCATGTTTTTATATGGTCATGAAACTCCTTGGTAACTTATAATATCCTTATAATTTACAAGAGGGGGTACTTTATTCACTATATATAGGTATCCCTTAGTTGCTATTTTTGGAACTTGTTTAAGTGCATCTGCCTACATGTCATTGTGAAGTGCCAGTTTATTTCTGTACTGCTTTGCCTTAACTGTACATAGTGGGTCAGGGAAAGTCTTTCAAATAGCGATGAGTGAATCTGTCCCAAATATTAGCAATATGCATTGAAGTCAGTGGGTGTTTTTTCACACAAATGCATTGGATACAGTAGGGGTTTTTGTTGAGCCAAAATGCATTGGAGTAAATGGGTGTTTTTCACTGAATTTTTTACCCTGCAAATGCTTTTTTTAGGTCAATGAGCTTTTTTTCTTTGCTCGTTTTTTAACAGTGGATTTTTTTGCTCATCACTACTGAGTATTGTACATGCCCGTGATAATGGTTTGCTAAGGACTTTCCTGTGCAGGTATACCTCGAGAGTATTTTCCACTAATACTAGTACAGTAACTCCTAGGTACTAGAAAAACAACACCAGGTTGGGTGTCTAGAGGTAGTGCTGGATCTATTGACAAAATGACAGAATTTACAGTATTTTGTTCACAAAAAGCCCAGAATAGCCCCCAAAGCCTCCTAGAGCAACTCCTAGGAAAAAATATTTGCATTTAGAATTGTATTTATTGTAATGATATTATCGTTATATCTAAAACTATATTTAAAGCATTCTGCCAGACAAAAAATATAGTGTCTAGAGTCAGTGCAGATAACTCAGATTTCACAATAATTTTCTGCTTAATCCTAAAGAGGGGGGCGGGGTAATAAAGATACTTTGACATTTGATATATTTGGGCCCTTTTATCTATGATCCATCAAAATAAATACATTTAAACTATCAGGGTGTAGGGAAATCTAAACCATTAAAAGAATTAGTCTTACAGTACTTTAACTTACACTATGCACAGGTCTTAAGATGTATAAAAGCCCATTTACAGTAGTAACCTATGTCTCTGTCATTGTCCTGGAGCACCCCAGCTGACCAACCCCCTTGTGCCTGTGGGACTGTCTACCTGTGAACAAAGAAAGGCTACTTGCAAACTCCCACTATAGAGTTTCTAAAATAATTTTTATTATGTAGGGGTTGTTCACCTTTGAGTGAACTTTTAGTATGATATAGAGAGTGATATTGTGAGACAATTTGCAATTGGTTTTTGTTTTCTATAATTTGTGGTTTTTGAGAAATTTAGCTTTTTACAATATTTAGCAGCTCTCCAGTTTGCAATTTGTAGCTTTACAGAGCATTTGTTTTTTAGATGGGGACAGCGACCCCCATTTCAAAGTTGGAAAGAATCAGAAGAAGAAGGCAAATAATTTTAAAAAAACTATAAAAAATAAATAATGAAGACCAATTGAAAAGTTGCTTAGAATTCCCATTTTATAGCATAATAAATGTTAACTTAAAGGTAAACCACCCCTTTAAGATAATAATGTTAGCAAATGTATATACGGACTGGCGATAGATGGAAATTGTATCCAGAACTTACAAATGCATACATAACTGAGTCTCATACAATACCAGATCTATGCATAAAATGACACACCAATCAGTATGATTAGTGAAATTAACCTTCGCAAAGTATGACCACCCATTTGTTTATCCTAACAGACCAATTAGACATAAGCTCAATCTCCTCCCTGCAACTTCCTGCCACTACCAATAAGGGCTAGTCCAACCGAGGAGATTCGGGGAGATTTCGTCGCCTGGCGACTAATCGCCTCGTCTTTTGCACGACTATCTCCCCGAACTGCCTCTGCATTTTTCCCCATTGGCTACAATGCAAAGTCGCATGCGCTAATGCACACGCGACTGGGCGGCTATTGCATTTTCAATAGTCGCCCAAAGTTTGAGGCAACTTCGGGCAACTATAGAAAATGCATCGCCGCGTGTGCATTAGCGCAGGCGACTTTGCATTGTAGCCTATGGGGTAAAACGCAGAGGCAGTTCGGTGAGATAGTCGCTCAAAAGACGAGGCGATTAGTCGCCAGGCGACAAAATCTCCCCGAATCTCCTCGTGCGGTCTTACCCTAAGAAAGTATGTCATGCCTACAGGTAAAGATTCATGTTTAAATTCCATTTTATTTTACAAATCCAGGAAGGAGGTGATAAATAAACTGTCAATCAGGGAGACATATCCTATTAACATATCCTTCCTATTTACACATTGCAATGGCTAGTGTTGAGCATTTATGCTCTGTTTTCCAGTTGTGATAGAAGGGATAGGTATGGCAGCAATAATACAGGCTGTGTGGTTATTTATGAAGTCTGTGACATTATCATGCAAATTAGGAATATATGTCCCTTATTCGGCTCAACCAACTAAATAAAACTGAATTATTTGCCAAAAAAATGTAGATGAAAATTATTCCAGGGGCTAATAAGAATTTTCTTAAAGGAGAAGGAAAGCAATAGATTAGCTGCAATAGTGCAAGCTAGAATGCTATATTTATTCTGTAGAATGCTTTACCATACCTGAATAAAAAGCTCTAGAATCTCTCTGTGTTTAGGATAGCAGCTGCAGTATTAGCTTGGTGCGACATCACTTCCTGCCTGAGTCTCTCCCTGCTCACTTATAGCTCTGGGCTCACATTACAGCGGGGGGGGGGGGGGAAGAGGAGCAAACTGAGCATGCTCACACCTGTGCCCTGAAGGTTTAAGCTGAAGGCAGAAAGTCTGATACAGAAGCCCATGTGTACACAATAGAAGGAAAGAAATGGTTATTATCTATTTGCTGATGATATTAACTATAATTTCAGTGAAATTAAGTAATATTGTTGGAAACACTATTATTCAAACTTGTTTACGGTTATCACTTTGGTGTAGGTTGTTGTAAGAAATCTGCAACTGGAGGTTAGATTGGTGTTGATCATTTGTGTTAGAAGTTTTTCTGAACTAATTTACTCCATTTAAAACTAAAATTTAACAAAGAAATATTGTACATTTTTGGTGAGTTCTGTACCAGCCTAAGGCAACTACAGCCCTTTAGCATTGAGGGCATGTGCATCTAAAGATACTCCTAATAGCTCCCTCTTTTCTTTTCTGCTGATGCACATGCAGTGAATTGGCTTATGTTTTTCTGTTGAAGTCTATATTAATTAAATCTAATGCCATCAAAAATATACCAAGGGAAAAGCTGCTCACAATCCCTGACCTGCTGCTTGTCTTTCAGAATATATGCAGAGTAGAACCACGATTCAAATCACCATAAAATAATCCTTATCCGAAGGGTGATGGAACAAGGGGAGCTGTGCCACCCATGGGAAATCACCTCTCCCAAAGTCAACAAAGCGCCTGAAATTTATTCAGGGCTAGAATAGGAAGACATGCCCTAAGATAAGGAGAAATGCTCAGTGGTAGAGGAAGCCAGTGAATGAGAACTAGTAAAATGTGAGACTAGATCTTATTATAATACATCTAGGCATGTGAGCTAGGTGTAGCATATCTAGTAATAGCAGTGAGTAGGACAGCAAGGTAAACAATTTCTGTTTAAGTGAATAAAGAATACAGTTCAATTTGCTGTTTTTAAAGGGATCCTGTCATCGGAAAACATGTTTTTTTCCTAAACGCATCAGTTAATAGTGCAACTCCAGCAGAATTCTGCACTAAAATCCATTTCTCAAAATAGCAAACAGATTTTTTTATATTCAATTTTGAAATCTGACATGGGGCTAGACATTTTGTCAATTTCCCAGCTGCCCCCAGTCATGTGACTTGTGCCTGCACTTTAGGAGAGAAATGCTTTCTGGCAGGCTGCTGTTTTCCTTCTCAATGTAACTGAATGTGTCTCAGTGAGACATGGGTTTTTACTTTTGAGTGTGGTTCTTAGATCTACCAGGCAGCTGTTATCTTGTGTTAGGGAGCTGTTATCTGGTTACCTTCCCATTGTTCTTTTGTTTGGCAGCTGGGGGGGGAAAGGGAGGGGGGGTGATATCACTCCAACTTGAAACTTGTAGTACGGCAGTAAAGCGTGATTGAAGTTTACCAGAGCACAAGTCACATGACTTGGGGCAGCTGGGACATTGACAATATGTCTAGCCCCATGTCAGATTTCAAAATTGAATATAAAAAAATCTTTTTGCTCGTTTAAGAATTCTGCTGGAGCAGCACTATTTACTGGTTCATTTTGAAAAAATGTTTTTCCCATGACAGTATCCCTTATTTTATACACGTTTAGACCGTAATATATCTGTCATTATAAATATGTGTGTATATATATATATTTTTTTCTTTTTTATTTATTTATTTTTTTTTAAATTCTTTTATTTTCAAACAAGATTACATCTTAATCCAAATGGCAAAAAGCTCACAATAATCTCCACAATTAAAATCTTGTGAGTTTACACACAGTAATTACACCTTATCTATATATCTGTTTTAGCTGTACTAGCTGTTCCACGGGTCTGTTAATGGACATTTAAACCAAAGTCTGCCACCCAGCCCCTCTACTATTTTCCATTATATAGTACTGATATTTTTCATTTTTCATAAAACACATACTAGGGTCAATTTAT
This sequence comes from Xenopus petersii, assembly GCA_038501925.1. Lineage (NCBI taxonomy): Eukaryota > Metazoa > Chordata > Amphibia > Anura > Pipidae > Xenopus > Xenopus petersii. Next base: position 44,364,757 of record CM076677.1, read on the forward strand.
TTGGGGGGGGGGTAACTAATCTACCAATTGGATAAACAATTATTAAAAGGAGCTTGGCTTACAGTATGCAGAATAAGCAACAATTAATACTCAAGCTACATTCTTAAGCTACAATATGCTTCTCTCTGGTTATATGATTCTCTAGTCTAGAATATAGCATATATGTGAATCACATATGGCATAATGGCCAGGCTAGGGAACTAAATCTGAACTTTTTGTGTCACTTGCATTAATATTCTTTCTACGTATTGCTAGTGACAATTTGAATGTATTCTAAGCATTAACGGTGATGTCCAATTTCAAAACAGAGGCCTCCATCGTAGGTAATTAACTCCTTACGTTTAGTTGAACTTTGTTTCAGAAAGAGGGAAAAAAAGGCCTTTAAAGCTTCCTTTTTTAAAAAAAAAACGTAACCCGAGTGCTAAGAGTGATTCGGTTATAACAGTATTGGAGATATATTCATCTACAACTTTTTAAATTATTGTTCTGCTCTGACCAGTAAAAACAGCTACCTCATTCCCAGTCTTATACTCACATCACGGCGAATGGAACGAACTCGCCCAGATTCCCAATACGACGGGGCACCAGGCAAGGCTGTCCTCTCTCGCCGCTACTTTTTAACTTAGCCCTAGATCCTCTGCTGAGGCACTTACTTAATAGTGATATTTTTCAGGGTATTCCGATTGGTACGCAAAGGCTTAAACTGATAGCTTATGCGGATGATATCCTTCTTTTTTTACATCAGCCACACATTGAACTACCAGTAATTCTGCAAAAAATTGATGCATTTGGCACCATAGCCGGTTTTAAAATTAATCTAGGGAAATCCGAAGCCTTACGCCTCCAACACACTACCCCTTCTGATTGGGCGAATCCATTTCCGTTTCAGAAAGCCAAACATCACATCAAATTTCTGGGTATCTGTTTGACGCAGCACCATAAGGACATGTACAGATCTAATATTAGAAGTACCATTGACCAGATTGAGCAAGACACTCAAAAATGGATGAACACGACTTTAACGTTTTCGGGTAGGATACATTTAGTAAAAATGACTATGTTCCCTAAATTACTTTATAAATTGCAGATGTTGCCTTACCGCATTTCCTTGACTGATAACAGGAGACTTCAACACATTTTACGGACCTTTATATGGAATAAGAAACGTCCACGTATAAAATTCGCCACACTCCAATACCAAAAACATGAAGGTGGTCTCAATCTCCCGAACATACTGGAATACAACGATGCGGCTCTTCTTAGATATGTGGGTGACTGGCTTCACCACCGGAACATATACACCACAATCTCCCTAGATGCTGCCCTGTCGGAGGGGGTGTCACTTAACTCACTATTACATACACCCATGCAGGAAATCCCTAAAAACCCCCTATTTATCCACACCTACAGAACTTGGCACTCTATTCGAAAGCGAGCAAACCTTTCCCCTTTTACTTCAATAAACCTCACCTGGCTTGGTAACAGGGACTTTCCCCCAGGTTTGAACAGTCTGATTTTTAACGCTTGGCAAATAAATGGGCTGCAGAATATTAAAGACGTGATCACCCCCGATATTTCGTTACAACCCATCGCTACCTTGCTTGAGAAATACCCTTTTTTACAGCTCCATCAATTTTCACTGCTACAGCTTTTACATTTTGTCACACAACGTTTGGCCGGCCTGTCGGACAGGGATAAAAACAGCCCACTTGATTCACTGTGGCCCAAATGCGATACTATCAAATCTACTGCACATATTTACAAACAGATTAGGACAACTCTTGACGCTGATACTGCCACCGCGGCTTTTACAAAATGGACCTCAATCATTCCACGTGCTGATAATGGGGACATTCTTCGGTGTCACGCTATAATGATGAGTATTTTGCCTGCTAGTATATACCAGGAAATGTCCCTGCAACTGTTACACCATACTTATCTGACACCTTTGAAGCGATTCCACATTGGTACGACGTACTCGGATAACTGCCTCAAATGTGAAGCGCCCACAGCTGATATGATACATTGCTTGTGGTCCTGCCCACTTATACAGCAGTTCTGGAGGGAAGTCGCCAGTTATTGGGAAACCCTGACTGGTAAAACGCTAACTATTTCTGCCACTTGGGCCATATTTAGTAAACTGCATTCTACCCTTCACATTTCCAAGCCGGAACGAGCCCTAGCTGAAAGATTGGTGGCGGCGGCCAGAAAATCAATCTGTCAGGAGTCGAGGCGAGTCCGAAGGTAAGAGCCTCCCCCACGCTTCCCACTGAGTTACGCCCTGAGGGTTGAGACAGGGCGTTCCCAGATAAGGAATAGCAGGAGTGCTAGATGAGCCCACAGGAATAACAGTTCGTAATAAGGGCTAGCACTTATCTGCAGGAGACGAAGCGAAGTCAGGAACAGGCCAGGTCATACACAGGAAGGATCGATAAGCAGGTACCAGTTGAGGGAAATCCAGAAGAGTAGTCAGCAAAGCCAAGGTCGAAGTCAGACGAGCAAATACAGGATCCAGGGATAATCAGAAGAGTAGTCAGAAACAAGCCGTAGTCAAAATCAGGATACTTCAATAATCAAACGCTTAGTGTCAGTAAGACGATCACCTCGCACTGGGCCTAGGTCGGAGTGACCTTTTAACCCCGTCAGAACGCGCGCCTGCGTCAGAACGCGCGCGCGCACGTGAATGCGCGCCCGCGTCGGAACGCGCGCGCGCACGTAAATGCGCGCCCGCGTCCAAACACACGCGCGCATCAGGACACGCGCTCGAAACCGCAACAAACGCCGGAGTGGAAGCGCAGGCCTTGGGAGATGTCGGCTCAGCTTGAGCCAGATCCAGGGCCGCCATTAGAAATCACGGGGCCCCGTACAACAAAATTTTTGGGGCCCCCTGGGCCCCGCCCACACTGACGACCAAGCTCCACCCCATTTCCCGCCCACTCCACATCGCAGTTAAAAGACCACACAGACATCAGCGCTAAAAAAGTAACCCCCCCCACACAAGTTGTAAAAAGCTATTGATGGTCAGGGCCCCCTTATATACATTGGGGCCCCAAAAAAAAAAAATTAAAATTTTTTTTTTTTTTTTTTTTTTAAAAATTGGTGGCAGGGGCCCCCTTATAAGTTAAAAACAAATTGGGGCCCCAAAAAAAATTTGAAAAAAAAAAAACCATTGGCGGCAGGGGCCCCCTTATAAGTTAAAAACAAATTGGGGCCCCAAAAAAAAATTTGAAAAAAAAAAAAATTGTTTTGAAAAAAAAAAAAAAACATTGGCGGCAGGGGCCCCCTTACAAGTTAAAAACAAATTGGGGCCCCAAAAAAAAATTTAAAAAAAAAAAAAAATTTTTTGAAAAAAAAAAAAAAACATTGGCGTCAGGGGCCCCCTTATAAGTTAAAAACAAATTGGGGCCCCAAAAAAAATTTAAAAAAAAAAAAAAATTTTTTGAAAAAAAAAAAAACATTGGCGGCAGGGGCCCCCTTATAAGTTAAAAACAAATTGGGGCCCCAAAAAAAAATTTGAAAAAAAAAAATTTTTTTGAAAAAAAAAATAAAAACATTGGCGGCAGGGGCCCCCTTATAAGTTAAAAACAAATTGGGGCCCCAAAAAAAAATTTGAAAAAAAAAAAAAATTTTTTTTGAAAAAAAAAAAAAAAAACATTGGCGGCAGGGGCCCCCTTACAAGTTAAAAACAAATTGGGGCCCCAAAAAAAAATTAAAAATAAAAAAAAAATTTTTTGAAAAAAAAAAAAACCATTGGCGTCAGGGGCCCCTTACGAGTTAAAAAAAAAATTGGGGCCCCAAAAAAACATGTTTTAAAAAAAAAGATTGGTTGCAGGGGCCTATAGAATATTAAAATAATACATTGGTGGCCAGGAGATTAAAAAAAAAAAAAATACACAAACTGGTGTTCAGTAGAATTGAACTCACGGCTTCAGTACTTCAACTTCACCTCCTTTCGTGACTTCGGGTCTTTTCACTGCTTCAGGACTTCGGCTTCGGCTGTTTTCGTGACTTCGGGTCTTTGCGCTGATTCAGGACTTCGGCTGTTTTCGGCGCTTCGTGACTTCGGCTTTTTCCGTGACTTCGGGTCTTTTCGGCGCATCGGCTTCGGCTTTTCGGCACTTCCGCATTCGGCAGCACAGAGGGAAGACGTACGGCTCGGGCGCTCGTAAGGGGGGCCCGGATCTTCAAAAAATGCAGCGCTGCCGGGCCCCCCTTCATGCCCGGGCCCGGTACGCTTGTCCCCCCTGTCCCCCCCTGATGGCGGCCCTGGCCAGATCTACTGGATCCCGACATTGCCCCCCCTCAAAATGCAACCTCCGGGTGCATGTGGGCACCGGTCTGTTAGGATGAGATCTATGAAACAACTCAATAAGTTGAGAAGCATGTAAATTACTCACGGGTTCCCATGAATTCTCTTCTGGAGGAAAACCTTTCCATTGGATTAAATATTGAAGACGACCTCGCCGGTACCTAGAATCCAAGACAGCCTCCACTTCGAATTCTTCAACACCTTCAATAGTTACTGGAGCTGGAGGACTGTGGTCTCTTCCCGAAAAGGTGTTCTTCACCACAGGTTTCAATAAGGCTACATGAAAAACAGGGTGAATTCTGTAAGTAGCAGGCAATTTAAGTTTGAAAGTTACCTCATTCACACGTCGAATGATGGGAAAGGGACCCAGAAATCGTTGACCCAGCTTCTTAGACGGACACGGAAGTTTGATGTGCCGGGTAGACAACCACACCAGGTCTCCAACTCGAAATTCAGAACCCTTCCTTCTCTTACGATCAGCAAAATCCTTGAAGTTGCTCTGTGCTTGGGCCATAGTTTGCTGAATTCTTAAGGTATTGTCCAGAAGAAAAGAAAGTCTTTCTTGAACCGCGGGCACCTCTATACCTTTAGGAAGATTAGGAAGCACGTGCGGATGGAAACCATAGTTAGCGAAAAAAGGAGTTTGCTTGATGGAGGAATGAAGGGCATTATTGTAGGAGAACTCAGCCAATGGTAACAGCTCACTCCAATTGTCCTGAAGAAAAGAAGAAAAACAACGTAGATATTGTTCCAACGTTTGGTTAGTCCTCTCTGTCTGCCCATTGGATTGCGGATGAAAAGCCGTAGAAAGAGCTATCTTGATCTTTAAAGCTTTGCATAATGCCCTCCAGAATTTAGACGTGAACTGTACTCCCCGATCCGACACGATCTCGTCTGGCACTCCATGGAGTCTGACGACTTCCTTAATAAACACCTCAGCCGTAGCAGGTGCAGAAGGTACTCCGGTGAGGGGAACAAAATGTGCCATCTTGGAGAGTCGATCCACAATTACAAAAATTGTATTGTATCCTTGCGAGGGAGGAAGCTCTACAATAAAATCCATGGAAATGGAACCCCACAATCGAGTAGGCACTGGTAAAGGACGTAACAGCCCCAGGGGTTTAACATGTGAATCTTTGAACCGAGCACAAGTCTCACAAGAAGATACATAGTCCTTGCAGTCCTTAGCCATGTGAGGCCAAAAGAAAAACCTTTGAGCAAGATCTAAAGTTTTAACATATCCCATATGACCCGCCAATGGGTGATCATGAAGAAATTTTAGGGTCTCTAAGCGGAGTGTTTCCGGGATGAAGACTTTGTCTTTCAAAAAAAATAACCCATCACAAACTTGCAACTCCCCGTGTGGAGATAAAGAAGAGGATGCCTCCTTGATCTTTGAAAAAAGTTCACTCTGAAGAAGAAAGAAATTCTGGGGACGAAGAATCGTATCCGGGGGAAAAGGTTCCTCTTCCTGGCTGTGTAACCGTGAAAGAACATCAGCTTTCTTGTTCTTAGAGCCAGGCCTGTAAGTTATATGGAAATTAAAACGAGAAAAAAACAATGCCCACCTGGCTTGTCTTGGTTTGAGACGTTTGGCGGTTCGTAAATACTCCAGATTCTTATGGTCTGAAAAAATAATGATCGGGTGTGAAGCTCCTTCCAGCAAATGACGCCATTCTTCAAACGCTGCTTTAATGGCCAAGAGTTCTCGGTCAGAAACATCATAATTCTTCTCAGAGGTAGAGAGTTTCTTAGAAAAGAAAGCCACAGGATGAAGAGCGTTGTTATCGCCGGTCCTTTGGGATAAAATAGCACCAATAGCAGTTTCAGATGCATCAACCTCTAGAATGTAAGGCCGAACAGGGTTAGGATGCTTTAAGACAGCAGCAGACGTAAACAGGTGTTTTAACTGATCAAATGCTTCTTGAGCTTGTGAAGTCCACTGAAAGTGCTTAGTGGAACTGGTTAAATCAGTGATAGGTGCAATAATCTTAGAAAAGTCCTTGATAAACTTTCTATAAAAATTCGCAAATCCGACGAAACTTTGTACTGCTTTCCGAGAAGAAGGAACAGGCCAATCAAGAATAGCGGACACCTTCTTCTTGTCCATGCAAACTCCGTCAGAAGAGATCACAAACCCCAGGAACTCCACTGAAGACTTGCAAAATTCGCACTTCTCTAGTTTGGCATATAAACGATGAGTTCGCAGACGGTTAAAAACCTTCCTTAGTTGCATCTCATGGTCCTGTTCGGAAGAAGAAAAAATTAAAATATCGTCTAGATAGACAATCAAAAACTGATCCAGAAAATCTCGGAAAATATCATTAACAAAATGCTGAAAAGTCGCAGGAGCGTTGCATAAACCAAATGGCATAACGAGGTACTCATAATGTCCAAAACGGGTCCGAAAAGCCGTCTTCCACTCATCTCCTTGCCGAATCCTTACCAAATTATACGCCCCTCGTAAGTCTAATTTAGAAAAGATCTTGGCCCCACGAAGGTTTTGGAATAATTCAGGAATGAGGGGTAACGGGTAGCGATTTTTTACAGTTATCTGGTTCAAGTGTCTGTAATCAATGCACGGCCGTAAGGAATGGTCCTTTTTCTCTACAAAGAAAATACCCGCCCCTGCAGGTGAGGTGGAAGGACAAATAAACCCTTTCTCCACATTCTCGTTGATATAATCTTTCAAGACCGATAGTTCGGGCTCAGACAGAGGGTAGATACATCCGAAAGGAATTGGGGCCCCAGGAAGCAAATCTATAGGACAATCATAAATTCGATGAGGAGGTAGTGTGTCAGCTCCCTTTTGATCAAAAACATCTATGTAGTCCTGAAGAAATGAAGGAATGGCCTGTAAACGAGGATCTTGAGATGAACACAACGCAAATGCTTTAGAAGTGGTTTTGGGCATGAAGAAATGAGAAATACAGGCTGCAGACGAAAATTGTAGTAACCCAGTGCTCCAATTTATTGAAGGATTGTGCAATTTCAACCATGGAAACCCAAAAATTAACGGAAAGAGAGGAGAAGACACCACATCAAAAGATAAAGTTTCAACATGATTAGAGTCAGTGATAACAATCAGTGGTGTGGTCTCTAACAACACTGGTCCGGAGGAGAGTTGGGAGCCATCAGCTGTCCTCACCAGAAATGGTTGAGTCTTGGGTCGGGTCGGAATATTATGAGCTTTAATAAATTCTTTATCGACAAAACAACCACAGGCTCCTGAGTCTATGACGACTTTACTCTCTAGGAACCCTTGGGGCCACTGTAGAGAAATAGGGACAATGAGCATAGGCAATTCTCGAGAGGAGGAGGATGAGGATGGAAAATAAGTCGGATGAATATGCTTACCCCCTGGTCGGGTAGGACAGTTCCTCAAGAAATGGCCCGACAGACCGCAGTAGAGGCATAAATTGTTCTCCCTTCTGCGGGACCTCTCCTGGGCAGAAATAGCTGTTCTCATAAGTCCAATCTGCATGGGTTCAGGGACAGTTGTTATAGAAGCAGGGGAGGAGATGGATGACGAAGTAGCAGAGACATATGAAGACAGAGGGGCTTTAGGAAGTACCCAGGACGCTCCAAAAGAAGGTGTTGCAGCTCTCTCTGCGCGCCTCTCCCTTAAACGACGATCAATCTGCACACACAGGTAGATCAAGGACTCCAATGAATCAGGTACTCCTACTCTGGCTAACTCATCCTTCAGGGTAGGACTCAAACCCAAGCGGAATTGATGTCTGAGGGCCTTGTCGTTCCACTCGGTGTCGGTGGCATAAGTGCGGAAATCCGTCACATAATCTTCAACTGGGCGTTTGCCCTGACTTAGAGTCCGGATTATAGTTTCAGCAGTGTCGGACCTCTTAGGATCGTCATATATTTGAGCCATAGCTGAAAAAAATATGTCCACACTCGCCAATAGGGGGCTTTGAGTTTCAAACAGACGATGGGCCCAAGTCTTGGGTTCTCCGGATAGTAGGGACATAATCACTCCCACCCTGATTTGTTCTGTAGCATAAGATTGATTTTTTAAGGAAAACATGAGTCGACAGTCATTTTCAAAAGCCCTAAATTTAGCTCGATCTCCAGAAAAGCGTTCAGGGAGTGGTATCTTGGGCTCGGGCGTCGGATGAGTGGACGAAGAAGCTACTCCTGGGTAAGCAACCGACACTGGGGGGCCAAGAGGAGGAGCGGCAGCAACAGTCATGTCTTGCATCTGGGTCTGTAATTGTTGATAGCCCCCTTGTAAATCACGAACAGCCCGAGTAAGACCAGCTAATTGCTGAGCCACAATTTCTAAAGGGGAAAGAGCTGGTTCTTCGGACTCCATGGCGAGGTGATACTGTCAGGAGTCGAGGCGAGTCCGAAGGTAAGAGCCTCCCCCACGCTTCCCACTGAGTTACGCCCTGAGGGTTGAGACAGGGCGTTCCCAGATAAGGAATAGCAGGAGTGCTAGATGAGCCCACAGGAATAACAGTTCGTAATAAGGGCTAGCACTTATCTGCAGGAGACGAAGCGAAGTCAGGAACAGGCCAGGTCATGCACAGGAAGGATAGATAAGCAGGTACCAGTTGAGGGAAATCCAGAAGAGTAGTCAGCAAAGCCAAGGTCGAAGTCAGACGAGCAAATACAGGATCCAGGGATAATCAGAAGAGTAGTCAGAAACAAGCCGTAGTCAAAATCAGGATACTTCAATAATCAAACGCTTAGTGTCAGTAAGACGATCACCTCGCACTGGGCCTAGGTCGGAGTGACCTTTTAACCCCAAGACGCATGCTGGCGTCAGAACGCGCGCCTGCGTCAGAACGCGCGCGCGCACGTGAATGCGCGCCCGCGTCGGAACGCGCGCGCGCACGTAAATGCGCGCCCGCAAATGCGCGCCCGCGTCCAAACACACGCGCGCATCAGGACACGCGCTCGAAACCGCAACAAACGCCGGAGTGGAAGCGCAGGCCTTGGGAGATGTCGGCTCAGCTTGAGCCAGATCTACTGGATCCCGACACAATCTTACACACTTGGCTATCCCGACTCCCCCCGCCCTTATCTTTGGTACAGCGTAAACTACACTATATCTTCCACCTAGATTGGATAGAATCCCTTACACATAGAGAAAAAAACGCAGAATCGTTCTTTGACTCTTGGATGTCCTACATAAACACCCTCCCACCACTGACGAAATCCCTTACTATCCAAACCTTTCACAACACCACATGGTATGACAGGGAGCTGCTGCTGGGGACTGATTTTGTCTGTGAAGCGGACCACCTGTTGAGTTCGGCGGGAAACCCGCAACGTCCAACTACTATGGGACCCCCCAGGAGTCATCATCTTAACCGATTGTTTACCGATACTTTCTCATAAATTGCATAGTCTCTAATGTTCTAACCTGCCGCCTTCGGAATTTTCAACGGTGAGTAGTTTTCAATGTCTGCAATTGGGGGATTGCTTCTCTGGTTCTTTCCACTGCAATCACTTGGCATGACTTTCGATTATTGTTGTTGTTTTTACTTTCTATTATTGGAATCTGTACTTGGCACTGACTGTTTATATTACTATTCTTTTCTGTTTCTTTTACTTTTGTTTCGAACTATTTTGTCTGTATTTTAAAACAAATAAAAACATTTGTTAAAAAAAAAAAATAGCTACCTCTTGCTCTTTGGGGCCAAGACAAATATACTATAACAGGATATGGACTAACATATACAGAAACCCATAACAATACAAAAGACAGGTGACCACACACTCCTTGCATTATATTACATTTTAAGGTTTAAATGAGGGTTGACTATTGGTTCTCATTTACCATCACTGGGGCAAGGTACAAAGTACAAAAAGGATACAAGAAGCCCAGTTTTCAGTTTGCCCCACATGTTGGACCAAAAAAGATGCAACTATTTGCACATTTTTCACATTGAATTAAGATGTATTCTGCTTTCAACGTCCCTGCATATAGAGAGGGCACTACAAAGGTATCCCCAAAAATATCCCCTATTGTGTATGTTGTCTAGCCAGGGAAGGCATTAACAGGGTTCCCTTGCACCTGCTCAAGGCAGTTGTTAGATGCTGGGCACGCCTGTGACATGTGGAGTGCTGAACTGCACCAGAACAAGACTCAATAACTCAGCTTGTGTGTGCCAGTCCTGTTCCACCTGTAGAATTACAGACACAACGGGGCCCATTTAGTAACAATCTAATGGCAATTTTTTCTACAAATCTCGAAAAAAAATTTTGGTTATCCTATATTTCTTAAAAGCTTTAAAAATTTTAAAATTAGCCGCATCAGTCAGCATTTTTTTTTCGTTTGCACCTTATATGTATATATCAGGATGTTTTAATAAATTCAATGACATTTGGGGTTTTAGAGTTTGTGAGTTTAGTTGTAGTTTTCCAAACCATTAAAGCAACCTTTAATAAATAAGCCTCCAAGTGTATTGCTCAAACTGGAATGTGAATGAGCAGAATAAAAAAGATATGCTGTGTTTGTCCGTCTCCAGTAGTCTAGACAACGGCAAGTGGCATTACATAGTCAGGTAGTTTATTTATGTCAACAAGGCAGAAATAACATACGTTGCATAAAATATTTTGTGTGCCCCCACAGTTATGGGGTTGGCCTCCTCAGCATCTGCACCTAGAAAATGAAACCTTGGGGCAGATTTATTAAAATGGCAGATTAGAACTCACCACAGAAAAACTCACATAAATTCTAATCAGTCCTATGGGATTTTTAGAATTGTATATTCTGTATCAAATGGTGAACTCTAACTTTCATCCACTGATAAATGTTTCTAAAAATCCCATAGGAATGAATGGAATTTATGGGCGTTTTTCCTGTGGTGAGCTCTAATCTCAGCCATTAATGTTTGTTTAGTTTGGAGAAGTGGCACGTGGTGCTTAAGGGGGTTGGAGATCACTTTTCTCTTCATAATAAATGTTTCCAGAGTATAAGAGTTTGCCAGAATATAGAAATAAATTAAAGGACAAAAATAACTCTGAACTTTAAAGATCACATAAACAGACGATACTTAAAGGATAAGGATAGGGTTAATCACTGGGGGGGTGGGGTTCCATTTTTTAGGCAAGAAGTTAGAATTTCAGTAATGATACATGTAATTGTGTTTGTTTCTTGCGGAAATCATTTTTCTGACATTTAAAAAAAAAAAAAAAAAAAAAAAACCATTATAATTAGGGATGCATCAAATCCAGGATTTGGTTTGAGATTCCGACTTTTTCAGCAGAATTCGGCTGAATAAAGGTGTCTGGCCAAACCGAATCCTAAAAATCATGTGACTTTTCGTCACACAAACAGGGAAGTAAAAACATTTTCAGCAGTGCGCAATTCTCTTTCACCCCTCATTTCCCTAATTTAAATTTGTAAATTAGGATTCAGATTCAGTTGGCATTAGGCCAAATCTTTTGTGCCTCAGGACCCGGGATTTGCCGAATCCTAACATTGTGGATTCGATGCATCCCTAGTTATAATAAATCCCCCTTTATAAGCAATTAGGAAATACTTTTTGTGTGGGGCATATGCGGGTTACCAAAAAATGTAACTGTACTTGCCAACATGCCAGTTACTGTATCTAGAAGGTTTCATAAGTCTGTGTCTCCACATTTCCATCACAGTGTGTGCCTGTGTAAGTTTAGAGCCCTGTAAAGTAGAGTGTTAGGCTTTTGCCCTTAATACGTTGCTTCTCTTCATACTGGCTGCCTGTCTTTTGACCTTGGCCTGTCTGCAGAACTTCATGAACCCTGATCTTGGCTCTACCTTTAACTACATTTAGCATTTTTGCTACACTGCAATATGTCCAGTCCTGTTTTTCCTTTGGCAGCTTTGTGTTAAAGGAGAAGGAAAGGTAGCAAAGCAGTTTATTGCCAGTAGATTAGCCACAATAGTGCAAGCTATAACACTATTTATTATGTAGAATGCTTTACCATACCTAAGTAAACAGCTCTATAAACTCTCTATTTGTTTAGGATAGCACCTGCCATATTTTCTTGGTGTGACATCACTTCCTGCCTGAGTTTCCATGCTCACTCATAGCTCTGGGCTCAGATTACAGCAGGGAAGGAGGAGGGAGAGGAGTGAACTGAGCATGCTCAAGCCCTGCCCTGGAGGTTTAAGCTGAAAACAGGAAGTCTGATACAGAAGCCCATGAGTACACAATAGAAGGAAAGAAATGTGGTGTTTCTTTTAACAGAGAACTCAGAGCAACATTACTTTGAGGGTTTACTGGTGTATTTATATAGACCTTTCTAATAAAACTTACTTAATTTTAGCCTTTCCTTCTCCTTTAAGGTGCAATAGATGCTGTGCATTCCTTAGTCAAAACCCAAGGTATCACCCACGATTTATCAAACTGTATTTTGTATTACATTTAAACAGGCAAGTGCTGATGGTAAGTGGAATGGTTATAATGGCTCTGAATCATACTTCATGAATCATGAAAATATTCAAAAGCATTGGCTGCCTTTCTAGAAAAAAAACATACACAAGTGAAAAACAAACCATTTATTTTAAGTACAAAACTCACAAAAATAATACATCGGAAAAGTCACATGAAAGCATATTAAAAATGGATATATCTTTGTCAGCTGTATAGTGACTCATTTCCCTGATAAATTCACATTAAAGGAATATTGTAAGATTTAATATTTGCTGGCATAAAAGTTGCAGCATTTAACTGAAAGCAATGCACTTTAAAAATTTGGCAGTCAAAATGTGATTTTACAGAGAAAATTGTGCCTATATCAGAAAGGTGTACACAACTGATGCAAGAATGTCATCATGGGAATTTTACCAAGTGTGTCAGCAAAAACTGCCCCGTTACTGCTTTTCTCTTAAGACTGACCACATTCATATAAAAAGGATTGTAAAATTGTAGTTTCATTTTCTCTTGTGGGCTATTATGGTTACATCAGACAAGGTTAGCAATCCTGTTTTCTAGGCACAAGTACATAATTACAAGTAAACCTCATTCTAACCATGTTGTACAGCACTACGTTTCAGTAAGACTTTTTTTTTTATAACTAGAAGTTTAAACAGCAGTTTACCTTTTATTTTTCATGAAATTAAAATACATTATTAAAACCTATTCAAACCTAATAAAATATGCTCTATTGTTATTTATGTATTAATAACCAAAAAGTGATAATTTTGTCCAAATTTTAATCACTGTTAGGCGTGCATTATTAGAAAAAGTATTTGTAGATACCTCACAATACAGTTTCATGGCTTGAATAATTTACACTAGAAATTATCAACTTATCTTATACCCCCCTCTATAATTTATAGTAATATATTCTAGTGTTTATTTATCATAGCATTGCAATTGTAATCATAATAATTCATAATAATCCTAGAGGTGCAATAACCAAACACTTCCAACAATTTAGTATCATTACACTAATTCTGAGCCCTCTGTTCTGCAGAGCATGGGAGCACAGTAAATGATTTAAGCCTACAATTGTGGCTAGATATAGATCCCCAGGGCTGCCTGAGATGGCTTGGATATAGTATGGTTAGGCCTTAAAGCAGTGTAACCCCTACATGCAATATGGCAAATCAGGGTTCTGTGTTTACTTCACTTACTTTTTGTTATTTTCGTCCATATAGAGAACAAGAATATCACAATCCATCTTTAGCTTTGTTTTGTAAAAGGTTTAAGCTAAAGTTGGCGTAAAGAAGAGCTGACCTTATAAGCTCATTTTCTTGTTTATCATTCTAGTGCTATTATGATAGTTTGTTTTGTTACGTTTGCCCCTTTCGGGCACTTGTACTTGCTTAGACACCATTTAGAGCACCAATTATTCAAATAAGTCACATCAGCTACAGACCCCCTAGCAATTGCCTTTTCAGTAGATCTACAAGGTAGTTCTACTTTTGTAATAAAATATGAAGTTGATGTATGTCGAAATGGTCAGCTTATTTACTGTAGTAAGTAGTGTGCTCTCAGTTTTATCTAAGATCTGCAATAAGTCAATAGTTAGGAGTGTCCCAAATGTCATCAGTACATTTATTTTGCCATATTAAATCATTACATTCAGTAATCATCCCACTAAAGTAACCTGCCACATAACCTTTGCAAGCACCATCTTGTTTTTCAAAAATCCAGAAAGTGATACTCGGGTTAATGATGTTCACTGTGAAGTGCTGACTTACAGCACATGTGGCATATTTAAGATTTCCCGAATCATATATCAGCATAAAGCATGCTGGACTTTAAAAGTGCAAAATTAAGAGTGTACTGTGTGAGGGAGGACAGATTTCATGCACTCTTCGACTGGGGAGGCCGCAATTGTGATGTTATGATTGGAAGTAACAAATGTAACATAGTAACATAGTAAGTAAGGTTGCTTACTATGTAGTTTATTAACTACCTATCTGCCAGTTGATCCAGAGGAAGGCAAAAAACCCATCTGAAGCCTCTACAATTTGCCTTAGAGGGGGAAAAATTCCTTCCTGACTCCAAAATGGCAATCGGACTAGTCCCTGGATCAACTTGGACCATGAGCTATTTCCCATAACCCTGTATTCCCTTACTTGCTAAAAAGCCATCCAACCCCTTCTTAAAGCTATCTAATGTATCAGCCTGTACAACTGATTCAGGGAGAGAATTCCACATCTTCACAGCTCTCACTGTAAAAAACTCCTTCCGAATATTTAGGCGGAACCTCTTTTCTTCTAATCGGAATGGGTGACCTTGTGTCAGATGGAAAGACCTACTGGTAAATAAAGCATTAGAAAGATTATTATATGATCCCCTTATATATTTATACATAGTCATCATATCACCCCTTAAGCGCCTCTTCTCCAGCGTGAACATCCCCAATTTGGCCAGTCTTTCCTCATAGCTAAGATTTTCAATACCTTTTACCAGCTTAGTTGCCCTTCTCTGTACCCTCTCTAATACAATAATGTCCTGTTTGAGTGATGGAGACCAAAACTGTACGGCATATTCTAGATGGGGCCTTACAAGTGCTCTATACAGTGGAAGAATGACCCCCTCCTCCCTTGACTCTATGCCCCTTTTAATACAGCTCAAGACCTTATTTGCCCTTGATGCTGCCGACTGGCATTGCTTGCTACAGCCAAGTTTATCATCTACAAGGACTCCAAGGTCCTTTTCCATAATGGATTTGCCTAGTGCAGTCCCATTAAGGGTATAAGTGGCTTGGATATTTTTACATCCCAGGTGCATGACTTTACATTTATCAACATTGAATCTCATTTGCCACTTAGCTGCCCAGATTGCCAGTTTGTCAAGATCATGTTGCAAGGATGCCACATCCTGGATGGAATTAATTGGGCTGGATAATTTTGTGTCATCTGCAAACACTGATACATTACTTACAACACCCTCCCCTAAGTCATTAATGAACAAGTTAAATAAAAGTGGACCCAATACTGAGCCCTGGGGGACCCCACTAAGAACCTTACTCCAAGTAGAGAATGTCCCATTAACAACTACCCTCTGTACCCGATCCTGTAGCCAGTTTCCTATCCATGTGCAAAAGCCTTCATTAAGCCCAACAGACCTTAGTTTAGAAAGCAGTCGTTTGTGGAGCACAGTATCAAACGCTTTGGCAAAATCCAAATAGATCACATCTACTGCCCCCCACTATCCAGAATCTTACTTACCACATCATAAAATGCAATCAAATTCGTCTGACATGACCTATCCTTCATAAAGCCATGCTGATTGTTGCTCATAATGCCATTCATTAGGACAAAATTTTGAATGTGATCCCTTAACAAGCCTTCAAATAATTTGCCTACCACAGATGTCAAGCTTACTGGCCTATAATTGCCAGGCTGAGATCGTAATCCCTTTTTAAATATTGGAATAACATCAGCTTTTCTCCAATCCATAGGCACCATACCAGATGACAGTGAATCTGAGAAAATCAGAACTAAGCTCTCTTAGAAGCCGGGGGTGTATGCCATCAGGCCCTGGAGCCTTGTTTACATTAATTTGTATGCTTTTTGAATCATATCCTGAGTCAGCCACTGACTAGATTGAGCAGAACCATTTGTGCAGTTATTAAGTGAGCCTGTGAACTCAGACTCTTCTATTGTATACACTGAAGAAAAGAACTGATTTAACACATTTGCCTTATCTGTATCTGTTACAACCATACTGGTACCATTATTTAATGGAGTAACACTCTCAACCTGCATCTTTTTACTATTAATATATTTAAAAAACTTTTTAGGGTTAGTTTTCACCTCCACCGCAATTAACTCTTCATTTCTTTTCTTAGCCTTCCGGATTGCTGATTTACAACATTTATTACAGTGTTTATATTCATTAAATGCAGCTTCTGTCCCTACAGATTTGTAGTTTTTAAATGCCTTTCTCTTCTTTCCCATTAACTTCTTTACTTCTGTATTAAGCCACACAGGATGATTATTAGAGCTTCTATGTTTAGTCCTTAAGGGAATAAATTGAGAACAGTAATGATTTAATATAATTTTAAAGGACAACCATTTCTGTTCTGTGTTTTTAGCTGAAAATCTAAATGCCCCAATTAATGCTCTGTAGGGCAGCCCTCAAGGCACTAAAATTAGTTTTTCCAAAATTCATGGTTTTTGTTGCCCCAGTATATTTTTGTTTTTTGCACCAGACATTAAAAGATATAACATTATGGTCACTATTACCCAGGGGTTCAATGACTTGCACATTTGCTATAAGTTCTGGGTCATTTGAGATCACTAAATCAAGAATAGCATTTTTTCTGGTAGGCTCCTCAACAACCTGTGCTAAAAAATTGTCGTGCAATAAGTTTATAAACTTGTTCCCATTAACTGATCTAGCAGTACCGTTGCTCCAGTCAATATCTGGGTTATTAAAATTCCCCATTATCATTACTTTACCTAAACTAGCAGCCTTTTCTATTTGCATTAGGAGCTTTGTCTCTTCCTCCTCACTTACATTAGGGGGTCTATAGCATACGCCTACAATTAATTTGCTGGATTCTTTACAATTGGTGAAGAACTCCATCCATACGACTTCTGCCCCCTCATTTTCTAACATAACCTCCTCCTTTATATGAGCTTTTAAATCCTGCCTAACATACAGACATACCCCTCCTCCTTTTCTACTGCCTCTAACCCTCCGAAACAAAGTATAGCCACTGATATTTACTGCCCAGTCAAAATGTAGGTGGTCAGGTGTTATGTAATGTATACAATCAGCTATACAATCAGTGTACATCACACAGTGTGTTATGTCCCCCAGTGTATTTCACCCCCTGACAACACCTATTCACTTCAATGAAACCACCATTACTGACACTTCAGCCCATTGTTCAAGGGGCCTGAAATGTCTTTGAGGTTGAAAAATACCAGGCGTTTTCCTGTTCAAGTAAATGTGAGGTGGTAGGGGCAGTTTTGGGCAATTCTCCATGCTGGAGAAAATGGCCTGTCCCTGAAAGTTGATTTTTCTATCAGTGTTGCACAACAAACACTTTGGTGATGCATATTGTACTCATCTAACCAAACATTAATACAACAATTTTGAAAAGTTTATAACATTAGAATAAGAAAAAAATGCTTTCAGTATATATATTAAAATGCCCGTAGCAATTTGAGACGGTTTGGGAGAACAGAAAACAGAACAGTTGACAAAGAGGGAGAAAATTATATTCATATTCATTTTGTAGCTCAGCAACATCAGACACAATAAAGAGTGTAAACTATTACAATTAAATTTTAATAAAAATATTTCATTACTTGCCTCAAAAAACATCTTTTCTTCTTTGTGCACACTCCAGGACCTGGGAAGCCAGGGAACTCGTAGCTGCAGACCTTTACGAGATTTTGGAAAGTCTGTCATCTGGAACACACAAATCAGCAAATAGTTTATACAAATGCACTGCATTTATGCAAGCACACAAAAACTCACTGACTCAAATGTGCGCTTATTTATTTGAAAACCTGAATCTTAAAAACTTAGATAAAAAACATGAAAAAAACCTTAAATGCAGCAGAATTGCATTCTATTATTATTGTCAATGAGTCTACCATTTTTTAAAAACTTGTATTGATCTCCTAGGACAATTCCCATTGACTTTTAAATGAACTCAGCTTTTGAATGTCAAATTTAAACATTTGGGTTTCTAATATTTTTTGGTGTTACTGTTCCTTGAAATCCATAATATGATTCAAGGGCTGTTATACCTATTGTTTGCTTGCATTTGTATAAGAATATAATGTTTCTCTCTTGTTTCTAGATGTTACTGACTCATTTTGGAAGCAGAATCTTGCCTACGTTTCCACCATTCTGGCTGACCATAAACTTTAATATAATGTTCACCAGCCTACCTCAAAATAGAGCAGCAATGGAATAACTTCTGGCACAACATCAGCTAAAATAATACCGAGATTACTCATCACCTGTACCAAGAAAAACCATACGAGTAAAAGAAAAGCACAGGTATCCCACTGTATAGCAGAATGTACAGTGGTATGAAAAACTATTTGCCCCCTTCCTGATTTCTTATTCTTTTGCATGTTTGTCACACTTAAATGTTTCTGCTCATCAAAAACCGTTAACTATTAGTCAAAGATAACATAATTGAACACAAAATGCAGTTTTTAAATGAAGGTTTACGTTATTAAGGGAGAAAAAAAACTCCAAATCTACATGGGCCTGTGTGAAAAAGTGATTGCCCCCCTTGTTAAAAAATAACTTAACTGTGGTTTATCACACCTGAGTTCAATTTCAAAGGTTATAAAGCCATTTCTAAAGCTTTGGGACTCCAGCGAACCACAGTGAGAGCCATTATCCACAAATGGCAAAAACATGGAACAGTGGTGAACCTTCCCAGGAGTGGCCGGCCGACCAAAATTACCCCAAGAGCGCAGAGACAACTCATCTGAGAGGCCACAAAAGACCCCAGGACAACATCTAAAGAACTGCAGGCCTCACTTGCCTCAAATAAGGTCAGTGTTCACGACTCCACCATAAGAAAGAGACTGGGCAAAAACGGCCTGCATGGCAGATTTCCAAGGCGCAAACCACTTTTAAGCAAAAAGAACATTAAAGGAGAAGGAAAGCCCCAGGGCGCAAAACCCCTCCCCCCCTCCCCTCCATTGCCCCCCCTCCCTCCTCCCCCCTGGCCTACCCCTCCCCCTGGGCAAATGCCCCTAACTTGTTACTCACCCCTCTGCGCAGGTCCTGTCCATGGAGTTCGCAGTCGCCATCTTCTTCCACGCGCATCTTCTTCCTGCTCTGACCGGCGTTTTCTGGCGCATGCGCAGTAGGAACAGTTACCGGTACGGCTCTACTGCGCATGCGCCGAATGTCACGAAGTGAAATCGGAAAACTTTGTGACATTCGGCGCATGCGCAGTAGAGCTGTACCGGTAACTGTTCCTACTGCGCATGCGCCAGAAAACGCCGGTCAGAGCAGGAAGAAGACGCGCGTGGAAGAAGATGGCGACTGCGAACTCCATGGACAGGACCTGCGCAGAGGGGTGAGTAACAAGTTAGGGGCATTTGCCCAGGGGGACAGGTAGGCCAGGGGGGAGGAGGGAGGGGGGGCAACGGAGGGGAGGGGGGGAGGGGTTTTGCGCCCTGGGGCTTTCGTTCTCCTTTAAGGCTCATCTCAATGATTGCCAAGACTTTTGGGAAAATACCTTGTGGACCGACAAGACAAAAGTTGAACTTTTTGGAAGGTGCGCGTCCCGTTACATCTGGCGTAAAAGTAACACAGCATTTCAGAAAAAGAACATCATACCAACAGTAAAATATGGTGGTGGTAGTGTGATGGTCTGGGGTTGTTTTGCTGCTTCAGGACCTGGAAGACTTGCTGTGATAGATGGAACCATGAATTCTACTGTCTACCAAAAAATCCTGAAGGAGAATGTCTGGCCATCTGTTCGTCAACTCAAGCTGAAGCGATCTTGGGTGCTGCAGCAGGACAATGACCCAAAACACACCAGCAAATCCACCTCTGAATGGCTGAAGAAAAACAAAATGAAGACTTTGGAGTGGCCTAGTCAAAGTCCTGACCTGAATCCTATTGAGATGTTGTGGCATGACCTTAAAAAGGCGGTTCATGCTTGAAAACCCTCTAATAAAGCTGAATTACAACAATTCTGCAAAGATGAGTGGGCCAAAATTCCTCCAGAGCGCTGTAAAAGACTTGTTGCAAGTTATCGCAAACGCTTGATTGCAGTTATTGCTGCTAAGGGTGGCCCAACCAGTTATTAGGTTCAGGGGGCAATTACTTTTTCACACATGAAAATGTAGATTTGGATTTCTTTTCTCCCTAAATAATAAAAACCCTCATTTAAAAACTGCATTTTGTGTTTACTTGTGTTATCTTTGACTAATAGTTAAATGTGTTTGATGATCAGAAACATTTTGTGTGACAAACATGCAAAAGAATAAGAAATCAGGAAGGGGCAAATAGTTTTTCATACCACTGTATATTCCACAGTACAATACAAATAGCACATTGTAGTAAATAATCATAGAGAAGAAAGGAATAAACAGCTTCAGGCAGTACTTAATAAACTGCAAGTGTTCATTTATTAGCAGTGTGCAACACTACATGTTTCGGGTACAAACCCTTTTTCAAGTGTGACTGGCGGAGGGCATTCTGGGATTAAAAACCCTCCCCTGATCCAGGGACCTCCCCTCAAACCACCTCCCAGTGACTGTGATACAGTGGAAATTTACAACAAAACCAAGGAGGGGGTGGGGGAAGAGAGACAAAAAAGGAAAAAAGCAATTACAAAGGATGTCCAATTAGTTAATTGAAGTCCATAGAGCCAATGTGGTGATCCTCCTGGTGTGTGAAGTGTCCAAAATTGCTATTAGTACAGCAAACAAGTCCATATCGGGAAATTGTCATGCAGACCTATCCCTTAATCCAATATTTGGAAAAAGCAAAAAAAGAGAAAAAACCAAGTACTGCTTAAACAAAGCCTACTTAAAAGGTTGTATTAGAAGCATGTAGACAACTTTAGGGTTAATACACTGAAAACTTTAAGTCAAACATTTTTCTATCAAACAATTTTTCTACTCACCAGCTCGATATATGATTATAACTCCTGTAATAGTAAGTTAGCCTTTGTAAGTAATAACTCATGATACTTAGACGGCAGGAGTTCCGTGAATCAAATTGTAACTAGCTGGTTCTTAAATTACCTGAAAAAAGACAGGGAAAGATAGTCATTAATTGGTATTTAACAGGGTATACAGGTCATTTTAGAGGAAACATTTAAGGCTGTTAAAGTCATTCATACCTAACGGTTTGATGGAGTCCATTTTTTCTATCCACCATGCTTCTCTTTGAAGCAATAACTTATCCCAATTACCTCCTCTCTGTGGCCTTTTAACAACTTCTAGTACTTTCCATTTCAACTGACTCACATGGTGCTTAGCCTCAGAGAAATGTCTTGATACTGAAGTGTCAGTGTACGTATCTGGTGCAAAATTTCTGATTGTGTTTTTATGTTCTTTGATCCGTGAGTTCACGGACCTAATGGTTTTACCAATGTACAACATACCGCAGGGGCATTTCAATGTGTAAACAACGTGGGTACTACTACAGGTAGCAAAAGTTTTTAAAGGAATTTCTGTACCTTTGGTGGGATGGTGAATGTTAGGGCCTTTTATAATTGATGTGCAACAGTTGCAGTTGTAGCAGGGGAAGGTCCCTAGTTTGTTTTTCAACTCCAGGGCTTCTTGTCTGGGTTCAGTGGGGCTAAGTAAATCTTTTAATGTAGAGCCTCTTTTATAGGAAAAACGTGGAGGTTCTCTAAACAGATGGCCATAGTCCTTATCCATCTGTAACAAGGGCCAGAACTGTTTCATAATAGACTCTATTTTGTGGCTATGATTCCCAAATTTGCTCACAAAAGTTAGTTTCTGTGGACCTTGGTCTCTCTGTTTATGTGTCAATAAGCTCTCACGTGGAATCTCCCTTACATCATTTAACACTTTTTCGAGCTTTTTATTAGGGTAACCCCTGACTTTGAAACGCTCGGTAAGGTCATTTGCAGCTTGTTCAAAAAGTACATCATTAGAGGCAATTTTCCTTGCTCGCAAAAACTGACCCTTAGGTATAGCTGTAATGATTCTAGGATTGTGGAAACTGTCAGTGTGAAGTAGATTATTACGGTCCATGGATTTACGATATAAATTCGTAATAATATTGCCATCACGGATTTTGACATTGACATCCAAAAAATTAAGTTCAGTTTCTGAACATTCTGTTGTAAATTTGATAGTCTCATGGCCTGCGTTCGCAGTTACCATCATGTCATCAAAAATTTCCATGGGCCCATCCCATATAACAAAAATATCATCCACATAACGGTAATATTTAGTGATGTATTGTAAAAATGGTTCCCTCAAAAAGAACCGAGTTTCGATGGAATACATAGAAAGGTTTGCAAAAGATGGAGCTACTGCAGAACCCATTGACGTACCCTGGGTCTGCCAGTAGAACTTGTCACCGACCCTGAAATAGTTTTTCTTAAGTACAATTTCCAAACAATCAATCAAAAAGAATATCAGGCTGTTAGGTAAAGAGGTATTCAGTAATGTTTCTTCAACACATTTGATACCCTCGTCCTGTGGTATAGATGTAAAAAGACTTTGTACATCTATACTACACAGTATAGTACCCTTGCTAAGCTTACCAACATTGTTAAGATGTTTAAGGAATTCCGTTGTATCCTTTAGGCAAGTAGGTAGGTCAAGCACGAGTTTTTGTAAATGTTGGTCGACAAATTTTGAGAGGGGTTCTAAAATAGAGTTTACCCCTGAAACAATTGGTCTACCTGGAGGATTGGTAAGTGTTTTATGAATCTTAGGTAGAATATAGAGAACAGGTGTTCTGGGATATTCATTAATCAAGAAATCATGGGTATTTTTATCAATTGTTCCATTGTAGAGAGCATCAGTTACCATGGTAACAATTAGTCTCTTGATGTCCCAAATGGGGTCATGGTCTATGGGGGTATAATGGCCTGGGACATTCAATTGTCGTTCAATTTCAGCATTGTAATCAGTTTTATTCATTACAACAACAGCCCCCCCTTTATCTGCTTTCTTGATTACAATGTTGTGGTTGTTCATAAGGGTGTTAAGTGCTTCCCTTTCTTTTTTAGTAAGATTAGGTTTAACTTGACCTTGCCTATTAGCCCAAAGTTTTTTAACCTCAGAGTTAACCACTCTGGAAAATGTATTTAAACTTTCATTGTTTAAATCTGGTACAAAGTCTGATTTCTTTGACAATCCTTTGGGTATTGAAACCGTATCCTTAAAAAACATTTTTAGTTTCAACATTCTATTAAATTTAAAGAAATCAACGTCCCATTCAAAAGGGTCTGATTTATAGTTGGGTACAAAGCCCAGACCTTTGTTAATTAAGGTGGTTTCTGCTGGTGTTAGGGTAACACACGATAAATTAACGACCAAGTCATTTACCTCTTTTGGTTTCTGTCTCTGCGAGGATATGGTTCTCTTGGTACCAGTTTCCTGGGGTCTTTTTTCTCCCTGTGCACTGCTCCTAAAAAATGAGAGGTAGCGTAGTCGTCCTCACTGCTGCTATAGGATGCTCCTTCCTGCAGCGTTGGTGTGCGGTTGTAGTACCGAGGATTCGATTGACGTTGATTTCTTTAAATTTAATAGAATGTTGAAACTAAAAATGTTTTTTAAGGATACGGTTTCAATACCCAAAGGATTGTCAAAGAAATCAGACTTTGTACCAGATTTAAACAATGAAAGTTTAAATACATTTTCCAGAGTGGTTAACTCTGAGGTTAAAAAACTTTGGGCTAATAGGCAAGGTCAAGTTAAACCTAATCTTACTAAAAAAGAAAGGGAAGCACTTAACACCCTTATGAACAACCACAACATTGTAATCAAGAAAGCAGATAAAGGGGGGGCTGTTGTTGTAATGATTAAAACTGATTACAATGCTGAAATTGAACGACAATTGAATGTCCCAGGCCATTATACCCCCATAGACCATGACCCCATTTGGGACATCAAGAGACTAATTGTTACCATGGTAACTGATGCTCTCTACAATGGAACAATTGATAAAAATACCCATGATTTCTTGATTAATGAATATCCCAGAACACCTGTTCTCTATATTCTACCTAAGATTCATAAAACACTTACCAATCCTCCAGGTAGACCAATTGTTTCAGGGGTAAACTCTATTTTAGAACCCCTCTCAAAATTTGTCGACCAACATTTACAAAAACTCGTGCTTGACCTACCTACTTGCCTAAAGGATACAACGGAATTCCTTAAACATCTTAACAATGTTGCTAAGCTTAGCAAGGGTACTATACTGTGTAGTATAGATGTACAAAGTCTTTTTACAGCTATACCACAGGACGAGGGTATCAAATGTGTTGAAGAAACATTACTGAATACCTCTTTACCCAACAGCCTGATATTCTTTTTGATTGATTGTTTGGAAATTGTACTTAAGAAAAACTATTTCAGGGTCGGTGACAAGTTCTACTGGCAGACCCAGGGTACGTCAATGGGTTCTGCAGTAGCTCCATCTTTTGCAAACCTTTCTATGTATTCCATCGAAACCCGGTTCTTTTTGAGGGAACCATTTTTACAATACATCACTAAATATTACCGTTATGTGGATGATATTTTTGTTATATGGGATGGGCCCATGGAAATTTTTGATGACATGATGGTAACTGCGAACGCAGGCCATGAGACTATCAAATTTACAACAGAATGTTCAGAAACTGAACTTAATTTTTTGGATGTCAATGTCAAAATCCGTGATGGCAATATTATTACGAATTTATATCGTAAATCCATGGACCGTAATAATCTACTTCACACTGACAGTTTCCACAATCCTAGAATCATTACAGCTATACCTAAGGGTCAGTTTTTGCGAGCAAGGAAAATTGCCTCTAATGATGTACTTTTTGAACAAGCTGCAAATGACCTTACCGAGCGTTTCAAAGTCAGGGGTTACCCTAATAAAAAGCTCGAAAAAGTGTTAAATGATGTAAGGGAGATTCCACGTGAGAGCTTATTGACACATAAACAGAGAGACCAAGGTCCACAGAAACTAACTTTTGTGAGCAAATTTGGGAATCATAGCCACAAAATAGAGTCTATTATGAAACAGTTCTGGCCCTTGTTACAGATGGATAAGGACTATGGCCATCTGTTTAGAGAACCTCCACGTTTTTCCTATAAAAGAGGCTCTACATTAAAAGATTTACTTAGCCCCACTGAACCCAGACAAGAAGCCCTGGAGTTGAAAAACAAACTAGGGACCTTCCCCTGCTACAACTGCAACTGTTGCACATCAATTATAAAAGGCCCTAACATTCACCATCCCACCAAAGGTACAGAAATTCCTTTAAAAACTTTTGCTACCTGTAGTAGTACCCACGTTGTTTACACATTTAAATGCCCCTGCGGTATGTTGTACATTGGTAAAACCATTAGGTCCGTGAACTCACGGATCAAAGAACATAAAAACACAATCAGAAATTTTGCACCAGATACGTACACTGACACTTCAGTATCAAGACATTTCTCTGAGGCTAAGCACCATGTGAGTCAGTTGAAATGGAAAGTACTAGAAGTTGTTAAAAGGCCACAGAGAGGAGGTAATTGGGATAAGTTATTGCTTCAAAGAGAAGCATGGTGGATAGAAAAAATGGACTCCATCAAACCGTTAGGTATGAATGACTTTAACAGCCTTAAATGTTTCCTCTAAAATGACCTGTATACCCTGTTAAATACCAATTAATGACTATCTTTCCCTGTCTTTTTTCAGGTAATTTAAGAACCAGCTAGTTACAATTTGATTCACGGAACTCCTGCCGTCTAAGTATCATGAGTTATTACTTACAAAGGCTAACTTACTATTACAGGAGTTATAATCATATATCGAGCTGGTGAGTAGAAAAATTGTTTGATAGAAAAATGTTTGACTTAAAGTTTTCAGTGTATTAACCCTAAAGTTGTCTACATGCTTCTAATACAACCTTTTAAGTAGGCTTTGTTTAAGCAGTACTTGGTTTTTTCTCTTTTTTTGCTTTTTCCAAATATTGGATTAAGGGATAGGTCTGCATGACAATTTCCCGATATGGACTTGTTTGCTGTACTAATAGCAATTTTGGACACTTCACACACCAGGAGGATCACCACATTGGCTCTATGGACTTCAATTAAATAATTGGACATCCTTTGTAATTGCTTTTTTCCTTTTTTGTCTCTCTTCCCCCACCCCCTCCTTGGTTTTGTTGTAAATTTCCACTGTATCACAGTCACTGGGAGGTGGTTTGAGGGGAGGTCCCTGGATCAGGGGAGGGTTTTTAATCCCAGAATGCCCTCCGCCAGTCACACTTGAAAAAGGGTTTGTACCCGAAACATGTAGTGTTGCACACTGCTAATAAATGAACACTTGCAGTTTATTAAGTACTGCCTGAAGCTGTTTATTCCTTTCTTCTCTATGATATATGTACTTCGGGAGTGTGACACAGACTCCAGGGAATCTACAGCAGTACCTTTTAATGACCAGGACACACTGGAGCCAGCAATCCTCCTTCCTTGTAGTAAATAATGTTTCTTTAAAAGTGATGCTATTTATAACTAACATTTTGAAGTATAATTTACAAAAAAGGATAATTGTATAGAAAATATGCACATATTCCCATAATATAAATACCGTGAAGCTTGAAAGTGCGGCATTAATAGCAATTTGTTAATAAATGTGCTCATAATAATCAAACCAAAATCATCATCCAATTTAATAAAACAATAAACACATACCTTCAAACTACAGTCATCAGAGAATGCTGTTCTATGAAGGCCAGGTGAGCCAAAATTTCCTAAAAACAAAAGCAAACAAAGTGCTATTAAGTGTAGAAATCATCAATAAGATTCTTACATCTACTTTGAAATGAGCATCAAAACAAGAAGTTATTAACATAACCTTAAAACGTATTTTAGAACAGTTATTTTTAACTTCTTTTTAACAGTCATAATGCAATGTTGGTCCATTGCTGCATAAACTTAGTCTCTGGTTTCACCATTATACAATAAACAAATAACCCATAATAACCCAACATCCATCACTAAAGTTTACTCTTTAAACAATATAGCCTATATACAGTATATAGCAAATGCCAACTCCTTTTTACCAATACACATTTCTAAATGTACTACCACCAAAAAGAAACATTCTATTCCAATAGTCAGAAAATTACTCATTATGTTGATCTCCACTCATTGGTAACACCTCCAAATAACATGTGAATTTCACTACTAAGTGCCATTCATTTATTATATATAAAAATGTATTGTACCGAGATCTGCCATTTCAGGAGGACCTGTCTGCAGCCTAAGGCAAAGAGTTTATATTCTGTAAGTATCTCTTAGAAATAATTTACCGTAATCAACTACAAACAACAATCTACAAGAAACAACATATGGGGAGAATAATTACTCATGTACAAAAAGATGAAGGTAACACTGTATTTCCTAAATGCCCACAAGATCTAAACAATGACAGCCTTATTTTACCATTCTGTTGGAACTCTGGATTCCTGAGTGCTCCCTGTATTCGATATGGTGGATATGGGTTCCAATGTGGTGACGTGAACACATTTGGTCTTGGCTCAGGGGATATATTAACTGGAACAGTTGTTCTTGGAGGAGAAATATGGGCAATCGGCCATGGATCCTCCCTTATTGGTAGTAGATCTACGTTTCTAATACCAGCAACAGGTGGTGATGTGCTAAGTGGGCCAGTTAGTTCTTTATCCTTGAAGGACAAAAAAGACAGTAATGAAGACTAAGCATGAGAGTAATCCTTTAAGTACCAGCAAAAACAGACCCTTTAGCACTGATATAAAAGTGCCATTGTGCCAGAACAGTAGATTTTATGTTTCCAGGTTCACTTTAATTTATGCCAATGCAAATCATCAGTGGATGGGCATCTTTTTTGTAGCGAAACCTAACAGAAAATTTAGCTCACCACTAGTACTGAGCCCATTAGGCTCCTATCTGAAACATAAGCAAAAATGTCTTCATAAACTTAATTTATACCTTTGTAGTCATGGGGAATCAATTTATTTCATTTATCTTTGTTCCCATGTCAAACATGGTACAGTTATGAATGCTTCTTAATCTGTGGGCTGCAAAGATGCCCCTTTCCTGCTAAAATGAGTCACTCCAAAAAGAATTTGTCCTCAAATGCCTCCAGCATTTACATAGTTACATAGTTAACTATCAATTTATTTCATTTATCTTTGTTCCCATGTCAAACATGGTACAGTTATGAATGCTTCTTAATCTGTGGGCTGCAAAGATGCCCCTTTCCTGCTAAAATGAGTCACTCCAAAAAGAATTTGTCCTCAAATGCCTCCAGCATTTGTTCTCAGTTATTTTGTTATATTATGTTAGTATACCTCACTTTGTAAAAAGCATAGCTGAAAATTCTGTGGTTCCTATCATTTCAATAATAATGATTATTACTATTGGCCTAATTGGCCATTTCATCACAAAGCTACAATACCCTAGGACAGGCCAGGTTTGTTACATAAAACTATTTTTAACTTCTAATGGGCATTTTTTATTAAGCAGCATTGTTAATTTAGAGCTGTCCACATTTCCCAGCTTGGCATGTATATAAAAATATATACATATATCATTCTCTGAAGGATTTGATGTTGTACTACGCAGTCTGCAATGGCAAAAGCAAACAAGCAATAATAAAAATTAATCAAAAATAAAGAAACAAACCATTATATATATGTAATTCAAAATATTACACACATAAATGCAAGAAACAGTAGTTTCTAAGAAGCTTTACTAGAATCATCTACTTAGGCTCTATGGCTGGTCTTTCTGTAGTGTTCAGCACCACAGAATTCTTACATTAGCGATCAGTGTTTGCAGTTAATGAACCCAGTATTATTGCAATGCGGCCATTCCACTGCAGACTGAAAGGGAGATTGCGATCATGCTAATTTCCCAGTTATCATTGCTCAAAAATATCCTAATTCATTAAAGGCCCCCCTTGCACTTCTTTATAATTGCACTTGGCCTGCTCAGCCTGTTCAAAATAGAGGGCTGAACCCTACTGACGAACAGGGTTGGACTGGGGGGCCCGGGGCCCACCGGGACTGCTGTCCAGGGCCCCTCGCCCCTATTTTGATGCGAAGGCGCACCAAGCGCATGCACAAACAACAACGCTTTGAGAAAAAAACTATTTCAGGAGAAGTGGTCTGGCCCGGCAGGGGCCCATTAGGGTAGGGGCACACCGGGTTTTTTACCGGTGTCCTGACAGGCCAGTCTGATGCTGCTGATGAAAGGAAACCCTGGAGATACCTCCACCTCATCAATCACTGCAGTTGCACCTAAAAGTAATACTGACACTAAAAAACTACTTAAAATATGTACATTAAAAGTTACCAATAGGTCGTGCTGATGACGATCACAGGGAGTCAGTCAAAAGCATTGGGCAAATACTTTATATCAAAATTATAAGAAGCATGCAAAGTCAATTTTATGGTAGATGTAAAAAAGGTTTGATTTCTGGTGTCAGTATCTCTTTATGAACGTGATGCACATATCCTTTTGATCTCAGAAGTAAACATTTTCAGCACAATTGCTCTGATTCTGGTCAAAGTGCATCTGTATGAATTTTGATGCACTTGCCGCAATTACCCCCTGCTGACCACAATTGCATTGAAATTATGAGAAAAAACTTTGCATTATGAGTAAAAAACAAAATTGTTCCGTGCACACTTTTGGGTCATAAAAAGGGGACCTACCACAAAAAAATGCTAATTTAATATAAGCTTCATCTCATGAAAAAAAAAGAATCAATTAAAAATATTTTCCCATTTCTAAAATATTCAAGTTACTCTTCATAGGAACATGTCCGTATCAAGTATGTGCTGCACGCAGAATATTTTCCCAGAAAGCCCCCCTACCTTTGTGCAGCAGACTTCTCACACAACGAATTTTCTGCATTGCTTCCGTGACGCTGGGCTGGAGGCGGAGAGATCCTTCCATTGTTTTGATTCATAATTACCCTGCGCGGGTCAATTTTTTGGGACCCATACCCGCAACCTGCAATACGCAACCTGGACCTGCAACCCGCATTCTTACCCGCTTGGAACCGCTACCCGACCCTACCCGCAAGTACCTTATCCACAAACCGGACCCGCCACCAGCTGACCATCAAGAATCAGGAAGTGCTGTCATTGTAAACCGGAAGTGACATCATCGGACATAGACTTGATCAGAAAAAAGGAGTAAATATCGCTATTGAGAAGACCCGCAGCCCGACCCACAACCCGCAAACCCACCGACCCACGTCTTTACCCGCACACGGAACTTCTACCTGCAACCCGCAGGGTACCGCAGGTTTTTGCGGGTAACCTGCGGGTACCCATCCAGCTGCAGGACTATGTGCCCAGTGTCACTGAAACTGCACCGAAGGTCTTTCAACAGTGTCGGAGGTTTGGGTCAGTGCAGGTTTGCGGGGCTTGGGGGGCGGCTTTGAGGGGGGCTCTGAGGGAAAATGTTCCGGGTGCAGCACATACTTGATACTGACACGTTCCTATGATTTTTATAGGAACGTGTCAGCATCGCTTTAATGCATGGTTTATATAAATAATAATAAATAATAAAGCATACTATACGTTAGTTGAACTGTATATGTTCTTAAAAAATATAAGCCAAATGCTGCAATTGACTAAATTTATGTTTCGATTTACCCTTCAGAGCATACAATAGACTTTGATAATGACTAAAAGCCACAGTGCACTGTTTGCACAGCAATGTCACAGGCACATGTCACACAAATACTCATACTAATGATAAAAGCCTCTCTTTGTAGTTAGGTTATAGAGCCCCTTAATTTTTTGACTACTTCCACTCAGAACTTACTTAAAACCATGTTTAAAGGAAAGTGGGACTAAGGAAAAATCCATACTTCACTAAAACACCCAATTTTGTGGCTAGGAAAGCAGTTCCACTACGTATTGTGGTAAATAACATTGAGCTCATCTCTTCCTGCTGAGTCATACACCTGCCACTACTGAATGACAGAGAAGATAATAGCGGAGTAGCTTAGCTAATACTGAGACTGGGGAAAAAACAAAAGGTAGCTGATGGAAAGAGGGTAAATATCATGGAATGTACCTATGGGTTACAGATAATGCATGTAATGCATGTGCATATGTATATATTGTGGATAAATGGTTAAATACATCTGAAGCTGCCTATTTACGGTTAAAAATATATTTTACTGGTACTTCAGTGTCCAACAGTCTAAGGGGCATGTTTACTAACATTGGAGATAAATATCTGGAGAGATTTCTGGAGATGTTGCCCATAGCAACCAATCAGATCTTTGCTTTTGTTTTCTAACTTGGCTGTGGCTGTTTAAATCTAATTGCTGATTGGTTGCCATGGGCAACATCTCCAAAAATTTCTCCAGATATTTATCTCCAATGTTAGTAAACATGCCCTAAGTACTGGTATGTCTTTAGAGACCCTATGTATTCAGCAGCTGTCTTTGAAAGTTCAGGGAAAAAGCAAAACAATATTATGAGCTTAATAATGTTAAAATAGGGATTTTTAAATAAAAAGCATAGAAAAGACACCCTGAAACAATCTGTCGGCACATTAGACTTAGGAAGAGAATTCCAAAAATTCACAGCTCTCACTTTAAAAAACACTTTCCAAATATTAAGATGAAACCTCCTTTCTTCTAATCTAAATGGATCCCTTGTGTCTAGGCATGCACCGAATCCAGGATTCGATTCGGGATTTGGCCAGGATATGTCCTTTTTCACCAATATTTGGATGTGGCCGAATCCTTTTGCCCAGCCGAACCAAATCCAAATCCTAATTTGCGTATGCAAATTAGGGGCGGGGAGGGAAATTGAGTGACTTTTTGTCAGTGAAAAATGTTTTCCCCTTCCCACCCCTAATTTGTATATGCAAATTAGGATTTGGTTCGGTATTCGGCCAAATCTTTCGCAAAGGATTTGGGGGTTCGGCCGAATCCAAAATAGTGGATTCGGTGCATCCCTATTTGTGTCTGCTGGAATAATCTACTTGTGAATAAAGCATCTATGGTCCCCTTGAATATTTGTATAAAGCAGCCATAACCCCCTCTTCTGAATCATAAATAAAAGTTGCAATATCCTTTATCAACTCAGTTGCAGTTCTGGACTCTCTTTCTTTAATATCCTTTTTCAGGAAAGAACAAAAAAACTGCACTGCATATTCTAGATGAGGCCTTACCAATGCTTTGTTAACGGAAAAGATTACCCTCTCCTACTGTAAATCTATATCCCTTTTAGTACAGGGCAATTGTTGGCCCACTCCTGCTGCTGCCCGGCATTGTTTGCTAAAGCTAAGTTGGTCCTGTGATTCCTCAAATGTAAATACTAAGAAAAACAACATTTGCTTTCTCAGACTCCACTGTATCTCCATTTTTATTGGAGCCACTCTCTGAACCCCCATCTTTACTATTAATAAAAGTGCTTTACAACACTTATTCTACAAAGTGTCCATCTCCTCTGATTTGTTATTCCTTAATGCTTTCTCTTTCATTTCTATAAACTTTCACATCATGCCACATAGGAACTTACATCATGCCACATAGGAAGCCCTTAATTTACATTTCTTCCTTCAAGGAGAAGGAAAGTCACAAAGTTAGGCACCCCCGGTTATTGTATTCACATACCTGAAACAGTGGGCTGGTGCTCCTGTTAACAGAAAAATGCATCACCATGGTGTTGTTATCAGCCAGCACCACGAATGATGGCCATTTTCTGCTTCTTCTTTCTTCGCTACCCTGGGGCCAACATACGAGCAATAGAGTGAAAAAGCTAGCTTTAACTCCATATGTTGCCTGCACTAAGAAAGAAGCGGGAAGAGAAATGCTCCCTGGTGATTGCTGAGAAGAACCCCACGCTGGTACAGGTTTCTGCTGATAGGAGCACAGGCTTAGGGTATCAGGTAAGTGAATACAATTACTGATGAGTGATTTCAGGACACATGGCCATGTCATGCAGAGTGCATGGGTAAAATGAGGTTCTGATGTCACTCACATGAGTGACCAAATCAAGTAAAGAACCTGGGCATCCCTCCAACCACTTTGCTGCAAAAACATTTTGTTTTTGCTTTCCATTATTACCTTTTAAGTCTGCCCATAAACTTACCTGCCCATTATTTAAGTAAAATAAATATCAGTCATATGCATTAAATGATTAAATAGGGCTACACGCTCATTATCAAAAACGAGGTATCTCAGACCACGCTCCACTTAAGATAACATGGCATACTGGTCCCGCTTCCCAAGGTACTAGACAATGGTCTTTCAACCCAGTCTGCCACAATATTATAAATAACGATACATCAATACAGAATACTTTTCCTTAGATCACACCCCTGTTAATACCCCAACAGTTTGGGAGGCCTTTAAAGGACATGTCAACCATTTTTATACTTTTTGTATGAATGCAAATGTTACCTCTGCCCAACCCGAACCGCACTGTTAGCGCACGGAAATTCCGCTCCTGTTCCCTGCACCATCGCGTTCTATCTTCATAGATCTAAGCTTTTACCCCGCGGCCATTTTGTCCATGCTATTCACTTCCTTGATTTATTGCGCATGCGCCGAAAGTCCCGTGACTTCTTCATTAATGTTAACTTTTCAATAAAACTTTATTTAAAAAAAAATTACAATCCTCTGAAAAGAATGCTGGTAAGAGTTTCTGTACACCAATAGATGTTTTATCCCTCTGAAGATCAGTGATCTTTTATCCCTCTGAAGCAGTGAAGTAGTTAAAGACTTTGGCTCTCTTCCAAGCTCCCTGCAGTCAGCAGCAGAAATATGAGCAAGGAGCTGGGGGAGCAGAGAGTTAACGCTGATAATTCTAAAGTCGCCATAGCAACCACCAATGCTATGGCGAGATTGGTGGATAGCATGGATAGGCGTGTCATCAGAGGTCAGTGTTGCTCCGGCACAAAGTTTTTTTTCCGACGCTGATTCCCCTGCACTGCGCATGTGCTAAATTGTGAATGAGGAACTGCGCATGTTCAGAACGCCAAGCAACAGCGCTTATTCTGAAGGAAGGGGGGTAGAGTGGCAGATCGTGAAGTAACCTGCAGGACACTTAAATCAACAAAGCTCCTTTGTTGTTAATGTAAAAAGGACTGGAATGCTAGGTATGTGACTAATTCAATTAGGCTTTTTACTGAATAAAATCTTGTTTTAAGGGTTGACATGTCGGCCACTCTCAGATCTACTCTTCACACTGAGATTACGGACGTTAAAAAGGCCTCACGCCATCTTGAGATGCAGTTAAGCCGAGAAGTTGATACCCTTACTGTTAGTGTGCAAGAAAACCCTCTCCACCCACATTATTAGCGCTACGCCAAGCAGAACAGGCATATGCCGCGCATATGCATGAAAAAACCAAGAGGAAACTGCTCTTCTCTAACACCAACTTTTATGAGCAAGGTGAGCGGGCCGGAAAACTACTAGCATATATGGCCAAGGTACAAGCCAACCCCCTGTAATTACTGAGCTTTATAATTCGCAGGGAGTTAGCCAACCTAGGGAGGTACTAGGGATTTTGCAAGATTTTTATACCCACCTCTATACCTCTAAAACTACAGCTTCCCCTGAGGCAATGGCAGCATATTTTACTGATATTCGCCTACCTATCTTAACTGTAGAGCAGGTCAGGACCCTGGATGCAGATATCTCA
Source organism: Xenopus petersii (assembly GCA_038501925.1). Taxonomy (NCBI): domain Eukaryota; kingdom Metazoa; phylum Chordata; class Amphibia; order Anura; family Pipidae; genus Xenopus; species Xenopus petersii. The sequence goes on from CM076677.1 coordinate 44,399,837, forward strand.
GTCCAAGAACTCTCTGAAGCTATTGATGCTTTCCCTAATGGTAAGGCATCTGTCCCAGACGGTCTACCGATCGAAATTTATAAACGATTCAAAAAACAAATTACCCCAAAATTGTGTGAGACCCTTAAGGATGCGGTGCAATGCCAGTCCCTACCTCCATCCATGTACAATGCCACAATCGTGCTACTCACCAAGCCTGGTAAAGACCCCAAATATTGTGACGCATATCGCCCAATCTCACTACTTACTACGGATGTAAAAATTTTAGCAAAGGTCTTGGCCATGAGATTGGGTGAAGTAATTCATCACCTGGTTCACGAAGATCAGACCGGGTTCATGCCAGGCAAATCCACGGCTCTAAATATCCATAGACTCTACACTAACCTTTCCCTCTCCCATGATAACCAGGGTAAGAGGACTGTGATTGCCCTGGACATAGCCAAGGCGTTTGACACTGTTGAGTGGCCGTATCTCTGCCAATTGCTAAAAGAATATGGTTTTGGCCCAAAATACATCAATATGGTCAAATTATTGTATAATGCTCTTACTACCTCTATAAAGACAAGTAATAAGTCTACCCCTTCCTTCCGTCTCCACAGAGGTACCAGGCAGAGCTGTCCACTCTCCCCTCTACTGTTTGCATTAGCCATCGAGCCACTGGCCTATCTCATCAGAAATATCCATAGACTCTACACTAACCTTTCCCTCTCCCATGATAACCAGGGTAAGAGGACTGTGATTGCCCTGGACATAGCCAAGGCGTTTGACACTGTTGAGTGGCCGTATCTCTGCCAATTGCTAAAAGAATATGGTTTTGGCCCAAAATACATCAATATGGTCAAATTATTGTATAATGCTCTTACTACCTCTATAAAGACAAGTAATACGTCTACCCCTTCCTTCCGTCTCCACAGAGGTACCAGGCAGAGCTGTCCACTCTCCCCTCTACTGTTTGCATTAGCCATCGAGCCACTGGCCTATCTCATCAGATCTCATAACAATATAACGGGGTTTGTGCTGGGTAATAGGGAGGATCGCATTCAATTGTATGCGGATGATACCCTCTTATATCGGGGGGATAGAGGTGATTCGCTAACTAACGTCCTAAAGGTCTTTGCAGAATTTGGTGATGTCTCTGGACTGGTAATAAATAAATCTAAATCCACTGCCCTTATGCTAGACCCGCTTGCGGAGGAGAAAGACATGTCTACCTTTCCTCTTAAAATAGTCTCGGAATTTACTTACCTAGGAGTCAAGGTTACAGCAATAACTTGACTCTTAACTAAGAGTTGAATGATTGGATGTCCCAAAAACTTAAGTCATGGGCTAACTTACCGGTTGGACCCACGGGACGGGTGCATCTTATAAAAACGATTATCTTACCCAAGCTACTCTATGTGCTACAAGAAGCTCCTGTATGGATAACGAAATCTTATTTTCTTAAAGTACATGCCATATTTAGGCAACTGGTGTGTGCTCATTCCAGGCCACGTCTAAAGCTTGAAACGTTAATGTGTGCTAAAAACAAAGCTGGCTTGGCCCTTCCGGATATGTTTTTATATTATTTGGCAGCACAATTGTCCCACCTCACTACATGGGTGGAATGTTCGCATCATAGAGTGCTGCATTCACTTTGGGCTCAGTTGACTGGCTTTCCTGATAACCCAATAAGTTTGATCCTAGGGAAATCTGTCACTACATCAGGCATTACTCTCCCCCCAAACACTCTTCTTAATTCTCCTGCCACTGACCCACTTACACCATTATGGAGCAACCGAGATTACCCCTTACTGTTAAAAATAGGTCCAATGAGTCTCTGGTCGGACCGTGGCGTGAATACGTTAGGTGATGTGTGGCATGATGGCAAACTAATCTCTTTTGCGCAATTAAAGGACCAATTCCAGGTCCCACATACCCAATGGCTGACCCTTCACAAGTTCAGCCGTGCTCTCAATGCCACACACAAGAGCCACGACTTATCACTGTCCACGCATCCCCTTTTACTATATATTAAGAGAGGTCATACAAGGTCTGGTCACTATGCTATATGCTAAGTTGCTACAAGAAGTGCACAAAAACAACCTAGATGGGCTACGATCAAAATGGGAGGTAGATGTGGGCACAATCCTGGCTGAGGAATGGCAAGAAGTGCAGGAATCCCTTCAGTTAGTTTCCCCCAACCATAGATTACGGCTAATTCAACTGTATATTCTCCATTGGGCTTATTACACCCCTGTCAGACTTCACTATATTAATGCCAGCACCCCGGATGTTTGCATTAGGTGTGCTTTGGAAAGGGAAACTCTGCTACACATGATGTGGAGCTGCACTAAGCTTTCCGCATACTGGAGTGAAGTATTAGACACCTTAGATGCGGTGCTCCAGGTGACAATTACCAGGTCACCAAAGGTGTGCGTCCTGGCCATAATTCAAGACTTAAAGCTGAATCATCATCAATCATTTTTCCTTCTTGAGGCCTTACTACTAGCTAAGAGATTAATCACTCAGAATTGGAGAGCGGTGGCTCCTCCTACCTTCTCTACCTGGAAAGCAATAATGCAGGATACCTGTAACACTGAATACTTAATGTACCTAAAAAGGGGAGTCCCCACCAAATTTCATAAAATTTGGGGACCCTGGACCGACATTTACCCCCAACATTCAAGACCACTTCCAGCAGTTTAGGCTGACAGGGTTCAGGGAAGGTGAAATGTGACGTAGCAATTGCTGCATGTTATACATGTAACATGTGATACAATGTTCTTCCTTATTTTGACTTTATTTTGTAAACTGCTTATTTTATCTACTCAATAAACTACCTGAATTTAAAAAAAAAAAAATAGGGCTACACAAGAAAATTAAAGAGGAATAGATAATTGTCAAATAATTTAATGACTTACTGTATTCTGAAGTAGTAGTCATGTTTTTAAAGAAAAACATTGGAGCAGAGTAACAGTCTTAATGTAATTTTTTATGATATCTTTTTTTTTTTTTTTCAAACATGTTTTTATTAATATTTAAACAAATAACAATAATGCTTGAAAATGGGTAATAAAAGCAAATGTTACAGAAGTATAACAGTATGCATTATAGTAACATCAATAACATATAAGCACTTCACAAAACATACAGCTCATAATATAGTAATGGGTGTTATATGGGACTCAGTGGATAAGATGCCAATAACCTGTTGATCTGGTGACTCCTGGGGGGTGCGAAGACCAGTAGTTCCTGTTCACGATGCCAGTTGTCGAGATACTGGGATGCCGCCACCACAAGTGGGTGTTCTCTGAGGGATTCTTCATTATACCATGTAGTTTGCCGAAATGTGTAGAGCGTGAGATATCTGGCATGATGTGGAAGTGTCAGTATATAAGGTATCCATGTGTTAAAGAATTTTGTCGCGTTCTGTTCCTTTTTGGTCATTGCTTCCAACCAATCCATATGGAATACATGATGCAGTTTATGCTTGACCAACAAGATTGGTGGGGGATCTGGGCTTAACCATTGTTGCAATATCGCCTTCCTGGCTGCTGCAGCAAGTCTACCTAACACTGTTTTCTCCGATTTTGCCAGTTGGGAATAATTTGAAGTGCAGCTGAATAGGGCCCATTCAATTAGTGGTTGGAGAGGTTTCCCTATTATCTGTTCGCCAAGTGCGGTTACTTCACGCCAAAAGGGTTGTAGTTTGGGGCAAGACCAAAGGGTGTGGAGTAAGTCTGCCTTTGGTGAGAGGCATCGTAAACAACTGTCAGTGGAGAGACTACCCATTTTGTGTCTACGAATTGGGGTAAGGTAAGAGTTATGTAATATTTGGAGGGCCATCTCCTGGTATCTGCTTGCCGGGAGTAGCCTCATTATTTTAGCATGGAATCGTAAAATTTCTGAGTTTGTCACGTCAGGGATATTTTTTATCCATGGGAAGGTCGAGTCGTTTTCGTCATCTATGTCAAGGACTGTGCGTATAACCTGGTAGAGGCGTGATGTGGACTGAGTGGTGGTATCGATTTTCCATAACTTGTATAGCGGGTCATTGAGGTCTTTGTCTGACAGATGGGTCATGGCCTGGGTGACAAAATGGGTGAGTTGCAGCCTTAGAAATAAATGTGGAATGGTAAATGGGTATTTTTCTGTGAGTTGAGATTGAGTGAGTAGTACCCGGTTATTACCGAGTAGATCTTTGAGGGTGTGAAGGCCGTCATTGCGCCATTGTAGAAGTATTGGATTTCGTATGCCTATCGGGAATTGTTTGTTCCCTATCCAAGTTAAATACGGAGACCAGTATGGTGATAAACCCTGTTTTTTCCTCGTTACGTGCCAAGCTTTATAAGTGTCCGTAAATAGGGGATTATCCCGTATGTCTGGCAGGGTATCTGCGAAAGGCAGGTGTAGTAGGTAATTTAAAGAGTAGTCCTTACTTAAGTATTGGTCTAAAGACGGTGTGGTATATTGGTTTTGATTAAGGAGCCAGTTGCCAACGTACCGTAACAGTGCCGCGGTGTTATAGTCTTTGATATTGGGGAGGTTAACACCTCCATGTGTCTTAGGTTGTTCTAATTTGAACAAGCTGATCCGAGGCCGTTTGCTGTTCCAGATAAACGTTCGAAATATGTGATTGATTCGTTTAAGATCGGTAGGTTTGATGTAGTATGGCAACATTTGAATTGGATACAAAAGCTTAGGGAAAAGGATCATTTTCACTAAGTGTATTCTTCCCAGGAAGGTGAGGTGTAAGTGTTTCCATTGTTGTGTTTCACGCTGTATTTCATCAATGACCTTCCTTATGTTCAGTGCATATAAATGTTTATGGTGCGATGGGATCAGGATTCCTAGATATTTGATGTGTTGTTTGGTTTTCTTAAAAGGGAAATGAGGAAGCCAGTCAGTGGAATCGGAATGATGGAGTTGAAGTGCTTCCGATTTACTTAAGTTAATTTTGAACCCTGCTATGTCTCCAAATCGCTGTATTATATGTAGTATTATAGGAATATCAGTTTTTGGTCGTCCTAGAAATAAGAAGATGTCGTCTGCAAAAGCCATGACCTTCAATATCGTGTGTCCAATTCGGATACCCTGCAACGATGTATTTTGGAGTATGTGCCTTATTAAGGGGTCAATGGCGATATTAAAGAAAAGGGGCGACAGAGGGCACCCTTGACGTGTACCTCTTTTGATTAGGAATCTGTCAGTGTTTAAGTTATTTACAGTCAGGAACGTTGTGGGTTCGCAATATAGATTTTTATATAGATTGAATATGTTTAGGCCAAAATGTTGGAATTTCAATATACGTCGAAGGTGTGCGTGGGAAATCCTGTCAAAAGCTTTGTCTGCATCCAGATTAATTAACATGCCGTGTTTCCTTTTTTCCAGATTACTATAATAGACGGCCGTTATGATCTTCCGAAGCGCTTGTACAGGATGACGATTTTTAAGGAAACCTACTTGATGTTCGGTAAGTATGTGAGGTAGTATTCGTTGTAGCCTATCTGCCATGATTTTTGTTAAGATTTTGACGTCCTGATTCAAAAGTGAAATAGGCCTGTAGGAGGCTGGGTCAGTAAGATCTTTGTTTTCTTTAGGGATTAATATTATTCTAGCCACATTCGCTTCGTGCCAGAGAGGGTCACCTTTTAGCGTATCATTGTATAACGTGGTCAATATAGGTGTTATGTCAGTAGCCAATTGTTTATAAAATTCTGCGGTAAGTCCATCAGGTCCTGGCGATTTCCCGTTCTTTAACTGTTTAATCGTGTCTAATATTTCATTTTCCGTTATAGGGCTGTCCAAGATCTCCCTGTCCTGGACCGTCAATTTGGTCAAGTTGGCTTCTCTAAGGAATTGCAAACCGTCATGAGGATCGTCCGGAGAGCTGTCATAAAATTTTTTAAAATAAACCGTGAGGATGTCGGAAATTTGTTTAGGATCATGCGCCCATCCGTCTGGTGTCTTTAGTTTGGAAATAAACGTCTGTCGTCTGTTGCGTTTGGCCAATTGAGCTAAAAGTTTACCTGATGTATTCCCTTGTCTGTAGAAAGTGTTTGCAGTATGACTAAGAGTTTTGTAAGCCTTTTCGGATAATAAAGTGTCAAAAAGTTGTTTCGTCTCTTTGTATTTATTTCTGTCTTCCTGTGAATTTGTCGTTTTGAAGTCTATATAATGTCTAGTAAGTAATTTTCGTAAAGTGTCATATTTCACCTCATAACTCTTCCTTAGTTTTATTAAATAAGAGATTATCCGTCCCCGTAACACTGGTTTAGATGCCGCCCATAATAACTGCGGGTTATCCCAATGGTCAATGTTATCATCAATGTAATTCGCCCAGCTGGTTTTTAAAAATAATTGAAAGTCCTCATTGGCAGCTAGATAGGAGGGGAATCTCCAATTGTAGGATCTGGCCTGTGGTACCTTCAGCTTAATGGTTGCTAGAACAGGGGCATGGTCGGAGATATCTATATTACCGATTTGTGCCGTGGATAAAGTTGGAAGCAATGATTGCGATAAAAAAATGTAGTCAATCCGTGAGTGCGTATTGTGTACACCTGAGTAAAAGGTGTAATCAATCGACAGTGGGTGCAAGTGTCTATATGTGTCGTACAGTTGTAGAACATCACACAGATTATGCAATGGTTTAGCCCTGGTTCGTGAATGAGAAGTGGATTTACCTGATTTATCTACGGTGTCATCCCAAACCACATTGGCATCGCCACCAAGAATGATGTTCGCGGCCCCCCAGGAGTTCAATCGTTGTAACACATCTGTAAAAAAACATTTGTTATCAGTGTTCGGTGCATAAATATTAACGATAGTGTAGACAGTGCCATGGACGTCAAGATTCAGCATGATATATCTGCCATTACGGTCCTTATAGGTTTTCAGAATCTCACATTGGAGATTGTTTCTAATGAGTATTGCCACACCTCTTGATTTAGTTTTATAAGGGGCATCAACTACCAGTTGCAACCATTTATCCCTTAGCGTTTGATTATCTTTTTTTCGCCAGTGGGTTTCTTGTAGGAGAATAATCTGGGCCTTTTCCCTTCTAAGTTTGTCTAGTATTTTCCGTCTTTTGAGTGGGGAATTTAACCCACCCACATTCCAGGAGAGTATCTGGAGATCAGTACTAAATTTATCAGATAAAGGGTTCGTCATGAAATGAGGTAAGCCACTGGGTTAATTAACCTATCCCCTGGCGGGGGTGGGTTGCAGTATGGGGTTGGGAATCATGGAAGCGGGGTCTGTCCCAGCGAGCAGACCAGTACTTCCGAACGTGGAGGGTAAGATGTCCAATTCTAGTCAGAGTCGGGTGTGGCAAATACTTAAGTATTAGAGCTGCAGTCAACAACATCAACAACAACATTGCAATTAGAAATAATATAAAGCAAATTCACACAAAAAGAGAAAAAATAAAATAAAAGAAAAATGAAAGGATGATGGGTAGAGGTTTGGGAAAGAGGGAAAGGAGAGAGGAAGGTAAAAGAAGTAAGGGGGAGAAAAGGAGGCAAAAGAAAACAACAGGTAGAACAAAAGTAGGAATGTATCAATCACTTCTCTCTCCGCCTGGAGTGATTAAGGTTGGTTAAGGCATCGAATAATCATAAGCATTTGAACACAAAAGGAGAGCGTTGAAGAGTGGGTATCGTGTCCATTCAGTGTGAACCAAAATTGTCGAAGGATTCAACGAATGGAATAAGTCACATAGATGGGCAGCCAGATAAAGCCCAGAGAGTTCCCGTTCCGGTTCATGTTCCAGATGTCTTTTCTCTATAATATGCCATGGCTTGTGTAGGGTTGTCAAAAAATGAAGGTTTGCCTGTGTCTTTATCCATGATTTTTAGCCGAGCCGGAAACAGCAGAGAAAAACGAAATCCTGAAGTGAAAAGGTTGGTACATATTGGCGAAAATTCCTTTCGTCTCGAAGTCACCGAGGCAGAGAAGTCTTGAAAGAGAAGCAGGCGATTGTTCTCATAATGTAGAGATTTCATTTTCCTGTATGCCGTGAGGATGTTGACCTTGTCAGCATAATTGAGCAGCTTAAAGATGACTTGTCGTGGTCTAGCTTCAGCTGTTGTAGGTGGAGGGCCGATCCGATGGAATCGTTCGATTGTGATGTTAGATTGGGAGTCACTCATATGGAGCAAAGTTGGGATTTGTTTGGTCAACAGTATTTCGAGTTCGTGCCCCTTGACTGATTCAGGTATACCTACTATCCTAAGATTATTGCGCCTGCTCCGGTTTTCAAGATCGTCGACTTTTTCAGCTAGGATGGTGATTTCTCGTTGTTGCGTGTCGACTGTTTTCTGTGTTTTATCCAAGTCATCCTCCAGAGTACTTATCCGCTGTTCAGCTTCGTTTAGTCTTTGTGACTGGTTGGTTAACTGTTGGAGCACTTCGGAGAGGGATTCCTTTATGCCTGCCAGTTTTTGATCCAGTAGGGGTCCGAGTAGTTGTGTGAGATCCTGTATTTGAATTTGCGGTGACAGAGGTGGGTTTGGAGATTCCGGTTCCGAATCTTCTTACCCCCTTTGGCTTTAGTGCTCGGTTGACGTTGGGACTTGGATGCTGAGTGACCCAGATATTTATCCATGGTCTGTTTTTAAGTTGATAGGAGTGGTGATATGGCTTGCAATTCAGCTGTAGCTGAAATCAGTTTGTGTCCAGCGGAGTGTCTGGGTGCTTGCCTAAGTTATCAGGGTCCAGTGATAAGGCAGAAGAGAAGCGATTATAGTAGAGGATTACATCAGTGCCGACGCGCCTTGTAACATTTTTGTAGGTGTAAGGTATGGATTATGGATGCAGAAAGTATAGCAAGTATGGCATGGAAGACACCTTCAGCCGTTGATGTCTAGTTAGAGTCTTTGCCTGGTTTACTGGGTGTCTGAGCCAGGTGTTAGGTAGTGAGGGAAGCTGTAGCCCTGCTTAGATCTGGAAGGTGTTGTCCAGATAGGTAGATCTGTCAGAGCGGATCAAATATGATCAGAGAAGGGAACAGCAAATGTACCAGATAGTGCGCCCAGTCGTGTGGGTACTGATTAATACAGTGGTGTACAGTAGGCCTTTTGATGATGGGCCTATAGGGTTGCGTGAGAGGGTGCAATGGTGGATATGAGGCCTGATGTGATACTTCCACCCGTGGTCGGAGCCCCTGTGGGGTAGTGTGGCCCGGGGTAGATGGTGGTGCACTCACCAATCTGTCAGCTAGGCCATCCGGCCTATATGCGGTTGTGCCGGGCAGTCTAGTAAGTGCGGCGTGGCGGTGGCTATTAGGCCTTACGAGGCGCCGTTCTCCCATGACCGGGGCACTCCCAGAGCTATTTAGCCCACTTTGGGCGATGATCCACTCACCAGTCTGTTGGTAGTGATGTTAGGAGTCTCCGGTCCGGGTCTGCGGCAAAGTTAGAGTTGTAGGCCACCGCCCACGCCACGTGCGTAGTCGAGTGGCGTTGGATCTGGGGTTACCGTCGCAGTAGGGCTGCGGTATGCGACAGGCTGTTTCTGGCGGTACTCCCTGTAGTCGGCTTGTAGCAGTAGTGCAGGTAAGATAACGTCGGGTGAGACTTTAAGTCCCGGCTGTGCGGCCTTGTCAGAAGGCCCTCCCTCTCGGCCTTATACTGCTGAGTGGCGCAGCCGATTCCGGGGTCGCAGTGGAGGGAAGAGCCAGGAGATGGATTTTCCTTTTCCCCTCACTATCCCTGTGCCTGTTGGAGTGGTGTCAGGTGGGTCTTTGCTGCCAGCAATGTCGATGGCGCAGGATTTTGAAAGACCTGATGCGGGAGCTCAATTACAACGCGGCCATCTTTGGGTCCGCCCCCCGGAAGTCCCCCTATGATATCTTTTATAGACTAATAACTGCACACAACATTTATCCTCATAATATATTCACTCCTTTAGTAACACTTTAGCGTTCTGAAAGGAATATTAGTTGTTTGGTATACAGAGTTAAAGACTAAATCATGGCAACATCCAAAAACCAAAAGGGACTTGTTTCAGTTCCTATGCTCTGAGACACTGCTATATAACTTTGAGATAATGAAACTGGGTCCACATAATAAGCATTAAAACCACACAGGAATCATAATAAGAGTTTTTATTTTTATTCTGCAGCCACAAACCCTACAGACTGTTACTGCTACACCTTCTGCCTGCCTAATGTAACAGCATTTGGCACTACGCACCCTTATATTTTCATATAACAAATTCACATACACAAGTCAAACATTATTTGATGATATAGAATGTTTCTAACATTCTATATCATCAACTCAAGGAGAAAAATGTTGTTTGTATTATGGATGCTGCCATCTAGTGTCTCTGTTTAGAACACCAGCAAAAGTATTTTTTTTTTTTTTACTTCTCAAAATGTAATAATTGCACTATGGTACAGGTACTAGTGTAGGGCCAGTGAATTACCTGTATACTACCAATGTAGTGCCATATAGAGCATATGTGGTACCAATAAGATGCTGGTGAAATAAAAATGTATTGCCATTATAATTATAGCATTGTGCTACTAATTCAATTCCCCTACAACTCCAGTGTTGTACAAATACTGGAGTAATATCACTGTGCTTCAGTATTGTGCTAGCATAGTGCTATTATACATGAATGGTGCCAGATTAATAATGATTCAAAATGATTCAGTGTTTAGTTATGGGTTATTTATAAGGTTTGGTTAATTGAAGTTCAATACTCTTTCTTATACTGTTATTTCTAAGGGATACTTGAAATTATTTATTCATGTAATTGTGACCTGCATCTGCAATGCAAATTCTTTGGGTAGTCAGTATTTCTCTATGGAGCCTGCTGTGTTATTTGTTTGGTTTTACACATTTAATAGGTAAGGCTTACAAACACTGCCGTTTGCTCAAGTGCAGTTGTGCTAGCAACCAATAAGCAAGTAGCTTTGAACACTTTACTTAAAGTTAGCCAGTGGAAGCAAATATCTGGCTGCTATGGGTAACTGCATTGGCACAATTAAGCATTTAAGTTATTTAAATTTAAGTTAAATTAGGCCCCCTGACTTGCAATATTTATTATTCACCCAATGTGGTAAAGAACTATATATACTCTGTATTAAAACTGGCATTAAAAGCAGCATATGTAGGACAGAACAGGTAAAGTGAAATGTCTCATCCCATTCTAAACAATACCTAAAGTTATAAACACTGCAATAAACATATTGCTCATTGGCAGAAAGGGAGTTTTTATAGTGTATATTTTAACAGTTGTGCAGTTGGAAAAATAGTGAATCATTTTTTTTCAGTTAAGCATTTAATTTAAAATGATCAGTATGCAACATATAGCCCTTATAATACTGTATTATGTGTTATTTAACTGCATGTATTCCAAAACGTATCAGTTAATAGTGCTACTCCAGGAAAGTTCTGCTCTGAAATCCATTTTTCAAAAGAGCAAACGGATTTTTTTATATTCAATTTTGAAATCTGACATAGGGCAAGATATATTCACAGTTTCCCAGCTGCCCTCTGTAATTTTGTGTTTTGCCATGACAGTATCCCTTTAACACTTGCATACTGGCAAATCCTTAAAAACTTGAGCCATGCCATTTTAATACATTTAGACATTATCAATATTAGAGCCAACCAACTGCAGTTAGGCATAAAAGTCAGATATGTAAATTACTGAGGAAACACATATGAAACCTAACCTAGAAACCTCTTGATTTTTAAAAGGAAAAACACACCCACCTAATAGGACAGAAATGACACAGATGCTCACCTAGAACGATACACACATCCAGCAAAACAAAAGTCCTTATTTAAATTGCTTGCGCAGGTGTTGTAAATTAATTCATCCAGACAGTTGAAGTAAATGAAATGTTAATGAAACAATGTCAATTTCCATAAATAGATGTTTTTACTCACCTGATCATGCGTTTGTTTCTTTGCCATCACCAATGCTCCATCTTTGTATAAATATCCAGATGGTAACAGAAAATTTGCAGTATACTCTGATTTAATCCTCCTGAAATTGGAGCACAAAAAAGAAACAACCATTTTATATGCAGAAATTTCAATGGAAGAGCCCTACAACATTATTACAAGTTACAAGTTATTTGGTGTGGTGTTTATGCAAATGGCCTGTAGATGTCACTGTGCTCATACTTATACTATGCATACTTCCTGGTAACTTAAAAGTGAAAGCTTACTGTTGTGTAATGCCTGCATGACTCTGCTAATAAAGTACTGTTATACTCTACTCATCCTCGGCTACCCAAAACATAACAAATGGCAACAAGGATGGCTCTTCTACCTCTGCAGCAGCCTGCACCTTTTCTTCCAAACCCTGGTGAGACTACCATACCTTTAACTGCTTGGATCCGTATGTTTGAAAATTACATTATTGCTGCAGACCAAGGGGATATTTCTGCTGCTATAAAGAGTGCTATACTTATTCACTGCCTGGGAGCAGAGGGACAGCGTATATTCTATATATTACCATTACCTGATGATACTTATGAAACTGCTCTTACTGATATAAAGAACTTTTTTGTGCCAAGAGTAAATGTGGTTGCTGAAAGATATAAATTCCACCAACGCGGACAACGTAATGGCGAATCCACAGAACAGTTTGTAGCAGCTTTGAGAGAGCTGGTTGTTACCTGTGACTTTGGGAATCTCACAGATGAAATGCTAAGAGACCAAATAGTGGAAAAAACAAACTCACCTTGCATTAGAGAGAGACTGCTCCTAGAGCAGGATTTAACCCTTGCAAAGGCTATTACAGTTTCTAGCCAGATTGAAACAGCAGTGGCAGAGGCTAAAACTCTCAGTCAGGGAACTGCTGGGAATGTACAGACTATGAATTCAGCACTGTGGCCTAATAATGCACAGTCACAGGCAAAATACAGTGCTAAGGAAAGGGATTCACCTACACTGCAAAACCGTGCAGCAAATACAAATAGAAAATACTGATTTTGCTGTAGTTCAACACAACACACTACAAATCATGTTACATGTCCTGCAAAAGCTAAACGGTGCCGCAAATGCGCAAAAGTAGGACATTTTGCTAAGATCTGCCGTAGTTCTGCTAAAGATGTTCATGAAGTCCCTACTACAAATGTTACAGTATTAAGTGTGGATAAAGCTGGTACATTTATTCCAGACAAGTTTATATTCACTGTCAGTGTCAATACTGCTTCTGCTGACAAGGGACACTCCATTAACCTGATGCTTGATAAAGGTTCAGTTGTTTCTATACTACCAAAGGATATTTTCTTGAAATACTTTGCAAAAGATCCGCTTGTTGCACCTGCCCTGAATTGGTCAGTTTCTTAAAGGATCCAATCCCTGTGCTTGGTTGCTTGCCAGTGACTGTACAATTTGAATCAAATACTGCAAAATGTGACTTTTACATTGTGAATAAGGATACTGCTATACTTGGAATGGATCTCTTTGCTGCATTAAACCTACAATTAATTGATGGTCTCATTACTACAGCACCAGTGCCTGCCACACAGCCAGTGTCTAAAATTTCACCACAAAGCAACACTTCACTGGGTTGTGCAAAGAACTTTGTACACAAAGTTAAGTTGAGACCTGATGTAAAACCAGTACGCCAGAAATTGAGGCGATTGCCCTACTTTATAAGGGAGACTGTCTCACAGGAACTAAAGAAACTGGTAGAGCAAGATGTGATTGAAAAATCAGAATCCTCTGAATGGGTTTCACCAATTGTTGTAACAATGAAGAAAACTGGAGGTACTGGATTGTGTGTTGATCTCCGTGAACCTAATAAAGCAGTGTTATGGATAATCATCCCTTGCCACACATAGAGGAAATATTTTCTGAACTCCATGGAACAAAATTCTTTTCTACTCTGGATCTTCAGAGTGCTTATCATCAAGTATTACTGTATGAGGAAAGTAGAGACCTCACTGCATTTATCACCCATGATGGTTTGTTTCGGTTCAAGCGTGTACCTTATGGACTGGCTTCAGCACCGAGTTGTTTTCAAAGACTGATGTCTTCTATACTCCATGGCATACCTGGTGTAGAATGCTACTTGGATGATATAATTGTCTATGCTCCAACTATGGACCTTCATGACAAGTACCTAGAAAAGGTTCTGAAATGAATTGATTTTATAGGACTGAAACTTAACCTTTCCAAATGCTACTTCAGACAAACTCAGCTGTCATTTTTGGGTCATATAATCTCACAAGATGAATTACTGCCTGGCCTTGACCATGTCAACGCTGTTACACAAGCACCTCCTCCATCTGACTTCCAGACCTTACAAGCTTTCTTAGGTCTTACTTCATGGTATTCTAAGTTTATTCTAACTATGCTTCAGTTGTGGAGCCACTTAGAGCACTACTACGTGGAACTTTAAGTCTGGTGTGGTCAGAGTCTGCTCAACATAGCTTTGAAATAGTGAAACAGCTAATTTTGAACAGTCTAGCGCTAGCTTTATTTGATCCTGCACTACCCACTATGGTTACTACAGATGCTTCAGACTATGGCGTTGGTGCAGTTCTCACACAGATCCATGCTGATCATACAGAGAAAACTGTTGCATTTGCATCCAGAACACTTACAGAGACAGAGCATAAGTATTCCACTGTTGAAAAAGAAGCTCTAGCATGTGTTTGGGCAACAGAAAAATGGAGAACCTACCTATGGAGTAGAGAATTTACCTTATGTGCTGATCATAGCCCTTTAACTACACTGCTTATAACAAAGGGACTAGGAAGAGCTGGAATGCATATAGCTAGATGGTCAGCAAGGCTAATGAATTTCAACTAGAAAATGCAATACAAACCAGGTTTGAAAAATGTTACTGCTGATTGTTTGACACCTTTACCTTTACCTGCAGCTTCTGATACACTGGATGATGACATAGAAGTTGTAGCATTGACTGATTTACTATAATCTACAGTTACAACTGCTGATTTTAAGTAAGCTTGCCTCACATGTCCAATTCAAGTAAAATTACGGGACACTTACTATAGTATTAGATACGAACTGTCCTTAGTAGATGGCTATGTTGTCCATGGAGCTCATCGTTTACTGGTACCAGAGACCTTTCGAGAAAAGCAAATACAACTTGCACATGAGAGTCATCAAGGAATTGTACGTACAAAACAAAGACTACGAGAACTATACTGGTGGCCAGCAATGGATGCTGATGTGGTAACTGCCATTCATTCTTGTGTTTCTTGTCAGAATCATGACAAAACAGCTATCACAAATACACCACCACTTCAGCCAGTACCATTCCCTGATTCAGCATGGGAAAAACTTGCTATTGATATTGTTGGTCCTTTTACAGATGCTCTTATAGATTGCAGCTATAACCTTGATAGACTATTATAGTAAATGGCCTGAAATTGCATTTGTTTTTCATATAATATCAGCTACAGTAATAACATTTCTGTCTACAGTCTTCAGCAGAGAAGGTAATCCAAAGGAGTTAATATCAGACAACAGACCACAGTTTGTCTCATATGAGTTTGAATCCTTTCTGAGAGAGAGGAATATTGTGCATAGGAAATCTTTAGTGTATTACCCACAAGCAAATGGAGAAATTGATTGATTCAACAGAAGTCTCAAAGAAGCACTACAGACAGCCAATCTTACTGAGAAATCTTGGAAAGTTTTTACAACAGAGTTCCTACATAACTACAGAGCAACGTGCCATGCAACAACCCAATCATCTCCTGCTAAATTATTACATGGCAACTAAGTTACATGTTGCAGACATCAAACTTCCACAAAATACTGTGCCTACAAAATCATCTACTGCTGACATTGTGAAACGTCACCAAGATGTATAGTGACAGAAAACGTGGTGCAAAAGAAGTACAATTTCAACCTGGATCTTTAGTCAGAATTAAGAAACCAGGAATACTGAAACAAGGACAATCTAAATTAACTACACCACTTGAAGTGAGACTCCAGCGAGGACCATACACATATGAACTGTCTGATGGACGCATATGGAATGCAAGTCGTCTTGCTCCTGTTAGATATGACTTTGGAGAAGCTCCATTTGATGAAGGACATTTTCCTACTCCTGATGTCAACTGCAATAGGCCTGAAGAAAGTGAACCTATAAGGAGTACTGAGAGAATCAGAAAACTACCTGCATGGACCCAGGACTATGTGATGTGAATAATGTATATTATTGCTTTAAGATGCATTGTTGTTGTTTATTACATTTGCCCAAATGCTTTCCTATTATAGGAGGAATATGTGGTGTTTATGCAAATGGCCTGTAGATGTCACTGTGCTCATACTTATACTGTGCATACTTCCTGGTAGCTTAAAAGTGAAAGCTTACTGTTGTGTAATGCCTGCATGACTCTGCTAATAAAGCACTGTTATACTCTACTCATCCTCTGCTACCCAAAACATAACATTTAGCATGTCATACTATTGTCTCTAAACTAAAAGCCCTGATGTTAGTCAGCCAAGAAGCTTCCTGCTTTCTCACTAGAGCTTCTTAGAGTTAAAGGTAAGTCCACTGTTTACTTACTATTCAGTCACACTGTTTGCTGGGGGACTTGATTTTAAATGCACTACATTGCTGGCATTTTTTCTCTTTTTTGCCAAGAAGCAATACCTTTTAAGCTCTGTATCTTCTTTTCCCCTTCACTGAAAAGATTACTTACTCAAACACAAGGCCGGATTTACATAGTGGGAGCCCCTAGGCCCGCTGTCGTTCATCATCCTCCCATCCCCTCCCTTTTATTTGCTTAAATGTCATCGGGACCAGAGCAATGGGGATTGGCACAGGGGAAACGTAAAAAAAACAATGGTATCTCCTACACATCCCCAGTGTTTTTGAACCAGTGTGGGTGTGGTTGGGCAACATGCCGCCCCCTAAAATTCTGCCACTCTAGGCCCCGGCCTTGGTGGCCTCTCCACAAATCCATTACCTGCAGTCCAAAGTGAATACAAGTGAATAGTCCAAATCACTAGTGGCTCCACAAAATGAACTCAGTCTCCACTACTCCTGGCATTAGTTGGCAGGTTCAATTAGCCCTACAGCCATTTCCGCTTTCATTAAACTACAACTTCCAGAGTTAATTACAATATGTGGATGTAAGACGGTACAAAAAGTTGTAGTTCAACAATGAAGAAAATCTTGGGTCAATGGCTAGACCCAACTGTAATCAATGTTAGAAAGCAAGACTGACGTGCGCACTGATGCAGAGACTTTCTAATATATCCATATACAGTCAAAGATTATGAAAAGATGGTAGAATGTTAACTGCAAAAGTGGGCTGGATGGATGGCTGATTCTATAGTCTGCAATTCCTTCTATTTACAGGTAGAAGAAAAATGCAGGGCATGTGGGAGGACTTTGCTACTTGTGATGGAAGGACTCCTTATAATACTGCCGCCCACCCCAGTAGAAGATAAATATTACACAAAATAATGTTTAAATAGAAAATGAGTTACAATTTTAATCTACGAAAAGGTTGAAAATGTTATTTTCATTTGATTTTTTATTTTACAGTTAGGCCCATAAACCTTTGGACAGAGACAACTTTTTTCTAATTTTAGTTCTGTACATTACCACAATGAATTTGAACTGCAGTCTTTCAGCTTTAATTCAGTGGGTTGAACAAAAAGATTGCATCACACAATCACTTTGTTTCAGGTACTCAAAACCAATTGGACAAATTGAAAAACTGAAAATAAAAATGTTATTAAAAATTGTATTATTATGTTAATTTCTAATACTTGGTAGAAAACCCTTTGCTGGCAATGGCAGGCTGAAATCTTGAACTCATGGACATCACCAGATTCTGTGTTTCCTCCTTTTTAATGCTCTGCCAGGCTTTTACTGCAGCGGCTTTCAGTTGCTGTTTGTTTGTGGGCCTTTCTGTCCGAAGTTTAGTCTTCAAAAAGTGAAATGCTGCTCAATTGGGTTCAGATCAGGTGACTGACTTGGTCATTCAAGAATATTCCACTTCTTTGCTTTAATAAACTCCTGGGTTGCTTTGGCTGTATGTTTTGGGTCATTGTCCATCTGTATTATGAAACATCTCTCAATGTGACTGCATTTAGCTGGATTTGAGCAGACAGTGCCTCTGAATACCTCAGAATTCATTCGGCTGCTTCTGTCCTGTGTCACATGATGGATAAACACTAGTGTCCCAGTGCCACTGGCAGACATGCACGCCCAAGCCATCACACTGCCTCCACCATGTTTTATAGAGATCTGTTATGCTTTGGATCATAAGCTGTTCCACGTCTTCTCCATACTTTTTTCTTGCCATCATTCTGGCAGAGGTTGATCTTGGTTTCATCTGTCCAAAGAACGTTTTTCCAGAACTGTGCTGGCTTTTTTAAATGTTTTTTTTAGCAAAGTCCAATCTAGTCTTTGTATTCTTGATGCTTATGAGTGGCTTGCACCTTGCAGTGCACCCTCTGTATTTACTTACTTCTCTTTATAGACTTGGATATCGATATGCCTACCTCCTGGAGAGTGTTCTTCACTTCATATTTCATTCTTTCAGTGGTAGGAACACATGATACATTTTTCAGGTTTACTAATATGGAGGCCTGGTTTCTAAGATGTGTCTTGCATGTGCTATGCTCACTGTGTGGGGGGGGGAGGTTAATGAGGCCTTGCTCTGCATCTTCCCTTTCATTGTTACTATGGTATCTAAGAACTGAGTGAAAGCATGAAGCATTGCATACCTGCAGCTTTTGAAAGAATGTTTAAGTTGCTGAATAACTTTTTCTTTATGTTTCCTTTGCTTTGATTCTGTTTTGGTTTTGTCACTCTTTGGAGGGCTGCACACTGCCTCATTTTTTTTATTTATATTTCTCCTGGGAACTTGACATCAAAGAAGAGCTCTGCAAGTTTACCACTTATCTTCCTGTGGGGTACAGGATAAACATCTGATCTTTTTTCATGTAAGCATAATAAATATCGATTTTCTGCTATAAAACTATATGCCTACTTTGAAATGGTGCTTGCAAGAAACGGCTTTACCTTTTGCTCAAGGGAGTGTTCCTCTGGTTCATATTCAGGAACATGTTTTTCTTCCCAATCCTTTCTCAATAACGGACCTTTGGCAGGTGGAGACCCTTTAAACTGCTTTTTGACTTGCGTGTATCTACATTAAATGGTGGGACTGATTTGTTCTTGTTGTTTATAATGTAAAATACACAGATGAAATAATTTTTTAAACCTAACACCTAGTCAGCAGTGAGCAATTACTATGTACAATCATAATCAGTGTTATTACACGAGGCATGTTAAAAACTGCACCACATTTTAAATACAAGTATGGGACCTGTTATCCAGAATGTTTGAGACTAGGGTTTTTTTTAGGTAAGATAAGGGATTTTTCTGTAATTTGGACCTCTATACTTTATCTACTAAATGATCATTTAAACATTTAATTAACCCAATAGGATTGTTTTGTCTTCAATAAAGATTTATTATATCCTAATTGGAATCAAGTACAAAGTACGTTTTCATTATTACAGAGAAAGAAGAAAGAAAATCAATTTTAAAAATTAAGTTTTTTGATTAAAATTGAGTCTTTAGGAGATAGTCTTGCCGTATTCAGAGCATTCTGGCTAACGGGTTTCCATATATAAAAATGTCTCTGGGTATTTAGCTTTAAAGTCTACTGGCCTTTTCAGAAGTAAAAAGGAAAGGAAAAGCATAACCTTTTTCTCGGTAAAGCGAGTCTATACATTTTCCAATAAAAGTGAATGATGTTTCATATATACTAATTCATTTGTCAAAAAAAACTGCATCCTTTTAAAAAAATAAAGACTTGGCAACTATAAAAACCTATAATATATATAAATCACTTACAAAGCCATAGCATATAGTAGGATGTGCGCTTGTAAATATGCTTCACATTGCAGAGAAGCACACACTGTTCTCTTTCTATTTTTATCACATAGTTCTCAGTGGTTATATATCACTTCTGTATTTGTCTGAGATTTCTGTGGCATCCTCTAAGCCAGTTTTTGTACTTTTTTAAATATATGTCAGGCTATAATTTGCCATTGTTAAGTCTATGGAGGCTGTTAGTTGACTGAGGGCTGCATCTGGTTTATGGGTCTCCACTTGGATAGTCCTGCTTAAATCTATTAAAGGAGAACTAAAGCTTAACTAAAGAAGTAGGCTTGACATGTTGTACATTATGTTTTTGGTTTCTGTACCAGTCCAGGGCATCCACAGCCCTTTAGCAGGGACAATCTGCGCATAGAATATATATAGTATAATATACAGTACATAGAATATAAATGTCACAATATAAGTCATTAATACAGATAATTACTACATGACAGCACAGAAACCAGTGCAACTAACATCAGAATTTAATAATCAGCCTTGTAGCATCAGCTTATATTACAGACATTTTCTGCTTGATAATTTGTGATAGTTTAGCTTCTCAACAGCTGCTCAGAGCCCACTGAGCATTTGAGTGTCTCAGGCACTTTCCAAGGTGGTGACTCCCTGTGATAAATTTGTAGTCCTGGATCATTGCTGCTATTGACAAGCTGAACCTTTGGCTGGTGCAATACATTCAGTAAATACACTATGGTATTTTTGCCATATTCATTCTTAGGGTTTAGTTCTCCTTTTAAAATGTATTTTTGCACTTTTGAGTATAACTAAGGGGCAGATTTGTCATAATTCAAGTTTGTGGGGGGGAAAAAACAAGGAATGGGGTAACAAAAACGCAGACAAAACTTGTGCAATTTCTATTCTCAAATGCTAGCTTATTTAACTTGCCAAGTTTTTTCAGACTATTTGAAGTTTCAGAAAGTACTACTTCAGGTTTATTTTTCGCATCTGCATTTTTTTTCTCCACATTTTCTTGAATCAAGAAAAAAACACAACTGGAAACGAGCCCCATCAAGTACATTATGCAGAAGTAGGGATGGCGCGAACTGTTCGCCGGCGAACTTGTTCGCGCGAACATCGGGTGTTCGCGCTCGCCGGAAGTTCGCGAACGTCGCGCGACGTTCGCCATTTTGGGTAGCCATTGTTGGCGCTTTTTTTTGCCCTCTCACCCCAGACCAGCAGGTACATGGCAGCCAATCAGGAAGCTCTCCCCTGGACCACTCCCCTTCCCTATAAAAACCGAAGCCCTGCAGCGTTTTTTCACTCTGCCTGTGTGTGCTGAAGAGATAGTGTAGGGAGAGAGCTGCTGCCTGTTAGTGATTTCAGGGACAGTTGAAAGTTTGCTGGCTAGTAATCGTTTTGATACTGCTCTGTTATTGGAGGGACAGAAGTCTGCAGGGGTTTGAGGGACATTTAAGCTTAGGTAGCTTTGCTGGCTAGTAATCTACCTTCTACTGCAGTGCTCTGTATGTAGCTGCAGTGGGCAGCTGTCCTGCTTCTGATCTCATCTGCTGACTGCTGCAATAACAGTAGTCCTTGTAAGGACTGCTTTTATTTATTTTTTTGTTCCAATACAGAGCAGTATCAAGCAGATTACTAGCCAGCAAACTTACTATCATCTGTCCCTGAAATCACTAACAGCTCTCCCCCTACACTATCTCTTCCAAGCACACACAGGCAGATTTTTCAGATACATTTTTGCCCTTGATCCCCCTCTGGCATGCCACTGTCCAGGTCGTTGCACCCTTTAAACAACTTTAAAATCATTTTTCTGGACAGAAATGTCTTTTTTAGATGTTAAAGTTCGCCTTCCCATTGAAGTCTATGGGGTTCGCGAACCGTTCGCGAACCGCTCGCATTTTTGCGCAAGTTCGCGAATATGTTCGCGAACTTTTTTTCCGACGTTCGCTACATCCCTATGCAGAAGCAAAAATAGCTCCAAATGTTTTACAGATGTGACAAAGTTACTAGTTCCTACGAGGGCTGTACAACATACAGTTGCCTCACTTGTATTTCTTGTTTTGTCCCATAAGAGGGAAGGCAACAAACTCTTACATCTCCAAAAGAGGATTCAAATTTTACAAACTATTCACCCAAAAGGGATTCAATATGGAGTATGATCTGCATTCATTTATTTAGATAATGAAAAAAAAATGCAAAAACTAGAATATCGAGATTCAACATGTACTGTCTCTTTGATAATTCTACGTCGACCATTCACCATCTAAAACCTGCCGAATTGCTGTTAGCCTATGGGGGACCTCCTAGAACCTATTCCGAGTCAATTGGTAGAAAAAACTTTGAATCTAATTTGATCGAATGCGCTATTAATTCGATTCAAACTATTTGAATTCAGCCGAATACGGACCTATTTGACCCAAAAGACTTAATTTCGGTTGGTCTTTTTGAATTTCAACGTTTTTTCAATTTGAAATTCGACCCATGATAAATATGTCCCTAAGGGTCAAATTTTAATGGTTTTAGTGGTTTTTGAAACCACGACTAAACTCACAAACTGTAAAACTACAAATGTCGTGAGATTAACTAATAAATCAGTATTAGAAAAGTACAAACAAAAAAATGCTGAGCGATGTGCTAAAAAATATGAATAATAAAATTCAAGTTTTTTTGGACAATTTGAAGAGAAGAGACGAGAAATTGTGTACACCAGATGCACCATATATTGTATCCACAACAGTGGATACACTAAGACCATAATTGCACCGAGCCATATACCTATTTCTAATTATATCTTCAAAAGTGAACTTTTTGGTTTGGATAGAATTTAAATTTAATGTAAACTAAAGCCCAACTGGAAAATAGTCCAGACTGAGACATAGAGCTTACTACACCATGATCATAGAGGTACATGGTCCCAATAATATTGAAGATGTAGTCATTTGCACGAATGTCTTGACTGAAAGAGGTCAGAAAGGCACAAGAGTAGCCTGAAATATAATGTAATTGCTCAGACGGGATGTTCACTAGAACAGGTGCATCCAGCATCAGACATGGACAAGAAAGACAATTAGCCTCCCCCTACATATAATGAATGGCTACATGTATGTACCAGGTTCGTACACTAGATGGTACACTATATTCAGACTAAAGAAGGAAGTACTGTAACAAGAATTAAATATTGCTCTCTTTGTGATTTTGTTTTTTTAAGCAAATTCAGCCATCAACCCCACTAAGTTTGATCCAAATTCTAATTTGAGGCATTTTCTCTCTATTTGGAAGGAAGACTTCTATTTCAATGATTGCAACAAATTGCTCCTCCAAGATTTTCAAGGTCCTTGATCTTGAAAAGACCCTTACAAGCTTGTGCAATATTTTTAAAATAATACTAATCACTAATGGCGGCCACACATGGTTAGTTATCCAACAAGCTGGACTACATCTACACCCATCTACACGCAATATGTGTTTGTTTTTTTAAATGTTTACTGCATCAATGTGTGTTACAACTGTGATAAGTGTAATGCAGATACTGTATGTTCATGCAGTGAAGGGGGCATCAACGATGCATGGTTAAACACATACTAATACTTATACTTCATAAATTCATAAATTTCCGTTTGCTTCCACTAATAATTTCATTATATATTCTATTGATTTTGTACTTATGACTTAGGTTAATGAGCTAGATCCAAAGACAAATCAAATCT
The DNA here is from genome assembly GCA_038501925.1 of Xenopus petersii. Classification (NCBI taxonomy): domain Eukaryota; kingdom Metazoa; phylum Chordata; class Amphibia; order Anura; family Pipidae; genus Xenopus; species Xenopus petersii. The sequence goes on from CM076677.1 coordinate 44,423,356, forward strand.
AATGCTATGTATATTACAAGCTATACCAAATCTTAAATTTGAAAGAAGAGCCCAACCTTTCATATCCTGATACAGAAACTAAATCAACTTGTACATCACCTTTCAGTATATAAAATCTGTATGTTTACATACTATTTAGTAATCAGGTTCAAAACACCCCAGTTCCGCTAGCTGTGTTCTACTACATTAAACTGAAGCAGTTTCCACCTACTTTAATCTGGTATCAAAAGATCCCTTGTTTAGTCAACAGTTGCATAATACTGAGTGGGTAGAATGAATAGAATGGCCATGCTTGTATTAAAATCGGATTTCTTTTTCCATTAGTTATTCAAGACTGAGCTTACCAGCCTTGCCAACCTTTAAATGTAAAAGAGAGATGCCTGCTTGATTGTGAATGCTTAATGTGCAGCGGCATAGGCTTCTTCACTTTGATCTGTCGCTCTCTACTATTTAAATATTAATAGTATGATCCACTCCTGCTGATTGCGCATGCATTAGCAGTTTATTCTTATGATAGTTTGGGGTTCACATTTATTTTACAGTTTTAGTTTTAGAAACTGTTTTAGAAACTGTATATCTAGATGCTGTCACTGATTCAGTTAAAGGAATTATATAACAATAAGCAACAATAAGCTAAGGGCTGCATTTAAAGTTGTATAATATACTTCAAACACCACTGATACACAGCTGTGTATCTGGCAGCTGTCCCAATGATATTAGCAGTATCAGTGAGCTGCTGAGTGACAAGTGCATCCGTCCTTGCTGCATTGGAACTTGTCCTTTTCCTTTAATTGCAGATTTTACACTTTTTGCTCATGGAACCCAATGCAAGTTAGCTACAATAATGCTTCAAACTGAAGCAAAGCAGTATTTTCTCATGGTTAGGAATGATGGTATGTTATTTAATTCCATTCAATTTGATTCAAATTATAAGCCTATTTTCTATATTTTATTTTGTTAAAAAATGACTGGAAACCTTTTATAACTTGGATGCTTATGCATTTGAACCCTTTTCCCTAACCCTCTGGCCATTGTGCTGGGGTTGAAGTCAGTTAAAAAAGTATTTATTATTTTGCTTCCTCTGTACATCTGTTTCCTCTGCCGCGGCTCAGGTGGGGACGCCCACCGTGTGCGTCCTCTTCCCTTGTGTGCCGGCTTCCCTACTACGCGCGCCGTGCGCACTTCCTGGTTTTACGCGCCGGCGTGATGACGTCATCGCGCAACGGCGCGGAATTCAAACTATTTAAAGGGATATCAGTATTAAACTCATTGCCCGTTATAGGTTCTATTTGATTGTTCCTGGGTGCTTAAATCTTCAGGACTCCACTTGATCTTCTGTGTATTGACCCTTGCCTGCCTGAGACTACTCTAATCTCTCCTATCCTGAACTTTGCCTGCTGTGACTATTCTGATCTCTCCAATCCTGACCAATTGCCTGTCCACTGACTATTCTTCACTCTTCAATCCGATTCCGGCCTGTCTGACTATTCTAATCTGCTTGAGCTGGCCCAGCCTGCCTGTTCCACTCTGTGTTGTCTGGCCTGCCCTCCTGAGGTGTTCTTCCATTCCAGTATCCTGGTGAGATGTTCGTGCCCCTTTGCTCGTCCAGAACCGTTAGCTTTGCTCCTCTCTCAAATAATACCTGGCGGCATCCAATTAGCCGAGGGCTCCTCCCGAGGTGAAAGGCGGCGGTTATGGGCGGAAGTGAGAGCTGAGACCAGGGAGCTTAGCTTGGGTTCTGGATTTAGGGTGCCGATTCGTGACCTAGACGTTATGATTTTTCTATCCCTAATGACCAATTTTAAGGTGATCCAACAAATCTGTCAAATTATTATATGAGTGGTCACCAAAAGAAAGAACATCTTATGATTTTTCGCCTGACATCGGTCAGCAAATCAATCATTCAGGTTAGAAATTTTTCATCGTTCATAATGGAATTTATCCATTGTCCAACTGTTTGCAGGGCCAAGCATGCTGCTACCCACAGTTTTCTCGCCTTCAACTAGACAATATCGCTTGAAATGGTCATTATAGTTGATGGACAAATCATTAAGGGGTAAAATGTGGTTTGTTTGTTTTTTTAATTAGTAGATGGAACTTTTGATAAAGTTGAAAGTGGTGTAATTCAAAAGGGATATATACTCTATATCATACCTGGGGGTTATTTATCAACGTCTGAATTTATCTCAATATTTTCTGAAAAAAAATCCGACCAAATCGAGATTTTTCAGATTTTTTCAGACTTTTCCCCGAAAACTCAGAATTTAGTCCGAAAACTTTGGGGTATTGCGAAAAACCCGGCACACATCAAAATATCATTGTGGCTTCTCCCATTGATTTATATGCAACCTCAATGGGTCTGAGATGCCGGATTTTCCGATTCGGACTTTTGTAACCTATTAAAACCGATTAAAGCCAGTGGGACACTTCAGAAATTGAAGATGTTGCAGAAACAGTGGTATGAAAGCTGTATAAAAAGCAGAGAAACTTCACATTTTTAAACAGTTTTTCAAGCCAACACTACTTTTACACTAAAATTTAATACTGAGTTACACATTTATTACACAGCTCAGTAGCATGATGTTAATTAAGAAGTAGTGCATTCTGATTTTTTTAAAACATACTTTCATCTATTTGTGGTATAACTTGTTTTTTCTTCTTTCAAATTCCAAACAACATCATCTTATCTGAGACATAAATACATTTCTAGCATTATTAAGCTGTAGCCCTTTGGGAAAAGTGGTCATTAATGACAAATTATACTGCAATTAATAACCTGTAAACTAATTTTCAGTACGTTTTCAAGATATTTTATTTGCAATATTATATGTGCTTCTTAAAAATATTAAAGATCAGAACTATTATCCAGAAAAAAAGTTGTAAAACCCTTACTCTCTGATTATTTTTACCCAGAATTGGTTTAGATCAATAAGATACCTTTAAGGTGCATCAATTAGTGAAAAAGTGCTTAGTGCTTCACACAAAGTGCAATAATGTGTAATCAATTCAGTCTGAACACGTCAATCAATTATTTCTTCAAATTAACTGTTCTTGCTAAGGCAATAAGTTAATTATGAATTCATTTTAAAACCATCAGCTCTTAGTAAAAATTAATTCAAGTGCTAGTGCCTAATAAATATCCAAATTGTAAAAAAAGGTGAGTTCATCAGAGTTATAAAATTTTACCAATTTTTAAAAATGAATTAAATCGATACAAATGTATACTTCTTTTAGAATAAATGTAACAAATTGCTCTGGGCACTTCTCTGTCCATGTTATCCATATTATTCACAATGTCACAAATAATTTATATCTGTATAAAGAATATATAATATAACCAGCATTAAAATTACCGAAAGATGGCATGATGGCTGATCTGTTCAAGTTTAGTTATATGTGTTATATATTTGACTTAAAACAAAAGATATAGTACTAATACAGATATTTTTGATACTAAGGTGTGGCGATTGTAATAGTAACCTCGATTGATGTACAAAACTGTCTAACCACTGCTTCTCACTTTGGTATTGAACAAATAAAACTGAAGTTTTAAAAAGATTGCTTGTGGATCCTATTCTTTATTGAGGCCATTTGGCGTTATAGTTTCCAGAAGGCGGATCCCGCAGAACAGACATCTTCCAAAGTAGCCAACTGTAATAATTCATTTTACTGTGATGGATCAGCACTTCTTCTCTCTCTCAGTCCACTCCTTGTCTGAATCAGCTTAGTTATATTTAACTTGTCTGAATGTACTTTAGGAATGCACATTTGGGTCTTGACCTGCAGGTTTAGAATCCCTGCCATGCAGGATTGACCATTGTACTGACTCTTTTGGCCTAAGCACCACATATTTCAATACATTTGAGAAGTAAGAAAAAAAATATACCAATCTGTGATGATCCAAACAAATATTTTTTATCAAATTGTGTTAAATTATTTAGGATTCCACACCCAGCACTGATCCTGTGGTAAATGCCACCTGAGGCGGTTCCAGTAATGCCGCCCCCCCAGCCCGATTACATTTTCAGGTGGTGAGGCAGCAACACTAGTGTTGAGTGCGCAATTATGCTCTCTCGCCCTAGTAAAGCCGAATTTCCAGTTTAAAAAACGAAAATTCGGCTCTTAAAGGCACCAGGAGCGGCTTTTAGCCGCCCCTGGAAACCTAGCTGACACTGCCGCCTGAGGCGAGCGCCTCAGCTCGCCTCATTGGCGGATCACAACTGTCCACAGCAGATTCTAAATATATTTACATGTGTCTGTATCATATTAACACAGTTGAGAGAGTAGTCCTCACCAGATAGAGTTTATAATTAATGTCCATGAGCACTGCTACTATGCACAAGAAGCATAAACACAGGTTGTAAAGCTATCCATAGATGCAAAGATATAGTCTAGATATAGTTTAAAGAGTCTGTGGACTTTGTGAATAATTGTACAAACCATTTTCGTATCATGCCAATCAGTTGTGTAGTCAATCGGACAGGTCAGAAAACAATGATATCTTTGCATGTGTTACCTATCTGGCGATATCCATGGATGACTACTATTTCTTGGACATAACTTTCATATGATTACTCCACAACATTGACTGATTGGCTATTTTTCCTACTTTAATTCTACAATTTAAATCTGAATGTTTAGTTTCACATCATGGCATTAAAAAAAATGACCCAGCTTAAAGGAACAGTTCAGTGTAAAAATAAAAATTGGATAAATAGATAGGCTGTGCAAAATATAAAATGTTTCTAATATAGTTAGTTAGGCAAAAATGTAGCCCTTTGCTACTCAGGGCACTTAAAGTGAGAGAACCAAGGCGAGGGTTCAGGGCAGGCAACAGAACCAGAATGTGTGTCAGGAAGGTCAGGGAAAGAGAAAGCGTAGTCGTCAGACAGGCATAGTCAAGGACACAGGTCAGGGTCAAACAATTCAGTAAAGGCAGTACAAAGTGAGGATCTGGAAGAATAGTCATTAACAGGCAAAGGTCAATACAGGCAGTAAATCAGAAGAGGTCAGGGACAGACAAAGGTCAAGAACAGAAAAACCAGACAATAAGCACACCCAGGAACTATCTGACAGTATCTTTTTAAATAAAAAAAAAAAAACACGTGTGTGTGCAGAAGGCAAGCACACCATTTCAAGGAAACATGTTGAAGGGATGAATTTTATGCTTTCTCTGTAAGGTGATATGCCATTGTACCATGAAACAGATCCTTTGATAGCTGTGTTTGGGCAAATTTTAGAAATTGCTGCCAAAATGGTATTTGATATGTTCTGTTAAATACTGTAACACCCGCCGCTGGTTTTGAGTGCCGGCGCATAAGCGCAGGCACGCATCAACTTGGGCGCCGGCATTGAGGCGCCTGCGCACTTCAAATCGGACACCTGCGCAGGAATGGACGCTCACATACTTAGGAGCAATGACCTCTAATTTAGGCGCCTGGCTTCCTATTGGTCCCTGATGTGTCTGTCTTCCTCAGCCTGCTCCTGATTGGTTCCTGTTCCCTTAAATACCTTCCTCTTCCTCCTCACATTGCCCAAGCTGGCTTCAGTTCCTACTAAAGCCCTGGTTGTTCGAGTTTCCTGGTTTTGACCCTCTGCCTGTTTTCCTGACCTCCAAACCTTCACTGCCTGAATTCGACCTCTGCCTGCACTTGACTACGCCTTGCCTGACCCCTTGTTACTTCGCTCCTGGTAACTCGCCTGGCTTCTCTACCACCTCTGCAGCAGAAAGCCCGGGGCCCCAAAAGGGCGTCGTGAATACCGGAGCCGTAGAGAGGTTCCTGTTACCATCAGTTCTCCTGGATCAGCTACCTTCCTCCGGGATCCGAGGTAAACAGATTGTTATAAATACGTTTTGCAACATCTTTTTCCCCATCTGTCATGTATTTCAGTACAGAATTATAATCTTAGAACAGTAGAAGTTTATATAAAAGGGAAAGGTTCCCTTTGAGCTTACCAACTTCTCAACAGCATGTTTCCAACAGAGTGTGCAGTTGCCATTGGAAATTAGGGTCTAAAGACTTGGTAGAATGTGTTATGTCAGTATACAAAGAAGACTCGTTACAACTGCAACACGTTGCAGCTCTTAGAATGAGTTGACTCCAGTAGGTGAAAGTGGACCATTAATACTAATAAAGTGATAAGCTTTCTAACAACTGCAGGAAAAATTACTAAGAAATTAATACATTTGAATATGGCAAAGTGTTTTATTTTATCAGCCTTGCTACACTCAGAATATTTAGTATTTGTTGTGGCATTATAAAAGGCTGCAATGAAAATCCTAACCCTCCTCTCCTCTACACCCTCCAATACACACACACAAATGATGTACAGTATGCATGATGTGAAAAGGTTCTATCAGCGACATGACAGATGCACCCCTTTCCCCATCCTGGCAGGAAACAGAAACAAACCATGTGATTTAATAAACAATGATAGGCTTACCGTGTCCAGTTAAATGGTTTAAGTAACAGTTTCTTTTCACACTGATAGCAGAGCAATAACTGCTCGAATCTACTTGCAGCATCTGCTGAGCTTAGTCATTTTTCTTTTTTCTTTCTAATTTTTCCTATTCAAATTATCTTACTATTATTCGACATTATACACTTTACTTCTATAAGTATATGTTATCCATTTGGCAAAATAAATATTGCCTATGGAAGACAAAGCATGAAATGGAATTAAATTGCTTGTTTCCATGGGAAAATGAAGAGCAGTAAGCAGATCTAAATCTCCGCAAAATTAAATGTATACATTCAGTTTATAAATGTATTTAGTAAATGCAAATGTTTCAAAACACTTTCTCTCAGGGTTGAATTTCCAGTTGCCAAACTTTACCTTTTACATAGTAACCAAAGTTAGGTTGAAAAAAGTCCATCAAGTTCAACCTTTTAACTTTTTCTAACCTGCCTAACTGCCAGTTGATCCAGAGGAAGGCAAAAAAAAAACATCTGAAGCCTCTCCAGTTTGCCTCAGAGGGGGAAAAAATTCCTTCCTGACTCCAAAATGGCAATCGGACTAGTCAGACTTGTACTATGAGCTATCTTCCATACCCAGCGCCGATTCTGACTAAGGAGCCGCCTGAGGCGGCTCCTGCAATGCCGCCCCCCCCCTCACCAACTTACGTGTCGGGAGGGGAGGCAGAAACACTATTGCGGAGAGCGCAATTGCGCTCTCTCGCAATAGTACAGCCGAATTTCCGGTTCAAAAACCGGAAATTCGGCTCCTAAAGGTGCAGGAGCGGCTTTTTGCCGCCCCTGGAATCCTTTCAGGCGCTGCCGCCTGAGGCGAGCGGCTCAGCTCGCCTCATTGGCGGCTCGCCCCTGTCCATACCCCTGTATTCCCTCACTTGCTAAAAAAAACCCAACCCCTTTTTGAAGCGATCTAATGTTCCACATCTTCACAGCTCTCACTATAAGAAACCCCTTCCGAATATTTAGGCGGAACCTCTTTTCTTTTTGGATACCCTTTTTTTTCTTCATCTTTCTCCCCTTAGCATGAGCTTTTCTTAGCAATTTATTAATTAAACCTCTGTACCTAAACAGGGTATCTTGAATGGTTTAAAAGAGGTTGATTCAAGATAGCAAGTTTTTTTTATTGTAGCACATTTCTTAAAAATAAGGAGTTACAGCACACATTTTCTTCCACAGGCAAAAACAGGCCTTTTTAGGTTGTATCCAAGAGACAAAAATGAGTGCACAGAGATGAACAATAACAGAACTCTTGGAAATAAATGTACTGAACACTTCTTTTATCTAAGGTTGGCTTGACTGTGTCAGGCAAAATAACAATGGCAAAACTGAGACTCTATGAAGATTCAGAGCATTAAACATTAAGGGGATAGGATTCAGCTGCAAAGCATCTAAATGTTTGTTATTGATTAAATATTCAAATTAATTTGCCATCGGGGACGAAGTAAATGACAAATATATTTTCTATATATCCACTTCAGCAAATTGTGCTTTGTTAACATGCCATTTTACAAACAGGATTACTGGTATACTCAAATGCTAAATAAGGAATCTATAAAACAAGCCACCATACCATGTTAAGGTAAGCTGCATATGATGACCCTAACCTCCCTGCTTAGTTACATTTCTTGGGGATTATATTTCCTGGCCAAAACATTGGTTTCACTTCAACAACCACTTTAATAAGCATAACACCATCAATAAAGCCTAACCAGGTTTGGTTCTCTGCTTCGCTACTCAGAAGCCATGTTCCAATATCTTGCACTGATGAGATCTAACAAGATCAAAACAGACTGCAAGCTTGGATATATGACTCTGAACTATTAGGCTGTACAGGCCCGGATTTACGGCAAGGCCTCATAGGCCCGGGCCTAGGGCGGCAAAAAATAGGGGTGGCATGCCGCCCAGCCGCAGTATGGGGACGTGTGCGTCCCCATTCAATTACACCAGCTGCGCCGGCGTTTTATCGCCGGCGTGCTGGGAAGGGGATGTGTAGGCGGGCGCTAGGACCGTGCGGCCGCCTGGTCGGACCGTGCGGCCTAGGGACGGCCCAGAAAGAAATCCGGTGCTGAGGCTGTATCTGTGCTATAAAACCAGCGGTTCTGGATGCTTAGTTGCCCAAAGGGACATAAAGGAGTGATTTGCATGTCTCCACCCATAATGTCTCATGTGAGACTTAAACTCATTTGTGGTATTAAAGGAACAGTTCAGTGTGTAGCACACCCGTAAGTGTGTTATGAAATTGTGCTATTGGGTATGATCTTGCAAAGTATACTGGTGACACCCCAGATCCAGTGAACAGACAAACAAGAATGGCAATGCAACAGGCACAGCCTTATTTTATTTAACAGCTGAAGCTGTAAGAAAAGAGATTAGTTACTTAGAATAGTAGTAAATAACAATAATATAACAACAATAACAGCTGTAAGAATAGCCCAGTGTAACCCTGGTGTGCACACCTAAGTCTCTCCCAACAAGTTGCCAGCTGGATAAAGTGTGTATATCGGTGGGGGCCCCTTGTGATGAATGCAAATGCTGTCAGCCTTACTTATAATCCTTGCAGGTTGATGGGGTGACTATGCAATTCCTGAAATCACCTTCAGTAACTTTGCTGGTTCACTGCAACACTCTCTAAACGCTGATGATTGTAATAACAAAAAGGAGGCACATCTGAACACATGTGAAAACATCCAGCAACTTAGAGGCTCCTCTGTCCATAGAAACCACACAGTCTCACAGATAGAATAAGGCTGAATATTAATCTTCCAAACTGGCAGGGCAGGGGTTAATGATGACTCAGTTTATCAGGAACTCTGCTTCTCCTCTCACTGGATTTTCCTCCTGATCAAAAATGGCTGGAAGGCCACAACCCAGGATCACACTGGCTACTGGGACCTTGTGCACTTTCCCTCCAGGGAATAACAGGAACCAACTTTCAGCAAAACTGCAGTGTCTTCCTCTGCAGATTAGTGACAGTTTCTCTTTCTGACTAATCACTAATCCTGGCTGCAACACAACTGCCCCAGTCACTAAGTCTTCCAGCACAGCACAGTCCTCCTTGCTGGTTAATTCCCCCTCCCCTTCCGATTCCTGGGTTGGGCTCCTATTGGCTGTCTCCATGCACTTCCTGTAGCAAGGGCTTGTTGGAAATGTAGTTCTTAACCCCAAGCAATAGTTCTGCCTCCAGAAATATCAAACGTTTGCAGTCTCTGTTTTATCACATCAGGGAGCAATTTAGTAATCCATTGTCCATTAATACTAATTATAGTCCCGCATTATAATGTTCAAACAGTCTGCACACATAATAGGGTGCTACAAGTGTAAAAATGAAAACTAGGTAAATAGGCTGTGCAAAATAAAAAATGTCACTAATGTAGTTAGTAAGCCATTAATGTAATGTATAAAGGCTGGAGTGACTGGATGTTTAAAAGAACAGAACAGAATACTACTTCTTGCTTTTCAGCTCTATAACTCTGAGCTAGTAAGCTACTTGAAGGGGGCCACATGGGACATAACTATTCAGGGAGTTTGCAACTGATCCTTAGCATGCAGCTCAGATTTAAAAGCAAACAGTTATGTGGTCTACCCCTCAAGTATCTTATTGGTTACTGCCTGGTAACCAATCAGTGAAAACCAAGAGAGGTGCAAAGCAGAAAGTAGTGTTCTGGCTCATCCCATATCTGGCCAGTCCTATGCTGCCTATATGGGATGACTTTGACGTAGTTGGCCAGCTTAAATATATTGCAATATATGGACAAACAATTCCTGTTTTGTTTAAAGGGTAAGGCATTTTTTAGTAGCAGTATGCACAAAATGTCTCTGTCTTAAATATATTGATAATGGGTTGAGTGCAGAGGACTCTTGTATTTGTCTAACCCTTTCTTTTAAGCCCTTTCTTTTAGTTAAAAACACAATGTTATGTAACTCTGTATTGATCTATAAATGTTACTATGGCTACATAGTTCCTCAGCACAGTATTAACCTAAAAACAATGCTGCAAAATGTTACAAACAACATCCAAAAATTGAGTAGAGATGTCAGGATGTCGTACTAATAAATGTATTTTAGTATCAAAACTTCCGCTTAGTTTGTAGCTTGGTGGAACCTGCGGTGATTAACATCCTTGAATTCCCGGGTATAAGCCCAGCCTCTGCAAAGTAAAAAAAACTCTTACCAGTATATCTTGCTGGATATATATATATATATATATATATATATATATATATATATATATATATATATATTTATGTCCAGAGAGATGCCAGCACTGACGAAAAAACTGTTTAGATGCCTGGGTGCGCGATCAATAAATTCAGCATACGATACAGAAGAGAGGATCAGCACTCACAGGACTTAAAAAATAATAAATTTATTATGAAAATATGGACTAACGTTTCGGCCCGCCCTAGGGCCTTTCTCAAAGTATCAAACAAACAGTGCAGTTGTCTTAAATACACTTACTGGCGGGGAAAGCAGCTAGAGTGACGTTCATACCTCGTCTCAGCGACTCCCATTGCAAATCCCAGTATGGCAATACTGTATCATCCATATCATTTAAAACTTCCCCATACAATTACTTTAAAACTTCTAACATATTAACAACTAGAATAAAAACAAAGCAATATGTAGCACTATTAATATTGTGGCAACATTGTAACATTCCCATGTAGCTAGTATATATCATACTGAACCAACCCTGTTGCTCGTGTTACTTAATTGCTGAAATTTGAGAAGATATTTAGATAATGGCCCCCGGGATACATCTACAGAACTCCCTCCATTCCTGACAACATGTAAAAAATTAAACATAATATATTACCCATTACAGATAAAAATATATAGTCATCCCTTTGTATATATTCAGCTTCCGGTCAAAGTGATGTGTCACTGTCTCTAGGCTGTTCCTCAACTTTACTTATAAGAAGATCCACCATCTGTTAACTAAGTGTGTTGTGTTTCTAAGTGGTTATACAGAATCTTTGTATTAATAATCAATAATATCATTGTCCATACACATGATATCAATCATTAATCCCCACTCAATGTGATACTAAAAATTAGATAAATGTATGCTTTAAAATGTGCGTTAAATCAATTATCCCATTATGTGTGTCAATAAACTCATTGCGTGTAATCCAAATCTCCTGCGCGTTTACTAACCCACAGGGGAAACCACTTATATCTAGTAATTAGAAAAACAAATATACAAAAAGTTGTACCCCAGTGAACACCTGTATAAGTACAATCATCCATAAAAAATAAATAAAAACATATTCAATAGTGTGTTAAAAAATACAAAAATACTAAAGTCAGCACTTAGAGTTCGATCCAACCACCACTGATGTGGATACAGTTCATCATATGAAGCTGTCAAACCCCTCATAATAATGCACTTCTGTGGAAGTTGAGACTCTTGTTTAACTCAAATCCATCAAGACGGCTAACACAGCGCAATATATTTTCGGTCTCCTCTCCGGGTAAAATAGAATCAAGAATGCCACCCATCCAAGGCCGTACATTGACTCACCGTGAGCTCCCAGTACGTGCAGCACAAAGTCTGTAATAAAGGCCTCCAGTGCACCGGCTCTCCTGTGACTAGATCTGTTGTCCTATACAGCAGATCACAACTGTAGGTGCTGGGTAGACCCATATAGGGCCCCCCCACTGGCGCCGCAATTCCTTCGGAGGACAAGCACACCACACCTCACGCCAACCAAATTGAGCCTTGTATATATCCGATACAGCCGATATTCGGCATCCACACCTCTACGCTTAGTCGGCCTTTCATCGGGTAATGTAATCCTGCATTTCCAGTCTATGTCACATGTCGTCTGTACTGAAGGCCTCCAGTACACCGGTTCTCCTGTGGCGGGATCTAGTATCCTAAGTTGCAGATCTCAACTCTAGGTGCCGGGTAGACCCATCCTGGGCCCCCACACTGGCGCCGCCATTCCTTTGGAGGGCAAGAGGACACCAACCCACGTCAACCGGATTAAGCCTTGTGTGCGACAAATAGAGCCGATGTTGGGTAATTTTCACCTCTGTACTTAATCGGCCTTTCAGCGGATGAGATTCTCTGTGGGTCAAAGTCCAAAGGTAAGGTCAAATGATACATTCATAGATCATCAAATCGGAGTCACAATAGACTCTGCTGCCGTCAGTCATGGGTTCGATCAGAGATGTATCAGCTGCTCGAATCTCCGCTATTCATTTCCAACTCCAGTAATGATTTAAGCAACATGTAAAATAAATATTTCAAAAAGGTATATAGAAAGCACGGGTGCGCGGCATTAATGATACTTTGAGAAAGGCCCTAGGGCGGGCCGAAACGTTAGTCCATATTTTCATAATAAATTTATTATTTTTTAAGTCCTGTGAGTGCTGATCCTCTCTTCTGTATCGTATGCTGAATTTATTGATCGCGCACCCAGGCATCTAAACAGTTTTTTCGTGAGTGCTGGCATCTCTCTGGACATGTCTTACTATTTAATGCCGCGCACCCGTGCTTTCTATATACCTTTTTTACTTTTTTTCCCAAAAGCCTTAGAAACTAAAAAATCCGATTTACCACTACCACAACATTTTTTAAAAATGGGCCATAATCTCCCAACTTTCAAATTTATGGGCATAGATCTAATCCCCGAACCTACCAGGGGAGGTGATTGGGATCGCATGTTACTGCAGAAGGAGGTATATTGGATTAAATTGCTAAACACCATTGCCCCTAGAGGACTAAACGAATACTGTTCATTTTCTTGCTTTTTATAAGTAACTTTAAAGCCTATATTATTCTATGTGCTGCTAGTGACAGTCAGTAGTGTACTTTTATGCAAACAGCGTATGTCTTATGTATTTATGATACTGGTTTTAGATTTTTTTATGACACTGTTAACACTATTTATCACATCGTCAATTTAAAAGAAAAACGTTTTCATCACTTCTTACTAAAAAATTTTTTTTGAAAAATTTTTTTTATATAAAAAAAAGGTATTTGTAATATGTGATTACGTAGGTTTTTATACTAAATTATATGGTTTTATGCATTTTGTTTTTCAGACCAAGTTAATACTATCCATGTTCACTGGACTTTTGGGTTCTCTGGGGTTAAAATTTTCACTTGATACATGGGCGTGTTCTGGTGGAATTTCACTGGTGGGTGAGTCTATAAAATTGTGTACACTTGCACTTTATATTTATCTTGATAAAGGTCCGTGTGTGGACCGAAACGTCGATTCAATAAAACAAGTTTTATTCTTGATAAATCCCAGTGTGCGTCAGCTTTCATCATGAATATATATATATATATATAGTCAAATACAAGAGTCCTCTGCACTCAACCCATTATCAATATATTTAAGACAGAGACATTTTGTGCATACTGCTACTGAAAAATGCCTTACCCTTTAAACAAAACAGGGATTGTTTGTCCATATATTGCAATATATTTAAGCTGGCCAACTACGTCAAAGTCATCCCATATCTGGCCAGTCCTATGCTCAATTTTATCTGATTCATTAAGAATTCTATTGCTTCGTTATACATTTTACAAAGGGACTAGGTTTTACCTGCAACTTACTTGCTGCTTTCAAAGTAAACCCCCATACTTGGCTGCCCTTTTATTAGACACCAGTGGGATCACCTGACTATAGCTGGGAAGGGTGGGAGCTACAACATGGAGCTGGTCACTGCTCCTGTATAACTATAACAAACAAGGGAAAGTTGTGCTCACCACTATTTTTTAAAACCATTAGGCGGGGGTGCAATGAGGGTGTGACCACATATATATATATATATAGTCCACTAGTAGTGAGTGCACACTGGGAACCATTCAATAGGTTTATTTAAAACTTCATTTTATTTAAGTTAATTAAAAAACAGGCCGACGTTTCAGTCCCCTTCTAGGACCTTTATCAAGACCATGATTGTTTAAAATTAACATCTTAAGTAGACAAACGAAAAGACACTCACCCAATCGTGTAAACCTGTAAAGGTCATGTGAACACAAGGAAAAGCCCACTCACCAGCATGTAAAATATTAACCATATAGGTGTTGAAACACTGTGAAAAAACACAACAGTATAAAAACATTTTAAAACCTTATATTATATAATACAAAAATTACAAAATAAGGTACCAGACTGCAGGGACACCTAGATACTTAATTAAAGAAACCAGTTTAGAGGCAGATCACAGATAATGCAGAATACAATGTATCACTATTTAAAGGAAGGAAAGAAACATCTTGCTACATGGCAGAGGTGGTTACGTACTGTTACAAAACATGTTACAAAAAAAGGTTATCACCTTGTAGTGCTAAACTTACTATCTCACCTCTGTTGCAAAAAACATGTTAAAGGACAATTTTCATTAAGACCTAAAGGGGCCAGAGTATTTAACTTTTTTATCCAAAATACTTCACGTTGAAGAAGAATGTTTAAGCGATCACCACCCATCCGGAGTGGTGGAATATGATCAATCGCAATATATTTAAAAGTCGGAAGCCTATGGCCATGTTCCAAAAAATGTTTCGCTACTGGTTTTGTAGTCTTTCCATCCCTAAAAGCTGTGCTTATTGCAGATTGATGTCCATCTATTCTTAATCTAAGGGCCAAATCTGTTTTCCCTACGTAAGACAAACCGCACGGGCAGGTTATCAAATATGTATATGACATGAGTGGTGCTGCAAGTGATATGGTGCCGAATAGCAAACCGCTTACCAGTTTGTGGCTGTAAAAATGATTGACCTGGAGACATAAAGCGGCAAGAGGTGCAGGTAGGGCACTTAAAGCACCCTGGTTTATCACCTGTCAACCAGGTATGTTTTTTAGTACTGTAACATGACACCGGATCATTTTTAACTAGTAAATCCCGTTGGTTAGTACCCCATTTATAGCAACCAATGGGGGATTGGGGATGGTTTTAGCCAATTCCTTATCAGACTGGATGATATGCCATTGGTTTTTTACAAACTTACCAATATTTAACGTGCCATAGTTAAATTTAGTGCTAAACACCATGTTAGATGGTGTTACTTTTTTTGTAGGCACTTGGAAGCGATTCCTTGCTGCAGCCAAGGCTTCCTCCAGCATGCAGTCAGTATAGCCTCTAGCTTTAAATCGATCCCACATCTCAGCCAACTGCAATTCACGAATACTATTCACAGAGTTATTTCTTAGCACCCTGCAAAATTGAGATATTGGCAGAGATTTTTTCATTGAATTGGGATAACCACTGGAAAAATGTAAAAGGACATTCTTATCCGTAGGTTTGCGGTATAATGAATAATCCACTTTGGTACTGTTTATAGTGAGTGTAACATCCAAGAAGTTAATAGTATGGGGATGTATATCATATGTGAAATGCACTGGGTTATCCAGCCTATTCAATTCGGCAACCATCTCAATAAATTGTGCCTCAGTGCCACCTCATACAATTAACAAATCGTCAATATAGCGACGAAAAAAGAGGAGCTTGTCCCCTTATTTTGGCAAAATGAATTGTTGCTCATGTCGGTGCATAAACAGATTGGCATAGACAGGTGCCATTGCCGCACCCATACATACATATATACATATACATATATACATCTAATAGCTGTATTTTACTTTTTTGTGAAACAGTGGATATCTCTTTAACAACTTTGTTTTTATGGCTCACTTACCAATTCCCTTACAATTAATGATATTTTACAAAAAAAAACAACAAAAGGGTTATTATGGCAAATGAATAACAAACACATTTCTCAACAGCTTTTCTTTGTTTATGTTTCAAACCTATTATTTACAGTATATTTCACGTTAACTTACCACACCCAAATATTAAGTGGCTTTCCCAGTTCCTCAGTTAGAATAACAGTAGTTAAACAGAGGCTGCTTTTTCATGTTTTACTTGTACTTGTCACTTAATATTTGAAAAATAAAATCTAATACAGTTCACCAACTGAAAAATAAAATAAATATATATATGCCAAAGAGCCTGTAATTTGTACCATATATAACAGTAGTTAAAGGGACACTAAGCCCTGCTGCACATATCCCAGCATTCTTCAACATATTATCAATAGATTAGCCACAATATCGGAAGCTATAACACTATATTTATTCTGCAGAATGCTTTACCATACCTTAGTAAATAGCTCTAGAAGCTCTCTCTGTTTGTTTAGGATATATTAGCTTGGTGTGACATCACCTCCTGCCTGAGACTCTCCCTGCTCACTCCTAGCTCTGGGCTCAGATTACAGCAGGGAGGGGAGGAGGGAGGGGGGAAGAGGGAGAGAGGAGCAAACTGAGCATGCTCAAGCCTTAGCCCTGGAGGTTTAAACTGAAAACAGGAAGTCTGATACAGAAGCCCATATATACACAATAGAAGGAAAGAAATGTGGTGTTTCTTTTGAGGACTCAGAGCAGCATTACTTTGAGGGTTTACTGGTGTATTTATATAGGCCTTTCTGATTATGACCTGAGGTTGTGAGGTTGCTATGATAATTTCTACAGCTAATGCTAACATGAGGTGGATTTCAGCCAGTGGTTTTGAGATGTCCAAAAAACACACCTTTCTGCTTCTCTTTGAGATAAGATAGATAAAAGGTGAGTATAAATGTGATTTTCAGCCTGAAAGCACACCTAAATGAGGCATTAAAGGAGAAGGAAAGCTATGGAGGCATTTTATTGACAATAGATTAGCTGCAATGGTGCAAGCTAGAATGTTATATTTATTCTGTAGAATGTTTTACCATACCTGAGTAAAAAGCTCTAGAAGCTCTCTAGCTCTCTCTGGATAGCAGCTGCCATATTAGTTTGGTGTGACATCACTTCCTACCTGAGTCTCTCCCTGTTCACTTATAGCTCTGGGCTTAGATTACAGCAGAGAAGGGAGGGGAGCAAACTGAGCATGCTCATGCCCGGGGCAAGGAGGTTTAGGCTGAAGGCAGGAAGTCTGATACAGAAGCCCATGAGTACACAATAGAAGGAAAGAAATGCAGTGTTTCTTTTGGCAGAAGACTCAGAGCAGCACTACTTTGAGGGTTTACTGGTATATTTAGGTGGACCTTTCTGATAAGGCTTACTTAGTTTTAACCTTTCCTTTGTGAGAATATATTTTTCTATTTTTAAAGCCATAAAATGATCTCCTTTTCTGCTAATACAAGTCCCAATTTGGTGATATGCTAATGAAAAGATCAAAGGTTGAAGAAAATTGATTTGGAAAGAAAGAAATATGCGAGCAATGGAGCTAAATCATTCTGATAGCTGTTTTATATTAAAACATTATAAGAAGAGAATATACAGCTATATATTACCATAGGTAAGCTTTGCACCTTAGAGCAGCCCATAACAACTAATTAGCAGTAAGCTTTACCGTTGCAATCGCAGTTAGAATAATGGCAAATATAGTTTGTTGTGAAAATGGGCACATTTTTGCACAATACATATCCCCCTAGAGGAATCTAATGACAAATACAAGCTTTACCCTAAAGTCTGCTAGCTAGGAAACCAAATCATATGTTTTCTTTTAGACTGAACAGCAGTATTTATTAGCAACAATTTGGTTGCTATAGGTCATAAGCAGGATCGGACAGGTCCAGCAGGACACCGGGAGAAAACCCAGTGGGCCCTGGCTCTTGTAGGCCCCACCAGTTCAGACCTGCTCTCTGCCCGAAGTTGCCACTGCTGCCCCCCTCGACCTCCCTCTCCTGCCCCAGTGGGCGAAAGAAGAAAGATACGAGGGGGGAGGGGCTGGCCGGCTGGAGGCAGATTGTGGCAGGGGCCCAGAGGGGGCTGTACGACAGGGACGGGCACCAGATGGGGGCCCCTGAGAGAAAAGTTCTGGTGGACCCAAGAACCCTGGTCACAAGAACCTAAGCAAAGTTTGCACAACTCTTATCTTACCCAGTTTAACTAAGACACATTAGAATGGACCTTTCCTTCACAACCACTGAGGTCCAGCCCTTGTGCTGTGGCATTAATTACCAATATATAAATATATAATACGCACAGTTAGAGGAAATAAATTATGACTTATACAATTTCATGCAGTCCTGGAGTCAGGAAAATGTGTACAGCTTCTTTAGACTGGTAAGCAGAATACAGAAAATGCCAACATTTTTTTTTTTAAGATTTGAAAAGCAGACACTTGTCATTCGGTATCTTGATTTGTTATGGTATGTAGTGATACAGAGACACAGTTCTGAAGCACTTCCATATAACTTATCCTGTTCATAAAGCCTTGTTGAAAAAAGGTTGAAAAAAGACATACGTCCATTAAGTTCAACCTTTTCGTTTTTTTTTTAATAATCTGCCTAACTGCTAGTTGATCCAGAGGAAGGCAAAAAAAAAACATCTGAAGCCTCTCCAATTTGCCTCAAAGAGGGAAAAAATCCTTCCTGACTCCAAAATGGACTAGTTCGGACTAGTCCCTGGATCAACTTGTACTATGAGCTATCTCCTATAACCCTGTATTCCCTCACTTGCTAAAAAGCAATCCAACCCCTTCTTAAAGCTATCTAATGTATCAGCCTGTACAACTGATTCAGGGAGAGAATTCCACATCTTCACAGCTCTCACTGTAAAAAAAACCCTTTCCGTATATTTAGGCGGAACCTCTTTTCTTCTAATCGGAATGGGTGACCTTGTGTCAGCTGGAAAGACCTACTGGTAAATAAAGCATTAGAGAGATTATTATATGATCCTCTTATATATTTAAACATAGTTATCATATCTCCCCTCAAGCGCCTCTTCTCCAGCGTGAACATTCCCAATTTGGCCAGTCTTTCCTCATAGCTAAGATTTTCCAAACCTTTTACTAGCTTAGTTGCCCTTCTCTGTACTCTCTCTAATACAATAATATCCTGTTTGAGTGATGGAGACCATGTGGCTTGGTATTTGGTGGAACTATCGCAAAAATTTAAATTTAATATAAGCTTCAGCATACTGAAATAAGAAACTTTCTAAATACAATAAATTAAAAATTCTGTACTATTTGTGAAATAATCATGTTTATCTTCACTATTTCTCTCTTAGCATCTGTTTCCCTTCATTCTGTCTTTATGCAGGAGTTGAGTGTCAGATATTCATTGACAGATAGATCCAATATATCTTATAGGGGGGCTCCTTTTGTCTAGAAGATGTATTAGAGCTCACTCTATTAAAATCACCAGAAATCCTGTCTCTCTGCATGCAGAATTTGTGCAAAAAGCAGTTATTTTGTTTGTACTGGAATCAGTTATATTTTGATAGAGATCTACATTTTTCACTAGCGTCGTTTTCCTTTAAATGAGACAGATTAATGCCCCATGCAGCCAAAGTAATACATATAATTAAGGTTTCAAAAAAACATTTTCAACAAATGTAAATGCCCTCTGGAAGTGAAACCGTTAAATCAAGAGTTAGGAGCTAGAAAAAGAAAATAAGGTAGAACTAAGAATTTACTATACACAATAGATCAAACAACTGCTTAATCATCTCTCATATGCAGATTATGTGCCTGACACGGTTTGATTTTAATATGTATAGGGACTAGCCAGCTGTTGGAAAGTTGCACTAAAGAGAGCTTTATCATTAAAAGCAGTTAACATATGCAGCCGTCTTTTTTATAATTCTCTTCCCTAGGGAGCTGAAGGATGTTTCGTTAGAATGACATTTCCTTCTAAAGGCAGTTTTACCTATGCTCTGGCCAAAATAATGCATTAGCTTTAAGCTATCTTTTCCCAACTCTTCTAAATGTCAAATCTGCCCTTTTCGAATGTATCCTATCATGTAGAACTTGGTGCAGTGTTAATTGCTTAGGTATAGACCATAAATCATCCTGGAACATTGCATTATTTATGTGACATTACCAAAAGGAGAAAGTCAGCAACAGTTAAACTTTGTTTACAGAGGAAATCAATATACAAAAGAACCATATTAACCAAGGTGCCAAACATACAAATACAGCATTGATAAGACATGTTGTTAATGCTGCACAGTCATGGGATCCATTCTCAGTAACAGGTTATCCAGAACACTTCAAAATACGACAATATAATTAAACAATTCTTCATTTTTACTGAGTTGCTGCTTCTCTGTAATAATAAGACAATAGGGATCATTTACTTTGATCCCAGATACAATTACACAAGCACTAAGGTGTTCAAAAGCCAAGCCAACTCCCATAAAAATGTGTTACACTGGAAATTGAACTGCACAAACAACTACAGGCAAGTCCCATCTGTAATAATAACACAAAAATATCTTCATTGATCATTTTTCCTTTGGTAGAATGTGTGCACCACACAAAACAGGTTGGACAAAACTGGCCCAATCTTTGGGTCCTGCAGGTTTCAGGCTGGCAAAGTTTTGGGTTTTGGGTCATCAGAATGACACCCATATGATCTCTTACCATAAATAGAATTGTGTTCACAAATATGATTTGCACCAAAAAAAATTTAATTTCATTTCATCTCCTTTGCACATGAACTGCATAGTTACTGTGTGTTTTTGCAGCAGAGGGATACAGAAGTATGCTGCTTTAGAAAAATATAATAGCACTAACTCCCAAGCTATTGAATCTTTTAGAGATTCTCCAGAGCTCCAGGGAAGGTTGAGTCTGAATTAATTTAATGTCATATGTAAGTGCCTGCCTAATATCAATACTTTATGTAATGTAAACATGGAGTTTAAAAAGGCTAACAAAAAATGATGTGTACTGTATATCATGCCAAGCCCTGAGTTAGTGAGAACAGGATCAGAGTAGTTTTTAACAGCTGCCATTCCTGATGTTTCCATAACACATTTAAACTTTCACTTTCATAAAGTTGTCTAGTAAACAATGAAGATAAAAAGTGAAATTTAAAGAGTGAGGCTAAGCTTTGGGAAATGTACTTTCTGTGTTAATAATGTCCACTGTCAATTTTGTCAAGTCTTGTAAATAGCAGATTTGCTTCTGCCAAGACTTACCAACGGAGCAGAGCAAGGTTGGTATGTGGCTGCTCCAGATAGACTTGATGCTGGTCCCAGACACACAAACTGGGTGTGGTGAAGAGTGTCTAAAGTCACACCTGTCACCCATCTGCACTGGAGATACAAAGTGTTACAACCTGCCTTAAAACAGTGGTGGCAACAAATATGAACATCTTAATTTTCATGTCCTTTGTTATTAGATGCAATGCAAAGCTTGACATCATTTTAAAGAAGGTCATATTAAACCAGACGGTGTCAACAAAACCCTTGAGAATGTGGCAGTGATTATATTTACTTATTGTATTACTTATTTCCTTAAATCATTTTTGAGCCAACCTATAGTAGTTCGCATTACAGTAGTTCCCATTTCAAACAGAAATTGCTATGCTCCTTTTAATTTATGCCTAGTGGCAATGTGCTGATACCGTTTGCCTTGAGCCTGAAATATTTAGAAGCAAGGGAACCCTTAGCATGTTGCACCCACACACATATCTGAATTTCAACTAGTGAATCACATTAATTTGTCTCTACATTGATAAACTACACACACTGAGGGCCGTGTATAAATAAAACAGATATTTTTATATTTAATTTTGAAATGTGATATAGGGCAAGACACATTGTCAGTTTCCCAGCTGCCCCCAGTCATGCGACTTGTGCTGAAATAAACTTCAGTCACTCCATTACTTCTGTGCTGCAATTTGGAGTGATATCACCCCCCCCCCCAGAATCTTAACAACAGAACAATGGACAGGTATCCAGATAGCAGCTACCTAACACAAGATAGCAGTTGCCTGGTAGAACAGCACTCAATAGAAAATCCAGGTCCCACTGCAACACATTCAGTTACATTGAGTAGGAGAAACAACAGCCTGCCAGAAAGCAGTTCCATCCTAAAGTGCTGACTCTTTCTGAAAGCACATGACCAGGAAAAATGACCTGAGATGGCTGCCTACACCAATATTACAACTAAAAAAAAATACACTTGCTGGTTCAGGAATGAAATTGTCTATTGTAGAGTAAATTATTTGCAGTGTAAACAGTGTAATTTAGAAATAAAAACTTCATCATAAAATCATGACAGAATCCCTTTAATAAGAAATCACCTCCTGCAAATTTTCTGTTACTCAGAACTAAATGGTGCAACTTGTCATTAAGCCCTTAACGGGATTTTGTTGTTAGCTTATCTTCTGAATCAAGGAACAGTGTCTATTGCTGCCACAAGTCTGAGTTTTGCACCCAAACCAATCCACTAAGATCCAATATTACTAAAGTTATTCTTACATTGAAATGTTATAATGTTATATATGTCATGAAATTAAATATTACTTGCTAGCTATATATATATATATATATATATATATATATATATATATATATATGTGTGTGTGTGTGTGTATGCTGTACACAGAACATTTATAAAAAGATTGTTGTAAAGCTGCAAACATAAATGATGAACGTAATATGTTTTGTTAGCTCAAAAAAAGTTTGTAAAGACTATTGTAAATGTTAGGACCATGTTTGTGTCCTTTTTGACAGATTACAGACCCGACCGACTTCCTAGCAAAGTTTGCAACCAAGTGGCTTTTGCGAACATTTGCAGTGTATGTGATAACATTTTGCAAAGTGTATTTTGCGATGAAGTATTCAATGAAACTCCAGAGCTGGTGTTAACGCTAAACATTGCTTAATGATGCTATAATCGGCACTGAATCATTTTACATTGTGAGCAGTGATAAACGTTTGCAAAAAAAGCCATTTTAAATAACACTTGAGGTTTTTAATTACATTCCCCCTAAAGTGTGAAACAGCAATAAAAGTCATAGCAAATGCATAGCACTGCTGTGAACATTCTCATCTGATTTATTAATTCATACTCATCTTCTATTTCTGATTTTTTAACAGCGTTCCCCTTAAAATCACAAGTGCAGAACCCATTTGAGCAGCACCCCTTACTTGGATGCACGGGGGGCCGTTTTAGCTTTCATTCCTGACATACCAAACCCATTTTTTGCAAATTATTGTGTTCCCTTACAAACAGTCGTTTTTTAATGTTGTGTTGAAAATCATGACATGTCGGCATTACAGTGCCAAACAAGCACCCACTGTTAGTGCTGCTTCTGCTTTGTCATTTCCTATCTAGGTTTTAGGATCTGAGTCAGCACGTACTTGTAATAAAAAGATAATATATTGCTTCCTGACAGCTCCCTGGTCTTCTGAATTAGAAAGCACAAATAGGGGTTACCTAATTTGTATGCTGCCACTGTAACAGCGACCCCATCAATAAGACAGACAGCCATTGGTTTTAGAAAAACATGGTTTCATGGAAAATTTTAAGAATAAAGAAGAAATTACAAATATAATTTTGATCAGTATTATGGAGTTTTATAGAAATATTGTAGAATATTGTTGAATTTTGTTTTAGAGTAGAGGTTAAAATTTCAGTCCATACCTTAACAAGACCATTTTTCTGTTCCTGGTTATAAATAGTTTCATATTTACTTAATATTTTTAGTATAAAAACTTGTAAAAATTATTCAGACTAATTAACATAGAAGAAGACAAGGTGCAAAATTAAAAAATAGGTAGTCTGCCATTTTACACCCAGCATTTTGCACCCTACTTTTAACTTTATTTGAATTGCCACATTCATTCTTTTCTATCAGAAAGACCAGCTGAGACTCCCATGAAACCAGTGCTGCCTGCCTGCCACTCCCACTCTGTTCCCTAACTTGCATGCCATTCAGATTCACAGGTTAGAGAATGGCTCTATCCTACCTGTAAGTAGATAGCACAATGATCCAGTGCCAGTTTAGGGGCCCACCAGGGCTGCCACCTCAGGTGCCCCCACACCACCTTGCCCCCCCCGCCCCAGATGTGAGATCACCGTCAGGCCTCCAAGGAATACGCAATGCTGTAAGCCCCCACCACCACCTTGCGTACCTTTTAATCTCTGATATTGCTGCAATCAGTAGGAGAGGTCTGAGGGGTGGGGCCCAACAGCTTTTTCCCTGTGTTTAGCTGAACTTTTTGGTGCATCTAATAGGCATCATATGGGCATTTTACCTGGCATTTTACTGTAACTGGCATTCAGTCTGAGCCCCCTTTGCCACTGTTCCAAGCACCAATATCTAGCAAAAAGGGAAATTTGTGCTCACCACTTTTAAACCATGAGGTGGGGTGCAATGATGGTGTGACGACAAAATATATACATACAAAGACTAGAGATCCTCTGCGTTTACCCATTATCAATATGTTGAGATATTTATGCAAAAAGCTACTTAAAATGCCCTTTATTGATAATGAGTGCAGAAAATGTCTTGTCTTTGTATGGACTAACCATAACTAGTGCACATAAGGTGAATCAGTGCCACATTGAAAAGTATTTCTAAATGTATCTTTGAAGATGCCATTTATAGTTGTGATAAACAATTTGAAAAGCACTAAAACCTTCCTTTAAATGTGTGCACCTAATGTTTGCAACATACCGCTAACTCTTCATTCTTTTTTCATCTTTTTTTCTACTCAGTTGTATCAGTGATGATTGCAAGTACACATATTAGCAAAATGTAAACTTAGCTGCAGATTTATAGAATAAAATACTACAGAATTCTGAAATTTTAATTTAATCACATTTAGTAACACTTCAAACTACACTTCAAATTAACTCAGTGCTTGTCTAGAGAATTATTCCACATCAATACAATTTTTCTCCACTATAAGGAATCTGTAGTTTCGAGTAAAACAATTTAAAAACAGGAGAAGTTCATTTTTTTAAGAGCAACTTTTAAAGATGAGGACAACATTATGAAAGAGGCCACTTTTAATTGTTGTTTGTAAATCACAATGCTTTTGAATATATGGATTTTTCTTAATATTTTCAACAGTACATTATTTTAATTATGTTTTAAAGAAGTCCACAATGCAAAACCCATTAGCAACACTGGATTCTAACAAGGCACAAGGATTCTATAACAACAGAAGCAAAATATAAAAATCCAAATAAATCATGACCCAAAGAAAACAGTGTCTCTAAGCTGGATGTTCATGTGTCAGTTTAATAGTATATTTTTGAAACAAGATATGATATTGATTCTGCTGTCTTCAGTTTTTATCAGTGTTTTGAAGGAGAAGTCCAGAAATTGGACAAATTGTTCAATATAATGTATCAGCCTCATACAGAAAGCATATGCTGTAGTGCAAGTAAAGCTCTACCTAAATGACTGAAATTCATGTCCCCAAAAGTGCTCCCATGGTTTAAAATGGAAATGCCAAATAACTTATAATTCTATTTCTTATTATGTACATTTTAATAGGGATGTGTACTCCGTCACATTAGGGGGCAGATTTAGCAAGGGTCGAATTTCGAGGGTTAATAAACCCTGGAATTCGACCCTCGAAGTAAAATCCTTCGAATTCGAATATCGAATTCGAAGGATTTAGCGCAAATGCTTCGATCGAGCGAGCGAATAAAAATCGTTACATCGAAAGATAAAATTGTTCGAATCGAACGGTTAAAACGATTTTAAGCGATCGTACAAAGGATTTGACCCATTCGATGGTAGAAGTACCCAAAAAAATACTTCGAAATTCAAATTTTTTTTTCATTCGAATTCTTCACTCGAGCTTAGTAAATCTGCCCCTAGTTGTTCAAACTTCACATCTTTATAAATTTTGAAAGTTCAGCTTAAGGTTCAGTAATAGTATGTTCCCAGGTAGTAATGGCATCAATGTACATGATGCTTAAGATAAATGGTAATTAATTCCAAGTTATCTCATAGGAAAAGTGTTCTGATCCTTATGCCTATGGCACACGTTGCATTTTCTCTGCTGCTATGCAGAAAATGGCAAAATACAGTTGGTTTGTGTACTGACAAGAGAATTCAAGGCCTGACAATCTGCACTGATACAGAGCTGAGGGGTCCAAGGCAGTATTTCTGCACCAGTGGAGAAACCCTAATGTGTGTCATACGACTAAGGGCTATAGCCATGGCTATTTAAATACCCCATAATACATAGTCACTAGAGTCCAACCCCAGGGACCTTGGGCTTTTTGTCCACTGGCAGTTTGGCATCAACTGAAAAAAATAATAGCTATAGTACAGTCTTGATCACATTCACAATCTACCTGTCCTTGCCCATTATGTACAAACATACCCACAGACTGCCATCGCCTGCCACAAGGTCAGACTCTCCCTGGATTGACTCCCCTTTGCCCCCAGATGGTGTCTTTAAAAATTAAGAAATGTAAATGGTAAAAGCCCAGAAACTAAAATGTACTCCTTTTGTATTTGTTTATGTTATATATAGATATATATATATATATATATATATATGGATTTTTTTAAAACAATATTCAATTCCTTAGCATACGATCCATGAGGTGATCCTGTGTTTTCAATTCATTAATTTGCTTACTGTATATTATAGGAACTGCTCAAACACAGCATGTAAATAAAAGTGTAAATGGTGAAGCTTTTTTGTTCAGATCCTATGGATATTATATGCAGTTAGTGGTGAAAGTGTTTAATTTCGCTGAGAAAACACATCCAGTCCCCATCCCTGTAATTGTTGTTTGTAAATCACAATGCTTTTGAAAATATATGGATGTGAAAATGTAGACACCCTTACACATTATTGGCAGGCACATCCCTAATAATATGGACACCTAAGTGGGTCCTTATGTAACCCCTGTAGTTCTCACAGTGTACACTACATGGCACTGTGCAGTAGTATAAAGGTCTTGGGAACCATGCGGTCTGGGTCCATTACTTTAGCCCAACCAAGCAGGCTGGTAGGGAATGGGTATTGTGATCCTAGGAGCATTGGCCCTAGTAAATAGATTAGCATACTCTGTCATAGATCACTCTAGGGCGCAAATTCACTAAGCCGCGAAGCGCCGAACACTAGCGTTAATTCGCTAGCGTTTGGCATTTTCGCTGCTGCACAAATTCACTAACGAACGCTGGCGTAGTTTCGCTAGTGTTACTTCGCACCCTTACGCCAGGTGACGAAACTACGCAAATTAACTAACTTGCGCAGTGTACTGAACGCTACCTTTTACGCTAGACTTCCTTCGCCACCTCAGACCTGGCGAAGCGCAATAGAGTAGATAGGGATTGTTTCCAAAAAAGTCAAAAATTTTTCTAAGTCCCAAAAAATGCTGGCGTGTTTTCTACATGATGGGTGATAGGCTGAAAAAGATCGAAAATTTTTTTGGGGCTCCTCTCCTTCCCCCCTACATTTACTGACTCATGGCAACTTACCTAGACAGTGGGCACATGTGTAGGGCAAAATAAAATTTTTATTTGCAGATTTGAAGGTTTTCTTGGCATTTGTAGTGCTGATACGTATTCCTCCATTGAAATTTGAATTTCGCGCCATATGCAAATTAGCCTTCGCTAGCGTAACTTCGATTTACATAGCGAATCAACGCTAGCGCAACTTCGCAACCTTACGCTACCCCTGAGCGCAACTTCGGATTTTAGTGAATTTGCGGAGCGCTGGCGAAACTACGCCTGGCGAAGTGCGGCGAAGCTCGGCGAAGTTGCGCCTGGCGCAACTTCGCATCTTAGTGAATTTGCCCCCTAGGAGTGATAGATAGCTAAGGTAGTTGAGCAGCTCAAAGCTCAGATGAGGGGACATTAGAGGGATTAAGATCCCGGGTACTAATAGCCCAGAAGTAGGGACAAAGTGTTGAGACTAGGGATGATAGGAATTCCCTTAGATGCCAAATAAAGAGATTCTGAAAGCTGCTTGTACCTTTCACATTACTGCTACCTCTGCTGACATGAACCCTTGCCTGTAGGGATCCAGCCCAATGCATGGTGCTGAGAGTAATTGCTTCCTTTATGCTATTTGATTGTTCTATGCTCCATTGTGGATATGTTGAATAAATACAGTTCGTTGGTTAAGCATTAAAGAACTACTGGCGCCCATTTATTATGAGATTGTATCTGCCTACAGTTGCACTACACCCTGCCTCCACCCTGTTGCGAGGGCTTACCCCTGAGAGAGCCTCATTTGTGGTATTACCCCACACTGAAAGTAGCTAAAACTGACCACAGTAAAGTCAGTTTACTATAGCGCTACAAAAATATGGATTTTTCTTAATCTGTTTAACAGTACATTATTTTAATTATGTTTTAAAGAAGTCCACAATGCAAAACCCATTAGCAACACTGGATTCTAACAAGGAACAAGGATTCTATAACAACAGAAGCAAAATATAAAAATCCAAATAAATCATGGCCCAAAGGAAAACAAGCTGGATGTTCTTGTGTCAGTTTAATAGTACATTTTTTAAACAAAATATGATATTGATTCTGCTGTCTTCAGTTTTTATCAGTGTTTTGAAGGAGAAGCCCACAAATTGGACAAATTGTTCAATATAATGCATCAGCCTCATACAGAAAGCATATACTGAAGTACAAGTAAAGGTCTCCCTAAATGACCAAAATTCATGTCCCCAAAAGTGCTCCCATGGTTTAAAATGGAAATGCCAAATAATTTATAATTCTATTGTACGTTTTAATAGGGATGTGTACTCCGTCACATTAGTTGTTCAACCTTGACATCTTTATAAATTTTGAAAGTTCAGCTTAAGGTTCAGTAACAGTATGTCCCCAGGCAGTAATGACATCAATTTACATGATACTGCAAGATAAATGGTAATTAATTCCAAGTTATCTCATAGGAAATGTGTTCTGATTCTTAGGCCTATGGCACACGTTGCATTTTCTCTGCTGCTATGCAGAAAATGGCAAAATACACTTGGTTTGTGTACTGACAAGAGCATTCAAGGCCTGACAATCTGCACTGATACAGAGCTGAGGGGTCCAAGGCAGTGTTTATGCACCAGTGGAGAAACCCTAATGAGTGTCATACGACTAAGGGCTATAGCCATGGCTATTAAAATACCCCATAATACATAGTCAGTAGAGTCCAACCCCAGGGACCTTGGGCTTTTTGTCTTAAAAACAATATTCAATTCCTTAGCATACAATCCATGAGGTGTAGGGATGTAGCGAACCACCGCCGATGTGTTCGCGAACGCCGTTCGCGAACACCGGCAAAAATTGCGAACAGTTCGCGAACTGTTCGCGAACTTCGAACATCCGAAAATCGTTCGATTCGAACGATCGAAGGATTGTAATCATTCGATCGAAGGATTTTCGTTCGAATCGAACGATCGAAGCCATTCGATCGAATGATTTCATTCATCCAATGGCTTCGATCGTTCGATTCGAACGAAAATCCTTCGATTTTAGCGGTCGAATGGTCGAATGGTCGAACGATTTTGACGCGAACGCCTATTGGCGAACGTCGCGCGACGTTCGCGAACTTGCGGCGGACGCGAACAGTCGAAGTTCGCGCGAACTAGTTCGCCGGCGAACAGTTCGCTACATCCCTAATGAGGTGTTCCTGTGTTTTC
The DNA here is from genome assembly GCA_038501925.1 of Xenopus petersii. Lineage (NCBI taxonomy): Eukaryota > Metazoa > Chordata > Amphibia > Anura > Pipidae > Xenopus > Xenopus petersii. The sequence goes on from CM076677.1 coordinate 44,453,193, forward strand.
AGTTCATTCATTTGCTTACTATATATTATAGGAACTGCGCAAACACAGCATGTAAATAAAAGTGTAAATGGTGAAGCTTTTTTGTTCAGATCCGATGGATATTATATGCAGTTAGTGGTGAAAGTGTTTAATTTTGCTGAGAAAACACATCCAGTCCCCGTCCACGTAACACGAGATTACAGATTATAGTTTCCAAACACAGTCGTGCTGTAACTATATCTTAATACCTACATGAATCTGAAAATATTCCAGCCATAATTGCAGCATTTAATTAAAGGAAAATTGCCAGATCTGCCATTGCCCCTTTATATTATGATCTTGTACAACAAATGCAAGACTATCTACCCAGCAAAATTATGCTAGCAGGTTCATTGTTGAGTGCACACACATTTCCAACACTGGATGCTGAGTAAGTAGCAGAGAAATGTGGATTGAGAAATGTTTCTTGCTATAACAGATCTTAATGGGGAGTCCAAAGACTTAACAAAAAAACAAGAATCTTTCTTTAGGCATCTCCTATTTATTCTGTAGCTCTTCAGACCACTACTCTTATTTTTCTACTGGCCCCTACTCCCTAGTGCTTTCAGTTGGCTGCTACTACAGTATGTTCCTTGTGCTGTTTTCCCTTTCTCTGTGTTACCTTTAATATGGCTCCTGTGCAACTTCAGGTACACTCTCAATTGTGCACAACGTCAGACCAGAGGGTCTGGGGCTTCTGCCTCAGGGTCCCCACACACCCCAGTCTCCTGCCCCAACCACAGGGAGGACAGTAAAATTTAAAGATATGGAAGCTACAGATCCAGAGTAGTTCTGGGGTGTGTTTCCCCTGAATTCAGCATCGGAGCCCGAAAGAAATGTTTCCAAGATAATTAATATAAAGATACATTGAAGTAAGGCATTAAAGTACTGTCCAATATTTATCGCTATGATGCTTCTGTAACTTTTAAATGACACTGTTTTTGTAATTTTTAAATGACATTTTTGCAATGTGTCTCACAATTGAATATGATATGACACATAGGGGGCAAATTTACTAAGCGGTGAACATTCGCTAGCGATGGCTTCGCAGGCAGCGCAACACTTCGCCAGGCAAAAATTCGCTCAGACAACTCTAATTCACTGACATGCAAAGTTGCGTCCAGGGCGCTGAACGCTGGCGAAGTTGCGCTAGTGTTAAATCGGCAAGCAGAGCGAAGTTGCACTAGCGTTGGCTAATTTGCATACAGCGGGAAGTTAAAGTTGAATGGACGTATATGTTGCAGCAATTACATTACACTACACAAGCCCAGGGAACCTTAATAAAAGAAAATAGAGTTGTTATAATGCCCTACACATGAGCCCAGTGTATAGTTTATGTGCCATATGTTAAGAAATGTGTAGGGGGGAAGCCGGTTACCCAAAAAAAAATGTACTCTCTTTCATCCTGAAAAAAGGAAAAGACACCAGCATCCTATCTACTCTATTGCACTTCAACTGGTCTGAGGTGGCGAAGGCAAGTCTGGTGCAAGAGGTAACGTTCAGTAAAATCTGCATCTTAGTGAATTTGCGTAGTTACGTCCCTTCGCCAGAGCGCAAGCACTCAACTGAATGCGAATGAGCGCCAGCATTTGTCTCTTTCACTACCGAAGTTACGTCTGCACCCGTTAGTAAATCAGTGAAGAATTTTCGCCAGCGTTAGTCATTTCACCCTTTAGTAAATGTGCCCAATAGTATCTCTTATGGTTCATTCTATAACCATAAGGCACACGTTTCACTTTGTACTATCAAAGACGCTAAAATGAGCTGCAGTCCAGAAAGAGAATCCATGTGCATGCACTGGATTTTTCCAGGTTCTGTAGGAAATTGTCCAGTACCATAGCAATCGTGTCCTCTGTGAAGCTGTTTGTTTTTTATAAATACTGTAGTGGGTCTAGAGTAACCTGAAGTAAAATGAATATTTTGAAGTTCTTCAAGTTGTTTGAAACTTTTCGACAGATGTGTAATTGGTCTGTAGTTTTTGGTAGGTGACCTTTGTTTACTTGAGTGCTGTGGATATTTAGAAGTATGTGAACCATTCAATTTGCCAAAGACTGGGAAATCTGTTCTGCATACAGCTTTAGAATAATTGGAGAGAAAATGTCTGCTACCACTGATTCATTAGGATTTGGTTTTAGGAAACTCTAGTCCTAAACTGAGATCGTTTGATATGTTGCTTTTCCATTGAACCATGCATAGAACAAGTTTCTTTTCCATGGAAAAGAATGAAATCAAGGTGTCAGCAGGTAATGATATTTTTTTTTACTTTTTTTACTGTTATACTCACTTACTTTTTTCTACAGTTTTAACTGTTATACTCACTTACTTTAATTACCTTTTCATATATAATCCCTGCTGGTGTGGATATAAAGATAAAGGTAATAACCTCACTGGCAGAAAGTATTGCTTTGTTATTAATATAGTGATTAAGCTTTTAAGTGTTTATACCATGGTCTAATTACATCATAGCTTTGCCATGGATTCATCAAGCATTTATAGCCATACAGGGACTATGCATTGAAGTTGTTTATATTATGACTTCATTGGTTGGTGGCACAATCGGACCGTATTATTCTTTGATACCATGAACATCATACAATTACTAATGTATGCCAAGCCTGACTTTAGGAATGCAAAGCTCACTTTGGAAGTTAGTTTGACTTTTCCTTCAGAGGTGGGACTTTATTGGGATTACGTAATAAAAGGTACCAAGCTCCCAGTCTGCATGATATATTGTGTGTGCATCTCCTTTAAAACATTTGCTACAGTTTCATCGGAATATTTCTAGATTGGTGGTGCTGGCAATCAAGAATCCATGCATATAACTAAAAAGAATTCCTCCTAAAATAAAGAACATATTTAACGTGCTATACTTAACATACTAATGATCACAACCAGTTAAGATAAGCCTAATTATTTAGGTGTGTGTATAACAAAGGTTGTTGCTCTATATTTGAGCTGTATGTTGACAAAAGAATTAAAAGATGACAGCTCCTTTTCTCTCACTTTTAGCATTGTTTTCCTCTTACCTTTAACCTCCCTTCCTCTCCAGCATTGGAAAAAATTAAATAATAAAATACATAATGAATGATAAAAGATTAATGGCTACTGCTGTTGTAGGTAATAGCAAAAAACATTGTGAAGAGGAAGCAAAAATACATTGTACTGTAGCACTACCCTTTAACATACAATAATGCTAATGAGCATCCTTCTAACGTGGACTAAAAATATACAACTGTTCCTAAACAGTTTATTTTAGCTATGTCTAGAGTTTTCTTATATGAGCCAAGACACATTAAAGGAGAAGGAAAGCTACTGAAGCAGTTTATTGCCAGTATATTAGCCACAATAGTGCAAGTTATAACACTATATTATATATATATATATGAGTAAACAGCTCTAGAAGCTCTCTGTTTGTTTAGGATAGCAGCTGCCATATTAGCTTGGTGTAACATAATTTCCTGCCTGAGTCTCTCTCTGCTCATTCAGAGCTCTGGGCTCAGATTACAGCAGGGAGGGGAAATGGGGAGGGGAGGAGGGAGGAGCAAACTGAGCATGCTCAAGCCCTGGAGGTTTAAGCTGAAAACAGGAAGTCTGATACAGAAGCCCATGTGTACACAATAGAAGGAAATAAATGCTGTGTTTCTTTTGACAGAGGACTCAGAGCAGCATTACTTTGAGGGTTTAATGGTGTATTTATATAAACCTTTCTGATAAAGCTTACTTAATTTTTGCCTTTCCTTCTCCTTTTGGATTCATGTGCAAACTCACTAGGGCATTACTATACTAGTGTTGTATCATTTTCAGTTAGTTATAATATTACATTTTACAGTTTAGAAATGTTCCATGGCCAGTAGGATGATATCTGTGGGTTAATATATTCTGACATTTTTTCCAAGCCCATAACCACTCGAGCTCTGGTCTGAAAGCAATGGGTCTTTCGAAAATTTCCCTCTGTATAAGAGGGGGAGACCTGGAAACAGCTCTTTTATCCAGAGGAAGCGAGTGGATATTCTTGATGAATGCATTGAGCCCCAATGGCCTCAATGAGAGCATCACAATGAATATATTCATTTAGCAGTTTCTGATATAACAGTCAGGACCGACAGTAAACGATGCTGCTGATACTGCATTAATACGAACACATGACAACATGTTGCTACCCTTGTGCAAAGGATGTTGTCAGATGCGATACAATGTTGCGCTCTGGGCCGCCTTAGCCGATCTGTCATTGTAGGCTGGTTTCACATTTTTACAGCATCCTGCCCCACTGTGACGTTCAGTGCGCAGATTGGCTCTCACTCCGTTACGCTGCAGAGCATGAAGCGGAACCCTCCGATTGGCCGATTGAAACGGTTACTGGTCCTTCCGTGTTGTTAAATAGGAGTGTAATACCGGCTCTTCTCTTGCCTTTGACAAAGCCCGCAACTTGGCGGGTGAAACGCGCGTCAGGCGCATTTTTAGTTATTGGTTAGGCAGGCGTCTGATAGGGACATAGAATTGGCTAAACTGGGTGAACGGATTGGGAGGGAACTTCTGTGGGTGAAGGGGTTGGACAATGGAATGATCCGTGGGTCTGATACTATCTGATACAATCTAGCTTTTGAAGTATTTAAGCGCCTTAGTGCTGCTGATATCTTGGTTCTCACTCCTCTAACCTAATACCACAAGGGAGGGATCCTCAAGTGGGTGAAGGCGTTGGCTTGGTGTGGGTAAACCAGTGATCCGTGGGTCGGATACTATTTGATAAATTGGAGCTTTTTATGAATTTAAATGCCTCAATGCCGCTGCCACCTTGGCTCTCACTCCTCTAACTAAACACCACAAGGGAGGGATGCTCAAGTGGGTGAAGGGGTTGGTTTGGTGCGGGGCAATCTTTGGCTGTATCAGATAGAAGCATAATTTGGCCTATGTGTCAAGCTATTACCATTTGTGTTTCAACCGCAACCTTGAAGCAACTTAAGTGCAATTAGCACATTTCCCCCTTAACCCGGTGTTGCCGTGTCAATCAGCCTCCTATACCTAACCTCACTTTTTAATGTTGCTCTCTAGACTTTATTTTAACGATTTATTAAAGGTTAAGATTTATTAATTTGCTTCACAGTAGTTTTGGATTTATGGATGGATAGGTGCAGCTATGTGGGTCAGTTCTTTTTTTTTCTCCTTGCAATTATAATTATTATTTGACCCTACACACCATCCCCTGTGTTTGATGGGCGGTGCTCCCCAATCACTAAACTCTCTAATATTCTGAAAGAATTAGAACTCGGGCAACTGTTTTTGCACTCACCATAACTGTAGAAAATGATCAAATCTGTTTACTCTTTACACAAAGCCGTTAATGTGTTTTTACCAGCCTCCACACCACGCAGCAATCTATTTATGCACTTCCTCATTACTGTTTTATCTTTAGGCAGCTCTAGTTTTATTGATATCTGATCCTGCTGCTCCTGACAACACAGGAACAACATGAAGCCCATCAATAAATCAGGTAGTGTAAATCAGACTGACATTTGAAATAACCCTGAGCAACAGAAAATGAAATAGCTTTAACGTAAACAAAAATAGATACAAACATTTTTAGGAACATCCCATAAACACTATATGAAACTAACCACAAATGCCATAAAACATTTGCCTTCATCAGAGTTGCTAACCACAATTTCTGTTACTGTAATGCAGCTGGCAATTCTTTGCCACAAACTTAATTATGATTTCTACTGCTATATTCAAGAACACAGTTGAATATGTGGTTTAATAAACCAAAGTTATTTTCTTGTTTTCCTGTCCACCAACATTTATTCATATGTTGCCCTGTGTTTCTGCCATGTTTTTACCAAAGGGGTTACTTTACGAGGAACACATACAGTACTTGCACTAAGACAAAATACAATTGTAATTCACTTTTATCTGTTTTGCCAACAATTTTTTACATAAAGCTTTAGTTTACAATACACAAGCACGTTGCATTTAGCTTATGTGCAAAAGAAGATGGTTCTTGGAATAAAATAGTCACCAGTGGAATATCCTCAAATGGCATGTTGGGACAGCTTGTCTTTATATTAAAACGATATTATTAATCTCAACACATTACTTGTAATTTAATAATTGAGGAGGTGTATAATAATAAAATGTTTTCCATTTTGGATGGATTTGCAGTGTCCACATGGCTACTAAGAGTTAGAGAGCTGAAAAGCAGGAAGTTGTGTTCTGTCGTGTTAGACATCCGCTCACTCCAGCCTTTATATGTTACATTTTTGGCTAACTAACTATATTAGAAACATTTTTTATTTTGCACAGCCTATCTATTTTCCCCATTTTTATTTTTACACTGAACTGTGTCTTTAATGCTATTGTTGATGCCTCACATCACTGTAGCAAACATATTGCCACTTCCACAATGAAAAACATGCACAATCTATAAAAGTGGATAATCCTTTGAGTTTTTATTGGTAAATAACAGGCATCCTAATTACACTTGGATCCTGGGAAAAAACAGATTTGTAAATGTGAAGAATTACTGGGTAAAAATCTTTATCCAGTGAGGCATAATTTATCTGCCGGTGAACATGCAGGAAATTGCCACTTACATCTGTAAGAAGTCGCACATGTGTGCTGTGTGCGTGGAAAAAAAATGCAACTGTCATGTTATTTTAAGGATTCAGTTCAGCTAAACATATAGATTCAGCCAAATCTGAATCCTGGATTCCATGTATCCCTATTATTGTAGAGACTGAAGATATATTATTTACTATAATATCTATTTACTATAATATTTTAGTCTGGTGCCACCCTAGGCACCTAGCCCTATGGACGCTCCTTTAGGCTGGGAAATTGCACATACGTGTAAGATGTCACATCCGTGTAAGTAACATCACTAAATAAATCAATAGATGTATTTGCAAACCAGAACACTGATTTACTGCAAGCATGTTCTTGCATTAACCAAGCACAATACCTTAAGACAATCAGACATTTGGCTCCACTGTCTGTACAAATTATTTTTAGATTCCATCCTAGTGTAAGTAATTTATGCAGTCCTATGTAAGGTACTATAGGGTTATATACAGTCAAAGGGCATGAATTAAGCACATGTGTAACATATGAATATAAATCATCTCCATCACAAAATTCACAGGATAGAAGGGGGCAAGGATAGGAAAACATGTTATAATGATCAATGGGACAAAATTGCCTACCATGCCTTTTTTACCGGGTCCCTCTTTGTCTAAAAATGTTTAAGGCCCATTGGTGTTATGCACTGATTGCTCACAACAGAAATGAGCAGAATTCTGATGATATTTTGAATTTGCAATGAAAAGATTTCTGCTTCGCCAACAGTCCAACTTAAAATTGCCAAATACATTATCCTGTTTGCAAGCAAATCATTTAAAATAATACTATATCTATCTATCTATCTATCTATTTATCTATCTATCTATCTATCTATCTATATATATATATATATATATATAGTGGTCTGTGGAGAAGTCAGCACTCACGTAACTTGGTGCAAATGTGCCTGGGTGCAGTGTCCAAAACTTTTAGAATTTCTATCCAACAAAGAAGGTCCGCACTCTCAGGTCTTAAATAAAAATCAAATATGGTTTATTAACTAAAGGAGTCCTTTCCTTTAGTTAATAAACCATATTTGATTTTTATTTAAGACCTGAGAGTGCGGCCCTTCTTTGTTGAATAGTTTTATATATATATATATATATATATATATATAACCTTTAACTGTTTTGATTAATATATTATTAGCATAATAAATTACGCTAATCCTGTCCAGTAGCTCAAGGCAAAAGTGAAATGAAGCAGAGCAGTCAGAGTAAAACCATTAATACTCTCCATTGTCCCTGTCCCTACCCCCACTTCTCATCCTGTTTTTATCCTGTATATACTTTCTGTATCAGGCAGCAGAACACCTCCTTGATTATTTTAGAATATATAATGGAAAATGTTGTGTATACACACTAGTGCAAACTGCAAAATTGGCACAATCTGTCATGGGTTGTGTCTGGGCTATGCATAAACAGTATTCCAAAAGAGTCAAGATATGTGCACGTGTACCATTCAGTCCAGGGTTCCCTTGTGCCCTTGCTAGCAATGAGGGTACATTTTTGCCGTAATTTGTGGCGTAATTTGCATTTTTAACATTTGCTATCCATTAAAAAACCCTGCCTTTTCTGCACCAGAAAAAAATGCAGGAAAACAGCATTGGCATGGCAATGGAATTATTAGAATTTCTCCATGTGTTTTGTTTAATTGTACTTAAAAAAACAAGAAAAAATGTCAATGGCTCATTAAAACATGTTCTTATTTGAAACATTACACAAAGCTGTGTCCTGATTACCAGCCTGTGTATAAATGTAGGCTGAGAATCAGCCCCGATCTGCTGGCCTCTGTTACTCATACATGGAGTGTATTTTCATTGGTAAAGTGCATGGGTATGCATTTTTGCAATTATATTTTCTCCATGTGTCTGCTCCTAGGCCATCACAGCGCCTCCTAGGCCATCACAGCGCAGACACAGGAGTGAGCTAAGGTCAGGGCATTTGCTGATTCTTAGCTTCATGTGGCACTGGCCTATAATGTATCACATCCAAAAAAGTAGACATATGCAGCAGTAAAACATCAGTTTGGGTAACTGTTTTAGAGGAAAATAAAGCACTTTGCAATGTATTACATGTATACATTTGTAAGGTAAAACATAAATACGGTTTATCTTAACTGCAAATTCAATGCTACATAGACTACAGGTAATTGTTCATAAGCTAACTCTTTACCTGTCCTTTATTATTAGTTAATATGTGTTACATTAAAGGTCATCAGATATTGTAATGTTTGGTATATGTGATTGGGTCCTGCTAAAAACAGCTTCTCTCTGGCTTTCTGGTCTGCCGAATATTACCTAACACATTAATGTACTGTTGTACACATAGGGGCAAATATACTAACCTCTGAAAAATCCGCCAGTGACGGCTTCGCTCACAGCGCAACACTTCAGCAGGTGTAGATTCGCCTGGACAACGCTAATTCACTAAAATCCGAAGTTGCATCCAGGGCACCAAAAGCTGGCGAAGTTGCGCTAGCGTTACTGCGCCAAGCAAAGCGAAGTTACGCTAGCGTTGCCTAATTTGCATATGGCGGGAAGTTCAATGGACGTATATGTTGCAGCAAATACATTACACTACACAAGCCCGGGAAACCTTAATAAAAGAAAATAGAGTTGTTATATTCCCCCTGCACATGGGCCCAGTGTATAGTTTATGTGCCATATGTTAGGAAATTTAGGGGGGAAGCCAGTTACCCCCCAAAAAAATGACTCTTTTTTGCAGCCTATCACCCTGAAAAAAGGAATAGACGCTAGCTTTTTTTGGGAAATTTTCAACTATTTTTTGAGGAGCTCCTATCCACTCTATTGCACTTCGCCTGGTCTGAGGTGGCAAAAGCAAGTCTGGCGCAAGAGGTAACATTCAGTAAAATCTGCATCTTAGTGAATTTGCGTAGTTACGTCCATTCGCCAGAGTGGCAAAAAAAGATTCAGTTTAAGCTCCACTATAAAAACATTGCAATTTGTTCACAATAAAATCCCTGTTGATATAATTTTCCAAGAAAAGACCAACAAAGTATGCTTTTGTAGTTTAAGGACTTTCATTTCAAAGCCGAATGCTTCTGTTTAAATAACGTATCCAATTTTCTTTGCGGATGTGTTTAAATATGTTCTCTGCTGTTTGCCATTTACCACTTTTACAGGGGTCAATTAATTAGAGCCTGTTGTATGACTGAACAGTGGGCATAAATATAAAATGCCTCGTTCATTATGAATTGTACATTCCTCCAAAGAATAGAATGATGACACATAATACTCACAATGCAATCCCCTTCTCAGGGCCCAGCCTATGTTGGGGCAAATAGTATGAATATTTCCTTTGTCTACACCCAAACCTCACAAAAGACATAGGAGTAAAATGGGTGAAAATATTTTAAAAAACTGTTCCAACACCCAATTCATATGTATATAATCTATTAATTTTTTAAGATAATTTTTCAAATGGTCTACTGCCCTCCATACTTTATATATATATAAACAATATTATCAATTTTCTAATGTTGTAAATAATAAATTAGACACAAGAAGTTTGTTCTATATGATATTTTTATTTCAAAGCAATGAAACATCAAATGAGTTTCTTTTAAATGATGTTGATTTATGTTACATATTTAAAAAGAAACAAAATATGCTATCTGCATAATTATTCAATCCACACAAACTAATATTTAGTTGAGATCATGCAACAATAATAGGTTCAATGTCGGCCAAACTCTTGCGAGATGGAATGCACATATATGTATTTGCGGCATTGTCTGCTGGTGACGTAATTATGCTGCGTATTGACAATTAGTCCGGCTACATTTTGCATGTAAATTGCTTTTCACAAAACTTTAATAAAATTCTTCAGTGGGGAACAGGAAAAAACAGAAATGCATGTTGGGAAAAGAAAACTACAGGCTGAAAAATGTGCATGTGGTTTCATTAGTGTATTTACACTCGACTGAGTGTTTTTAAAATGCCACATAAGAATGCATTGTGTGACGATGTGGTAAGGTGCTGGTGCTCAATTCTCTGTTAGCTCCACCTGGGCTCAATCCAAATGAAAATTATTGAACAGAAGAGCACACATACCAGGTTAGACTGCTTACAATACTTAGTTGATATGTTTCAGGTAGGGATGCACCGAATCCAGGATTCGGTTCGGGATTCGGCCAGGATTCGGCCTTTTTCAGCAGGATTCGGATTCGGCCGAATCCTTCTGCCCGGCCGAACCGAATCCGAATCCTAATTTGCATATGCAAATTAGTGGCGGGGAGGGCAATCGCGTGACTTTTTGTCACAAAATAAGGAAGTAAAACATGTTTTCCCCTTCCAACCCCTAATTTGCATATGCAAATTAGGGTTCGGATTCGGTTCGGTATTCGGCCGAATCTTTCACGATGGATTCGGGGGTTCGGCCGAATCCAAAATAGTGGATTCGGTGCATCCCTAGTTTCAGGCTATATGCTTTTATATTTTTTTAAGGTGCATTCTTATTGTTTCATTTTAAAACATAAAACATAAAACGACATATCTATATTAAACCATAGATTAGAAAGGAGTTTGGTTCCAGGTCAAAATATACAGCTGTGAATTACAGTATCACTGATGTACAATTTAGAGAGTAAAGTTCTGTGTATAGTATCAGACCAGGTGTATTAAGTTTATTATAGTTTGTGGTGCATACATTTATTCAGGTATCAAGTGGGATTAAGTTCCTTCCCTAGAATTTTAGAATAATGCATTAATAGTCCTGCATGAACATAGCAAATATATCCATTTTACATCTATTACCTTGAGACACTAATTTATGCTATTATGTGTGCTCCCTCAGAGATCACCTAACAGGAAGAAGTGTATAAGTAAAAGACACTAGTGCCTCATACAAGCCAGAGGGAGGAAATTAAGTACTTAAAATGTCAATGTTTCAGAAAGGGATACACACACTAGACTAGAAAAATATATTTTCATAATATAATTTCATAAAAAGATTTTATTTAAACGAAACAGTGTTTTACATATGGGTTGAACACTTTTATGTCCAGGGGTATAGTTTCCCTTTAATTAATTACATCTGCTGTTCTGTAGCTTTTCCAAAGGATCCTGGAAATTGTATTGTGTCAGGGATATATGTGATGTAAGATGTAAGCTGAGAGCCTGACACCTGTAGAAAAGCATAATGTTACATGCAAACAACTCCCACTGTATAATTTTCACCACCCTTAATGAAAATTATACATAATATTAAAAGTCACCCCAGAAAAGTTCTGTCTCATGTAGAGGCGTGTGGTCTTCTGTCTTGTATATACACAAATCTCCTTCTTTACATATTTTCTCCTTTTAATATATGCTCCAAATTATTTTGTTTTAAACACAATTATCAAAGGCTGGTGCTGCAATTCAATATTTGCTTGATTAAGAAAGGAATCTTGTTTGTTTCTGCTTTTTTCTCTGTTACATAGTTACATAGTTAAATTGGGTTGAAAAAAGACAAAGTCCATCAAGTTCAACCCCTCCAAATGAAAACTCAGCATCCATACACATACTCCTCCCTATTTTTAATTAAATTCTATATACCCATACCTATACTAACTATAGAGCTTAGTATCACAATAGCCTTTGATATTATGTCTGTCCAAAAAATCATCCAATACAGATACACTGGCACACGAGGTACATAACAGTGCAGGGTAACCCCTTGCTTATTTATTTGTGCGAACGTGCGACGTTTCGGGGCAAGCCCCTTTCTCAAGCATATCAACGTGACCAAGTGCACTCCATATAAAAGGGAGACAATTAAGATAATTAACATACAAAATAGAGAGCAACACCCTCAAGCCCTCCCATCATCTGAGTGATCAAAATCCACCTTTAAATGATTGTTGTAAAAATTGATATAAAAAATTGATATAAAAAATTCCAAATCAAAGTCCAGCAATGAAAGTGTTCATAATAGCGTGATCTGTGCTGAATGATGAAAATGTCCCAATGTGTGAAACCATTTCAGTTATCCTTTGGGTTTAAAACAACCGCAATAATTTACTAGAAAAAAATAAAAACAGATACAAACAATGCATAGAAATAACATTACAGATAAAAAACTTACAAAAGTGTTACAAAATTCTTTTTCCAAAAGTAACCAATTTCTGTTACAATCTAACCCTACTAGAAACCAGAGGGAACTATCAAGAGAAATTCATTTAATTATTCTTATTTTTACCTGTCCCTGGTGTCTACAAGTTTTTCCTCATCTGAAAAGAAGCAGGAAAAATCATTAGTATTCCTATTCATATACAAAAGACAAACCAGTATTGAACTTAGCCCATATTATAGAAAACAAGACAAATTATATTCTTCATTTAACCCCTTAGGGCTTCTGGATTGGAGTAACCAAATCCAGTGGCATTCTCTCTGGAGCAACATCCGTTTTTTATCTTGCCCTTGCCTTGTAAACACTTTCTCCAGCACCTGCCATCGTAATTGCGCCACTCGATGGCCATGTTCAAAAAAATGTTTAGCCATTAAAGTTTCATTTTTTATTTTTACTGTGTCTTTCTCCTTATTTATCTTTCCTGAGGATTCTGGAGCCAGCGGTTTATAATTACGAATTTTGCTTTTATGCTCATTCAACCGAATTTTCATGGGTCTGGACGTTTGTCCAATGTATGCGAGGCCACAAGGGCATTTTAAACAATATATTACCTCACAGCTATCACAGGAAAAGCTACCATTTATCCTGTGTTTAGATCCTTTTTGTGGATGCGTCACGAAATTCCCTTGTATTATGTTGTTACAATGCCCGCAGTTTCTGCAAGGAAAGGTGCCGTGGGTGGGTCGACCTCCCCGGAACATTTCCTCGTTGTACTTCCTGACCCCGTGATTTGATCAAATCCCCGATACTTTTCCCCCTTTTATACGAAAACAAAGGAGGCTGTTGAAATAAATGCCCATACTTAGCATCTGAACTCAAAATGCCCCAATACTTTAAAATTATCTTTTGATGTATCTTGGCATTAACATCAAACATCGAAATGTAGGGCAATCTCGTTGATTTATTGGAAATTATAGTCTTTTTGGAAAGTAGCTGTTGTCTGGGCATCTTTTTGACCTCATTCCTACACGCTTCTAGATCGGCTCTTTTATAACCTTTTTCCACAAATTTATTTAACATTTTCATGGACTCAGCTTCATATAACTCCTCACTAGATGTGATGCGTTTCACCCTTAGAAACTGACTTTTAGGCAAACCTTTGATGAGCCCTGGTGGATGGCAGGATGTGGATTTTAACAAATTGTTTCGATCTGTCGCTTTAGGAATAGGAATACTAATGATTTTTCCTGCTTCTTTTCAGATGAGGAAAAACTTGTAGACACCAGGGACAGGTAAAAATAAGAATAATTAAATGAATTTCTCTTGATAGTTCCCTCTGGTTTCTAGTAGGGTTAGATTGTAACAGAAATTGGTTACTTTTGGAAAAAGAATTTTGTAACACTTTTGTAAGTTTTTTATCTGTAATGTTATTTCTATGCATTGTTTGTATCTGTTTTTATTTTTTTCTAGTAAATTATTGCGGTTGTTTTAAACCCAAAGGATAACTGAAATGGTTTCACACATTGGGACATTTTCATCATTCAGCACAGATCACGCTATTATGAACACTTTCATTGCTGGACTTTGATTTGGAATTTTTTATATCAATTTTTTATATCAATTTTTACAACAATCATTTAAAGGTGGATTTTGATCACTCAGATGATGGGAGGGCTTGAGGGTGTTGCTCTCTATTTTGTATGTTAATTATCTTAATTGTCTCCCTTTTATATGGAGTGCACTTGGTCACGTTGATATGCTTGAGAAAGGGGCTTGCCCCGAAACGTCGCACGTTCGCACAAATAAATAAGCAAGGGGTTACCCTGCACTGTTATGTACCTCGTGTGCCAGTGTATCTGTATTTGATATATTCGTTTGGGGATTGCCGTGCCCTTCACGCTGTGCACCGGGTCATCTCTATGGGAAGTGAGTAGTGCTCTGCTTCATCCTTGTTCCAGTCCAAAAAATCATCCAAGCCATTCTTAAAGGCATTAACTGAATCAGCATCACAACATCACCCGGCAGTGCATTCCACAACCTCACTGTCCTGACTGTGAAGAAACCCCTACGTTGCTTCAAATGAAAGTTCTTTTCTTCTAGTCTAAAGGGGTGGCCTCTGGTACGGTGATCCACTTTATGGGTAAAAAGGTACCCTGCTATTTGTCTATAATGTCCTCTAATGTACTTGTAAAGTGTAATCATGTCCCCTCGCAAGTGCCTTTTTTCCAGAGAAAACAACCCCAACCTTGACAGTCTTCCATCCCTCTAACCAGTTTAGTTGCACGTCTCTGCACTCTCTCCAGCTCATTTATATCCCTCTTAAGGACTAGAGTCCAAAACTGCAATACATACTCCAGATGAGGCCTTACCAGGGACCTATAAAGAGGCATAATTATGTTTTCATCTCTTGAGTTAATGCCCTTTCTTTTTTTTTTAAAGTTTTTATTTTCATTTTGCATATAAACAAGGAAGGGAAGGAGGAGAAAGAAAAAAGTAGGTATAGAGGAAGAAAAAATGCACAGCGTTTATCATGGTACATAAGGAAATGCTTCAGCACCATAAAATTATGCTCGTCTCGCTACGAACAATTTACTTTCGGCCTAACTACAAAATAAATGTATCTAAGTATGTAAACAGAGCTATTCCTCAATAATATGGATATCAAGCCAGGGAGCCCACACTTTCTCAAATTTCGCAGGGGCGCCTCAAGAGTCGTATGTTAGTCTGATAGAAGGGAGTATTTTATTAACCAGGTTGATCCAGTGCTCCAGTTTTGGTTGTTTGTTTCCCATCCACGTCATCACAATAATTTTTTTGGCATTAAAGAGCAAAGTCCTGGCCAGAGAACTAGATTTATTCAGTGGGAGGAGATCGTCTACAAGACTCAATAAACATACCTCCGGGTTATGTACATTTGGGAACTCTAGGTTGCCCACCATATAGTCAAGAATCTCTACCCAGTATTGTTGAATTGGGGGACAGTCCCAAAGAAGGTGCAAAAAGGAGGCGTCCGGTGTTTGGCATTTGGGGCAGGACGCATCAGGTCTAAGACCCATTCTCTTTAATTTCACTGGAGTACTATATAGTTGATGTATCAATTTAAACTGGATCGTCCTGTCCTTGATGGATATTAGATCGCGATATAACGAGTCCGTGGCTTCATCCCATTGGTCGTCGGTTAAATTAGGGATAATTTGGACCCATTTGTGTCTTGCCTGAAGAAAGGGTGCAGTAGTAGAGTCTATTAGGGAGCTATAGAGGCGTGATATAAGTTTAGTAGATTGTGGGTTGCGGAGAACTGCTTCCATTGGGGGAGAGGAGTAGTCCACACTAAGTGAATTGAATTGCGCCTGGAAGGCATGTCTGAGATGCAAGAATCGGTAAAATTGGACCTCTTTCCCTCCAGTTTTGGCTTGTAGTTGTGTCAGAGTAGGGAATGTTCCCTCTATTAACAGATCACCCAGGACTTTTATCCCCATTTGGGGCCAGTATTGAACGTCTTGTAGGTTCTTTAGATGAGGGAGATGGGAATTTCTCCAGAGTGCCAGGAAGGGAGAGAGAATCGGGGTTGAATGACCTGTAGTTTGACAAGCTAGAGTCCAGGCC
This sequence comes from Xenopus petersii, assembly GCA_038501925.1. Classification (NCBI taxonomy): domain Eukaryota; kingdom Metazoa; phylum Chordata; class Amphibia; order Anura; family Pipidae; genus Xenopus; species Xenopus petersii. Next base: position 44,469,503 of record CM076677.1, read on the forward strand.
CTATGCGGTGTTGAGATAGTAGAGGGGTATGATGTATAGTCGCCGAGTTTCCGTCACCCATCGAAGGCCTTGGGTGGCCACTGGTTGGTTAGGGGTCTGGTCTAGAGGCAGTATCACCGACTTCTCTTTATTAATCAGCAGACCGGAGTAAGTACCGAATATGCGAAGTACAGACAGTGCTTCAGTAAGCGAGTTTTGATGATCCGCTAAGAATAACAGGAGGTCATCCGCATAAAGGGCCAACTTGTCCTCCAATGGACCATATTTATATCCAGAAATGTTCTCGTTTTGTCGTAGTCATAATGCCAGGGGCTCGATAGCCAAGGCGAAAAGAAGTGGTGAGAGGGGACAGCCCTGCCTAGTGCCTCGCGTTAGGGGAAAGGGTGGAGAGAGCATACTGCCAATTTTGATTTGGGCCGAAGGTGCCTGATAGAGAAGTTGAGTCATACAGATGAATTGCGAGCCAAAACCGAATTTTTTGAGCGTTGCCCAGAGATATGACCACTCAACTGAATCAAACGCTTTGGCCGCATCCAGAGAGACCATAATTCTAGATCCACTGTTGTCATGGGCGGTTTGCATGTGGGTGAAAACTCTTCTGAGATTAGTAGCCGTGGACTTTTCGGGCATAAAACCGGATTGGTTGGGGTGGATGATAGATGAGATGACTTTCATAAGTCGGGTTGCTAAAATTTTTGCAAATATTTTGGCGTCGGTGTTGATAAGCGATATAGGCCTGTAAGAGTCGCACAGCTCTTGGTCTTAATCCCCTTTGTGTATCAGAATAATGATTGCGTTGTGGAATGAAGGAGGTAGTGAGCCCGTTTCAATAGCATTCAGGAAAGTTGCATGCAAATCCCTTATTATGTGTTCCTCATGCAACTTGTACCACGCCGTTGGAAAGCCGTCCCCACCTGGAGTTTTCCCACTCGCCATTGCAGATAAAGCCTCAGCCACTTCTTTTTCTGTGATTGGATTATCTAGATAATTGGACTCTTCCACAGACAGTCTGGGGAAGTCAATGTGGTCCAAGTAGCCACTAAGTTGTTCAGAGGAGTAGGAGGTTTTCGAGCTATAAAGGGAGTGGTAAAAAGTGGCGAAGCAATCTAAGATATCTTGGGGGTCTGTAACTAGGTTCCCTCTGGCATTAGAGCGCTCACTAGTGTTGGAGGGCCTTAATGAAACCATTAGCGGAGTATGGTCCGAGAAGGCTCTCGGTAGGTATTCGGCTGAGACTGTTAGTTGGGCAAAGTCTGCAGATGCTAGAGCCATATCCAAGCGTGAGAGCGATCCATAACTGGCCCAATAACAGGAATACTGGCGTTCTGTTGGGTGCTTCCATCTCCATAGTTCCAATAGGGCTATGGAGTCAATCCATCTGCTCAGTCCTGAATGGCAACCGGGAGTTTGTCGCAACCTATCCTGCAGAGGATCGAGAGTAGTGTTGAAATCACCAAGTATACAGAAAGGAGCTGGTGGTAGTGCAGCAAGTACATTATAAATATGTTCCAGCAGGTTTAATGAAAAGGGAGGTGGGCAGTATAAGTTTACTAGGGTTAAAGGCCTGTTATCGAGTTTGCAATGTAGCACTATGTATCGACCATAAAAATCTGTGCGAATATCCATGAATTCAAACAACACTCCCTTGCGGACCAGTAGGGAGACCCCTCTGGCATGAGTCGAGAAAAGTGCATGGTAAGCATGCGCAACCCATTGCTTTTTGAGAGAAAGGAGCTTCTGGCCAGTCAAATGAGTTTCTTGAAGCATAAGAATATCTGGATGGTATCGTTTAATGTAGTCGAAAAGGAGAGCTCACTTAAATTTACTATTCAGGCCCCTGACATTCCAGGACATTATGTTTCTGCATTGCATTTTGTATATAGGCAAGATATTATCTGAGCATTCTCACAGAGTAGCACTACTATACAGTTACAGTGACAACCACCCATATCAGGAGTAATGGCATTAAAATACACGAGCACATTTGTAGTGATAGAAAAAGAAAGAAAGGAGAAGAAAAGGCAAGAAAAAGGACAGTAAACAGTTATACATTTCCCCAAGAGCCCCATTACCCACCCTGCCCAACCTCCAAACATAGGCGAGCCTTGACCCCGAACTGTAGGAACTTCCTCTGGGGAGTTAATGCCCTTTTTATGCAAGACAGAACTTTATTTGCTTTAGTAGCCACAGAATGACACTGCCCAGAATTAGACAACGTGTTATCTACAAAGACCCCTAGATCCTTCTCAATTAAGGAAACTCCCAACACACTGCCATTTAGTGTATAACTTGCATTTATATTATTTTTGCCAAAGTGCATAACCTTGCATTTATCAACATTGAACCTCATTTTCCAGTTTGCTGCCCAGTTTTCCATTTTAGACAAATCACTCTGCAAAGTGGCAGCATCCTGCATGGAATCTATAGTTCTGCACAATTTAGTATCATCTGCAAAAATAGAAACAGTACTTTCAATGCCCACCTCCAGGTCATTAATAAACAAGTTGAAAAGCAAGGGACCTAGTACAGAGCCCTGCGGTACTCCACTAACAACACTGGTCCAATTAGAAAATGTTCCATTTACCACCACTCTTTGTAGTCTATATTTTAGCCAGTTCTCTATCCAGGTACAAATACTATGTTCCAGGCCAACATTCCTTAATTTAACCAGTAACCTTTTGTGTGGCACTGTATCAACACAAAAGGTTACTGGTTAAATGTTGTAGTATGTGTATTGTCTCCTGCATGCAGATATGAAATATTCATTAGTTTCCACACACTATTATTTAGGGATGCACCAAATCCAATATTTTGGATTCGGCCAAACCACCAAATCCTTCTTGAAAGATTTGGCCGAATACTGAACCAAATCCTATTTTGCATATGCAAATTAGGGGTGGGAAGGGGAAAACATTTTGTTACTTGCTTGTTTTGTGACACAGTTACGCAATTTTCCTCCCACCTCTAATTTGCATATGCGGTTTGGCCGGGCAGAAGGATACGGCAGAATCCGAATCCTGCTGAAAAAAGCCTGAATCCAATCCAGGACCGAATCCTGTATTTGGTGCATCCCTACTATTATTATTTTATTTACATGAAGATTCATGCGGAGTATCACTTCAATTTTTTCCATATATTTTTCTACTGAGTGGCACTAAACACCAGAGTCATGTATTTTAACACAGTTACTTCAATACGATAGAGCAATCTATAAAGATGCTTCCAAATTCGCCTCCTGTAACCTGCACCAGTGCGCTGTTTTTCGCTCTATTCATTCCTTTATCCGGCGGGCATTATTTCCAGTTTACGTTCTTCCTGGTTGCATTGCGCATGTACCTGTAGTCCCTCCCGTCTGACCTCAACATTGCGTTTAAACAAATAAATATAATATTAATAGATGACGAATGGCAAATAATGCTTGCTTGAACTTGCTAAACTTCCTGGTTGGATAAGGCAGTGAAATAGTTAAACTCTCCCGTCCTCACTCACTGCATTCAGTAGAAGGAATTTGTGCTAGGAGATGGGGAGTGGAGTTAATGTTTGGAAGTGTAAATTCACTATAGCAACCACCAATGCCATCTGTTGATTGGCGTATCGTCTGGAGAGGGGTAAATAATGATGCGACTGCTAGTTTTAGCCGAATGCCAATTCCTCTCTACTGCGCTTGCGCAAGAGTATATGCTTGTAAGTTCGCATGTGCAGATTGCCAAGCGCCAAGGATCTTTCTGAAGGGAGACTGAACGAGCAGGAAAGAAGCAGAAGTATGAACTCAACAAAGCAGCTTAGCTGTTTGTGTACTGGAGTAAGAGGTATGTAAAGAATTTAGTGAGGCATTTTAATGATTACATTTTTGTTGTGGGGGTTGACATGTCCTTTAATAGTTAGGACTTTTGCAGGCAAACCCCAAAAGGATTAGTCTTAATATTGATTGTGCACCTTCAAGACAATCAGATGCCATTGTATATGGTCCTAACGAAAATCAATCCACCTTTTATAAGAGCTTCTTTAAACTTCTTGAGGAGGGGAGCAGGGGCCCAGTAATATTGGGCAGCGATTTCAATGAGGTAGTTAATCCTTCCATTGATAGATGCCCCCATATCCCAAGCCACAAAACTGGGAGCAGACACAGCTTTGCAAACATTTTATAGCAATTCTCTTGCATAGACGCATGGATTGAATGTCACCCCATCAAGAAAGACAAAACTTTCAACTTCCATCCTCACAAATCACATACCCGAATAGATACTTTCTTGACACGCAAGCCCATAATCCCTTTGATCTTAAATCCAGATATAAAATCCTGCTCTTGGTCGGACCACTCTATAGTGACCTTGCGGTTAGCCAGTATATTCAATAAACCGACTGAATTCAGAGTGGAGACTAGAAGACTCATTATTATCTCATCCCACTACCATGGGCATGCTTTCTAAAGAACTTGACAATTACTACAACACAAATTGCACTCCTGGAATAAGTAATTCCACTTATGGGCAGCCCACAAATCCTACATACAAGAAAATTCTCATACAGCTGAAATCCAAACTAAAAAAAAGAAAAAGAATCAAAAATAAAATAAATGGAATTACTGCAACAATTAGAATCCCAACATAAACCTATCCCACCAACAATCCCCTTAGGAGAATCTTAGAACTGAAATAAACCTGCAGCTAACAGAAAACAAAATCGCTAGACACCTAAATAATAAATATTATTAAGCGGTCCTTTCCTTAAATTAGAACGACTTCAGCTTCTCTCACAGCTAATCCAACAAAGATTGTGCAGGAATTTGCCCAGTTCTACCAATCACTCTACTCTCAGTAAACAGATCCCTCCCAGGAGGTCCTGGACAGGTTCCCGACAGTCTAAAATTACCATACCTCTCACCTCAACAGATAACTATAATGTCTGACCCAATAGATACTGAGGAGATTAAACAGGCAATAAAACACCTTAAACTGAATAAGTCCCTTGGACCAGATGGTCTGACAAGCAAATATTATAAATTGTTAGCTCCCAAATTAGTACCACAGCTCCACGCCATGTTCAATGACATCATGCACAGCAACATCAAATGCAACCCAGAATCCTTATCAGCGCAAATCAAAGTTTTACCTAAACCAAGGAAAGACACAGCTGATTGTAGACATTTTCACCAATTTCTATCTTAAATATCGACATAAAATTGCTGGCGAAAATTCTGCCAACCAGGTTGAACAAATTTCACACCTTAATACATAAGTCAGGGTTCATCCCAGGCAGATAGGTCTCTGACAATATTCGCAGAGCACTTAGCTTAATCAATATAGCCAAATCCCAAAAAATACCCTCCATGCTGCTATCTATAGATTTAGAGAAGGCTTTCAACACCATTTCCTGGAAATTTTTATGTGCAGAACTCGATAAGTATGGTTTTCCTGCTCCATTCCTTAAGGTTATAGCCGCCCTATATGATTCCCCGAAAGCATGGGTCCAACACTCTGGCTTTACCTCAACATGGTTTTCTATAGGCCCGGGCACTCGGCAGGGGTGACCTTTGTCGCCCTTGCTGTTTGACTTGGCCATAGAGCCACTTGCCATTGATATATATAAGAATCGGCATCTTAAACTGGTGAGGTCATGTCAAAGTCAATGGGAGCTGTTATAGGCAGAACTCAAGCCATTTGAGATTTTTGATTTCCAGGTTGTAAACTCACAAATTCTAGTTTTTTAAGCCAATAAACTCAAAAAATTTGAGGTATTCAAGTCTTTTCGCAATTGTATTCAATCAAGTTTTTTACATTTTATTTTACATTTTTTTTAAATTGTGAGTTTATTCGAAGTAGAAAAAAAACCCAAAAATTAGATTTTTGATAAAAAAGCTCACTACTGGAAACACAGTAAGGGTCATTTACAAGCATAAGTGCACTGAGCAGAGTACAATTTCGAGTGCCACATTTTCCATAATGTAGTTGTTTTCCCACAATTCCAGTGTTGCTGTGGTGGCAAGGGGCTGTTGTGTCTGAAACAATTGTGGCTGATGCATCAAAAATACTGCAATTGTGCTTACACTTTAGTGTAAAGCAAATGCACTAAAAGCTTTCCAGGTGTGGTTGGCGTCATATTCGCTAGAGAAAAGAGAGAGTTTTGGCTAGAGAGTTATGCCTAAGCCTGAATCTTTAGATGCATGTGTGTCCAATGTTCCTCTATTTCAATAAGTGCAAGTGCACTGCACTGAACAGGAGGCAAGAATAACTGAGCAACTACAACTATGTGGAGTTGCAATGAGCTCATTTTGAAACAAGTAACTTTAATGTATTGGATTCTGGGAAATTTGCATGAATGCAACTGTGCTTGCAGTCATTAATGACCCCTGGTTTCTTTCTGTTTTGTGCTGTTGTTCATCATGTCTAACACACCCATCCAGTATTTCTCCAACAATATATTCCACTGTGTTTTCAGTCTAATATCCACTGTTTTTTTTTCTTTCTAAGCAGTTATGCAACAGATTGAATTGTTTATAGAAGCAGAGGAAACACAGTGGGAATGAGGAGATTTGATCGGCAAATGACACTGGATGAACATGATATGTTAAAATGTAGAAAATGGAGCCTTTAGGAGAATATGAAAGGAAGATTAAACAGTGCATTGACTAAATATTGATTGACAGATACAATAAATCATACTCAGATGTTTTTTTTTCTGTCTTTGAGTGGATGTGTAAATAAGGTTCTAGCTTCTCATTAGTAATCTGACAAGTCATTTAGGTATTTTCACAAAAAATATATTAGCAGATCATGAATAATTAAATATTTGGCCATATTTCAGCAATATTTAAAAGGGTTATTTTGATATCTTGTTTACCAGTTTTATTGACCTGGAAGTTTTTCCATTTTCCCAGTTCACCCTGCAGTTAAGAGCAGTTAAGACAACAAGGCTTTTTCAACAATGGCGTGAGTATGGCGAGTAGAATATTGTTGATTGCTATTACCATAAACCACAGATATTTAAAGAATTAAGTAATGTGTGCTTGCAACAGTACTAATAAACCATGACAATATTTATGCAATGAAGCATCCTACTCCCATTAAGTCTAAAAGAGGCTGGTGGGTGGTAATGGAGATACAAGGAATAGCTGATAAACGAAAACTATGCAGCCTATGCATTATAGAGAATAAAAAACAGTCCTTAATTACCTAGTGTAATACAAATCCTCCAAATCAATAGTCTCCACAATATACAGTAAGAGTGGCTTGTTAAACCAATATGAATCGTATGCTTCAAATGCACTTTGTATTAGCCCTGGGGCACTCCTGATAAAAAGGCTGTTTGTTATTTCTTGCATCAACACACAAATTATTTTACACAGCCATAGTTTATGTCATGACACCCACTAGTTTCTAGACATTATAAGTGATACTTTCTATAAGGGGAAGAGAATATAATAGGTTAGCAGTGGTTAGAGAGTGTTAGAGTGCAATATTGGTTATGAGGCTACAATTTGGTTTATTAAATTCATTTGGCAACAACAATTGCCAGAAAGAGAACATGAGAAATAACATTTTCTACATGAATTATTATTATTTTGCCTGCTAACAGAATGCTGCAGTGAAATGCACAGATGCACCCTGCAGCAGTGATAGAGGTTAACTAATCTAGCTATGTCTATTCTTTCCTGCAGAGATATTGAAATCTAAATGCTTTCCTGTTTTTATTCTCCCACAAAATTACCCTAGATAAGCTAGCTCCGGATTTCTTCCACTCCATCAGAAGCATGTAATTACACTGCTGATTCTTTTTTTTAATGTTGTTTCTTTTTACCAGATTAGGCTGGCTGAGCTGCAAGCCCTGTTAATGTTTGGAAAATGCATCCTTGTAAAAGCCTCAATGCTTGACTGTACATTATTGCCTGAAGTCACAGTTATAAGCTACAAGAAATGTACCCTTTGTTTGCATATGTGGAGCTACTCATTTATTAACTTTGGAAACACATTTATTTTAACTTTGGAAACACATTTATCCATATGTCTACACTGACTCCAAAATGTTGGTGTTACTATACTGAGAAAGTATTAAAGCAACAGATTAATTTTGTGTTATGTCATTGATCACTGTCTCAATATTCAAATTGCTGCCTCTCTATCAAATATTTCAGACCTGAAGTCAAGTCAAGTAAGAATTTATTTAAATTCCTGTGCAGCTTAGTGGGTCACCTTTAGAACATTGTTTAAGTAATAAATAATGAGTAAAAAATGCAACTACATAATATCCTAGCAAATTAAGTTAAAAAATCCTTTATGGGAATGTAATATAGGTTGCTTACGGAAAGAATTTTTGCAATGCAAATAAATGTACATATCGAAAACAATTTTGCCTTTGTGAAAATGTAACAAACATTTAGTGAACCCTTTGCCCCTCACGTGACATAAGAATAGCAATTGCGAATGCTATAGTTTGTGTTTAGTGACAGTGTGTGTGTAATAAAACTTTTTAAAGAAAAAGCTGTTACGTTTGCTGCAAAAGTTTACACCACCTTCTAGCACGTCTTAAAAACTTGCAATGAGCAATTAAGATTTGCAATGCAATAAGCCTAATTTGATTACAATTCCCCCTTAGTGAATAAGGTGGTGTGTAGTACTATTTTGCCAAAAATGGATAATGAAGCAGCTACGGGTGAAGAGACCAGAAGATTATCAGATAATCCAAGATGAATGGATTGTTTGATTTTGCGTCAGGAAGCATAAGCAATTAGAATAAATGATTTTGCGAAAAGCAATTAAAACAGTATCTTGCTTCTAACTCTAATGTGTTCAGGCCTTTTGTGCCTGAGAATGTATTTGGTCTTGTGCACTATGAATAAACCATAAGGCTCAGTTGTTATGACTTGTTATCCAGCTGTATCAAAAGGGGGCAGTAGATTTGTATCAGTGATTTGCTCATTCATCTTATCCAATCCTTCAAAATAATGTTTTTCCTACTGTGTGATACCGTCAATGCCAAACCATTATGTTGCTAGTAAGTACTTATACTTACTTATAGATCTAAAGAAGATAGTCAGTCCCTCATTTGTGATCCAACAGCCCAAAAATTTTCTAAGAACAGAGACACACGCTCAGATTTGGGAGATTAAGGGCAGAGACACACACTTAGATTCAGGGAGATTTAGTTACCCGGCAATAAATCGTCTCTTCTTCTAGGCAACTAATCTCTTCCAACTGCCTCCCATCGGCTACAATATAAATTGCCGGCAGGATGGCACTCAGTTTGCTTCGTTTTCCGAAGTCACTCAAAGCTTCCTCGTGAGGCAACTTCGGAAAATGAAGCAAACCGATTGCCATCCCGCCAACGGTTTACATTCTATCCGGCGGAAGGCAGGTCGGGAAGATTAGTTGCCATGAAGAAGAGGAGATTTGTTGCTGGGTGACTAATCTTCCAGAATCTGAGCGTGTGTCTCTGCCCTAAGAAGTAGTTTTAGGGCAACTGCTGTACATCTGTTTGGATGATAAGCAAATTGAAGTAGGTCCAGATAGTTGTAAATTATGGGGCTAATAAAGCTGTAAGACAAAGGCTGTAATCATTTAGCCATTTGATCCTAATATTGCTTTGGTACTGGAATGAGTGTTGAGCTTTTAAAATACTGGTAGTACCAAGGCTTGTTCAGTTGGTGTTAAAATAATGTTGATGTAAATCTCAGCTAATTCATCAGCAGAAGTTTGTTGGTCTTCGATGAGACTCCATCAGTCCCTCCATCTTTGTAATGAATATGCTCTTTCAACTGTGCTTAGAAGTTACTGAGCTGAGATCTTCTTGAAAGAGGGCATTCATTTCTAAGGTTACGATAATTTGTGATCCACGGGAAGCTTTTGCTGGGATAGGTGCTAGGTGTTGGCAAAGAATCAACTGTATAAGTGTAAACTCAATATGAACTTTTAAAGGAGAAGGAAAGGCTAAAATTAAGTAAGCTTTATCAGAAAGGTCTATATAAATACACCAGTAAACCCTCAAAGTAATGCTGCTCTGAGTCCTCTGTCAAAAGAAACACACATTTCTTTGCTTTTATTGTGTACACATGGGCTTCTGTATCAGACTTCCTGTTTTCAGCTTAAACCTCCAGGGCACGGCCTTGAGCATGCTCAGTTTGCTCCTCTCCCCCTCCCTCCTCCCATCCCTACTGTAATCTGAGCTCAGAGCTGTTAGTAAGCAGGGAGAGACTCAGGCAGGAAGTGATGTCACACCAAGCATATATGGCAGCTTCTATCCTAAACAAACAGAGACAGTGTCTAGAGTTGTTTACTCAGGTTTGGTAAAGCATTCTGCAGAATAAATATAGCGTTCTAGTTTGCACTATTGTGGCTATTCTATTGGCAATAAACTGTCTTGGAGCTTTCCTTCTCCTTTAACATCGTTGTTAGCTTTTTCAAGAGGACTAAAGGCAGCATGGCTTTCTTTATGTATTTCAATGGTTTACAGTGGATTTTGTCATCGACTGTATGTGTGGGAAACACAGATGGAAATACAAAAGTGCACCAGGTAATGTAAGATTGCTATATCAGGTGTTGGTGAATATCATCAGTTGTGTGTTTATACATTCTTCAGATTCAACGCAGTTCGGAACATTTTTTAACTGTTTGAGCGCAAATGTTTTTTTGCATTGGGCCAAATTCAATTCAGTGAGAAAAAGGTTTGTCACATGCGCTCAAACAACCCAAGCAGACCCAGGAATATAGAGGACCTGGAGGTTCCGGACCTGATCCCTTTCCAAAATATGTGAGGCCTAAAAGATTTTGCTGTCAGACTAACAAGTTTAAATTGATAGAAATATAGGGGAAGCAAACTAGGTCAGCTTCCTCTGTACTGTATTAAAATCCCTCCTACACGCTGTTCTTCTTTAAATTGACGTGTGTGTGCTTTTGCAAGCATGCGGCAGGGGGCACAACCAGCAGAGAAGCAGGAGGTAATGCGCATAGGGCCCCTCCAAGCGTGGTCTTGTTTTGCCATTGCTGAGGATGACTTTTTCTGAATTCTGAATGTGTCATAGAGAGTTAAGTTACGTAACGTGTTCTAAGAGTTAAAATTTTCTACAGTTCCCAAAAGGTATAATTTAAAATAAAGTCATTATAGGATTTAAGTAAATGTTGCCATAAATTCTCCTTTACTAAAGGTTATAAAATGTGATACATGGGCTTTTTCTGTTTATTAAGTTCAACACAATTAACGTTCTTGAACTCTACTAAACAGAACTAGCCAGAGAAATAATCAGCTCTACAACCTTCCTTATAGTGATACTGTCACTAAAAATGTTCTTTTCAAAACATTAATCTACATTAAAAGTGCCTATAGGTCATGTTCATTATTTACTGATAGTTCTGCTTTTGTAAGTAATTCTTACTTGAAGTTCCTAAAACTGACTGTTTTGCCAACCTGACTGTCCCTTCTTAAACTGTCAGTTAGAGTTTTCTAATGCTAAAGGACTACTGTTTTACAAATATGGCAGCCCCCCATAGAGGAATATTGGGGTAAGAAAGGTAATTTAAAAGCATCAGACAAATACTTTTATGGCAAAATTATAAATAGCATTCAAAGATAATGTTATGATAGATGTAAAAAAGGTTATGTTCTGGTGTCAGTATCTACAGTATTTAAATCCTCCGTCTAGATACTTATTATATGTTTTTTTCATAGTTTTGTCTACCAGTTTTACACACATGCACCAGTCTTCTATAGAGTTTCAGTATTGTAAATTAAACTTTTTTTTCTGAGTGATCAATCTAGTTTAACTGGTTTTTTGTTCAGCTCTGTCCATTCCTATGTTTTATTTGGGTCATGTACACTCCCAGAGCAAATTTTTCCTTTGTGAAACATGTTAAGTGTCCACACTGGAAAGAAAACTCTTGTTTCATTACCTACACGTGTTTGTATAGGCTCATGTCCAATAATACTATGGCAGGATTTTTCTCTTTCATCTCTGCATTATTATGGAATTACCTCTAATACTGTACAAGTGTTAGACCCACCAAATGGAAAATTGGGGGAACTTTATTCCCAACAGTTAAATCTGTTTTTCTGTTCTTAAACAGAAGTAACCAAACATAGTTCTTATTTTAGAAAACTTTAAATATATTGATTTACCCTTTGGTTTGTTTACTTAATGACTTTGTAGCAGTTACTGACTCTGCAGATAGTTTCTGTCTTGTGTGAGAGTTAATTGTTCCAAACATTTTTCACCCCTAACCAAACCTAAAGCTGGCCATAGACGCAGAGATCCGATCGTACGAATTGAGGATTCGTGTGATATTCGGACCGTGTGCGGAGAGTCCCGACATTTTTGTCCGGTGGAGATCGGTCGTTTAGTCGATTGGACAGGTTAATAAATTTCTGTCGGCTGTGGGTAATATCTCTGCATGTATTGTCGATTGTACGATTTTCAGAGGGAGACTGCTTTAACTATCGTATGATTGCTGTCAGGGGCAGAACATCGGCTGATCTGTTCTTACAACTTTATATTTGATCTGAATGGTAAGACTTTGATCTTTATGGTTAGTGGCAGGTCGGGAATTATGAAAGTCCGATCGTACATTGATTCGTATGATTGGTTCTTTGCGTCTGTGGCCAGCTTTAGAAGTCATAATCCCTTTCTTAACCAACTTTTCTTGTATACAGATTTCAGTCATTTCACTGGAAGGATAATTTTGTAACATATCTGAATGAGAATAGCACACTGGTACATTATTATTTTTTTACACAAAATGTCTCCTTTAAAGATAGTATTAATTTTTAGCACAATGTGAAACCAACACCATATATTATAAAAAATTGTCTACAAAATTAGGGATTTTTCGTTTATCCTATAAATCTCCTTTAATGTAAGAGCCAAAAGATGGATGGCATTCAGTGACATGTCTCAGTGGGACCACGTGAAAGATCTTTGGGGGGTGGCACAAATCTTCTGATTTTCAGATTTAGTTTTAGTAATCTGCAATAAATTTATTTGAACACTACTTTTTTAAGTGGCCAGGAATTGCAGTGCTATGTTGGCCGCATTAATGTGCATTTTGGCTCCTGGGCCATTGAACAGGTGTGTCTAATTTGACCCCATGCAAAATTAAGATCCACTCATTTGGTAACTTCATTGCACAAGTACTGTGCTGATATTTATAAAGCATTCTCATTATGCAGCCACCATGACTAATGACCATCTTTTATAAAATATCAAAGTCCAGTGTTGTTTTCTTGCTGTGCTCTAACGTTCAACATTCTTACATTGCCAACCACTCCATTACCTTTGGCTTGGAATTCTATCATCTCAAAGCAATTATAGCTTTCACAGTGTTTGCTAAAGGCAACATTTTCCCTATTGCCAGCTTCCAACTTTGCTATTGTCATGATTCCAGTGCTCAGTAAGTCAGAAAACTCTTTTGTAAAGGATTTTATCCATTACTTCAGGCATATTACTAATATTCTGAAGAAGTTTTATGGTCTTATAGTAAAAAATTCTAATTATCTTATATGCCATGGAAGTGCAGGTTAGTACAATACTGCATACCTCTCAACATTGGAAATAAAAGGAGAGACAAAAAAATTTGGCGCTCGTAGCACGGTGACATTTTGACCACGCCAATTTTATGGCCACATACCCTAATTATTCATGTTCGTTTTACAAAGTTTGGCAGGTTATGAAAGTTTGAACATATTTCTGTATTTTTTTTCCAGTTATTACAGTTTTGCTAATGAAGATGAATTGCCCTTTAAGATGTGGTCTAACTTTTCCCTTATCTAAATTGTTAAAATTACTTTTTTGCTTATCTCAAAATTGTTACAAAGTATCTTAGCTGCACCTGGTAGCTGTTCTTGGCTCTCTGCCAAAAGCCAATTAAGTTAGAAACTTTGTTTCTTTTTCTGGCTGTTCAGTACAGAGACTTTCCAGTACAAACACAGGACTGCGGCATGAGCTGTCAAAAGCGTGATTGCCCTGCTGAAAATGGGACAGTTGGGAGGTATGATTATTGTTGAAGATTATTCTCAAAAATTATGCAATAGTATTTGGATCCCAAAAGCAGGATTTATGAAAACAAAGCAGGGAGCTGAAACTAACAGCTAGGGTATGGCATATTCAGCTCTTTATAAGAACAGTTCACTGTAAAAATAAAAGCTGGTTAAATAGATAGGCTGTGCAATAAAGCACGTTGTCACTTATATATAGTATATCCAGTTATTGAGTATAGTATTTACACTGTTCAGTCTACAAGGAAGCTACCAGTTGAGAAGCACAATGCCACTGTAGCCTTCCAGTGTCACCGGCTGTAGACTGTGGAAAAAGGTTCTATTTAGTTAAAGGAGATCTAAGGCTAGATATTATGAATAACATGCATAAGGCTTACTTACATCTTTCAAATAGCCTGCTATTAACCCTAATAAATCAATCATAATAAACCATTAAGCACTGTATTGCAATGTTAATATGTGTGCTAATCTAAAATATTCTTATTGCTTGGTTTGCCTTTCATCTTTAATATGCCAGTGTCTATAAAATCTTCATGCTTGTGAATTAGCACTCCAAATTTCTAGTACAAATCTAACCTACTGACTAGTCTCCTATATTATATGTAGATTTATAAAAGCCAATAGAACATAGCTGATTTATGACTAGTTTAATTGCATAATGAATTGATTTCTTAACCATATACAGCATGCATCTAACTTCCACCTTATCACTTTCAGTCCAAAGACCTATGTAATTTTAACCCCTAAGCTTGATGACTATGAAGATTTTCATTCATCCAAGATTCACGGCGTTACACTAGAGGCAGAAGAAACAATGGTATCATATGATGTCACTTCTTTGTTCACATGTATACCTACTACAGAGGCGATTGAGACTGTAAGAAATCGACTGCAACATGATAACACCCTCAGCAGCAGAACGAAGCTCAGTCCCAACCAAGTTTGTTTGTTGCTAGATTTGTGCCTTAACACCACATACTTCAAGTACAAGAACCTTTTTTATAGACAGAAACATGGCTGTGCAATGGGTTCTCCAGTCTCTCCCATTGTAGCAAACTTGTACATGGAGGAAGTGGAAAGGAGGGCCTTACTTACTTTCCAGGGAACTACACCGACTCACTGGTTCAGGTATGTGGATGATACTTGGGTTAAAATCAGATCCAATGAAGTGGCGGCCTTCACAGGACACATTAACTCAGTGGACAATAACATCAAGTTCACAAGGGAAGATGTCCATGAGAACAAACTTGCTTTTTTGGACTGTTTGATATGTATCCAAGAGGGGGGTAGCTTGAAGACGGAAGTATACAGGAAACCCACTCATACGGATCAATATCCGGATTTTAATCAATTCCCACCATCCACTGGAACACAAACTGGGTGTCATTCGAACCCTGCACCACCGGGCAGAATGTGTGGCATCTGATACAGGGTCCAAAGACAAAGAGCAAAAAGATCTCAGAGGAGCTTTGAAAGCATGTGGCTACCCAGACTGGGCCTTTGTCAAAACAGCAGCAACCAAGCCCAACAGGAACACCAATAGAAATAACCGCCCGGAGACACATAGTAGGCGAAACATAGTCATCCCATATGTAGCTGGAGTGTCAGAGAAACTCAGGAGGATTTTCAACAAACACCATGTCCCTGTGTTTTTCAAACCTAGCAACACACTGAGACAAAAACTGGTACACCCAAAGGATCAAACACCAAAAGAAAAACAAAGCAATGTGGTATACGGAGTCCATTGTATCGAGGAGTGCACAGATCTATACATCGGGGAGACAAAACAACTGCTCTCCAAGCGAATGGCTCAGCACAGGAGGGAGAACTCTACAGGGCAAAACTCAGCTGTCTTTCTACACTTAAAAGACAAGGGACACTCCTTTGAAGACAGCAAGGTCCAAATCTTGGATAAAGAAGACCGCTGGTTTGAACGAGGCGTGAAAGAGGCGGTTCATGTCAAGGTGGAGAGACCATCTCTGAACAGAGGTGGGGGCCTTCGACACCACCTGTCTGCTACATACAATGCTGTTCTAACATCTGTACCCCGGCGGATTCAGAACACTTCACACATCCATTCATGCAACTCTCACAAGTAACACCTGTATCTAGGAGTTGCATGACACATTGGATAATCCTATCACAACTACACAGAATCAACACCTCTGTGAGTTTCTTCAGATGTCACCTCTTTGAAGAGTTACAATGTGCCATTGTAAATGGATTAGTGGAAGAGTTTATATGCCGAGAACTTCCCACACCAGTCAGTTGAACTGAAGAAGCTGCTCGGATGAGTAGTGAAACGTCTTCATTGATTACTCAGCAAGTCCAGTTGTTTTTAGATTGACCTATACTAGATACCCTAAGCTTGATATTGTTTTACACATTATTTACATTACTTTATTTCATCAGACAGGAGTTGGCTACTGCAGAAGATGACATTAGATGAGTCATGAGAGTTTATACAGTGCCACCAATTTATATTGTACTTTACAAGTAGAGGGACCAGAAAAACACAATTTACTAACAAAATATGGTGCTTTTATTTTTAAACACATTCCCTTTTGGCATAAATAAGAGGTAATTTGCTTTTATAATGTGACTAAAGTGTGGCTTAATTAACTCTGTTCTAACAAATCATTTCAAACAAATATTATTTTCATTGCTGCATTCTGTTCTAAATGGTCAACCTGGTTTATATTTAAATAAAATTAGCATTACCATGGTAATACCAATCACATGGTTGAAATGCAAGAAAAACTAATTAACTCTCCTCTAATTACTTTCTGTAGAAGTTTACCTTCAAAAAACTGTTAAAGGAAAACTATACCCCCCAAACAATGTAGGTCTCTATTAAAAGATACTGAGTAAAACAGCTCATGTGTAAAACCCTGCTTCATGTAAATGAACCATTATCATAATAATATACTTTTTTAGTAGTATGTGCCATTGGGTAATCATAAATAGAAAATTGCCATTTTAAAAAATAAGGGCCGTCCCCTGAGATCGTACGATTCACTGTGCACACATACAAACCACATGTAAGGTCACATGAGCCAATTAACAGACAGAGATCTGCCTTTTGCTTCCTCACTTCTTCCTGTTACAGTTAGAGTTGTAGTATTTCTGGTCAGGTGATCTCTGAGGCAGCACAGATAGAGTCACGAAATGGTGGTTCAAGGCAAGAGATGTAAAAGGGCAATATTTATGTAAATATATATTCCAGTTTGGTAAGATTCTTTAATATGTCATTCAATTTGATATAAACTATCTGTTGCTTAAGTATTCATTTTGGGGGTATAGTTTTCCTTTAACAGATATTCATACAGTAAATGTCTCTCCAATGAGTCTAGGTTAATGTTCAGACTTCAGTTAAAACCCATTTGAATTGTAGTAGAATTTGGAATAGATCATGTGTGATTGCAGGGTTGTATCATGGCTAACTATTTATTACTTAATTATTGCATTTATGCACCTATGTAATGCCCTGGAATGACAGTGTTCAGTCTTTTTTTTATTTTAGAAAATTATATTTTTGTTATAATTTGCTGGGATTTTTTGGAAAGGCTGCTGGTCTCTGCATACCAAGATAGACCACAGAGCATAGTGTCGGCACCCTGAACAAGAGGCAGTTCAGTAATTCGGGTGCAGATTCTTAACTGTTTTTGCAACATTTCGTTGATACATTTTTCAGCAGCATCTCTGGAGCATTAGCAACTATTTTATCAATTCCAACAGCTACCTTTAATGAAACTCAGGGATTCTGCTCAGCAGGGACAAAGATAAGAAATGCATCAACTAAATGTATCAATTTAGGACAGTTTAGAAAGTTGGTGACCCCACCCAAGGCTGCTTTAGAATTCAACACTAGAAAAACTGTGACACATAGAAAATAGAAAGTAATTGAAAAAAGTCTTTATTTCTGGTGAACTGAAAAAAGTGTTGGAAGGTGAACATCCCTTTTAAAGGAATACAGTGTGCCACACAGCAGTCATTTCTCATGCAGATGAATGGAAAGTAGCAGAGTATTTATTGCTGTTGTTTTTGAAGGAGAGTTCAAAATGATGGAAGGCATGAGCTGAACACCATGTTTGTTTGGCACTGTCAAAACACAAATGAAAATATGAGGAACCAATCTCTTCTGCAGCAACATTTTTACACTTTTATAATCCAGTATATACAAACTGAAAAGATCTGTCTCTCAGTCAGTGTCAGACTGGGCTACTGGGAAAAAAACCTGGTGGGGCCCACCACCCCAGACCCGTTGCATGAGATTCAACTAAGGCAGCTGCGGGCAGGCAGCCACAAGCAAGAGCGAGTACCTGGCTTGACTAGGCGGTACACATTTAGAGGGTGCACCAGAGGGACTTGCATCTGTGTGGGGGCCTCTGTATCTGGGGTGGTGGGCCCTTGTGGTGGCAGCTTCAATTGCCCCCAACACCGTTCTCAGTAATCCAATCCAAGCAGCAGATGATTCTAATCAAACTAGATCCCCAATTTAACCAACCTTAAATTAATGCACCAACCCTTTTGAATAGTGAAATGGCACATGCAGCAGCCAAGAGGAGGGAATCTGAAAAATTGATAAATGGTAAATGACCAGTTAAAACTGAGGTAAGGATTTGGGATACTGCCAGGGATGTATACTATGGCAGCACCGAAACCTAGTATACTTTCCTGAACATGTTCAGTGTGTCACTTCTGACGCGATCTGGCCACAATACCCCCACCCCCTACCTCTGCCCTAAATCTGCTCTACCATCTGAAGTTTGCTTCCCACCAACATTAAATTAGTAGCAAATTTGGGTTACTGTGCAATGTGGATGTCTTGTCTTCATACTGGCAATTTATATTAAAGCGGGTGGAAAGGAAATTTTGGATGCTTTGTCACACATGGTAGTACAGATTTATGGCTAAAGACAAAAAGTCTTTGTACCAGAACCCATAGGTATATGTAATCTGGCCCACGTGCTGTGTTCACTATTAATTAGTCTAAATGTTTTTGGACTATGACTTCTGTCAACCGACAATTTAATAGAAGACTACAGATGAGCAAATCAATTCGTATGGATTTAGATTTGGATTACTCCCCATGATTTACTATTTGTTGTGATTCATAGAAGGAGTAAAGTGATCTGCTGCCATTTCAGTGATTTGTGTTTAAAGTGTGCAAATAAATCAAACCAGTTTGATTAATATTGTACTATTGTGATGACGTCTAATGCAGGGCCTAGTGAGTCTTGAGACATGGCTTTAAAATAAACCATCCTTGAGAATGACTGAGGGAGGGTCAGTCAGGCCCAGATTTGTGGCAAGGCCACAAAGGCCCATGCCTAGGGTGGCAGAGTAATAGGGGCAGCATGCCACCCAGCAGCTTACCTGGGAGCACAGCTCCCCAGTGCTCTGGTGAATGTGTGCTCGCACCGGAGGGGGGTTTGCAGGCGGGCGTTCAGACCGTACAGTCTCTGGGTGCCTGCCCACTAAATCCAGCGCTGGGGGCAGTATTCACACTACAGCCAATCAGATTCCCTTAACCTGTACTGGGACTTAATCTTTAAAGGTACCAGTACTGAGACTTTGGAAAATGCTTGACCTGTCATCACTAGGGTTGCCACCTGGCCGGTAAAAACGATGGTTAATCCCAATGTTATTAATAGGGAAAAGGGATAAACATATAGGAAGGCCGGTATTTTTTTCAGCAAAAGGTGGCAACCCTGTTCATCACAGATATGTAAAATAGCCAGGCACCGATATAACAGTTTCAATTCAAAATCGGGAGTCCATATAGTTATTCAGCCAGGCCCAAGGGACTCGCCCCAGTTCAAAAAGGCAATCAACTACAGAAAAGTTTATATCAAAACCGATATAAGTCCCAAGGCTTCTTCAAGTAAAAAATATTAATTTATTGTTATTCACATTAAAACAGTAACTAGTACATACTACCCCCCATACCCCACCTTACGTGTTTCGCACCCTCCGGCGCTTAGTCATAGGTGTATCTGACCTGATACACCTATGACTAAGCGCCGGAGGGTGCGAAACGTGTAAGGTGGGGTATGGGGGGTAGTATGTACTAGTTACTGTTTTAATGTGAATAACAATAAATTAATATTTTTTACTTGAAGAAGCCTTGGGACTTATATCGGTTTTGATATAAACTACCAATATAACAGTCCCAAACAATAGGCTACATGTATAATCCCCAGCTGGAGTCTTTGCATCAGCAACTTTGTAAAGGTGAAGCAATTTTCCTTCTATGTTTTTGTCAGGCAGGTTTGGGGAGGCTTAGCCTATCCGCCAATGTGTGTAAACATTGTACTTAAATATATATGTGTGTCCAGAAGATTTATTACTTTTTTACTCAGTTCATGGTTTCATTTTCACAATGCACCATTTCTTTTTTGCACTTTGCACCCTGTCCTGCTGAATGTCCAAAGGAGCAGGGAGAGCAAGGACCTGTACTTCCCAGATGAATACAGCGTTATCTTGAAACTTGAACAATGCATACCTCCCAACTGTCCCATTTTTAGAGGGACAATCCCTCTTTTGACAGCTCAACCCACAGTCCCTCATTTGTACTGGAAAATCCTGTTTTTCTCTGCACTAAACAGCCAGAAAAAGAAACAAAGTTTCTAACTTAATTGGCTTCTGGCAGAGAGCCCAGGAAATCAACAGCACAAGATACCAAAGATACTTTTGTAACAATATTGAGATAAGCAAATGAGTAATTGTAACAATATAAGAGAACAGGTTCCTTGGGAAAAGTTAAACTAACAGCTTAAAGGGCAATTCATCTTCAATAGCAAAAATTTAATAACTGGAAAAAAAACACAGAAATATGTTCAAACTTTCATAACCTGCCAAATTTAGTAAAATAAACATGGTAATTATATGAGAGTGGTCAAAAAGTTGCAAAAGTTCGGCAACTTTTTTTGTCCCTCTGTTCATTTCCAAAATGTTGGGAGGTATGAACAATGCTATATGTAGAGCTTTTTAGGTTACATTTATTTTCTTTTTGTAGAAATGCTATAGTTAGCATTTCTGTGTAGGAGTACTTTGCATGTTTTGTAATTAGTGCAATTTATGTGTTTTAAACACTGAAACCTGTTCTCAGAAACATTCAAACATGTAAGTGCAAACTAAAACTCCTCAGCTACTCCTGACGTTTCTCACATTTTAATGGCTTCTGGCATTGCTTTCGAATGGGTGTTAAAAGCTGCATATTACTGGCTATTTCAAGGGATTTTTGTAAAATAATCAATGTTCGTAATTGTGCTTCCATAGTAGACTATAATTTGCCAAAGGGTGTAAAATGGTTCTCTCGTGAACTTATGAATGTGCCCATTAAAGGAGCTGTTTACCTTCCAAACTCTTTTTCAGTTCAGTTGTTTTCAGATTGTTCACCAGAAATAAAGACTTTTTTTTAATTGCTTTCAATGTTTTGTTTTAATGTTTCTCAGGTGTTTCAGTCTGGCAGCTCAGTGATCCAGGTGCAGATTCTGAACTGTTAGGGCAGGACTACACGGCCAAATCCGCTGCGATCCGCAAAATCGTAGGCGTCACCTCGGATGCAACGGAAACAAGGTAAGTAATGGCAGTGTCAGGTCGTGTCGCATTGTTGATGCGACGCAACACAACTGTCAGATGCAGACGCAGCGTGCAGCGTCTGCATCCGACAGTTGTGTTGCATCAATGCTGCGACACGTTTTGACAATTGAATTACTTACCTTATTTGCCGTGACGCCTGCGATTTTGCACAGCGCCTCGGATCACGGCGGAATCGGCCATGTAGTCCTGCCCTAACAATTTGCTACGTTAATTGATACATTTGTCAGCAGAATCTCTGAAATATTAGCAATTAGCAATTAATGAAACCCAAGGATTCTGCACAGCAGGACCAAAAATAAAAAAGTATAAACTAAATATTAATTTAGAACAGTTTACAGACTTGGTGACCCCCACCGGCTGCTTAAGAAAGACATAGTGAAAATGTAAACGTTAATCTTCAATATTAAAAAACTGTCACAAATAGCAAGTTAAAAAAACTTTTATTTCTGGTGATCTTGCAAAATTTGTTGGAAGGTGAACGACCCCTTTTATAAATGTCATTGTGGCTTATTACAGATAAATATGACCCCCACCTGACCATTTAATCACCATCTACTAAAAATCATTAAACATTAACATTAAATTACATTTAATAAACCCAATATAATTGTTTTGCCACCTGCATGGAACTGTTAGGGATTGCGGTGTATATCTGTTTTAGAGCAGAACTTACCCCTACAAATGAATAAGGCTAAAAAATGCCATATTGTATATACTAAATTTATTGCACCAGCCTAAAGTTTCAGCATCTTAATAGCAGGACTTCAAACTTGTCACAGGGGGTCACCATCTTGGAAATTGTCTGTGACACTCACATGCTCAGTGGGCTCTGAGCAACTGTTGAGAAGCTAAGCTTAGGGGTTGTCACAAACTATCAAGCAGAAAATGAGTTTGGTCTAATATTAGATGATGCCACAAGGCTGATTATTCAATGTTGATGCTAGTTACACTGTTTTTTTTGCTGCCCTGTAGTAATTATCTGTATTAATTGTTAATCAACCTTATATTTTGACATTTTTATTCTATGTATACTGTATATTTTGAGTCAATCCCTAAGCTCAGTACCTAAAAGCAGCACAGAACATTTGCAGTGAATCAGCAGGAAATGAGATGGGGAGCTACTGGGACATCTTTGGAGGCACAGATCTTTGCTGCTAAAGGGCTGTGGTTGCCTTGGACTTGTACAGAAGCTCAAAACCTAATGTATAGGTATGGGTTCCATTAACTTAAAATCCATCATCTAGAAAGCTCCAAATAACAGAAAGGATATATATTGAATACTTATTGGACGCAAAACCATATTATTGGGTTTATTTTAAAATGTTTAAATTTTTTCTAGTAGACTTAAAGGAGAAGGAAAGGCAAAAGCTATGAACTACCTCACTCAAAAGCAATACGTTCAGCTTACCTTTTTGTATATAAAACTAGTAAACCGTGGCCGCCATCTTGGTAAAGTATTACAGGCTTCCTTTTCCTCTTCTTTGCTAATGCGCATGCGCCAAACAAACACTCCCCCTTACCCCAGGTGCGCCCCAGGTACCGTACATGAGAGGAAAGCTGCGCCCCTGAAGCATGCGCAATAGAAGCGAATTTGGCACAATGCGACTCAAGGCTGCTAGAAGCTAGAGGAAAATTCAGTGACGTAACTGGAGTCCTGCGGACGCATTATCATCAGAGCACGTTTACTACTGCTAGACACCAGGGAGATAGGATTTACTACGCTATGTAAGTATATCTAGTATAGGTCAATCTAAAAAATTACTCTACCAGAATGAAAATCTTCATAGTCATACGCTATGTAAGTAATTACTCTACCAGAATTGCCATAGAGCTTTATTTATGTTTTAGCTTTTGCTGTCTTTTAAGGTATGTGAAAGATCTGATGTGTGGAAACCCCAAGATCCAGAGCAGTCTGGATAACAGACCCCATACCTGTACAATGTTTCTAGCCTGCTTCATTAGTTAAAATTTAATTCTCCTTTAAATGTCGCAATAGCCAGTACAGTAGCTCTGTTTATTTTTGTTGGCATTCCAGACATTGTTAAGCTTCTTAGCAATGCTCTTTTTTTGGACACTGGATACTTCAGATAATTTAAAATTTACCCCTTCTAAAATTATGGGAAAGATAGTTTCTTTGCTTTAAGAATCATGCTAGTTATTCTAGACTGGAAACCATGTAGTAGAATAATGTATTTTTAGGATACAACATATTTCAATGGGGTTTTTGTTGTTATTGTTTCTTTTAATATGTCACCAAAAGACTATGTTGATATGTTCTTTGCCTTATCTCAGAAAAAGATTACACTTCACATAATACTGTTGGCCAGTTATGGAAACAATAATAATTTATGTTTTACCTCTGCTTCATAAACCAATTTTAATCCAATGGCAGCAAAATTCAGTAATTTAGTTGCTCCATTATTATTGGAACACTTCTTCTATGGAAGTGACACATAGCCGCAAAATGCATTAGAAAGGTACCCCCTGTTTTTTGTATTTGCATACCTGTTGAGCATCCTGTTTATAATTTTTTTGCCATTTTACTGTTCTAAGCTTCAGATATATATATATATATATATATATATATATATATATAGATATATATAGATATATATATATATATACTGGTGTATATATATACTGGTGTCTAATAAAAGGGCAGCCAAGTTTGGGAGTTTTACTTTGAAAGCAGCTAGTAAGTTGCAGGTAAAACTTAGTCCCTTTGTAAAATGTATAATGAAGCAATTGAATTCTTAATGAATCAGATGAAAATTGAGCATAGGACTGGCCAGATATGGGATGACTTTGACGTAGTTGGCCATCTTAAATATATTGCAATATATGGACAAACAATACCTGTTTTGTTGAAAGGGTAAGGCATTTTTCAGTAGCAGTATGCACAAAATGTCTCTGTCTTAAATATATTGATAATGGGTTGAGTGCAGAGGACTCTTGTATTTGTGTGTGTGTGTGTGTGTGTGTGTGTATATATATATATATATATATATATATTTAGTAAATATAGGGGGTTATGCAATAAAAGGCACTAAGTTTGCCCAGGAGCACTAAGCCATAGCAACCAATCAGCAGTTAGCATGTACTAGTCACCTGTTTAAAAGCAAA
Source organism: Xenopus petersii (assembly GCA_038501925.1). NCBI lineage: Eukaryota > Metazoa > Chordata > Amphibia > Anura > Pipidae > Xenopus > Xenopus petersii. Next base: position 44,494,211 of record CM076677.1, read on the forward strand.
CATCTTATTGGTTGCTATGGGTTACTGCTCCCAGGCAAACTTAGTGCCTTTTATTACATGTGGTAAATATTCCTTTATACCTTTCAGATACAACATAGAGGTGCGAGGTAAGAAATACTATGCAATAGATCCAACTACACCAGAATTATCATCAGGAGAAAAAACAAGATTTATAATATCACATATACAATAATACAATTTGCCTGGCTTTAGTAATCCAAAGCAAATAATCACACGTTCAGCTTCAAACAGCTGACCAGTAAATTACATTACCCCTAAAATCTGTTAACATGCATTAACCTTGGATATGAGGCCTAATGTATAAACTGGATAATCCGTTTTGCATTAACCCTGGCCAGGATTGTATAACAATTATAGAATATATAAAATCAGCATAAATCCCAGATATGCCAGTAAATTCACTGTAGAGAATATAGCATCAGCATTTCATTAAACCAAAACATGGAAGTAAGAAAATGTATTTAGAGCATTGCATTAACCCCAAGCTGTAGAAAACTGGAACCTTTGCTTAGTGCCACATACCATGCTACAAACAAGCTTTGTACCCTAAATGGCCTTAAAGCTTAGCCTCCCTATGCAGTACTTCAAGCCACTCAAGTTTATAACCACTGTTATAGAAAACTGATTCTCCCCCCCCCCCCAAATATTCTGGCCCAGTTCTCTTGGTCCATTATGCAATTACAGGCAGCAAACATATTTTCTAATACATTTTCAAAGCTGTTGGCTCACAGTAGTAGCAACTACCCCCACACCACAATACAACCATTTTCTCATATTCTCACTTTTGTGCTTTTTTCTCCTCCTGAGCACATAAAGGAACAGTAACACCAAAATGATAGTGTTTTAAAGTAATGAAAATATCCTTGTTGTACAGTTGTCCTGCACTGGTAAAACAGATCTGCTTGTTTCAGAAACACTATTATAGTTCATATAAACAACCTGCTGTATAGCAACAGTGGACATTAAAAAAGGTTATAAGGCACAGGTTAAATAGTGGATAACGGATAACACCATTATGTTCTACAGAGCTTATCTGCTATTTGCTGTGTAACCTGAGCCTTTTCTTCTTTGTATGGCTGCCCCCATTGCTACACAGCAGCTTATTTATATAAACAATAGTAGTGTTTCTGAAGCAAACACACCAGTTTTACCAGTGCAGGGTAACACTTGAATTTTTTTTTTAATTACTTTAAAAAGCTTGTTTGATGATACTGTTCCTTTAAGCTCTTTCACAAGCCAAATTCAAATTCTACCCCATAGCAAGCTTCCAGAAATGTTAAATTAATTTCAGCAGCTCTTTGTAGAGCTGCTACTCTTTGTAGAGCTGTCAGTTGTCTAGGCTAACTAATTAACAGTTCAACATAGAGCTGCTGAGGTCACGAATGCTGCCACCAATGCCTAATAATAAAAAAATAACTGGGTATCTCATCTCTTCTAACACCGCAGTCATGCAACATCCAGTCGCTAACCAGAAATTTCTGAATTTTCTCTCTTCTTACCATGGGCCTGCCTGTCTAAAATTGTCAAGTAGGCAGGCCCATTAGAAGGCAAATTTTAAGTGACTAAAACAACAGCCAGCTCACAACCACAGTGCAGGGTTTCCTTTAAATAGCTTAAAGGGATACTGTCATGGGAAAAAAATTTTTTTTCAAAATGAATCAGTTAATAGTGCTCCCCCCGCAGAATTCTGCACTAAAATCCATTTCTCAAAAGAGCAAACAGATTTTTTTATATTCAATTTTGAAATCTGACATGGGGCTAGACGTATTGTCAATTTCCCAGCTGCCCAAAGTCATGTGACTTGTGCTCTGATAAACTTCAATCACTCTTTACTGCTGTACTGCAAGTTGGAGTGATATCACCCACTTCCCTTTTCCCCTCAGCAGCCAAACAAAAGAATAAAGGGAAGGTAACCAGATAACAGCTCCCTAACACAAGATAACCTCTGCCTGGTAGATCTAAGAACAACACTCAATAGTAAAAACCCATGTCCCACTGAGACACATTCAGTTACATTGAGAAGGAAAAACAGAAGCCTGCCAGAAAGCATTTCTCTCCTAAAGTGCAGGCACAAGTCACATGACCAGAGGCAGCTGGGAAATTGACAAAATGTCTAGCCCCATGTCAGATTTCAAAATTGAATATAAAAAAATCTGTTTGCTCTTTTGAGAAATGGATTTCAGTGCAGAATTCTGCTGGAGCAGCACTATTAACTGGTTCATTTTGAAAAAAAAATGTTTTCCCATGACAGTATCCCTTTAAAGGAAAGCTATACGCTCAAACAATGTAGGTCTTTAACAAAATATTTTGCGTAAAAAAGACCATTTTAAGAAAAAAGGGCTGCACACAAACAAGGGCACATACTGTACTGTATACAAGTTAGTTTTGTCTTTTGCTTTCACACTTCTTGTTAGAGCTGCATTATTTCTGGATCTCAGCACATAGCATATCATAAAATGGGGGCTCAAGGTATAAAATGTAATAGGGCAATATTAATGTAAATATATATTCTAGTTTGATAGGTTTTTTTAACATGCCACTTAATATGATGTTAACTATCTGTTGCTTGGGGGTATAGTTTCCCTTCAAGATCAGAACTGCTGACCCTTCAAGATTGCTTTCCACCATACAGTCAATTTGTGAATATAGATTTTTATGTTAGACAGATCACCTGTGGGTATCAGATGCTGGTGGAGCAGCCTGCTACAGACAGAGACTTTTCCATATTTTATTTATTTTATTTGCAGTAGTGACATCTTCTTTCAGCATTCTTACCCCTACTATTTGCCACTGGAGCACCAAAAATATGGAGACATACTTTCACGATTAATGGGAACTTGTGTTTCAAATAAAATTAAATAGAATGTCTCACTAAAAAAGCATCCTAATTTTAATCAGGTATATGGACTCTACAACATATTAATGAAAGGAATTTATACCCTGTACTAACTATTTAGAGCATAACTGAAGCAATATATATTTTTACAGATGGTAAACATTTTATTTATTGAGTTTTTGGTAAATGTAATGCCTCCATCGCACATATAAGGGGCAAACATTCCTTTGCTTAAAAACACCTGGGCTGGGGCGCCCTAGCTACCGGTTCTGGCCCCTTAGGTAGGCCAGCCACACAGTTTTAAGATGTTTATGTAGACAAGGTTTTTTAAGAAATTACTGAGACAACCGAATGGTATACATTTGTTTATATAACTGTTTAAAGTTTTAAACTATTTTTTAAAGGATTATTAGGCATTATCTGACATTTTGGTGTAGGAGGCTTTCTGACATGCATAGAATTAAATATGCATTCAAAAGATAATTACGTAGCATATAGCCAATAAGGGTTAAAAATAAATGTACATCAAGTTTAACCCTTCCACGCCCCCTAGTTTATCCAGTTTATCCAGATAAAGGCAGATACAATCCTCCTATTATGCTAGTTGCCAAATCCGCTCCCCAGGGAAGAAAAGTACCTCTTTCCTGTTGGCATATCTATAGAGTAAGAAGACACTGTCAATATCTATCTTTCTATTTATCTCATAGTAAAAATAGATAGATAAGTGATGAAAAATGTATTATTCATATGTTTTAGAGGGCCTTCAGACGACAAATTTGAGGTGTGTGGGTACTACTTTGCTCAGTCTAAAGGTGGCCATAAACGCACAGATAATATTGTATGAAACAAATTTTCGTACGATTTTCTGTGCGTGTATGGTGGGAAACGAGCCGACTGATGTTGAAAGAAGACTTGGATATCGTCGATCGGGCTGGATGGAAAATTTTGATCGGGTGCTATTGAAGGCACCCTAAAATCGGCCATTTTTAGTGTTGAATTGTCAGAAACAGGTAGATTTCTATTGTTTCTACTTGTATATCTGAGAATTCAGCTCTACACGTGTGTATGGAAAGATCTTTTTCAAGAAAGATCATAATTGTTATGTCTGTGACCACCTTTACACAAGTACAGGCAAACCATTCTATGAAACCATTGTTAAAACGTAGACTCTGTTTAAACAACTACAGAGTGACAGATTGCTAGCACAGCCCAAAAAACCCACTAAGAAGATCCTTATGCTTTTTACTAACTACTACTACTTTCTCAAATAAGTGACAAATCACTTATTTTTACACTTAATCAAGTTTTTACACTGCTATGGGTATTACATTTTGCATGATGCCAAACATAAATGCACATTACATAGTATATTAAGCCTGTAAGACATAGGGTGCTTTGAATTTAGCATATGGACATTATTTTATTGTGAAGTCCACTGATTTTCTGCATCATTGTTCCAGAGTTCCATTGCACTTTTATATAATTGCCTAAGATATCCAAAGTCACATAATTGGGGTCCCTTAATAAGAGTAGCACATTACAACATGTTGGCATAAAACAAACTTATGAGAGACATTCTGAACATTTAGTTAAATAAAAGTCACTATAGCACTAAAACATAAACTATATGTGAGCTGTTTTAATAGCCCTGTTGGAACAATGATTCTTCTTCATACATAGTATAAAATTCTACCCTAAAAGAACCTATAAAGCTATTTCTTACAGAGCACAGATTATGAATAAATCTTCTAATATCTTATAATAATATTTAAATTGGTTATTAACCATTGAGTTAACTTTTAGTATGATGTAGAGCGTAATATTCAATTTACAGTTGGTCTTCATTTTCTGTCAACTCAAGGGATGAAAACATTTTTGCCCTTTATAGGTCCTGGTAAGGTCTCATCTGGACTATGCAGTGCAGTTTTGGGCTCCAGTCCTTAAGAGGGATATAAATGAGCTGGAGAGAGTGCAGAGACGTGCAACTAAACTAGTTAGAGGGATGGAAGACTTAACTTATGAGATTGTCATGGCTGGGGTTGTTTTCTCTGGAAAAAAGACATTTGTGAGGGAACATAATTACACTTTATACGTACATTAGAGGATATTATAGAGAAATAGCAGGGGACCTTTTTACCCATAAAGAGGATCACCGTACCAGAGGCCACCCCTTAAGACTAGAAGAAAAGAACTTTCATTTGAAGCAACGTAGGTGGTTCTTCACAGTCAGGACAGTGAGGTTGTGGAATGCACTGCCGGGTGATGTTGTGATGGCTGATTCTGTAAATGCCTTTAAGAATGGCTTGGATGATTTCTTGGACAGACATAATATCCAAGGCTATTGTGATACTAAAATCTATAGTTTATGAGTATATATAGTTTATGTGAGTGTATGGAGGGGCCAGTGTGTATATGTATGGATGTTGGGTTTCATTTGGAGGGGCTGAACTTGATGGAGTTTGGTTATTTTTCAACCTGATCTAACTATGTTATTATTTGTGTTTTTTTAATTATTTCACTTTTTGTTCAGCAACTCTCCAGGAATTGAAATTGCATCAGTTTTCTGGTTGCTAGGCAAGTCACTTTAGCAGAAAGAGGTTTGAATGAGAGATTGGTATATGAATAGGAGAGGATCTGAATAGAACAATTTGTGAAGGGACCCACAGGATTAATGCCCCCTATGGCTTCATTCCCTACCTAATTTTCTTGTTGCTGGGTTAAAACCAATGTAACAAACTTATTTTGCATACCCAGTTCATTGGCCCTCAGGATGATGACCATTTCCTGCCGCACTTTACTTTAACTTAGTGCTTGGCTGGGGGAGGTCCTTGTACTTTGGCCAGCAGTAGTTGATCTGGGTGGATGTTCCATTGAGCCTGGCGTCAACAAGGCCCCAAAATTCAAGAACAGGTATGGGATCAGTTATTCAGAATGCTCAGGACCTGGGGTTTTCCAGATAACCTATATTTCCGTTATTTGGATCTTCATGCCTTAAGTCCACTAGAAAATCATGTAAACATTAAATAAACCCAGTAGGCTGGTTTTGCTTGCAATAGTGATTAATTATATCATAGTTTGGAGCAAGTACAAGGTTATATTTTAAAATATGGATTATTTGGATAAAATGGGAGACTGCCTTTCTGTAATTTGTAACTTTCTGGATAAAGGGTTTCCAGATAACGAATCCCATGCCTGTACAGTGAAATCCAAACAGCACCAATAAATAGTAATTGTCTATGTAAATGAAACCCTTTGGCATTTGCAAAAATATACAGATTGCCAGACCAGGTTAGTTTTGCCAGCAATTCCCACTGAATATAGGCTAAAGATTTTATCATCCAAAGATTTCTTAAGCACAGTTGGGACGATGTAGCAAGCATTTTATGTATGCAAGCTGGTGGCATTTTTTACCTTGTGAGAGTTTTTTCTAAAGTAATTTTAATAACTTTTATAATGCCATGATGCAGTTTAAACACACAGGTATCTGCTCTGCAGTGAGTAACACAAACTAACCAATCACATGGTAAAATAGTAGGTCATTGTATGCAATTGTTGATTGGTTTCCAAGGGGGACTAATAAAGGACCAAATTATGAGCCGATTATTACATTACCCTTACCAAGAGTTGTTTCACATTTATATAAATGGTTGTACATATTTACAGTACTGCATTAAAGGACCAGTAACGTCAAAAATTTTTACAAAAAAATTTGTTAGAATACAATGAAAAAAAAACACCAACACAAATTAAAATTTAAAATAGCAAAGCCTTTAATAAGAAATAACTTACAGAAACTCCACTTCCTGTCCTCTTCAGAAATGGCAAAAAGGCGACCATCCATCCTGCAGCGCTCGATTTCTCCTCCTGGATATTCACTGACAGCAGGCAGCTGGGAGAGTGTGCTTCCCCTTGTCAAGCAGCGGGCTTCTTGCGGCTCTGTAGGATGGACGCGGTGATCAGCGCAATTTACCAGTTGAGGGATTCACCAACGTGCTCCTGCCGACCCTACCCGACCCCTTGTTCGTGTCTTTGGTGGAGGAGCAGCGCCTGTGCTTCTCTGCAGCTCCTGCTGGTGACCGCACAGCTCGGCGCACAGCAAACGATGTCAAGCCTGTCCTATGGACCCCTGGAAGACGAGATCCTTGTTGCAAACAGCAGGATCCAAGTGCCCTTTGGCAGGACAGTCTTCCTGGATGATGGATCCCATCCACGACCTGCTGATCCCGGGAGACAACGAGCCCCTGTCTCAGAGGCCGGGCCGCCTGACCCCCAACAAGTTCCAGTGCGAGTTCCCAGGAAGTGAAGTACTCGCACCTGGGCGCCCGCAGCCCCTCCAGAGACCGAGCATGTCTTTGGTTGAGGAGCAGCGCAATTGCCGAGAGCTGGAGAAAGATATAGCGCCGGTGTGAGCGCCCAGGCGCGGGGACTGAGAACACGCCAGAAGGAGGCGATGAGGGTGCGTGTGGGGCCGTCATAGGGCAGCAGCAACCTCACTCTGTCTCTGGAGGGGCTGCGGGAGTTTCTGTGGAGTTTCTGTAAGTTATTTCTTATTAAAGGCTTTGCTATTTTAAATTTTAATTTGTGTTGGTGTTTTTTTTTCGTTGTATTCGAACTAATTTTTTTGTAAAAATTTTTGACGTTACTGGTCCTTTAAGCACATGATACTTAAATCAAGCGTGCATAGAACTGCATAGTTAACTAGAATAAGTAATAAGAGCACAGTCCTCCATTAAAAAGAATTTATACGAAGTGCATGTAAATATTGTTGAGCTCATTTTTTTCAAATTTCTGCATTTCATCATCTGCAAATTTTCCCAGTTCCACTGCAAAAAACGCTGCAGTGACAAAAAAGTCGCCAAGACAAAATTGTTGTACGGACAAAAAAGTCACAATAAGAAAAAACGACCATTGGCTTTAATGCGTTTGGACAAAAAAGTCGCTGAAACTAAAACATTGCCAAGACAAAAAAGTCACTGAGACAAAAATAAAATGGCAATAAGAAAAACGCTTATTGACTGTAATGCTTATGGAGTGAGAAAAAATTGTTGCGAGTGTAAACATTTTGTCTCCCATTGACATCAATGCGTTTTGAGAATTTTTTGTAATTTTCGAGAATTTCTTTGACATTTTTTCTGCAAAATGGGACAGATTCACTCATCCCTACATGTAAAATATCCCCCACGTGCATATGCGACATTTCCAAAGAGTTGTTATAATGAACTGTCATACCAAATTAGTGCAAACTAAGGGTACATTTCAATTATTGAACCATGATTTGGCAGGTTAGTTGGTTGGATTGTCATTTTTCAATTAAAGATTTAGTACACTAAAGCATTCTTAAAATGTGCTACATAAGTGAACTGAATGCCAGCCCTGTGCTTATATAAGCAATTTACCTAATTAACTTTAAACCATCCCAATAAATAAATCATACGCTAGAGAAGTGATACTTCATTTTCTTTTATCTACTGCTATAGGTGACTTTGTGTTTCAGCTCATTTTATATAAAACCCCACAGGGAGTGGTTATAACGTGTAAAAGGAAATAACATAATAGATTTTAAAATTCCTACTTACCAAAAAGAGCACAGACATATTTCTTGTTTGTCATTTCTTTTTTTTAACAATATGGACAGAATTGAAAGTACATTTGCCATATGGTTTTTAATATAGAAATATTTCTTATCCAGGATTTTTAATACATTTTAATGAAAGTTTAATATACAAGTACACTCTGATAACTCAATAGAACAAGAATATTTTTCTATTCTTTTAGATTTTGGTGGCCAAGATACAAGGTCAGAGACCAGTTTCTTATACTCATTACTGCTTGTTTTTCTTGACAGGCACCGGTTATGTGTTGATAGAAGTACATGTTAACTGATGGTAATCTATACCCAAAACAAACTTTTCTTCCCTGGGCTTATATAAAAGCTGTACAAGCACATATGAGAATGTGTGGGTCACAACTTAAGTCACATAACTTTTCCTGTGGGTGGGAGAGTCCTAAAAATAGATTTTGCTGGGGGTGGCCTTAGAGGAAAGTTGCCTGAGAATTTTGGAGCTTAAAAAATATTGAACAGTATAGACAGAAAGCAACAAAAGTCAGAGAAAAAAACATTGATTAAAAAAAGTTCTTTTTGATTACATATATACACTAGATTCAGACATATTTCAGAATTAAGTTGACTTGTGATGCTATGATTCACTAGTAGTTTGTTATACAACCAAAGCAAATTAACCCTAATAAAAGGTTGACATACCAGAAATACACTGAATAGCAATTAAACTGAATGAAACTTCTATAAAAATATGCTAATTTTTGTATAGTATTGTAGAGGAATGAACATAAACACGAATTGCATATATTTTCTGCTAAAATCCAAAATAAATAAAATATATCTTCTGCTATTCCTGTTTATAGAAACTGTAATTTTAATTTAAATCTGCCCTATTTCTTTTTATTTATAATAAAGCATACCAGTAGAGACTTTGTTTTACACATATATTTCTCCCTGTTATGAGCAGAGTTAATTTAAATAGAGATGAGTTCTGTATAAACAGCCCTCTCCCTACCCCTATTTGCTGTGACTATTTTGGTTCACAGATAAGTAGAAATCCATTATGTAGGGCGGTTATCTGTGTATTGGTAATCTGATTAACTCCCTATTGATCCTCCCACAATTGCTCACAAAATTAATGACAACATTGACAACAAGTATGTTCAGTGCAAGTCTTATTCACTGAACTCAAGTTGAACAAGGGCGTAAACTGTGTCTTTAATTAAAGGACAAGGAACCACCAATAAAGATAGGGGGTTATTTACTAAAATCCGAAAATGTCTCATTATTTTATTAAAACCACTTGGACCAAACTCCCATCCATATTTTTACCTTATTTATCAATAGAATAACGCTAAAAAATCTGGTGCAGGAAAAGACTCGATAAAATCGTGAGAAAAAAACAAAAAGTATGTTTTTTTTGGATTTGAAGCCTGAAAACTCTGACTTTTTCGTATTATCGCCTGAAAATCAAAAATTATTCAGATTATTGTACAAAACCCACAGCAGATCATGATATCTTCCTGTAAACTGACATCTGTCATTTACTTCTACATGACCTCAGCAGGTTCGAGATGGAGTATTCAGCGGCTATTCAATTTGCATTTTAAGCAATCTGGTAGTTAGGGTCCAAATTACCATAGCAACCATGCATTGATTTGAATAAAAGACTGGAATATAAATATGAGTGGGCTTGAATAGAAAGATGGGTAATATGAGACCATGGCTATAAGATCGCTCTCCAGTACTTTCTGGGTCCGAGATATGGCATTGGTAATTAGCAGCTGGAGAGATCCACAGGAGGACGTGGCCGGGGGAAATACGGAAGGCCCCAACCCGGGGGCCAGGGAGCAACAACAAGCGCTCTCCGCCGCCCCCCACTCGCCACAAACCGCCAGTCAGCCGGGACCTCCATCCACCCCTGGTGTGGCCAGAGAAATAGAGCGTCGCAGGTTTGATCATCGCCCTATCTACTTTTCTGAAGAGGAGTGGAGGTGGAGTTTCAGTAAGTTATTTCTTAATATAGGCTTTGTGATTTTAAAGTTAAATTTGTCTTGGTGTTTATGTTTCAATGTATACTAACCAATTTTTTTAAAAATGTTTTTGATGTTACTGGTCCTTTAAAGGTGAACCACCCCTTTAAGATGAAATTATGCAATAGTCTACCCCTCTTTGAAAAGTAGCAAACACCTACTGCCAGGGAGGAGAAATAGATCGCCGCAGGATTGATTGTTGCCCTGTCTACTTTTCTGAAGAGGAGTGGAAGTGGAGTTTCGGTAAGTTATTTCTTAATATAGGCTTTGTGATTTTAAAGTTAAATTTGTCTTGGTGTTTATTTTTCGATGTATACGAACACATTAATTTTAAAAAAATGTTGATGTTACTGGTCCTTTAAAGGTAACATTATGCAATAGTTTACTCCTCTATAAAAAATAGCAAACACCTAGATTAGAAAATGAACCTAATTCATGCATACAAAGCAGAGGGGAGGAAGGCTATAAAAAGTCTGCAAAACATTTTCAGCTTCCAATTTTCACTGGCTGTAATGTCATCAAGAATTGTGTTTTTACCTTACATTTGCATTATTTTGATATTTTATGTTTATTTAATGTTAGCATTTTGAGAGACTATACATTAACACATGTATCTCAGTTTTTATTTTTCTAAATATCACCACTTTTGTAAGAAATTTATACAAGAAGGCTGCTTGAATTCTGGCTAGAAACACAAACCTCATATGACTGCAAAGAACCTAAAGGAAGGTTTGGCTGATACTCTTTGGGCCCAGTAATATCTAGATACACCACTGATGCTACCTGCTGATTGGGTTACTGCTCCTGGGCAAACTTAGAGCCTTTTATTACATAACCTCCTTAGCTGGATACATAAGGCATGCACAAGCTATGATGATCTGTGCCAAAGAGGACCTCACTACATTCTGACTTACTATGATGTCCAAACTTTTGCATATGATGCAATTACTATTTTCTTTGTTCCTATGTTTTTAAGTTAGTCGAATAAAATGACTTTGAATTAAGGGGAGGAGTTAATCAGGTAGATTCTAGAGTAGCAGTTGACTAAATATTTAATTTGACATGGGGTGCCCAAACATTTTTAATCAACTATATACTTACATCTCTAGTTCAGAGATGGATACCCTTAAGTGGTCATATAAAATGTCACTTGTTGAAACAGTGTTATGTCAATCAACAACCCTGTTTCCTAAACCATTGTATTTAAAATCTCAATAATGAGAAGTATCTGTTTTTGTGACAATCCCAGGTTGCTGTGATCTACTGATCACTATCACAAGCTGTGCGGTAGGTCCTTATCTACTATTTGCGCACGCCTGCTCTAGTTCTTGACTCTGTATATTTTTCAACTCTTTAGCATTTTATTTTGGTTGTAGAAACTGTTCATAAAACTACATCATAATCTTTGTGTACCAGAGTGCAGCCACATTGTTTGACCCTGTGTTTGAGATATGGGACATCAATGAAACATATAAATAAAAAAAATACAGTCACACTGTGCACAAAATGCTATGCTAGATACACACTATTGGGCTGCTAGCCCAGGAGGATCAAATGATAGAATATTAGTGGACCTGAATTTAAGACTTGGGTTGAGTCTTGCATTGAACAACATTACAGGGTTTCATAGTTAAATGATTATTCCACTGCATTATAACACATAGGCATCTGAACCTGGGAGGCCACATGGGCTGTAGCCCCCCCAGAATTTTCCTCCTCCGGTTTTGAAAGTATTTTTTTACAAATTTTTTTCCCCGTTTTTTTTGTGTACATGTTGGCAGCATAACTACATGGGGGAGCACGGTCCCACTCAACACCTTCCCCCGCCAGACTGAGATCGCGCCACAGCCCTGCCTGCCACAGAGCGGGAGCCCAGAAGAGAAGACAGAGGCATAACCATGGGGGAGAAGTTGCACCAGGGCCCAGCTCCACCCTTCCCCAGCGGCCAGACAGAGATCGTGCCACAGCATGAAAAAGTTATCACATTTAGATCTGTTGGCGACTGGGATTTCATCTCTCCACCAGGCACCCTTGTGAATCATCCTAGGTGAGGGTGTGTGGCTGATCATCATTGCCAATTTGTCAATGTACTCATCTATTTGTCTCTGCTCCGGCTATGGGCAGTGTGATTGTCTCTGGGATTTTTTTCTTTACATATGACCTTTATGTTTCATAGTGACTAATAATCTTAGGAGTCCTTATACCTAGTTACCTAAAACCAGCAAAGTGATCATCTACAGAGATGTTACCAGACTTTTGCTTGAGTGATTGCCTGGAAAATGCAGAGGAGGGCCTATTGGGCCAAATAGGTGGGGGTGGGTTATTTTGAGGGCCAAAATCACGAAATCTGCTCACTACACATGTGCATTTTACACAAAGCGCCAAATTGCAGAAACAGTGGAATGTCATATATTGATGGGGGGTGTTCTGCAATTCCCAGGTGAGTTGACAGGTACGCTTTCAACTATTCTGATGAACCAAATCCTATAACCCTGTGACATAAAGTTATGGACAGTAGCACAAGTTTATATAACTGGCCCTAATTTTTAATGAGACTATATGGAACAAGATCATCAGCAAGTAAGTCCCCCAGCAGTGGCAGAGTCCGCTTCCTCTGTAGTTCCAGCCGTGGTGACGCACGCGCACTACACACAAGCCTGAAAATTGATGGTGATACCCGGTGGGTGTGGCATAGCGTACACTATTCGCCCACTCATTGTGAAAGCAGGATCTGCAAACGCTTCTCTGTCAGCTATTTACAAATGCCAGCTACACTTATGGCTCAAAGCCGCTTGTCTTACGTTCTTATATTTATTGTACTTGTAGAATCATGATTCAGGGTTTAGAGATAGGATATAACTAACCAAAGCGCAATTGGGTATTTAAGCATAAACTGTGTATAGCTTCCTTTCAACACTTTGACAATCAATTTTGGACTTCGCGGAACAGCCACATCTACCGGCAATGGAGTTATGAGAAGCCATAATGCGCGTGCGCGCCACTGGGATGGGCCGGGGCAAGGGCTTAGTTGGAAGGCGTTGGGAGCGCGCACGGTGGAGAGGGAGACCGACGTAGTGACGTCACGGGCGAGCTGGGAGCCTCACCCAGGCTGGGTAGGTGGTGCTGTGAGTCCCTAGCAGAGGAGAACAAGCGGGCGGAACGGGATCCCAGGCAGAGCCGGGGCCCATCCAGGAGAAGGAGGACAGCGGGTCAGTGATGCTGGGAAATGAACAAAGGCAGTGAGGGTTGTATAAACGTAGGGCTGGGAAAGGGTAGGATAGCCGGCCGGAAGAGGGGCAAGGAGTCAGGGCCTGGCACAAACAGCAGTTCTTCCGAGGCCGGCTGGGTACGAGATATTACCGGATAATGGCGGATAATTCTCATTGGCTAGACATTGGCAGTGTCGTGTAGGTATTGCGAGGCGCACTTGCCGCTTGGTGGACCCTGGGCGTGCTGGCTGACTTGAGTCCAGAATGCACATGGAAGTGATAGTAGCTTGTCACAGCACTCATATGCTCCAGCTTAACACCATCCCTGATGAACTACAGCTCCCAACACACTCTGAATGGAATGGCTTGAGAGTTGGCGTTCAGCAATAGCCGCAGGCAGAGGTCTTGTTTAATTGTCTTCAGTGTGTCACAGAGTTCATTGACATGCATGCCTTGTTTCTCTATGTAAATACCTTTTATGACAGAAATCTCAGAGCCCCGTTATCCATTACCAATGTTTAGCAGATTACCCTGACTGTATGCCTTCAATATGGCCATTTAGTACAGAACTGGGGATTGTAAGCTGCTTGACAAACTTTGCTTGTCCACTGGATGAGTTACACCTAACACTGATAATGTGGCTTCATACTGATGTTAAAGGTTTAGTAAGGGATTGGCTACTATAATGGCTCTGCCACATCTTAACATCCTGTTCCAATCCCACACGTAAAGTTGTGTTTCAGTGTGAATGCTCTTGTGGGGGTGGCAGGGTGGTGAACATCATTTTCTTTTAAATAGAAATAGATATAACAGTTGTGTTCCAACTATTTTGGCTCTTTTAGTGCAATCAGATATTTAGGTTACTTATTGAACATGCCTAATTAATACCCCCTTTTTAGATGTAATTACTTTTGTCAATAGCCTCCAGTTAATACTCTGTGTTTAAAGGAGACGTATTGTGTAAAAAATAAAAATGTACCTGTGCATTTTACACGTATAGATATAGAAGAATTGTGCTTTAAAAAGTAGTGTTTCAGGCTGAATTCAGCAGCTAGCAGGACCTGATGGGGAACTGAAGCCCGTCTGTGCTGTGATTGGCTGCCCCCCCTCTGTGCTTCTGGTTAGGACACACCCAACCCTCATTTGCAACATAGACAAGGACCAGTGAACATCTCAAGGGAGCTCCAATAAAGGGGCTATTTTTAAAGACAATATTTATTTTTAGCACCATGAAAAAGTAACACCATATGTTACTTATAATTGCCTACAAAATTAGTTTTTTTTTTCATTTATCTTATATGTCTCCTTTAAAGGAAAGGGAAAGTCATTTACCAAATGTTAGGCACCCCCAAGTGAATGGATTAATTTACCTGAAACCCTGGGCCGCTGCTCCTATCAGCAGGCCCGGGGTTATTTCAGCTAGTACCAGGAACATTCCTGTTCCAACTTCTTCTTTCTTCTCATGGCTGCGCATTATATTGAAAAGCCGAACTTTAACTAAAAAGTCGGCTTTTTCATTCTACTACACATGCGTCTGCCCTGGGAAATTTGAAGAAAGAAGACAAAAGAGAAGCACTCTGTGCAGGGCCAGCATTACATAGCTCCCGCTGCTGTTTGTCACCACTATCCCCTCCCCTTCATTTGTGCACAGGCAGAAATTGTTATCATCAGATATGGAGCACTGGGGATTGCATGGGAAAACTATTGTTTCTTACGATCAGCCCAGAGCTTCTGAACCAATGTGGGTATAGTTGGGCTACGTGCCGCCCCCTAAACTCCTGCCACCCTAGGCCTGGGCCTTGGTGGCCTTTCCAGAAATCGGGGCATGGCTTTGTAGTGATCGCTGGAATAACCCCGGGCCGGTGCAGTTTTTTGCTGATAGGAGCACCGGCTCAGGGTTTCAGGTAAGTAAATACAATCACTTGGTGGTGCCTAACAAGTGCACCACCATGTGGTTAACAACTTTCCTTCTCCTTTAAAGGAATAGTTCAGCCTGAAAATAAAAACTGTGTAAATAGGCTGTGCAAAATAAAAAAATTCTAATATAGTTAATTATCCAAAAATGTAATGTATAAAGACTTGAGTGACTGGATGTGTAACATAATAGCCAGAACACTACTTCCTGCTTTATAGCTCTCTAACTCTGAGTTAGTCAGCGACTTGAAGGGGGGCCACATGGGACATAACTGTTCAGTGAGTTTGCAATTGATCTTCAGCATTCAGCTCAGATTCAAAAGTAACTGATATGACCCATGTGGCCCCCTTCAAGTCTCTGATTGGTTACTGTCTGGTAACCAGTCAGTGGAAACCAAGAGACTTGAAAAGCAGGAAGTTGGGCTTTGTTCTTTTATGTTAGACATCCAATCACTCCAGCCTTTATACGTTACATTTTTAGCTAACTAACTATATTAGAAACATTTTTTATTTTGCACAGCCTATCTATTTACCCAGTTTTTATTTTTACACGAACAATTCCTTTAAGCTTAACTCTTGCTGCATGTGATGAACAGGATTCAACCCTCAACCTAAGCTTTATTAAAGGACCAGTAACATCAAACTTTTTTTACAAAAAATTCGTTAGTATACCACGAAAAAAAACCCCCAAGACTAATTAAACTTTAAAATTGCAAAGCCTTTATTAAGAAATAACTTACTGTAACTCCACTTGCGCTCCTCTTCAGAAAAGGTGATCCATTGTGCAGTGCTCGAATTTTCCTCCCTTATAGGAGATAGCCAGGGAGGAGAAATCGAGCCCCAAAACGATGGATCGTCGCCTTTTCTGAAGAGGAGTGCAAGTGGAGTTTTGGTAAGTTATTTCTAAGGGCTATTCCACACGGGGAGATAGCGACGCGTTTGCGGTCGCGGCGACAAAGCGCCGCGACCGGCGCAGGCGACAGTTTTGTATGGGCGCCTATGTAAAAACGCCTGTGCTAACCACACGAGGCGATGCGCTTTTCAACAGTCGCCTGAAAATGGCTTTTTCAGGCGACTGTTGAAAAGCGCATCGCCTCGTGTGGTTAGCACAGGCGTTTTTACATAGGCGCCCATACAAAACTGTCGCCTGCGCCGGTCGCGGCGCTTTGTCGCCGCGACCGCAAACGCGTCGCTATCTCCCCGTGTGGACTAGCCCTTAATAAAGGCTGTGCAATTTTAACGTTTAATTAGTCTTGGTGTTTTTTTCTAGTATACTAACAACATTTTTTGTAAAAAAATGTTGATGTTACTGGTTCTTTAAGGAAAGATAGCAGTGGTCATAGCAGAGCCGCTCTTTTTGTGGTCTGTAAGGGGAAGGAAAAATAATGCTGTTTTCTGTTCCTATAAGCTGGCCACTAAGCATGTTGAGTAATATTTCTTGCATAGAGAGTGATCCATATGTAAATTATCCCACAAATGGTACAAACTGGTCCTTGGGGCATAGCTTTGTATTGCTGTTAACTTTTGGCAAGGAAAGGGTTAGGTTGACTGTTGCAAGCCTGCCCTATAGAGCTAGCCAAAGTGTTGGCAACTAGTTAATGACAGGAAGTTGTATCTCACTTGTTATGTTTATGTCCACATATTCTTTTGTATCTACTATAACCCAAACTATCAATTTATGTGTTAGCAAGTGAAGTCCTTCAGCTGTTCCTTATTAATACCAATATAATATGTGTCCGTGCATTACATCCTTTAAGATTAGTCTAAACTGGCCTTTTGAATTGCTCTTTAGCCTGGACTGTGTTTCCAAAGCTTAAATAAAGAAATATATGCAGAAAGAGCAGCATGTGGAAACTGAGAATTATTTAATTTTCAGATGTGCTCAAACAGAGAACAACTTATTATATGTATGAGCTATACCCATGCCTTTCCTCCCAGGTTGCATTTCACGTGGAAGCAAGCAGAGGCATAACTTGCGAAAGGAAATGTAATAATTTGGCTTTATTAATTTTGCATTCTTGCCTGAGAAGTAAAGAGAGGAGTATCAAATCAGTATTGTGGTTCTTCCTGTTGACTACTGGTTCAAGAAGTCCTGAAGTCATGATGTGAGTTTCCAACTCACACTTGTGTTTCTGTAACTCTTGCATCAACTTAATGGTTTTGCTTCTTCTTTTGGTAATGACAACCATTTCTAAAATAATTGAAAATGACAGTTATGTTAAAGCAGAACTTCAGAATGCCACATGCTGGTACTCATTATTCCATTAATTGTCTCAAGCTAACATAAGAGCCATGAATAAAGGGAAAGGGCGCATGGATTTCTTTTTGTGGGCTATGGCCCTATAACATTTATTGAAGAGCAGAAAGGCATTCTTTGCTCTTGAATAAATGCTGTTGAAGGTTAGCCCACAAAAGTAAGGCCACGTATCCTTTTTCTCTTCTCTGGAAACTTTATATGAAGATATTGAAGTACAGGCATGGGAACCATTATCGGGAAACCCATCATCCAGAAAGCTCAGAATTACGGAAAGGCAATCTCCCGTAGACTCCATTCCTATCAAATAATCCAATTTTTAAAAATGATTTCCTTTTTCTCTGTAATAAAAAAACAGTCGCTAGTACTTGATCCAGACCAAGATATGAGTCCTTATTGGAAGAAAAACCAGCCTATTGGGCTTATTTATTGTTTACTTGATGTTCTAGTAAACTTAAGGTATGAAGACCCAAATTACGGAAAAATCTGTTATCCATAAAACCCCAGGTCCCAAGCATTCTGGATGACAGGTCCCATACCTGTATTACAGTTCATCAAGTGTTAAAGAAAAAGGCAGTATGGAACAATATCCTTTGGGGAGAATAAAGTCCTTTTATGTTGTCAAAATATCTAGAATCAACGTAAATCTCTTCCCATTCTAGTCAGCTTGATTCAATATTCATGGCAGGCTTCTGATCATACGTAGACTGTGGATAAATGGTAATGTGAAAATAATTAATAACTTGAAGGGTTCTTGAATGTTGGTTCTGTAATATTTACCGCTTTGTATTTATTTCATGTTTGACAGACTGCTTTGCTTTTATAGGAAGTAGCTAGTATGTGTCCATTCTGACTTTGTCTTTCTGAGTTTTAGATTGTTGGTCCAGCCATTTCATTTTATTCTATGTCTATATCTATAATTATCAAGTGAGGTGCTGGCAAGCACACATCATGGCTTTCTCAGTGTTTGATGTTTCCATTGTCATCATTTTGAATTTCAAGTATTTTTTGCTACTACTGCAAGATGGTTATTTTTAGGTTCCTTTTTTGTTCATTTGATAAAGGATGCTGAGGTTTATCTCGAACGCTGATGATTTAGAGAGTTTTCAAAGAGATAAATGTTTTTACAGCAATATTTTAGACCTGCTTTATGATGGAAAGTTCAGAAAGGTGTAGTTGTCAGTAACTGAGACTTCTGGTGAATTTCCAGTAGCCTTAAAGAAAAAAATATCTTGTTTGTTGGTGTGGTTTGTCTTTATTTGCCTTTAATAAATTAATTTAACTGAACAATTATAAAAAATGTAAACAATCAATATCAAGTATATCTATATATTTATTTTGTTACTAAATAATGCAAAATACTCCAGTCATTTCAGTGTCATTCAAGATAATTTGTCTGCAGGAGATCAGTGTTTACTTGATATCAGTGAAAGAGATCCAGTGGTTGCTCTGAAGAGGAATGGTATTGCAGACCCTACATTCATTAAAAAGAAACAATATAAAGCCTCTTGGTGCTTAATAACGTAGGTGTTACTAAAGTGAAAACTCTATAATAGGGTATATCTACACATAACTCACAAAGCATAATGGTTTTATGCTTGTCCGCAAAGACTTACGTGTGTGTTTATATTTATTCGTAACAGTGTCAGCAATTATTTCTTCATTACCCTCAACCAATAGCCTTAATGCTAATATTATACAGGAAGTTCTGGCCACCTCTTCTGTCAGGTGGAAAACCTTAGTAATCCTATTTGCTTTAATTTACCTTACACGGTGTGTAGATCCACTATTCACCTTTGCCCCAAATTGGTCTTCCCTCCCCAGAGGTTCCCCAAGAAGTGGATGGGTAGTCTGCCTGACGGCTAATAATTGTAATATTTGCACGGCCCTAGAACTGTGACAATAGTCATGTATGGGTAGAGATAAGCTTGACCCGACTGGGACCTGTGTGCGCCCGATCCTCCCCAGACTTCTGCCTTCTTTTATGAACCCGTGCCTACTTGCTGATGATGTCAGGTGGCCTCCTATAAGACTGGAAGTTGGAAGCTGGCAGTGTAAGGTTGCGGGCCGGGAGAGCAGGCCGAAGAGCTCATCCCGAACCTGCCCCTGACCCGAAAATGGGGCAGTGAGGTCGGCCCAACCCATGGGTTCCTTTGGTATAGGGCCGGCCAGAACATCACTTTGTGATGAAAAGAAATTCAAAAAGCCACATCTTTATACCAGAACTTGAAAAGGTCAACTTTTTGCCCTCTTAATGTTTTTTAACTAAAAGTAAAAAATAGCATCCATGTCTGGAGTGCCACAAATTGCTAATCCTTCTATAAATGCCTCCTCCTCTATAAATACTGCAGATTGGATACTATAATTTATGCGTTGAAAACTAGACAGTAAGATTCTGCATTGTTGCATTTTAGTTATGTCTCTAGTTTCTTGTATCAAAGTAACAAACGAAGTTAACAATACAATCAGCTCAAATGACAATTGACAGGACCTTATATAGGGTTCTGTGGATAAGAGGTTAACAACCTGTTAGTAAGGTGGCTCTCTGAGAAATAAGCATTTTTATCATCAGGCTTACTAGACTTGCAGCTCCTAACTCAATGGTAATAATGTCAAAAACCATAAGGCTTTGTCTAGTCTTTGTCAATGCCCTGGCTAGAATTCTGTGCTTAGTTTTGCAAAACTTGTTTCTTTTTACAGTTTGGAAAAGTGAGCAAACTAGCTTATTCTTTACAATAGAAGGTGAAAAATGAAACCAATTTATTCTTAAAATCTACATTTAAAGGGGGTGGCTTTTCGTATGTTGGCTAATTCTAAGCAACTTTTCCATTGGACTTAATTTTTTCTTTTTTGTCGTTTTTGAATGTTTTGCTTTCTTCTACTGGCTCTTTCCAGCTTTCAAATAGGGGTCACTGACATATATATATATGTATATGTATATGTATATATATATATATATATATATATATATGTATGTGTGTGTGTTTTGCTTATGTTTGAGACAGATCTCATTCTGTTTGGATTCAGCACAGCACTTTGTTTCTCCTGCAGTTGTGATTTTCTCCATGACAACTAATTTGCTTGCATGTGCTACTATTATTAATGGGCATTTTAACATCTTTGTTTGAAATCTTCTAGTTTCTCTGCGATTATTCTATAATATCTAGACCTGTAAAAATGTATGCATTCAGCTGCTTGTCTGGAAAGGCAAATTTTGGTTAGAACTGTTGACCTTGCAGAAAGTCTTGTTCACAATAACATCTCTGGCTGAAAATTGAAAGTACTGGTGCTTTAAAGGAACCGTAACACCAAAAAATTAAAGTGTTTTAAAGTAATTAAATTTTCATGTACTGTTGCCCTGCACTGGTAAAACGGATCTGTTTGCTTCAGAAACACTACTATAGTTCATATAAACAAGCTGCTGTGTAGCTATGGCAGAACTTGAAAGAAGGCTATATGGCACAGGTTAAATAGTGGATAACGGATAACCTCATTATGTCCTATAGAGCTTATCTGTTGTGTAACTTGAGTCTTTTCTCCTTTGAATGGCTGCCCCCATTGCTACACAGCAGCTTATTTATATAAACAATAGTAGTGTTTCTGAAGCAAGCACACCAGTTGTACCAGGGCAGGATGATACTGCATTAAATTTTTATTACTTTAAAACTTTCTTTTTTTGATGTTACTGTTCCTTTAAGGCATATCCTATTCAAGTGGATTGGTGGTGGCAGGGGAGGTTTCCTATTCAAGTGAATGGGCGGTGGCTGTGTTAATTTTGGCACATCTGATGGCTCAAATACTCCAGCCTTTGGTGTAGAAAGCTAAACAGGATGTGAATAAGTTAAAACAGTATGGTACTAACAAACACACTACTCCTCGTACTAAGTACTGCAATTGAATTTCATTTATTGGCCCCCATTATAATGGTAGTTTCATACTGAACTCTGAACTTTAACTGCTTTTTGCTAATCTTTGAAAAAGTAAGCTATTTAGAACCAGCCAAGGTTTGTGGCCTGATTTACATTGAATATTTATGCTTCTATCGCTAATAGGTAATAGTTTTAAATAGGGATGCACCGAATCCAGGATTCGGCCAAGATTTGGCCTTTTTCAGCAGGATTCGGCCGAATCCTTCTACCTGGCCGAACCGAATCCGAATCCTAATTTGCATATGCAAATTAGGGGCAGGGAGGGACTTTTTGTCAGAAAACAAGGAAGTAAAAAATGTTTTCCCCTTCCGTCCCTAATTTGCATATGCAAATTAGGATTCGGTTCGGTATTCGGCCGAATCTTTCACCAAGGATTCGGGGGTTCGGCCGAATCCAAAAAAGTGGATTAGGTCCATCCCTAGTTTTAAAGGAAAAACTGAGTTGTAAAAATTGCAATTCTACTGATGTTTTGAAGCTGTTACGAATTTAGCTTGTTAATACGTGTGCTTGTGAGATCTCTATAGAGTAGGAACTCGCACTGCATGACCAAATAAGGCAGAATCATTCCAAATTCATGCCGCTCCTTAATTTTCTGAGAGCTGTAACAACTTTTAACGTTTTATGGACTTTTCTCTAGCTAAGACACCTGCCTGTATTATCTCTTCTTCTGGTAATAATGCTAATGGTTTAAATAGTGTTAACATGCTGGCTGTGCATCCTGTATATTCAGCATAAGTTCATTGACTACAGCTGAACATACTATAAAAGCTATGTTTTGTGGGAAATTGAAACAATTCCATGTTCGGTACTTGTGAAGTAGATACCAGTAAACAACTCCTTCATTTCCCCTTTTGTGACTATTTAGTGAGCAGAAGTCCATTATGAAATGGGATTGTCTGTGCACTGGAATGGCTCCTACATTTAATGTCCCTCTCTTAGGTGCATTGTATACTCTATTCATTTGGGTCCCACTATACTCCGTAATTATGTCCAGATGTACATTTTAGTCATAGTTGTTATATAGGTTCTGCCTAAATATTTGGAAGGGGTTTTTTACAGTGAGAGCTGTGAAGATGTGGAATTCTCTCCCTGAATCAGTTGTACAGGCTGATACATTAGATCAGGTTTAAAAAGGGGAAGATAGCTTATAATAAAAGTTGATCCAGGGACTAGTCAGGAAGGATTTTTTGGAGAGGCTTCAGATGGTTTTTTTTTTTTTTGCTGGATCATCTACCAGTTAGGTAGATTAAAAAAAGTTAAAAGGTTGAACTTGATGGATATGTCTTTTTTTTCAACCTAACTTATGTTTTTTTTTTTTTTTTGAAGACAACATTTTGTGTTGCAACATAAACCTACTATTTGGAGCCTTGAAATGTGAATATTTAAGAATCCTGCCAGGGTAATTATGTCCAATTCATTATAAAAGGTAATTGGCTTTTAATAAAATTGGTCATTTTGTACTTAAATGTCAAAGGGGTATAATTGAGTTGTATAGGACACTGGGAACTGTGTCATGTGATGCATGTTGCCAAAAAGTCAGCCCATGTTTGAGCCTAACCTGCCCATATTCAACCCAAAACTAATCCAACCTGATTTGTATAGCCCCACTCAACCTGTCCCTCTGTTACTTTCAAGAACCATGACATTGGTAAGTTATAGTACTGGCTATTTCTTTGTTTCCTGGAAAAAAATCACAAATACAAAAGGCCTGTTCCACACAGGCCCTTATGTTGAATTAGGGAGAATATGACATCTTTGACATTTATTTTACTTTGTGCAGTACTTTCCAACTTTTTCCAATAGTGGATTGATAATAGAATATTTTGTTTGGATTGTACCTCTATCATAATCTAAATAAATTCCTGTCTGTGGAACCAATGGTAGATAGCTGGCTTCAATCTAGTTCACTGCCCTGTGGCAGTCTCAAGGCTCATTAAAGGGGTTGTTCACCTTTAAATTAACTTTATTATGTAGAGAGTGATATTCTGAAAATTTGCCATTGCTTTTCATTTTTTATTTATTTATTTTATGAGTTATTTAGCACCTCTCCAGTTTGCGATTTCAGCAAGCTGGTAGCTAGTCCAAATTACCCTAGCAACCATGCAATGATTTGAATAAGAGATTGGAATATGAAAAAGAGAGGGCCTGAATAAAAAGGTGAGAAATAAAAAGTAGCAATAACAATACATTTGAAGCCTTGCAGAGCATTTGTTTTTTGAGATGGGGTCAGTGACCACCACTTGAAAGCTGGAAAGAGTCTGAAAAAGACAAATAATTCAAAAACTATAAAAAAAGAAAAAATGAAGGCAAATTGAAAAGTTGCCTAGAATTAGCCACTCTATAACATGCTAAATGTTAACTCAAGGGTGAACCACCCCTTTAACAGATGATCTATATAGGAGGATGGCCCCAGCAACCAGTAAGTATTTGCATCAAAAATAGATTGACCACAAATTTGTATATTTATATTTAGCAGTTTTCAGTAGTTCACTTTACAAGACATTTTATGTTGTTGTACATTCTGTGTAGCAGACTTGGTTACTTATTTTTTATGTAATTAAAATGGAATTCTATACAGTTTACTCTTCCTATAATTTTAAATTCCAAGGTACTGTATATATGAAGGAATATAATTTACAGCAGGAAAATATAAACTGATGCATAATTAGGCAACAAGAATATATTACAACAATAGCACTGAGTGATTAGTAAAACACGCATAAAATATAGATATTAATGTTCCAAATTATACTAAGTTTGCCCATTTGAAAATATTGATATACAGAAATATATCCTTCTATTTATAGAGCTCCACTATTCTAACAAGCCAGATAAGGTGCTTGGATCTTAATCATCCTGTAGATCAATTCATTATTCTATCTTGTAATGATTATATTGTCCTAATATGGCCACAAACATTTGTGAGGGTGAAATGTTTGTCAAAATACATATTTCTCCTTGACTTACTGGCAACAGTATAGATTACAACTTACAAACTAAAACGTAGAGAAATAAAGATATTTTGATTTTGCTTCCTCAGTGCATGCCCAGCCATACCATTGATACCAAAAAAGTGTTGTTGTTTTTTATGCATTTAAATATAATTTAATGTTGCTATTTACTTGTATAAACTTCATGTTTGCTTTATGCCTAAATATAATTTATATAAATAAATTGCTGTTTAGTCATGGGGCCATTTGAGATGAGAGGAATCACTTTCACAAGACAATGATATTAATACTTCAGCTGGGCGATAAACCAAAGTTATATGTTAATGGAGGACTGCATTAACTATCAAATATGGTCCTTGATCTGATGGGAAAATCAAACCTGCCAATCAAAATCTGGCCGATTTTTGGCCAGATATAGGTCGGATGGGCCCATCTGAGGTCCCCATATACGGGCAGATAAATTGCAGACTTGGTCTAAAGGGCCAAAATGGGCAGATTAAATGTTTCTCTTTAGATTTGTGAACTAATTGTGTGTATTTGAATTAGGGATACACCATATTACAGGATTCGGTTCGAGATTCTGCCTTTTTCAGCAGGATTCAGATTCTGCCGAACCCTTCTGCCTGGCCGAACCAAATCCTAATTTGCATAAGCAAATTAGGGGCGGGGAGGGAAATCACATGACTTTTTGTCACAAAACAAGAAAGTAAAAAATGTTGTCCCCTTCCCACCCTTAATTTGCATATGCAAATTAGGATTCAGATTTCGTTCAGGATGCGGCCAAATCTTTTGCAAAGGATTCAGGGGTTCGGCCGAAACCAAAATAGTGGATTCAGTGCATCCCTAATATGAATATTCTTTAATATTGTGTTATTGACCTAATGTTATGATTTTGGGCAAATGCTTTTGCTTTATTCTTTAATTAAACTGATCGAAATTCTCACAGAAAAAGAGTAGCATGCTTCCATGTTACTTCCCAAGAGTTATAGAATCTATTCAAGGTTTTGGCTTGTGGTATTCTTACCACTGATTTAAAGTTAAAATACATGGGGGGGGATGCATGAAAAAAGGGTGTTTACAGCACAGTAGGAAACAGAATGCAGAAAGAAATGAATCATGTTTTTATATCAGATGTCAAACTTGTATTCTTCAGCTGTTGTGAATTACATCTCCTGGTCTCCTTAGTCAACAATGTTAGGATTCTGATAATAGCTGTTGACTTCTAAGTAGAGCTATCCGTAAGTACAAATATTGCAGAGGGAATGAGATGCTCAAATAAAAATGTAAAGTACCGTATGCCAGAAGTGACTCGTGTCCTTTTGCAACATATTTTAATTTTTGCAAAGGAACTCTTTTTAAACAAAAGAGGCATTTTTTAACAATGCCAACCAAGAATGCTTTGATTTTAGATCCACAACAGGATATGTGAAAAAGCATTGATTCTTACATTATGGGTTAGGGATGTACATGTGATACCATGAAATGTTTACAATCAATGGAAAATTGTAATTTAAACAACGAGCATCACTATTTCTAAACTAATATTTTTGTTCATAAAGCTTATTCCTCCGCTCAATTTGGGTCCCCAAATAAGATGTATAAGAAACATTACAAAACATTGCCTGGTTCTACAGCCTTTGTTTCTTTTTTCCCTATCCTCCAACTATTCTTACTGTGGAGGATGCACACTGTGTGTGTGATAGTGTTTCAGAAAACAGAAGTATAAGTATGAGCCATGTTTAAATATAGATTTTTTTTTTCTTAATCTTGAGCTATTTCCTGCAATACTGGGTGTGTGCACTGTTTGGTGGTTTGAAGCCATATATTTTTGTTGTATATTCATTATTTAAATGCATAATCTTCTATTTACTACAAAGTAATACCTTTTCTTAGTTTGTTGAGCAGTAATGCATTTATAACTTATGAGGCAATTCTTATTTTTAAAGCTGTGGTTACCTTTAAGTTAACTTTTAGTATGTTTTTTTTATATATATAGTTTTTGAATGATATGCCTTTTACATCTCCCTCATTGCAGCTTTCAAAAGGGGGTCACTGAACCAGATTTCTAAAAGACAAATACTTTATAAGGGTGCAATGTTATTGCTAATTTGTATTACTCCTCTTTCTGTTCGGGCCCGCTCCTGTTGATATTCAAGCTTCTCATTCAAAACAGTGCCTGGTAATTTGGTCTCTAGCAACCCAGATAGCTGCTGAATAGCAATAAAAAATAAAAACCAACTGCTAAGTATCTCAGAATATCACTCTCAATTCAATGCCGAAAGCAAATTTAAAGGTGAACAACCTCTCTGAAACTAAACCCTAAAAATGTATATGGCTAAAATGCCATATTTTTATATACTGAATTGATGACACCAGTCTAAAGCTTCAGCTTCTCAATAGCAGCAATTGTCAAAGGGGGTTACCATCTTGGAAAGTGTCTGTGATGCTCAGTTCAGTGGGGTTTGAGCAGCTGTTGAGAAGCAAAAATGGGCCAGATGTCAGTCGGGCAGGTTTGAAAATCTCTTTGGAAGAGGTGATCTTTGTAAGTTCAGATCCAGAATGTGGGTTATCCAAACCAATGGATCTGACCATCGTTATACTACTATGTTTTAGGGCAGGACTACATGGCCGATTCCGTCGCGATCCGACATGCTGCGCAAAATCGCAGGCGTCACGTCGGATGCGACGGAAACCAGGTAAGTAATGGCAGTGTCAGATCGTGTCGCATTGTTGACGCGACTGTCGGATGCAGATGCAGCGTGCAGCGTCTGCATCCGACAGTCGTGTCGCATCAGTGCAGCCACACAATGCGACAATTGAATTACTTACCTTATTTCCGTTGCATCCAACGTTTCTGGCCTGTCTGAGTCTTACTTTATTCTGAAAACATACCGTATATACTCGTGTATAAGCCGACCCGCGTATAAGCCGAGGTACCTAATTTTACCTATGAAAACCAGAAAAACGTATTGACTCGCGTATAAGCCTAGACACAACTCAGAAAAGTCTCAGAAAAACAGTCTCTGGCAGGCCTGCAGGGAAAAAAGTTGTTTTAAATTCAGTTTCCTTTTTTGCATGCACAACTCAGACTGAGGAAAAAAAATCAATTCTCTATGTCTGCACTCATTTTTATGTGTGTGTATATTATATAAATATATCCACAAAATGTAGTTTTAAGCATCCTGGAGCATAGAGAATAACAAACAGAGGAAAAGGAAGTAATATATATATGAATTCTTCAATGTCTAATAAGTACTGCTCAGTGCTAATTTGTATCCTACCCATCCTCCTGGTGACTTGCTGGGGTAGGGGCAGCTGATGCTGGCAGGCAGAAGGGGAGAGCCGGGGATACTGCTTCCTGCAGCCGGCGCCGGAGTTGTCACGTCGCTGAGCTGATGACGTCAGCACGCGCACACACTCCTTGCGCTGTTGCTGTTGCTGGGAGCGGTATCATGTGGGATTCATCTCTACCGGTAAGCTGACCCGCGTATAAGCCGAGGTAGGATTTTCAAGCACATTTTGGGTGCTGAAAATCTCGGCTTATACGCGAGTATATACGGTAACCATGTTTAAGACCCTGTTATTGTTTGTGTGGGGCTGCAATTAAAGAAGGCAAAAGAGAGTTATATGTTGAAATATACTCATCTGGCCAAATTGGTTGGTAATTGATATCTTTAAAGATTTAAAAACTACTGTAGATTTAGAAAAAAAATTACATATCTATTAATTTGCACTTAAATTATATTTTAATTTCATATCATTTAGGTACCAGAAACATGCAATTTAGATATATTATAGGAAAACATACTACAGATAATCCTGGATAAGGACAGTTCTGCACATTTTTGGTGTGCAGGTATGGGATGAAGTTAGTTCTCCCCCCCTTTTTGTTTTGAAAAAGTTTTGCTTATACTCTCAAAGTATATAATGTACCAATATACCACTGTACCGTAATCAAAAGTAAGCAATAAGAGAGAATTAAGTTGTGTTCCATACATACAGTTAGGCCAATAAATCTTTGGACAGAGACACCTTTTTTCTAATTTTCGTTCTGTACATTACCATAATGAATTTTAAATGAAACAACGCAGATGCAGTTGAACTGCAGAATTTCAGCTTTAATTCAGTGGGTTAAGCAAAAAGATTGCATAAAAATGGGAGGAACCAAAGCCCCTTTTTAACGCAATCACTTCATTTCAGGGGCTCAAAATTAATTGGACCATTGACTCAAAGGCTATTTCATGGGCAGGTGTGGGCAATTCCTTTGTTTTGTGATCATCAATTAAGCAGATAAAAGCCCTGTACTTGATTTGAGGGGAAAAAGTTTCAGCGAAAAAAAATTGTCTCTGTGCAAAAATGTATGGGCCTAACTGTAAATAAGTTACTTGTTAGATGTTAAATGTTCCCACGGAGCTCTTGTCATTTATGTCTGAGTGGAATATACAGTCTGTTGTTGTTCACTTCCAGATGACCACAAAGTACAAGTGCAGAGGTGTGAGAGTCCTGCTCCTCTGCTTGTACTCCCTCCAAAACAAAATCCGACAGATCATAGCGTAGCAGACTTATAATCAACCCTGTGTGCTGTTTTAGAATGATGTAGAGAGCGATATTCTGAGACAATCTGCATTTGCTTTTAATTTTTTATTACCTGTGGCTTTTGAGTTATTTAGCTTTTTATTGAGAATCCCTCCAGTTTGCAATTTCAGCTATACAGGGTTCAAATTACCCTAGCAACCATGCATTGATTTGAGTAAGAGACTGGAATATGAATAGGAGAGGGCCCAAGAACAAATATAATTAATGAAAAGTAGCAATAACAATAAATGTGTAGGATTACAGAGAATTTGTTTTTTAGATGGGGTCAGTGACCTCCATTTGAAAGTTGGAAAGATACGGAACAAAAAGGCAAATGATTCAAAAACTGACGATCAATTGAAAAGTTTCTTAGAATTAGCCATTCTATAACATACCAAAAGTTACCTTCAGGTGAAGTACCCTTTACTTTGAGTTTGGAAAAAGTCCCACATTGTATAAGTTACCAGCAGTATCACTCTACTTCATTTGAACATGCCAACCCTTATACGCTGGGTTAGGCAGTTTACATTAAAGTGAATAATAAAGTCACAGGCAATTCAGAAAAGTGATGTTGGAGGATCTGCTATGTGTGAAATTAGCCTAAAGTTAGGTAAACAAAGGTCTTTCCACTTCTGTCTTTAACAAATATGATGATACATGCACTGTATACAAAACTGTTCAGATGTAATATGGAAAATAAAGTTACTAGCATTTCTTATATAGAATTGGCAGAATTTGCAGCCATAAAAAGCTCAATTCCATGGTTAGTAAAATAATACATGTATTAACCATGCTTAGAACAGTTAATCAGTTAATTATATTATGCTTAGGTCCTCAGTTCTGTAATCATCTGTGACTTATTTGCAGAAAATCATGCAAGCATATAGTCATGCTAGATTTGCTTGTATCTGTTGAGAGCACCATTGCCCTAGTTAATTTATAATTTGCCATAAAAATGTGGGGGTTTTCAGAATTTCAAATAACATTTAATAGCTGAAGTGTAAATTATATTTTGATCCCTCAATATTTCTTTAGTGTGTGCAGCAAGCCATTAGTTACAAGGCAATTCTGCAGTAACAATAGGAAACGCTTATTTTGAGCTCTGCATTACATCCTTACAGCATTATCATGAGGCTTGTGGTAATTGGGTCAGGGCAAAATTGAATGTTTGCTACCAGATGCCTGCAATTTACACACAATTCTATCAGCAATTATTGCTGGTTATGAAATGCCTTTTTTCCCTTCATGTAGATTTTACATACTTAGAATAAACACAGGGCGCACAGAAACACACAATAATTGTTAATGACTTATTAAATTAAGTTCTGCAATACAAATGGATGTACTGTATTATAGTACAGGTATGGGACCTGTTATCCAGAATGCTTGGGACCTGGGGTTTCCCGAATAATGGATCTTGCTGTAATTTGGATCTCCATACCTTAAGTCTGCTGAAACCCAATAGGATTGTTTTGCATCCATTAAGGATTAATTAGATCTTAGTTGTAAAGATGTACATGGTACTCTTTAGTTACTATAAGGAAAAGGAAATATTTTTTTAAAATCGGAATTATTTGATTATAATGTAGTCTATGAGAGATTGCCTTTCTGTGATACGACGGAGCTTTCTGGATAACAGGTTTCCGGATAACTAATCCTATACCTGTGTTACTTTAATTTGTTACTAGTTCGGTGTGTTTTTACCATTTACATGAAGTTAGATTAAAAAGGCATCTTTGTACATCTATCATAGTGGTTTTTTTTTTATTTTTTACTTTTCATAATTTGTTAACACTGTACCCTGCCCAACCACCTGACAGTGCCTAATTCTGTTGCAGTTCACTAACGCAACAGTTTTTAAAGCTCAGAATTACAGGAAGCCCATCTCCCATAGACCAGCTGAGTCATCATGCAGGCGGCAAAACCATCCGTTCATATCACCTTGCGCCACTGACTTGCTGAACAGTAACTTTTTTTATTCCTGTGCAATGGGCCTGCTAATGGCAAATGCACCTTTGGAGTTTAAAAAGGTCATACTATTTTAAAAGTGTTCTCATAAACTTCAAGGCTCCATGAGAGAGCAGTGCTCAGAAATCCAGAGAGCAAATTGGAATACACGAGTAAATGCAATTCCCCTTAATATATCTCTCTTCTAGACAAACTCACTGACTTAAATTATGTTTTATTTTACTAAACAAAATGAATATGCAACCACAGCATATCATCAAATGCTGTCAAAAACACTGCAAATCTCTCTCTGTTGATGAGATTTAATTGGCACAAGCATTTGTGATATGTAGTGATTCTCATTGTTGGCAGCGGATATCGGTTTAAGGCATTTTGGCACATGAAGGGGATGTCATTTATCAAGGAAATTTTCACCTCTGCAGTAACTCATGGCAACCAGATGTTTGCTTCCATTTTATCTGCAGCTGGCTAAAGGGGACCTGTAACCTTAAGAAATAATTCCATATTATATCTATAGAAATAAGTCTAATCAACTGGACTTGCTGTATTTTTTTTCCTTGAAGAACTTTCACCAGTCATCCAACTGACTTTCTCAATTCAGAATATTTATTTAAATTTTGTTTCCTTCAGTCTTGGAATTGCACAATCACAGCAAGCGGGCAGGAGCCATTTTGTGGCAATTTGTTATTAAGACAGATTGTGTATCACCTCAAAATCTTTTGTATGCACCAGAATGGGGGACCTAATTCCCATGAACTGTGCCCTACACAATTATAGAGTGGGTGGGGAAGGGGGAATGTGGGTAGTGCACTGAAATCTAAGTGCTGAATGGAAAGTGAAAGTAATTGCCTGCCACTGCATCTATGCCTCAGGCATAGTGGCAGGGCAGGTAATATTTGATTGACAGCTCACATATTTTATTGAATTTTTTAATGAAAAAAAAAAAAAAGAATTTGGGTTATGTGTTTAATTAAGAACTTTCATAATACAGCTTTTTATGTGCAGGTGACAGGTCTGCTTTAATAAAGTTAATCAATGATTGATTGCTCAGGATTACTGCCCAGGTTTAAAATTTCCCAAATTTTCATGTAGTGTTTGAGAAAGCTTTGCTCTGGCATTTTGGCTGGTTTAGACCTTGCTTCCTTAGCATGTATGTCACACCAGAGTCTTGACAGACCATACTGCAATGTAATATAAGCTGTTATTATATACAGTAGAACCCCCATTTAAGTTTTTCAGGGGACCAGGAAAAAATTATGTAAAATCCAGGGAAAATGTAAAATCAGGGAAATGGGTTAAAGTAACTTTTTCATAAAAGTACTGAAAGGATATAAGCATAGGAGTCCGTTTTACTTTGAGATACAATATTTACTGTGTTAATAACGGGTTAAACATTGCAACATTAATGTTACACTATGGGGGGCATGTGCAAGGCCTCTCTGTCAGTCACATACACAACCTTAAAGCAATAAGTGATTGGTGCAGGACTTTATAAGGGGCAGGCTTATTGGAATTGACCATTTACGTGCAGAACCATGGCAAAATAGACATATGGTTAGTATTTTAAACCTCTTTATTTCACAAATAATAACATCCATAGAAGAAAAAAAAACAGTTTTTGGCAACATCAGGACAAAATTTAGATGTAAAATCCAGGAAAACATTACTTAAAATCAGGGAAATGCGTCCCTTGAAATGCATTATAAATTGGTGGGACCACAAATAAAAAATGTAAAATCAAGGTACTTAAAATCGAGGTTTCACTATATATTAATATGTATATTATATTCCTAATCCATTTGATAACAAATATTTAATTTGTACCTTTTAGGTTTGGAGGTGTTAAGTTAAAGACTGCATCATGCGTGAATACAAGCTAGTAGTCCTTGGGTCGGGTGGTGTTGGAAAATCTGCCCTGGTAAGTGTTTTTCACTGTAACTTCTGACAAGCTTTATTATGTTAGTGGAAGTGTACACATACACTCTCAAGCTAAAATCTTGAAAGTGTATGTGTAATGGAAATGGTAGCACAAATTATAATCAGCTCATGCTTGCAAGCAAATATATAGAAAAACAAGTACAGGAATGGGATCCATTATTCAGAAACCAGTTATACAGAAAGCTCAGAATTATGAAAAGGCTGTGTCCCATAGACTCCATTTTATCCAAATAATCCAAATTTTCCTATTTTCCTTCTCTTATAATAAAACTGTACCTTGTACTTGATCCAAACTAAGATCTAATTAATACTTATTGGAAGTAAAACCATCCTATTGGGTTTATTTAATGTCTGCACAATATAAACTTATGGTAGAAGATCCCTATTTCAAAAAAATCCTTTATCCAGAAAACCCCAGGTCCTAAGCATTCTGAATAACCGGTCCCATATATGTACTAGTTTACTTTGCTTGGTGAATTACCATCTGATGTAAAAAGTTTGTATGAGCTCAAATGGATGAAAGGTATTTATGAGCTTTAACTCAGTAGATCTCTATTCAGTGTGATACCAATGGCCCCTTAAACACTAGTTATTGTAAAATTAACTATAGCATAGGTTGCAGAGGAGCTTAAACTTCTGGCAGTTAAAAGGATGGGTTTGTTGCCTTTGTTTTAAAACCTTATCCATCTTAACGGTAAAACATGGGGGGAGGGATGTTGTACTTTTAGGGAAATAAAAGCCTAAGAGAAAATATGGGTAAAAATACTCCAAAAAAAAAAAAAATATATATATATATATATATATAATATTATACTATACCTACTCAGAGGTTCAGCGGCCCTTGAATAGTAATGATCTGTACCTTATCCAAAGGAGCGCGACATCCCAATAGCATTTTGAGCGTCAGAGGGCACTTCACACCCAGATATTGTAGTGCTGTTCAAAAGCTAAGCTTAGGGGTTGTCCGTAAACAACACATGAGCAGACTGCGGTCACATCAGGACTGCTTATTAATCAATTCTGATGAAGAAAGGAACAATTTGCAGTAGAACCCCCATTTTACATTTTTCAGGGGACCAGAAAAAAATTATGTAAAATCCAGGAAAATGTAAAATCAGGGAAGTGTATTATGTATAATATATAGGTGGGACCACAAAACAACAATGTAAAATGAGGGAAAACTTAAAATCAGGCGGTTCTACTGTATTTGCTATGGCTATTTTGAATCTTGTAAACTACTTATGAGCCCTTTATTTTAAATGTATATTGTTAGTCTGTTCCTAATCTTCAGTAGCTGGCAGCAGCCCAGAGCACGTGCTGTGAATCAACAGCAAAGAAGATGATGTGCTGCTGAAGGCATCTTTAAGGCACATATACTCGCTGATAAAGAGCTGTGTTGGACTTGGGCTAGTATAGAAAGTCAAGACAGGCAGATTTATCAAAGTGTGAATTTAGAACTCACTCACTTTCAATGCATTCCTATGAGATTTTTTAAAAGCATATTTATCCAATGGTGAACTCCATTGATAATTAAGATTCTAAAAATCTCACAGGAGCTACACAATGCTACATTCCAAGTGCTTTTATAAAGTTACTGAACTCTTGACATGATTTATAATAGTGTTAGAAATTTTACTAGGGGGGTGGGATATATTATCCTAAATAATCTGCAGTGGTATGTGTAATGCTCGTCAGTGTGGCATTTGGCACTAACACAACCTACATATCAAAGCAGCCTGACGGTAGTAGTGGTGACAGGCAGGTGTTGTTATATTGAGGCTATAATTCCCCAGCTGCTAGAGGTTATTATAACCTCAATATTATGCCAGAGTTTCAGGGCACAGGGAGTTACACCAAAGTTGCACAGGCATGCTTAATGCCAACCACATAATGAATGTGGAGGCTTGGTCAGAAAAGTGTTTGTGGCAGGGATGCATTCACATATGTACATATAATATATTGGTCCTTGAAAGGCAGATAATTATATTACTAGTATGCGACCCCATCCCTTCCATGTTTGTTGTGATTGATTTGTTAGTGAGAGTCCATTATGCCGGAGGATTATCTGTGCATTATTTCCTGTTTGCTCTGTAGACAAAACCTATGTTCTGCAGAAGTCCTATTTATTGAACTCATGTTGAACAAAATGTGTATACATATATGGGATCTGTTAACTGGAAACCTGTTATCCAGTAAGCTCCAAATTACAGAAAAGCTAACTCCCATAGATTCCATTTTATCTAGATAATGCATATTTGTAAAAATTATTTCCTTGTATATTATAATAAAACAGTACCTTGTACTTGATCCAAACTAAGATATAATTAATCCTTATTGGAGGCAAAACCAGCCTATTGGGTTTATTTAATGTTTACATGATTTTCTAGTAGGGCAGGATTCGGATTTGACCGGCCGTACCAGATCCTAATTTGCATATGCAAATTAGGGGTGGGGAGGAAAATTGTGTGACTTTTTGTCAAAAAACAAGGAAGTAAAAAATGGTTTCCCCTTCCCACCCCTAATTTGCATATATTTAGAGAAGGATTCGGGTGTTTGGCTGAATCCAAAATAGTGGATTTCGTGCATCCCTATTTTCTAATAGATTCAGGTTGTATATATATTTATATCACCATATAACAACGCCATGTGAACTGTGTGGTTCAGATGAGTGGATCCTAACTTGTATGGCCAGCTTCAAAGTAAGACAATAACTGTTATATATTTTTTTTTTTTTTGAAATGCGTCTAAATGTGTCTAGCCTTATTGTCCACATGCACTACAGCAGCAATATGTTGCCTGTCAAAGCCAAGCTTTGTGCATCAGGAACTTTTGAGCACAGTTAGTGCAAAGCTGGTGACTGCAGGAGGTCCTAATTTGAATCAGTTTGGCGTTAGGCCTGCTTTCCTGTCTGCAGTTATATTTATTAAATTTACAGTTTCTGTAATCTGGTTTAATCGGCTTTCTGAAAATAATAAAACTGACCATCTAAGTTGAGGCAGTATGAAAATTCCATGAGCAATTTTTTACTAGAATAAGGTACAGGTATGGGATCCCTTATCCAGAAAGCTCCGAATT
The DNA here is from genome assembly GCA_038501925.1 of Xenopus petersii. NCBI lineage: Eukaryota > Metazoa > Chordata > Amphibia > Anura > Pipidae > Xenopus > Xenopus petersii. The sequence goes on from CM076677.1 coordinate 44,530,474, forward strand.
ATGGAAAGGACGTCTCCAATAGATTCCATTTTATAAAAATAATCCACATTTTTGAAAATAATTTCCCTTTTCTCTGTAATAATAAAACAGTACCTTGTACTTGATCCAAATTAAGATATAATTAATCCTCATTATAAGCAAACACAGCTTCTTTGGTTTAATTAATGTTTACATGATTTTCTAGTAGACTTATGGTATGAAGATCCAAATTACGGAAAGATCTGTTATCCAGAAAACCCCAGGTCCTGAGCACTCTGGATAACAGGTCCTATACCTGTACTTAATGATCAATGAAAACCTCTTAGTGATGAAGACTTTATCTATATGTGTGACTTCAGGTTAATACCAATAAAGAGGTGTTATACATCTGTTCTTTATCATGTTCTTACTACTATCATATCACAATGATACACCCATCATGTCTGACGTTTAGCATTATTTACTTAACATACTACATCTGCTGAGTGTGCATTGTCTTGTCCTGTCCCTGCACTATGCTGTCCTGTCTTGCAGGAGTTGCATATTTTTGCACTTTTTGTCTGTTGTCCATGTTGTGTGTAGCACCATGGTCCTAGAGGAACATTGTTTCATGTGTACTGTACAAACGTATATGGATGAAATAACAATAAACTCAGTTTTGACTCTTATTATGTCCCTGCTTCCTTGAATTTTTGCCAGGTATCTGTATGCTTTGGCATGCAGCTGTGAAAATGCAGAAACAATGTGTCGCTACCTCAGCTGTATAGTGAGTTCGACCTTTTAGTCTCTTTGACTATAATGCAATACTTGCCCACCAGTGTTCACTGGGCACTAGGCTTATGTTTCTGACATGGAGTATCTGCATTCTTGTTGGGCATTTAGCATGGATTAAACTGTGCTAACAGATCTGACATCTAGGGTCCAAAGGGGGATGATGGAAGCATTTAAAGGGCCTGGACGATGATTTCTAAAGCTAGAAAATCGGATATTTATGTTCTGGTGTATTCTAAAATATAGTACAGGTATAGGATCCGTTATCGGGAAACCTGTTATCCCAAAAGATCTGAATTACAGAAAGGCCATCTCCCATTTTTTTTAATTAATTTCCTTTTTCTCTGTAATAATAAAACACTACTTTGTACTTGACCAACTAAGATATAGTTAATCCTTAAAGGACCAGTAACATCAAAAAATGAAATGGTTTTAAAGTGATAAAAATAAAATGCAGTGTTGCCCTGCACTAGTAAAACTGCCGTGTTTCCTTCAGAAACTGTGCTAACAGATCTGACATCTGACAAATGATATTCTTAGAAACGGTGACAAGTGCTGTCATCAGTTATAAATGGTGAGTAGTGATGTAATTTTGTCACATGACTCACTAAAACGTGTGTATTATAATAAATAAAGCACCCCTTGTAAAATATGAGGATATTCGAAGAAACTTCGGCCTTGCGCTTTTATATGGTCAAGGAACTCCTCGGTAACTTGTAATATCCTTATATTTTACAATAAGGGGTACTTTATTAAAAAAAAAAAAAATACTCACTCTCTCTCTCTCCTCATTATAAATAAAGCATAATAATGAACCACCCCAGCAGGTTTTCTTTCTGTGCTGTAGGTACTAATGTAGATATAGTTTCAGGAGCTACTGTTCTTCTCATAATAGCAGAGTTTAAAAGACTGTATGCTCCCCCCCCCCCCCCAGGGAAGCAGAACAGCTATTAGTGGCTGAAGGTCGGAGAACCCAGTTACCTTAGACTTGGCTTAGTTCCAACTTTGGACGTGACATTGACTGTCATTTGTTGTACAAGCGACACATTTGTATTCTTATCCACAGAATGTTGTACATAGCACTTGCCACATAGTAATATTCACTTCTTGTACTGATTTCAATCACTTATGATAGCATGCAGTACTGGACACAATCCAAAGCATGTACTCTTGAAAGTGTGTGCGGTGCAGTTCTTACTTTAAAATCTATATCTGGCTGTGATTGCTTTTAGCACAGCACACTAACAGTAGCTGAACTCTGAATAAAATCTCTGTTCTTTCATGAGTCTGTTTGCCCAGGTAAGTCAATAAGGATATCAGCTGCTGTTAACCTCTGTTCTCTTAATGTAAATGGACAGATGTTGCACAAGGTTTTTTCCCTGCAGCATTGAGATAAGTAAACTTTGTGTATACAAGGAACACTACCTAGCACATAAATCTGCTCTTTTTTGTGTTTGTACTACCTTTCAAGATTTCCTGGTGTGCACTTAGTGAAATTGGTATCCTTAGTAATATAAAAAATAACATAAGGCTTTGCAAGGTTTAAATGCCAAAAAACAAATTGCAAGACGAACCAAGCATAAAATGCATTTTATCTAATTTAGGAATGCTGGTTTAGAGGTCTAGTGGAAAACATTAGCCCTTAGGGTAAGGTCACACCTGGATATTTGGGGAGATTTAGTCAGGGACTAATCGCCTCTTCTTTGGGGCGACTAATCTCCCCGAACAGCTTCCGCCTGCTAGAATGAGAAATCGCCTGCGGCATGGCGGTCTCGGTGCTTCGTTTTCCGAAGTCGCTCAAAGTTTCCTCGTGAGGCAACCCAAAACATAATGTACAACATTTCTATGCTACTTCTTTAGTTCTCCTTTAAAAAAAAACTCTATATGTCAGTAACTGCTTCCCATGGAGAGATGCCGGAGCATTTCTACTAGTCTGCTGACTAGATGAACATTGGCCAATTTGCTGTGTCTGTGATGAGATGTGCCTTTGCTCCCTATGTAGGAACCCTGTGACAGCCTCTGTAACTACTTAGTTAATTCCCATTTTCCCATATCGCAGTCTGTTACCTGAGAACTTGCAAAATATCTGTTCCTCTTATGTGGTTACTTGCTTAGTAGGAATAAATAATATCTGACTAGAATGATGTTTTGTCTGTGAAACAAATATTTTATTCAAGCAAGTAAACTATCAATTACTGTCTCCACTAAGTGGCAACCACTTTAACCTTGTGCATTGTGGTCTTTAGTATATAGATAGTTTCCATAGCAGTGTTTGATCAGTTCTAAACAGCTGGACCAAGCTTGAAACAGTCTGCTGCAGGTGGATGTCTTAATAGCGAGGTCACACCGGGCGTTTTTACGTAGCTTTTTTTTTTTTTACGTAGCTTTTTTGAGAATAAATACGCCAATGAAACCACATGCGCATGATAATGTGAGTTTTTCAGCTTGGACTTTTCTTTTCCCAACATGCATTTTTCTCCACAATTCCCGCTTGGAAGATTCTTTATTTGTTAAAAAAAAAAAAAAAAAAAAAGCAAGCGGAGAATATACATTCAAAATGTCGTTGGACTGAATGTCAATACACAGCGTAATTACGTCACCAGCAGACAGTGTCGCAAATATGTATATGTGAATTCCATCTCGTGAGAGTTTGGCCTCCATATTTAAATTATGTGGCATATTTCAGTAAAGTGTATTTCCAAACCTGTGGATCCCAATAAACGCAAATACTCGTGTCTTGCAGCGAATGTTGACTCGCAAATGCCCAGTGGGAATTGTTATAGTGTGTATTCCATCGCGCGTATTTACTCTCGACCATGTGTTTTTAAAAATGCTACGTAAAAAAGCCCCCTGTGACCTTACCCTTTGTCTGTGAATGAAAGTTTAGTTTTCACACCTTGAAGTCTTCATGGCATTAATTATTTTTGATTTTACATTGCAGTGTTCTAATCCTCTTCTAATCATATACCCAATATGATGTTTACACTAATAGCGCTGGTGTATATTTTTTTCTGTACAGACAGTCCAGTTTGTCCAAGGAATTTTTGTTGAAAAATATGACCCAACAATAGAAGATTCATACAGAAAGGTTTGTGTTCTGTACTGTTCTTTTTTTTTTTTTTAGTTAAACCTTATTATCATCATTATTTATCACATAGACAAGTGTATCATTCTTGTTAAATAATTTGATTGAAGCAGCCCAAATTTACTTGTAACCAAGTACATTTGATGTCATACATAAGGGAGACAAACTGGAGAGCTGCTGAATTAAAAGCTAAATTACTCAAATACCACAAATAATAAAAATGAAAACCAATTGCAAATTGTCTCAGAATATGACTTACTAACTAAAAAAGTTAAATTTGAACAACCCCTGTAAGAATGCAGGAATAGGCAGAATGACACATTTACAGCAATTTAAGGAGAGAAAATATTGTGAACTCCATTCTCATTTTAGAGGAGATCTTAAAGGTAACAGATAACAGGCACCTTGATTAATTTTGTTCTTCTTGCCTAAACTTCAGTACATCTATAGCCCTCTTGAGAGGCAGAATGGATAGACAGTTCTGCTTTCTTGTTTGAGCACAATTGCATTCCGAGACAGAAAATCCATTCTGCTGACACTTCTTCTCAGTGCTTGTATGGAGCATTTTCAGATAAGCCAATTCTGTTGAAGATATGAATGAACAGCAATTGTGACATTTAGTTAATTCAGTCAGTATGGCCAGTTGCTGGGCAGGTACAACAGACAAGTCATATAGTGACACAAATGATTAGTGGACTGATTGCTTCGTAAGCCTTCCCATAACATGTATAGCTGGGAAATGTCATCCAACAGTGTTCATAATGAATATTGAGTTGGCACTCATTGGTTTGTCTTGCCATATAGGGAATATAATATCAAATGGTGGGTAAACTTCTTTTGCAGTTGCACTTAGCACGTTTGCAAATTAATTTTATTTCTATATTATAGTAATATCATTTGACTCATTTTAGGTTTTCCTAATAAAATACCAGAGCTCCACAGAAGAAACATATAAAATAGGAAACTTCACAGCCATCTGTTCTAGAATGGTAAAAAGCTGTGAGCTCTGGAAAACAGGACATTGGACAGGCATCTGGCTGATTAAAAGTGACATTTTTACAAGGTCTCTGAATAAACATCAGTATTTGGTAGTGCTGAACATTTAGGCTGCTATATTTAGAGCAGAGAGAGCAATAAACTGGGAACGTTCAAGAAAACTATTAAACTAAGAACCAAATCGTTACCTATAGCCCTAAGTGCACCAGTTTTCTAGAAATGTTATAACGTTCCCTCTTTTACTTTTTACAGCAAGTTGAAGTCGATGGTCAACAATGCATGTTGGAGATCTTGGACACAGCAGGAACGGTATGTTATAGCAAACATTTATGTATACAGAAAGCAAGCCACTATGCTTAAAGTAGCAGTTTGGTTTATTTCTGCATTCCCTGTCTGTGACGGAAGATTTGGCATACAAGGGACATTTTGACCCGTCCTACAGTTTTCTAGCAACCTCGCTAATATTAAGCCTAATCTTTAACAACAGGTTTTATTGCATTTGGCTTCCCAGCCACTATAAATACATATCTTTGTCAGGTAATAAGTTACAAATATTGGGATGAAGGACATCTTGTCAGTGTCCTCTATACCCAGTTTTGTTGGAAACCATTTTGACACAACTGTGGCCAGTTTTGCCTTGGAGATTACTGAATTTAATTGACATCACCACCTGATCAATTTATTAAATCAAACACTTTTCTATGTTTTACGCTGCAGGTAGCATACATTACCTAATAGGCACTTATACGGTTTTGTTTTTATTTCTTACTATAGGAGCAATTCACAGCAATGCGGGATCTGTATATGAAGAATGGACAGGGCTTTGCATTAGTGTACTCTATAACAGCACAGTCCACTTTCAATGACTTGCAGGACCTCAGAGAACAGATACTCAGAGTAAAAGACACTGATGATGTAAGTATTTTGTAGGAGAATATTAAAATATGGCTTATTATAGATATCCTTTATTATTGCAGGCTGCAGTATTAGGACTGAAAGGGGTGAATCAAGTTTGTTAACTTTTAAGTATGTTATAGATAATCCTATTTCTAGCAACTTTGCAATTTAGCTTTATTATTTGTTTTAGTTTTTGAATTATTTGGCTTTATCTTCTGCAACATTACATCTTTCAAATGGGGGTCACTGTCCCCAGAGCCATAAAAATATAGCTCTTCAAGGCTACAATTTCATTGTTGTTATTGCTTTTTTTTCTTTCTCTTTCTAATCACTCCCTATCTTAGTAATAATCCAGTATCTCTTTAAAACCAGTACCTTGTTGCTAAGGTAAATGAGAACCTAGCAACAAGATAGCTGCTGAAATTCCAAATTCAAGACCTGCTGAACAAAAAGCTAAATAACGGACAAACCACAAAAAAGAAAACCAAACTAGATTGTCTCAGAACAGAATATTAATGTCTATTATTCAAAATCTTATCCCCATACTCAGGCCCCACACCAAGTGATATCCATAATAAATGGCTATTGGTCAGCATTTGTGGGTCAACATACAAAATATAAAATAAAATTGTATGAAAGTTTATTAATGGTATGTGTATGGCCATCACATGGTTATCATATGTTTGAGAAAGCACTGGCTTGTTTTTGTACATTTTACTTATGACCAACCAGCAAAAAACACTAAAATGTGAAGGATCTATATTTTGAAATAGTCATGTTTCATTATATATTAATTTTACCTGTCCTTTGTTCTCCACCATTTTTTTTTTATTTTTGCATATGAGTAGGGATGCACCAAATCCAGGATTCGTTTCTGGATTCAGCCAGGATTCGGCCTTTTTCAGCAGGGTTCGGATTCGGCCAAATCCTTCTGCTCAGCCGAACTGAATCCTAATTTGCATATGCAAATTAGGGGCAGAGAGGGAAATTGCGTGACTTTTTGTCACAAAACAAGGAAGTAAAAATTTTTTCCCCTTCCCACCCCTAATTTGCATATGCAAATTAGGATTTGGCTCGGTATTGGGCCGATTCTTTCACGAAGATTCAGGGGTTTGGTCGAATCCAAAATAGTGGATTTGGTGCATCCCTACATATGAGTAGTGCATTTGCTTTATATCAATATCTGACAATACCGGTTATATTTACCACATTTGTACAATACCAGATGCAGAAGCATACATGTGTTTTTAGCTGCAATCAACAGAACCAAACTGTTAAGAGTCGACCATTGACAGACCATTAGACTTTTTCATTTATTGTAATTATTTATAAAGCTGTCTTCAAGTTTTGTTCTACCAGTTTATGCTTCAATAGTAATAAAGGGAGAGGGAGTTATTCATGCCTCGGCAATGGTGGCACTGATTCACAGCCGTTTATGGACAGACAGGTGTGATACTCACTGTGTGATTAGCCCATGCACAGACTCCTAAATGAAACTGATGCAATGGCTATTAAGGAAACCCTTTCGGAGCAACCCCCCCCCCCCCCCGTAGGCCTACCTACCCCCCCCGGCAAATGCCCCTAACTTGTTGGTCACCCCTCCATGCAGGTCCTCTCTTGCCGAGTTCACGGGCGCTATCTTCGTCCGAGCGCTCTTCTTCCTCTACTGCATGCGCAGTATGAGGCATTTGCTGGTTAGATCTACTGCGCATGCGCCCGAATTTCACAACGTTTCCGATTTCTTTTTTCGGATACTTCGGGACTTTCGCCGCATGCACAGTAGATCCAACCGGCAAATGCCTCCTACTGCGCATGCGCCGCCAAATACAGGAAGAAGATCGATTGAACAAAGATGGCGCCCGTGAACTCGGTAAGAGAGGACCTGCATGGAGGGGTGACTAACTAGTTAGGGGCTTTTGTTATAGAAATGAAAAGAAGTAAAACCCCTCTCTATTCAATTGACCACCAATTAAAGAAAATTCAAGTATCAGTGCAGCAGTGTCGGAGTTTATTAACAGTTTCAATTGATTGGTTAAAGGTTACTAACCCAGTGTTGCTTCAATTATTGGGCAGCCATTGCTGGGTTACCCAATAAAGTGCTATGTGCTAGGTGCTAATAATTCATCAGCAATTAAAAACCATGTAACAGGATTAATTAATATTGTGCTATAAAGTGCTAGTGCTTCAAATGAAATTAAGAAGTTGACTCAAATAACCAGGATTAAATTGACCCAGGTGAGATTAAAGTTAATTCATTATTATATATCACACATTAAAATCCATTCATTATAGAAGATTGTAAATAGCTGATTAACTGTTAAAAAGTAAACTTTACTAAATTCATTAAAATTGCTGCAAATCAATTAAGGTAATCTTTGAGAACTGCATAAAAATTGGTGAGTAATAATTAATCCATACACCCCCGTTAAAGTTATAGGGTGTTAAAAAACGTTTGCATGAAATTATTCAAAGGAGACCAGCATTGAAAGAGAAAGGAGGAATAGGAAAATTGTTAGAGGTGGAGAAGTCCCAAGTTCTAGCTGCCTGTTTTTTTTTCTAAGTCTGGGACCCCACACGGAGGAGAGATCCCATTTCCAAGTATCGCGAGACCTCATCGCGAGATCTCATTTCCAAGTATCGCGAGATTTTGTACTCAGGAAGTGATAAAGATGCCACACCAAACGAGTCACTTTTAGATTTTGCCTTGACAAAGCCAGCAGGCGAAACACGTGTTGGCACACTGGGAAGCGCTTTTTGTGAAGTCTCCTGGGCGCTTTCCTTATTTTTACTATTGCAAAATAATTTTCTATTGATTTTAAACCTTTGCGACCGCATTGATTCTTCTTTTAAAATCTTACCTGTTATCCAATGGCACTGTGGGATTTGTAGTTTTATAGGGAAGATTAGCTCTCCGAATTATAAGATAGCAAGGTAAAATCGAGACTACAGTCCCCAGTGACCTACTTTCTCCTCCGTGTGGGGTCCCAGACTTAGAAAAAATACAGGCAGCTAGAACTTGGGACTTCTCCACCTCTAACAATTTTCCTATTCCTCCTTTCTCTTTCAATGCTGGTCTCCTTTGAATAATTTCATGCAAACGTTTTTTAACACCCTATAACTTTAACGGGGGTGTATGGATTAATTATTACTCACCAATTTTTATGCAGTTCTCAAAGATTACCTTAATTGATTTGCAGCAATTTTAATGAATTTAGTAAAGTTTACTTTTTAACAGTTAATCAGCTATTTACAATCTTCTATAATGAATGGATTTTAATGTGTGATATATAATAATGAATTAACTTTAATCTCACCTGGGTCAATGTAATCCTGGTTATTTGAGTCAACTTCTTAATTTCATTTGAAGCACTAGCACTTTATAGCACAATATTAATTAATCCTGTTACATGGTTTTTAATTGCTGATGAATTATTAGCACCTAGCACATAGCACTTTATTGGGTAACCCAGCAATGGCTGCCCAATAATTGAAGCAACACTGGGTTAGTAACCTTTAACCAATCAATTGAAACTGTTAATAAACTCCGACACTGCTGCACTGATACTTGAATTTTCTTTAATTGGTGGTCAATTGAATAGAGAGGGGTTTTACTTCTTTTCATTTCTATAACACATTATTTTGGTAATCACACCTCTTTCGTTCGGAAAACGTATTGCTTTTTTAGGAAGGTACACAGAACAATTCTTTCTTTATAGTTAGGGGCTTTTGCTCGGGGGGGGAGGGGTTTTGCAACAAAAGGGTTTCCTTCTTCTTTAAGTCTGATAACTAACTGTACTAGCACTGACCCACTTTTGCTGTCTGCTTTCCCGGGCTGTTCGGGGGGAGAGGGGAGGTGGCACTCTGCATTTTAGACTGTAGGATACCAGCCAATCGGCAGTTAATCAGACCTGAACTTAAGGGTATCTGCAGGCCTGGATGAAGGGCACTGATTGACTACCCACATAAATCATCAGAAATGAATGGATCTTTTACTTTACGCTAGTTCTGTAAAGTGTTGCATGAACATTTTTTAAGCATGAACAGTCGTTTAAAAAAAAAAAAAAAAAATGACCCTCAGGTCAGGCAGAAACTTTCCTCAGTGTCATACCACATTATTTTTCCTCTTTATGGTCATGTGAGAGGGAATATATGGCTGAGATCCAAGAAAGCTACTTCTTTTCATTATCCATGTCATTTTTGTGCTCACTCAGATTCATATTGAAATGTGCATAGACATAACCTGCCAGTGTATGTGCAACCTCACACTGTCAATATTCTGCTAAACTACAATTCCAGTATCTCACTGGGACAGGGCAACAAGATTTCATTTTTGTGCCCCCCCCCTTTTTTTTATCCTCTGGAAGTAGTGATGCACCAAATCCACTATTTTGGCCAAATACCGAATCTGAATCCTAATTTGCTTATGCAAATTAGGATTAGGTTTGTCTGGGCAGAAGGATTCGTCCGAATCCTGCTGAAAAAGGCGTCTCATGCCAGAATCCCGAACCAAATCCTGCCCGAATCCCAAACCGAAACCTGGATCCGGTGTGTCCCTATCTGGAAGTAATGTGTTTTGACTGCTAATAATATTTTGTTTTTTATTTTCTATAAAAATGCATTGCATCAATGTTATACTTTATCAAAATTACTAATTCATTCATGTTCTTGTCATTAGATGGGGGGAAAACAATAGATGTTTGTGCAAGGTAATATTTAGCTTTTATGTTGTTCCCTCCCATGAAATTATCAAGGTGCCAATGATTCTGGTTGGCAACAAGTGCGACTTGGAAGATGAAAGAGTGGTGGGAAAAGAGCAGGGTCAGAATCTAGCAAGACAGTGGAATAACTGTGCGTTTTTGGAGTCTTCTGCTAAATCGAAGATAAATGTCAATGAGGTATGCTTTGCTTTGTGTTGCCGTTTATTTTCCTTCTGTGTACATTGAGAAAGTGGTATATATGTAGTTACTAAATAACTGCTGCTCCTATACGAGTATGTTACATAGAGAAGCAGATAGCCAGTGCTTACTTTTCAAATGTAAATCTTAACACCTGGTTCTGCCATTTTTCCATCCATCCATTTGCTTAGTGCAGCATTTCATTTTAATGAAGCTCTAAGAAATAACAATTGATGTCCCTTTGTCCTTTGCCGTATGACTACCTATTTGGCAATGGAGTTAGACCTTTTAGATTCAGTGGTTGCCACTTTTTTTTATTTGCAAGAATCTGTATGAAATGTGTTCCTGGGTCACCAGCTTTATCTTTGGTAGAGGACCCTGGGGGACAGCTAAAACTAAAAAAAACGAATTAAGCGGTTCAGTGTACAAGGTCGGCCTTTGTATTTTTTTTTAATAATACTGGTAAATTCTAGAGCTCTTCCAGCTAATTAAACAAGGTTTCTGTCATTTATGTTTATTCTATATCAGACTAATCTTTACCAGTGCCAGAAATGGTAGACCCCATTGACAGGTTGTTTATCTTCAAACACTTTTTTCAGTTGGTTTCAAATAGATCACCAGAAATAAAGACTTTTTCCAATTACTTTCTATTTGTGACCATTTTCTAATATTGGAATATTTGAAAGTTTTATTTTATTACCTTCAAAAGCAGCTCTGGGAGGGGAGGTCTCTGACTCTTTAACTGTTCTAAACTGATACATTTAGTTGATATATTTGTTATCTTTGTCCCTGCTGAGCGGAATCCCTGAGTTTCAATAAAAGCAGCTGTTAGAATTGATACAATAGTTGCTAATATTCCACATATACTGCTGAGAAATGTATGAAGTAAATGTATCAATTAAATGGAGCAAATTGCAACAGTTCAGAATGCTCCTGGATCACTGAGCTGTCAGACTGAGAGTCGGGAACTTTAAACATACATTTTGGAAAAACAAAAAATAAAAGATGGAAACCAATTGAAAAAAGTGTTTGTGGTGAAAAAACTGAACGGAAAAAAGTGTTTGGAAGTATTCAACTTGAATACCTTTTAGAACTGCCGCAAATTGCTTTATAAATAGTCTTTCAATTTGTATTGTATCGTCTTTTTTTTTGCCTTCATCTTATTTATTTGTTTGTATCTACAGATATTTTATGACCTTGTGCGACAGATCAACAGAAAAACCCCCGTCCCAGGCAAGGCACGCAAAAAGTCAACATGTCATCTGCTTTAATATACAGATGTGCTGTAGCTCTGAGCCAGGTAACATCCCTTTTGTTTGTATTCAGATTTGTGTGGAATACCATATCATCTGTTTTTCTTTGGGGGGTAATTAAACTTTGGTAAATAAGATAAGACATTGCCTGTATAAATAATGAAAAAGCTATTGCTATTATTTGCTATTACCATTTAACTAGGTGACATTCATTCTGCACTTATCCTGTAAGGTGCAATGGCGTTTAAAATGTATCTACAGTAAATTACTATTTGCTGTAGATAAAAGTGAGCGTTTGGAAAAATATGCCCCTATCAATATAAATCAGATTGCATATTGTATCAGAAAACCATTTGCTATATTTTTCTAGGGATGCACCAAACTATTTTGGATTCGGCCGAATCCTTTGTGAAAGATTCGGCTGAATCCTAATTTGCATATTCAAATTAGGGGTGGGAAGGGGAAAACATTTTTTTACTTCCTTGTTTGGTGACAAAAATTCATGCGATTTCCCTCCCTGCACCTCATTTTCATATGCAAATTAGGATTCTGATTTGGTTTGGCCAGGCAGAAGGATTCTGCCGAATCCCGAACCAAATCCTGGATTCGGTGCATCCCTATATTTTACTAAAAATGTCAGCGAACCTCCCCTTTAAAGGAACAGTAACATTACAAAATGAAAGCGTTTTGAAGTAATTAAAATATAATGTGCTGTTGCCCTGCACTGGTCAAACTGTTTGCTTCCAAAACTAGATTCTAAAATAAGCTTCCGTATAGCCTTGGGGCAGCCTTTCAAGTTGAAATAGTGCTAAATGGAAGAACTTTAAAGAAATTCATCTTCAAACACCAGTTCAGTTGAGTTCAGATAGATCACCAGAAAAAAATTGTTTCTCCAGTCATTTTCTATTTGTGACCATTTTTCTAATATTGAAGTGTAAAGTTTAATTTTTCACCTAAAGCAGCTCTGGGAGGGGGGTTGCTGACTCTTTAACTGTCTTAAACTGATATATTTACAGTAGTTGATACATTTGTTATCTTTGTCCCTGCTGAGCAGAATCTTTGAGTTTCATTTACGCAGCTGTTAGAATTAATACAATAGTTGCTAATATTCCACAGATACTGCTGATAAATGCAACAACTAATTGTATCAACTAAATGTAGTAAGTTGTACCAGTTCAGAATGCTCCTGGATCACTGAGCTGCAAGACAAACACTAGAGACAGGAACATAAAAGATGGAGAGTGATTGAAAAAGGTCTTTGTTTATGGTGAACAATCTGAAAACAATTGAACTGAAAAAGGTGTTTGGAAGGTGAACAACCCCTTAAAAGGACCAGTAACATCAACATTTAGTTTTTTTTTTTAAAAAAAAAATTAGTTTGTATATAACGAGAAAAAAAAAAAACCAAGACATATTTAACTTGAAAATCGCAAGACATATTTAACTTAAAATCACAAAGTCTTTATTAAGTCTTTATTTATTTATTAAGAAATAACTCCGCTTGCGCTTCTCTTCAGACAGGGCGTCGATTTCTCCTCCCTGGCTATCTCCTATAGAAGGCGGGGAGGAGAAATCGAGCGCTGCACAATGGATCGTCGTTTTGTCGTCCTTTTCTGAAGAGGAGCACAAGCGGAGTTATCTTAATAAAGACTATGCGATTTTAAATTTAATATTTCTTTTTTCGTTATATACAAAGGAATTTTTTAAAAAATGTTTTGATGTTACTGGTCCTTTAATAGCAGAATTCTGTAGAATACAATGGATAGCTATTACACATGAATCGAAACCCATTATATTCTATAGAGTTTATCTGCTTTGTAATGTAACCTGTACGGTTTTCTTTTGTTAGTTTTTTTTCTTCAACTTCAATGGTTGCTTTAGACTTAGTACTACTAGATACAGTATATCATAATGGATGTATGAAAGCCTTGATAGAAATATTGCTTTGTACTTAGTTTTGAAGGCTTGCTTTTTGCCACTATAAAGGACAGTGTTATACAGAGGGACAAATATAGTAAAGTAGAGTGAAGTATGTTGGTGAATCTTGTGGGTGTAGGGTCACTGTGACTGGGCATTTTTTAATTTTTAATTTTTTTCGGAGAATGGTTGGTGCTAAATATAATACAACCCCGTTTTACATCCCCTGATTTTAAGTTTTCCCACATTTTACATGAATGTCAGCATATAAAAAACATAATTCATCTCTGGGCCATTCTTGGGGTGGAAATCAACTCTGTGCGAGCAGTGACAGGAGGATGATAGACTTGAGCCAAAGCCCTGATCTCAAAGCAGATGAGAGTCTGTGGCACAATTTGAAAACTGAATTTCACATGCGTCTTCCAAATAACCTAAGAAAAAAAAAAAGCAAGAACAGAGCTAAAATTAAATTGAAACCGTCTGCAAACTGGGACATACTCCAAAAGACTTAAAGCTGTAATTGTTGAAAAGGCGGCTTAAAAGGAATGGAGTACCCATTTTTCCCAATATTATTTACTAATGTAAAGAGTTGGGAAAATTTAATTTTTTAGTATTTTGAACAGAAAATATAATTGGCAAAAACACAGTGTTCAATGTATTTACTGCAATTAGAGAATTAGTAACGGTCTGAATACTTGTGCACAGCACTGATTTAGAATGCTGGTAGTAGACACATGACAATACCCTGCAGATTAATTGGCAATTGTTGCAGGTATCTGGTTTGAAACGTCATGACTGACAAGAATTGTTTTACTTAGACACCTGAAAAGCTTGTAAATCTCAATTATTTGCATAGTTTCTTCAATATGACATACTTTAGCATGTTTAAATGGAAATATGTCAGATTTTCCAGCATGATTACATTTTTTTTTTTTAAATCTAAATACTTATAGGTCTGAAGAACTGTTGTCCGACAACAGTGCCAGCATTCCAACTCTATTAACCCTGTCAACGATTTCAATGGACTTTCCTGTGGTGGTACCCTTTACGAAATGGATGAAAGTTGCAAGCTCAGATTGTGGACCATCAAACCCCTGCCCAAAATCACAAGAAAGATGCCTGCTTTGAAATGTTCTTCACGTATGCAACCGGGAACAGCAGAGCCCACATCCAGTATTACTGCTAACAGAGACATTGTTCACCCAGCAATGTTTTTTGCACGTCTGAAAACGTGTACTGTGTTCTTTCACGAGCCCCTCCTCTCTACAGGAGTGTACAATGAAAAGCACCACTATTTTAGCTTACTAAATGAGAAAGTCCAAAGAGCTTCTGTAAAGACTACTCCTGATGATCTTGCATCTTTGGTATTTGTAGCTCCTTGTAACTATTTTTCCTCCCTTTTAAAGAAGTACAAGAGCAACATCCATTGTATTGTACACAGTGCTTCTCATAAATATAACAATGGTTTCTTTTCCTTTATTAGTTTTTAGGGAGTCCTGTGGAGAGTAGTGTTGTCCCCTTCTGGCACTGAATGGGATCATTAAATCATTTTTGTTCCTTGTATCTTATCTTGTCTTTGTCAACACTTTGCCTTTCATATCCCTTTAAAAGGACACTCCTCGGTTTCTGCTCTTTTATTAATTACAGATTTGATTTCCCCACTCTACGGTTTGTTTACATAGGGAATAATGTTTATAGAAATGTATACAGTGGGGGTCTACAACAAGAAGTGTATATTTTAAGATGTTTTTTAATGATTTATGATTATTTTGTAAATCATTTTCAGGCTTCTGCAGCTGTAGATTCTCACTGTGCCCCGTAGCCCTCTCCGTGCTTGCTGATGCATACATGTGTTTGCAATACCAAATATACAGATTTAGTACATTTTCCTGTCAGTGCTTGTTTCTCGTGTATTGTTTTGGTTGAGATGTTAAATGGTGGAAGCGTTCAGTGGATGTGAATGTGGGACGTAACTTTAAATCATGTGTAGTTGGTCACCATTCCTGAGTTGCGGTAATTAACATTTATTTATCAATGCCTTGTTGCTTCGTATGCATTAATGTTTGGGTGTAAAGACTGTGTATATATTCAACAGGGAACCACAGAAATTCAGCTGACCAACCTAATGCTACAACTGCTTGGAGGTGGCCAAATGTAAACTTAAAAGCCTTAAATAAAGTGGTGCAATTTTGTATACTGTAGCATCAGTTCAATAAATTTGGATTGTCATGCAAGTGCTTGCATTATAATTACCTTCCACTATAAAACTTTGCCTAATATTGGAAATGTTCTTGGTAGACTTTATTTAGGTTCATGCACTGAGGTTTGCACCTGCAGTTCTCAACTACTGCTATTAGTTGCATGTAGAATCCTCTCCACGGCTAGTATGTCGATTTGAGGAGATCCTTTATAATAATTGTCTCTTGGATAGTATGAGAGAGACTCAAGTTGATTTTCTTTACCAAGGGCAGCTTAGTTCAATAGAACATTCCAATTCTAAACCATTCTACTTAAGTGTATTAATCCATATCTACAGAAGAGGAATGCTGTACACATGCTATAAAGTAAGCACTAATTGTTGGTCTATTGAACTGCTTAGCTACTCGGAAGGGTCCCATACTTCTGTATGTGCACGTTGAAAAGGGTTGGTATGAGCAAATGATGTGACCTAATTCTCATTATCAATATTAGCATAATGTGCATCTGAGGGTTTCAGGGGAAATTAATTAAAAATAGTGTTCTGAGGAATATTTTCCATGCTAGTAAAGAAATCTTTTACAGTTTGTCAGTAACTGCCTAGAACACATTTTGTGTAAAGGACATCAAATTTTAGTTCTACTACAGCAGGGAACCACAGACCTTCACTAAACAAATTGCCAATACGTAGCCATTCATTTAAACATGTCAAAAGAAATCTTTGGGGAGGCATCTGAGCTCTAGAATTTGATTTATGCCGAGTTCTATTCTTCTGTGAGTTATCTTTACAAACTGATTTTTTTATAGGAGAACTTCTACACATTTACACATTAACATTTGATACAAGCTTTATTGCATGGAACGTTCTACATGTAATCAAAAATTCTGTAATTATTTTCTTTTCAAGCAGGAGTTGCATCAGACTTTAATTGACATTGTCTAGGCACCAATGATGTATTAGAGCGATCAGTCATACTCTGGCTCTGACTCCAGCACTGAAGAGACTGAAGAGAGACAGATTGCTTAGAGGAGGATACAAAGGATTAAACCATTATTTCAGAAAAAGTACAGTATTTTCAACTGATGATATTTTAAAGTATATTTCCACTAGGGATACACCGAATCCACTTTTTTGGATGCGGCCGAACCCCTGAATCCTTTGTGAAAGATTCGGCCGAATACCGAACCGAATCCGAACCCTAATTTGCATATGCAAATTAGGGGTGGTAAGGGGAAAACATTTTTTACTTCCTTGTTTTCTGACAAAAAGTCATGCAATTTCCCTCCCACCCCTAATTTGCATATGCAAATTCGGTTCGGCTGGGCAGAAGGATTCGGCCGAATCCGAATCCTGCTGAAAAAGGCCGAATCCTGTATTCGGTGCATCCCTAATTTCCACAAGTTCTAAATACATTTTAATTTTCCGGATAGTGTTCTCTCATATTTGAACGTTTCTAACCATCTATCTATGATTTAATAAAGCCCAGTTTCCTCATATTTCAGTGCCAGTCAATCTTGGAACACTTGTAGGGATCCCACCCAGCCAGTATATCACCAGCCTAGTTGGTAAATCATCAGTTAAGGCTCTTGCCAGTAAATTGTCTTTCTCCTGCCAGTTACCTCCTTATCTGCTCTTTTAAACCTAAGGTTTAAAGGTAGCAGTAAGTTTTACAGACTAATTCATGCACCTAGGTCTTCTTTTTTAAGTATTTTCCCTGAGGATTAAATATAGCGGTTTGAAAAGATTAACATTTTATGGTAAACATTACAGTTAGATCTGAGACCTAGCAGAGAGAATTCGCTGTGAGCTCTTTGTTTTCACTGTGCATGAAAAGTCACTAATTTCCCTTATATCTTGATTTTTTTTTTGTCCAGAAATATACTGAAAGATCAAACCTAAAATGTATCATTGGACCTTTCTTTGACAACTGTTTAATGTTCCACAAGGGTTAATTTATCAACAAACTCACCACAGACTACTTTGCATTATATTTTCCTTTTCTCTCATTTATTCTCAAGTCTGAACTCTGCTTATACACAGACCCAAATAAAATCATGTTCCTTCTCTTTGCAAAGTTGTATGATTGTAGGAATGTGTTTCAGAAGCTCCTAGAACTAGTTCTTTCCACAACTGTGTATATGACGTTATATCTGTTATAAGCAAATGTTCTATTGTTGCCAGAACATATTGTTAGAATATGTAGCATTGACAAAGAACATTGTGAACGAAATTATAAACAGTCTTATATGTACATTTAAAACCTCAGTTCTCTTGCTTACACAGGGCTAGGGTAAATGCAGTTCAAAAATGTTTCAGTAAGGCCAGGGCCAAGATTTGTGGGAAGCTGAAACCAGATAAGCAAGTGATTTTTTTTAGGCATTTATGAAATGGAAAACTTTGATGATCAGTTCATAGCTAAATAAAGCACACAGGGTGATTCCTGACAATACATTGTACAAGTAATTGTTACCTTAGTGAGCAACAAATGCTCAGAATGTCTCCATATTCCATTCCAACAGCAATTGTCTGGACTCATGGGTAAGCTGATTTAGTAGACAATCTGCATTTCCAAGTGAAAGCAATTGCCTATTGAAATGAATGGAGAGAGGGGTTTTTGCCCACCTTAAGTCGCCCAGATAACCCTATTCTGCTCAAGAAAGACTTGCACCCATGCACCTGTAAAATATAACATGACCAGTACGGTAGTTGCAAAATGGTTGTGTAAAGTGTTTTATATTGCTTTTTTTTTGGGAGGGGAGGTTAACATATGATTTCCTATACATAAAAATATATAGAATGCTTCCTAAACGTGCAAATACCAAAAATGTATAGTGTAAACTGTAGGTTTACTCCTGGAAACAATATATTTTTGGAAAGTACACATTCTGACAGGGACACATTCATCTACTTTGAACTGAAAAGCTTACATGAATGTCAGAGGTTTACTGAAAAATATTTTTTAAAGAACATATTACCGAACTTCCAAATAGCAATACTTTGCTAAAGTTAGTAAGCTTGCACTTTCTAGTATATTATCTCCCACAATTTATTAGGTGCTAGTACAACATTTCTAAATACTGTAGTGTTCAGAATAATAGCAGTCCAACGTCACTAACCTGATCAATTGCTGTTTTTGGTAGAAATGATATTTCTACATAGCAAATACTTTACTAGTAGGTGTAGTAGAGTAATAGAAAACCAATAGTCAAGACATGCATGCTGCTAATTCTTTGTAACGGAGTTATTCATTAAGGCTTGTTCCAAATCATAGCAGTGTTCTTTAATAAAAATGTTGATTTGAGAGGGAAAAATATATAAAGAAGTGCAGAAAAGTCTAGGCTGCTCAGCTAATGATCTCAAATGCTTTAAAATAGCAACCAAACCCTGAAAGATGTGGAAGAAAAAGGTTTTCTATTCCAAACTGCAATACTTTACTAGTTAGACATTTCAATGACATTTTAGGAAAAAGTTCCTCAAATCTTGTTGCTGTTCTTAGCAACAAATGCTCTGCCTGTCCTTAAAGGGGTTGCTCATCTTCCAAATACTTTGTCAGTTCATTTGGTTCATATTGTTCTCCGGAAATAAACTTTTTTCAATTGATATACATTTTTAATTTTTTATAATTTTTCCAAAATTCAAGTTTAATGTTTGTGTCTCTAGTGTTTCAGTCTGGCAGCTTAGTGATCCAGGAGCATATTCTGTTTTGCCACATTATTTCTTAGCAGCATCTTTGGAATATTAGCAACTATTGTATCAATTCTAACAGCTGCCTTTCTTAGGGATTCTGCTCAGCAGGAACAAAGATAAAAAAAGATAAAGTTTATCAGAGCACAAGTCACATGACTGAGGGCACCAGGAAAACTGATGTCAGATTTCAAAACTAAATATAAAAACAAAAAATCTATTTACTCTTTTGAAAAATGGATTTTAGTGCAGAATTCTGCTGGAACAGCACTATTAACTGATGCATTTTGGAAAAAAACATGTTTTCCTGTGACCGTATCCCTTTAAGTATAAAGACAAGCCATCCTAAATACGAATTCCAGTAGTCCTTTCCATATATGAAAGTACAAAATGGTATGTAGAGCCCCCACAAATTTTTCATTGGCAATAATAAATAAACAAGAACAATACAGAATGCAATAACTCCAATTAGCAATATTTGTTTCCATGGTCCAATTTACATGGTTTCCATACTTTTGCTGTGCTATAAAGATTTTACAGACACACAAGCAATTAAAATCAATGAGGAACTGAAAATGCAGTAAAATCAAATGTGTGGTAAAAAAAAAAACTGGAGGTAGTGATCATGTTAGTTCAGCTGCAATAAAACATGTTTAGGGCAGAAAACGTACAAACTGTATGTATGTGTGTATATTCACTTGGAAAAATATTCTGTGTGTGATTAACCTGGGGCAGGCAGGCGAGGCTAGAGGAATACAGAGAATGGTGGGGATGCTATCTTCTAGATGATTTCAGGTTGGTGGCTCTGGGGGGGCCACATGAAGTAAAGACAACAGTAGACACAATATAAAGATGACCATTAAGGGTATGGCCACACTGGGCGTTTTGGGGAGATTTGGTCGCCTGGCGACTAATCGCCTCGTCTTTGCGGTGACCAATATCCCCAAATGCCTTCCCTCACTCTGCGCTGGCTAAAAGGAAAAAACGTAGACGATTATCACACGCGGCGATTCGTTTTCTGAAGTTGCCCGCATTTGAGGCAACTTCAGGCGACTTTGCAAAACGAACCGCCACGTCTGATTAGCGCCAGCGTTTTTTTCATTTTAACCGGCGCTCCCAAAAACACCCAGTGTGGCCTTACCTTAAAAGCCACCTGCTCAATGCACACATTGCGTCAACTTACAGAGAAGGCCCCTAAGTTTACATATCAAAACCCTACCACTACCACTCAGCCTCCCAGAATTCAGTACTCGCTTGCTCACTCTCTAATTACACCCCCCACCAATTGCACCCGAGGCACATGACTCCTGCCTCGCCTGCCTACCTCTAGTTGAGCTCTTTTCAAGCACCCCTGAACTTTGGAAAACTAATTATCAGCTTGTAAGGGTAATGACACATGAGGAGATTAGTTGCCTCACAATGAATCTCTTCTACAGTGGGTGACTAATCTCCTCAAAATGCTTTCCCAGCAGATAACATGCAGGGTCTGCACTGTCTACTGGAAACTGGTGAAACTCTTTATTAAATGATTTGCTCGTACTGCTTTTTATTAACTGTGGGGCAAGAGTAGCAAAATACTGTATTTCCATGTTCATTGCTTCTGATGTTGGCATAGGTTATTATGGACAGACACCATTATTGTTGTATTAATATGTGTGTTTACCTCCGTTCTGCCTACGTCACCAAGAGAAATGTTCATTTAACCATTGTTTTATGAAATAAATAATCCTTTGTCAGCCTTTTCAAAGCACATGTGACTTTCAAAGTGCTGCTCAGGCAATTTCCATACAGCTGAATTTGGGTCAGTATATTGTAATAAAGGAGAAGCAGGTCATAGAGCACTGTAACAATTAATGGCACCCATCAATTTCAGCCTCATGTGCATTTATCTCAGTGAGCAGTTCACAGTGATTTTAATTGGTTTTGTTCAACAGAATAAACAGAGCTGCCCTACATGTTACATTTTAAATCAGATCAAAACTGCACACCACATATATAACTACCACAAGCTGTAGGCAATAAACCAGAGCATTACCACAACATATCCAGCTTAGTCCTTGGTTACAAATGGAGTTAAATTGTGCATTCTTAATGTTTTAAAGTGTGATATAAAAATCTAGGCTGTTGATAGGCTTTGTAAAACAGAGTAGCAGATATTTGTCTAAAAGCAGGCTATTTGTTACATTTACTTGAAGTGATGTCCCTGCAAACTATATTATAGTCTTGACAATTACAAACAGTGGAGGTGACAGTGAGGAAGGTTGTATGTACCTAACAGAGAAAAAAGCCTCTGGCATCTGGAAATGGTCATGAACAGGATACAAGTGACTGCATCCAGCTAGAAGATGTATGCTCACCAGACAGGAAATGCTAAAAGTCATCAACATTATACTATAGCTATTAACAACATAACTTGCAGCTAATGGGAAATAATTATCTTTAAACAACCTTTGTTGAACGCAAGACAGTTATGTATCTAGAGGCCAGTGGCTGAGTTACAAGTAACCTTAACTGTAAAAACCGAGAAGCAGCTTTGTGGTCTTTATAAAGTTTCAACAACTAAATTATAAAATGTCCATGTGCTCTGTATGCTACTGAATGTACACAGAACTTTCCTGTTCCTTTACATGGCAGTGGGTACAAATGGTTAATCCATTGGTCAAGTGATAAGCAGGAAATGACATAGCAGTCAATAAATTTGAATCCAAGCCCCACAATTCACCCTTATTTTTTCCTGCGGAGGAGTGGTGAGCTCAATCTATTTCCAGTAGGGTCACTGATTGCTCCAGGGTTGCTCAAAATATCCTGGGAGGGTCTTATCCGGACTATGGCCTTCCATTGCCTGTGCATCGCAATAAACCACAATGTGGTTGGAGGTGCAGTAATTTGATGGTTGCATTCCAAACAGTAAACACTTTGCGAATGCAAACAAGGATGAGGGCTCTCCTCATGGTGCACTCTTCTTAATAGCTTGGAGTATGCAAATGTAATGGCAATAAGTTATTGAACATCCATATGCAGTCTGTTCTATGCCTTAGAGTGCTTTGAATTGTGATTCCCCCCAGTTGGGTACTGGTAGGAGGCACAATTAAGTGGATGAGCTGCAGGAGATTATCAGAGTAATTTCTGATGTACTTGGAAACGTTCAGCATCATGTACTGTAAATCTATAGAATCTGCTAAAGAGAAGAACCCCTAAATAAAGGATGGGCCTATAATGCCTGGTTACCTTCAAGCCTTTCAGCTTATTGGATTTACCTGCAGTGTGCACAGAAACTTGCATCTTAAAAGAAACGGCCCTAACCATATCAAATCAAAATATAACCAAAATCATATCATACCTACGGTGATTATCGTTTCCTAGACTGGAGCATGGAAGTGGTCAGTAAAGGGTTAACCCCTCCCGCCATGCGATTGGACAGGAAATACTAACTTATAAAAGTCTCCCACTCTCTTATGTAACCATCTCAGCTGACGGGCGTATATATCCCCCCCCACACACACACACACACCTCTTAAAGAATGGGAAGCCCCTACCCATTGCCATGATCTAGTTCAGGTAACGAAAATCACAGTAAGTATGATAATATTTTCTGCTTTCCTGGTCCTTACACATGGAATCATGTAAGGACCAAAGAAATACACAAAGAGGACGGGTTTAAGCATTTAGGGGCACATTTACTATTGGTTGAAGTAAAATCCTTCGAATATCAAAGTTGAAGGATTTACCGCAATTCAATCGAACGATTAAATCCTTTGAATCGAACAATTCGAAGGATCTTAATTCATCGATCGAACGATTTTCCTTCGATAAAAAAATACTTACAAAGCTTATGGAGACCTTTCCCATAGGCTAACATTGGTGCTCAGTAGGTTTTAGGTGGTGAAGTAGGTGGTCGAAGTTTTTTTTAAAGAGACAGTACTTTGACTATCGAATGGTCGAATAGTCGAACTATTTTTAGTTCGAAATGTTTGATTCATAGTCGAAGGTCGAAGTAGCCAAAAAAAAACTTCGAAATTCAAAGTATTTTTTATTCTAATCCTTCACTCGAGCTAAGTAAATGTGCCCCTATATGTAGCAGCATACCAAACAGATTGACCGAAAGAGGTTAACTTAGAAAAATATCCTCTGCTGGAACATGACCGCGGGCGGCCCAAGACGCGGTCATCGCCCTGGTTAAATGTGCTTTAATGTTTATTGGAATAGGTGCTGTCTGATTTTGATAAGCCATAGAAATGCATGACTTTATCCATCTGGCCACTGAACTCTGTCGACTGTAGCCCATTTTTGTTGCCCTCAGGAATGACCCAACAACAAGGAACTTTTTCTGAAACTTTCAGTTCTGCTCAAATAAAACCAACTAGACCTGTAGGGGTACCTGGGTCAGTGTCTTGGGGCCGCTTTCCACAGTCTTTTAGGGTAAAAACAGTCACAGTAGTCGCTCCTCTTAAAGGCAAGTGCCTGCAGTAGAGTCCTGCGCGGGTCCATTTTTTGGGACCCGTACCCGACCCGTACCCGCAACCCGCATTCTTACCCGCTTGGACCCGCTACCCGACCCGACCCGCAAGTACCTTATCCGCAACCCGGACCCGCGACCCGCTGACCATCAAGAATCAGGAAGTGCTGTCATTAGAAACCGGAAGTGACATCATCAGAAGTCGATATGATAAGGAAAAAAGAAGTAAAACAGGAAGTACATTCATTGTAAACCGGAAGTGACGTCATCGGGATACGGCGTGACCAGAAAAAGGTGCAAATATCGTTAATGAGAAGATCCGCGGCCCGACCCAGGACCTGCACACCCTCAGAATCACTGCCCCGCGGGTATACCCGCACCTGGAACTTCTCAGCACAACCCGCCAGGTACTGCAGGTTTTTGCGGGTAACCCGCGGGTACCCGCGGGTACCCGACCCGCTGCAGGACTCTAGCCTGCAGTTTATTCTGTTACACAGTCTTTAGTAACAAGCACACAAAGAAATCAAAACAAGGAAAAATAAACCCTTGCACCAGAGCGCAGGCTAAACACAGTTGGCAGCCTAACTACAGTTGGGTGGCTTTCCCAACACCAACTTAAAACAAAAGAATCAAAATATAACACAAAACTCTGGTAATCAGTACCTTCCCTGTGCAGTGCAGCTCCTGCTCTCTCTCACTCTGAGGTGGGGGGGGTCCCTCCTCCCAAGGTCAGTTAGGTACTTTAGCTGCAGCAATTACCTTGCGGCTTTGGTCTGTATTATTTAATCCATGTTCCAGGGTGCTGTATTATATAACACCCTGGGAGAAACATATCGCCCATCTATAACTAACCCAGCTGCTTTGTTACACCTTATACAACTGATTATATCCAAGGTGTGCATTTTGGATTCAAATTCTGATGTAGGATTTGTATAAAAGGCTGGAAGCATAATATCCTGGTTCAGATGGAACTTCAATACCACTTTTGGACAGAACGTGGGATCAGTTCTGAGGGTGACTTTAGCCTCACAAAAAACTAAGCAATCCTCTTTAAAGGGGATGTAAAGGCAAAAAAATAAAATCCCATTTTTACTTTCTTTAATGAAAAAGAAACCTATCTCCAATATACTTTAATTAAAAAATGTGTACCACTTTTATAAGATACCTGACTGTATACAGTGAAATTCCCCCTTCGTTTTACTTGCTCTGACTGCTGTGGATAGGAAACTTAAGACGGTTCCTAACTGCCCTGTAGGGAAACAATCATACTTTCGAACAGCCGGGGGAAGCCCTCCTCCACTTTTCTTCCCAAAACTAAAGCAGCTTTGTTTGTTTCCCTGTAGAGCAGTCAACAACTGTGTAGAGATTTGTATTGGATTTTATTTTTGCCTTTACATCCCCTTGGAGTCAGATTTAAACAGATAAACTGGGATTCTTATTGAAGGATTTGCTTGCTGCAGCCACTGGTTCTGCAGAGTTGGAGAAAGTTTGTATTAAACAATACAAAAACTATAAAATCCACATTAGATTACATGACAACACAGGATCCAGTGCAGTGTGCATATTCTGTTTATTAATCAGTCTTGCTGTATTGGCTTCTGGCAGATATTATTTGACTTATGCTGTTTTGATCATTTATGACCATCCCTAAGTTTAACCTCCCAACAGCAGCCCAGACCACACTGAGCAGGTGCATGGTCTTTGAATGTATTCCTGCTGGCGTCATGCAAGGGGGAGCACACGGATAGGAAGAATGAGATGGTTACGTAAGAGAGTGGGTGGCTTTTATAAGTTGGTATTTCCTGTCCTATGGCACAGCAGGAGGGGTTAACCCTTTATTGCCCACTGCCATGTGCAAGGACCAGAAAAGGTCTATTTGCCTGATTACCTTTCAACTGGTTCAGTTTAACAGATTTTCCTGCAGGGTGCAAAATAATTTGCATCTCATTTAAAGAAAAGACCCTAACTAAAGGATAGGTCAATATGCCTGATACCTTTCAACTGATTCAAAGTTTTGGATTTACCTGCAGTGTGCAAGGTGTGTATAACCAACAACATACTGTATGCGGGGTACTGGTGATGAATAATTTTCTTCCATGGAAAGGCTCCAATCATGGAGAAAATATACAGTAGGACTGATGGAGTAGGGCAAATTATGCCCATTATTTATTCACATATGATAACCTTCTTTCTTTGGTGGGGTACACTACGGGGCAAATTAACTAACCTCCGAAAATTCGCCAGTGACGGCTTCGCTCACAGCACAACACTTCACCAGTCATAGATTCGTGAGGACAACCCTATTTCACAAAAATCCGAAGTTGCGTCCGAACGCTGGCGAAGTTGCACTAGTGTTGCTGCGTCAAGAGAAGTTGCACTAGCGTTGGCTAATTTGCATATGCCAGGAAATTAACGTTCAATGGACGTATAAGTTGCAGCAAATACATTACACTACACAAGCCCAGGAAACCTTAATAAAATAAAATAAAGTTGTTATATTGCCCTACACATGAGCCCAGTGTATAATTTATGTGCCATATGTTAGGAAATGTAGGGGGGAAGTCGGGTACCCCAAAAAAAAATTACGCTCTTTTTCAGCCTATCACCTTGAAAAAAGGAAAAGATGCCAGTGGTTTTTTTTTGAGGAACTTCTATCTACTCTATTGCACTTCGCCTGGTCTGAGGTGGTGAAGGAAAGTCTGGCGCAAGAGGTAATGTTCAGTAAAATCCGCATCTTAATGAATTTGCGTAGTTACGTCCATTCGCTAGAGCGCAAATTTGCCCGGCGTTAGGGAGCGAAGTACTGCTAGAGTCTATCTCCTTTGCTAGCGTTAGTCACTTCGCCCTTTAGTAAATTTGCCCCTAAGGCTGTCTTAGTAGTACAGCGGCTAAGGGCCTGTGTCAAGGCTAAAGAGGGTAAATTAGGGGACTGTTTGCTATCTCTGTTAGATTTCTTATTATTACTATTTATTATTACCACGTGATAAAGATCAGTACAGCAATAACTTTGCAGAGTGATTTGTCTAAACTGGAAAACTGGGCAGCAAACAGGAAAATGAGGTTCAATGTTGATAAATGCAAGGTTATGCACTTTGGCAAAAATAATATAAATGCAAGTTATACACTAAATGGCAGTGTGTTGGGAGTTTCCTTAAATGAGAAGGATCTAGGGGTCTTTGTAGATAATACGTTGTCTAATTCTGGGCAGTGTCATTCTGTGGCTACTAAAGCAAATAAAGTTCTGTCTTGCATAAAAAAGGGCATTAACTCAAGGGATGAAAACATAATTATGCCTCTTTATAGGTCCCTGGTAAGGCCTCATCTGGAGTATGCAGTGCAGTTTTGGATTCCAGTCCTTAAGAGGGATATAAATGAGCTGGAGAGAGTGCAGAGACTAAGTGCAACTAAATTGGTTAGAGGGACGGTAGACTTAAATTATGAGGGTAGACTGTCAAGGTTGGTGTTGTTTTCTCTGGAAAAAAGGCGCTTGCGAGGGGACATGATTACACTTTACAAGTACATTAGAGGACATTATAGACAAATAGCAGGGGACCTATTTACCCATAAAGTGGATCACCGTACCAGAGGCCACCCCTTTAGACTAGAAGAAAAGAACTTTCATTTGAAGCAACGTAGGGGGTTCTTCACAGTCAGGACAGTGAGGCTGTGGAATGCACTGCCGGGTGATGTTGTGATGGCTGATTCAGTTAATGCCTTTAAGAATGGCTTGGATGATTTTTTGGACAGACATAATATCAAAGACTATTCTGATACTAAGCTCTATAGTTAGTATAGGTATGGGTATATAGAATGTAATTAAAAGTAGGGATGGGTGTATGTATGGATGCTGGGTTTTCATTTGGAGGGGTTGAACTTGATGGACTTTGTCTTTTTTCAACCCAATTTAACTATGTAACTATGTAACTAGGTCACTACTATGTTGTCATCTGTAAACTATACCTTGGGTATCGCTGTATACATGCGATAACTCTTCAGGTACAACTGTTCATTATATATATGTAATGAAATGGAAGAAGGTGAGATGGCCGAGATTATCTTAGGTTTCACCACTACTACCATGTTACAAATTCTCAGTATATATCACTGGTGATTTCATTGTTCATCACTATTTATGTTGCAACTACTCAATATATCAATACTATGTTTCTGGAGTTAACCATTAGTGCCAACTACTCAACATATAAAACTGCGCTTTCAGCAGTCATCATAATGACTGTGCTGAAACTCCTCAGCATATTAATACTGTGTATGCTGAAGTTAATTAATTTTTACAGCTTACAAGCAACTATTCAGTTAATATGATGTTGCACATTAGGCAGTGCAGTCAATAGTCCATGCTAAAACTACTTAGGATGTTATTTTCAGGAGCCAAATTATTGGCATACATAGTCGTTATTAGGCTTTACAGAAAAATACATTTTAACCCATTCTGCAGATAGTGTGCCCAAAGTGGAATCAAACTCCCAGATCCCCAGCACTCCAAGGCATAGGTGCTACCTACTGAGCTACTATGATTTTGGACAGTGGTGTAACTATGGGGGGGGGTGGGGTTGCAATCGCACCACGGTCTGCACCCCCACTGGAGTCACAATACAGCAAAATCACTAGCAAAGTTTGAGGGGATTTTACACATGCGCAGTGGTGGGGTACATGAGTCTGAATGGGGCGGCAGCAGGGTTCACATCCTGCACCCACGCGACACTAAAGAATCGGCTTCTTAGAAGCCGCAAGAAATACATTCAAGCTCTGGGGTTATTCCAGGCTGAGTGCCACTTGAGATGGCCTTTGCAGTGCCCCATGAATAATTTTCTAGCTTCAGAGCAGGTTAGGGTTGCCATCTGGCCGGTAAAAATGTTGCTTGATGCCAATGTTAGTTATAGGGAAAAACCATAAAAATATAGAAAGGCTGGTATTTTTTTCCAGAATTGCCACCTGGCTGGTAAAAACGATGGTTGATCCAGGGTCGTTCCTGCCATGAAGCAAGGTGAGCACTTTGCCTCAGACGGCAGAGAACGGCCAGTTACAAGGGGCCTCCTGTAACGTTTAGAGCTGAATTTCCATTTTTTAAACCGGAAATTCGGCTCTGCTAGTGCAGAAAGCGAAGTACGCGCTTCTGTGCTACTGATGCAGCCCCTTTTGACCCACTCCGACGCTAAACTTTTAAGCGCGGAGCGGGAGAGGGGGGCTGCATCAGGGTTGTTGCCTCAGGTAGCAGCAGCCCACGGATAGCCCCTGGGTTGATCCCAATGTTATTAATAGGGAAAAAAGATAAGAAGGCCGATATTTTTTTCTGGAAAAGGTGGCAATGAAATAATTTCAGGTTGAGATGACAGCACAATTTAAAAATTGGATGTTTAGCTCTTAAATTTATCAGGGGCCTTTTGGTGGCCCTAGTAACCCACATAGCTCTGCTGTCTGAAGCAATTGTTGTCCTGCTGTGTTTAAGATTAGACAGGCAATGTTAGAAAGAGTTCTCAATGTAAACTCTAAGCAACTTGGCATACTTGAGTCACTTAAAAAATCAGGGACGCTACTTAAAAATGTTAATAGCACTTCGACTGCATTTTAATACACACAGAAAGTGCTGCGGTGTTTTTTTTTTTAAATGGTTTCCTATGATGTACTATTCACTCATGGCTGCTATTACAAAACTCATTGTTTCATTACAAAAAAAGTGTAAGATTCGGAACCAAACTAAATATAGCCCACACTAAAGATGGTTGCAAGATCACTTCCGGCTTCAAGAGCAAATTGTCATAGAACAGGATGTGGAAGAAATAATAGCATCCGGGATCAGCCATTCCCACTGGTTCCTGAAGATCGGCGAGCGGGAAGTCTAGATCCAGCGTGAGTTAGTGGGACACATTGCTAGGTAATTAGTGCTGGCTTTTAAAAACGGGCGGCAGGGCCAGGTCATAGTTGCGTCTGTTTGGTGATTTCTGCAACACGCGCGGCATTCTCTGTTCTCCATGTGCTTGGAGCACTGTTGTAGCCTCTGCAATAAGCGCCAATGCTTAGGGCTGTGCAGCTGTCAACGGAGGTCCCAAAGCTCGGCACTCTCCCAACTCCGTTATTGCGCTGGCTGAAGTGTAGGTTATAATGACGCTCTGTGGGGGAGCACAGAAAATAGCGCGTGTTTAGTAGATTTCATCTCTGAAATATTATCTACGATGCCAGTGTCGGACTGGGATACCGGGGCCCACCAGAAAACCTTAGGTTGAGGGCCCACTTTCCAAACTAATATACCGCGTCTCCTCACTCAACCTCTTTTTGAATTTGCATTTTGAATATTCAGAAAACCATGCAGCAACCATGCTTGTGACAGGACAACTTGAATAGGCTGAATGAGCGCTTGTGATGCAGAAAGGCCTTCCACATCTGTGTCAGTATTCTTTAAAAAGAGAGAACTTGCACTATGAATACCCAATCCTAAAGCAGCAAAGTACAGTTTGTTATCCAGTGCAGGCAACTTGGCAGCTCCCATTTATGCAGCAGTTCTAAATTGATATTTTCAAGGCAGATTAATAACAATCAGCCGTAAAGGAACAGAAATACCAAAAAATATATGTTTTAATGAAAAGACAGTATAATGTACTGGCAAGACCGATGTGTTTACTTCAGAAAAACAATTATAGTTTATATAAACAAGCTTCTGTGTATCCATTGGCACAACCTTTCAAGCACAGACTACACAGTAGATAACAGATGAGTTCTGGAGAATCCCATTGTATACTACAGAGCTTATCTGTTGTCTGCTGTGTATCATGTGCCTTTTCTCCTTTTTCAGCTTTAAATGGCTGACCATATGGCTACACAGCAGTTTGTTTATATAAACTATAGTTGTGTTTCTGAAGCAAACACACACAAGTTTTACCGGTGCAGCACAACAGTATTATTATATTTCCATTACTTTAGAAGGCCTTCATTTTTTTGGTGCTTCTGTTCCATTAAGTCCTCCCACACTTATTTTGCCTCCATGATTTGTTTTGCTATTCAACTCCACTTGTTTTCTGGAATTACCCTAGTGTAGTTTCACCTTTAACAGCTTGATGAAACTGGGCTTTTATAATTGTGAGCCCTTCAGCTCAAGTGACTTTTTTTGTACAGTCCTCTACATGGAAAAGCAGGAATTGAGGGTCAGTTTTTTTTTTTTTTTTTTAATGGCAGCTGTACTGAAGGAATGCAATGCAAATGGGAGGTATAGTTTCAATTGAGAAGACTGGGGTCAGTTAACGCCTACGTTCTTGTGTTGTGGATGGCATTTATGTATTTTTATTTATATAGGTACAGGTAAATTAATACAATTATAGAATACATACAAAATACAGTTCCATTTCAAATGATGTGATAAAGAGACGAGGAAGGACGTTTCTGTCCCAGGGCCAGGCACAGCATAACATCACTTTAGCTTTATGCTATACCCTCTGCTCTAACTAGATATTTCATTCCCACATAATTGCCATCCACTCCATTTTCAACCTGCATCCAGTTTTTCCCCCCATTTCTCTGTGATTTCACCCCTACCATTTATATTGTCTTTGCCTGGCACACAGTAATGGCGGTGAAGAACAGGCAGCTGCTTTGAGGATTCTTACCATTTCAACTAACTTGCTGGGTATGATTTATCTCCAGAGAAGCGAGCTGCAATTGGATTGGAGAACTATACATAAGGATCCAATCAGGTTGCACCTCACAACTTTGAAAAGAAAAAGTTGAATTTAAAGAAAGTGACTACCTTGTTTCTCATTTCCTTAAAGGAACAGTAATACCAAAAAGTACTGTTGCCTTGCACTGGTAAAACTGGTGTGTAGGATTTAGAAACACACTGCCACTTACTAGTAGTTCCTGACTGTGTAACTTCATCTCTGCTTGTCACATCTGCAAGACAGCTACTTCATGTGTCACTGCGCATATTTAAAGTCACAACACCAGTCTCTCGTGATGAGACTTGTGGCGTTGGGATTTTCTGAAAGACAGGAGGCAAAAAACTTGCAGTTAACAGCTTTGCTGGTGATGTAGATAGAGATCTTGGACTGCGGGCTGTTTCAGGAAAAGCAGAGCTGTTGGGCAATATGAATTTACCTGTAGGGCAGGAGCTAGGGTGCCTGCATGTTCACTGACGGTAGGGGGCCCAGATAATCCAAGTAAGTGCAACACAGCTGGGTCGCAAAACTCACCATTCCAAGATGGCTGCCCCCCCCTTCAATGTGCCAAAGTGCATTGGTCAGCTAGATGTTTCTGCTGCACGTTTGCCACCTTTTTTGCAGCAAAACAGAACATTTTGACAAGTTATACATGGAACACACAACAGACTTATCCCAATGTTCCTATGATTAAGGGACATAGTCCCGAAACGCGTTAGGCGAAAACAGCAGTCATTCCAAATAAATCTTTCCAGAAGTGCCGTCTGTCTGTGGAGTGTTTGTTATCCCAATGTTCTGCTCTCTTCCAGAAGGACAAACATGGATATGCTTTCACCAGTAGTGCGGGAGGCAGAAGTTTCTAGAGCAGCTCGACGCCAAAGCTCTAACAGGAAGAATCCTGGTATCCTTTTGTAATCACAAACCTCATCGCTGCAGGTTTTCTATGCACTTAAAACAAAACTTGTGTTCACCAAAGTTTCAGACTATAGGATTGACCAGAAAGTATGGAGCAAATACATTCATCATGAAACAAAGCTGGGCTTTTTGCTTAATGATATCACTGGCGTAAATGCAAAGTTGTTAGACCCCTTGAAAAACAGGGCGACTACAAAGGTGGAGGGTCATGGGTCATCAGGAATGTATAGCAAATACACATAATTTGCACCTGTTGCAGGTCAACCACAACTGCAGGGAGGGGGGCACTAAGACTACACATTTTAATAAATGTGGTAGTATATATAAAGTGATTCTCTAATGATTTTTATGGTATTATTTTTATTACTAAATTACATAGGGGCCGATTCACCAATGGTCGAATATCGAGGGTTAATTAACCCTCGATATTCGACTAGGAATTGAAATCCTTCGAATATCGAATTCGAAGGATTTAGCGCAGGAAATTCGTTCGATCGATCAAAGGATTATTCTTTCGATCGAACGATTTGAAGGATTTTAATTCAACGATCGAATGAATATCCTTCGATGAAAAAAACTTAGGCAAGCCTATGGGGACCTTCCCCATAGGCTAGCTTCTAGCTGCCGAACTAGGGGGTCGAATTTTTTTTTAAAGAGACAGTACTTCGGCTATCAAATAGTCGAACGATTTTTAGTTTGAATCGTTCGATAGTTGATGGTCGAAGTAGCCCAAAAAACACTTCGAAATTCGAAGTTTTTTAAATTCGAATCCTTCACTCGAATTCACTCGAATTTAGTGAATCGGTCCCATAGTGTATACTGGAAGTAATTCATTCTATCATTTTAAATTTTATTCTTGAACCATTAAATGTATTTTTCTAGTTGTAATCTTGGTGTGTAGGCAGCCATCTGCAGTTATTTCGCCTGGTTATTTGTGGCTTTTTACTATTCAGTGCTATTCTCATATCTACAACTAGTCGGGGAAGGGCAACATTTTTAGAAATGCAGGAGTCTGGAGTTTTTTGTTACCTTTCCATAGTTCTGCTGATGGGCTGCTGGAGGTAAATGGGGGGGGGGGGTGATATCATTACAACTTTCACAAGTCATATGACTGAGGGCACCTGGGAAACTAACATAGGTCCATGTCAGACTAGTGCTGTAGTAGCATTATTAACTGATTATTTTATAAAAAAAATAAAGTTTTCCAAAGACAGAATACTTTTAAGAATCATGTAAATGGAAACTTCCAATAAAATGTCCAATAATAATATTGGTTGGCATATTTGCACATATCTGTGCGTGTATTTTTCTTATGCAAGCAATGAATGTGGGGGGCCCTCCACTTTTTCCTGTCCCTTTTATTTGTAATGGTTAGGGCTTGGTTTTAAAATGTCTTTAAATGTGATCGTATATTTTTGAAACCTTGGTGACATTTTCAGTATCTATAACCCAGTTTTGGCCCCTGGGCACATTGTAAGAATAAGTTGGGCTGTTTATATACCACAGGTGTTTCATAGCAGTACCTGCATCAGCACAGTAATATTCCTTGTAGAGTCTTTGGAGGGGGAAATGTACTAAATGGTCTTAAAGGGTTTGTTCACCAAGTTCAGTTGTTTTCAGATTGTTCACCATAAACAAAGACTATTATCAATTGCTTCCCATCTTTTGTTTTCTTACCGTTTTCCCACAAAGCTTAATGTTTTTGTCTGTGGTGTCAGCGCAGTGACCCAGGAGCGTACTGAACTGTTACAATTTGCTACATTTAGTTGTAGTTGATACATTTCTCAGCAGTATCTGTGGTATATTAGGAACTATTGTATCAATTCTAACAGCTGCCTGTAATGAAACTCAGGGATTCTGCTCAGCAGGGCTACACATTTATCAACTAAATGTATCAATTTACAACAGATTCAGAGTCGGTGACCCCCCCCCCGCCTCAGAGCTGCTTTAGAAGGTGAAAAGTTAAACTTTACACTTTAATATTAGAAAAACGGTCACAAATAGAAAGTGGTTAGAGAGTCTTTATTTCTGGTGATCTATCTGAAACCAACAGAACTGAAAAAAGTGTTTGACAATTAACAACCCCTTTAAAGGAACAGTAACACCAAAAAACCAAAATGTTTTAAAGGAATGAAAATATAATGTAGTGTTGCCCTGCACTGCTACAACTAGGGTGTTTGTTTATATAAACTATAGTCAAGTTT
Source organism: Xenopus petersii (assembly GCA_038501925.1). Classification (NCBI taxonomy): domain Eukaryota; kingdom Metazoa; phylum Chordata; class Amphibia; order Anura; family Pipidae; genus Xenopus; species Xenopus petersii. Next base: position 44,565,387 of record CM076677.1, read on the forward strand.
CTAAAGCAAACCGCAGTGTATCCACGGGGGCAGCCATTCAAGCACAAGATATACAGTAAATAACAGATACGTTCTGAAGAATCGCATTGTATACTACAGGGTTTTTCTGCTGTGTATCCTGTGCCTTTTTTGAATGGCTGCCCCCATGGTTACACAGCAACTTGTTTATATAAACTATAGTAGAGTTTCTGAAGCAAACACCCCAGTTGTACCAGTGCAGGGCAACAGTACATTATATTTTCATTACTTACTTTTTTTGGTGTTAATGTTCCTTTAAGTGTATTGCTTGTCTAGTAACTCATAGGAACCAATCAGCAAGTAGCACTTACTGTTTAAAAACAAGCAAGTGATTGGTTGCTATGGATTACTAGGTGTGGGCAAATTTAGGCTTTATTACATTATCTTTTTAGTGTCTATGTTAACCAGTTGGTTGTGCATTTACTGTTGTGACTTCCTGGCTTCACTTATTCACTTACAAATACAGTGCTATAGCGAACACACAACAATAAAGGTGACTATGAAGATTTTCATTCATCCAGGTCATAGTATATCTAGTATGGGTCAATCTAAAAACAACTGGACTTGCTGAGTAATCAATGAAGACGTTTCACTACTCATCCGTGCAGCTTCTGAACTGAAGAAGCTGCTCGGATGAGTAGTGAAACGTCTTCATTGATTACTCAGCAAGTCCAGTTGTTTTTAGATTGACCTATACTAGATTAACAATAAAGGTGGTTACTCTGGGTTGTAATTAGGGTTGCCACCTTTTTTGGAAAAAAATACCGGCCTTCTTATATTTTTCTCTTTTCCCTATTAATAACAATGGCATCAACCAACATTTTTACTGGCCAGGCCGGTAAAATACCCTAGTAAAATAACCCTAGTTGTAATATAGACTTATATATGTGTGATTAAAGCCAGGCAGTTGTGACTGTGTGTGTGTGTCTGTCTCCTTTGCAGGAAATAACTGAATCCATAAAAGCTTTTGTTACCACACTTAACGCCTTGCCTAGCTGATGAGAGCTGGAGCAATGCAACACCAACAAGAGGCCCATCATCTCGGACAACAGGACAAACGCTATTTCGACAGCACAGTAAGATATTTGCATATACATCCCAAACATACAATCAGTGGTTTGTTTCATTCATTTTCCAGAAACCGTCCCACTTCTCATGTGTTTGTATTCGTTCATTCATAAATGATATATCCCTCAGCTTCAAATGTGTTTTGCCAACATTCTGTGACAATTATAAATTCCACATGAGTTTGTATAAGAAAATAGTAATACGGCAGATACAGGAGTCTTTATTCTGTCTCTATTTGCTGTCTGTTATGTAAATGGGCTTTTCACCTTCATCTAGTGACACCACAAACCTGGAATTCTTCAAGGCCACCAGATGTGTCTGCAATACTGGGCACTGTCGGGCGTTCACCTCGCTTGCTACAGACACCTGGGCGTTTGGCAAACCTGTCTATGGTAAGACAATTTACTGTGTCTTCTATCCTATAGGTATTTTGTGTAATTTAGTTAGCAAATTAGAAAAGTTTTTTTAAATTTAGGGGTATATTTACTAATATTAATCATCAGTTAGTAACCAGATGTGCCATAATATAAATGCATAATGTGTGTGTGTGTGTCGTTTTTCTTTCAGATGTCCAATCCAGATGACAGTGTTTGGACAACAACGTTTTCCCCTGGGCGAACTGGCATGTATACTACACTGGATTCTCCTAGTTTTACTGAAGATATCACTCTAAGTGCAGTAATGCTTCAGGAGGAGGATCCCGGGGAAGCAGGTAATTGGCACTGCTTGTTATGACGCATAGTAGAAGATGTTAATTAAAGTGGGCCTGTCACCCAGACACACACATCTGTATAATAAAAGTCCTTTTCAAATTAAACATTGAATCCAATTTCCATTTTTTATTAAAAAATTCATAGCTGTTGAAAACTCATTTAAAAATCTCAGCTGTCAATAAAATATTGCCTGCCCCTCCTCTATGGGGATGGACATCGGGTCCCCCATTCTAGTGTACAAAGATACTGAGATGATTCAAGGCTTGCCTTTATAACATTGTCCACAAAATGGCTTCTGTCTGCTTGCTGTAATTATGAATTCCCAGACTGAAGGAAAGAAGATTCAAATCACTTATATAGTGTAATTAAAGTTAATTTTGCTTGAATAATGTGATAAAATAGGATTTTGAATAATTATTTTTGATTGACAGATCCCCTTTAAATGTAATGTGTAAGGTTAGGAAATTAACTGTTAGTTATTTTGAATACACGTTTAAATGATGGCCAAACTGTTCATTTTCATCTTCACGTTGTATGTTTTTAGCAACAATGAGTATGTATCCGGATTTTCTCAAATCCTTCTTGGAACACCCTTCCAGTGCTGTATTTGAGCTTATTGAACAGTATGAAGCTACTTGCAATACCCAGGTAACAAGACATCATTTCCTCTATTTGTGTTAAGGAGACCTTGTTGTGTTGTTTGTATATAAGGAACCATAATTAAAAAGTATTGTACCCATTCCTTTCTGGCTCACACAACCAAAATATATGTATTTTTGTGTGGAAGGAGAGAAAAAAAGTGCTTTGAGAGAGTGAGTACACATTTAAAGCAGTATTTTAAAAATGGTAGAAAATGAATAATTATGTTTAGAAAATTATTTTATTCTACAAATGTATTTTTAATAGTGAAAACAAATTAAAAGCAAATAATGATAGTTTCCCTTTATAACTGTTGCTGTGAATTAGTCCGCAAAAGTCTTGCAAGCTTTCTGCCCAAAGTGATCCATGGAAGTCATAATAAAGGTTGTCTTTTACTATTTAAGCTTTAAAATGGCTTTTTATTTTGAAATAAATAAAGCTCCTGTTGACTTATTCAGTGGTCAGCTGATGCCAAGCTTTTGTATTGTTTTTTTCTTTTGATAAAATCTTTAAAAAAAACTCAAACCACGCAATATATAACGTGAATTCAGATATTTCATAAATCCGTTCACACTTGTTTCATTCCAGATTACTTTACTTAAAAAAATTGTTAAAAGAGTAACTCCAGGGCAACAGAAGTTTTCGAAAACTGCCAGCATCTTATGGCTACTCCAGCAAGAGATGGTAACATGGAGGCTTATTGCTGCACTCTACAGGTTGGTTTTGCAGGTGCTTGTGGGATCACCAAGTACCAAGCTTCACAAATAATTACTATAATAGGGAAGGGTTATATAACCGTAAACTTCCATATCTTTGTTTTAAAAGGCTTTCAGTGAATATCAGTAGCTGTTGAACAGTTTCATTTTTATCCCCTGGAGTCAGGACTCCACTTAGTTGACAATAAGGTAGTGTATCAGTGATTCACCAATAGTTGAGAAAACGTGTAGGACAGCAGAGTTTTCACCCCAAATATCACCCTAACTGCACTACAGTATAAAGTCATTCCCTAACTTGCATTCAGCCTGATCCTTACTTCTTCAGTCACCACTCTCCAAATTTAGGAACCAATGCTCTACACTGAGTAGAATACCGCGATACTCATATTACTGATACCTGGAAACACATTGAGTTGCTGAACGACGTCTTGAGAGTAGCAGTTTTGCCTAATGCAGGTTTCTTGGAGCTTTGAGCTTTTTCCATCATTTCCTTGTCCCAGCACCTGAAGAACACTTCTGACAGCTGGTGACTTTTTGTTCTTTTTTCCTTAGATCCTAGCCTAGCCCCAAAATCTGTAAAAGTCTGTGCAAATCTCATTATTGCCAGTTCTGATCTTTAATGTAATTTAACTGTATACATTTCTTTTGGGTCAGATGAACATTAATCCTTTTGGGCAAGTATTTAGGTATGAAAATGTAAGTTCAAACTCTGTAAATTTTTTTTAGATGCTACATAAATAATCACCATTTGCAATTTCTTTCTGTTTCAATATTTCTCCAAAATATTTCCTAATTGTAGCTCAGTAAGGTAGATCACTGACTTTCTAAACTGTCATAGTTTGATATAGTACGATTTCTGAAACTTTACGGTCACCGAGCAACTGTTCCAATTCATACATTAGATGCAGGCATTTCTGTACTGCTGTTGATAATTATATTATCACATTTTAACAGGTTCCCTAATCTAGAATGAGGTAAATTAAACAAATTAATTTCTGAAATGTTGTACCTTGAAATATGGTAAATAAGAAAGTGAAAAGGTTATTAGTGCTATTTCTTTGAAAATTATATATATCGAATTGTCCCAATTATATTTATCATCTACCATTCATCGATATATTTATTTTCATAGAGATCGTATACAGTCTGCATTAGAAGAGGAAAACATGTTTGAAATTGCTGTAAGTAAAATCTGTTCAACTGTATCAAGATAAATGCAGAATATTGATTTCTGAAGACATCTGAATTGAAAAATATAAAATATAATAGGTGAAATATTTTAAATAAAGCTTAGTTATGTTCGTGTACGATTTACTATTTATTCTTAGTGGCATAGCAGCTTACCCCCCCCCCTTTTTTATGTTGTAAAGTTGTAAAACTTGTATAATGTGTGTATCTAGTAAAGATTATTTAAAAGAAAATATTTTGTTTCTCTGGTGTGTCCGGGGAATACAGAAGGCCAGCGGGTAAAGCTGCATCCTCCAGGAGGCAGGACAATTGATTGAAAAAAAAATGGGGGGGTGCCTAGATACGGTGGCTACCACTAGCACTTCCTCTCTGAGCTCAGTTGTTCAAGTGTCCTGTCTACAGGAGGCAAACTGGTCCTCCGTTCACACATTCACTTAATTCTAAAGATTTGATACCTTTGCCTCAGCACAGGCTTTATTTGGCTGTAAAATGTTACACTCCATTATACACCTGTAGGACAGATTTTTACCCTATCGGTCATTCAGTTGTCCTCCCTCCTGTTGTTGGAGGCAACTCTATGTCCCCTCTAATGTCCTCTGTCCCCTGGAGATGCATGCCAGAGAAAAGGGGATTTATACACTTTAAACCGTTTCTCTGTAGTAGACAGGACACAAGACTTCCTGCTTGGTTACTTTTATTGCAGTTGAAATAGTTCTCTTCTTTTCTCTTCTCCTTGTGTCCTGATATTTGGTATCAAATGAGCTCAGAGTTCTAGGGGTAAAGCCAGAGTATCTAGGCACTCCCGCCCCCTCCAAATAGGTTCTAGGAGGTCGCCCCCCCCATGCGATAAAAACGGCAATTCGCCAGGTTTTTGAAGACACTGTACATGATAAATTTCGATTTTCAAAATCGAATTTGGACTATTCCCCAGTCGAAGTACACAAAAATTAGCTCGAAATTCAATTTTTTTTTTTAATTCAAATTTTCGCTTCGACCTTTGATAAATCTGCTGCACATTGTCCCTGAATTTTTTTAACCTTGTAAAATGTATCTTACTTTTCTGTTTAGGCACCCAATGCCAGTGAAAAGACAATAGTAGATAAACTCTTTCAACGAGACACACTTGTTCGTCAGAGTCAGGTGAGACACTGGGAATATCAAAATGCCAAATACACAAAGACAGTTATTGAAAGGAAATACATTTTTATTTGTATTACCTTACCACGTCTGTAAGCCACTGATAAAATCTTTAACCCTACTGGTTGCTCTGAGGGGCACTATACCTATAATTTGTTGCCATTTTAGTACACTGATGGATAATTTTAGTTTTTTATTACTCCCCGTGACCCTCTATTAACAGGCTATTTTTTTTTAAGGAGAGTCAAGTGAACTCTGTATAAACTTACCCTTTTTGAGATAAGGAACAGATCATTGCACAGAAGAACTATTTGTAGACTAGTAAATTTAGCAGAACTAGTAAGTGCCAAAGTGAAAGTGGTTTCTTTTTCTTAGTGCAAGTAAAAAAAAAAAAAAAAAAAAGGTACTTCCAGGAATGTTTATCTTTTGCAAAGTCTTCGTAAGTGGTAGTACTTTACTTTTCCCCAAATACAGCAATGTCGAAACAAATCTGTATTTTTAATTTAATTCATTTTAATCAGTGCTTACCTGATCTCTGGCTGAAGAACTGATGAAGGAATTAGCAGCGTGTAAGGTTCTTCAATAAGAACAGCACTACTTGCTCATGCCCAAGCCACACTCATTCACTTACACAGCATTCATCTTATTCAAAACACAGAGAATCACCCTTGTGCCAGAGCTTGGTCTAACCCGCATTCTGCTATAAAAGATAAAAAGCCAATATTTGTACACAAAGAGAGAGAAATTGCCAGGTGTTAGTACCAAACTTTGGCTTAAATAAGTAATCTTTTTGTGCCATGTCATTGTACGTGAGTCCTACACTAGCCATTAATCTTATTGGCTGACAAACAGTGAAAAGAGGGAGCAGGCATGCCCAGTAGCACAAAGCAGTGATGGCCTTCATGAAGATTCTCACCAATGACAATTTTTTTTTTTTTTTTTTGGTTGAGGAGGGGGAATCCCCCCCCCCCCCATAGATAAAATAAAGGAAAATTAGAGTAATATGAGGGCAAACGTGTACATTTCTTTGTATTTAATTAGTTAATGTGTCAATAGTGTGACTTATTTGGAAACCATTTTATAGGCTATAATCCAACAATACAGAAAGCCTTAAATAGAACTTCTTAGTAATTTTATCCTAACCCAAAGGAACATCATCCACTGTAACCAGCAAATAACTTTGAAATGTAATCTGTTTTTGTATTTATCCTTGTTGTCACATGAAGATGCCATTGAAATGTATTTATTTTAGCTGGTGGTGGACTGGTTAGAAAGTATAGCCAAGGATGAAGTTGGGGACTTCTCGGATAACATTGAGTATTATGCCAAATCTGTATATTGGTAAGTACAATGATGCACACATGCCTTATTTCATATTTGTGGCAATAAGTTACATGAATTAGTTAGTTTTATTGATGCTTCTGCCATGCTGAGTTATTTATTTATTTTTTTTTTGGCAATGTTTTGTTTTTCATGCCTTCACTCCCCTATTGATATTTATATTAAAAAATACTAAGAAATAATGGAAAATGATACCAATACAGACATGCCCCCATCCACTGCAACCTCCTTTTGAGCCCCATGCGAGCGAGCATGCGCATACCTATTTTTTTTAATTTTGATTTTCAATTAACAAGAGGTATTAGAGATAAAGGTTAGATAGTTAGGAGAGAGAGAGCGAGAGAGAGGCTTTTCCCGTCTAAGGATTTAACAGATTCCTATCAATACAGTTCAAGGCAATGGAGTCTCTTCCTTGCTACCGGTCTGCCAAGCCTTTTTGTGGGTCGGCCAACCAACTGTCCCATATTTTCCCATCTATCTGCTTAATTCAGAATCCTAGAGTTGGGGGTTCCGTGACCTTCCTGGTCAGGAGAATTTCTTTCTTTGCAAAGTGGAGAAGTTGTTGAGAAGTCTCCAGCCGAGATGCTCAAGTCTTCCATGTGTCCTAATAAACAAAATTCTGGGGTCCGAATATTGGGTAGCCCCAACAAAGTGTCCATAAAGTTGAGTATGATGTCCAATATCGCTGGATCTTAGGGCATTCCCAAAACACATGCAGATAATTATCTTGCTCATTATTACACTTCACATAAACATCAAGTTGTCCCTGGTAAATCTGTGCCAGCCTATGTGGTGTTAAATAAACTTTATTTAAAAACTTTGTATGCATGTTGCGTGTATCTTTTGCCGCAACCAAGGCTGGAGAGATGGGGCAGCAAGGGAAGGGAGTGGGTCTGGGCTAGTCCAACCCTGTAGATGTACCTAATATGTAAAAAAAAAACTTTGATTGCTATGATTTAATGTCTTACATCACATCCTGCTAGAGCTACCACATAACCCATGTATTTGGAGAGTTAATTTTGGGTCATTGTTCCTAAATAAAACATAGATAAGTGTTTTGAAGACAGATGTTGTCATCTACAATTCAATGTCGAGTGAAATGCGGGTAATAAGCTGTCTAATACTTGTATTGAGGTACAAGGGAAAGAAAATAATTATTTCTCTTGCCTAATTGGGGGACACAGGCACCATGGGGATGAAGATCCTGCAGCTTGGAGAAGGACACTAACTTGTTAACTTTTGACTCCTCCTTCTGCTCTGGGCTTCATCCCCTGCCTCCTCCTACTATATCCAGTTTCTTTTAGTGTCCTCAGAGGAGAAGACACAGAAAAACTTGTGGCTGGAGCAGTTGATCAAGGACTAAGTTAAGATAATGCCACAGATGGGGACCATTGATCACTTTCACGCGTCCCCCCAGCTGTTTAGGTTCCAACCTAATAGGATTACGTGCCCAACAGCCTTTCCACTCTACGGAGGTCTGCAGGCTAGCTCCCCTCATTCCCTGTGACTGTGTTTCCGTCTTGCTATATTTTTATTTGTGCTTAGCAAGATATATATTTTTTATATCTACAGGGATTTCCAACCTTCATGGGCACTCAATGGCTGGATGGATTGGGTGAGTATATCTGTCACCTACGTCCGCCTCTCCTCCCTCCCAAAGGCCCAACTCACTTCTCTACAGTCACACAGCGTTCTTTCGTTCAGCGCAACTCTCCGGCGTGCACTTCTGGTTCTCTCTGCTCCCTGGGCGCCATGCGGTGGTGACACGCATATTGTCACTGGCGCCAAACTAGCGGAACGCGCACTTCCGGTTGTTCGCATCGCAGCCGGCAACCTCCTGGGCGCTTCAGCTCTCGCTCTCTCCTGAGACTGGAGTTCCTGTCGCCCACATCTAGAGACACCGGATCCTTCACCTAGAGACGCATCTCAGGCGAGTACACGCTTCCCTTGCTCCTATGCGCATTAGGCTGACTGAACTTTTATGCTGAAACATGTGACTTAGGGAGCTGGGAATAATCAATATTTCCCTTCTCTCTTGCAGGCTCCATCTCAAGGCCCTGCGCCAGGTTATCCCCTGCCCCTCCTTTTATCTTTTATACAAGGAGTTTAGGCTGTATTGCCACTAAGATATGGCAGACAAAACAGAGGAGCCCAGGACCTCAAAGTCCTCAGCACCTTCTCGCAAGGCAGCGCAAGTATCTTACCTTGCATGTGCAGTGTGCAACACCAAATTTCAGAGTGTTTCGTCTGAATCTGTGTGCGCAGCATGTAGACACTCTCCCTCTCCACCTGTTGCCAGCACTTCAGACACTGAATTGGTCCGTGCTCTCTCTATCTCACTTGCTGGACTACAAAATTTATCCCGCATTCCTGAGACTTTAGACAAGGTTTAAGAACGACTGTCTAATCCTACTAGGTCACAAGACAACAGACCTACTGCCTCTAAACGATCCATTATCTCGCCCCCAGATTCCCCTGGGGAACAGTTTAGCCCCTCTGATGAGGAGGGACAAATTCCTTCAGGTGGAGGTAGAGGGACTTATACAGGCAGTACTTACAACGCTCAATATCGAAGAGACAAATTCGACTATAGAGCCAGCAAAGAACATTTTTAAGAGACAAAAGAAAACCACCTACATCTTTCCAGCATATGAGCAATTAGAGGAGATTGTCAAATCTCAATGGAAAACCCCTGATCACAGAGTGCAAATCTCCGGGCGTTTTTCCCAAACCTATCCTTTTCCACAAGATTGCATTGATCTCTGGTCATCACCTCCGGCTGTTGACCCACCAGTTTCCAGACTTGCCAAGGCCAAGCCCTCCCTGGACAAATCCACCACAGCATGAAGGCGTACCCACCCTCGGAGGGATCCCCCTAGGCGGCCGTCTAATGTCCTTTCGAGAGGTGTGGAAAGACCAAATACGGGACCAATGGGTCATTCAAGTAGTGTCTCAGGGTCTCCTCATAGACTTTGTTCATCGTCCTCCCCGCAGATTTTTCGTATCCCGACTGCCCCTCAATGTTCCCAGAAGGCAAAAGTTCCTCTCAGTAATCCAAAACCTCTGTTCAGCAGGGACTATTCAACCAGTGCCTCCAGGGGAAAGAGTATGGGGATACTATTCCAACCTTTTCATGGTCCCCAAAAAGGACGGTTCCCTGAGACCGGTTTTGGACTTAAAGGACCTCAACCCCTTTGTGAGAAAACGCCATTTCAAAATGGAATCCATACAGTCGGTCCTAGCACCCATGGAGGAAAACTAATTCATGTCAGTCATAGACGTCAAGGACGCCTACCTCCATATACCGATCCACCCAAATCATCACAGATTCCTCAGGTTTTATGTCAACGGCAATCATTGGCAGTTCGTGGCGCTACCATTCGGACTATCGTCCACTCCCAGAACCTTCACCAAAGTGATGTCAGCAGCACTAGAACAGCTCAGGATCAGGGGCATCACAGTTATACCCTACCTGGACGATCTCCTTGTCAAGGGTCCGTCTGCGGCGATTGCCCAGTCACACACCTCTCAGACACTCAAGGCTTTGGAGACTCTGGGTTGGGTCGTCAACTACAAGTAGTCGCATCTCTGCCCGACACAAACCATAGAATACCTGGGGCTGATTCTAGACTCCCAACGAGCGACGGTCTTCCTTCCACAAGAGAAGGCCAATGTCTTACAGACGTGCATACAGACTCTCAGATCAACCACCCCTGTCCCTCTTCGGACGGCTATGCGAACACTGGGTACAATGGTCCCTTCATTCCCGACAATCCCATATGCCCAATTCCACACCAGATCTCTCGAACTCCTGATTCTCAGGCATCAACGGAGGGATCGACGGCACTTGGACCGCCTGATAGTGATCCCGGTGAGGGTTCAGAATTCCCTACTCTGGTGGACCCACCCTCTACGTTTCACACAGGGAAGACCCTTCCCCAACCACACTTGGATGGTGGTCACGACAGACGCAAGCTTAACAGGGTGGGGTGGAGTTCTAGGGCAAAGAACAGCCCAGGGCTGTTGGAACCAAGAAGAGAGACTTCTACAGATCAACATATTGGAACTAAGAGCCATTCTGTACTCACTACAACAATTCTCGCCATTCCTTCGGGGCAAGGCAGTGAGGAGTCAGTCGGACAATGTGACCGCAGTGGCCTACGTGAACCACCAAGGGGGCACACGCAGTCCCGCATCCTTACTGGAGGCAGCCAAGATTCTGACTTGGGCAGAAGACAACATACCAGAGCTATCCGCTGTGCACATTCCAGGGGTCGACAACTGGCTGGCAGATTACCTGAGCAGGGAAACTCTAGACCAGTGCGAATGGAGTCACAACCAGGAGGTCTCCCAACTGATAGTGGACAGGTGGGGTCTTCCAGATGTGGATCTAATTGCATCCAGATGCAACCGGAAGGTTCAAAACTTCGTTGCCAGAAGCATAGACCCGTTAGCTCTCGCGATAGACGCTCTAGTGATTCCATGGAACTTCGCCATGGCCTACGCATTCCCTCCACTAGCTCTTCTTCCGAGACTCATAAAGAAGATAGAGAGAGGGAACTCGGACCATTCTAGTGGCACCATACTGGCTAAGACGGTCTTGGTTCGCTGACGTGGTGGACCTGTCCATCGACGACCCGTTTCATCTGCTGACACAAGGGCCCGTCAAACACCCGAATTCTCATCGCTGGGCTTTAACGGCGTGGCTCTTGAAACCTTAGTCCTTAAAAGGTCGGGGGTCCCCACGGCAGCCATCCCAACCTTGCTTCGGGCACGAAAGCCGGTATCCGCAAAGGTCTATCATAGAGTGTGGAAAACCTTCATCAGATGGTGCGAACACAGACATAGATCCACAGAGGGCCTCTGAGAGTGACATTCTGTCCTTCCTCCAAGATGGGCTCAACAAGAGGTTGGCGCTGAGCTCTCTGAAGGTGCAGGTATCGGCCCTTTCCATTCTCTTCCAGAAAAGATTTGCCTTACGGAGCCATGTCAAGACTTTTTTATAAGGCGCAACTAGAATCGTGCCTCCCTATCGATGTCCAGTTCCCCCATGGGATCTCAATTTGGTTCTCTCCGTCCTTCAGGGGGACCCCTACGAACCTATTGAAGTCGTTCCGCTATCCACACTTACTGAAAAGGTTGTTTGCCTACTGGCAATCACGTCTGCACGTAGAGTTTCAGAACTGGCTGCACTCTCTTGCAGGTCCCCGTTCACCATCATCCACAAGGACAAGGTTGTTCTTCGACCCACACCTGACTTCCTTTCCAAGGTTGTCTCAGAATTTCACCTCAACCAGGACTTGATAGTTCCTTCGCTTTGTCCGGAGCCCCAGAACCCCATGGAAACCAAATTAAACAAGTTGGATGTGGTTCAAGCAATCAAAGCCTACTTGGAAGCAACACAGGTGATGAGGAGATCAGATTCTCTTTTTGTACTCCTGAGTGGCCCCAAGAAGGGCACAAAAGCTTCCAAGGCAACGATAGCAAAGTGGATCAGATCCACCATCATCAGAGCATACTCCGTGAAGGGCAAGGAGCCTCCACTTCAAGTTAAAGCTCACTCAACACGATCCTTGAGTACGTCTTGGGCGATTCGTCATCAAGCATCTGTTGAGCAAGTCTGCAGAGCAGCTACATGGGCATCTCCGCATACCTTCACGCGATTCTATAGGCTGCACACACAGGCCTTAGCCAGCTTCGGGAGGAAGGTGTTACAGGCTGTCATTACCTGATCACCTTTTGGGGTTACAGTGTCCCGCCCTCAGGGGTTGCTTTGGGACATCCCCATGGTGCCTGTGTCCCCCAATTAGGCAAGAGAGAGAGATTTTTGTACTTACCGTTGAATCTTTTTCTCTTGTCCTATATTGGGGGACACAGGCCTTCCTGCCCTGTTGTTTACTGCTGTGCAACGTATTACGTTTGTGTATAGTTACTCCGTGTTGGGAGTCCTTGTTTTGCAGGTTTTGAGGGGGTTGAGGACTCCTCTGTTTTGGGTTGCTTATCTTACACTCCTCTTCGGTTGAAACTGAATATAGTAGGAGGAGGCAGGGGATGAAGCCCAGAGCAGGAGGAGGAGTCAAAAGTTAACAAGTTAGTGTCCTTCTCCAAGCTGCAGGATCTTCATCCCCATGGTGCCTGTGTCCCCCAATATAGGACAAGAGAAAAAGATTTAATGGTAACGTTTTTTTTTTTTTTTTTTTTACTCCACTTGTGGGGAAACATGAATTGATTTTAACTTCTTTTGAAAACAGGGAAAATACATTGCACACATTGAAGCAGAGAAGCATGTCATCTTTAGGGAGTGGTCGTCCACTGGTGTCTGAACTGGTGAGTAGCACATTATGTTTTTTTATTAACTCAGTAATTAGCGCATACACAGGCTTAAAAGGTTTCAGATTGTGTCTGACATAGTAAATGAGCACCTTTTTAGTGCAAACATAAATTTTAAAAATGATTCGCTTTTTCTGGAAAACCCCAGGTCCAGCGCATTCTGGGTAACAGGTCCCATACCTGTACAAGTTAAATGCACTGTGGAGTTGTATTCTGGTAAATTGTCAGTTCACTGTTTGACAGATATGCCCATTATGTTGACGGTATCTTACAAAGCAGTAAAAATAAGTCAGTTGTAGTAACGCCAGATTTTACACGTCCCCTTTGAATATGCTTTACTCCTACTAGAGAAACATAGGGTTTATGCAATATTTAACATATGAGTTTATAAGATTTGAACAAATAAAGGCATATGTTCTATTTATATTGTGCCGTGAAGAGAAACTTTTAATATATCTAATGACATTTAAACAGCCAGGCTCCTCAGTGTATTTTGGTGCCGACTTGTTTCATCAGATTTGTGTGAGATGAGGGAGTTGGCAATGGCAGAAAGTAAATTAGCAGTATGAGATCTGACTTCTGTGTCTTTCTCACAGGACCCTGATGCACCTATCCGACAGAAGCTGCCTCTAGATGATCTTGATCGTGAGGATGACATAAGACTGATGAAGTACCTCTTCACACTTATCAGAGCTGGCATGACAGATGAGGTATGGTGGGCTGGAAGGGTATTTTGCTTGTGTTTTTGCACTACATAACTTTTAAAGGAACTGTAACATTAAAAATTTTTTATTAAAAAATCCATTCTACCCACACTAATAATAGATCTACCCTGCATAAAGTTTATTAATAGCAATGGTTTATTAAAAAAATACTGTTGGAAAACACTGCTTCCTGTCTACTGGAAAACGGCGATATGGCGACTCGCTCTGCACTCCGCATCTTCTGCCAAAACCAGAAGCTATGCGCAATGCAGCGGAGGCATGCCTGTTTCCCAGTTCCTAGAAGAATTGGTCTCTTTTAAAATCTGGCAATGGCCAGTTTCTTGTTGTGGCAGCTTCGGTAATGTCTCTTTGAATAACTGATATGCTCTTACCGTAACAATGCCTTGGTGGTGCACGGTCTGGAGCAGAGTGACCTCCTTGTGAAATTTGTAAGTGGCGAGAATAGAAGGAATAAGCAGTTATTTTAGGTAATAGGAGAAAAGGAGGAATAAGCAGTAATTGTAGTGTGTACTTCATAAAAAAAATATGAGAAATCAATAAAGATACTGATACAACAAAAAAATAGTACTTCATCCGAAACGGACCTGTATGTAAAATGACATTATATCCATGCATTTATTTGAAAAGCATTCCACCCTTGGGGCCCCTTCACACTAGTTTAGGTCCCTTATAGGTGCTAGACCCAGCTGGGCTACATGAATCCCCTGTCTATTTAGCTATAATGCCATTACATAAGCAGTTTGAAGTAATTACTAAGGTATCGTTTAGCTGGGACATGCAGCACAATTGTTCTCAAAGTACATAACTTTAAGGGTATTTTCCTATTTAAGATATCTCCATGAGATGATAGTGATAATCTTGCAGACATCTGGTAATTCTAATGTGTTATTGCTTTCAGGCTCAGCGTTTGTGTAAACGATGTGGGCAGGCCTGGAGAGCAGCTACATTGGAAGGATGGAAATTGTACCATGATGCTAATATTAATGGAGGTAATGTTTCCAGTTATGTACCATGGTCTTTAAAAAAAAAAAAAAAAAAATGTTTTAAATAAGAAGAAAAACAATGAATTTCCCATCTTTTACATAAATTGAACTATTTTGTATGCCAATTTCTCTGTCGTCTTAGGGGGACACAGGGAACCATGGGGTTAAGCTCCATCCTCCAGGAGGCAGGACACTTGAATAATTAAATAAGGGGCGTGCCCATCAGGCTTTACCCCATACACTGTACATTCCTCTTCAGTTTTTTTAAGTGTCCTGCTCCCAGGAGGATGGACCGTCGCATGTCTCTACGTTCAGTCTTGAGCTGATACCCGGGGTGAGGCCTGAAAAGCAGGGTTACCTGTTTTCATAGAGGCAGCCCCCTACGAGGAGCTACACACCGGGGTCAACAATAGCATTAGCTAAGACCACCTAGACGTTGCCTGCCTGAATGTCTCAGAGCAGAAGGTCTGGCCGGTGTGGGGGGGTAAGTGGCACAATGTCTGCACTGTAGCAGGTCTGTCTGCCTAAGAGTTCTTAGGAACTGCCCCTCTCCCCCCCCCCCCCCTCTCTTGACCCTAGTCCTCCCTCCTGTAGCTCTCCCTGCCTGGCTATCATTGGGCTTGAATTGGCTCCTACCTGGTCCGTTTTTTGTTCCCTGCAAAATGGGGCAGCTCCTAGGATGTGCGCTGTAGCAGGCGCATTGAGGCAGGCTGCTGGAAGGGGAGAGGCTGCTGCAGGCTGCGACGCTGCTGGCAGCCATCTCCGTGTTGCGCAGGAAGTGGAACGCATTGCGTTCCATCTCCAGTCTGTTCGGCGGCCATCTTGGTTTGGCGCGAACCGGAGCGCAAGTGCGCATGCGCGCGCACGCAATGGAACGCATATGCGTTCCAGCGGCCATTTTGAGTCGCAAAAGCATAGCAGCAGCAGCAGCACAGAGCAGCAGAGAGAGAGAGACAGAAGCGACTCAGCTTAAAGTCTCATAGGTGTTATCAGGCAGTACCCAATACACTCTACCTTTCCTTATGGCAGAAGGTAAGTCAGTGGGACTGTTCACGAGGGCTGGACGGAAGGGGTCCTCAACAGCACAGGTGACTTACCTAGCTTGTTCTGTATGCCAACAAAAAATTCCAGGGGGACAGGGGGAGCCGCTGTGCAGGTCCTGCAACAAGGGGCAGGGGGAAACCACTGCTTCAGGGGGGCTTCCAGCAGAAGCAACTGGGGTAACAGTTATGTCCCAGGAAGACTTAGGAGCGGCAGCAGAGCCTCCTGCGCCCCTATGGGCAGTACAGCTCTCACAGTCATTGGCAGCGCTACAAGGTTTACCTGCTATTGCGGAGAATCTAGGCAAAACACTAGTGAGGCTAAACCACAGGACTAGTGGCAAACGTAGACGAATGGAGGATGCTAGTGTGGATGTTAGGAATCCTAATGCGTCTGACGACTCATCTCCTGAGCTGCTTTCATCTCAGTCAGAGGGGGAAATTGAGTCTCCTGGGTCTGTCTCTGCTGATGAGGAAGAGATTCAGGATGAAGGAAAGGATCGTGACAGTCTACATGACATAGACGGCATAATCAAAGGGGTTCTTGAGGTGCTTAATATTTCTCAGAAGCCTAAACACACTGCAGAAGTGTCAAACTTATTCAAGAGACAACACAAGTCTTCTGTTTGTTTTCCGGAGAATGACCAACTCCAAAGTTTGATTCAGAACGAGTGGGACTCACCTGAACACAAATTTCAGACGAATAAAAAGTTTAATAAACTATATCCATTTCCTAAAGAACTAGTGAATGTTTGGTCTAACCCACCAGTAGTTGATGCTCCTGTGTCTAGACTTTCAAAGTCCACCACACTGCCAGTCACAGATGCAGCAGCTTTTAAGGATTCCTCAGACAGACGGCTGGAGGGGTTTTTACGTGCAATTTACTCATCTGCAGGTTCGTCGCTGCGTCCATGTCTGGCGTCAGCATGGGTGTCCAGAGCTGTTCAGGCATGGTCAGAAGCTCTGGTTAAAGACATTCAGAGTGGTACCTCGCGACAGGAGCTGTTAGAATCGGCACAGGCTATTGCTGAGGCATCTAGCTATCTTTGTGATGCCACTCTGGACACTTCACAAGTCACGGCCCGGACGTCGGCCTTGTCCGTTGCGGCACGCAGAACTTTATGGCTCAAGAATTGGTCGGCGGATGTCAGCTCCAAGAAGTCGCTGACTTCACTTCCCTTTAAGGGGCAAAGACTGTTCGGGGAGGAGTTAGAGAAAATTATCTCCCAAGCGACGGGGGGTAAGAGTACCTTCCTACCGCAGGCCAGAAGTAGAGCAACCACCTCAAATAGAAGGGGAAAATTTTTTCGTGGCCAAAGTGGCAGATTTAATAGACGAAGCAACTCCCCACACCGATCTCACTTTCGGTCAAAGACGGGAGACAAAAGTCGGTCCACATGGAAGACCAACAGGCCACACATCAAACCCACAGGAGAGAAGCCCGCCTCAGCCTGACGGGGCACTCCCTCCGGAATCGTTGGAAAAAATAGGGGGCAAGTTACTTCGATTCCGGGAGGAATGGATACATCATTCTTCGGATGTATGGGTAAAAGAAATTGTGACAGAAGGATATCACCTAGATTTCAAAACCATGCCCCCCAAAAGATTTTTCATGTCCAGGGTTCCTCACAGTCCGCAGAAGGCACTAGCTTTCCTAGAATGTATAGAAAGACTAGAGCGGTCCGGAGTAATCAGTCCAGTACCACCTACGGAGAGATTCTCAGGATTCTACTCAAACCTTTTTACAGTGCCAAAGAGGGATGGATCGGTCAGACCAGTGCTCGATCTCAAGGGTCTCAACAAATTCATCCGATCGGTAAAGTTCAAGATGGAAACATTGAGATCAGTCATTCGGGGGATGGAGCAGGGGCAACTGTTGATGTCCCTGGATATAAAGGATGCATACCTTCATGTCCCGATATGGCCGCCCCATCATCGTTATTTACGTTTTGCCTTCAAGAACAAGCACTTCCAATTTGTGGCACTTCCGTTCGGTCTGTCGTCCGCCCCCAGAGTCTTTACAAAGTTGATGGCAGCAACAGCGGCCACCTTAAGGCTACAGGGGATTTCAGTGACACCTTATCTGGACGATCTCCTTCTAAAAGCCAGTTCAGTGATGAGGGCCAAAGAGGACCTGAACAAGGCGGTGCGATTACTCCAGAGCTTCGGATGGACTGTCAACTGGTCCAAGTCCAACACGGAGCCCAGTCACAGAATGATGTTTCTAGGCCTGGAGTTCGACACGATAGAGCAAACTGTGAGCTTACCCACAGACAAGCAGACCAGAATCAGAGACCAAGTTCGCTTCTTAATCACCAGTCAAACCACGACGATACACAAAGCAATGCAAGTGTTGGGAACAATGGTCTCAGCCATAGAAGCAGTTCCATTTGCACAAATACACCTGCGACCTCTTCAAGCCAGTATCCTAGCAACATGGAAAGGGGGATCTCTTTCTCGACTCCTGTCGCTGTCGCAGCAGACAAGGACGGCACTTCAATGGTGGTTGAGCCCCGAGAACCTAGCCAGGGGTCAATCATGGGCAATTCCAGAATGGGTGGTGATAGCCACGGATGCCAGCCTCAAGGGATGGGGGGCGACATGGGACAAGCAGTCAGCACAAGGTCGATGGTCTCCAGAGGAAGCCAGACTACCAATAAACATTCTGGAACTGAGAGCAGTGAAGCTGGCCCTAATTCAATGGGAAGATCACCTCAGAGCATGCCCAATACGCATTCAAAGCGACAACGCGACAACAGTGGCGTACATAAATCGTCAGGGAGGAACAAGAAGTCGGGCCGCGCTGACGGAAGCCAGGCAGATTCTGCTATGGGCAGAAATCAATTCAGTAAAGTTGTCTGCAATACATATTCCGGGAGTGTCCAACACAAAAGCGGACTTTCTCAGTCGGAATCAGCTGGACCCCGGGGAATGGGAACTACATCCAGAGACATTCCAAGAGCTTGTAGATCAATGGGGGACTCCCAGCATAGATCTAATGGCATCAAGAGACAATCGAAAAGTAACAAGGTTTTTCGCCCGCTGCAGAGACCCATTAGCAGTGGGGGTGGATGCCATGACGCAGCACTGGCAGTTCAAACTCGCATATGTCTTTCCGCCGCTCCCCATGCTGCCAAGGGTTCTGAAGAAGATCAAGCAATCTCTAACAACAGTAATAACAGTGGCCCCATACTGGCCTCGGAGAACTTGGTTCACCGACCTGCAGGAGATGTCCGTAGCGCAACCACTTCGGCTAAAATGCAGGCCAGACCTGCTTCAGCAGGGTCCCATAGCTCACCACAACCCGGGTCTCTTCGCTTTGACGGGATGGCTATTGAGAGGTCCGTTTGGCAGAGACAAGGATTAGATGAGAAGGTCATAACCACTATGCTGAAGGCTCGAAAAGCTTCATCGGCCAAGTCATATCACAGGGTTTGGCAGTCCTACTCCAAGTGGTGCGAAGAATCACATTTTCCGTTTCTGGAACTGCAATTGCCTAGGATATTATCCTTTCTACAACAGGGGCTACAACTGGGTCTCAAGCTCAGTTCTCTTAAAGTCCAGGTGTCGGCCCTGTCAATTCTGTTTCAATCTCGGTTAGCGAATGAAGACTTGATCCGCACGTTTCTACAAGGAGTGGCTCATATCATGCCGCCTTTCAAGCCACCGGTTGCTAGCTGGGACCTCAATGTAGTGCTGGAGGCAATGCTGGATCCTCCATTTGAGCCAATGCATGCAATATCTGATACATGGATAACCTACAAGGTGGTGTTTCTAGTAGCAATATCATCGACTAGAAGAGTGTCTGAGATTAGCGCCCTGTCGTGTGTTCCTCCTTACTTAATTTTCCACAAGGATAAGGCCGTTCTCCGCACGATTCCTGAATTTCTACCCAAGGTAGTATCGGCGTTTCATGTAAACCAAGAAATTGTTCTTCCGTCTCTATGCCCAGACCCTAAGAATGATAAGGAACGTAGAATCCATAATCTGGATGTTGTTAGAGCACTAAGATGGTATGTGGAACGATCAAAACCTTTCCGAAAGTCTCAAGCTCTGTTCGTCATCCCATCCGGCCCCCGTCGGGGTCAGGCAGCTTCCAAGTTGACTATATCAAGGTGGATTGGAGAATCCATAAAACAAGCATATTCCGCAAAGGGAAGATCACCGCCTGAAGGACTCAGGGCTCACTCCACCAGAGCGGTGGGAGCCTCCTGGGCATGGCGAAACTCTGCTTCCTTGGAACAGATCTGTAGGGCGGCTACCTGGTCCTCCGCTCACACATTCTCTAAATTTTACAAAGTCGATACATTTTCTTCCGCCGAGGCTGCCCTCGGACGTAAGGTGTTGCAGTCAGTGATTTCCTAACTCTGCAACCACGTACTTTACTGTTAGCTCGTTCCCACCCTGCTGTTTGGGACTGCTTTGTTAAGTCCCCATGGTTCCCTGTGTCCCCCTAAGACGACAGAGAAAACAGGATTTTTTGATACTCACCGTTAAATCTGTTTCTCTGTAGTCATAAGGGGGACACAGGGCTTCCCGCCCTTGACGAGCTTTGACCGGTTTGGTCGAGTTTTTGTTCAGTTTCACTGATTACTTTCTGCCTATTAGGAGAGTTTTGTTTTTTGAAGTTAACTACGATAGCAGCTTTTGGAACAAACTGAAGAGGAATGTACAGTGTATGGGGTAAAGCCTGATGGGCACGCCCCTTATTTAATTATTCAAGTGTCCTGCCTCCTGGAGGATGGAGCTTAACCCCATGGTTCCCTGTGTCCCCCTTATGACTACAGAGAAACAGATTTAACGGTGAGTATCAAAAAATCCTGTTATTTGTTCAGGCTTCCATTTTCCTGGCGAAATCCAAGATTTGTGTATACAGTGATCTGGAGAATTCAGGATCATTACAACGGTTCTCTTATTTCAGCTACCCTTGACAATGTACAGGGCCAAAACTATGTCCTCCCCTATCATTATCCTATTTTAGATTCGTTGCCAGTTTTAAAGCATGTAAAGTTGGCTTGAATGTAAAAGGATGTTATGTGAAGACTGCGATAATTTAAGCGGAGTGTAAAAAAAAAAAAATAATGTTCCACTTTGCAGGTACTGAACTGCAAGCTGTGGAGGGAAATCCTTATAGATGTGTGTGGAAAACCTGCTGTTGGCGCATGGCAGAAGATGTAAGTTATAAACTGATAATTATTAAACTTACTAGTGGGTTTACCACAGGCTGGTGTTTCACTGGCCTAGTCGGCTATTACCAATATACTGGCAATGTATTTGCTGGTAAATTTAGAATTCCTTATTGGTATTTCACTGCCCTCGCCGACTATTCCAAATTCGTTTAGTATTCCTAATTGGTCCGCCCTCCTCCTATCTGCCCCAAAGCCCTCTCCCTGCTCTAAACCCTGCCTACTCACCTAAGCCAAAGTGCAACAGTTGTGGCCAAGCCAGCTCCCAAAATGTCACAACTCCACCTGCTCTCTGTCCCACCCCGTCTTCTTCATCATCAGCCAATAAGGCCTGAAGAAAAATATGGTAACTTACTTACGTAGAATGTTCTTTGTATAGCTCATTCCTTCATATGCACAGGTATGGCAAGTGTTTTTACTTTACATTACAAATCCTAAATCTTGTCACTGTTTTAGGAGCAGTTCAATAAATATGAACGAGCCATTTATGCAACACTGAGTGGAAATTTAAAACAGGTATGGCATGTATTCTTGGAGTTTACAGTCTGAATTTTCCCCTGTGCAATTATTGTTGTGATGTGTCCATCTGAAACCATTTTATTTTCACATGCTGTCAATTAATTGGGGCAGGCATTCACTATGTTATAAATGATTATTTGGAGATTACTAAGCACTTAAATACAAAGTGGTCACAATTCAAACAGTTTTTTATGTTTACTTGGTATTACTGTGGTAGCACAGATATGGGTCGTTACAAAAGGAGAATAATCAAAAAATAACACGGTGTAACTGCTTTGGTGTAGTACAGTTAGATTATATTAGTTCTTCATTCTGATCTGGGATTTTGCTTATTTTTTAAATTGATTGTTCAACAATAGCATGTAAAATCTGTTATTTGTGAATATTACAAAATCGTTTTTATGTGTATTTCATTCGGTGTCACCCTGCCTCTGTGCTAACTTGATGGAAAATACAGGAGAGAGTGTTTAGTGATTAGCTTTTGTGCTTGAGACAAGCTAAATTAAAAATAGTTTGCTTTGTTTAGAATATGAACTAGCTCAGGCTTCTTAGTATTTTGAATTATACACTTTGAATTATATTGTTCCCAGCTTCTTCCTGTGTGTGAGTCGTGGGAAGACACTGTTTGGGCACATTTTAAGGTTATGGTGGACAGTCTGGTAGAGCAAGAGATCAGAGCCTCTATCATCTCATTTAATGAGGCAAATGAGCTTCCTAGAGAGTATTTGGAGGCAAAGTAAGTTAAACTCTTTTTCTATTAGCCTGAAAAATGCAGACCTGACTTGTTTTAATTGCAATTTAACTTGTTTTAAAGCTGGACCTTAGATAGCGTTTTCGAGGAGCTTCAAGCCACAGACAAAAAGGTATAACATTAAATGTTTTTCTTTGATAACTATATTAAAAGTCAAAAGTGATGTGGTTTAAACTTTAACTATTGTTGCTTTTCAGAGGGTTTTGGAAGAAAACCGTGAACACTACCATATAATTCAGAAGTTTGTTATCCTTGCAGATGTAGATGGTAATTTGCATTTAAACTCTCCCATGTTCTATTCATTCCTATGGGATTTTGAGAATTGTATTTATCAATGGAGAACACCACTTGATAGAAATGTTTTTAAAAATCTCATAGGAATGGATCGAATGTAAGTTTTTCTGTGGTGATTTCTGAAATTCACACATCTTCCCCTAAAAATACCCTCCATTACATACAGGTCTCATGGATGAATTCAGTGAGTGGTTGTCAAATGGAAAAAACCTGCTGCTAGGACATCTTCTGAGATTCATGACACATCTTCTTTTATTCTTCCGAACTCTGGGACTACAGGCTAAGGTAGTGTTTGAGTGGCTTTCAGTCATAATAATGGACTTGTCTGTTGTACTCTGCCTTAGTGAGTTAAATGTTGGTAAAAAGACTTGCTATCTGGGATCAGCTTAATGTGTATCTACTATATCCTTCCCGTGGCATGATTTTAGAATAAATTGGGCCATGAACAGTGTTCTTAATAGAATATTTGCTTATTGCAGCTTAACAATACAGAAGCCAAGGAAGATTACAAAAGTTAAATGAATATTGCCCTCATATGAACAAATGTACATGTATTACACGTTAGAAAACTACATATATTTGTGCCCAGCAAACAATACAGAAAATTGGTTATGGTCACACATAAATCATTGTACTGTATGTGACTGGTGCTACAATGGCTATAACAGAACAAGCTCAAAAAAGCTCAAAGATCAACCTAAGATGCAATCAAATCATCCCACTCTGGCCATATTTATTTCTAGCAAATATATATATATATATATATATATATATATATACTTCTGGCCACTACTGTAGTTAAAACAAATCCTAATCATGCATGTGACAATATCCCCTCTAGCTAGTAAGTATGTCAACTCTGTATTGTGTCTGAACTACGCCATTAACAATTATAGACCAAAAATACACCCTTCTCAACATGTTCCACTGCTCAAAACTTGAACATTTAATGTGAGGCTAGGGTTGCCACCTTTTTATAAAAATTTTTACCGGCTGCTGGGGGGCGGGGCCTCAAATGGGTGGGGTGTGACATCAAAAGGGGCGGGGCATGACATCAAAAGGGTGGGTCCACGCGACGGAGACCTGCGGACGCTAGAAGAGGCAAAAAAAAAAAAAGGTAAGTTGAAGGGGATTGGGGGCAGGCCGAGGGCTCCTTTTGATCGTATTACAAATTTACCGGCAGCTACATTGCCGGTAAATTTGTAATACCGGCCCTGGCCTTGGCAGGTATTTTACCGGCTAGGCAGATAAAATACCGGCCGGGTGGCAACTCTATGTGAGGCAGAAGCCTGTGGTCCAGGTACAGGAACAACAAACAAATGAATTAAGCTGCAAAGGATTCATCCCTCTGTGTCTCTTGCTGTTTGTGTTACTGATGCACACGCTCACATTTTGTATGTGTTTTGCTAATTTGCAACAAAACACATTTCTCTTTTAGGAGGAGGTCTCTGTGGAAGTGTTGAAAACTTACATACAGGTAAGGATTGCTGTGTAATGGTACATATTGCATTCTCCATTTATCAGCTGTTTCAGGCTATTTGGAAGGCCTGGATATTTTATATAAAACTGACATTTCATTTATGCTGTCCCTTATGCCTCCTTAATATTCCAGTCTTCACTCTTAGGCAATAATGCTGTGATGCGCTCTGCTCCATTGTGGGCCTTCCTGCCTCCTATTCGTTGTCCAGCAATTGCACCTATTGACGCAGGGGACCTTGGAGCTACCACTACTTTCAAACCACAAAGTAGCTGCAGGGTTCCCACAGCAGCCTTCATCAGTTGTGCTAAAACATAGGGTGCACAACACTAATGCCAAATTCCAGAAATTATGGCAACTGAATTTTCAGTGCAGCTGCATCTGATTCACAGTAAAGTACAAGCACAACTGCAGTGATTTTGATTATTAATGTCATACGTAGTATATGGTACAAACAGTAATCCTTTTATTCTTAACCATTTATGGCAAAGTAAATTGAAATAAACCTATTTATGAAGTGTATATTTTCTTTTTAATTCTTGACTTTGACCAATGACTGATCACTGACCTAAGCTTCTGCCTAATATCTTCCTATTACTTTTCTTACTTCAGAGGCTCATTAATGAGAAGCAAATTGAGCTGATTGCTTTTTATGTTAGTCACCTACCTCAAGAGCTTGCAATTTCTCAATATGCTGTGTTCCTGGAGAACATTACCGATCCTGACCAGCGTCAGAGGTGTCTAGAGCTTGCCAAGGAAGCAGGTACCTTCATAAAGACGTTGTCAGATAATTTTTTTTTATACAGATATGTTGCATAGAACTTTGACGGCCTTTAAAATCATTGGGTTAGTTTTGTGCATGCAAAATATTGAACCAAGTTAGCTTTGTAATGCCAACCAATAGTTTGTGAGATGTGAAGTCTAGTGGGAAGACTTCAAGAAACTGGTTGCCCTGAATTTTGCTATTACTCAATAATTGTCACTTTCCACTGAAACCATTTGATGGGTGTTCTGATGTACTTGTTTTGTAAAGGTCTTGATGTTGCATCTATAACAAAGACAGTTGTTGAAAACACGCGTAAAAAAGATGCTGGGGAATTTGCACACCACGATTTTGCACCAGCTTTAGATTCAGGTACCAGTGAGGTGAGTGCAGTAGAGTAATGAACTACTTAAATTGTTTTCCTCTTCCTGTGATTGAAATGTGCAATGTTAGGAAACATCAAATATATTATTATGTGGTAGTCGGATATTATTAAAGACCTGACACATTTGGACGTCCCACCCTTAATCATAGGCTAGTGCAGATAGGGTGGGTTTAAATGCATTCAAGAATAAAAACCGTTTATAAAAACAGTACAAATGTGACACAATAGAAAAATAAGCCATCAGTGATGCAGAATACTCCACAATTATCATGTCACAAAGTTGTTTGTATTTAGTTTGTAAAATAAAAATCCAAAAAGCTTCTTTTCGGATCATAGGTCACATAGTGTCACCCTTGCTCAAATGGATCCTAACGTGTCTATTTTTTGTGTATGAAGGTGCTCCGTTATTCTATTCTTCAAGGAACAACGTATAGTACACCCCACATACTAACAATGTTTACATTCAAGGAGATAAATACTGTGCTTGGTATTGCAGTTACCGTAGCATCTATTATTATATTGATCATACCTGTAACATTGAACTTAAAATCCTGCAAATAGTAATAACAGGTTTTGTATATGCCTACAGCTGACCAATCACAGTGCTAACATATTACACAAAGTGGCGCTTTTCTAGATATGTTCTTCAAGGGAGTGCTTTGTTTAAAGGGGTTATTCACCTTAACATTAACTTTTAGTAGGATGTATTATTATTTTAGGGCCTCTGCCATAAAAAATGGTCAAAAATGTTGGTCTTCTCTAAAAGGTGGTAAATAACCTAGTTGATCAGTGGTGCCATAGTTTATAGAGTTTATATGCCAAGAATTTCCCACAGCAGTTGGTTGAGCTGAAGAATCTGCTCTGAGGAGTAGTGAAACAACTTCAATGATTACTCAGCAAGTCCAGTTGTTTTTAGAATTACTTATATTGGATATGCCATGACCTGGATGAATGAAAATCTTCATAGTCTATGTAGATTTTTAACTGGTGCCAGTACAGCCATACCCTGTTTCTGGAAAGAAGGGCTACTCCTTTGCCCAGTGTTAGTAAAGAATCTCCATTGAGGTTAACATTGGAAGAATTGTCTGGAACCTAATATTCCCTTTTCACCTCTAAATCATAAGAGCAAAACCAAACTGTTAGCTATGCAATGTCCTCTTTTCTGTTGTGCACGCTGACATGTACTGTACTAAGCTTATCCAACCTCTGCCCACAGGAGGACCGAGCAAAGATTGATGTGATTGATTGGCTGGTCTTTGATCCTGCTCAGAGGGCAGAAGCTTTGAAACAGAGTAATGCCATCATGAGGAAATTTTTAGGTAAACTGTTCTATGAATGCTGTATAGCCATCATTTCTTGTGCACAGTCTTATGAGATAATCTCTTTTCAACGTGTCGTTTAAGGTGTTCTTGTTAATGTTTTACTGTTAATTTTATTTCTAGCTTCCAAAAAGCATGAAGCTGCTAAAGAAGTATTTGCCAAGATTCCCCAGGATTCCATAGCAGAGATCTACAGTCAGTGGGAGGAGCAAGCAATGGACAGTGCTCTGCCAGCTGAGGATGATAATGCTATCCGGGAACATCTGTGCATAAGAGCCTATTTGGTGAGAAGTCCATATTGAATTGGAAATAGTGCAGGGATTAGCTAGGGTTATAATTTGTCATATCAGTCCATTGATTTGATATAATGCAATGTGACATTATTGTATTGTTTAACCAAGAATTAAGTGTCCTTTGTTTTCACTCTTAACAATGTGCTTGCTAATAGAATTTTCATTAAGAAGCTCTGTACACTTTCTTTTTTTATTCTCCTCCCTATGTTTATGTGAGTTTGTGTGTTTATGTGAGTGTTTTTCACTTTCCCTTTTTGTAGCAGCCCTTTCCTGGCCAGTTCCTGCCCCTCAAATGCTATTGTTGCAGTTTAACGCACACATGAATGAAAGCGATTTTGTCTCATACACTGGGACTAGTTATCGCTTCATATTTATGCAGTAAAATCATTCCACCTACAGGTGACTCTTGCACATTTTATTGCCATTTTAAATTTTTAGCTGAAACTTTGTCAAATTGCTCCTTTCTTTACCTCTACAGGAATCCCATGAAGCATTCAATGAGTGGTTTAAGCACATTAATTCTCCCCCTCAAAAACCAACTTTGGTTGGACAAGCATCATTCACTGAGAAAGTGGCCCATGAGCATAAAGAGAAAAAGTATGAGGTAAGTGAGTGTGTTCATGTGTACAACTGGGAGCAGAAATAGTTCTTTTCTGAACTAGATGAGTATGTGTCTTATTGTAATGCTTACAGGGGAATTGGGTGTAATATACTTTAGTACTATTCTATGGAATGTCATTTTTACAAAAAACAGCCTGAGACCCCCTATTCAGTGTGTGTGTGTGGCAGCATATTTGAATAAATTTCCATTTCAGATGGATTTTGGTATCTGGAAAGGTCACTTAGATGCTCTGACATCAGATGTAAAAGAGAAGATCTACAATGTTCTGCTTTTCGTTGATGGAGGCTGGATGGTTGACGTCAGAGAGGTACAATAAAATATTTGCACATATTTACCCTGAAAACCACTGAGCATTTAATATACACTTAGAGCTTAGCTATGGAATCTGTTTTTCTGTGAGATGTAATGCTTTGGGTAAGAAGAGCTCCTTCCTACTACCCACCAGAAATGACTTAGTAGTTGGTTTATTTATCAACATTTTAGTGGTTTTAGAGGTTTTTGAAAGCACAACTGAACTCACTTTCTTTAAAACCATGTCTTGGAATTTATTAAAAGATCAGAATATAAAAAGTATGAACGAAAAAAAAGAGCTTAATGATGCCCATAAAAATACTAATACTACTTGTTGTAAATGGGCCCCTTAGGTCACTGTTGTAGAATTGTTGTTTTTAATTTTTGTATCAGTCTACTTAGCTCTCTTTGCCTCTATTTCACCTTTCTGCTGGCTGAATGCAGATACTGCACATCTGTTGAGGAGTATCATTGCTTGGCAGTGGGAATGCAGCGAATCCACTATTTTGGATTTGGCCGAACCCCTGAATCCTTTATGAAAGATTCGGCCGAATACTGAACCGAATCCAAACTCTAATTTGCATAAACAAATTAGTGGTGAGAAGGGGAAAAAAATCGTACTTCCTTGTTTTGTGACAAAAAGTCACGCAATTTGCCTCCCCACCCTAATTTGCATATGCAAATTAGGATTTGGTTCTGCCGGGCAGAAGGGTTCGGCCGGATCCTGTTGAAAAAGGCCGAATCCCGAACTGAATCCTGGATTCGGTGCATCCCTACTTGGCAGATACTACAGAAAACTCTGAGACTGCTCACAGCTGTAGTTAAAAACGTTCCCCTTTTGAACTTTTTATTTAAATATTGATTAAGATTTTGTCGTTTGGTTTTGTTCTTGTCTGTTTTGTGTTAGGATACAGAAGAGGACCCTGAGCGTAGCCATCAGATGGTCTTGTTAAGGAGGCTGTGTTTGCCAATGATGTGCTTTCTCTTACACACTGTGCTACACAATACAAAGCAGTACAAAGACTGCCTTAGACTGGCAGATATTGTTTCATCTGAACATCAGAAGCTGTACACGGTATGTACCATCATTTAAAACAACGTTAGTGAAAAGGAACCCTCCTTATATCAAATTACCACTTAACACTGGATACTTATTCAGCAGATATCTCTCAATTATTCTCCATTTACTGTGCAAGATGAACCATTAATCACTTCCATTAAATGTGATAAATATCAAATAATTCACTAAAGGTCCAATAGGACTTATTTAATCCCAATGAGTAAAGTGCAGTGCAATAATTTAGAAATCAATGACTTAAATTAAATAAAAAATCAATTGCCAAAGTTTTTCAGTAATTCCCAAGATACAATTGTTTTTTTATAAAAATAGCTTATCATGAATTTAAAGTGCAGTGCAATAATTAATCACTTGTTGAAAAAAAAAAAACAGACCGTTCATGTTCAAAAATGATAAATTAGAGAATTAATTGGTAGCTGGTAAAATTAATTGGAATGAATTGTTTAAATCAACTGCTCACAATACATGAAATCTTAAAGGAATACTGTCATGGGAAAAAAAATTTTTTTTTTTCAAAATGAATCAGTTATTAGTGCTGCTCCAGTAGAATTCTGCACTGAAATCCATTTCTCAAAAGAGCAAACAGATTTTTTTTATATTCAATTTTGAAATCTGACATGGGGCTAGACATATTGTCAATTTCCCAGCTGCCCCAAGTCATGTGACTTGTGCTCTGATAATCTTCAATCATTCTTTACTGCTGTACTGCAAGTTGGAGTGATATCACCCCCCCCCCTTTTCCCCCCAGCAGCCAAACAAAAGAACAATGGGAAGGTAACCAGATAACAGCTCCCTAACACAAGATAACAGCTGCCTGGTAGATCTAAGAACAACGTAAAAACCCATGTCCCACTGAGACACATTCAGTTACATTGAGAAGGAAAAACAGCAGCCTGCCAGAAAGCATTTCTCTCCTAAAGTGCAGGCACAAGTCACATGACCAGGGACAGCTGGTACAATATGTCTAGCCCCATGTCAGATTTCAAAATTGAATATAAAAAAATCTGTTTGCTCTTTTGAGAAATGGATTTCAGTACAGAATTCTGCTGGAGCAGCACTATTAACTGATTCATTTTGAAAAAAAAAACATTTTTCCCATGACAGTATCCCTTTAAGATAGTAAAATGAAATAGAGAGGTGGAGTTGTCCCGAGTTCTGCTGCCTAATTATTTACTTTCCCTGGGACACCTCAAAGCTTGGAGAAGATGGGGTAACTGGGACTGTTTGTTGCCTGCCCTGTAAAACTAGCCAAGACTCAAAAACCACATTGTCCGCCCCAGAAATGTAGCAAGAAAAGAGATGTATAATGTGACAAGAGCAGTCCTCCTAAACTCCACCCCACCTTAGTTAGTTACGCACTGAAATAGTCTTTATAAAAGTTAAACCTCCATTCTTTCCACATAAATAAGTTCAATTAAGCTATAAAAAGGAGAACAAGTTCGCCAACACACGTTTTGCAATGTAGCTTTGTCAAGGCGGAAAAAAGATGGTATGTACCATCATGTATTTTCTTTGTATAATTTGCTGTATAAGTAGTAATGCAGAACCCTTGTTGTTAAAGATGTATGTCTGTGTGTTGTAGCCCCTTCTTATACCATGCAAGTATAGTCACATTGTGCCATGCCTACCATAAGGGTAATACTTGATCGTACCCCATGGAGATTCATGCGTGAGCCCACATTCCAGTGTGACTGGTTTTAGCCTATGTAGCTCTCTGAGATCCCTGTATATGCCTTTAGGTTTGAGGGTCTCAAAAGTCCCGTATCTGTGCAGGGTCTATAATTCCTGTGGCTCAAAAACAAGCTGTTTGGTGGTGTTCAACAAGTACAGTGACCAGAGGGCTAATTTGATTTCTGATGAATTCTTAACATGTATGATTTATCCGTTACCTGGCATTACTGTGTATTGGATATTTAGTTGGTGTTTGCTGTACTTTTCTTTACAGGTATTTTCAAAGACAGAAATGAGAAATCTACTGCAAAAATTAAGAGAGTCTTCTTTAATGCTGTTAGATTTACAGCTCGATCCTTTGGGATATGAAATCCAGTCTTGAAGGCCACATGCCCTCACGGCTCAAGGCTTATTTTGGATGTGTTTTCAAGGAAACATCTACATTTTTCAATTGTAAAGATAAGTTACTATTTTTGCTACTTTTTTTTTTTTTTTTAAATAGTAGTTACATGATGTTAGGCTGTTGTGCATTGTATGTAAAATATTAAAGATCATCTGTTCCTGAATGTCTTTCACTTGTTTCCAAATATATCATTCATTGTCATTGCCTTATTGCCCTTTTCATTTAACTTTCTTTATTCTAAAGGAGGTTTCTTTTTAAAGGAAAACTAAACCTAATAAGGAATATGGCTAAAAAATGCCATCTTTTATATAATGACCTTATTGCACCAGCCTAAAGTTTCAGCTTCTCAATAGCAGAAATGATCCAGGAATTCACTTGTCATTGTGAGTCACCAACTTGGCAACTGTCTTTGACACTCACATGCTCAGTGCGCTCTGAGAAGCTGTTGAGAAGCTAAGTTTAGGGGTCGGCACAAATTATCCAGCAGAAAATGAGGTTGGTCTGTCATATTAGCTGATGCTACAGAGCTGATTATTAAATTCTGATGCTAATTGCACTGGTTTCTGTGCTGGTCTATGAGCTCAGTAAGTGACAGCAGCACAGAGTATGTGCAGTGAATCAGCAGAAAAGAAGATGGGGAGCTACTGGGGCATCTTTGGAGACAGTTCTTTACTGTTAAAAGGCTGTGGTTGCCTTGGACTGGTACAGAAGCCCAAAACATAATGTACAACATTTGTAGCCTACATCTACAGTTATGCTTTAGTTCTCTTTAAAGGCTGTAATTTGTGCTAGCTCAAGTAGAGGTGGGAGGGGAAGTTTTCCTTGCTTGCTGTGCCAACACTGAGCACAAGTTTGTGAGTTCTGTGAGTAGATTAATTAATTTGTCTTCCTGGAATGACACACACACACACACACACCTCAATTAGTCCCTTTTAATAAACTACAGGTCTCCTCCTCCCATCTGGGTAAAAATTGAAAAAGCGTCTGTTTTTCTGATTAACCGCGGCTGTTCTTCTTTTGCTCAATAATGAACCAAGGCCTCTTATGGTGTTATGTAATAAAAGGCACTAAGTTTGCCTGGGGCAGTAACCAATCGTAACCAATCAGCAGCTAGCATTTACTAGTCATCTGTTTGAAAGGTGAATAAGAATCTTATTGGTTGTCATGGGTAACTGCTCCTGGGCAAACTTAGTGCCTTATATTACATGTGGGGGTTAGTGTTTTAATAAAACATAAGTTAACCATCTTGGACTCTGTTAATGCATGAGCTAAATTGATTGCTCCCCACAAACCTGCTATATTCCTCTGGGAGAGTTTTCCCTTGCCTTTAGACTTGTGACCTTTAGGTGGAGGCTGGAGAATCAAATTGCTTAAGTAAGTCTTATAAAAATATATGTATATATTTGCAGAAATTGAGTACATTTTGAAGTAGTGGCTTACAGCTTGACTTCTATAATGAGTAATGAAGCTGTCCTGAAATTAGGGATGCACCAAATCCAGGATTCGGTTCGCGATTCGGCCAGGATTCTGCATTTTTCAGCTAGATTCGGATTCAGCCGAATCCTTCTGCCTGGGTGAACCGAATTTGCATATGCAAATTCGGGGCGGTAATGTGGGGGTTAATACCTAAGCAAGGAATTTTATATTTAAAGCAACAAATGTTTTGGCAGACCAGCAAAGTGATGATTTTGCCTTGTATCCAAAGGTAAGAGAAATTACGGTAAGTATACAAATTTCTGCTTTCCTTTGCATCCTTCGCAGCAGCACCTATGAGACATAGAAAGTAATTCTATCATATAGGGAGGGAACTTCCAGACATCGCAGACTGAAAAACTTTTCTTCCAAAATCCGCCTCCTGTGAAGCCCAGATGTCAAGCCTTTAATGCTTTGAGATAGTATGTTGACTGCTCTATGTTGCCGCCTTACAAATTTGTAATGTCGACACTCCTTTCAGCCCAAGATGTGGCCACTGCTCTGGTGGAATGCGCCAAGGGGATAGGCCTTCCAACATATCCGGATTGTATCTTTAATCCATCTTGCAATTGTGATCTTGGATGCTCTACTGCCCTTATTTTTCCCCGAAAAAGACATCAGCAAGCTTTCAGAATTTCTGAATGAATTGGATTTACATAAATAACCCTTAAATGCTCAAGCCACATCTAGAGAATGCAATTTCTCCTCCTCTCCATTTGTTTGGTTTGAGAAAAAAGATGGCAGTATCATTTCCTGATTAATATTGGAATTAGATGAAACTTTTGGTTGAAAAGACGGAACAGTTCTCAACAAGACTGTTTTATAGAAAAAGAAGAAACGGTTCTTTGATAGAGAGTGCCCCTAGTTAGCTAATTCTCCTAGCAGAGGTGACAGCCAACAGGAACGCCACCTTCATAGATATCAGCTTGATGTCCACATCTTCCATTGGCTCAAATGGAGCGATACAAAGCCCATTTTAAAGCCCATATTTAAATCCCAGCTAGGTACGGGTTCCCTAAAGGATGGACGCTCTTTCAGAGGGCCCTCCTCTTGCCACCAAAGGATTAGCTGAAAAGGTAATTCCAGTGAAGGCCGAGATTGCTGAAACTTGTGCTTTGATTGTACTTGGTTTCAGACCCTTATCAAAGCTTTGCTGTAAAAATTCCGAAACATCACGAACCGAAGGAGGCAAGTTCACAACCTTATTCTCCACACACCATCTGTCAAAGACTTTTTTGACTCTTGCACAAGCTTTATTTGTAGAGGACTTTTGGGACTGTAAAATAGTCTCCACCACCTTGGTGGAAAGGCCATATTGCACTGCAATCACTCTTGCTTGGTCTTCCCTCACTTTCTACAGTACCCTGCCTATCATTGGAAATGGCGGGAATATGTATGCCAGCCTGTATTCCATGTTACTGACATCGCATCCAGGACCTCCGGAGCATCCCGTACAAACAGCGAGTGGAACCTGGGCAGTTTAGCATTCTCTCTATGCCATCAGGTCTATCTGCGGAACACAAATTTTTCTGTGATGTGCCAGAATATTTGTACATTCAGGGACCATTCTCCAGGGAGCAGAATGTCTCTGCTCAGACGATCCGCCCAAACATTGTCCATTCCTTTTATGTGGATCGCTACTATCTCGAAAAGATTGGTTTCTACCCAATCCAAGAGTCTCAGGGCCTCTCTCAGCAGGATTGGGGACCTGGTCCCCCCCCCCGTGGCGATTTATATAGGAGACGACCATAGCATTGTCCGTCTGGACCTTTACGGATTTCCCTGCAACAAGGTCCTGAAAACTCTGTAATGCTAGGCTTACCGCTCTTAACTCCTTGAAACTTTGCCCCTAGAGCCAACCTCTGATCCCTTCCTAGGGTTCCTGAATTTTCCTGCCTCACTCTGGTTCCTATTCCCACCTTGTTGGCCATATCTATAGGATGATCCTCTCCTTCTACGAAAAAAGGATCTTTTCCAGTTATCCTTAGGCTTTTGCTGCGGCAAATTCTTTCCTTTATCGTCTAACAGCTTCTTCATAAGGTCATCTAACTGTTTCCCAAACAGATGTCCCGGTTGAAACTCCATGTTACATAAGTTGTTTTTGGAAGTAACTTCTGCCTCCCAAGGTTTCAACCAAATGGCCTTACATGCTGTCGTGGAAAGGCCCATGATCTTTGCTGCTAGCCTAAGATTCTGCACTGAGACATCGCACAAGAAATCTGTAGCCATTTTTATATTTTAAAGGGATTTCAAAATGTTTTCCCATCCACATCTTCTTCCAACTGCAGAATCCAGGTTCTAAGAGCCCTGGAAACTGACGTGGATGCCACAGTAGCTTTACATTGCGCCGATGCTGCAGAATAAATTCTCCTCAGAGATGTCTCGGCTTTCCGGTCCATCGCCTCCTTGAGGCTTGAACCATCCTCCACTGGGATTACTGTTCGCTTGGAAAACCAAGTGACCACCACATCCACTTTTGGTGGCATCTCCCACTCATCCACTGATTGTTCTATTGGATACAGGAGCATAAATCTTTTATTTAAGACGGAGCTTTCTTCGGATTCTTCCATTCCATCTGCATCAATACTTTCAATAATGGACGTACAGGAAAGCGCTTCATTTTAATACACCCTTAGAGATCTCCCTCCGGATCCTTAGACTGAGCTTCCCCCTCTGAAGCTTCAATTTCCGATCTCACTGCTTTTATCAATTTAGGCACCTTCTCCGTTTGAAAAGAGTGATATCCAACTCTTCCGAGGATGACGAACCAACTTCCAGGACTACTAGGTCACCCTCTGGCCCTGTTCGGAGTCCTGTTAAGGTCTTCAATTAGACCAATAGTAGCTGCTGAGAGCTGGTCTCCCCTCTGGGATTCCATCTCTAAGCACTTTCCACAACGTCCTCTCTGATTAACTGGAAAGGGTGCCTCGCACTCTCTGCAGACTAAGTGCTTGCTCTTCCTCGACCTCTTTCTAGTCCCTTGGCCCTCCATTGGACTTGACATCTAAGTATATTCAAGGAAAAAATATTATGTATACACCAAAAAAACATTTTTAATTTTTTTTTTTAATTGAGTCTTTTCCAGGAGATACCTTAAAGGAATAGTTCAGTGTGAAAATAAAAACTGTGTAAATAGATAGGCTGTGCAAAATAAAAAATGTTTCTAATATAGTTAGTTAGCCAAAAATGTAATATATAAAGGCAGCCGTGAACAGATGTCTAATAAAACAGCCAGAATCCAACTTCCTGCTTTTCAGCTCTATAACTCTGAGCTAGTCAGCGACTTGAAGGGGGGCCACATGGTACATTTCTGTTCAGTGAGTTTGTAATTGATCCTCAGCATTCAGCTCAGATTCAAAAGCAACAGAAATGACCCATGTGGCCCCCCCTCAAGTCTCTGATTGGTTACTGTCTGGTAGCCAGGGCAACCAGTCAGTGTAAACAAAGAGAGTTGAAAAGCAGGAAGTAGTGATCTGACTGACTTGTTATACATGAAATCACTCCAGCCTTTATACATTACATTTTTGGCTAACTAACTATATTAGAAACATTTTTTATATTGCACAGCCTATCTATTTACCCAGTTTTTATTTTTACACTGAACAATTCCTTTAACACGGCTCTCGTGGTTCTCTTAGGCAGAAGACTCCTACACTGTAGAATACAACAGGCGCAAAGATACCCTGCAGAGAACTGCTTTTATAGGCAATTTGAAATGTCTTGGCGCAAAAAAAACAGCGCCCTGCACCATTATGCCGACATAATACCGAATAATTTGAAAGGTAATTGCAGATCTATGCTGAATTATTCGGAAGTTAATTGCGGATCTTTGCTGTGTTTTCTGCACAGTCCACACAACGGTTTTTAGAAAAGCTGACCACCGCGTAAATGCACTAGCGTCCAGTTATTTTGTGCCACACCCTGTTCCTGGGTAATAAAGACATGAAACAAATAATTCCAAAGGAACTTTTAGATCTCCTGTATTATTTCACAATAAAATCTAGAAAAGACAAGTCAGACTTGTTTGTGGTATTATTTCGTAAAAGTGGACTTTCAGAATTGTGCCATTTTTGTGTGAAATGCCATCAACATGGCATTATGGAAATCTATAACAAAATGTATCCTTGTGTGCAGTAAAACTTTTCTTCTTAAAAAAAAGTTCCCAACATTACAGAGAAAGTACTATTGATTTTTATAACTAAAAAGGGAAAGTTGTGCTCACCACTAAAGTTTAAACTTAAGTGGGCTGTGACCATTACATTCATACAGACAAGGACAAGAGATCCGCTGCACTCAGCCTATTGCCAATATATTAATGACACTGAGACATTTTGTGCATTATGCTACTAAAAATGGCCTACCCCTTTAAACAAAACTCTTAATATGGCTGACTGCTAGTGTATTACACTGCTGCACAATTTAACAATAAAGCCATTCTCTTGCTTTGTTTTTATCTGAAAGCAAGCAGAGCCATACATATTTGCTTTAAAATTGTAGATATTTTATTGCCCCATTCAGGTTCACTGGAAGGTTATTATCTGTATTTAAATGGATTCTGTCACCAAAATACAAAAGATCAAATAGATTCTTTTAATTCTGAAATTTGGCTAGGGTCTGGTGCCTCCAGCTAGCCATGTTGTCAGTTTCCCAGGTCCCCCCCACTATGTGACGTGTGCTTTGATAAACTTCAGTCTCTATTTACTGCTGCACTGCAAGTTGAAGTAATAGCACCCTCTTACCAGGAGCCCACCAGCAGAACAATCGGAAAGTAACAAAATAGCAGCTCCCTAACACCTGCAGGGTGTTGGGCTACACCACTGGGTTTGTTACTAAACAATGCACCACATGGCCTTCATAATTGAAGGGAATATTGCAAAAAAGAAAAGAACAGCTGCAACGTCAAAGCCAGTGATGAGATATACGCCATAATTCACGAAGAATCCGCACTCTCAGGGCTTATAAAAACATATACCCCACAGCACCATCCATCAGCATTAATACATCAAACCCAGAATACCCTCAGTGGATGTGACCCATGTATCGTGATCTCTATATAACAAATCCCAATGTGCAACCCACCTATAAAGAACAGAATTGTTGGATTCTATTAAACCTGTTCTCTTTTCACATTTGATGTGCTGCCGTTTTTTGTCTATATATTTCTGTTTTGGTTTAAGCACCCAGGTCTTGCTGCTGGCTCAAGGAGTGCGCTCCATTTTGCATTTTGTATGTATATATATATGTATACATACATATATACATATATATATATATATATATATATATATATACCGAAAAATTAGTTAAGCGTCTGCACTCTGCATTAGTAGAGTGCATGGTCAATACTTGGACATATACTTCATATATATAAATTTGATTTGAGTTTTTTTTTTTTTCTGTAAAAAACGTGAATGTCAGGAAGGCTGCAAATAACTCCAAATTGATCCCAGGACTTCTCCCATTGATTTAAACAGCAATTCTCCTGTTGTTATCTTGCTTTTTGTTTTCTGAATGATGTTGAATTGGCTGCTCCAATGAGGCATTGTACAACAGTACTCTCTTGTGAGTAAGACAAAAGTATTACAAGGTACAAAATGAAATTGAAGCAAAATGTAAAATACAATGTCACAGGAGAAACATACAGTATGTTGTAGATAATAAGTTGCCAAACTTTTAACGTGGTCCAGGGGCACCACCCCCCAGACTCTCCTCAACGGCTACTGAAAAAAACCCCGAAAAAAACCCCCAATATACTTCAACCACAAAAGAAAAAGGGGAGTAGAGGGCCTTATTGCCAAATTGGAAAAGGCAGCATCTGCCCAGGCCCAACTGATTTTTAGGGCCCACTTTGCCAGTATTTCATTGGTTTTTTTTTTTTCATTTCATGTTTTCCCTCCCTTTCATTGGCCATTTTTACTGATTTTACGTGCTTGTCTCAGATTAATGGAGTGCTCATTGGCCTTTTCTACAGTGATTATACTGGCGCAGATGTGGTTAATATACGGATTACCCATCTCTGCAGTAATAATACTGGAAAGTCTAGGGTTACTGTGGCCACAATCCATTTTACTTTGAGATTATATTGGCACATCTGGGGTTAATATCCTCATTATCCATTTTCTGTGGTAATTATACTGGCAAGGGTTATGTTTAGGTTATGTTTTGGTAAAACTGATGTGCTATTCAGGGGTGTAGCCAATACGTGGTAATAAAAAAAAATCCTAATTTGTAAAACCTTTTGCCTCGACTATTTACAGAGATTTCACCTCCATGCA
The DNA here is from genome assembly GCA_038501925.1 of Xenopus petersii. Classification (NCBI taxonomy): domain Eukaryota; kingdom Metazoa; phylum Chordata; class Amphibia; order Anura; family Pipidae; genus Xenopus; species Xenopus petersii. The sequence goes on from CM076677.1 coordinate 44,604,085, forward strand.
CACTGCATAAAGGATAGTTTAATAAAGAGGCCGCTCTCTCTTTTTATTCAAAATTGTAAGACGAGTGACTTCCAATTACACCACTACTACCTGTCGCTATAAAAGCATGCCATTTACAAAAATGGCGGATGGGCTTCCATGTACCACCCATCTTTATAGGAAAAGCGTCATCACACAGCTCTACCAGCTCACAAACAGGCGGCAGCCGTGACAAAGGGGGGTGTGTGTTTTGTTTGGACTGTACCATTTGTACAAACTTACGGGTGGAGACAGATAATAGCAGATTGTTTGATCTTAGTGCTAGGCGACTGCTCGTTTTAGCGAAAACGCCGGTAGTCTTACATTGCTGCGTATTTTCTGTTCAGTTTGCGTTACTAGCTTTCTGCACTGAGCTGTACGGGTTCAACTGTGAACTGCCCCGGCCCCTCCCCGGCCGCCTCCTGCAGCAGTATGTTCAAGAGGATGGCTGAATTCGGCCCGGACTCGGGAGGGAGAGTCAAGGTGAGGGAAATGGAGAATGTAGGCTTTGTGTTGGCTTAGAGAGCGCGCTGGTTATGTCGCAAGGTCAGGCTAGTGTTCCGCATGGTGCGGTCGTGTTATTAGGGCTGTGTGTGCCCTCAGTTGTCCGATTTACCCCCATAATCATCTGCAGTGGAACTTCCTATGTGCGCGCTCCCATGGAAATCAAGGGACGGGCCCATGAGAGAGAATGAGAATATATCTATATATGAGTGGAGCGGTTGTGTCCCACTAGAGACCATACAGTCAGGAGCAGTTCATTATCTGGGTGGCTGCTAACACCAGGGGACCATTGTCGCTCTGTGTTGAACCATGTAATGAATAAAACTAAGAACAAGTATTTGCCATGGGATTAGGCACCTCTGTTAATAGAAGGAATGCGCCTTTAATAGTTGGTGAGAGATCCAGAAAGCTAAAGGTATGTTACATGAGGCACCTTCTAGTTTATCTCTAAAGGGACACTGTCATGGGAAAACATGTTTTTTTCAAAACACATCAGTTAATAGTGCTGCTCCAGCAGAATTCTGCACTGAAATACATTTCTCAAAAGAGCAAACAGATTGTTTGATATTTAATTTTGACAATATGTCTAGCCCCGTGTCCGATTTCAGTTTCCCAGCTGCCCCCAGTCATGTGATTGTGCTCTGATAAACTTTAGTCACTCTTTACTGCAATTTGGAGTCATATCGCCCCCTCCCTTTTCCCCAGCAGCCTAACAACAGAACAATGGGAAGGTAACCAGATAACCGCTCCCTAAGGGTGGCCATAGACCTAGAGATCCACTCGTTTAGCGATGTCAACAACTGAGAGGATCTCTCCCTGATATGCCCCCTAGGGCCCAACGATCAGATCATAATGCATCCGATATGGGCGGTCAGATTGCCGGACCACATAAATGCACAGATACAGGTGCAATGCGACGGGATTTTTTTAACCTGCCCGATCGAGATCTGGCTGACTTTGTCCAGATCTCGATCAGGGAAGCCCTTCGGATGGCGCCACACACGGGCCAATAAGCTGCCGACTAGTCTGTCGGCAGCTTTTATCGGCCCCTGTATGGCGGGGGCCTTAACACAAGATAACAGCTGCCTGGTAGATGTAAGAACAACACTCAATAGTAATATCCAGATCCCACTGCGACACATTCTATTCATTGAATAGGAGAAGCAACTGCCTGCCAGAAAGCGGTTCCATCCTAAAGTGCTGCCTCTTTCTGAAAGCACATGACCAGGCAAAATGACCTGCGATGGAGCCTACACACCAATATTACAACTAAAAAATAAACTTGCTGGTTCAGGAATGAAATTTTATATTTTAGAGTGGATTATTTGCAGTGTAATTTAGAAATTAAAAACGACATAAAAATCATGACAGAATCCCTCTAACATTACCCCTAATCCCTTACAAGAAGCTGCTGGCTGTTACATTTTTCATGGATGTTCTTCCAGGCTGGAGCCAGCAGCACTTATTGCATTGCCATGAGCGGATTCATAAAAGGTGTGCTCCTGGGCCGCTCCAAAAAGTTGCTTTTAAAACATGTCTTTGTCTTAATAATTTTTCAATAGTTTTCATGTTTTAAAATTATTTTGGAATTATTTGCCTTCCAACTCGTTCCTCTTGCAGTTTAACCTGGAAAATGTGGGCGATAGCAATCAGGTAACTGCTGAAATCTCCAATTGGAGAGCAGCCGAACAACAAGTTTAAAGGGATTCTGCCATGGAAAAATTTTTTTTATTATTTTTTTTTTACAAAATGCAGTTAAACCAAAACAGTAACAACAAAAAATTAAAGTCTTTAAGCGGACCTGTCACCCAGCCATAAAAAGCCATATAATAAAAGTCCTTTTCAAATTGAACATGAAACCCAAATAATTTTTATCAAAACCTCCATTTCATTTCTAAAAATCTCAGCTATCAATCAAATATTACCTGTCCCTCCTCTATGCCGTAGGCAGCAAATAACAGATGAGCTCTGTAATATAAAATGGGATTCTTCAGAACTTATCTTTTATCCATTTCATATCCTGTGCTTGAATGGCTACCCAACAAGTGTTTTTTTTTCAGTTGTAATATTGGTGTGTAGGCACCATCTCAGGTCATTTTGCCTGGTCATGTGCTTTCAGAAAGAGCCAGTGTTACACTATGGAACTGCCTTCAGGCAGGCTGTTGTTTCACCTACTCTATGTAACTGAAGGTGTTGCAGTGGGACATGGATTTTTACAATTGAGTGCTGTTTTTATATCTACCAGGGAGCTGTTATCTGTTACCTTCACATTGTTCTGCTGATGGGCTGCTGGGGGGGGGAGTGAGGGGTTGATATCACTCCAACTGCTGTACAACAGTAAAGAGTGATTGAAGTTTATCAGAGCACAAGTCACATGACTGGGGTAGTTGGGAAACTGACAATATGTCTAGCCCCATGTCAGATTTAAATATAAAAAAATCTGTTTGCTCTTTTGAGAAACTTTCAGTGCAGAATTCTGCTGGAGCAGCACTATTAACTGATTAATTTTGAAAAAACACGTTTCCCCTGACCGTATTTCTTAAACAACAGGTATCAAACACCATTTTAAAGGTGAATTACCGTATTACCTCATCTCAAACCCTTATAGGAAGAAACTTGATTTTTAGGTCTAAACGAGCTCAATTGCATCATCACAGTGATGTTTTAAACCTTCCAAAAATTACTAAGCAAAGTACCAATAACTAAAGGTGGCCATACACTGAGAGATCTCTCTCTGATATGCCCACCTTGAAGTGGGCAATATCGGGCTGATCCAAACGTGGGCCCTAGGGCCCAATGATCAGATCCTAACGCATGGGAGTCGGATCGCAGGACCGCATCAATGAACAGATGCGGCCGTGATCCGACGGGATTTTTTGTCCCATCCGAAAGTCGGCCAGATCTTGATCGGGGGGGGGGGCCATACACGGGCCAATAAGCTGCCGACTTGGTCTGTCGGCAGCTTTTATCGGCCCGTGTATGGCCACCTTAAGGGCTGGGCAGATTGGGATGTCCATAAACAAACTTATTTAGAATATATTTACAAAAATTGTGAATTAATCACTAATCATGAACCCATAATTAATACAATTTTGTAAGTAATCAGAACATGTTGATAAATAAAAAGGCAATATTTATTCACAACCATGCCATAATACACATTTAAAATTTGTTAAACCATGAGGTATTGCATGTGGGAGAAGGGATCCCTCTGATATAGATGCCTATCCACAACACCCGATAAATATGAGATGAGAGGCAATGGCATGTACGATTAAGTATACAGGCTAGCCGCCCTGGTAATATTGGTAGTGCACAGTAGAAAACAAATCCAACATTTATCAGATACCACAATGTTGGTTCGTTGGCATGAGCATGAATTAATCCTGGGAATCCAAAGGCCTTATGATGAACAGATTCATGTGTAACGACAGATTGTCCAATCTAGCTAGTGTTACCATGGATAAATATATTATTTGAAAATTCGGCCCGATTGGGCTGAAGATAAAAGTGCGTGTTTAAAAGTTAAAGTGAGCCTATCCCAGCTTTCCACAATTGGAAGCCCAGTGTAATGGTGGTATCAATACTCTGGCGGTGATGGCTGAATAAAAAATAGTTCAAGCTCAATTAAATAAAGTACCCATAGGCAATATATTGTAATGGCTCCAACGGCTGAATTAGCGAAATAGCAATCACAGTGTCCCATACATTAGCTAAGTGAAGGTCTACACTTCTCTGTCCGGCTTGAGCAAGTAAAAAATAACTTTACAGACCGTGTGTCCAGTTCCACCGACCACAGAGCCATGTCACATCCATTGGGTCTGCCCTAAAGCCATTTTGCCTTAGGTCCTTTGTACTGTTATTTGTTGTGCACAACACAGATCCTCAGAGAGGGACCCCGTCTCCCACAGGCAACAACACGCCTCGACAGCCGTTTCACTACTGACTGTATCACAGTAATGTTACTATACACGAGAGCGCTAGGCAAATAGCCTCACAGCTGCTTCCACTTCCCACTATAGGATTTGGCAAGTAACTAAATGCAATTAACTAGCCGCTGTGCCCTGTATTTTTCATAGGTGTGATATAGGCCTTAGCCTTTCTAGTCTACTTATTTAAGAATCTGTGTATAGTCTAGTATCTCAGCTAATCATTTTTCTTTCATCTTTAAAGGGCGTTACAATTGTGAAGCCAATAGTGTACGGAAATGTGGCCCGTTATTTTGGCAAGAAGAGGGAAGAAGATGGCCATACCCACCAGTGGACAGTGTATGTGAAACCATATCGTAATGAGGTACTAATTCAGTGCTGATAAACGTGACCTAGTGTATTTGCTGCTTAAATATATATATTGCCTTGAGAAGGAATAGTAAGGCAAGTCTTTGAAAGAAAAGGACCTAGAAGTACTTGCAGGTAATGGATTTAGCTTTATTAAGCAGTGCTGTCTGCAGCAACCACAGCCAGTAAGGGCAAGGGCACACCTGGAGATTCGGGGAGATTTAGTCGCCAGCGACTAATCATTTCTTCTTTGGGGTGACTAATCTCCCCGAACTGCTTCCCCGTGTCTTCTGTCTGCTTCAATGAAAAAACGCCTGCACCAATGCATTTGCCGCGCTTCCGTGAGGAAACTTCGGGCAACTTCAGAAATGGAAGTGCTGCGAGTGCATTGGCGCAGGCGTTTTTTCATTGAAGCAGACGGAAGACACAGGGAAGCAGTTCGGGGAGATTAGTCACCCCAAAGAAGAGTCGATTAGTCGCCGGGCGACGAAATCTCCAAGAATATCCAGGGCTCATTTATTGATTCACTCGTTTTACTGGAAATGCAACATTCTTTTTAAAAAGATTCTGCAAGTTTTGAACCACAGCAACAGAGTGTTGTATTGTTGGACACCTAGCTATCCTCGGTTAGCCTTTAGTTACCCATTTATGGGGGGCTGGGCAAGACATTGTGTCCTTTTTCTTTTTTAAAAAAAAAAGTAGCTGAGTAGGTTGAGCCTGAGAATTGCACAGTGTAAATCTATTAATGAACTGTTTGAATATTTCATTGTTAGGACATGTCTGCATATGTGAAGAAAATCCAGTTTAAGTTGCATGAAAGCTATGGGAATCCTTTAAGAGGTAACCGTTCCGCTGTATTTGTGCACATTGCTAGATAAGGACCTTTCTGCAAAATCTCAATTTTGGATGTTTTGTTTTTCAGTGGTCACCAAGCCACCTTATGAAATTACTGAGACTGGATGGGGTGAATTTGAGATCATCATAAAAATATTTTTTATTGATCCAAATGAAAGACCAGTAAGTATTTTCTGCACCATTGTAGTTATTTAAATCAAAAGTGTATATTTATTAGAATCCTAATAGTTATCAGGATTCGCAATATCATGAATGGCCTTTTGCTATTCCAAAGATACTGGCTGCTATAGAAGGTGTTTGCAGAGAGCAACACTGTTCAATGTTCAGGTGTTTGTGGTTCAGCATATGAAACACTCACCACATTAGTATCAAAATAATCAGTGTGTTAGTGTGTTTTGTTTTGTGTCAAATTTGGTCTGAATGTTTTTCTTTTTGCTTTCAGGTTACGCTCTACCATTTGTTAAAGTTGTTTCAGTCTGACACAAATGCAATGTTAGGAAAGAAGACTGTGGTGTCTGAGTTTTATGATGAAATGGTAAGAAAACTGTTGCTGTGTATGTAAAATAGGCCCTTGCTGTATCCAAACACAGGTTTAGATACAGTAAAGAAGTACAGCACAGCCAATAATAAGCTTACTTTCATTCACCAAACTACACTAAACTAGACAAACACATTTTCAGCATAAGGCCTGATATTTAGCTTATGCTGAATGTATATGTATATTGTGCTTTTCGGATAATGCCTGGATTTTGTTTAAAAAAATGAGTGTTTTGAAATAATGCAAATATCATGCACTGGTAAAACTGATGTGTTTGCTTCAGAAACACTATTATAGTTCATATAAACAAGCTGCTGTGTAGCAATGGCGGAAATTGAGAAAAGACTATATGGCGCAGGTTAAATAGTGGACAACACCATTATGTTCTACAGAGTTTATATGAGTTTATATGATGTGTAACCTGAGCCCTTTCTTATTTGAAAATGGCTGCCCCCATGGCTACACAGCAGCTTATTTATATAAACAATAGTAGTGTTTCTGAAGCAAACACAGCAGTTTTACCAGAACAGGGTAACACTGCATTATATTTCTAATACTAGGGATGCACCGAATCCAGGATTCGGTTCGGGATTCTGCCTTTTTCAGCAGGATTCAGATTCCACTGAATCCTTCTGCCCAGCCAAACCAAATCCAAATTTGCATACGCAAATTAGGGACAGGGAGGGAAATTGCATGACTTTTTGTCACAAAACAAGGAAGTAAAAAATGTTTTCCCCTTCCCATCCCTAATTTGCATATGCTGAATGTATAGGGGACTACTCATTTGTTAACATAAGTGTAGTGACCAGTAACAACCAAACAGAAATGACCTTTGAACAGTCTACTGAAAAGTAGAAAATGAAAGCCAAGGTTTGAGTGGTCGATATAGAGAACTACACTGGTGCAGTTAATAAATGAACCCCCGGGTAAACTATGCAGTGATCCTGTATTTGTCAGATTGCTGTACAAGAATGAGATTGTTTAAGGAAACTGATTATTTATATATAACTTAAACTTTATTTTTTATTATGCTCTCTAGATATTCCAGGATCCTACAGCTATGATGCAGCAGCTTTTAACGACATCACGGCAGTTAACACTTGGTGCATATAAACATGAAACAGAATGTGAGTAATATTTATTTCTCCTGTGCAGCAAAAACTTGAAAATGTGTGGTCTTTCCTTCCATATCTTTGTATGGCAGGTAGAAAAGTATGTAATGCATATACAGAAACTGGATTTATCATTATATTCATATTTGGCTGTACTACAGTTATCCCCTGACTGAATGAGGATAGTAACGTAATGGGTTTTCTCTGTCGTCTTAGGGGGACACAGGGAATGATGGGGTTAAGCTGCATCCTCCAGAGGCAGGACATTTGAATATTAATTAAAGGGGGCATGGCCAGTGTGGCTTAACCCCACACACTGTAGCTTACTCTTCAGTTTTTCAAGTGTCCTGCTACCAGGAGGACGGACATCTCAGAGAAGCGCCGCTGGCTGACACCAGGGGTGATACCCTAAGCAGGGGTACCTGTTCTTAGATTGGTTAGCCCCCAACGTGTCCAGTCCACCGGGGTCTTCTCTCTAGCTTTGAGCTATACACAACCACCCAGATGTATTCCTGCATCCTACAGTAGTAAGAGCAGATGGTCTGGCCGCTGTTGATGGTGGGTAAGTGCACAGGGTCCCACAGCACTGTCTCCTTACCTTTATGCTTGACGGCTCCTGGTTCCTGCAAGTGCCAGACCCCTCCCTCCTCTGCTCAGGCCCCTGCCTCAGGAGTACCCGTTACTTGCCTCTTCTAAGTAGGCGAGAGCAGGGAGGATTTTCAGCCGCATGACTGTAGTCTGCCTGGTATGTCGCGCTATGCTAGTGTCCGACATGGAAAGGACTGGAGTATGAGGGCAAGCGGTCGCATTCTGGGGAAGGGCTGGGTTACCTTGGCACCATTCAGCACTCGCGCGCCTGGGTGGAACGCACACTGCGTTTCAGGCGGCCATTTTGTTGACGGGGAGCCATAAGCACAGGTGCGCAGAGTTCATCGTGTGGCTCATCAGCTCATCATGCTTGATAAAGGGGTTTACCCCGAAACGTTGCACCTCTGCAAATAAAATATAGCAAGGGCTTGTACCTGCTAGAAAGAACCCTTGTGTGCCAGTGAATTCTTCCTGTATTCGTATCGTCGAGGTTGCCGAGGCCTCCATCACAGTGCACCGGGTCATCTATCGTGGAGAGCCAGGGTGTGCAAGCGCGGTAATCTTGTATTGCTCATCAGCAGTTCCAAGTTTGTTTTGGGAGTTGGTGCAGAGCCCCCCCCTCCTTACACCAAACTTGCCTACCAGTCAGCTTCTCATATGGCAGAGGTAGACCAGAGACACTAGTCTCACGTGCGGGGGGGGAGAAAGAATATTCCCTACTGCACAATACTAATGTCTGTAACAAGTGCAAGGCCAAAATACCAGGGGGCCAAGGTTAGCCTTGTGTACAACCTGCTACAGGACAGGTAGATACACACGCCTCAGGTGGCAACCACAACCCAACTATGGCGGGTCTGGAGATAAATTTTCCCACATGCTTGGGGCCTGGACCTCCAGATCCTCTATGAGCAGTTCTACTCACAGTCCTGACATCCCCACAGGGCCTGTCTGCCATTGCATTACCCTGGGCAAAGCCTTAAGCAAAACTGCTAGGGCACCTTAAGGGTAACGAGTACCGGAGAATAGGCACCTTTAGGCTATGTGGCGCACCAGCTAAGGCACCCATTTCACAATTGTGGAGTCTTACCAACCCTCCTCACAATCGCAGGTTGAGCTCCCTTCCTCTGATGATTCTTCAGGGGAAAGATAACCAGGATGACTACTAATGAGATGCATATTGGTCTGGCTCTTTGTAAAGGGGTGCTTGAGGTACTAAATATTCTCAATTATCTAAACAACCAAAGAGAAAGTACAAGTCTATTCAAGAGACAACGCAAGTCAACAGTCTGTTTTCCATAGCATGAACAATGCCTTGACATAATACAGGATGAATGGAACTCCTCAGAACAGCAAAGGGACCCCCCTGGGAGGGGCGCATTCTGCCTTCTGGAACAGGTCTGAAGGGAGACTACCTGGTCGTTCACAACTTCACAAAAATTTTACAAGATTGACACCTATCCCTCATCCAAGGCCTTCCTCAGACGCTAGGTGTGCTACAATAAACATTCCAACTAAGCTCATTCCCACCCCATTTTTTGGGACTGTTTTAAGTCCCCATTGTTCCCTGTGTCCCCCTAAGACGACAGAGAAAACAGGATTTTTTGTTACTCACCGTTAAATCTGTTTCTCTGTAGTCGAAAGGGGGACACTGGGCTTCCCGCCCATCAGACGAGCTATTAACCCTGTTGGTCTAGTCCAGAATAGTTCCTTGGTTTACTAGTTCTGTCTGAGTGATAATATTCTGTTAGCAGTCTTTGGGACAAACTGAAGAGTAAGCTACAGTGTGCGGGGTTAAGCCTTACTGTCCACGCCCCCTTTAATATTCAAGAGTCCTGCCTCCGGAGGATGGAGCTTAACCCCATTGTTCCCTGTGTCCCCCTTTTGACTACAGAGAAACGGATTTAACGGTGAGTAACAAAAAATCCTGTTTTTTTCCTTGAGTCTGATCTCTGGCTTCTGATTAGAAGCTGCTCCCTTACATAAGTATCGGTTCTTTCTTGGTGACTGGGTAAAATGTGATTTTTAGGACTGAGTAAGTTTAATTCTAATGCAGGCTTAGGGGAAGCTGGGAGTTTCATGGGATCACAGGAAGTTTATCAGGCATGATGAAGTCAGCCAATGAGCCAGTCATCTTTATTTAAGAGCTGCATTTGATCTCTGAACACAGATTAGCTTCTTACTTTTTTTTTCTAGTTTCAGAGTTAGAAGCAAAGACCAAAGAGATGATGGAAGGTGCAAAGAAGAAAACAAGCTTTGAAATCTCTGAATTGAAAGAGAGGTTAAAAGCAAGCCGAGAAACAATAAACAGCTTGAAAAATGAAATTAAGAAACTTGAAGAAGATGATCAGACTAAAGACATTTGACTAAATTTTTAGGTTTATCTTCCCCTAGCTGTTAGATGTATAGTATTCATTTTCTTGCTGTAAATATGTATATTTTGCTGTAATCTAAATAAATACATTTTGCATATAACAATTGTTTATATTCATTATGGGGCAGTCACTAATTACTCTTAAAACACATGTGAATTGACTGGTAAGATAGCCCTGTGAGTGCGGTTTTTCCGACTGGTAAGATAGCCCTGTGAGTGCGGTTTTTCCAAAACTGTGTTATACATACTATTTCTAACCTGCACCCAGGCAGTCGGCCTTTGTTGCATTTGCCCATGAACCAATCATAGGTGGGAACATCAAAACATCTTTTTAAAATACCGCCCCCCCCTAAATACCCCTACTTCTGTCCCATTTTGTATAGGGGGCGATGCAATGAATAAACATGGGAGCACTAACCGGTCAGAGTTCAGCTCCAGCGTGCTGCACAAACACTGCCAGGTTCCATATAGAGCACAAGAAAAAATGGAGCACCAAAGGAGCCGATTATTAGTCCGTTAAGAAATTTATTAAAGAATCATTAAAAATGGTAAAGGTATGCCCAGAACATATTGTAGGCTGCCCACCCGTTTCGTGGCTACTGGCCACTTCCTCAGATGCTGTAGAGGGGGTGATGAGCCCACATCTTCCCCATTGTGTCTGGGAACAGTAATGGCAAAAATGAAATTGTTTTAAAGTAATGACACTAAAATATATTGTGTCCCTCCACTGGTAAAACTGGTGTGTTTGCTTCAGAAACACTACTATAGTTTTATCAATGCAGCATAGCAGTACATTATATTTTCATTACTTTAAAACACTTCGTTTTTTGGTGTTCATTTCAGTGGAAGATAGAAAATTCCTATTCCATGAGTTTTACCTGGTTACATTTAATTGCTGTAGTTCCCATATACAGCTGTGCTAATCTTTCTCTCTGTATGAAATGCGGTTTTGAATTGTCTTTAATCAGCAGAATGCATCTAAGATAGCCATGTTTTTCCACACGTGGGCTTGACCAGAAGTCATAGTTTATTAAATGAAATTGTTTTACCTCCTCCAATGATCACAACCAATTTGAAAAACCCAAAGAAATATACAGGTGGTCTAAAGTCTGTTTCTGCACCAAAAAAAATCAGATTCTTCTTGTGCTGAAACAAGGCAGAACGTTTTTTGAGGTTTGGGTTTTTAAATCCATTCAGGAGACTCAAAAGGCTTAAATACTTCAATAGTACACAATTTTCTCAATCGGCTACAGGCTCTTTGCTAGGGATAGACTGTACCTCAATGATGATGGTGCATCTGTTTTGGGAGAGAAGATGGTTAGAGGAGATTTTAAACTAGACATGGGGGGGCAGGGTTCAGTAAAGGATTCCATGGAAGACAGGTTATATGAGGTAGTGGGCAGAGGAAAGGAAATGGGGGAGGAGATTTGGTTGGACAGGGAGCACCACATGTCATACATTACAATATGGTACCAGTTTTAAAAGTATGCTTGCAAATGCAACGAGTCTGACTGGTAAAATGGGAGAGCAGGAGGTGCTGGCACTGGAGGGAAAATGTGACTGGTGTGGCCGAAACATGGCTGAATGAGTTGCATGACTCGGCAGTTAATATAAGTGGCTATACTTTGTTTAGGAGGGACAGAGGCAATAGAAAAGATGAAGGTGTATAGCTGTTAGGCAGGATTTAAAAGCTTATATAAAGGAGGAGGAGGTAATGTTTGAAAATGAGGGGGCAGAAGTCTTATGGGTGGAGTTCTTCACTGAGTCCAGCAAATTAATTGTAGGAGTATGCTATAGACCCCCTAATGTAAGCGAGGAGAAGGCTAAGCTCCTGATGGAAACAGAAAAGACTGAAGAAGGTAATTTTATAATGGGGGGATACTGAATTACCCAGATATTGACTGGAGCAACAGTATTGCCAGGTCAGTTAATGGGAACAAGTTTATAAACTTTTTGCATGACAATTTTATGGCACAGGTTGTTGAGGAGCCTACCGGAAAAAATAATATTCTGGATTTAGTGATCTCTAATGACCCAGAACTTATAGCGAAAGTGCAAGTAATTGAACCACTGGGTAATAGTGACCATAATGTTACATTCTTTAATGTCTGGTGCAAAAAACAAATATACACTGGGGCAACGAAAAAACACGAATTTCAGAACAGCTCATAAGTGCCTAGAGCTGCTCTTCAGATCACTGATTGGGGCATTATGTTCTGATAAAAACACAACAGAAGTGGTTGTCATTTGAAATATTAAATTGTTACTTTTCTCAATGTATTCCCTTAAGAAGTAAATATAGAAGTAAAGGTATAATAAATGTTGTAAAACCACAATAGGAAATGAGGAGCACATTGCGGCAGAGGCTGAGACTAACCCAAAAAAGTTTTTAAAGTATATTAATAGTAAAAAGATGCGGGTTGAGAGTGTTGCTCATTTAAAAAATGAGTATGGTTGTAACAGATACAACTAGTATCAGTTCTTTTCTTCAGTGTATACAATAGAGGAGTCTGAGTTCCCAGGCTCACTACATAGCTGCACTGATGACTCAGCTCATTCTAGTCAGTGGCTGACTCAGGATATGTTCATAAAGCTTTCTTAAAAAATTAATGTAAACAAAGTGTCAGGTTCTATTTCATGTCAGTTTTAGACCGGCCCTATTTCTGGTTTTCTCAGATTCACATTCATCTGGTATGGTACCTATCGATTGGAGGAAAGTCGTCGTCATCCCAATATTGCAAAAGAGATTACAATCTCAGCCTGGCAATTATAGGCCTGTAAATTTGACATCTGTGGTGGGCAAATTATTTGAAGGCTTGTTAAGGGATCACATTCAAAATTTTGTCCTACTGAATGGCATTATGAGCATTAATCTACACGGTGTTATGAATAGATCATGTCAGACTAATTTGATTGCTTTTTATGATGAGGTAAGTAAGATGCTGGATAGCAGGGGGAGCAGTATGATACAGTGCCCCACAAACACTATGCTTTCTAAACTAAGGTCTGGTGGGGCTTAATGAAGTTGCACATGGATAGGAAACTGGCTACAGGATCGGGTACAGAAGGTGGTTGTTAATGGGACATTCTCTACTTGGAGTAAGGTTCTTAGTGGGGTCCCTCAGGGATCGGTTCCACTGTGGGAGGCATTGTAACTCCAGCTACAAACCAGTCCTAATGCCCAATTTAATGTTTTTGCAAATCCCACCAATATTTTTCCAAAATCTAGTTGAAAGTGTCCTCAGAAGAGTAGAAGCTATTACTGCAGCAAATGAAGCACCAATTACATTTTAAACCATTTATTATATTTTAATACCTAAAAAACTGCGGAAGAGAAGTAGTACATTTGAAGGGGCAATGCAATAAATGGTCTTACGGTAATTTGTGCAGATTTTCAATTATATGAGAAATTGAAAAAGTAATCTGAAGGATTAGAAATGACAATTCGTTTATGGTGGCATTGTCTCTGAAAGTTCTCCTGCTCTTCCTGACTTTGCATTTTTCACATTTCGCCTTAACCACAATTTCTTGATTTTAGACAGTGGGAATTTAAAGTTGGAAGCATTCTGCATTCCCCCAATTTGTAGGAATTAGTTATTTCTAGATGCTCACGAAGAAGCCTATAAGGAGGTACATTACCCTACCAAGAATTAATAGTTTGAATAAGGGTACTAAGATTAATTAAAAGCAATTTTATTTGACATTAAAATTCTTTACAAAGTTATTTATAAGCAACATTCATCACCATGTCTTACCATATTCAGAAATTCTTCTCTAAACTCAAGATTCACATTTTACACCCTGGTCGTGACCTATACAAATAATGCACTTCAGAGCAATTGCTCTCCCGTCTAGGCTAACAGGACTCTGAGCAAAATTACCTTTCATTTCCTTACAGGTGCTATGTAAACCATTCTAATCATCAAGAAATACTTTTAAATTGTTCACTTGAACCCCACGAAATAAAGATGTTGTTGATACAGTGCCTGTAAAGGGCACCAAACTGTGAACAAGTGATAAAAAATAGTTCTTTTCATACTCCCTCGTGTATGTATTGTATTGTATTGGTTGATAATCACTAGCACTTTGATATCATTTCGGCACCTTTTTGTACTGTTTAAATATTTAGAGCTTGTTCACACACTTCTATAGTGTGTGAAGACCGAAACGTCTGATTTCTGTAAAGTAAGTGTTTGTATATATGTAGTAGTAAAGCTAATTTTTCCTCTTGTATTATAATAGGCACTATAAGCAGTGGATTAAAAGGAAGACCAATGTAAAGCTTGCTCACAAACCTATGCATAACTATTTTAACAGGAAGACTATAGAAAGCAGTTTGGCATATACTGCCCAGCAATTAATTCAAGAGGAAAAACACCACAATTGATAATTTGAAGAACTGCATTTTATTTAAAAAAAAAAAAAAAAAAAGAAAATTGTGTGCATTTGAAACAAATTGGTTGCAAACAGTATACAAAAAAAATTTAAAAGCAAGCAAATGTAGAACAAATCAAAAGTAAACCTGTTTATTTCATGCGAACTGTAGGCAAACCAAAATCTGACGTTCATTTACCTGCAGCCACAGCAATAGTTACAAAGTAAGCAAGTCGACAGGCACTAAAGTATAAAACAATATGGTATATATAAAAATCATCACGTAGGAAGTAGTAAAATCCATTGTATCTTAATACAAAAAGTTTAGGTGCCTACAAGTTTTCGTGTTTTTCTTTTTCTTTGCTTATTCATGTTTTTGAATAAGCAAAGACGCCAATATATCAAAGACAAGCCTATGAGTTTAGAACATCCATACTGTACAAAATAATACTGCCTGCACCAGTCACGTTTAGTTTCTTCTTTGGAAGATGCAAAAAGGTGTATGTGATAAATGTAATCTGTACTGGTTTGACATGTGTAGAATACAATGGGTTTAGCTCACATAGGAATTTAAAAATGGGACATTTGTTGCTAAAAAAAAAATAAATAAATAAAGTTTTGATCAATAGATACAAACTTTAAGGCTAATGGCCACAGAACATGGATTTTCCGCAGGCAGAGAATCCACTGCCCCTTTTCTAAGAATTCTCAATAATAATAACACAAGAGATTTGTTCCTGCATTAAAAATGTGCTACTGTGAATCACTGTAATGAAATTACATCACTTTTGGGCGACTCATCTTAATTGCAGGAAAACACCTTCTTTCACATTTTCCCATGATTAAACCAAAAACTGTAATGTCTGACATTCAGGTCTCGACATATAACCAATTTTATGGCACACCAAATACACGGCTGAGATTTCCTATGCTTCGGCTGCAAACAAGAGGTGCAGGGTGGGAAGCAATAGAAAACAGTGATTCTATGAAAAACACTCATCAAATTATGGCCCACATACAATAGAACCCAAACTACTGAGGTTAGGTTTGAGGTGCAGATTCACTAAGCGCCGAATTTGCGCTAGCGTCCGCCTTGCTCACATCGCAACACTTCTCCAGGCGTAAATTTGCCTCGACAATGCTAATCCACCAACATTCAAAGTGATGTCCAGTGCGCCAAATTTCTGACGAAGTTGCACTAGCGTTACTTTGAAGCAAAACTAAGTTGCACTAGCGTTGGCTAATTTGCATAGGGGGGAAGTGAAAGTTGAATGTGCATATATGTTGCAGCAAATACATTACACAAGCCCAGGGAACCTTAAAAAATAAAATAGAGTTATTATAATGCCCTATACATGAGCACATTGTATAGTTTATGTGCCATATGTTATGAAATGTAGGGGGGAACCTGGGTACCCAAAAAAAAATTACTTTTGCAGCCTGTCACCCTGAAAAAGTGAAAAATGCCGTCGTTTTTTGGGACTTGATAAATTTTTCAACAAATAAATTGAGGAAGTCCTATTTATTCCATTGCACTTCGTCTGGTCTGAGCTGGTGAAGGCAAGTCTGGCGGAACAGCTACTGTTCAGTAAAATCTGCATCTTAGTGAATTTGCACAGTAAGGTCCGTTAGACTGCGAAGTAGAGCTAGAGTCTATCTCCTTCGCTAGCGAAGTTACGCCTGCGCCCGTTAGTAAATTGAAGAACTGAAATGACGTCACGCTGGCTAAAATTGCCCAAATAGGTCCAACTGCATCAGCCCTGGAACACTAATAGAGAGCATGCAGATATGGCAAGACCCTCAATAACATTACAGAGAGACTCAGAGCTATAGGATATAACATTAAAGGAATTGTTCAGTGTAAAATGTAAAACTGGGTAATCAGAGGCAAATAAAATGTTTCTAATGTATAAAGGCTGGAGTGGCTTGCTTTGGAAGGTGAAAAATTAAACTTTACACCAATATTAGAAAAACTGACAAAGGAAATATAAAGTTATTGGAAAAAAGTCTATTTCTGGGGAATTATGTTAAAACAACTAGGCGAACAACCCCTTTAAAGTGGAATTATTGCATGAGCTTCATCTCACTGAAATAAGAAACTTTCAAAATATAATCAATTTAAAAGGTCTGTACTGTTTCCAAAATATTCAAGTTACTCTGTTATCTCCCTCTTTATGCTCTCTTCAGGCAGAAGTTGGGTGTCAGATTTTAACAGGTCGAATACATTTTTTTTTGGGTGGGGAGGTCCTATTCCTAGCAGATTTATTAGGGCTAGCTGTAGCACAAAATGAATGAGCACAAACAAAAGCTAACAAAATAACTAACTTTAGGCACAATTCCTGCATGTAGAGAGACAGGATATCTGGAGATTTCTAATACATCTCCTACGCAAAGGAGACACTACACCAAAACATGTATTATTTACATAATTGTTAAAATCTGACTCTGACTACAGCAAGAGAACATGAAAATATTGTTGAGACTGAAATGGTGAAGACTAATATGAATATTTTAGAAACAGTACCAATTTTAATTGATTATATTTAGAAAGTGTATTACTTCCCCTTTCAATAACTTTTAGGTAGTTCGTAGTTGAATCTAGTATAATATAAATTAATATATATGTCATGACCCAAGACCTGTTTATAGAAGTAGAGGGGGAGAAAGTAAACATTACAAATTTTATGGAAATTTGATAACTCAGAACACATTGCTGTATTTATTTCCTTTTTTCAATGTTGTAAAATAGCGAGTGATGAAAATAATTACCCATTTTGTTGGCAGAATCATATATCTGAAATAAGTACATATCTATACAAGCAAAAAGCTATTTAAAAAAGTGGCTGAAAGTGTAAAATGACCTTGCAGATCCCTGTAGTGCTTTTTACTTATGTGAATAACGTGATAAAAGTTGCAACGTTTGGTATAGGTCTCGTCACCTACTGCATCAGCAGCAAACCGACTGGTTGCTATGGATTATTAAACCTGGGCAAATGCTGAAAACTTTAAATACCTGCCACTTCTAGTTGTTCTAACCCTCTCTCTCAGAAATTTACATTGGCTTTTGGCTATTGCACATGCTCAGTTCTTATCAACTAAACACATTCCAGTCTAACGGCATTGCTGTTTTCCATAGAAACTCTGATCAAGCTATCTGCTCTAATATTTTGCCTAACTCATATGCTAAGCTTAATCATTACAGCGCTCAATCCAAGCAGGATTGCCTGTGTAGGTCTGTATTCCTCATTGCGTTAACTTTATAGCACACATCAGCGCTGTCTACTGATGTAAAGACACCGATATGTCAGAAAGCAAATGGCAGCTGGATGAAAGCGACTAGTTAAGAAAAATATAATGGCGTTGGAGAGGGCATGCAGTACAAATGATGGAAGGGGAACATGTGACCAACCAATATACATTGTAGGACAATGTAAGGTTTACATGTTATATAGGACTCACATTCAAACACTCTATGCTGCTCAATGCTGAAAAAATATATTTGGCTATTGCAAATATAGTCAGTAATGCACAATGTCAAAAAAGTAACCTGCAATGTAGATGTCCGTCTTTCTTGATTCCAATCAAATGAATGGAATAATTGTTTAGTAAAAGGGTTAAAAGGGACCCGTCACCCAAAAACATTATTCAAAATCCTATTTTATCATATTAGCAAGCAAAATGAACTTTAATTATGCTATATAAATTATTTGAATAATGTTTCCTTCAGTCTGGGAATTCATAATTATATCAAGCAGGCAGGAGCCATTTTGTTGACAGTGTTATTAAGACAAGCCTTGCATCAGCTCAGAATCTTGTTTGTGCACCAGAATGGGAGACCTAATGTCCATCCCCATGCACTGGTTACACAATTAAATGGTGAAGAGAACAGGGGAATTTGGGGAGAGCAGTGACATCTAGGAAGTGCTGAATGGAAAGTTAAAGTAATTGCCTGCCCCACCTCTATGCCTAAGGCATAGAGGAGGGGCAAGCAAAAATTGATTGACAGCTGAGATTTTTAAATGAGTTTACAAGAACTATGAATGCTTTAATAAAAAACAGAAATTCGATTTAATGTTTAATTTGAAAAGGACTTTAATTATACATATTTTTGTGTCTGTGTGACAGGTCCACTTTAAATTAATATAGCAAACGAAAAATACAAAGGCACAACAAATTTAGACTATTTAAAAGAGATGCCACATTCCAATGTAAATTACTACCATATGGTATACAGGTATGGGACCCACTCTCCAGAATGGTTGTGATCTATGGTTTTTCGGAATAGAGATCTCTATAACTTAAGTCAGCTAAACACATTTATATATTAAATAGGCCCAAAAAGATTGTTTTGCACCCAATAAGGATTCATTATCTTAGTTTGGATCAAGTACAAAGTACTTTTTTATTATTACAGAGGCAAAGGAAATCAATTTGAATTATTTGATTAAAATTGAGTCTATGGGAGATGGCCATCCCATAATAGAGATTTCTGGCTAAATAGTTTCCAAATAACAGATCCCATACCTGTACGTATTCATAAACATAGCACAATCATCAACCTAATCATTTTAGCAATTAGCAGTGTCCCTATAAAACATAATATGTTTACATTTCATACATCATCAATTTCAATTTTGTTTGCTGCTTTATTTGATCTACCTTAACTAAGCTCTTACCTTTTCTATAATGCGAAGATGAACAGTTCACTAGTACAGTAAATGTGCCTGATGAAGGATCATAAAGCCTGTCGTGTAGCTCAGAAAACACATGCTGTGATAATGTATATTTCAAACCCCTACCAGAAAACTGAACTACTTCACACAACCTTCAATATAACAGTGGGATAACTGGGAGAATCGTGAAAGACGATTCTGATGACAGTATCTGTTTAGGTAGAATTATATTCTGTTCAATGAACAGAACAGTTCATGCATACAAACTGAACATAAAAGTACTAATTATGAGAAAGTTGTAAAGTCTATCTGTAACTGTACTGACCAGCAGTTCTGAATGCCAGTGCAATACAAGGAAAATGGCAAAAGTAGTTTAGTCTGGCTTGTAAAACTAACTCAATAAGTATCTTCAGTGTTTTAAGTGAATGTTTTTTATTATTTAGAAACATTAACACTCAATGAAGGATGAACAATTAGGAAAACAAACATTTAAAAAGTTTCATTGCAAACACCCAATGACTTATCTATAAAAATGGTTCACAAATTACAGCTAACAAACAAACTAAGCACTTAAAAGAACACTTGCACACTACACTATAGGGCACCAAATTAACATTTGCATGTATAGAAAATAGGTGTGGAGTCACATGCAGGCAATATTTACACAGGAGACAGATGTAATCATTTTGCTTTTGTACAGCTAGTTTTAAAAAGCTCATATTCTGACCATAATAATGGTGCTCTGTCTGCAAGGGCTTGCTAATACAGGTATAGGATCCGTTATCTGGAAACCCGTTATCCAGAAAGCTCTGAATTACCGAAAGGCCGTCTCCCATAGACTTCATTATAATGAATTATCCAAATTTTTAAAAAGTATTTCCTTTTTTCTTATAATAATAATAATAATAATAATAATAATAATAATAATAAAACAGAACCGTGTACATGATACAAACTAAGATATAATTAATCCTTATTGGAGGCAAAACCAGTTTATTGGGTTTATTTAATGTTTACATAATTTTCTAGTAGGCTTTCGGTATGAAGATGCAAATTACAGAAAGATCCGTTATCCGGAAAACTCCAGGTCCTGAGCATTCTGGATAACAGATCCCATACCTGTAATGGCAAATGAAATGCTGCAGGAAGCTCTTTATTGCTGTATGCAGAACTGGAGTACGATCTTGCATTAAATGAAATCATTGAGTGATGAGAAGGTTGGGCTGTATTAGCTACAAGCAATCGGGATCATTTATACAGAGATTCATTATAAAACAAAATTTTATGTACATTAACAATCCAGTTCCCCCAGTGTTAAGCAACACTGGTACAATTTATTCTATCAAAATCAGCCGACAGTTGAGGAAATATTACTTACCTGGTAATGCAATAGCTTATCTACAACAGCTTTTCATATTACATTTGCAAGGTTACCAGTTTGAAGGTTACCGATTTTTAAAACATATTTTGTACCCTTTCCCCTCACACCACATTTATGTGCATAAAAACATTACTACAGCAAAAGACTGGCTGCTGACAGGGAAACTGTCACAAAACTGTAATATTGTATGGGCAATGTTAAACAATATTTTTCATTTTCTAAGATCAAAATGTAGCTTACTTTCTCCCGGTTTTGGGCAACCTCCCCTCCCACTTAAATTTATATCCTGAACCATCTAAATAACGAGGTATTCTTACCACAATAAGGTTTATAGGATCCCATTATATGTAATACCCCAGACTGACAATTTTTTCATTATCATTCCTATTAGAAAGGTAGCAGGGGCTTATGTACAATCATACACCATCATTAACAAATCTTACATTTGAAATCTTTGGGGACTAGATTAAGTTTGAGAGGGAGAGAGGGAGAGAGGAGAGAGAGAGAGAGAGAGAGAGAGAGAGAGAGAGAGAGAGAGAGAGAGAGAGAGAGAGAGAGAGAGAGAGAGAGAGAGAGAGAGAGAGATATACTATATATATATATATATATACATACACACACACACACATATATATGTAAAGAATATATATATATATATATATATATATATATATATATATATATTACAGCTGTCCTTGAAAACAGGGTCTCATTTCTCTTTAATGGGTTGATATGTTATATATATATATATATATATATATATATATATATATATATATATATATATATACATACATACACACACACACACACATATATACATACTTTTTGAGAAAGGCCTTGGAGGAGGCTGAAACATCAGTCCTCTACTTGACATTAAAAAAATAATTTTATATTTTTTAAGACCTGTGAGTGTGGATCTTGTGTGATGGATTGTGATGAAAAAATTTTGATACTGCACCCAGGCAAACTATCCTTATTTTTGAGAGTGCCGACCCTACGGTGGATTATTTATATATATATATATATATATATATATATATATATATATATATATATATATATATATATATATATATATATATATATATATATATATATATATACGGTATATATGTATATATGAGCATATCAGCCCATTAAAGAGAAATGAGACCCTGTTTTCAAGGACAGCTTTAATTCCACTTATTTACCCTTATGTAAAAATAAAAGCATCAGTATATAACACTGTAGTGAACATTACTTTTTTGCATATTTACATCTAAAAAGCTTTGTGGCAGCTGTCATACTTCTAGTGTTCGACATGAACAAAAGCACAATATGCTAATTTAAAACAAGCAGTATGATCACTTTCCTTAATTTTATGTAAATATGCAAGGCTAAGTTCAGCAACTATGCCCTCATACTTTAGTAATTTAGGGAAAATAAGTGAAACATGCCCAGTTTATACTGTAAAAACAGGGTCAAACTTTGACATGTGTAATAGCCAAACTTTACATGTTGGAAAATAAGCCATAATTTACATGGTCTTTCACAGAAAGAAAATAAATGTGTTCTAAAAAGGTAAACAGTCATGTAAACAGTACAGAACAAAGTTAGCACTGCTTTAAGTATTTTAGAAAAATTGAGTCAAAATTACTATGGGTTGGGAAAGTAGAAAAAAAACCAATTCTACTTACAGGGTCATAAAATACAAAACATAGTAAGCGGAGCATAACTGCCACTGCTTTGTCAGCTCTCTAGCGTTTTACCATCACAGTTTAGGGACAAGCAAAATGTCACGTCTCCATGAAAACATTCAGAAAAGCAATGTAATAAAACAGTTAACAATGGAGTTTATCTAAAAACAAAACAAGCAATTGTGTTCTTTAAAACAAATGTATGAATACAATGCACATCTTAAAGAAAAAACAAAAAAAAAGCTGTGCAATTTATGTGATATAAAATGTTTTTCTTTGTATTATTTGTAAAAATATTGCTACTGCAAGACTTTCCCTGAGGTGTAAACACCAAATAACTTGAACAGTTTTACACATCAGCCCCATTTAACAGTTTATTCCAACACTACATCTATTGTAATCAGGATGGTGACATTTACAGACATTATATGAACATTTTTAACAAGAACAAACTACTATAAAAACAAGAAAGAACAATTGCTTGCTCATTATAAACTGTCAAAATGTATTTTATAACCAGTCAGGGTTGCAAAAGCTATTAATGTTTGAGTCACACAGGTTTCATTGAAATAAAACATTTAAGCAATGTAAAGTATAAAAGATCTACTGGTTACCATGTTTGCAGATTTGCTTTATTCACATCTATCTCTGCTCATAATATCCATGAATTCTGAGAAGGTGAATGATAAGAAGCAAAGAGACGGACAAAACTTTCTCCTCTGCATGATGAGAACTTCTGTTCTTTCAAGGCCTTCCTCTTCTTTCAGCTGTAATGTGTTAAAATTTCGTGATGTAGATTTCTGCTACAATATGCAACCAATAACTTAATATTTTACATCATTGTAACTACAATACTTGCCAGAACATTTCCACATAAAAGGTTATGAAATGCTATGCAATTGACAAATTAATTCATCTAAACACTATAAATATAGAACTATAAAAGAGCCAGTGTTATTCGGTTTAAACAGAAATTGGCTTGGTTTTATAAAATGCAATAGGTGTAACATATTTGGTGACAATTTTATAAGTGTGCCAGTAATCCGCATTTACAGACTTTGATAAGTAAAATGCATATTGCCTCACTGTTGGGACTTCCAAGATCCCTGGGTGAAAACTTTGCAGATTCAATGGGATCCTGAATACATACATTTTCTTTTTCATCATACTATGGCTGCCACATGAAAATTAAATATCTGTCCGAGTGTTTTAACTATGTTGTGGACTCAATTCCACCTTGATCTGTGATTTTATAATAACAGTATTTACACAGCTAAAAGCATAAATATTATCTGGGGTTCTGCCCAAGTATGAACCAAAAAGAATGACCCAGGCTTAATTTCAAGGCATTTTTGGAGTAACAAACCTAATCAGTCCCAACTAAAATGGTTAGTCCTTGAAGTGGTGTGTAAACCCCAGAGAGGTGGGAATTTTAAGAAGTTGCTTTTGCAAAGGAAGGCAATGTGGATAAAGAAGCTGAGCAGCTTGGTCCCAATGGGGTTAAATGAATACTGAAGTTTTGTACCTTTTTTGTGAACTTTTTTTGGAGTTTGTGACGGATATTGTTCCCCTTCTTTACAGATCAAGTAAAACAGAACAAGTCTGCTGCACTTTTCTGCTATAAATGGTAAGATTAACGTTAACATTTGTTATGGGCAGTTATAAATTGATATAAATTGATTTTATATACGGATGCATAAATTGTGCTTGCTGATGGATTATCCTGCAATTGTCTTTTTTTCTGGTTTGTTTATTTTGGTAGTCTTTTCTAGCAGTACCTGGGAGAAACGGACTAAGGACTTAAACTATGAACTGTAATCTTGGAACTATGAAATGGGACTTATGAATTTGGAGCCTATGAACTTTATACTGTGATTACTATTTTACCTTCACATATTTTGGTATGATATGTGTTTCACCAGGGGATAGGCTAATTAAGTATACTCCCTTTAGCAGTGGCTCATTCCAATCATTACACATGGTGGGTGTGACTATGTCTATATAAATGAAAGGTAGGATACTCTGTGGATAACAATTGAAAAAGGACTTTGCCCGAAACATGTTGTGTTAAATGTTTTGCAGTTAATCTGCTAGTGTCTGGCACTACTACTTTCTACTTTGATGCTTCAGCCTTTTATAGACAAAGGCAGAGCCACAGGTGTGAATAAGGCATAATTGGAACCAGTGCTTTCTACAAAGACACAGGCTTAATTTATTGAAGGATGTCTCCTGACTCTTCAATAATTTCACTCTGCGCAATGTAGAGCAGTTAAGCATCACAAGACACTCAGCTTCAGCAAATTAAGCTTTTGCCATTGTGCAAAATAGTTTTACTGGCACAAGAGGAAACTAACACATATTGCATTTTTATTAAAACACTCTACAAATTTTAAAATGTATAACCAGGCATATTTTACATTTAACTGTGTACAGAAGAACTAACAAGCCAATAATAAACAAGCATTTCCCCAAAAGCATTTATTAAAAAAATTACACAACATATACAGTTTAATCCACAAATGTGCCCAACAATCCAGATTTTATATACAGTGCACACTTGCACAATAGAGGATAACAAAATGTTATCATCAGTAGCAAATTTGAGATTTAACAAATATTTTACCAGAAAAGTATATTTTATAGGAGACCCGTAACTGTTTTAAACAGAAAAAAATTGCTCCTATTCCAAACTGCGATCCAAAATAACAGAAATTAATTGGTTTGAATTTAACAACTTCCCAAATACACTGATCATTTCAGCTGTTTGGAAATGTGATTGAATAGACAGTGTGCCTGTTTATAAGGAGATTGTTTTGAATAACATTTCCTTTAACTGGGAAGATTTTATTTTTGCATTTACAAGTCTTTTAAATCTACATATATTTGCTATGGTCACAACGTTAGCTCTAAGATCCGCCTTCTTTTCCATTACCATCTCTTTATATACAGTACAATGCTACCTACTTGGCAATTACACTATAACAAAATATGCAGGACAGATTTAGTTTGCCATTAACAGTGGTAGTTAAATTGCAATGGAAATAAATTATACTAGTCTAGACTTTTTTTTTTTTTTTTTTAGTCTAAACTTTTGAACAATTTGCCAAGAAAAATAGCTTGCAGCATATTTAAACATTTTACATGCATAAAATGTATCCAATAACAACGTTTGCATTTTTATTTTTATTTACAAGGTGCCGTTTGTGAGGCCAGATTCAAAACATTTAGGGGTTTATCAATCAAAATCTTAAATGTTCTCACAATTTTCTAAAAACCACTGAAAATCCACATTGACTTTTCCCCCCTATTTATCAATATATTTTCACAAAAATGTTTTGTGCTGGAAAAGACCTTAAAACCAATATATCTTTGGATTATTGAACACAATCCAGTGCAGATCAGGATATCTTCCAATTGTAAACAAGACATTGGTCACTGATTTCTACATGAACTTGGCAGGTCTGACATGGAGTACTTTTTTATTCTGAATTTTAATACCATCGGGGGTTTAATAGTCTAAATCAGGAGTGCCCATACTTTACTAATGCAAGGTCTACTTTGAGTGATGAGCTTACAACAGCTAAGAATACTTTAATAAAAAATAGAAATTGGATTTCATGTTTAATTTGAAAAGGACTTTTATTATACAGATTTTTGTGTTTGGGTAACAGGACCACTTTAAATATTGATTGTTAAGAAAGTGTATATTGCTATATTTATATAAAAAAAACTATTTCTTCAATAACCTTAACATAATAAATATCTAAATGAAAAACATAAAATAGGAGTAATTCAGTCAAGCCGTTTAATGACAGTGTCCTATAACCTGTATGAAAGTTCTTCATGTACCGGGGGAAAATCATGTGTTATGCAAAAAAACACCTACAGTGAGTTATTTTTTTTTTTTTTTAAAGCACAAGCTCAATTTTTCCTTACATATTATATACTTGTACATCTAAAAGTCATAGCATGTTTATTAAATTATTGTATAATCCAATAGCAATAAACAGATATTAACTTCTAGCATTTCTTAAAAGCTGTGGTGAACAGCATTTAAACACTGAATATGTTCATTTATTGCATCTAAATTACTGCTAAACTGTGTTGTTGTTTTTTTATTTATTTATTTTTTTAATATACATTGAAATCAATATCCTCCCTACACTTATTAGGCACAAGGGAACATAAAACAGTACAGTGGAATAAAAACAAAGAACAATATTTGTTAGCAAAAACTACTGGCTTTAAAGAGAAACTGTACATAAGTGGTTTAATTAAAACAGTGTATTTAAAACCTACTAGTATTTCATGATGTTTATTTAGTGGCTAATATAAAAGGAACAAAAGCAATTAGTAACAGAAAGACTTCAGAAAAGAATTAACTATTTTGGTTTAAAATGCAATGAAAGATTTTGGTTAATATCACTTCACAGACATTAAACTGGAATTGTCCACAAAACAATCAAACAATAGTGGAGCCACAAAAAAAAAGAAGGGATGCCCGCTATTTCAAAATGTATATATTTTATTTCCCCAATATCAAACTTTGTTGTTTAGGTTTACAAAATATTGTCATGGTAAGATAACATGCATTTATATATTTGCTTTTCTTAAGGAGTCTATTTGTTAAACATTTAATTTCAATTTGTCAAAGGAAAACCAAAAGAAGGGAAATGAGTAAACAGACATCCACAATGCTGTACAAGTTTTTTTTTTTTTTTGTAAACAAAATAAATACAGCAACAAAACCAGAAAAAAACACTTCCAAAGATGCATCTTCAGAATACTTCCTCCCGTATACTAACAAGTACAAACCACTTCTGCAACACTCATTTCAAATGCAGGCTCAATTTCCATTTTTAGGCTGTGTGTTAATACATAATGCAGATTATGGCATTACAGTTTCTGTGGCGTAACTTCTATGCTTCACTTAAGTATCCACACACAAAGATAAATGTGTGTGTATAAATATATATAAAAATGTATCTTTCTGTAACAGCAGCTATATTTTTTATAATATTAAGTATTTTCTTAATACTTGAGTTTTCAATGAGCCTCATTAAGAGCTACATTTGGACACCACAGCCCTTCCCCAAAAATCTCAACTATAATTGCTCCCTTCCTGCCAACAGCCTCTTTATTTGTATTAACTTGTCAGTGGTGCTGTCTTAACTTGTATCTACTACAGGAATTGTGCTTTCTATTAAACTGAAAGGGATTCATCTGTGGGCAAAAAGGTTGTTCGGAATACTACGGTCATCTCTGAAAAGGTCTTGCCAGTGAAAATGATCCTTGTGTCATTGGCCTATTAAGGGGCAGATTTACTTAGGGTCGAATATCGAGGGTTATTTAACCCTTGATATTCGACTGTTGAAGTTAAATCCTTCGAATATCGAAGTCGAAGGATTTAGTGCTATTCGTTCGATCAAACGATTAAATCCTTCGAATCTTTCGATGCCAAGGATTTTAATCCATCGATCGAACGATTTTTAGTTCGAAATGTTCGATTCGAAGTCATAGTCGATGGTCGAAGTAGCCCATTCGATGGTCAAAGTAGCCAAAAAAAAAACATTCGAAATTCGAAGTTTTTTTCCTCTATTCCTTCACTCGAGCTAAGTAAAGTGTATACGAGAAAATCTGCTAAAAAATAACAGCAGAAACCTAAACCTGAACTGATTTAAAGCCAGTTTGCAACAATTTTACCCACACATACTCACAGGTGCCATTGCATGCTACAACCAGTGGGAGAAAACCTATAAAACAGATGCTCAAAATTGCATAATCACTAAAAAAGCAACAGCTTAAAGGGATTCGGTCATCATTTTTATAATGTAGTTTTAATTTCTAAATTACACTGTTTAGACTGCAAATAATTCACTATGATATAAAATGTAATTCCTGAATCAGCAAGTGTATTTTTTCTAGTTATAGTATTGGTGTGTAGGCAGCCATCTCATGTCATGTGCTTTTACAAAGAGCCAGCACTAGGATGGACTACTTTCTGACAGGCTGTTTCTTATACTCAATGTAACTGAATGTGTCGCAGTGGGACCTGGATTTTAGTGCTGTTCTTAGATCTAGCAGGGAGCTGTTATCTTGGGTTAGAGAGCTGCTATCTGGTTACCTTCCCATTGTTCTGTTAGGATGCTGGGGCGGGGGTGATATCACTCCAACTTGCAGTACAGCAGTAATGAGTGACTGAAGTTCATTAGAGCAAAAGTCACATGACTGGGGGCAGCTGGGAAACTGACAAATTGATTAAATATAAAAAATCAGTTTTCTCACAGATTTCAGTGTAGAATTCTGCTGGAGCAGCACTATTTACGCGTTTTGAAAAAAAAAAAACATTTTTTCCCATAACATATGTATCCCTTAAATGCACAAAAATAAATCACGGGTTGAATGAACATTATCTAGTTAGTGTTTTTACATATTTAACAATTTTAACATATTGAATAAGCTTCCAATCGATACAGGTTTAGTGTTGCAATAAAACATGTATTACTTTATTAGCATCTCAATTACATTTATATATGTAGAATGCAAACAAATGTGTGTGTTAATTATCCCTCTTGTGCAGGCTAACACATTAAGACCAGATTTATGCTGGCAAATTGTACAACCATAATGTATATATAACTTTCTGCCATTTGTTCCAGGGCATAAAACTGACACTATTAGAATTTAGTGTAAATTTGTAGAGACTCTCTAAACAGCAAACAAGATTCTAGCATTCCACTTTTTAGAGCACTACGTTTTCAAAGATGGAATTGTTTCAAAACCTACCTGAATTGCCATTTTGAAGAAAAAACTTCATTCTTGCCGATATGCTTCACTTCCACATCTGGTTTTTGTAATACTATATTCTTGACATTTTGGGCCAGATTTATCAAAGTCTGAGTTTAGAACTCACCACAGAAAAAACTCACCCATGTTCTAATTCATTCCTATGGGATTTCTAAACAATACTTATCAAATGGTGAACGCCATTGATAAATACGATTCTAAAAATCCCATGGTAACATACTACTAGAAAGGTATATTATTATGAAAATGGTTTATTTACATGAAGCAGGGTTTTACATATGAGCTGTTTTTTTATAGAGCCCTACATTGTTTGGGGGGGGGTATAGTTTTGCTTTAAGGGGACGCCCCTTGTATTTTAAACTTAATTACAGGTATATTTTTTATATACGTTCTAATGCTATTTTGAGTACTGACAAATAAGGGACATAATAAAAGGATTCCAAACTTGTGTATTAACTACATTGTGTTGGTATTTGTGTGCCCAACAATACACCACTGTTCTATTATTCAACTAAGGGCAGTGGCAGACAGGGAGATTTGTTGCCCACGACTATTTATGAGCTAGTGCGTGAAAATGCCGCTCCATTTGAAAAAATTGACCAACATTTCGCTTATTTGCATAAAGTAGAAGCAATTTCGGGCGATATGGTGGTCATAGCACTAGCAATTTCAATTATTTCAAATTATTTCAATATTCTTAATCAATAGATATACATTGGACATCTACATTAATTTAGATTTAGTTAATGGAAGTCAGTTTTAAAACGGTAAACTAACCCTGCACTAAAATAACACAGATAAGTATCACATTTGTAACTAATGCCCAGTATCCTAGTGACGGCACCAAGTTTTGTGCAATTTGTAGTGTTTTCAGAGCTACAGCAATCCAAAAATACAAGACCAAATTGCCCAGGTTTGCTTTCACTATTAAGGGGCCCACAATTACAAGTCCCCCACTGGGGCCAGGGGTGGCACTGCAATTGAAGTTTTTAATTATATGCTACTATTATATGCTTTAAGTGTTCCCTTCTTTATTAGCCCTGACTACATGTACCACTGTAGCAGCAGCAGTAGTGAGCTCTCTCACTGGATATTTTAATTGATATGTAAACCTTGAAAAAGCAAAGTAAAATTGCTTGTTATAGTCTTCTAAGCACATTTTTTTGAAGGGGGGGGTTGTTTCAGAGCTATTAAAAAATGTATAAACTGCTAAAACAATGAATTTTGTAACATCATCGCCTCCTGCCAGTTTTACGGACTTCACAGTTGAAAAGAATATATACAGATAACAGTTCTACATTTTTTCTGCTCAGGAAAGAAAGGAAAACGTTTGTCTGAGGTATATGGTCCCTTTCCTGAGCAGAGCAATATTAAAACAGTTTTGCTTTCCTAAAAGGAGTTATTCACTCAGATACTTATTTTAGTTCAGTTGTTTTCAGATAGTTCACTAGAAATAAATATTTTCATTACATTATATATTTTTTATTTGTGACCATTTTTTCTAATATTGAACTAAAGAATTCATTATTCGCCTTTTTCTTATTTTTACCGGGGGGGGTCTCGGACACTGGAAAATATTCTATAGGATACATTAGTTGATACATTTCTTATCTTTGGCCCCACTGAGCAAAATCCATGAGTTTCATGAACAGCGGTTGTTATAACCAATAAGAAAGTTGCTAATATTCCACAGATGCTGCTGAGAAATGTATCAATTGATGTAGCAAATTGTAAGAGTTCACAATCTACATCTGGATTACTGAGCTGCCAGACAAACACCAGAGACTCGAACATTAAACAAACTTCAATTTTGGATAAATGGTAAAAAAATGCAAAAGTGCTTAGGAGGTTTACATATCCATTAATGCATATTGTAAAGTCAGTTCGAATTTGCTTTTATTGTATACATTCTATATTTGCGTTTATGTTTGTGAGATGTATGGCATACATGATCACATTTGAGATATTTTAATGCACATTCATGCTTAGTTAACTTTATTAGGCTGTAACGGGCCAAAATTTATGTTTTAATCCCCCACAACAGAAATTATGTTGTTACATAAAAATTAAGTAAATCAAAAGGGGATATAAACACTGTTGCTCCACCACATTTTTACTGCTGGTCTACTGATTGCAGCATACTTTACATATTATGATGGGTGCTGCAATTTAGGAGGTGTACACTATAATACTTGTATTCATAAAGTGCAAAGAACCCTTCAATGTAAATTACACCTGTCCTATGTAACTCTGGCTCCATGTTCTTTGTTCCTGAAAACAGAGCTGGAAGCTTTAAAGTTTATACAAGTATTTGTATGATCTCCAAGTATCACAGTCAAAAAGTACAATTTCCTAAAAACAGAAGGATAATTTAACTTGCTCCACAAATTTCTATTTACCATTTCTCATATACCCACCTGTTAGCGATGACGATATTCTCTCTCTCTGTCCCTCTCCCTGTCGCGATCCCGCTCTCTATCCCGGTGTCTCTCCCTCTCCCGACTTCTTTCCCGATAGTAGTCATCATGACGATCTCTACTACGGGATTTATGGCGCCTGCTCTTTTCTCTTGACCTACTGTGGTCCCTTTCCCTTGAACGCTCACGTCTTCTAAAGGAAATCACTTGATTAATTCCACCTCAAAATCAATACACTAGCTACAACACAGAATGACTTTTACCCCTTTACATACAAAACATAAGTCGGCGTACACAAATGGGAAAAACAAGAAATAGTCTTCACTAAAGGGATGAGACTGCTAACACGTGAAAAGTCACAGAAGATCTTCAGATTAAGCAGACTGAGTTGTTATTGGCCATTAATTGCTTTCCTCCTCATGAATGAAATTGGCTCAAACAACCAACTTCTCACTAGATGAAGTTATTTTACAGTCATTTGTGGAGATTCAGCCATTGCTAAGCTCTCTTAGGCAGACAGACACTAGGAGAGAAGAAAACCTTTCTTAATGGCCAGTTAGGGTAAGCTGAAATATTTCTGCAATGTGAGAAAATATAGCATTTAAGGGTTTCAATTTAAAAATCCAAATCCTACAAAGGTTAACGTAGGGTTTTTTTTTTTAATTTAATGTTGTTCTCACAATGAAAGACAAAATATTACACACAAAAAGAATTGCATAGCTTTTTTTTTTTACACTATCTATGCCAGCTTCTATATTAAACAGTGACAGTTAAATGAAAAGCAAACACATTACCTGGATCCTGAACCATAAGACTTTGATTCAATTCCATGAAGGCAATCCTGCAAGGAACTAATCAGAACTTTGCAACGATCATCTGCTGAAACTTTAGACTGTTTTATCAAAGAAATTGCAGTGACCAAAGTTTCAATAGCACTTCCATAGTCACCTGAAAATAAATGTAAAGAATTACAAACAAGTATTATCAAGATAACATTTTTGTACATGTGTTAATACTTATATGTGTTTAAGCAAATGAGTTGCGGTTACAAATAAACCAACCAAAATAGAACCTGGTCCAAGCTCTTTACGAGTGCAGACCGAAGACTCATACAGATACTTTAATAGTTGCATAGTATATAGAAATTGAAACGGTAGTAATGAGCAGTTTTGATTGCCTATATAGAACGTGTTTTGGGTGGTGATTGTCATTTTGATATTTTATCATTATAAGGATTTTTTTTTTTTGTCAATTTTCTCACTAGATTCCAGAATGTAATCTCTTTTTGTCAGAGACCCGTTAACTCTTATATCACTTGCTTTTTTAAAAAATGTAATCTGTATATTCAATGTAAACACATTATACAGCAATGTGGAATATGTTGGTATTTCATAAAAACCTGTTAATAAAGGACCTCATGGTTTGATCGAAACAATAGGTCAACTCAGAGGCGTTCTTATAGATCTAGTTTCTACTTTAATTTCATCATATTTTGTAACAATCTACAAATTCTGCAAAAACAAAAATACTTTGAAGTCTATTCCTTCAGCTATTGTCTTTCTTTGTTTCTTAACTCTCAATAGCTAAGTGTTAAAGTTGCAATTCATTTTGCAATGAAAAACATTTACTTGATTTATAAGTCTGTACTTATCTTCCCAAACTTTAATATTACTTGGAGGGGCACCAATACTTAATTATGTTCAAAGAAGAAAATCAACTACTCCTGAATATTCAAATACTTGATTATAAAAGTGAGCAAGCTTGTATTCATATAATTAAGCTAATTAAAATGACGAAAGAAAATCATATGTTCAGTAATCCTTCTACCTTTATATTTAAAAAAACAAAAAAACACGCCAATTAAGCATAATCTAATAAAAACATTAACCAACCAGCACTGGCATCAGAGACTGCTCTTGAGATGGCACTGCTTGAAATTGCTCTGTTTCTGTTCATTATTTCTTCAAACTCTGCCTCACTTAAAGGCGTTCGGACAACGTCCATATCCCTGGAACATATAGAAAGTCTTAAATCACAATGTCAGCATTGAATTTGAAGGTCAATTCTGAGTACTATACGGTCTAACCTTCCTGGTGGGCCATAGTCTCCTCTTTCATACGGAGGCGGTCGACCATATGGATCGGATGGTGGAGGTCCCCGACTATCTGAAGAAGTCATACCAGCATTACCGGGTGGGGGAAAGAAGTTTGGATTCACA
This sequence comes from Xenopus petersii, assembly GCA_038501925.1. Taxonomy (NCBI): domain Eukaryota; kingdom Metazoa; phylum Chordata; class Amphibia; order Anura; family Pipidae; genus Xenopus; species Xenopus petersii. Next base: position 44,637,897 of record CM076677.1, read on the forward strand.
TGTGGAGCTGGTGGTGGTCCACCTGGAGGTGGTCCTGGTAAGTGAGGAGGAGGGCCAAGTGCCATAGGAGGACCTGGAGGACGTGGAGGGAAAGCACCTGGAGGAGGGGGTGGGCCTTGTTGTGGTGGAGGTGGACCAGGTGGAGGACCATAACCAGGAGGAGGTGGACCAGGTGGGAGTGTGACTATGGACGGTTGACCATAAGGTTGTCCAGGAAACATAACAGGAGGAGGAGGGCGTTCACCACGATTTGGAGGTCCAGGCAAAGGAGGAGGAAGAGGTTGTCCAGGTGGAGGCGGGCCAGGGGGTCCTGGTGGACCTGGAGGGCACATAGGAGGTCTTGGTGGGGTCATTCCTGCTGAGAAACAGCAATTCAAAATATTAACTAATCTGAACTAGATATATCTAACATTTACTTAAACTGCCCTAGATCAAATTAATAACTTAAAATGATCTCTATCCCATTACTGTTTTTTACAAGTAGAACCTGTGATTACATGATCAAAAAGTCTCATTTGATAAGCAGTAAATAAATAAAACATGTTGGTACTATGTAAACGCCAGCTTATTTTCCTGCACAAACAAGTTTCTACCTGCAAAAGGTGGTGGAGGCCCTCCAGGTCCAGCAGGTCCAGGGAACCTGTCACTGCCAGGACCTGAAGTTGGGAAGCGGCCCCTCCCTCTGCCACCCGGTGGAAATGGTAAACGAGCATTGATGCCAGGGGGACCGGCTTTTCCTTCTCCGGACATTTGGCCAGCCTGTGTAGCTGCAACAATGAAAATACAACAAAAAGTATCTACATCTCTACAAAACCTGCTCTGCTTTCTACATTTGCTTTAGAAAAACTGGCTCAAGTCAGTTTAAAAATAGCAAGATGATGCTTGGAACAAAGCTGTACAAAACTAAACTCTAAATATGAATGTGGCTGAAAAAGGCCATATTTTATATACTGAACTTATTGCACCAGCCTAAAAACTTGTAACAGGGGGGTCACCATCTAGGAAAGAGTGTGTGTGTGTGTGTGTGTGTGTGTGTGTGTGTGTGTATTTAGATAATGGTGTCGGGGTAGGTTTCCTCCCACATGCCAAAAACATAGAGGCAGGTTGCCCTATTGTAATAAAACTGGTGTATTTGCTTCAGAAACACTACTACAGTTTATGTAAATAAGCCACTGTGTAGTAATGGAGGAAATGGAAATAGGACTAAATGATGCAAGGTAAAGGAGACCTGTCACCCTAAAAAAAATAATTCCAAATCGTATTTTAAGATATTAGTCAAGCAAAATAAACTTCACTTACACTATATATATTATATAATTCTTGTTCACAATTACATCAAGTTGACAGGAGCCATTTTGTTGACAGTGTTATTAAAGTGATAGGGACACAAACTTTGCTTTTCAAAATATGAATCTACATTAAAAGTCTAATGCTAAAGGACTACTGCTACAAAAACATGGCAGCTCCCTCATAGTGAAACATGGGTGTAAGAAAATTCATGTAAAAGCATCAGGCAAATACTTATGGAAAAATGATAAATAGCATTCAAAGACAATGTTATGATAGATAATAAAAAGGTTATGTTCTGATGTCAGAATCTCTTTAAGGCAAGCTTTGTCATCATGCCAAAGTCTTATTTATGTACCAGAATGGGGCACCTGATGCCTATGTCCATGCACTGGCAACACAAATAGATGATGAAGAGGGAGGGTGGATGTGGGGAGGGCAGTGACAACTAGAATGGCTGAATGGAAAATGAAGTAATTGCCTGTCCTGCCTCTGCGCCCAAGGCAATATATGATTGACAGTTGAGAGTTTTAAGAGTTTAACAGGTATGGATGTTTATTTAAAAAAAAAAAAAAACAGAATTTGGGCTTCATGTTTAATTTGAAAAAGACATTTGTTATACAACTTTTTATGATTGGGTGACAGGTCCCCTTTAAATAGCAAATAAAGACCATACTATTCTACACAGTTTACTAGCTATATTGCTCTGTAACCCAAGCCTTTTCTCCTTTTGTCACCCCCGCAGCTACCCAGAACATTATTTATATACAACTATAAAACTATTGTACATTATATTTGAATTACTTTAAAACAATTTCATTTTTGGCATTGCTGTTTCTTTAATACCATAAGCTGAACCAGGGCAGGGGCTAATGCAAATGATATATAATTTCTGTAAAGTGCTCTGAATATTTAAATGCTATATAAATAAAGAATAATACATTTAAAAACTAACATAATACTTACTTTTCCTTGACTGCATTTCAAACTGACTTAGGAATTGCTTGTTGCAAGGTGTAACTATTGGCTTCTGGCCATGCATCTCTCTTTTTGGCAAAAGATCCATAAGCTTTTTTGATGAGGATTCTGAACTAACACATATTAGAGCGAACCTTTAAGACAAAAAGGATGCATTAAAATAAAATTATGAAATTATAAAATGAATAAATGTCATATAATGCAAGCAAATTAAACAAAAGCAGCAGAAGGGTTACGAGAATTTAGGGAAGGGATATCTAGTCAATATAGCTTGCCGTTTTGAAACAGGGTAAGTTGAAATACTAAACAACCGAGATGTCACAAATACATATAAGCAAGTAATATATACTGCACACTCACAAAGGATTAAAGCTATAGTGAAACAGTAAAGCAAATTATTATTAAATATCTGTATGATGAAAGCATTAAATGCATATCTGAATTTTACTTTGTAAAAATGATATACATGTCAATTTCAAATAATTGAATGCCATATACAATTACAATAATATATTAGAGTCCTCTAACTGGAAAGGATAACAGCACATAGTACTCAAACCTATCCCACCCATGGGCGGGGTAATAAATGCTCAAAATTTCTCAATATCAAGTGGCAGGAGCTTATAGCTGAACGTTTAGTGAGAACATGATAAGAGACAGTTGCTCTGTCAGTATACCCAGTTCTTAGTTCTAGACTAAAGTCCATAACATAGCTTTGCATCCAACAAGAATTTAAATTCTACTACATTAGTCCATGCCACATTTGGCAGATGAATTACTAGATCAACTTCTAAACCGTTAAATTAAAAAAAATCCTCAATTTTTAGTTTTCTTGTCTCTAATTTATGCATCTACTAGGTCACGGCCTCTTCAGCTTGAAAAAAGCTATATTGATTTTATAATAAACACTTTTGTTTTTCAGCATCTGAAATACTGTTGAGGGAAAACTTTGTTTTTTTTCCCCAAAACACATCAATTCTGCTCCAGGAGAATTCTGCACAAATCTGTTTTTTTATATTTAATTTTGAAATTTGGCATGGGGCTAGACATATTGTCAGTTTCCCATGTCCCTCAGGTCATGTGAATTGTGCTCTGATAAACTTCAGCCACTCTTTACTGCTATACTGCAAGTTGGAATGATATCACCCTCTACTCCCCCCCTCCCAGCAGCCCATCAGCAGCCTACCAACAGAACAATGGATAGCTAACCAGATAGCAGCTACCGACCTCTGCTGAAGGATTTGTTTGATTTTACCTGCTTCGATGCCATTCTCACGTCTACTACTAGGAGCAGCGGCTAGAGGGCAAACCTAAGTCGTGGCTAATACAATGGAAGGGAAGAATCAATAGCTGTCCCAACGCAGTTCCATAGTGAAGTGCTGGCTCCTTTTCAAAAGCTCAGAATCAGGTACATTGCACTGAGATGGCTGCCTCCACACCAATATTAAAGCTAAACAAATACATTTGTTCGTTCAAAATTATATTTTTAATTGGTAGAGTGAATTTTAAATGTAAACCGTATAATTTAGAAATGAAAGTACACCATAAAAATCATGACAGATTACCTTTAAATTACTTTTATATTATATTGCTATGAATTACATTTCAACCCTACTAACCTCTACTTCCTTTTATGAAAACAAAGCTTTTTCGCTGATAGCACTGAACTATGTGTAAAGTAAAATGCACTAGACAGAAATCCTCTTGGGAAACGCTGGTGAGTCAAAACTGAATGTTAAGGAACGCTACATGTGACACTAATTTTAATAACTAAATCCATTGTATTGCAGAGAGTTTATTGTTACTGTTCCTTTAACAGGCTGATCCAGTGCCTGTTTCTAATCACACGTGGGGGTGCAATAGCCAGTGGATAGGCTTTTTCCTATTGATGTGTAAAAACCAGCAGAGAAAATGGCCTGAATGACACTGGCCTCAACACAGTTACCAGTGCAGGTAACAGAACATGTATATTTGTATATGTATTTACATGTATTAAATGGACCCACACTCCTTATTTACAGTGAAGAAAATTGATGTGCTTTATTCACATATGTATTTATTAAAATGCATCCAAAAAATGTTTACTCTTTAAAATCCTAAAGCCTGCACTTAGACAATAAACTGCTATTAACTGTAACATGTTTACATTAAAGTGTTCACCTTTGTCAAAACTGAACATGCAAACAATTCTATTTTCTAACTAAAACAATTAACAGAATATCTAGAAACACATCCAAACTTACCCCTTTGACTGGCCATTGGCACGATTTTCAAAAAATTTTATTTCCAAAATATCATTAACACCCAAAGAATGCACAGCATCTGTCAAGTCTTCATCAGTTGTCCACTGCACAAAGACAAGTAAATAATGAGAAATATTCAACATACAGAAAAATAAACTATTCTATGCAAACACTAGCCTTTACTTACCCATGTTAGATTTCCAATGTACAGTGCTATTCTTTTTCCAGTATAGGTATACACAATATTAGGAACGGATCCTTTCACTACATCATCTCCAACAGAGGCTGCTAGATTATCCATGTAGTCTCTGTCCTCTGGAGCATCTCCATTGTTTGCAGATGGTGAGAGAACATCTTCATAAAGTTCAATCTGATCATGTGCACCATATTCTGCCTCCTTTAACAGAAACAAAAGTACATATGTAAACATCTTCAAGCAGCGGTATGTTCCTTAGGTTGGACTGCAGTACAGATTTTAACACAATGATGCAGAGTGCGGTTCATTAAACATGCCCTTTGTTAAAGGATACATTAACAGTTCTTCTAGTGTGGCAAATCAAATTTAAATTTCCCTGAGGGAAATAAACAGACAATAAGTATATCAACTTATGCCCTGCAAAGAAATTGTTTGAGTGTTCCTCAAACGACACCATATGAGACATATAGTATAAATAAAAATCCGACCTAATATTGTAGGCAATAGTGAATAATATATAGTGCTGATTTCACTTTGGACTAAAAATTCATCTCTGTCCATGTTTCAACAAAGAGTGGGTGTGCCCTAATGGTCCCTGCCACAAGAACAGTATGAGGGGATATAGACAATCACAGCTCTGCAATCCTACAAGCAGAAATAGGCCTCAGTTTCCTATCAGGTCAGGCCAGCTTCCAATTGGTTCCTGTCTTAAAGTGCAGTGTGCAGAGCGCCGCTGGAAAAGGAGGATTGGAACAGATGGGTGGGATTAGAAGGAATTTTTTTTGCAGACATTTTTTTCAATTAACTAACCAAAAACAGCACTTTAAGCATACTCCTTCCATAATAAAAGAATATAATGCACTGGCACATTGTTTTTTTACAAACTACTTCTCCTTTAAAGCTATGTATATAAAGTGGTTACAAAAATGTAAACAGACTACATTTTAAATGGGACTTTTCTTTCTATTGACATTTGGTGAATAAGCAAATATGCAAGACAACAGAGTCTTGCAGTTACAAGTAGGGCTGTTTGTATCCACTAAGTTATGGCATAGACAGGAAAAGCACCCAATTTCTAATGATCTTTAAAGGAAAACTATACCCCCAAAATGAACACTTAAGCAACAGACAGTTCATATCATATTAAGTGGCATATTAAAGAATCTCACCAAACTGGAATATATATTTAAGTAAATATTGCCCTTTGACATCTCTTGCCTTTAGCCACCATTTTGTGATGGTCTGTGTGCTGCCTCAGAGATCACCTGACCAGAAATACTACAACTCTAACTATAAAAGGGAGAAGTGTGGAAGCAAAAGACACAACTCTGTTAATTGGCTCATGTGACCTGACATGTATGGTTTGTTGGTATGTTTGTGAGTACAGTGAATCCTACGATCCAAGGGGGCGGCCCTTATTTTTTAAAATGGCAATTTTCTAGTTATGATTACCCAATGGCAGATACTACTAGAAAAGTATATTATTATGATAATGGTTTATTTACATGAAGCAGGATTTTACATATGAGCTGTTTTATGCAATATCTTTTTATAGAGACCTACATTGTTTGGGGGGTATAGTTTTCCTTTAAAGATTACATTTTCTATAGAGAACAGAAAAACACAAGCAGGTGCATTTTACATATTGTCCTATACTATTTATTGGCCCTATTTACCTGTATCCCAAAAATAGTTAGTGGTAGGGAAGATGCTCTATTAGACTATGTAAGATGTAGTACAAGAAGTTTACATGTTATATAACCCTTAAGACCAATGGTCGCAACAACTGTGGGGTAGGATAAAGCAGATAGAGCTGTCAACTTCCAATGTTCATTTTTTAGGGCCCTGGAAAATTTCCTTGTTCCCGGCAGCGACGTAGGCAGAAGTGACGTCACATCTTGACCTACCCTGAAGCCAAAGATTCTGTCTAGCGCATGCGCACATCGCTCCCATTGACGTCACATCGGATTTTCACTGCAAATCTTCATAAATCGGGGAATGCTTAAGAGCAACGGAAGAGCGGGGGAAGGAGCCCAAAATCTGGTAATTCCAAGAAAAATAGGGGGAGAGGGGTTGACAGCTCTGATTGTAAGCTCAACAGGACAGGGACCTCCATCCTCTTACCTCTGACACTAAGCTCACTATATTGTAACTTTACTTTGTATTTATTTGCACTTATTATTGTTCTTTGTATCATCATCATCATTTATTTATATAGCGCTGTCAAGATACGCAGTGCTTTACTGCAGTTATAGCAAACAGGGAATAAATGGTGGATAGCAGACAAGGATTACAGAATACAATAGGGTTTACAAACTAAAAGGTTAGGGGTACAATTGAGACATTAGGATTGTAGAAACACTTTGTCATTTTTGATACAGCAATGATTAATTAAGGTACATCTTTGTATTTACTACAGTAATGACCAACCTCTGTACAGTACTGCATGCATTAAAAGAACAGTAACACCAAAAAGTGTTTTAAAGTAATGAAATATAATGTATCGTTGCACTGCACTAGTACAACTGGTGGGTTTGTTTCAGTAACACTACTATAGTTTATATAAACAAGCTGCTGTGTAGACATGAGGGCAGCCATGCTGAAGCTGAAAAAAGGCACAGGACAGACAACTGATAAGCTCTGTAGTATACAATGGGATTCTTCAAACTGTATCTGTTATCTACTGTGTATCCTGTGCTTGAAACGCTATCCCCTGCACTAGGCAGAAGTTGCATGGCATTGAAGGCTTACACAAAGCAAGAGTCTGCCTTTGTTTTGCTCTTCCCTTTACGAAGTCTGCGAATCCCAAGGTTAAAAATAACTGCTTGCAGGTTACAGCCAATGCACATAAGTCCACAAATAACAACAAGAGCTTACAGGCCCTTAATTTCTCTGCAACAACTCGGAATGCGGCCTAAGCACACACAAACGACTCGCACTTGTTTAAGAACCACTTGCTGCAGACGTATTTCAAACCCGCGATACCTGGTTAAACTCCTCGCCCACATCTGCGTAGATATCGATATGATCCACTCCGTCCGCCATCTTCCGCATCGAGCGGCAGCGCTACCCAGTCACGGAGGCGGCGCGAGCTCAGAGGAGCGTGAAAGGGGAAGAGGCGGGATTGGTCGCGTCACTTCCTGTTACTCGATATGAAGTGCGCTTTTTTTTCACTTAGTATAATTTTTCATCGTACAAACGCTGAACGTAAACAATGTACAATATCCCTAAACTTTGCTCAAATCAAATTCAGTAGTTGGAAACACATATTCTTGTCAGAACACCACGTGACGTATTTATTTAGAATTTCAATACAAATAAACAATTTACAAATAGCGCGAGGGAACCTTAAAGGGGCTGTTCACCTTCCAAAACTTTTTTTCAATTCAGTTGTTTTCAGATTGTTCCCCAGAAATAAGGACTTTTTTCAATTACTTTCCATTATTTATTTTTTTACTGTTTTTCCAAAATGTAAGTTTAAAGTTGAATGTTTGTGTCTGTGGTGTTTGAGTCTGGCAGTAATTCAGGCGCAGACTCTGAACTGTTACAATTTTACTACATTTAGTTGATACATTTCTCAGCAGCATCTCTGGAGTATTAACAACTATTGTATCAATTCTAACAGCTGCCTGTAATGAAACCCAAAGATTCTGCTCAGCAGGGACAAAGATAAGAAATGTATCAACTAAATGTATCAATTTAGAACAGTTTACAGGGTCGGCGACCCCCCTCCCAGAGTCCCAGGGTTGCTTCAGAAGGTGAAAATTACACTTTACATTTCAATTTTAGAATAAAAGTTACACATAGAAAATAGAAACTCATTTGAAAAAGACGTTATTTCTGGTGATCTATCTGAAATAGGGTTGCCACCCAGCCGGCTGCCAAGGCCGGGGCCGGTATTACAAATTTACCGGCAATGTAGCTGCCAGTAAAATTGTAATACCCATAAAAAGACCCCTCGGCCCGCCCCCAATCCCCTGTAAACTTTAGCTTAGCTTTTGTCCTGTTTGGAAATCTCCTTGTGTCTTAAAAAAAAAAACAGTATAATTTTTCCTAAAAACAATAATATGTAATGTTGTGTAAAAAAACATTGTCAGGAAAAAATATAGATTTAGGGCTGCTAAACCAGGACAAATAGCAGTTCATTTGCAGGAGTGTAGTCACACCACACTGTAACGGTTGAACCACTGGCAACTTTCAAAGTTACACAGTTATATATATTGGGAAACCAAACCTGGTTATGGTGAAAAGGGCTAAAAGGAGTCAAAAAGCCCTTCACTAGCAATTTACATGCAAAGTGAAGCCTTGTGAAATCAGAAGGTATTTATTTGTCTCATGCCATACACACAGCTCTGCTTAGAACTATGAGTTTTAATTCTCCCATAAGGCATCATGGGCAGAGACATGCAAATCACTCCTTTACATCCAGAACTGCTGGTTTATAGCACAGATACAACCTAATGGTTCAGAGCCATATATCCAAACTTGCAGACAGTCTGTTTTGATCTTGTCAGATCTCATCAGTGCAAGATATCAGAATATGGCTTCTGATGGGGTAGGACTTAGAGAGTAGCGAAATGGGAAACAGACTGTCTGGAATTTTGGATATATGGCTCTGAACCATTAGGCTGTATCTGTGTTATAAACTAGCAGTGCTGTGTGTATGGCATGAGACAAGTAAATACATTCTGATTTTAGAAGTCTTCACTTTGCACAGTTATATATTGCCACTCTCAATCAATTTGGGATTCCTTGTCCTTTAAATTACCATATTAAAAAATTCAGTATAACGTTAAAGTAAACAAACTTTTGACATCATTTTGGAGTAGGGTTGCCACCTGGCTGTAATGTCAGCAATGCCGCCTAGCAACAAACATGAACAAGGCATGATAAACATGTCCTTACAAGGGCTGCTGCTAGGGTTGTCACCTTTTCTGGAAAAAAAATATGGGCCTTCCTATATATTTATATTTTTTCCCTATTAATAACTTTGGGATCAACCATAATTTTTAACGGCCACGCTGTTAAAATACCGGCCAGGTGGCAACCCTAGCTGCTGCTAAAATACTACATCTGCCAATTCACAATACTGATTGTCCAAACATTTGGAATTTAAGACACATAATTATATATGTTATGCTTTAAACCCCCTGTCATCATTTAATTATATAGCACCAACAAGTTATGCAGTGCTTTACATTAGTTTATAACAAACAGGGGACAAATGGTGAATAATAAACGAGGGTCTACAGAGTACAATAGGTTTAGAGTTTAGAAACTAAAGATTAGGTTACAATTGAGACATAAGGATTTCAGAAACACATTTGTGATTTATGATACAGCTAGGACTGATTAAATAAGGTACATTGAATAAGCTTTACTAAACAGGTGGGTCTTTAAGGAGCGTTTGAAAGTTTGGAAAGAAGGAGAAAGTCTGACAGCTTGAGGCAGAGAGTTTCAGAGAAAAGCAGAGGCCTGAGAGAAGGAGACGAGAATGAGCTGAAGTGATGAGGAGAGGCAAAGGTCAGATGCATATTTAAAGTTGCGTAAAGGAGGGTATTTTGAGATCAGAGTTGAAATATAGGGAGGGACTTCATTTCACAGGGCCTTGAATGTAGGTGTGAGTAGTTTGATTCTAGAGAAGAGCCAGTGAAGGGATATGGGAGTAGATGATATTGAACGGTGAGATAGATGAATGAGTCTAACAGCTGCTTTTAGAACAGATTAGATTTGTGATAGGCAACTTGAAATACCTTTGCGTAGTGATGGGCAAATTTGTCCCAAAAAAATATTGCGAAACTGCAAACAATCCATGAAACGCATTGAAGTCAATGGGCGTCAAAATAATTTTATATGCATGACTATCTTGTCCAAATGCATTAAAGGCAATGCACGTTGGATTAATTTTGAAGAGCGACAATTTTTATGCAACTGTTCTGAAGCGCGGCAATTTTTTTTAATGTGGTGGATATTTTGCCACAGTTTCGCAAATGTTTTAGATGGCCGCAAAACACAAAAATTCACTGCAAATTCGTACCTGCCAAATTTATTCGCCCATCACCTGTGAGGAGTAGGTTGCAGTAATATGCAATAATGGAGATAATGAGAGACTGTAAAAGTGTTTTGGTTGTGTTTGAACTAAGATACAGTTGTATTCAGGCAATATTGCGCAGCTGAATACAACAAGATTTTGCAAGTGTTTGGATGTGTGGTGAAAAAGACAGATGCGAGTCTAAGATAACTCCTAGACAACATGCCTGTGTAGTTGAATGAAAGGTAATGTTATTAACTGTGAGATCTGTGAGTGAGATCTGAGGGACAGGGGAAGATCTTGGAGGAAGATTCAGTTTTAGGTGGCTCTGAGACAGCAGAAAGGCAGCCTGTAACTTGGGAAAGGACAGAAGGAGAGAGAGAGGGGTCAGGAGTAGACAAACAGAGTTGGGTTTCATCAGCATAAAGATGATACTGAAGTACAAATTACTGAATAAGTTTTCCTAGCAAAGTAGCATAGAGTGAGAACAGCAGAGGGCCTGAGACAGAGCCTTGAGGAACTCCAACAAAGATAGGGAAGGTAGTAGAAATATAGTTACAGAAGGCAACTTTAAAGGAGCGATCAGAAAGATAAGATGTCGATCATGAAAGAGCAGTTTCTTGAATGCCAGCTGAGTAAAGAATGTCTAGGAGGAGTGTGTGGTCAACTGTGTCAAAGACTGCAAAGAGATCTATAAGGATGAGTATCATTGGTTACTTTGGTGAGTGCAGGTTCAGTTGAGTGTGTTCGGCAGAAGCCAGATTGCAGGGGGTCGAGAAGGGTGTTTTGAGTGAGATGCTGGACCAAGCATTTGTAAACAAGGCTTTCCAGCAATTTGGTTGTAAATGGAAGAAGGGAAATTGGACGAATAGTTTGCAGCAGAGTTGGAATTAAGGGAAGGTTCTTTGAGGATAGTAGTGATTAGTGCTTTTTTGTAAAGTACCAGTAGATAGTGAAAGGTTAAGTAGGTGCATAAGTGCAGGCGAGAGTGTATCAGAGATTGGATAAAGGAAGGGAGAGGGTATGGGGTCTAGGGACAAGGTTGCGGGGTTTCAACTCCATGCTTGATGGGGGAGGGGGTCTGATTCTTTTGTACTGCATCTTTCCTTATTTCATGTACAGTGGACTGCTAACCCCTACCATCACCAGACAGTATTAACAAGTTTTTAGTTCTACTGTATGTGGTGTTGTGAACAGAGAGCTGTTGCATTATTTTGCATTCGTTTTGGGTTTCTGGTTACTACATGTACTGACATTTGTTTTGCACTAGGGGTCAGGCATAAGCTGTTTGTGCTGAAACTAATAAGCTTGTTGAAAATAAATGTACTGCTCTGTGTGCACCATTTTTCCATTTATTTATGTATTTGTGCTGTTAATAATACAACTAAAAGTGTCAGTGTCAATTATTTTGGGCTTTAAATGATATTAAATACAAAGACTTTGCTGGACGACTTTTCCTCAAACCAACCCACACCGTCTTTATCAGCTAAAATCAAACCTATAAAAAAACTACAAAACATCTAAATATAACTCAATTCCTATGTATTTGCATATAAATATGTAATACATCATAATGCATAGTTTATTTAGCAAAGTGAGGCTCTATACTATATTTATAGTTATTAGTGTTAATGGAAGCTGCTTGTCTAAAGTTACTTGCTTAGTTTAAATTATCGTTTGTGTATGTGGGAGTCAATTACTCACCACACTTTTAGAAGTCCCCACAACTGTCCTTGATCCTCTGCATCTTGGGGTGGAAATAACATCAGAGTGATTGAGTCTGAAAACCAACTGGATGATGCTACTAGGCCTTGTGAACTGCTGGGATATGGGAAGAACAGGGGAGAAGTTTGACTTCATATCCAGCCAGAATGAGGTGCAGCAGAAGAACCTATTCCCCCCAGCCACCCTCTTGCTTCACTGAATAAGAGGCTTTTTTTTATTAAAGGTCAATTTTAGTGGTTTTAGTGGTTTTGGACTAAACGACTGAACTCACTTTCTCTAAAACCACGAATGAATCACTATAAAAATACGAACACAAAAAAGCACTGAATGATGCACTAAAAACACAAATACCTCTAAAAATTCTAGTTTTTCAGCCAATTTTGAAAAAAAAAATTTAAAAAGTCTAAAGGTCCCCATAGACGCAAAGATTTCTCTTGCCGAATGACCGATTTTAGCGGAGTCTGACCAATCCTTCGAAATTATCGTGCAGTTAGTGGGATTCGAACAATCGAACATCTTATGATTTTTAGGCCGACATCTGTCAGGAAATTGATCGGCCAGGTTAAAAAATCTTTGTAGGTCCCAGTGCAATCTATCTATGTTTGCAGGGCCAAGCAGGCAGCTCCCCTTTGTTTTCCTGGCAAATTGGTCTTTTTAGTACGATCATTCCGAGATAATCGTGGTCTCACGATGATGATCAGATCTTTTAAAAATCTCAACATCTATGGCCAGCTTTAAAGCCCAAATTGATTAAAGGACCAGTAACATTAAAAAATTTTTTTTCAAAATTCGTTAGTATAGAACGAAAAATAAACATCAAGGCAAATTAAACTTTTAAATTGCAAAGCCTTTATTAAGATATAACTTACCAAAACTCCACTTCCTGTCCTCTTCTAAAATGGCGAAAGGGCGACCATCCATGCAGTGGTGTTCAACTTCTCCTCCCTGGCTATTCTAGTGACAGTATGTGAAGGAGGCAGAGGTCCGCTCTGCAGCGCTTCCCCTATTCCCAGCAGTCGGACTTTGACTCCAGCCTTTCCTTGTCCGGCGAAAAAGAAGAAGAGGAGGAGGCAGGGCCGCCATCAGGGGGGGACAGGGGGGACAAGCGTACCGGGCCCGGGCATGAAGGGGGGCCCGGCAGCGCTGCAATTTTTGAAGATCCGGGCCCCCCTTACGAGCGCCCGAGCCGTACGTCTTGCCTCTGTGCTGCCGAATGCGGAAGTGCCGAAAAGCCAAGGCGATGCGCCGAAAAGACCCGAAGTCACGGAAAAAGCCGAAGTCACGAAGCGCCGAAAAGACCCGAAGTCACGAAAACAGCCGAAGCCGAAGTCCTGAAGCAGCGCAAAGACCCGAAGTCACGAAAACAGCCGAAGCCGAAGTCCTGAAGCAGTGAAAAGACCCGAAGTCACGAAAGGAGGTGAAGTTGAAGTACTGAAGCCGTGAGTTCAATTCTACTGAACACCAGTTTGTGTATTTTTTTTTTTTTTTAATCTCCTGGCCACCAATGTATTATTTTAATATTCTATAGGCCCCTGCAACCAATCTTTTTTTTTAAAACATGTTTTTTTGGGGCCCCAATTTTTTTTTTAACTCGTAAGGGGCCCCTGACGCCAATGTTTTTTTTTTTTCAAAAAATTTTTTTTTTTTTTTTAAATTTTTTTTGGGGCCCCAATTTGTTTTTAACTTGTAAGGGGGCCCCTGCCGCCAATGTTTTTTTTTTTTTTTCAAAAAAAATTTTTTTTATTCTCAAATTTTTTTTTGGGGCCCCAATTTGTTTTTAACTTATAAGGGTGCCCCTGCCGCCAATGTTTTTTTTTTTTTTTTCAAAAAATTTTTTTTTTTTCTTCAAATTTTTTTTTGGGGCCCCAATTTGTTTTTAACTTATAAGGGGGCCCCTGCCGCCAATGTTTTTTTTTTTTCAAAAAATTTTTTTTTTTTTTAATTTTTTTTTGGGGCCCCAATTTGTTTTTAACTTATAAGGGGGCCCCTGCCGCCAATGTTTTTTTTTTTTTTTTTCAAAAAAATTTTTTTTTTCTTCAAATTTTTTTTTGGGGCCCCAATTTGTTTTTAACTTATAAGGGGGCCCCTGCCGCCAATGTTTTTTTTTTTTCAAAAAATTTTTATTTTTTAAATTTTTTTTTGGGGCCCCAATTTGTTTTTAACTTATAAGGGGGCCCCTGACGCCAATGTTTTTTTTTTTTTTTCAAAAAAATTTTTTTTTTTTTTTTAAATTTTTTTTTGGGGCCCCAATTTGTTTTTAACTTGTAAGGGGGCCCCTGCCGCCAATGTTTTTTTTTTTTCAAAAATTTTTTTTTTTTTTTAATTTTTTTTTGGGGCCCCAATTTGTTTTTAACTTATAAGGGGGCCCCTGCCGCCAATGTTTTTTTTTTTTTTTTCAAAAAATTTTTTTTTTTTCTTCAAATTTTTTTTTGGGGCCCCAATTTGTTTTTAACTTATAAGGGGGCCCCTGCCGCCAATGTTTTTTTTTTTTCAAAAATTTTTTATTTTTTAAATTTTTTTTTGGGGCCCCAACTTGTTTTTAACTTATAAGGGGGCCCCTGACGCCAATGTTTTTTTTTTTTTTTCAAAAAAAATTTTTTTTTTTTTTTAATTTTTTTTTGGGGCCCCAATTTGTTTTTAACTTGTAAGGGGGCCCCTGCCGCCAATGTTTTTTTTTTTTTTCAAAAAATTTTTTTTTTTTTTCAAATTTTTTTTTGGGGCCCCAATTTGTTTTTAACTTATAAGGGGGCCCCTGCCGCCAATGTTTTTTTTTTTTTTCAAAAAAATTTTTTTTTTTTTTTAAATTTTTTTTTGGGGCCCCAATTTGTTTTTAACTTATAAGGGGGCCCCTGCCGCCAATGTTTTTTTTTTTTTTTTTTAAATTTTTTTTTTTTTAAATTTTTTTTTGGGGCCCCAATTTGTTTTTAACTTGTAAAGGGGCTCCTGCCACCAATGTTTGTTTATTTTTTAGTTTTTTTTACATTTTTTTTGTTGGGGCCCCAAGTTTTTTTTAACTTATAAGGGGGCCCCTGCCACCAATGTTTTTTTTAAAAAAAAAAAATTTTAATTTTTTTTTTTTGGGGCCCCAATTTTTTATAAGGGGGCCCTGACCATCAATAGCTTTTTACAACTTGTGTGGGGGGGGTTACTTTTTTAGCGCTGATGTCTGTGTGGTCTTTTAACTGCGATGTGGAGTGGGCGGGAAATGGGGTGGAGCTTGGTCGTCAGTGTGGGCGGGGCCCAGGGGGCCCCAAAAATTTTGTTGTACGGGGCCCCGTGATTTCTAATGGCGGCCCTGGGAGGAGGGCAGCCTCTGCCTCTCCAGCGGCAAGTGTTGTCTGCAGGCGCACAGATCTGCTGAAGAATATCCCCAGGACTACAGTGCACAAGCGCATGGACAAACCCCTTGTTCCCGTGATGTTCCCACCTGAGTGTGCAGTCCCTGCTGCTGCAGGAGAAGGCGGCGACTCTAGATTCCAGTAGCGCCGAATCACATGCTATCCATCGATGCGCTACGATTGCGGGCTACGAGCCGGTAGCACTCCCGGCTCAAAGGCGGAGCAGAATACCACAGTTTGCAGGAGCTGTGCACTTGGCCGCGTGGAAAGCCTTGTGTTTGCGCAGCTCCTCCACGTCGCACTGATCCATGCGCTTGGGGATATTCTTCAGCAGATCGGTGCGCCTGCAGACAACACTTGCCGCTGGAGAGGCAGAAGCTGCCCTCCTCCTCTTCTTCTTCTGCGCCGGACGAGGAAAGGCTGGATTCAAAGTCCGACTGCTGGGAATAGGGGAAGCGCTGCAGAGAGAATAGCCAGGGAGGAGAAATTGAACACCGCTGCATGGATGGTCGCCCTTTCGCCGTTTTAGAAGAGGACAGGAAGTGGACTTTTGGTAAGTTCTCTCTTAATAAAGGCTTTGCAAACCAAAAGTTTTATTTGCCTTGGTGTTGATTTTTCGTTCTATACTAACGAATTTTGAAAAAAAATTTTTTAATGTTACTGGTCCTTTAACTGCAATACAATAAGTTCAGTGCAGCTCCCATTAACTTCTCTAGGACCTCGAAAACTTTTACTAGGCGAGATTTTGCATTCGAGATTTTCGTGGTTTTTCGAGGTGGGAAAAATCAAAATGATTGTTAGTAAAAGCCACTTTTACAAATAGAAGCAGCTTCGTAACTAGGTCAGTTTATTATTATGGGTGACTTCAATTATCCAGACATTGACTGGGGTAATGGGGATTAACAAGTTAGAAAAAGCTAGCAGGTTTGTAAATATGCTGAATGACAACTTTTTATTTTAGTTCATTCAAGAACAAACTAGGAATCAGGATCTTGCAATAACTAATAATACTGAATTTATCTCTAGCATTTGTGTGGGTGAGCATTTAGGGAATAGTGATCATAACATGGTCTCCTTTGAGATTCTGTTGCAGAGACAACTTCATAAGGGAGCAACTAAAACACTACATTTTAGACGTGCAAACTTTGACAGTATAAGCACATCTCTGCAACATATTAAGTGGGAAATACTTTTCATACGGTTAAACATAGAACAAAGATGGGACTTTTTTTTTTTTTAAAAAAATATGTAAATAAAAAAATTAAGCAGGAAGGGGTGGGACCCTTATATCAGAGGAGGGTCAGCTGGTAGATGAGAACAGAAAAAAATCAGAGATTCTGAACTCTTGTTTTTCATCTGTCTACACAAATGAGTAACCAGTTAATGAATGTTTCATTTTTAATAGTCCCAATCCTAGTAAAACAACTAATGATTTATGGTTCACACATGAGGAAATTCAAAAAAGACTAGAACATGTTAAGATAAACAAAGGTCCGGGACCGGATGGTATTCATTCCAGGGTACTAAGAGAGCTTAGCTCTGTGATTGCCAAATCGCTTTACTTAATTTCATTAAGGATTCATTGAGGTCTGGCACAGTGCTGAGAGACTAGCGAATTACTAATGCGGTGCCGCTATTCAAAAAGGGATCTTGTTCTCAGCCTCAAAACTATAGCCCATTTAGTCTGACATCAGAGGTAGGAAAGCTTCTTTTTTTGAAGGAGGTATTAAGGGATAAGATACTAGACTTAATTGCAAATCATAATACATTGAGTTTGTGCCAGCATGGTTTTATGCTTAACAGATCTTGCCAGACTATTTTAAGAAGGTGAGTGGGGCCTAGATTCTAGGAAGGTAGGGATGTGATCTACTTGTTACTTATTACTCATATTTATATTAAGGTCCTCTCCCATTCATATTCCAGTCTCTTATTAAAATCAATGACTGATTTAATTTCCTAATTTTCCTTTATGAGAAGGTGAGCGGTGGATGTGACTTACTTAGCCTTTGCTAAAGCATTTCAGTGCCACACAGAAGGTTACTGTTTAAATTACAGAATTTTGCCCTGGAACATAGTATATGTACCTGGATAGAGAACTGGCTAAAAGATAGATTACAAAGAGTGGTGGTAAATGGAACATTTTCTAATTGGACCAGTGTTGTTAGTGGAGTACCGCAGGGCTCTGTACATGGTCCTTTGCTTTTCAACTTGTTTATTAGTGACCTGGAGGTGGGCATTGAAAGTACTGTTTTTGTTTTTGCTGATGATACAAAATTGTGCAGAACTATAGGTTCCATGCAGGATGCTGTGACTTAGCAAAGTGATATGACTAAACTGGAAAACTGGGCAGCAAACTGGAAAATGAGGTTCAATGTTGATAAATGCAAGGTTATGCACTTTGGCAAAAAATAATATTAATGCAAGTTATACTGTACATTAAATGGCAGTGTGTTGGGAGTTTCCTTAACTGAGAAGGATCTATGTTTTTTTTTTATAACAGATAACAAGATAACAAGTTGTCTAATTCCGGCCACTAAAGCAAATAAAGTTCTGTCTTTCATAAAAAAGGCATTAACTCAAGGGATGAAAATCTAATTGTTTAGGTTCCTGGTAAGGCCTCATCTGGAGTATGCAGTGCAGTTTGGGACTCCAGTCTTCCATCCCTCTAAAACATCTCTGCACTCCCACCAGCTCATTTAAATGCCCTCGTAAAGGGGTTGTTTACCTTTAGACACATTTTTCAGTTCAGTTGGTTTCAGATACTTCACCAGAAAGACTTTTTCTAATTACTTTCTATTTGTGACTGTACAGTTTAATTTTTCACTTTCTAAAGCAGCTGTGGGGGGGGGGGTACATTTTTTTTATCTTTGGCTCTGCTAAGAAGAATCCCTGAGGTTCATTAAAGGGGTGGCTCACCTTTAAAATAACTTTTATTATGTTATAGAATGGCCAATTCTAAGCAACTTTTCAATTTGTTTTCATTATTTTTTCTTTTTACAGTTTTATAGTTATTTGTCTTTTTCTTCTGACTCTTTGCAGCTTTTAAATGGGTGTCACTGACTCCCTTCTAAAAAAACAAATGCTCTGTGAGGCTACAAATGTATTGTTATTGTTACTTTGTATTACCGATCCTTCTATTCAGGCCCTCACCTATTCATATACCAGTCTCTTATTCATCATCATCATCATTTATTTATATAGCGCTGTCAAGATACGCAGTGCCAATGCATGGTTGTTAGGGTAATTTGGACCCTAGTTACCAGATTGGTTAAAAGGCAAATTGAAGAGCTGCTGCATAAAAAGCTAAATAACTCAAACACCACAAATTATAAGAAAACCAATTGCAAATTGTCTTACAATATCACTCTCTACATCATACTAAAAGTTATCTCAAAGGTGAACAACCCCTTTTAAAGACAGCTGTTAGAATTGCTACAATAGTTGCTAATATTCCACAGATACTGCTGATAAATGTATCAACTAATGCATCAACTAAATGTAGCAAACTGTAACAGTTCAGAATCTGCTCCTGGATCACTGAGCTGCCAGACTGAAACAGCAGAGACAGAAACATTTTTTACATTTTAACCTTTATTTTTTTGAAAACTGTAAAGATGGAGAGCAATTGAAAAAAGTGAACAATCTGAAAACAACTGAACTGAAAAAAAGTGTTTGGAAGGTGAACAACCCCTTTAAGAGGGCATATAAATGAGCCGGAGAGGGTGCAGAGACTAAGTGCAACTGAACTGGTTAGAGGGATGGAAGACTTAAATTATGATGGTAGACTGTCACGGTTGGGGTTGTTTTCTCTGGAAAAAGGGCACTTGCGAGGGGACATGATTACACTTTACAAGTACATTAGAGGACATTATAGACAAATAGCAGGGGACCTTTTTACCCATAAAGTGGATCACCGTACCAGAGGCCACCCCTTCAGACAAGAAGAAAAGAACTTTCATTTGAAGCAACGTAGGTGGTTCTTCACAGTGAGGGCAGTGAGGTTGTGGAATGCACTGCCGAATGAAGTAGTGACAACTGATTCTGTTAATGCTTTTAAAGGAGAATTCAACCCGTAATAAAAAAAAAAACAGTGCTCATACTCCCAAAGTAACGAAAATGTCAGAAAATTTTCCAGAAATTTACATACTTTCGTCGCTTGCGCAGCAATTCGGGGCCAGAAATGTACTCCAAGTGCGCATGCGCGGAGAAAATCCAGAAAAAGACAGAAGAAAGAAGATGGCACCCATGGCCACAGTCTGCACAGAGGGGTAAGTAAAAAATTAAGGGCATTTGCCCGGGGGGGGGGCAGGTAGGCTGGGGGGAGGAGGGAGGGGGGTCCACCCAGGCTAGGGGGGAGGGTTTTTTTAAACTACGGGTTGAATTCTCCTTTAAAGCTATTGTGATACTAAAATCTATAGTTAGTGTATGAGTATTGTGCTGAAGTCACCACTAAGATACCTCGGAAAGTCCAGGATGAAGCTTATTTATGTCCCAGGTACCTACTCTGCCTACCCCTAGTTCTGGCCCTGCAACGAACCTGTGTTATTTAGAAGCCCATTAAGTGGCAAGAATTTTATTTTGAACTGTTTATTTTGTTTATTTGCTGCAGGTGAAAATAAACTGCCTGAAAAGAGACTATGCTCTCATGAGTTGTGATTTTGCTCCTTGCTGTATCCAAGAAAACTGATCCCAGCTACCTAATCCCTAACAGTATATATAGTTTATGTGAGTGTATGGAGGGGTCAGTGTGTGTGTGTGTATGTATGGATGCTGGGTTTCATTTGGAAGGGTTGAACTTGGAGATGGACTTTGGTCTTTTTTCAACCCTATCTTACTATGTAACTATGTCACCAGCATAAATATGGAGGTTATAAAATTAAAATAAAATCTTCTCTCACAGTATAAAATCATTAAATGCTGTGTGTTATTTTGCACGTAGCAAAGATACACTAATACTTAAAAATGTTGACAATATTAAACATATTTGTCAGCAATCATGCTTTTGCTGACAAAATTTTTCAGAAAGGAAATATATTGATCTAATTTCACAACCTAATCCCTATGCGTTTCCTCATGCTAATCATGCTTTACTGACGAGCCGACCGATATCCAAGTCTTCTGTCGATATTGGTCAGCTCTTTTCCCACCATACACGCCCGAATATAGGACTAAAATTTGTTTTGTACGACATTATGTGTGCATCTATGGCCACCTTAAGGGCCTTATTTCCTTTTTTTTTTAATTGGAAACTGTGCTCTCCTAGTGCAGAGAGAGCAATAGCACTATCTGTACTAACAACGGTGCCCCCTTCACCGGCTTAAAAGCCAAAGAAGTAAGAATATTTTGTGGGTGGCAGCAGCTCCAGAAAGTGCTACTGATAAGCTTTGTTACAAGCCAAAGAAATAAGAAAAGTCTAAGGGCTAAAACACATGTGGTGATTGGTCACTGCGATTCACTGTGACTTTTTAGAAACCATGATTGCGATGACTAAACAACAATAGGTTATTGCACAAGTCGCCACGTGTGTCCTTGCTATAAGGGTACTTGCACGTGGGGAGATTTGTTACCTGTGTTTAAATATGCCCTACCGTAGGCAACTATTCTCCCCAAAATGCTTTCCCACTGGCTTTGTAATAATACAACTTTAAATTTGGTAGGGAGGGGCTGGATTAGAGTTGGCCTAGTTTAGTACACTGCACTTTTGTTGTGTGAGTCCTTTATTTTTATTGCAGAAGCAAGGTTATGAGTCAGGTTATTGTGTGTGGCTTTAAAAATGAGGCTGAACAGAAACGTAACTAGAGGGGGGCGGGCCCTGGCGCAGGACGCGCAGCCGGGCCCCCCGTCCCCCTCCGTACACCCGGCAAAGCGGCACGCGGACTGCCGGGGGGCGCTGAGGGGGTGCGGGCCCTGTCCCACTCACACCCCTTGCTCCCCCGGTAGTTCCGCCACTGAGGCTGAAGGTCATGGGCGCCTGCATTTTTTTAGCATAACGCCTCCCTTCGAGTGATCAGGCCCGGATTTGTGGAAAGGCCACCAAGGCCTAGGGCGGCAGGATTTTAGGGGGCAACATACTGCCTAACCACACCCACATTGGTTCAGAAACACTGAAGATGCGCTGGAGAAGCTATTGTTTTTTGAACTTCCCTTGTGCCAATCCTAATTTCACAAAAATTTGCGTGAATAATAGGGAGGGGGCGGGGGCGACAAAGGGCAGCAGGCCTAGGGGCTCCCGCTATGTAAATCTGGCCCTGTGAGTGATGTAGGAACCAAGGGCAGCAGAGTATGGTTTTTGAATGGGGGCTAAGCACGCTACAAAATTTGAGGCCATGCCCATGTTTAAATTGGCTACACCCACATTATAGACTTCAGTTGAAAGATTGTGTGTCACGCTGGGCATGTTGTATCTGTAATTTTGAGCTTAGGGGAGACCTAAACCAAGGTTGCACCTCTAAGTAAGCTTGAACTAAAAAGTTCAACGACAGTGTTTGTAGATTACATTTCATGTGGGCAATAAAGCACTTAAAAATACCTTTTCATTGCAGCCAGTAAGAATTACACTTCAGTTGCATACAACAGTATTGCAGTTTATTATTGTTTGAGACGTGTGTTGAGTAGTACTTCCAAGGAGCAAACTGGAGCAACTCTCCACACCTCACTTTACCTTGGCACATACCATGGGGCAGATGTATCAAGGGTTGAATTTCGAGGGGTTAAATCCCTCGAAATTCGACTGGGGAATAGAATCGAACAGGGAATTCGGGCGAACTTACGCGCTGGGAATAGTCGAATGGCGAATAGGGAACTCCCATAGGCTTTTTTTCTAAGTTTTTGATCAAATAAAAAGGCATTTGATCGATCATTCGATCGAATGAACATCCTTCGATCGAATATTCGATCGAAGGATGTTCATTCAATCGAATGATCGATCAAATGCCTTTTTATTTGATCAAAAACTTAGAAGTGCTTTTACACTAATTATGACAAATGATAAAGGTTTAGCTTTTCATTTGGTCATTACTATTCTGCAACTGAGGATGCTTATCTAGTTGGCAGGGTCACTGTCCCCACAAACCAAACAATACAAACACAATTTATAAAGCTCATCTTTCTTCTTCTATTCATCCTCTGTTTTGAATGTAACTCTACTTTAAGGTTGATAGGCTAATTAATTCCTCGCAACCAGTAATCAGTTTAAATTCCAAGCCTGAAAGCTGCAGAACAAAAACAAATTAAAAAACAGACAACAAAAGATGCATACCGCTTGCAATTGCTTTACAATCCTGTTGTATACACCATTTCCAAACGTAAAAACGTTAAATTTGGTAGGGAGGGGCTGGATTAGAGTTGGCCTAGTTTTAAATTTAGTACACTGCACTTTTGTTGTGTGAGTCACTTTATTTTTATTGCAGAAGCAAGGTTATGAGTCAGGTTATTGTGTGCGACTTTAAAAATGAGGCTGAACAGAAACGTAACTAGAGGGGGAAGGGCCCTGGGCAGGACGTGCAGCCGGGCCCCCTGTCCCCCTCCGTACACCCGGAACTGGCCAGGAATATGCGGCGCAAAGCAGCACGCGGACTGCCGGCGGGCCCTGAGGGGGTGCGGGCCCTGGCCCACTCGCACCCCCTGCCCCCCCGGTAGTTCCGCCACTGAGGCTGAAGGTCATGGGCGCCTGCATTTTTTTAGCATAACCCCTCCCTACGAGTGATCAGGCCTGGATTTGTGGAAAGGCCACCAAGGCCTAGGGCGGCAGGATTTTAGGGGGCAACATACTGTCTAACCACACCCACATTGGTTCAGAAACACTGAAGGTGCGCAGGAGAAGCTATTGTTTTTTGAACTTCCCTTGTGCCAATCCCAATTTCACGAAAATTTGCGTGAATAAAAGGGAGGGGACGGGGGCGACAAAGGGCAGCAGGCCTAGGGGCTCCCGCTATGTAAATCTTGCCCTGTGAGCGATGTAGGGACCAAGGGCAGCAGAATATGGTTTTTGAATGGGGGCTAAGCACGCTACAAAATTTTAGGCCACGCCCATGTTTAAATTGGCTACACCCACATTATAGACTTCAGTTGAAAGATTGTGTGTCACGCTGGGCACGTTGCAGCAAATTTGAATCAAGAACACCTGCAGATACAGTGAATTATTATACTACTATTATATTATTATACTACCAGAACCCAAAGCAAGATAAATATAGTGCGGCTTTCATGTATAATTAGGGATGCACCGAATCCACTTTTTTGGATTCGGCCGAACCCCCGAATCCTTTGTGAAAGATTCGGCCGAATACCGAACCGAATCCGAACCCTAATTTGCATATGCAAATTAGGGGTGAAAAGGGAAAACATTTTTTCCTTCCTTGTTTTCTGACAAAAAGTCACGCGATTTCCCTACCCGTCCCTAATTTGCATATGCAAATTAGGATTCGGATTCGGTTGGGCCAGGCAGAAGGATTCGGCCGAATCCGAATCCTGCTGAAAAAGGCCGAATCCTGGCCGAATCCCGAACCGAATCCTGGATTCGGTGCATCCCTATGTATAATGCTACCAGAACACAAAGAAGGATAAATACAGTGCCAATTCCATGGATAATACTACCAGACAATGTCGGACTGGCCCACCGGGATACCAGGAAAAGTCCCAGGTGTCAGTGGGCCCTCATGCTGCATTTGGACTATTTCATGGCTATTCCCTATTTTTATGAGAACAAAGTGGCTAAATAGATGGAATAATAGATTATAGTATGTAAAGAGAATAGGAGACTAGAGGTTGATTGAGGAGTGGAAGAAAATAGTACTGAGAGTGGGCCCCTGGTCTAAGGTTTTTTTGGTGGGCTCCTGGTGTCACTGCTACCAGAACACATAGCAGAATAAAAACAATGGGCATTTATTAAGATAGCACATAAAGGAAGCAATGGAATACTGGTGATATAGGATTATAACATGGAGTGGAGGACATAGGAGCTAATGAGCACAAAAGCAGGTCACCAATACTACCTAAAAAAAGTTTTTTACTCCACAATAGGCAAGGACCTCTCCTCCAGCCCTTTTTCAAACGTTGTTTCTAAGGCTGCTGGTTTTGAACAAAAATCCACCCGCCCCCCATTCCTTTTCTACTGCAGCGGCACAAGTCAGAAAGTAAGAACTGAAGGCAGAGGGAGAGAAAACATCAGGCTCATTCACAATGGGACCCTGCGAGACAAATGAATAATTCCCAGCAGGCGGCGCTAAAGTGCAGAGTTGGACTAAGGGAGCGAGTTAGAGAGGAGTAAGAGCTCTGGTGCTGAGTGTTTTGAGGTAGAAAGGTCAGACCGGGGATGGGATGAGTTGGAGACAATACAGACGTAGGTGAGGGACATACTTTAGGAAGTTTCAGTATCGGTGATGAGCAGATATAGAGCCATACACACTTCCTGGTGACTTCGGAGCGTTTCCAGGACAGCAGGACAGCAACGAGGATGAACTGGGTAATGTTGGGAGTGGGACTGACGTTTGTTCTCTAGGGACTTGTCATTTCTACCTGCACTTATCTCTCTGTCTGTCTGTGTCTCTCTCTCTCTCGTCTATTCTCTGTAATATCATGGGAATGTGGGGGCTGTTTAAATTAGAATAGAAAACTTCTGCTGAGACAAGTCATTATCATTAAATAAGTGTTAAGTTTGCTGTGAACCCCAACAAGAAACCTAGGAAGGAGCAGTCCTCCATGGCCCCCTGCATAATTCAGTCCAGTGTGTGTGTGTGTCTGTGTGTGTGTCTGTGTGTGTGTGTCTGTGTGTGTGTGTGTGTGTGTGTCTGTGTGTGTGTGTGTGTGTGTGTGTGTGTGTCTGTGTGTGTGTGTGTGTGTGTCTGTGTGTGTGTCTGTGTGTGTGTGTGTGTGTCTGTGTGTGTGTGTGTGTGTGTCTGTGTGTGTCAAAGGAAACTTCATGTGGGGCACAAAGTGAGCAAGTTAGTTTACTCCAATTATCTTTTTTTTCCATAACTCAGCTTCTGCCTACATTGCAGTTCACTTCTGGAGCCAGTGGGGACTTACAGTGAAGTGACAAATTATTTTTGCACAAACCATGTGTGACAAGGGGACCCCAGGGGTTCAGGGCCCTGTACTAATTCCTTGGACAGAAACAGTGTTGCACAGTGTGCATATATATGAGATGGCAATTATTTAACATTATTTTACATTTATAATTTTTGGTATATAAGACCTATTATACTTAGTAAAAAGAAGGGTCACTTGACTGTAAAGTTTTAATGATAATAAGCCAGACATAATCTAAACTTCTCTTAAGGGACAGCATTAGGTGCAAACTCAACTCGATTGGAAGTTTATTGGCCCATGTATGGAGCCAAACAGATCTGACTGCTATCTGGCCAGGGATGGAACTGTTTGTTATCAAGCAGGTTTGAACATTTTGTAGGGTAAGATCCATTTGAGGGTTCCAATGCTGTGCTCTTCTGATGTGTCTGCTAAGCCCCTCAGTTATGATTCTGATTAGGTCCACCACAAAGATTGCCAAGCTTAAGCCAGTGTACAGCTGATCTGCATTTTTTTTAAATTAGGGACTAGGGTTTCAATTCTTCACCCTTTTCTTCTACCTCTCATGTCATACTACTATACTGATGGCTAAAATGACTAGTCCTAGCAATATAGAGCTTTAATGAATAATGTCATAACAATTTTCATTCTGTTTTGTGCAGTCCTTTTTGTTTCTGCTGCTTTTGTTTGCTCATGGGTTGTGAGCAATATTAAAAGGCAGGGTCAGGCTGGGGGCCCCCCTGCGCATACCTTGGTCTCTTTTTGTGCCACAATCAGGGCTGGGGATATAGACAGGCTGCAGCACCCACGGCTTCAGCGGGAGCAGGTCTGGGTCAATGGGATCCTCAAGGACCAGGACCCTCTGGGTTTTTTCCTGGTTTCCCTCCAGCCCAGTTCAACCCTGTTAAAGGGAAACTCTATCCCATAACAAGAAAAAGTAAGCACATTCCCCATACACATTTATCAGAAAAATTATGTATTTATATAGCATTGCCACATTTACACAGTGCATTACAGAGATTTTACATCATCCACATTGGAGCTTACAATCTAAAGTCGCTGTTGCATTCACACACAGCAGGGTCAATTTTATCAGTATCCAATTGCCCTGCCTGCAATTGAAAGCAGTATTTGTCCACACATTTCTGTTGTTTGGTTGTGACTCTTGCTACAGTGTAGCAACATACATTTATTTTCCTCCAGGTCTCTTAATCAGCTGGCTTCTGCTACATTGCCCTAATCTGCATATGCCAATTTGTCCAAATCTTAAAATAATGGGTTCTGTGCACGCAATCACCTTATTACAGGGCCTTTTTTTTAAATTTAAATTTAACATTGTTATCTATATAATGAGCAAAATTCGAAAATAAAACCCAACAGCTAGGGGTTTATTTATTAAAGTCCTTTACTCTAAAATCTGAATTATTAGTGGAAAAAAACCTAAATTTTTTGGGGATTTATTATACCCCAAGGATGGAAAAAGTTTGTATCTGAAAATCGGGCATCTCAGACCTACTGAGGTTGTATATAAGTCAATGGGAGAAGTCTTGAATATATCATGATCTGCGGTGAGTTTTGTGCAATTATCTTAAGATTTCATGGTTTTCTGCAAAAATCTGGAATTTTTCAAGAAAATTTATTGATAAATAACAGGAAATAACCCGTGTGGATTTGGTCAGAGTAAATTTTAGAAGAAATGAGATATTTTCGGATTGTTATAAATAACCTCCCTAATGTTCTAAATTTTCTTTTACCCAGCAGGTAGCGACATGCTGTTTCTTTCTGGGAGTTACCACAGTGTTGTGTAGTCTGGATTTTACCTACCATGACAATAAAGCTGTGGAAAACTATTTGAAGGCTATAAATAAAAATTACTCATCAATAACATATCTTCACAGTATCGGGGCCTCTGTAGCAGGTAAGTGAAAAAGAATTTCTGTTACTGTTATATATTACGTAAAGAAACAGTAACACCAAAACATGAAAATGTTTTAAAGTAATTCAATCATAATGTACTATTGCCCTGCGCTGGTACAACTGGTGTGTTTGCTTCAGAAACACTATGATTTATATAAATAAGCTGCTATACAGCCATGGGGGGTAACCGTTATCAGACAAAATATAATCTCTGTAGAATCCCATTGTATTATATAGATCTTATCTGCTATGTAAAAAAAATTGGGAAAACAAAGTTTATATTTTGGTAAAAGCACCCATTGAAATGCATTGAACAACTTGGTGTAACGACAAATCAAAAAATAAATTCCTTTGGATCTTATGCATTATACTTGTATTTTCATGTTCATGGATCAATGCTTTTTAATTTCCACACAAATTAATGTATGGCAGCTGAATTTCATGGCTGCGTGTGTTACACCGGTCTATTTGCCTCATATATATATATATATATATAAAGCATGAAATGTATTTAATCATGTTTAACAAGTGCACATTTATTTGAATTATAAGGCAGTATATGTAACATACCCATGACAGTAGTCATTTGGATGGCAAACTGAAAGAACTTTATACTAAACTTGGATGTATCTCGCAGGTGCAGGATTCGGTATTTGACCGGTAGAATTGCTGCACCTCTATTTGAAACATATTATTATTATTAACATTTATTTATATTGCGCCAGCATATTTCGCAGTGCTGTTTGAACAGGGACAACTGTGCCATTGGTGCCAACACTACTTGACCCGACTCTGGCTCAGTAGCCTCACTCTTGTCATTGTACAAATATATCTCCTGTTTGTTAGGTTACTCTAAGGATATGCACTAATAGACAAGCAAGTCACATCAGTTTTGATTCAGGATTGTGTCTGTGCCCTAGCACATGTGAACAACCCTTTAAAAACATCCACTGCTTATAAATGATATGTAACTATGTATATGGAGCGATGAATGAGACGTTCCCTTGAGATAATATAGACTGGGGAATTGTGACTAATTGGAACTATATAGAGTAACTGTTTAGCATGGTGTTATGTTTTGGTAGCCGAGGATGAGTAGTGTATAACAGTGCTTTATTAGCAGGTTCATGCAGCTATTACACTTCAACAGTAACTTCAACTCTAACACTTTAAGCAGTATTGAAAGTACTATGTGTACACAGTATAACTCTTGTGCACAGTGACACCAACAGGCCATTTTGTATAAACACCACACATGGGTCACCATGATCCCATTGAATACAGTACATTTTCCTCATACAGGTATGGGTTCTGTTTTCCTGAAATCAGTTAGCCAGAAATCTCACAATTATGAAGCCATCTCCCATATACTCAGTTTTAATCAGTTCAAATTAAAAAAAATATATATTTCTTCTTTCTCTGTAATAATATAACAGTATCTGGTACTTGATCCCAAATGGGATATAATAATGCTTATTGGAGGCAAAACAATCTCATTGGGTTTATTTAATGTTTAAATGATTTTTTAGTAGACTGAAGGCATGGAGATCCATTTTATGGAAATACCCCATATATCCAGAAAACCCTAGGTCCAGAACATTCTGAATAATAGGTTCCATACTGTACTGTATAATAGAATATTTTATTAAAATGGGGTACAGAAACCATTTTAAAGACTAATAATACCCTTAGTGAAGCTGCTAATTTAGGGAAACAAGTATTTTAGAAATGTCCTCATCTTAGTCAGTTCAGTGTCCTGAAAAATGCCTTCTAAGGGTGGTGGCACATGGGAGGTTAATCGCCCAACGACAAATCTTCTCTACTGTGGGCGACTAATCTCCCCAAATGCCTCCCCGCCGGCAAGATTACAAATCGCTGGTGGGTAGGCATACATATTGTTTCGTCTTTCCGAAGTCGCCCAAATTTATCTTGTGAGGAAACTTCAGACGACTTTAGAAATCCAGACGAAAACACAGAAGATATGTTTTGTAATGGCAATATTGATAGATGGCAACATTTGTATATCCAAACTAAATGTACCTTATATATACAGTATAACACTCTCTGTATCATCCATTCTGTGGCATGCCCACTTTCATCAGAGATTAAATAGTAAGGCTGCTTTGCAAGTTGCACTTAGTACACTTGTCCATAGAAAAATATCACTGGTAATGAAAAGCAATTGATGATTACGTGGTAGGTAGATCCCTGTGAACTGTAGCATTCCAAGCCAGTTGATTTGTTTTTGTTTTTTTAAATCAAATTGATCAGTTAAGTATTCAGTTAACGAAAGGGAAATTTACATTTTATGAAAATCATTATTTATCATAATTTATCATAACTTTCAGGGAGTCAGTATATCAGACCCCATAAAAAAGCAACTAGTCTAATAAAATTCAATCGCCAGCTATGGGCAGTGCTGACTATTTCTTGTTCATTTGATCAGTATTGATATCAGTCAAAATAGCTATGAGCCGCAGAGTCTTTTTTTGTGGGGGTAAGCAATCTGTATTTGATCAATAAACTAAGTTATTCTATAGGGGAAAAAACCCACAATTGATCAGCCCAAGGGAGCCTGGGAATGGAATAATATGGATAGGCATGCTCAATGTTAATCTCTGTGCAGATCTGTGTTTTGTCAGCAGTTATGGGTAACAGGGCAGTTAAAATCTTGACAATTTGCTTTGTGATTCGGCACCTAGTCTGTTGCTCTTGCATTTTAAATTTGATCCCAATGCTGACATTCAAACTGTTCCATTTATTTGAAAACAAGCAACTATTGTAGATACAGACGGTTACTAGAAACTCAAGCAGTCTCACAGTATTTAATATTTAAATAGTAGAACAAAAGGTTTCAGTTTTATGTACCTGAAGTAATTTGACATAATGCTTTTTCTGTCTGTACTTGCTTGAATCATAGCACTCTTATCCAGCACAAGGTACATTTTTACCCAAGGACGGGATGAGTAGCTTTTTTTTTTCTTATAAATAGTTAAATAGTAAAGAAAGGCATGACATGACATGAAGAGTCACTTTGGCAAATACAGCTTAAACACTATTTTTGGAATGCTGCAGTGAGCATTTACTTGTGACACTAAGAAAATGCTTAAAAGCCAGCACTCTGTAACTTAACTACAGGGAGCGGGGCCTGGGGGCAGGACATGCAGCCGTGCCCCCCCACCCCCCTCCAGAAGAGATATTTTCGGTGGATTCGCTTGAACCGCCGCCTGGCCCGAGGGGGGTACAGACCCTGGTGCGATTGCACCCTTTGCACCTCCAGTAGTTCCGCCAGTACTTGAGATAAAATATAGAAAGGGGCAGATTTATCAATATTCAAATTTGTACCACAATTCAAGCTTATTTTGGCAAAAATCATGAATTTAGGTTCCCAAATCTTCGAAATTTAATAAACGCAATAAACTTAAAAACTCAAATAAAACAATTGAGCATCTAAAACTGGAAGTTCTCACAGAAGTCACTGGGAGTTGTATTTTCAAATATCAAGCTATTTTTTAATTAAAGTTTTTGAAATTTTGAAATTAAAATGTTGCTACATCTGCATAAGTAAAAGACTGCACCATAATGGTCAAAGTGTAATAGTAACACATAAAAACACTTCAGTTTTGACCCCCACTCAAATACCCTCAACAGTGTGAATTGCTAACGCATACATGCATTTATTCTTCTTTTAGTGATACCTTTGCATAAAGATCGCCAAACAAGTGGATCTTTCCCTGATATGCTCACCCACAGCAGGGAGATATCGGGTTAATCCTAGGGCCTAATGATTGAACTACAATGAAGAGAATGGGCACCGAGGGGTCATAGGACTGCATCAACTAGCCAATGCGGTCCTCGTCGCGGTAAAAATCAAACCTGCCTGATCGATATCATGCCGATTTTTGGCCTGATATCGATCAGGGAAACCTGTCGGAAGCCCCCACACACAGGCAGATAAATTCCCAATCAGTCTAAGGGACAGATATTGTCAGCTTTAATCTGCCCATGAATGGCCATCTTTACATGGGGAATCATTCCAGGGAAACTGCTTGGCTCAGTAAAGAGATCTTTTCTTCCATAAGTGTAAACCATTTTTAAAATATTTATAATACATGTATGGGATCCATTATCCGGAAACCCGTTATTCAGAAAGCTCCTCTCCTATAGGGGCAAATTCACTAAGCGCCGAAGCGCCTAACGCTAGCGTCAATTCGCTAGCGTTGGGCATTTTAGTTACTTCGAAAATTCACTAACAAACGCTGGCGTAACTTCGCTAGTGTTACTTCGCACCCTTACGCCTGGCGAATTTGCGCAACGAAACTACGCCTGGCGAAGTGTGGCGAAGTGCGGCGAAGTTACGCCTGGCGCAACTACGAATCTTAGTGAATTTGCCCCTTTGACTTTATTTTATCCAAATAATACAATTTTTTTAAAAATAATAATAATTTTTCTCTGTAATAATAAAACATTAGCTTGTACATGATCCAAACTAAGATATAAGTAATAATTTTTGGATAAAAAAAAAAACAGCTTATTGGGTTTATTTATTGTTTACATCATTTTCTAGTACACTTAAAGGAGAATTCAACACGTAACATAAAAACTCTACCCCCCTACCCTACGTAGAACCCCCTCCTTCCTCCCCCCCAGCATAGCTGCCCCCCCGGGCAAATACCCCAAACTTTTTACTTAACCCTCGGTGCAGATTCTGTCCTCGGGAGTTCATGGCAGCCATCTTCTTTTCTTTGTTAAACTTCGAAAACAGCGAAGAGTTTCGGCGCATGCGCAGTTGGATTAACGTTCTGGTCCCAAACAACTGCGCATGCGCCGACAATGCCGTTTAACTTCGGAAGCCAACCTTCGTTTTCGGCGCATATGCCAAAAGTCACAAAAATTTCTGATTGGAAATTTTCCATGACTTTCGGCGCATGCACAGTTGTTCGGGACCAGAAAATTACTCCATGCGCATGCACCAAAAATGAAGGTCAGCTTCGGAAGTTTAGCAAAGAACAGAAGATGGCTGCCATGAACTGTGGGGGACAGAATCTGCCACGAGAAGGGGTAAGTAAAAAGTTAGGGGCATTTGCCCTGGGTATCACCTAGACTGGAGGGGAGGAGAGAGGGGGTCTACAAAGGGTAGGGGGGTAGGGTTTTTTTTATGTTAAAGGTTTGTTTCTCCTTTAAAAGTTATTTGATCAAGTCAAAATTGTTTAAATGGCTTTTGGCCAATTAAAACAGAGTCTCAGAGATGATTCAGTACTTAATGCTTGGTAGATGCGAGCAGTAATTTCATCAGTATTTTAATCAGTATTTATTTTTAAGTAATTTTGCCAGTAACAGAATCTGTCTCATGAGAGTTAATGTTACCTTTTTAAGGCAAACAGCTCCCAGACATAGTTCGACCTACACAACACATTACATAATTCCTCAATATACATTCTTAAACATTTACAGGCAAGCAGAGAAAACAGAAGATATGGCCTAAAGTTGGCCACACAAAGGGAGATCTGCTACCTCTCTACCCAATTTTCCCACATTGAGGTCGGCGATATTGGGCTGATCCTATCATGGCCCCTAGGGCCCAACGATCAGATCACAATGTAGTCCATAAGGGGGGCGGTCAGATCGCTAGACCGCATCAACAAACAGATCCGATGGGATTTTTTAACCTGCCTGATCGAAATATGGCCGATTTTTGGCCAGATAACGATCGGGGAAGCCTGTTGGAGGGCCACACACCCGGGCCAATAAATTGCTGACTCTGTCTGTCAGCAGCTTTTATCGGCCCATGTATCGGCCCAGTGGATCCTTAGTGCGTTTTATATCCACAGCCATTAGTTGTTCAAAACAGAGAGCTGATTGAAATGGAATGATGTTTGCTTTGATTTAACAATATCAAATACAGGAATAACCTGTTTTATTTTTATTTTTAAACATGGCTCTCAGTTGTTTGTAATGCAACATTTTTTTCATGCCTTTTAGGCTTAAAAGAGCTATATAGCTGATGTTAGACTCATTATAACAACACAAGTGAGACACTTTTCTAGAGCACTATTTTGTGACTTGTTAGGCTTATGTGCAAATTAATTCAGCATAAAGGCTGCAAATTGTTTTAAATTCAATGCTAGTATCATTTAAGCATTTTGCCAAGCTAAACACCATTGTACAGAAATGTTTCTGTTTGGGTGCCAGACCGTTTTAAGTCTTGAAGTGTGTGATTGATTCATCAGCCTTTATGGAGCCATAATGATTAGGAAAAAGTGATAATATTACGTAGTCAGAAAAAGTTTCATTGGATAAAGTTTAAAAAAACAAAACATTTTCTACATCACACGCAATGGTCTTTATTTAGATACAAGAAGAATAAAGTTACTTGTTTTTATTAACGATGATTCTAGGAGTTCATGAATGCCTCCTTGTTTTTAATAAATGGCTAATTGAATTAGCTGTGATATTCTGTACAGTAGAACCCCCATATTATGTTTTTCAGAGGACGAGAAAAAAATTGGTATAATCTGGGAAAATGTAAAATCAGGGAATGTATTGTATATTAATAGGACCACAAAAAAAACAGTGTAAAAAATGAGGGAAACTTAGTCAGGGTATGTAGAATTGAGGTTTCACTGTATACTCTTTATGTTTCAGTATGATTGACAGGGGGCTAGGGATTAAGAACTCATGGAATATGCCATTCATGCATAAATTCAGTATAAAAATAATTGTGTAGGTTTTTTAATGGATCTAGTACTTATACTGTATATCCAAAAACACAGATGGAAGTGACATGAGCATGCACAGTGAATGGCCTCTGAAGTCATGGAAACTGTAGGAAATGTGTCTATGTATGTGACCTAAAGCCTGTTCCCTGAATATAAACATATTATTAACATGTATTTATATTATTATTAACATGTATTTATATAGTGCCAGCATATTTCGTAGCGCTGTAAAGTAAATGTGTTTATACAACTAAGGGGCATGTTTACTAACATTGGAGATAAATATCTGGAGAGATTTCTGGAGATGTTGCCCATAGCAACCAATCAGATCTTTGCTTTTGTTTTCTAACATGGCTGCTTAAATCTAATTGCTGATTGGTTGCCATAGGCAATATCTCCAGAAATCTCTCCAGATATTTATCTCCAATGTTAGTAAACATGCCCCTAAATCACATGAATTACATACATTGAACATATGGGGGCAAATTCACTATGCGCCAAAGCGTCTAACGCTAGCGTCAATTCGCTAGCGTTGGGCATTTTCGTTACTTCGCAAATTCACTAACGGACGCTGGCTAATGTAACTTCGCACCCTTACGCCTGGCAAATTTGCGCAATGGACGTAACTACGCAAATTCACTAATGCGCGCATTGTTCTGAACGCTACCTTTTACGCTAGACTTCCTTCGCCACCTCAGACCAGGCAAAGCGCAAGAGTAGATTGGGATTTCTTCAAAAAAAGTTACAATTTTTTCTAAGTCCCAAAAAATGCTGGCGTTTTTTCTATATTATGGGTGATAGGCTGAAAAAGATTGAAATTTTTTTTGGGGCTCCCCTCCTTCCCCCCTACATTTCTTAACTCGTGGCAACTTAACTATACAATGGGCACATGTGTAGGGCAAAATAAGAATTTTATTCGATGTTTTGAAGGTTTCCCAGGCATTTGTAGTGCTGCTACATATTCCTCCATTGAAATTTGAAATTGGCGCCGTATGCAAATTAACCATCGATAGCGCAACTTCGCAACCTTACGCTACCCCTGAGCGCAACTTTGGATTTTAGTGAATCTGCGGAGCGCTGGCAAAACTACGCCTGGCGAAGTGAGGCGAAGTTACGCCTGGCGCAACTACGAATCTTAGTGAATGTCCCACATGGAGTTACATAAATCACAATCAATATCGGTACAAAAGGTGAGGAAGAGATTTTAATAAACATTGTATCCATTTCAGCAAGAGTATATAGAAAGCACTATAAACAAGATACCACTTAAAGGGGAACTTCACACAAACATAACTTAAGCTTTTTGAAAAGTAAACATCGTTTCAAGCAACTTTGCAATATACATCAATTAAAAAATATGCAGTCTTTTCTTGTCTTTGTGATTTGGAACAGTTCCCTAAGCCTAGCCCCCTGCTCTCCTGCTGAATTATCTGACTACTTTTCTGAGCTGGCTGACTACTGTTTCTTTGTATCAACAGCCAGCTGTACTCAGCCTGCATCCTCCAAACCCCACAATTCCCTGCACATGTGATTTCAATAAGGAAAGGAACATCACAGTGCAATGCATTGTGGGTTATGTAGTTCCTGCATGCTGTCTGTAAGCTGTGGAGAAGTTGATTACAATTTGTAACATCAGTGTTTTAGTCCCTCCTTCCCTGTCAGGATTTGCAAATGATG
Source organism: Xenopus petersii (assembly GCA_038501925.1). Taxonomy (NCBI): domain Eukaryota; kingdom Metazoa; phylum Chordata; class Amphibia; order Anura; family Pipidae; genus Xenopus; species Xenopus petersii. The sequence continues at coordinate 44,674,034 of CM076677.1, forward strand.
CAGAAAGAGAAGAACTGTTAACCAGTTGGATTTCAGCATAGAAAATTGCATTTATTCATACTTTTTGAAGAAACAGGTAACTAACTGTGAGGGGTACATTAGGGATTTCTGTGTTATGTGGGCCTCTTTATCCCCTTTAAGCATTTTCCTCTAATAATAATTATATTTGTATTGCTACAGACAGCACCAGGGCTGCCATTAGAAATCATGGGGCCCTGTACAACAACATTTTCTGGGCCCCCTGGTCCACTCACACCTCAGGCCACACAGATATCAGTGCTAAAAACGGTAAAACCCCTCCACACACACAAGTTATAAAAAGCCATTGGTGATCAGGACCCCCTTATAATTAAAAAAAAACACATTGGTACCAAGGCCCCCAAGAAACAGTGGTGGTCAGGGGCCCCATAGAATAGTTTTAAAAAACATTGGTGGCCAGGGTCCTATAGTGAGCTTAGCAAGGGATACTGCTTTCACTAGCATTTACTTTTACAAATGTATTTAATAGATTTATAAATACTGATGTGTATAGCATAGCATAACAGGAATTGGGCTTATCTGGATCAAAGGATAGAGGAAAAAGTGTTGGTAGAAAATATCTAATGATAAGATTATTTGGGCAACAATTATAATTGCTATGTGTTTCTGTGAACTTCTCTTTGACTAGAACCTTTAGGGAGGCCCATAACTGAGGCAGTTTCTACAATAAGAATTTGTTTCTCTCATGGACTTTCTTGGTTTCATCGATAATAGACTTTTGGATAATTCACTGGACTAATCTTGGATATTAGTACAGCAACTGTTATACTCAGCAGAATCTGCTTTGTTCCTGTCCCCTCCTCCTTTCAAAGTAATTGATATACTGTGCCTTGAGTTAAAAAATACATGTGAGATTTGTTTTTCATGTTTCACCTTTATTTGGTCACTCCTGAAATTTGAAAATGTTTTTTTTTTACTCTTTGATAAAGATGGCCCTTGTTGATAACCTATATTTTATCACTAAACAGGCTTTAATAAACGTTTGTTTCATAGAAAGCGACAGAGAACATTCTACCCATATTATCATTTCAAATAAAAATGTTTTTAAAGTTTAAAGGTAACCTCATAGCTGTAACTTGTAGCTGCTCTTTGCTTTTAGACAGCTGTATGTTACCTTTTAATCTCTAAAAGATGCATATTAAGGTCCTTTGTTCACATTCATTATTGCTGATATTAATATGACCGGTACATACAAAAGTGAGCTTTGTATAGTAACCCACTTCTAAGCTACACCAGTTAAGCTTTGAAACCTGATTATAGCACCAGCCACTTTTCCCTTTCCCCTCTGGGTATATCATCTTATATTACTTTTTATAATTAAGCAGAAATATTTACTGAAATTGTATCCTTTTTATTCAAGTATGAGGAGAAAGGATATTGTTTCAGTAGAGATACTTAAAGGGGTTGTTCACCTTCCAACACTTTTTTCAGTTGAGTTGGTTTCAGACAGTTCACCAGAAATAAAGACTTTTTCCAGTTACTTTCTATTTTCTATGTGGGACTGTTTTTCTAATATTGAAGTGTAAAGTGTCATTTTTCATCTGGTAAAGCAGGTTTGGGAGGGTAGGGGGTCGCTGACTCTGTAAATTGTTCTAAATTGATACATTTAGTTGATACATTTCTTATCTTTGTCCCTGGTGTACCTGTGTTTCATTAAAGGAACAGTAACACCAAAAAAATGAAAGTGTTTTAAAGTAATGAAAATATCTTGTTGTGTTTCCCTTCACTGGTAAAACTGATCTGTTTGTTTCAGAAACACTACTATAGTTTATAAAAATAAGCTGCTGTATAGCAATGGTGGAAATTGAAAAAAGGTTATATGGCACAGATTAAATAGTGGATAACACCATTATGTTCTACAGAGTTTATGTGATGTGTAACCTGAGCCTTTTCTCCTTTGAATGGCTTTCTCCATTGCTACACAGCAGTTTATTTATATAAACAATAGTAGTGTTTCTGAAGCAAACACACCAGTCTTACCAGTGCAGGGCAACACTGCATTATATTTTTATTACTTTAAGACACTTTAATTTGTTGATGTTACTGTTCCTTTAAAGGCAGCTGTTAGAATTGATACAATAGTTGCTAATACTCCAGAGATGCTGCTGAATGATCGAGCTGTCAGATTGAAACACAGGGACATTAAACTTAATAATTAAATTTGGGAAAAACAGTAACAAATAAAAGATGCAAAGTAATTGAAAAAAAGCCATTGTTTATGGTGAACAATCTGAAAACAATTGAACTGAAAAAAGTGTTAGGAAGGTGAACAGCTCATTTAAGTAAAACTCATTTTAAGGAGATATAGTATTTATTTCTATAACGCGCAAAACATGTTTCTTGAAGTCCAGCGGGCTTATTTATGACACAGAGGGAGGGGTGCAAATTGCAAAAACAGAGGCAATCAACCATTTATTCAAGAGACAGATAGATCCAGAAAATTTAAATGTTCTAAAATTAATATTTTGGAAGACGGTAGAAAAACTTTTATAATTGTGACAAAACTTGATTGAGAATTATTCTACAATTAAATTTTTTGTATTTACTACATTTCTGTAATTATTCGCTTCAGTAATTGTCACGTTTTATCACAAATTTATATTTTTGGCATGATGAAAATATGACGATTGATTTGTTTAAAGCTCTTAATCAAATCACCTATGAAACTACATTGGGTCAATGCAGTTCTTGCCTGATTACCATTACTTTGCCCCATCACATGGACTAATCTGCTGATGTACCTATGCTGTGAGACAGATTACAGACTGATTTCAGCAGTAAGCCATCTGACAAACCCCATGGGGCAGATTTACTAACCGACAAATTTTCGCCAGCGTCTGTTTCACAACCATCGCAACACTTTGCCAGGTGCAAATGTGCTCAGACTACGCCAATTCACTAATATGCAGAGTTTCGTCCTGGACGGCAACCACTGGCGACTTTTCGCTAGCTTTACTTTGGCAGTACACTAGCATTCATTTGTGCCTAGCGAAATTTCGCCAGTTATCTTGCTCTCAGGTCAATTTGCATAGAGCGGGTAATTTAAAGTTGTATGGACATCATTATGTTAATGTTGGTGCAAATACTTACAAATTCCACTATTTAAAACACATGTCCAGGGAACCTTAATAAAGACAATAGAGTTATTATAATGTCCTACAGATGAGCCCACTGTAAAATTAATGAATTTTCTGTAGCAGGAAGCATACCAATAAACCAGCTCTAAAATAGCACCTAAAATAACACCTAAATTACTAAAGTATGCTGTGGATGCATGTTCGCCTTGCTTGCTCTATTTTCATCTTGGACACTCAAATGCCTATTTCATCCACATAGTTATCAAATGAAAAGAGTAACAAGTTAAAAAAAAAAAAAAGAGAAAAAAAAGGAAAGGGAAACTGAGGAGAGAGGAAAGGCATGCGTCTCACACTATACAGAGGTTTGCAGTGGACTAATTGGGGAAAAGTATTAAGGCAAACTATGCAGAAGATGCTGCTGTAATGGCGAGACTTGAAGGAGTTGCTATGGGAGAAGTTAAGGAGTCGAAACGAAACAAAAACGAAACGCTCCGAGTGCCATCGCTGGCGATTTACATTCTAGCTGGCGGGAAGGCAGTTTGGGGAGATTAGGCGACCCGAAGAAGAGGAGATTTGTCGCCGGGCGACTAATCTCCCTAAATCTGCCCGTGTGTCTCTGCCCTTAGTTCATTTATCTTCTTTCTGTTTACATGGGGCCGAAGCCCTCATAGCTATGGTACTCTGACATCTCATACCTAAGCTAAAGAAACCACTGGTATAGCATATTTCCCAACTGTCCCATTTTTCGCGGGACAGTCCTGATTTTGACAGCTCAACCTGCAGTCCCGGGTTTGTTACTGAAATGTCCCAACTTTCTCTTTGATCTCCTGCTTTGAACAGCCAGAAAAAGATACAACGTTTCTAACTTAATTTGCTTTTGGCAGAGAGCCCAGAATAGACACTTAAATACTTTTGTAACATTTAAAATAAACAAAGAAACAATTGTAGCAATTTAAGATAAGCAGGTCTCTGGGGAAAGTGTGACTTGCAGTTTAATGGCCAATTCACCTTCATTAGCAAAACTGTCATAACACCTAACAACCACAGAAATGTGTTCAAACTTTCATAATCTGGCAAATTTTGTAAAACAGACTTGGAATTTGGGGGTGTGGCCAAAAAACGGGCATGGTCAAAAAATTGCACCGTGCTCCATGCAGCAAATCTTTTTGTCCCTCTTTCTATTTCCAAAATGTTGGGAGGTATAGTTTAGTTATAGAGGAAGCTGACAAAATCAAGGGTGACATAGGGCTGCTTTTTTTGCCATACTCTATAGAATCCCTTAAAGGAGAAAGAACGTATAAATCACCAGGGGTGCCAAATGTTCCTGCTTCTTATGATATATGATCACTCTGTGGTGCTCACAAGAAGTACCCCAGGCCAGTGGGTTTTCTCTGGGTATTCTGGCTCCCTGCTACACGCCAAATACTTAAAGGCAGATTTATTGATTTAGCATAACAATTGACCCTACCATGTGTGTATGTGATAGAGACCTTCAGTCATAAGATCCATTGAGGCAGGAACTGAAGTAAATTATGTATAATATCTGTAAGGGGCAACAGAATATGTAGGTACTGGAAAGAGCACTCTGCACTAAATATTAGAAGCCTGGGTACTAATGACAAATAAGTATAAAAATAACAGCAGTAATAGCACTCAACAGGTGTTGAAAAAGTTAAAAATCTTTATTAGGGATGTAGCGAACTGTTCGCCTGCGAACTTGTTCGCGCGAACTTCGACCGTTCGCGTCCGCCTAATGTTCGCGAACGTTTGGGAACGTTCGCAATTTGAGTTTGCGACCATTCGACCGCTAAAATCGAACGATTTCCATTCGTTCGAACGATTTCCATTCGTTCGAACGATTAAAATCCCTCGAACGTTCGATTCGAATGAAAATCCTTCGATCGAACAATGAAAATCCTTCGAACGTTCGAATCGAACGAAAAATCCTTCGAACGTTCGAATCGAACGATTTTGCGGGTGTTCGAAGTTCGCGAACTGCTCGCATTTTTTGCCGGTGTTCGCGAACGGCGTTCGCGAACACCAAAACGGCTGTTCGCTACATCCCTAATCTTTATTAAGAGCCCAAAGTTTCTCAAAAGAAACAAAAGAAAAAGTACCCTTGTTTAACACCTGTTGAATGCTAAACTATATATATAATATGGAACATGGAGGAGTACTCACCAAACAACAACACAGCATGACTACGTGCAGGTAAAATGTGTATAAAATAACAAAACAAATGGAATTTCTTTTGTTTGTTTATTAAAATCAGGTTCTCTAACTGATCCTGTTAAGTGTAGTACGTTTTTGTTATTTTATATATTAAATATATGTTATATCTAATGCACTAAGATGTTTTTAGTTTTGAAGTTATTGTAATCTCTTTGTACTTGTAGCATGAGAAACCACACAGTATGTTTTCCCATAGTAACGTTTTGCATGGATCAGTTAGCCAGCATAAAAACAAAGCTGGTTATTGAGTATAAAGTACGTCTGTGTTTAGGGAGGGCTGTACTCTCTGCTCTCTGTTATTATTTCAACAATGCATTATTTTTCTATAAATATGCAATTAAATACATGGGCATAGTTAACTCTTCACAGCCAGTAACAATTACTTGTATTTTTTATTTATCGTGATGAGCAGGAGCAAGGTTAAAAAGATGATGATACAGGCGGCATGATCATAATAACCTGCTCCTCTGGTTACTATAGCACTCTATATGTACATAAGGTTAAAAATATTCACAGTAAACTGGTTTTGAACTATTCCAGAAGCTATGTACTTGCTTAAATGTGTTAAGCAAAGCTTAATGCTACAGTGCACAATAAAGTCTGCATTTCATTCTTTGTTCCAACAATTTTAGAAAGGCCATTTACTGTTTCAAAAAGCATATATATATATATATATATATATATATATATATATATATATATATATATATATATATATATATATATATATATATATATATATATATATACAGTGGTGTGCAAAACTATTTGCCCCCTTCCTGATTTCTTATTCTTTTACATGTTTGTCACACAAAGTGTTTCTGATCATCAAACACATTTAACTATTAGTCAAAGATAACACAAGTAAACACAAAATGCCGTTTTTAAATGAGGGTTTTTATTATTTAGGGAGAAAATAAATCCAAATCTACATTTTCATGTGTGAAAAAGTAATTGCCCCCTGAACCTAATAACTGGTTGGGCCACCCTTAGCAGCAATAACTGCAATCAAGCGTTTGCGATAACTTGCAACTAGTCTTTTACAGCGCTCTGGAGAAATTTTGGCCCACTCATCTTTGCAGAATTGTTGTAATTCAGCTTTATTTGAGGGTTTTCTAGCATGAACCGCCTTTTTAAGGTCATGCCACAACATCTCAATAGGATTCAGGTCAGGACTTTGACTAGGCCACTCCAAAGTCTTCATTTTGTTTTTCTTCAGCCATTCAGAGGTGGATTTGCTGGTGTGTTTTGGGTCATTGTCCTGCTGCAGCACCCAAGATCGCTTCAGCTTGAGTCGACGAACAGATGGCCGGACATTCTCCTTCAGGATTTTTTGGTAGACAGTAGAATTCATGGTTCCATCTATCACAGCAAGTCTTCCAGGTCCTGAAGCAGCAAAACAACCCCAGACCATCACACTACCACCACCATATTTTACTGTTGGTATGATGTTCTTTTTCTGAAAGGCTGTGTTACTTTTACGCCAGATGTAACGGGACGCGCACCTTCCAAAAAGTTCAACTTTTGTCTCGTCGGTCCACAAGGTATTTTCCCAAAAGTCTTGGCAATCATTGAGATGTTTTTTAGCAAAATTGAGATGAGCCTTAATGTTCTTTTTGCTTAAAAGTGGTTTGCGCCTTGGAAATCTGCCATGCAGGCCGTTTTTGCCCAGTCTCTTTCTTATGGTGGAGTCGTGAACACTGACCTTATTTGAGGCAAGTGAGGCCTGCAGTTCTTTAGATGTTGTCCTGGGGTCTTTTGTGGCCTCTCAGATGAGTTGTCTCTGCGCTCTTGGGGTAATTTTGGTCGGCCGGCCACTCCTGGGAAGGTTCACCACTGTTCCATGTTTTTGCCATTTGTGGATAATGGCTCTCACTGTGGTTCGCTGGAGTCCCAAAGCTTTAGAAATGGCTTTATAACCTTTGAAATTTAACTCAGGTGTGATAAACCACAGTTAAGTTATTTTTTAACAAGGGGGGCAATCACTTTTTCACACAGGCCCATGTAGATTTGGAGTTTTTTTTCTCCCTTAATAACGTAAACCTTCATTTAAAAACTGCATTTTGTGTTCAATTATGTTATCTTTGACTAATAGTTAACGGTTTTTGATGAGCAGAAACATTTAAGTGTGACAAACATGCAAAAGAATAAGAAATCAGGAAGGGGGCAAATAGTTTTGCGCACCACTGTATATCTTGATAAAGGTCCATGGTGAGGAACGAAACGTCGATCTAATAAAGGACTAACTTTTTTCACAATAAATCCTGGTGTGCAGCAGCATTTTTCTTGAGTGAATATTGCATCCCTGTATTGCACCCAGGTATGTAACTCCTTATGTGTGTGCCCTAGCCCTCCATCCTAGGGAGGGCCAAAACGTTGGACACACAAATTTATGCAATAAATGCGACATGATTCACTTAAAATCGGAGTGTGGCTCTATGTGAAATTTATGTGTAACATTTGATCCAGCACCCATAGCAAATTAAAGAATCTGGATCAGAGTGCGGCTGCCTACAATTGATTATATATACATATATATATACATATATATAGCCATGTTTTTCCTATTAAGAGTAACCAGTGAAGTCATATGGGCTCATGATCCAGGGTACCCCAGCAACAATTCTAGCACCTATTCTGTATTGGGAACAGGAGGCAGTCAGAGGCCACAGGCGCTATAAAGTGCAAGCAGCCTCTGAAACGCCCCTGAGTGCAAGGAGTGTAATTTGATGCAAGTACCTGCATCAATTAATGAACAGGGTTTTACACACAGCTGACTTCAGGAATGCAACCGCACTTGTGATCATCAATGACGCTTATAGTGTCTTAGATCTTTTACCACATCACACAAATAGTTTGTTACAAATGAAATGTATTATTTTTCCTTTAGATGTAATTTATGTATAAGAAATATAATTGAATCATATTGCTGCAAATAGCACATTTAAATGGACTATGTGACAATCTTTGTAAGATGTAGGGGAATAAATAAAGCATTAATCAATAAGTTGGCCAATAAATAAGATACTAGGTACTTTGCTTATCGGTGTGATTATTTCTCCTCAAGGCTATTGAACTAAGGAATCTGCACTACCAGCGCTGTTATAACTTACATAGTGTCTGAAAACAACAACCACTTATCAAGAGGGGGCTCAATAGAGTAATTAAATCATGTGCAGCAATGTAAAACATATTTTTATTAGGAACCACATATAATTAAAATGCACCCTAGCCCATAAAATTAAAGCATGGAGTCAAGACGGGCCCCTCATCACAACCCAGTATGTGCAATATATTAAAAATAGGAAAATATCCCACATTAAATATAGTGGACTAGAATTCCATCCTGATACTTCAGATATAACAAGTTATATCCACTAAAAAAAACATACCGTGCTACTGACCAATGAATCGACTTGGTAACTTCCTTATGTTTAAAGTGAGATTATTCACATTCATATGCATTTTAGTTGGTGCACATGAGTCCCATGGGCCACATTAAAATCCACAGCCTGAGTCCCAGTGTATAGAGTGGCCCTCTAGGTGAGTATTTTGCACTCAGCTTGCCACTTTTTAAATGAATCTACAGAGAGCTGTTGGTTACTTAGCAGAGTCCAGCCAGCTGAGCACAACCACCTCACAAGCCAGTTATCCCCTGCCCGGTGAGTACTGAGCCCAGTATTGGTAAAGCCAAAACCCTCCTGCAGTGGTATGCATTGAATATTGCACTCTAGTGGCCCTAGGAACACTTGTGTTATTATGTGAGGATCCTCCTTTGACTCTCAGGCTGTGATCCCCTGGCTAAAATAAGGTGTGAAAGTAGAGAAACGTTTTGGAAATTGATCCTACTGCATAGCAGAAGTTATCCAAGTTGTCTTCTGTTGCCTTATTCAAAGCACAGAGTTGAGTAAAGTGGTCCTGTTTAAGCACTTTAGTCTATGTGTTAAGAGGCAAAGGCTCAAAGTGCCAGCAGCTAAGAATCTGTGCAATCTAAAGTAGTAATATATTTTCTAGTACAATTCTAGTGCAGTGCTTTGAAAATCAATTAGCGAAATAGTGATCTATACAAGTTATAAATGTCAATCATATTATTATAATAATATTTCACATAGGCACACTTAGGAAACACAAGGCTTTCCATACAAGAATATTTTTTAATTGTGTGGGTATCTGGAATCTTATATTTTTAACAGACAAGGATGTACACAAAACACAGTTTTCAAAAGCTAAGATTGTCCTGAAAAAAATGATATATATTATACCTAGGAAAAATTATTCCTTATATTTACAAAGAGATTAATTGTGTTCCAAAGAGGTCATTCCAAATTCATTGTTAATTTGAAGCCCAAGGACAGTAACTCAGTGTTTGTTCATGTATCGTTTTTTTCTTTTTGTTTTACATTAGAACTTTTTAATGCTTATTTCTTATGACTTTAAGGTAACCAACTATGGGTTTTGGTCATTGGATTACATCCTTCCCATCATATGATTGGCATTCCAGAAATGAAATATGTTGCAAATATGCATGGTAATGAGGTATGTATTATTATTGTGATGTATTATATATTGTGACAGGGTGTTTGAGAAACAACACTGTCTTAGAGGAAAATGCATTGAAAAGAGTGCATTTAAACTGCATTATATGTGTGGTAAAGGAATAGTCAGCTCAGGTAGGGTTAATATTCCCTATCAGTAATGTAATTAAGTGGCAGCTGAGAGAGGTTCTACCTAGGAAAGGTAAAAGGGCTGTGTTACCACACCTGAGAGCTCTCCTGATACCTCCTAGAGTGGAGGGAAGTACGGTGCCTGGGAAAAGGTGTCTTGCTGCCAGCAAGAGTGTGGCAGAGGCTAGTGCAGTGTTGGACTGGCCCACTGGGATACCTGGTGGGCCCAGGTGTCAGTGGGCCTCTTGCTTCTCACAATTTAGAAAGAGATACTGACACCTGAAATTAAACTTTTTTTTACATCTATTATAATATTGGCTTTGCAAGCTACTTCTAACTTTGCCATAAAGTATTTGCATGATGCTTTTACATTACCTGTCTGATCCCCCATGTTCCTGTATGAGGGGGCTGCCATATTTGTGCAGCAGGAGTCCGTTAGCATTAGAAACTGTAACTAACAGGCTGAGATGGGACAGTCTGGTTGGCAAAGTCAGAGGGGCAAATTCACTAAGCGCCGAAGCGCCGAACGCTAGCGTTTGGCATTTTCGTTACTGCGCAAATTCACTAACGAACACTGGCGTAGATTCGCTAGTGTAACTTTGCACCCTTATGCCTGGCAAATTTTCGCTAAGGACGTAACTACGCAAATTCACTAACGCGCGCAGTGTACTGAACGCTACCTTTTACACTAGACTTCCTTCACCACCTCAGACCAGGCGAAGCGCAATAGAATAGATAGGGATTGCTTCAAAAAAAGTCAAAATTCCCAAAAGACGCTGGCGTGTTTTCTACATTATGGGTGATAGGCTGAAAAAGATCGAAAAATTCTTTGGGGCTCCCCTCCTTCCCCCCTACATTTCCTGACTCATGGCAACTTACCTATACAGTGGGCACATGTGTAGGGCAAAATAAAATTTTTATTTGATGTTTTGAAGGTTTTCTAGGCATTTGTAGTGCTGATACGTATTCCTCCATTGAAATTTGAATTTGGCGCCGTATGCAAATGAACCATCGCTAGCGAAACTTAGCTTCGCTTGGCGAATTAACGCTAGCGCAACTTTGAAAACTTACGCTACCCCTGTGCGCAACTTCGGATTTTAGTAAATTTGCGGAGCGCTGGCGAAAATACGCCTGGTGAAGGGCGGCGAAGTTGCGCCTGGTGCAACTACGAATCTTAGTGAATTTGCCCCAGAGTGTCAGAGTGTCAGAGAGTCAGGCTTAGGAACTTCAACTAACAATTATATATAAAAACAAACCTCTCAGCAAAAAATGATCAACAGGACGTATAGGTAACATTTAATGTACATTCATATGCTAAAATTCATTTTTTAGTGTCAGTATCACTTTAATGGCCTATTTCTTTATGGAAACACAGTATAGTATGTAGAGAAAAGACTAGGAGAATAAAGTGGTACCTGCCTACCACATGCTAATTCCCCCATAAAAGTGCATGTGCAGGTCAGTGGCATGTCACTGTATATCTATATATATATATATATATATATATATATATATATATATATATATATATATATATATATATATACATTTTTCCATTGTTTTGACTATTTTTTGCTCCCATAAATGGGTGTGATGAACCCAGAAATGGGGGGATCCAAAAAACAAAAAAATATTTTTTCCAAGTCAGCTTGGGGGACACAGGGACCTTGGGTATAGCTAGTACCACTAGGAGGCAGGACACAACCATAAAATAAAACTGACTCCTCCCTCACTGGCTATACCCCCAGCAGGCGGAGCTTAAGCCAATTTTGAGTTGTGTCCTCAGGAGGGTAGGACGTTTTTTATTTTTTTGCTTACTTCTAAGTCAGCTAAGCTGACACCAGGGGCAATACCCTTTACACAGCGTAAAGGCTCTTAATGCTATCCCCCAACGTGGGAGCCTGTCTCCGGGGTCATCTTGTGCTCTGGCACAGACCACCCAGCTCAACGAATGTCTGCCTTCCCTTGCAGGAGGAGCTAATGCTGGCCAGCAGACAAGGAGAGCATTGGATCCTTTGGGCCTGAGGTAAGTATGTTTCCTCAGTCCCTATCCTCTCTCAGGCATGGTGTTCACAAAGAGAACAGACCAGGCTTCCCTAATTCTCCCCTTCATTCCCCTGGTAAGGACTCTACCTTATCTATGGGGGGAAAGAGACTCTATCATGGGCCAAGAGACTCCTGGGTGGAAGGGAGACAAGCGCACTACAGGCGCCAAGAGGTCCACTACACCCTTAGTATCTGGGGGTGTCCTACCCCTGCCTTACTACTGAGCTTCAGTAGGGGAGCGCCGCCATTACAGCATGAGTGCACTGTGGAACGGCGCCTCCTTCACTGGCGGGGAATTTTTACGCAGATCACATATGCGCATGTGCAGCATGGCCTCAGTGTGTGCCGCCATTTTAGATTAAGGAGCGCACTGTTTCTGCGCACAACTTCCTTCAGAGACAAGGACAAGGCGCAGCGCACAGGGGCACAGGGATCCACTCGGTCCTCTCCAGGTTACCAGACTGAACTACTCCTCCTTCCCTGCCTATTCCATTGCAGGTTAGCGTGTAGTCTTTAGTATCTGGGGGTGTGGGAGGCTCTCCTTGACCTGCACTCAAGCATCACACGGCACAAAGACCCCCTATGTGCTAAATGCAAGCCTCAGGTTACTGAACCTCCAGTACCTACTCCACCTCAGGTGAACCAGTCTAATCAAGGGGAATCTCCAGCTTCTAGCAGACCGGCTTCTCCACTGAGAGGGCATACCACTCCAGAATGGGCTTCCCAATTGGCCACTGGAATTCCTAAATTAGCTCAGTCACTGGACAAGCTGCTTTCCCATCTAGATAATCCTAGACAAAGGCCTTCTAAGCGCAGAGCTCCTTCTCCGTCCGATGAAGACAATGTTACTCCTCCCAGACACCAGTCTCCCATCCCACCAGACTCTGGGGATGAGGACTACTCAGATGGTGAACTTTCATGTGGTTCCGGCCATGACGAGGAGGAATCATATAAACTCTTGTCGGAATCTGTGGACTCATTGATTTCCTCTGTACTGGAAACTCTCAAACTCCAAGAAACGGAAGCCACAGCTGAATCCTCAAAGGCTCTTTTCAAACGACACATTAAGACATCACCTGTTTTTCCTTCTCATGCTCAGCTTGATCAAATTATTCAACAAGAATGGGACAAACCAGAGAGATGCTTCCAAACAAACCGTCGCTTCCTAAAGCAATATCCCTTTGCGACTGATATCACTGACAAGTGGTCATCTCCACCATCAGTTGATGCTCCTTTTTCTTGGCTTTCAAAAAATACAGCATTACCAGTTCCTGATGCTTCATCCTTCAAGGACTTTATGGACAAGAATTTGGAGAGCTTGCTACGCTCCGTTTTTTCTGCTTCTGGTTCATCCCTTCACCCAGTGATTGCCATAGCATGGGTCAGCCTGGCCATCCAATCCTGGTCCGATACTCTCGTTAACGCTATAGCGGAGGGAGCTCCGCGTCAAGAACTTTCTCAACTAGCCTCACAAATCAAAGAGGCAAACGACTATTTATGCGAAGCTTCACTAGATGCAACACAAGTCATTAGCAGGTCATCAGCCCTCGCAGTTGCAGCACGACGGTCCCTTTGGATAAAATTATGGTCCGCCGACCTCTCCTCCAAAAAATCTCTTACCTCCATTCCCTTCAAGGGTAAACTTCTCTTCGGGCCCGACCTCGATAAGATCATTAGCCAGGCTACGGGAGGTAAGAGCACTCTGCTGCCACAACCAAAAGCTCGTCCCACCTTTTGTAGAGGAAAGTTTTTTCGTACCTCCCAATCCAAAGGATCGAGATCTTCTCCTCCAAGAACATCATTCACAAACAGAGGTTGTTTCGGAAACAAAGACCTTCCTGGCAAAAAAGGAAGCACGTCTCTAAGACCACAGATAAGACTACCTCAGCATGACGCCATGCTCCTGAGAGCAATGCCAGTGGGGGGGGGAGATTTAGACTTTTCCCAGAAACGTGGGTCACACTAATTCAAGACTCATGGATTCATTAGGTCGTTACCCGAGGCTACCACCTAGAGTTTTCATCTCCTCCCCCTCCACTGTTCTTCATGTCACGGCTCCCACAAGAACCAAAAAAACGATCAGCATTCCAAGACGTGATTGCCAGTCTTCTCCTCGCATAAGTTATTCTTCCTGTACCTCCTGCCGAGCGATTCAAGGCTTACTACTTGAACCTTTTTGTAGTTCCCAAAAAGGACGGATCGGTTCGACCTATCCTAGACCTAAAAGAACTGAACAAATTTCTCCATCCTCGGAAGTTCAAAATGGAATCCTTACGGTCCGTCATGGCAGCGATGTCACCAGATCAATTTCTCATGTCCCTCGATATAAAGGATGCTTATCTGCATGTGCCCATTTTCCCTCCCCATCAGAAATACTTGAGATTTGCCTTCCAAAATCGTCATTTCCAATTCACGAGTTTGCCCTTCGGCCTCACCTCGGCCCCTCGGGTCTTCACAAAGATCATGGCCGCAGCCACGGCAGACATTCGCAGTGTAGGGATAAACATCACTACCTACCTCGACGACCTAGTGATCAAGGCACCTTCATTCAGGAGGCTCAACAAGCTCTAAAAACCTCCATGACCAAACTACAGGATCTGGGCTGGGTTCTGAACCTAACCAAGTCCTCACTAGTACCCAGCCACTCCATGGTTTTCTTAGGCATGACATTCAACACTCAATCTCAAATGATATCTCTTCCAAACGAGAGTCGGCTGCCTTCAAAAATTTGTGACGAGTCTACTTCAGAAGCCACGACATACTGCGAGATTCTGCATGAAGGTTCTAGGAGTCATGGTATCCATCATAGAGGCAGTACCATTTGCCCAATTCCATCGCAGAGAACTTCAGTGGAACATTCTCACCTCTTGGAAATGAAAATCTCTACTACAGGAGATACAACTCTCTCAACAGACAAGGTCCTCCCTCCTCTGGTGGCTACAGACCTCTCATCTCACCAAGGGGAAACGCTTAGGTGAACCTTGCTGGTGCATCCTGCAATGGATGTGAGCCTCTTCGGTTGGGGAGCAGTGCTCGGGGGCAGGTCTGCTCAAGGAAAGTGGAA
Organism: Xenopus petersii; assembly: GCA_038501925.1. Taxonomy (NCBI): domain Eukaryota; kingdom Metazoa; phylum Chordata; class Amphibia; order Anura; family Pipidae; genus Xenopus; species Xenopus petersii. The sequence goes on from CM076677.1 coordinate 44,689,156, forward strand.
GCAGAAAGAAAGACATCTGCAGATCAACCTGCTGGAGATCCGGGCAATACGACTAGGTCTCCTTCACTGGCAACAAGACCTCAAGGGCCAAGCGGTGAAAGTTCAGTCAGACAACTCAACGGCTGTGGCTTACATCAACCACCAAGGCGGTACAAGAAGCAGGGGAGCGCTCAAATGAGATAAAGCTTATCTTTCGATGGGCCGAAGCTCAGCAAGTTCACCTGTCAGCCATCTACATTCCAGGTTTGCTGAATTGGGAAGCGGACTTCCTCAGCCGTCAGTCCCTGGACCCGTGCGAGTGGTCACTAAAAGACGAAGTCTTCCAAAAGTTATCACTATGGTGGGTCATCCCAGAGGTAGATCTCATGGCAACCAGGCACAACAGGAAGGTTCTGAAGTTCCTAGCTCGTTACAGGGATCCCCTGGCTCACAATGTCGACGCCATAACGGTTCCTTGGCCCTTTCGGCTGGCGTATGCCTTCCCACCTCTGCCGCTCATCCCCAGAACCATCAGAAAGGTTCAAAGAGAACGGACCACATGTATTCTGATTGCTCCATGGTGGCCCCGATGGTCTTGGTTCTCAGACCCCCTCAATCTATCCGTGGCAGAACCATGGACCTTACCGTCACTTCCAGACCTTCTCACCCAGGGGCCGATTTGGCATCCAAACCCAGGAAACCTCAACTTAACGGTCTGACTCTTGAGACCCAAATCCTAACCCAGAAGGGTTTTTCCAAGGCCGTCCCACACACAATGTGCGCAGCACGGAAGCCTATTTCAGCCAGGGCCTACAACAGAGTTTGGTCCACCTACCGCCAGTGGTGCTCTAAACACAAGGTAAAGTTCCGGGAGTTATCCATTCCACACATCCTGGAGTTCCTGCAAGAAATTCTCTCCCTGGGCATGTCTCTAGGGTCCCTGAAATCTCAGATCTCAGCCCTTTCGGTTCTTTTCCAGAAACGTCTAGCTCTACTTCCAGACATTAAGACATTCATACAGGGAGTGGCTCACGTGGCTCCACCAGTTCGAGCACCATTTCCTGTCTGGGATCTGACACTAGTGTTAAACGCTCTTCAACTGCCCCCATTCGAACCTCTAGATTCAGTGCCTCTCCAGTGGCTCACCTGGAAAGTGGTTTTCCTGCTAGCTATTGCCTCAGCGAGACGTGTCTCTGAGCTCAGTGCACAATCATGTAAAGCTCCCTATCTCATCTTCCATCCGGACAGAGCTGTTCGTACCATCCGTTTGTTCCTACTGAAGGTCGTTTCGGAATTTCACCTTAACCAGGAAATTGTTGTGCCATCCTTCTGTCCTGCTCCAGCAAATCCTAAGGAAAGAGCCTTGCACACTCTTGATCCTGTCAGAGCCTTAAAGTTGTACCTGCATAGAGTTCAAGACATCCGTAAGTGCGATGCACTGTTGGTGCTCCCTTCAGGACCTCGCCAGGGTAGTCTGGCTACCAAGCAGACCATTTCTCGATGGATCAAACAAGCTATCCAAAGAGCTTACACAGCAAAGGGGAAGGATCCCCCAAACAGAGTCACTGCTCATTCCACCAGGGGTGTGAGTACTTCCTGGGCGTTCCATAACCAGGTTTCAGCTGAGCAGCTGTGCAAAGTGGCAACGTGGACTTCCGTCCATTCCTTTTCCAAATTTTACCACATTGATACCTTTGCAGCATCTGACACTTGCTTTGGCAGAAGGGTACTGCAAGCCGCGGTGGTTTCTTCTCAGGCCTCTTATCCCACCGGGTTTTCTGGGGACAGCTTTGGTATGTCCCAAGGTCCCTGTGTCCCCCAAGCTGACTTGGAGAAAAGGAGATTTTGTTTACTTCCCGTTAAATCTCTTTTTCGTCACTTGGAGGACACAAGGCTTCCCTCCCTTGATTGAGGCCTTCACTTCCTTCAGATATGTTGTGGTTAACAAGTTTTTAGGTTGTTTTTTTCTACATCTAGTTTTATTCCTGTTGACTTTGACAAACTGGCTTAAGCTCCACCTGCTGGGGGTGTAGCCAGTAACGCAGGAGTCAGTTTTGTTTTATGGTTGTGTCCTGCCTCCTAGTGGTACTAGCTATACCCAAGGTCCCTGTGTCCCCCAATTGACTGAAAGAAAGAGATTTAACGGTAAGTAAACAAAATCTCCTTTTTGCACACATGTACTGGCAGATTAAAAGTCTCTACTATTGAATAGATGCTGTTTTTTGATATCGACACTTGGGGACAGATCTATCAAAAATCAGGGTTGATAAATCCTGAAACAATGAAAAATATGTACATGACTAAACAGGCAAGTATTTTCTGATACTTCAAATAGTCCAAATATGCTAAAGACAAAAGCCTCATTGAAAATGAGTGGAACAATGTGATTCTCACTTCTGTACAAATCTTTTTTTCTGTGAAAATTCCAACCATGACTGGGTCGAGTTTTTTCTAAAATATGCTAGCACTCAAGAAAAACAAATGGGATTGCAGAATCATGATTATTTTCCCTCATAACCAAAGGATTATTCTTATAGTTTATTTTAAATTTTACAATTAGTTAATCAGATTTTATTATTTAAAAACGGACAGTAGTAACCCTACATTATCTGATTATTTTATTACTCCAAAAAAGTTACCCTTAAGGTGCATCAATTAGTGAAAGTGCTTAGTGGTAGGCACTTTGAGCAATCATTTCAATACTAGCATGACAACCAACTAATTTATCGATAAAACCATCAATTCATTTATTAATTCATTTAATCATCAACTATAGTTCATTCACTAAAGTGCCTGTGCTTCAATATAATATCAAGTAATTATGAATTAATTTTAGATCATCAATTAATTAAGGTGCCAGTGGCAATAAATATCAGATTATTTAAAAATGATTTAAAAGGAAAAAAAGAGATTGAAATGGAAAATAGAGTAGAGGTGGAGCTGTCCCGATTTCTCCTAACTGATTCTTTTTCTATCTATGCCCTGGGACACCACATGGGAAGAAAGACTGGACACTGGGGACTGCAGTCTCAATTTTTAACTAATCTGTGAAAGAACTAACTAAAAAACTGCAAATTAACCCAAATCGTTGTGCGGCTATTGAGCGTGGTGATCAGTGCTGAAGGCTTTTTTAAAAAGTTATTTAAAATATAAAAGAGCAGAAGTTATGCCGACGCGTGTTTTGCATTTGCTTTGTCAAGGCAGAATTGGGCTGGCTGGTCTCTGCGTCGCTCTTTAAAGCTTCCGCATGTGACTTCATTCAGTTATCGTGAGAGGTGCGCGTCATCGCTTTCTTCAGCGCACATTTTTTAAACATACAGGCTCCTCTCCGTGTCACGTCATTTATTTAGGGGAATTTACCAACAGAATTCTAATATCTCTATCTAAGAAAAGGTTTATTATTAGGATTATTTTCCCTGTGAACTTTTATACATAAGCCTTCTTGCTTTGCAACATCAGCATCCTACCTCTCTCAAAAGACAGAAACATACTGTATGGGTGAGGCGATGGACAGGCTTGTAGTTGTGTGCTCTTTAAACCTATTTGTTGTAAAAACTGCAAAAAAAAACCCAACTGAAAAAAGCTAGTAAAAAACCCATAAATATTGTAATGTGGTGTTACTTTTCATTTGCACAGTTGGGAAGCCAGTTATGGGATCATAAACCAAATACATGATGACAGTGTGACTTTAAAAATGAACATGTTATTTTTTGGTTACTACATATAGATGAATCCAGGCTCCACTTGTGTGTTATGTCCCATTATCAATCATTGTCTTTCAGGTGGTTGGCAGGGAATTAATGCTTCACCTAATAGAATACTTGGTCACAAGTTATAAAACTGATATGGTGATATCACAGTTGATAAACAATACCAGGATCCATATCATGCCTTCTATGAATCCAGATGGGTTTGATGCATCAGTTCAAGATTGTTACGGCACAATTGGCAGGTAAGGATTTTTATTATAAAAATAATAATGCCATTATCCTTACCTAATATATTTATTGGCATCAACAGATTGATAAAAAGGTCTTCACTCCCCAGTACATTGGTCCTAAATGCAGAGTTATAAGGTGGGTTTACTGGCCGCCATGTTTGGACTCATGTCTGTGATGAGACATTACAAATGCCAACCTCAAAGCATAATTCTGAATTTCAAGCATGGGTACTAGGGAACGGGGTTCATTTGAAGAGTTTGATGGTAGCTAAGCTGCATGAATCCATATTTGTGGCAAAACAATCATATTGGGTTTATTTCATAATTAAATGTTTTAATAGACTTAAGGTACTGAGATCCAAATTATAGATTGATTGCTTATCCAGAAATTCCCAGGCTCCATTAAGAAACTGGGTATATTTTAGATGATGGGTCAAAAAGAGGTGGTGAAGGGACCATCAAGTAGCAGGAACGTCACACCAGGCCCTGGTGCATTCTTGACAGATATTAATAAAGTCAGCACCTTGCTGGTCCCTTATTTGACTTAGGAATCAATAATATTGTAAAGGGAACATGAAATTTAGAATTCTTCCTGATTCAACATCTCAGCAATATATGCACTTATTGGCGTACCTATCTAATCACAACAATGCTTGTTTTTTTTCAAGGATGAATAAAAATGGCTATGACCTGAACAGAAACTTTCCTGATGCCTTTGATTTAAACCCTGATCCTATCCAGCCAGAGACCAGGGCAGTGATGGACTGGATTAATAGTGAAAACTTTGTCTTGTCTGCCAACTTCCATGGTGGAGCTGTAGTGGCTAGTTATCCTTATGATAATGCAAATTCAGGTATGTGTCAAAGCATGCCCCCAGCAGCATTCTAAGAAGCACAGAGGACTCGTAGCTCCTGAGTGGCACATGCGCACACACTTGCGGGTAGGAGTGTGTGTGAAGGTGGCCAGTTGGGCTCTAGGACCATGCAGCCTAGGAGCACCATAGACAGAAATCCAGCCCTGAATTTGACATGAGACTAGGCATTTTCCAGTTTTTCCACTTTCCCTCGGTCATGTGATTTGTGCTCTGATGAATTTCAGCCATTCTTTGCTGCAGAGGAAACACCCTTTTCTGCCTGTCATGGCTTCCAATAACATGAAATGCTATTTGGCTGGTGTACACAAGTGACAGGTTGAGGTCCTACTTTCACTCAATGTGCTTTTCATTTAATATTATTAGGTTAGCATTTAAGCTGCCCAGACCACTTGCGTATAAAATGCCACAGCCTAATGGCTAACACTGCTAGTTCAGATGGTTATTAAATTGTGAGAATGTGTGTTCGGAGAAGTTTATCTCCATCCAGCTTAATACGTATAACAGTGCTACATCTCGGTTTGCTGACTCCTGATCTTTCCCATTAGCACACCTTCTGTTTTGTACCCCTTTTCATTGTAGTCTCTCTGTTTCTAATATAGTTAGTTAGCCAAAAATGTTTGGCATAAAGGCTGGAGTGACTGGATGTCTAACATAACAGAACATAATGGACTGCTTTTCAGCTCTCTAACTCTGAGTTAGTCAGTGTCTTGAAGGGGGCCCACATGGGACATAACTATTCAGTGAGTTTGCAATTGATCCTTAGCATTCAGCTCAGATTCAAAAGCAACAGTTACTGTATGACCCATGTGCTCCCACTCAAGTCACTGATTGGTTACCGACTGGTAACCAATCAGTGGAAACTAAGAGAGCTGCAAAGCAGGGAGTAGTATTCTGGTTATTATGTTAAGACACCCAGTCACTCCAGCCTTTATGCCAAACATTTTTGGTTAACATTTTTGTTTTTATAATATTGAAGTGTAAAGTTTAATTTTTCACCTTCTAAAGCAGCTCTGGGAGGGGGTCGCCAACTCTTTAACTGTTCTAAATTGATACATATAGGGGCAGATTTATCAAAGGTTGAAGTGAATTTCGAAGTAAAAAACTTCGAATTTCAAATTAATTTTTGGGTACTTTGACCATCGAATACTCCAACTTCGATTTGAAGTTGAAAAAAAGTTTAAAATTTGAATATCGAAATTTATAATGTACTGTCTCTTTAATACTCTGACTCCGACCATTACCCACCTAAAAGCTGCCGAAGTGCTGTTTTAGCCTTTGGGGGGGGGGGGGCCCTAGAACCTATATGGAGGCAATTCGTGGAGTTTGAGAGATTGCAGTTTTTTGGGAGAAAACTTTTAATCGAAGTAGATCGAAGGCGCTATTCCTTCGATCATATGATTCGAATACAGACCACTTCGACCCCCAAAAACCTTCAACCTCTAATCGGTTGGTCTTTTTGAATTCGAAGTTCGCAGTTTTTTTAATTTCGACCCTTGATAAATCTGCCCCTTAGTTGATTCAATAGTTGATAATATTTTAGGGGCAGATTTATTAAGGGTCGAATTGAAAATTTTAATTTTCAAACTTTTTTATGGTCAAAGCTCTCAAATTTGACTAGGGAATTAGAAAAATTAAAACATTAGAGATTTATCATATTCTGGCCCTTTAAGAATTCGAATTCTACTATTCGCCACCTAAAACCTGCTGAATTCATGTATATGTCAATGGGAGAGGTCTAGTGACCAATTTGGAGATGTTTGTAGCCTTCCTGACATTCAAGTTTTTTTTTTAGAGAAAAAACTCAATCGAGTTTTGTAAAATTCGATTCAAGTTTTCAGGTTGGTAAAATTTGTCCGAGTTTGACGTATTCGATTTTTCATAAATAACCCGCAATTGAATTTTGAGTAAAATCGCATTTATGTGAGTTAAAAAAAAAATACATAAATTCGAAATCCGACCCTTGATAAATGTGCCTCTAAATGCAGCAAATTGTAACAGTTCAGAATGCGCCAGACTGAGACACCAGTGACAGGAATATTCAACTTTAAACTTAAATTCTGGGAAAATGGTAAAAGATGGAAACAATTGAAAAAAATCTTTGTTTATGGTGAACAATCTGAAAACAACTGAACTGAAAAAAGATTTTGAAAGGTGAACAACCCCTTTACATGGGCCTGACCATCTTCTCCAACCAATCAGCACACTGGTCAAACAGACAGAGATTATTCAAGGTGACCTGCTTTATTGGTACAGGTGAAAAAATACCATGTGACATCACCCTAAAACTGACTATCCCTTACACTAAAATCCATCTCGAATGAATTGCAGTTGGCTTAGATAAATAATGAACTGTGGGGAGGTTTCCTCATTTATAGTGTTTTTCCATAAATTGTTTTCAGCCTTGTGCATTAACTGACTTGTTATATAAAACATTTGGTATTATATTTGAAGTGTTTTGCAACTTTGAATGGGATCCAGTTATTAAACAGATTACAAACTTAGACAATATTTTCATCTTTTAGAAAACAATGGAATAAGTCCAGACAATGATTTCTTCAAGAATCTTGCAACGTTGTATGCAACCAACCATGCTAACATGCATCGAGGCGTTCAGTGTCTAAACACGGCTAGTTTTCCTGATGGCATCACCAATGGTTACTTGTGGTACCCAGTTCGAGGTAAGCCAGTTCTACAGATATGTTGTTTGTCTTGTGGTTTTCTAAAGACAGATATGGCTGTGCAATGGCAGATGTTCTAGTGATCCCCACACAGTGGGATTTTTGGAGAAACATGTTGTTCCCAGTGGCCTCAAAGCAGGAGCTTATTTTATCATTTTTGGAGGAAAAGCTTGGTTGCACAAAAACAAGGGGGCAGATTTACTAAAGGCAAAGTGGCTAACGCTAGCGACATCTCGCCAGAAATCCCATCCGCAGGGACATCACCAATTTATTAACAGGTGTAGGTGACAATTCCCTAGCGAACCAGATTGTCGCTATCGTTTATTCGCACTCTATCACCAGGCGGCTTTTCACTCGTTACTCCACAAATTCAGCAAAGTGTGAATTTTACTGAACGTTACTTCTTTCAGCATAGTATTCTTCGCCACCTCAGACCGGGAGAACTGCTAAAATAAAGCTAGATCTTCCTCAATCTTATGTTAGTGACATCATATCCTGTATGTTGGAAATGGATTAAAGTTGTAAAAACACTGGCGACTTTTCTTTTTCTAAGCGGGATTGCCTGCAAAAGTCCTAATAATTAATCTTTTTTGGGTTAACATTTTTCCCCAGTCATTTGAGGAGCATGGGGTGGGCTCATGTGTAGGGCATTAGAGGATTTCTTTTGTCTTTGTTCAGGTTCCTTGGACATTTGTAATAAAAAGTGGCCACTTCAAGTATTTGTACCAACATCTCCAATTAAGATGTCGATATGACTTTAATGTACACGCCCTATTCAAACTCACCTAAGCATTCGAGGACTAACGAAGTTTCGCTAAGCAGAAGCGATCTCTAGCGTCCTTTCACTTTGAAACAATTGCACTTCCACTAGCGAAAAGCCACCCAGGACGCAACTTCGCATTTTAGTGAATTAGTGTAGCGGTAATGAATTTTCACCTGGAGAAGTGGCGAGAAGTGTGTCGAAAAGTGCGCTGGTAACAATTCGCCCTTTAGTGAATCTGCCCCATGGTGTACTGCCAAACAGAGCCTGTAGTCTGGCAGTCCAAATAGGGACAGTCCACCAGTCACAGCTTTTATTTCACATCCCAGGAACTCTTTTCAGGATTGTGTTGCTCCCCAACTCTTTTTACATTTGAATGTGACTCACAAATGCAAAAGCTTAGGGAACCCCGTTCTAGTATAACTGGCCAACTAATGAAAAGTCTTCTACATTTATTACTGCATTATTACAATCTATTCTCTGGACATCAGTTCAAATACATTTATCAGTCCTTTTATACTTACTATTAAAGCTTAAAGTTTAATTGAACTTTTAGTTTGATACAGACAATTCGCAATTAATCTACATTTTTTTAGATGTTGCGTTTTTTTTAATTATTCCATTTTTTGTTCAGCAGCTCTCCAGTTTGAAATTCCAGCTGCTGTTAATTGGGGTACACTTTACTCTGGCAATCAGACAGTGGTTTTCCAAATATATAGGAGTGAATCTGAATATAACAAGAAGGCCAAAAAAAAAAAATGACAGTAGCAAATTTTGATAGTTATTTGAATCTCCCGCCCATCCAGTACTCCGTGGTAGAGATTGAGCTAGGCTAGAAGAAGCAGAGCAGGCAGGGAAATCTACAGCATCAGGTTGGTGAGAGGATTGTGTTACAATATAACATCCCAAAATGTCTGGGATTCATAAGAAATGATTTCCTTCCCCTGAAAAATGGAGCATTTGGGGAAAAAAAGGGTTAAGTTCATCTTGTTTCTTTATAATGTGCATCTGTCCATTGTGTAGCAGGCTTGAAGAACGAAGGGCTCTTACTGACGAGCAGTTGAAGCTGTGCTCCCCTGCATTCCGTTTTTCTGCGTTCAGCCACAGGGGAGCGCAGGAATAGACGCATTTAGCTTTTTTCAATGGCGCCGAACGCAGGAACGCGTCTCAACCTGCGTTCGGCGCATACACACGCCAGTGTGAGTACAGCCCCATTGTAAAAAGCTAAATGCGTCTATTCCTGCGCTCCCCTGCAGCTGAATGCAGAAAAACGGAACGCAGGGGAGCGCAGCTTCAACCGCTCGTCAGTAAGTGCCCTTAGGAATTAGTCATTTGTTAATTTCAGCAAAATGATCAACTTGGAAAACAAAATAACATACTATGTGATTTATTTTAGGTGGGATGCAGGATTACAATTACATCTATGGCCAGTGTTTTGAAATTACCATTGAACTTTCATGTTGCAAATATCCAGATGCATCAATGCTGTCCAAGTTTTGGAATGAAAATAAAGTTGCTCTAATTGAATACATAAAGCAAGTTCATAAGGGTATGTAGAAATCATGTCTAAACCATTTGTTTCCAATAAAAAGATATTTCCTTCCAATTCAACCCAATATCCACCCTCAGATGTTGGTTGACTACAGCTCCCAGAATTCTTTACTTAATAAGAGACAAAGCATTTGAAGAGTTAAAGGACCAGCAACACTAAAAATTATTAATCAAATGCGGGCGATGCTCAACTATAACTCACCGCTTGTTTATAGCGTCGGGTGCAAGCTCCTGATCCCCCTGCCAGGGACCCACTTATAACTCCAAGAAATACTCCGAATCCTGTGAAAAGTGATTTATTGTGCCAACAAACTAGGCAATGTTTCGGGCCGATGCCTTTCTCAAGCCTGTGTAACTGTGTAACATCACTCTCTAAATGTATGTGTTAGGAGGAAGTGGTAAACAAACCCCACCTTCCACAATGAGGTACAACTCCCATGATGCTTAGTGACACTCAATTCAATACAAAACATTCAGTGGAAATGATCCATATTGTGTATAACACACTTTGTGTCCATAAATCCAGTTCACAAGTCTTTGTTAGTGAATCACACTCTCAGTGGCCATGAATACAATTAACAAGTGATGTGTAATTTTCTTTGTATAGGAAATCCATCTTGTATCCTAAGTAAAAATGTCATTCACACTTTTACATATGGACATTTTTACTTAGGATACAAGATGGATTTTCTATACAAAGAAAATTACACATCACTTGTTACTTGAAACCAGGCACTATACAAATTTGAGTGTTCACAAAGCAAATTCATTCCTCAATGTTCCCAATCACAAGGCCAAAGTTACAATGGAGCCTCTGAACAATGAGAGGAGAATATCCTACAATGAGTTAGTCAAGCCCTGATCTCAATCTAGTTTATAATCTGTGGCACTATTTCAAAATTGAGATCCATCAAACTAATCTGTATAATGAGAAGCAAATCTGCCAACACAATGACCCAAATACATCCCAAAGAGCCTGTAAAACTGCTACAGACTTCCCCCAAAGGCTTAAATGTCTAAACAACAAAATATGCAGATGATTTCTTTCTAACATAAAAGAATGCTGAAATGTCCCTAGAGAAAACTAAGGAAGTTACACTGGTTTTCCTGCGTGCAAGCATACACATACATAGCATCAAAGTGCCACAATATAGAAGGCAGAAAGAAGGCAGTTCGGGGAGATTGTCGTCCCGCAGAAGAGGCGATTAGTCGCCAGGCGAATAAATCTACCCTAAGGGTTGAGGCACACGATTGTATTTGGGGGAGATTAGTCTAAATGCCTCACGAGGAAACTTGGGACAACATCGGAAAATGAAGCGCTCTGAGTGCCATCCCGCCAACGATTTAGATTTTAGTCAGCGCGAAGGCATTGCGGTGAGATTAGTCGCCCGAAGAGGCGATTTGTCACTGGGCGACTAATCTCCCCAAAATAGCATTGTGTGCCTCTATTCTTAGCATAAACATGCATAGCATTACTTAACATATCAGTAAGCATATTTTAGCCTTTAAATAGATTCTAGCTGGCCGGTAGGTAGTTCGGGGAGATTAATCGCCCGAATAAGAGCCGATTTGTCACCAGGCGACTAATCTCCCCAAATCTTTTCGGGGTGGCCTCTGGTGCGGTGATACCTTTTAGGGCTATTCCACACGGGGAGATAGCGACGCGTTTGCGGTCGCCGCGACAAAGCGCCGCGACAGTCGCCGCGACCGGTGCAGGCGACAGTTTTGTATGGGCGCCTATGTAAAAACGCCTGTGCTAACCACACGAGGCGATGCGCTTTTCAACAGTCGCCTGAAAATGCCTCGCTTGCGCCGGTCGCGGCGACCGCAAACGCGTCGCTATCTCCCCGTGTGGACTAGCCCTTATGGTTAAAAAGATCTCTGATCTTCATTTCAACAATAGATAAAGGTGCCCAAACAAACTGCCCTATTTAACTAGTGTTAACAGGAATGTTCTTATCTAGAAAGTATTTTACTACAAAAATGCAAAAAAACAACTCCAAAACTGCATACCCACAAGATTAAAACAAAAGGAATCTCATTGCCTTTAATTTGGATATGGGATGCCATATTGGGCTTTCAATTACTTTTGTCCTTTCTGCAGAAAGGATCCTTGTCAGATTTTCGTCATTCCAGTAAGGATTATTATTATTATTTTTTTTTTAAAAAAGGGACTGTTATGGCACCATACTGAAAGCCAAGAGAGAGGCCTGAGCTTGAGATCATACGTCAGTGATAACAAATCATTTTATCTTCTCTATGTCATCACAGGAGTAAAAGGACAGGTGTTTGACCTGCTAGGATATCCCATTCCTAATGCAATTGTGGAAGTTAAAGACAGAAACCACATTAAACCTTATAAAACCAATAGTAATGGTGAATATTATCTTCTCCTCCTACCAGGAGTCTACAAAGTCATTGTAAGTATTTGTGTCTAACTTTTATTTCAATTACATTGCTGTGCGGTGAATTTTTTGAGATTTCCACCAAATGGAAACACAGGAGATAATTTGTGATATCAGGGCCAACTGAAGACCCAAGATTAAAAAGTAGTCAAATACACTTCCTACACCCTCAGTATAGTAACTATATAAAACATACAAATTTTGTAACATGATTATTGCACAGATGCTCTGAAATTATAATCAATATATAACTCTAAAGGGGTTACAGTGTAGACATAAATATCTTTACTCCTTAACTGCATGATTTACATAGGGCACAAAGAGGCTGCTAGACCTTAAAGTGGACCCAGACACAAAAATCTGTATAATAAAAGTCCTTTTCAAATTAAACATGAAATCCAATTTCTATTTTTTATTAAAGCATTCATAGCTATTGTAAGCTCATTTTAAAATCTCAGCTGTCAATCAAATATCATCTGTCCCTCCTATATGCCCTGGGCATAGAGGTGGGCCAGACAATTCCTTTCACTTTCCATTCAGCACTTCCTACATGTCACTGCTCTCCCCCCATTCCCCCGTTCTCTTTACCATTAAGTGTGTAGCCAGGGCATGGGGATGGACATCAGGCCCCCATTCTGGTGCACAAACACAATTCTGAGATGATACAAGACTTGCCTTAATAACAGTGTCCACAAAATGGCTCCTGCCTGCTTGCTAAAATTATGGAATCCCAGACTGAATGAAGCAAGATTCAAATAATTTATATTGTGTAATTAAAGTTCATTTTGCTTGACTAATGTGATAGAAAAGGATTTTGAATCATTTTTTTGGGTGATGGGTCCCCTTTAAATTTTGTCTTCAATTTTCAGTGAAGTTTTAATTGCCTATATTTAAAAAGTTGCTTATTTCCACAAGAAATGCTTATATAACATTTTTAATTTTCATGGTAGTTTCTCTTTAATAATATCTATAGTTTTTGTAATCTATTGTACTTAAAGGAGAACTAAAGCTTAAAGGAACTGTCCAGGACTTGTAAAACAATACATTTGCTTCACAAATTCTGAACTGATTAGTGTCAAGGCCCAAAGACGCAGTTTGCAGTATGAACCAAGGAGGAAGCGGTATAGGAGGAACACAGTTCACGGTACAGAAGGATTAGGCAGAAGAATCGTCAGTTCAGGCAAAGGTCGGTTCAGGCGGCAAGATTTCGTGGTCAGGATTCAGGCTTGGGTCAAGGATCAGAAATACACACAAAAAAACACACCCAGGAACTCTAAGTAGAAGAACTTATAATCGGGCAAAGATTCAGGCTTCTGATGTCCTTTTCGCGTAATTACAAATTATTTTAAAAATATATATTAGTGCTGGGAGCCCTGCAAGTTTTAAAACAGAACATGGTGGCCAGGGCCACTACTAGTTATTAAAAACAAACTGCACTTACTTCGGCTGCTCTCCCCCTCCCGGATGGATCGGGTAATGAGTGGAGCAGAGGTAGGCCTTGACTCAAAAGCGGTAATTGGCTAGGCCAATCCAATCGCAGCAAGTGTCAGACCTAGTAGCATACTTTGTACCTTTTATTACACGACCACAAATGAATCTGAATCAATTCAGAAGCAGGGTGATACAGGCTATGCTACATTGCTCATCTTCCATTATGAAATAATTATGCAAATTCAAACAATTTCATACAAAGAAAGAAAATTGGATTTTTTCTTAATTGTTTTCTTTTTTTATTTTAGGTGTCAGCCTCAGGTGTGTCAACTCTTCAGACTGTTAATATCACAGAAAGTCAGAATCTTTATGCAATGAAACAGGACTTTTTATTACATTTGCCAACGTCAAGTGTAAATAGCCACCTACAAATTTGTACTTTACTCTCCTTCTTAAGTACCATATTGGTAATATTCTGTACTTGATTGTCCAAAGAAGCTGAACTAGAGAAATCTACTGACACAAAACTGCCTTATTGCTCTGCCGTTGGTGCATAGAGACGCTGCCAAGAAATATCTGCAGGAAATGACAACATTTTAGTTATGGTTAAAAAATGGCATCTGTGTGTATTTAAATATATAATGCATTAAATAAATATCTATGTATGTAAGTGAATGTATCAGAATAAAGTCCATGGAGAGCAATTCTAGTTGCCATGATACAGTGGTGCAATGTGCATACTTCCCCAAATATATTTTTTTCTGTTTAAATTGAAAATAATTCACTTTACCATTTAAAATGCAATTCTTGAACCAAAAAAATTTATTTTTTTAGCTGTAATATTGGTGTGGAGTCATCTCAGCATAGTGTGCCTGATTCTGTGCTTCAGAAGCAGCCACCACTTCAAAATGGAACTGTTTTGAGACAGCTATTTTCTCCCTTCTTCATTGTATTTAACCATGACCTAATTCATGTTCACCAGCCCCACCTACTGGTAGACATGAGATTAGCAACCAAACAGGAAAAATCTGTTTTTTTTTTTATAAAAACAATGTTTTAGCAATGCAAACAAATCCTTCAGTAGAGGTGCCAGGGAGCTGCTACCTGGTTAGCTACACATTGTTCTGTTAATAGGCTGCTGGCAGTGTAGCAGTAAAGAGTGACTGAAGTTTATCAGATCACAAGTCACATGGTTTGAGGGCACCTGGGAAACTGACAATATGTCTAGCCCCATGCCAAATTTCAAAATCAAATATAAAAAAAATCTGTTTGCTCTTTTGAGAAATGGATTTCAGTGCAGAATTCTACTGGAGCAGCACTATTAATTGATGGGTTTTGGGGGAAAAAAACAAAAACATTTTACTACGACCAGCGCCGATTCTGGGGCTGCTGCCGCCTGAGGCAGCAGCCCAGATGCCGCCCCCCTCCTCTCCCGCTCCGCGCTTAAAAATTAGCGTCGGAGCGGGTTTCAGGGGGCAGTATCGCTAGTGCATTGAGCGCAATAGCGCTCTTTGCACTAGCGGAGCCGAATTTCCGGGTTAAAACCCGGAAGTTCGGCTCTTAAAGTTACAAGAGGCGGCTTTTTGCCGCCCCTTGTAACTGGCCGCACGCTGCCGCCTGAGGCAAGGGTTTCACCTTGCCTCATGGCAGAAGCGGCCCTGACTACAACAGCATCCCTTTAAAGGAAAACTATACCCCCAAAATGAATACTTAAGCAACAGATAGTTTACATCAAATTGAATGACATATTTAAGAATCTTACCAAACTGGAATATATATTTACATAAATATTCCCCTTTTACATCTCTTGCCTTGATCCACCATTTCGTGACTCTATCTGTGCTGCCTCAGAGATCACCTGACCAGAAATACTACAACACTAACTGTAACAGGAAGACGTGAGGAAGCAAAAGGCAGAACTCTGTCTGTTAATTGGCTCATGTGACCTTACATGTGGTTTGTATGTGTGTACAGTGAATCTTACGATCTCAGGGGGCGGCCCTTATTTTTTAAAACGGCAATTTTCTATTTATGATTACCCAATGGCACATACTACTAAAAAAGTATATTATTATTATAATGGTTAATTTACATGAAGCAGGGTTTTAAACATGAGCTGTTTTACTCAGTATCTTATAATAGAGACCCACATTGTTTGGGGGGTATAGTTTTCCTTTAAGATATTCGGGCACATGCAAGGGTGCCTTTTCCTCATATCAGACCAAAGAAGTTGTCTGAATTTTTTGCTGTAACTACAATTTGCTTTGGAAGTTATTTATACAATAGTACACTCTTTTTTAGTTGTTAGGAATACATTCCTGTTCTGTGACCAAACTGAGACTAAGGGAGTCATTTACTGAACTCCGAATGCAAAAATCATGAAAAATTTGTGATTTTTTTTTTATAAAATCAGACTTTTAAAAAAATTATTAATCTTTCAGAACTTATTAAACCCAGAGGATGGAAAAGTCAGAATCTGAAAATCCAGCATCTCAGACCTGTCCAGGTTGCATAAATGTCAATGGCAGAAGTCCCAATGATTTTTTATGTGCGCTGGATTTCATGCAATACCCCAAAGTTTTCGGTTAAAAATTATGGAAAAAAAAGTGAAAATCGGATGAAAAAATCTGAAAAAAAAATGATTTTGTTTTTTTGCTGCAAAGCAAATTTTGGGGAAAAATGTAATAATAAATAAGCATAAAAAACCTGAGCGGATTTGCTCGGAGTTTGTAGCTGAAAATATTGAGATAAATTCTGACTTTGATAAATAACCCCCTAAATTGTGTTTTTTTCCCCTTACTAAGAGAAAGAAAAACTGGGTATTTATTATAAATGACCTTTTTTTTCTCAATTCAAAAATGGGCAAGCATATTTTAAGCAGTAATTCTAAGCTTCTAATAAAGTGCCTGTGACATCACAATGGCATTTCCCTGTTAACATTCCGTTCCTCAATGCAACAACACCCTTTCAAAAGTACCAATGCTGTAGTAATGTTTACAGTAAATGTCAAATATTTGTACATGAAATACAGTATCTCTACAATATTGTTTCACACTGCAGAAATTCCCACAGTGCTGCAATATTGAATAGGTGTGAATAATGGCATTTGCTGGGCAATATTTCACTGTATAAAAACATTGTGCAAAATGTTTCTTTCTTGATTGTTGGTCGTGTCTGCTCAAAAGTCTCCTGATTTTATTTGAGTCTTCTGTTATATGTTAATAAAGTGTCCTTATATGTCTATTAGTGACTTTATTATTTAAAACATTGTATTCTGCTATTAAATTTACTCTTGGAATTCTGTCAGCCAGACTTCAGTCTCAGTATTTTATAAAACAAATCTCCTCAATGACTTATGATATTTATAATTTACAAGATCTGCCAATTTCTTTCCATGCATCGCCTTGTAAATTACTTATTTACAAACAACACATTCTGAAGGCAAAAATATACCTTAAAGGGATACGGTCATGGGAAAACATGTTCAAAACAAATCAGTTAATAGTGCTGCACCAGCAGAATTCTGCACTGAAATCCATTTCTCAAAAGAGCAAACAGATTTTTTTATATTCAATTTTGAAATCTGACATGGGCTAGACATTTTGTAAGTTTCCCAGCTGCACCCAGTCATGTGACTTGTGCTCTGATAAACTTCAGTCACTCTTTACTGCTGTACTGCAAGTTGGAGTGATATCACCACCTTCCTTTACCCCCAGCAGCCAAACAAAAGAACAATGGGAAAGTAACCAGATAGCAGCTCCCTAACACAAGATAACAGCTGTCTGGTAGATCTATGAACAGCACTCAATAGTAAAATCCAGGTCCCACTGTGACACATTCAGTTACATTGAATAGGAGAAACAACAGCCTGCCAGAAAGCAGTTCCATCCTAAAGTGCTGGCTCTTTCTGAAAGCATGTAATTGTACCAGAAAGAAAGGAACTGCAAAGAAGAGCTAACTAGGCCATACAGCCTTGTTAATAAATATAATTAGATTGTGTGTGTAACTTGGAAACCATAAAAGGAATAATTAATCCCTTAAAACATTTTTTTGGATGAGTGCAAACAAATTAATTCAAAATAAATTCATTGTGTCCACACCTCTAGGTGGGACCAGTATTTTCATTACTCAGATATACTGCAATCCTTACAACTGTGAAACCAGATCGGAATACATCATAATTTTAAGTGTTTTTATATTTCATTAATTCCCTCTTTTGATTTTAAATGAACTATTAAACGTTATGTTTTATTGAGTGATTCCTTCTTCTACAGACTAGTGGAATGCAAACTGTTGCTTACGTAATAAGCACCCCTTACACTATTGCACTTTATTAACTAATAATTGTTTATCACAAGATATAATAATGACAACCCATCAAAGTGTGGACACAATGAATTTATTTTGAATCAATTTGTTTGCACTCATGAAAAAAATGTTTAAGGCATTAATTATTCATTTTATGGTTTCCAAGTTACACACACACAATCTAATTATATTTATTAACAAGTCTGTGCGACCTCGTTAGCTCTTCTTTGCAGTTTCTTTCTTTCTGGTACAAATTCATGTTAATTTTTAAGAGCTGTCGGCACGTCTAAGATTAAAGGACTTCTAAACAGTGGTGATGGGTGTTTAGAAGGTGCGGAAAAACCAAGAAACCAATTTTGTAATCTTTCTGAAAGAACATGACCAGGCAAAATAACCTGAGATGGCTAAACTAAAAAAAAAAAAAAAAATAAACTTGCTGGTTCAGGAATGAATTTTTTTTTGTTGTAGAGTGAATTATTTGCAGTGTAATTTAGAAATAAAAACTAAACTATAAAAATCATGACAAACAATATCATCATAAAAATGAAAGTGTTTTAAAGGAATTACAGTATAATGTAATGTTCCACCCTTATTATCTGCACTGGTTTTACCTGTAGAAATGTCTGCAACAGTGAGAAGCTGTGCTCAACAGGACGGTCCCACTAGAAACAAGCCATCTGCAGCTCCCCAAGCTAAAACGGACAACCATTAGGGGATTTGAATGTTGCAGTTTGTAACAGAACATTGCAAATGCTGTCACTCTAAATTATAATGGCTAACGTAGAGTGTATTAAAACTGATACAACTATTACAAGTCACCTTGAAGTTGAAGAAAACAGACTGAATGGCACATTGCTACATTTCCTTAAGTTCCATAGATTCTACAATATGTGGCAAGGATAAGGTTAATGTCTGATTTTCATTAAGGAAAGCATTATGAGATAGCTATGACTAACTATATACTAAATATTTATATTTCCCTGATGGATATTTTGTAATTATTTGTCCGACATAAACTAATCTGACCTTTGCATTTGTCAGTATGATTAAATACTGCCTTATGGGTCTGTGAAATGAGAGCAAGACTTAAGCTGGCCATAGATGCAAAGATCCGATCGGACTTTCCCATCTCCCGACCCGCCACTAACCATTCAGATCAAAGTCTTACCAGTCAGATTGGTTAAAGAACAGATCAGCAATGTTCTGCCCCTGACAGCAATCGTACGATATCTATGTCCAACCAAAGCTAGTGACAGTCTCCCACTGAAAATCGTACGATCGGCAATACACGCAGAGATATTATCGGCAGCCGACAGAAATTTTCTAACCTGTCCGATCGACCAAACGACCGATCTCCGCCGGACGAAAAATGACGGGACTCTCCACACACGGTTCAAAAATCGTACGAATCCTCGATTCATACGATCAGATCTTTGCGTCTATGGCCAGCTTAAGACTTGCTTTGTGGGTTTTATCTGGGAATATCCCACTGCATAGTTTAATTTTTTTGAGGCTGGTTTATAATAAATCTGCCCCAGATGTCGGTAACAACCCAAGTAATCCACACATACAAAGAACTAAAAACAAATAAGTCCATTAATTATGTGTAATAAAATGGAATGACACATGGAATAAGTATTGAACACATGAAGAAAAAGAGGTGCAAAAAGGCACGGAAAGCCAAGAAACCCTCAAATCTGTCTAGAAGCATTCCTGTCCCCTATTAATATCAGCTGGTTTAGTCCTAACTCCTGGCCTATAAGGGCTCTTACATGCGGCCGTTTTCTCTTGCGTTGCGTTTTCTTCTGTTCAGCTACAGGAGTAGATACACTCAATTATTGAGAAGGGGGCTGTACTCACACAGACGCATGTATGTGCCGAACGCAGATGAAATGCAACATGCTGCCATCCCACCTGCGTTTGCCGCTTACATTCGTATGTGTGAGTACAGCCCCTTCACAATAATTGAGTGCGTCTACTCCTGCGGCTGAACCGAAGAAAATGGAGCGCAGGAGAAAACGGCCGAGCCCTAAGGGCTGTCGGATGAAGACACTGCATGTGGCGTTCACATCAGACAGTCTTCTAAGTCGATTTTTCTATAAGTCCCATTATCTTTGGACACATGCGACTATAGTCGACTTGTCGTCTGCGTTTTGTCGAGAAAAACATTGACATGTTCAATACTTATTTTCCCCACTGTATATTCAGTATATTGTGAGTTGATCCCTAAGCTCAGTAAGTGACAGCAGCATGTGCAGTGAATGAGTAGATAAGAAGATGGGGAGCTACTGGGGGTTATTTAGAAACACAGATCTTTACTGCTAAATGGCTGTGGTTGCCTTGGGCTGGTCCATAAGCTCAAAACATAATGTACATTTTTAGCCTACAGCAAAAATATTTAGGGGCAGATTTATCAAAGGTCGAGGTGAATTTTCGAAAGAAAAAAAATCGAATTTCAAGCTATTTTTCATGTTCTTTGACTAGGAAATAGTCCAAATTCGAATATCGAAATTTATCATGTAGTCTCCTCAAAAATTCAACTTCAACCATTCACCATCTAAAACCTGCCGGATTGCAGTTTTAGCCTATGGGGGACCTCCTAGAACCTATTTGGAGTCAATGAAAAATCAACGTTTTTTTCAGGAAAAAATTCGAATCGAATTCGATCGAATGCTCTATTCCTTCAATACGTACAATTCGAATGCGGCCGAATATGGACCTATTCGATCGAAAACTGACCTGTTCAACCAATAAAAAGAAAACTTCGACTTAATTTCGATCGGTCTTTTTGAATTCGAATTTCGAAGTTTTTTCAATTCAAAATTCGACCCTTGATAAATATGCCCCATAGTATTCCATTAAAAGAATTGAGATGTGTCTGAACAAAGCTTATCAGTTATTGAAGATGTGCAAATATTCCCAGTTTTAGTAAAGGAGTCTGATTATTGTGCATTCAGTGTGTATGGGGTCTCAATGTAGTATTTGTTCTACTGGGGAGCAGTAGCAAGAGATTTCTGGTGCTCTATAACGGCATTTTTAAATACAGTATATAAGCTGAGTGAGTTCGAAGACTACCGACTATAGACTAAAAGCACTAGATTAGTCCTATTTTCTGTCGGACAAACATTCTACTACAGGTTTTCAAAGGTCCCCACCCAGTGATAAGAAACTACTAGCAGGTGCAATACAAAGTTAGTATCTGTGCAATAGTCACACTGATGCAAAGTCAGACATGTTTTCACAGAACTGCTCTAGTGAAGAGGAGGGGGCATGAGAATTCTGTATGAAGTTACAGAAACACCACAAAATATACGTATATAAAGGAACACAAATAAATGTATCTAAATCAGTTTAAGTTCATTTAAGGGTTACAATATTTTTGTGTTGTCTGCACTTTAACACCAGAAATGCTAAGAAATAGCACACACTGAATTGTATTTTGAAAAGAAATAAAAGGTCTCCTGTTGCAAGGACAGCAGCAATATGCCACCTCCTCATACAGAGCAAGCATACAAGATACCATTCCTGTTTTTATTTATGTGCTGCAAAAAAGGAACACTTTGGGCAAAATATTCCGTAACCAGTAAAATAGATCAGTTTTAGCAATTCCTAAAGAGCAAACAACACGGGGATGAAAACCACTTCACACATTTGTTCCCAAAAATGCTCATTAAGACAGTTAAGTAAATATTCTGAATAAGGCATCTATCTCCAGATAAAGACTGAAAATGGAAGCGTTCATGTTAAGGACATTAGGATTGTTTGTTTACCTTTAAGGCAATTACAAGATGAGGATTTGCATGTATTTCACAGTACAAGTACAAAGAGGTAAAGTGTCTGGTGGAGACAGTGATTCTCAGGAAGAAAGGAATAAAAAAAAAAAAAAGTTCTGCCAATAATATCTACAATAGATAGCACGTAGCAATGCCGGTAGCTACTCACTGTTTTTATACAGAGGAGTATTTGCAGGGGGGCTCAGAGCCCAAAATATACACCACAGTATACAATATTACATTTTAGCCAAATGTCTGCAGTCACTTCTTACAACCGTCAGAACCTGACCCGAGTCTATGAAAGAAGACGTTAGATAACAAGAGACCCAGTTGTTTGGTTAAAGGAGAAGGAAAGCTACCAAAGCAGTTTATTGCCAATAGATTAGCCACAATAGTGCAAGTTGTACCACTATATTTATGCTGCAAAATACTTTACCATACCCGAGTAAACCGTTCTAGAGGCTCAGTTCGTTTAGGATAGTAGCTGCCATATTAGCTTGTTGTGACATCACTTCCTGCCTGAATCTCTCCCTACTCATTCATTCATAGCTCTGGGCTCAGATTGCAGCAGGTTGGGGAGGATGGAAAAGGGAAGGTGGAGCAAACTGAGTATGCTCATGCCGAGCACTGTAGGTTTAAAGGAGAATTCAACCTGTGGGGAAAAAACCCACGCATCTTCCGCGTTCTATGTAAGCTGAGAGATCGTCAATTTCCGGGTGATTCCACGCATGCGCAGTTGTCGCAAACCGCTAACTGCTCCAACTGTGAATGCGCAGAATCTGTGAATCTCCCAGTCGGCTTACAGAGGACGCAGAAGATGGATGCGTGGAACTCCGCTGAAAGAATCTGCAGCGAGTGGTTAGTATGGAGTATCTCCTCGGGGGGTACGGGGTTTTTTGCCCACAGGTTAAACTCTCCTTTAAGTTGGAAACAGGAAGTCTGATACAGAAGCCCATGTGTACACAACAGAAGGAAATAAATGTTATGTTTCTTTTGACAGAGGACTCAGAGCAGCATTAATTTGAGGGTTTAATGGTGTATTTGTACAGACCTTTCTGATAAAGCTTACTTAGTTTTAACCTTTTCTTCTCCTTTAACCCATACATCCTCAAGGAAGGAAAGAAATGTACTCTTTCCTATTCACAGAATGTATTTTATTGGGTTTGTATCAAGTGTCACCTTCATTGACTGACAGCTGGCATGTTAAGTTGAGGTTCAGAAACCAATACTTCCTGTAGTAATATCCAATATAAATACTTGCTTGCCTATCTTGCTAATGGAGCATACGTGGGTGCTGGATTCCTGGCTGTATTTGCTTCATCATATTAATTAATTTAGGTGGATTGGAACTCAGAGCAATAACTTGATATCCTGAGCCACAAAACATGCAGAACTAACTTATGTGCCACTGCCCTAAGAGTAAGGTGCTTCAGGACAATAATTGAATATAAAACAAAATCATTAGTGTGTGCAGCTATTCGTTACAATATTAATGCACTGAGAAAGCACAACACTGAGATGGAATTGTAAATAAATACTGCAACACTTAATAAATACATGCAACAATTAAATTAGAAATAGGGATGGACGAATTTGTCCTGTTTCGTTTTGCCAAAAATTTGCTGATAAAATTGTCACGCGGCGAAATTGTTTTGACGCGGACCTTTTTTATTTTGACACACAACACCATACAAGTCTATGGGCGTCATTTTTTCGGCGAAACAAGGCTAAAAAAATTCACCCATCCCTAATTAGAAATCATATATGCTGAATATGTTCAAATTAACATACCAATTACATGATTTACAGATTTTATCTTATGGTGCATTCAAAAGAATTGAAATTAAGACGCTTACACGCAGGAGTGTGAGACGTTTGAGCAAACAGGTTCCAGTTACAGTATACTGCCTCAGATTTGCATTTAACCAGTCATTTCTGCATTTCTATAGACACATGAAGATATATTAAAAGAGAAATACATGGTTATCTCAGAAAACACAGACTTGTATTAAATAAAGCATATTAAACTGTCATCAATTACAGATGTTGTTCACTTTTCAGTTAACTTTTAAAAGTGTGTTATAGAATTGTTAATTCTAAGCAACTTTTTTTTTTTTTAAAAAAAAAAATTATTTTGTTATTGCTACTTTTTATTACTCATCTATCTATATATATATATATATATATATATATATATATATATATATATATATATATATATATATATATATATATATATATATATATATATATATATATATATATATATACAGGCCTCTCCTATTCATATTCCAGTCTCCTCAAACCAATTCATAGTTGCTAGGGTAATTTGGACCCTAGCAACCAAGCTGCTGAAATTGAACTGGAGAGCTGATAAATGAAAAGCTAAATAACAAATAGTGCAAATCGTCTCAGAATATTACTCTCTACATCATACTAAAAATTTAAAAAAAAAGTGAACTACCCCTTTAATATAGCCATTGTTAATTTCAGCTAAATAACTAAGCTATAAAATCAATTTAACAATACAGTTAAACCAAACAATCCAGTGTTTCTGAACTTTTATACTAACCAAAAATATATTAGTAATATGTTATACCAGCAGCTCATAGAAAACGGACATCAACACAAGTTCCCCTTTAAATAAACATCATATGCTGCAGATGGATTTACTGTAACTGTGATTTAATATTTTATTTTGTGTTTTATTTTAATTATTATTGTTCCTATCCTTCTTATTAAGTTGTCAGGGTTACTAACCTTAGTAACCACAAATAAAAGACTGACGATGAGGCTTCAATTTTATTATTTTTGTCTTTTTCTTATTGCTTATGTGTATTTATTCCCGTATGACTTTGGCACATAAGTACAAACAATTAATAAACTTTAGCGCCACAGCCATTCATACTGCAGCTTGTGTAGAACCAACACAGTAAAACAAACATACAAGCTTTAGGTTGGTTGCAAGCAAAATCATAATATTTAGCTACTTATTTATTAAGAACTGAAATGTAATATTTTGGCAACCCTACACCAAACAATATGATTTGTTGTTATAAACATACCTTCCTTCATATGTTCATTTAATTATTCCTCTCTTAGTAAGAAAATGTCAATTTTCTAATTGCTAAAGCGATCCTGGTGTGTTACAAGATCAAAAAATACCTGGAAAAATGCTACGAATATAAAACAAGTTTTGCCAAACCACAAGTCATTTGTCAGGAGCCCATTAACTTGGTTTTCTCAGCAGCAGCAAAGCCATTACTGAAAACCTAATAAAACTAAAAAAGATGAAAGGGCATACCTGTTCTGAAGACACAGGAAGTGAAGGAGATATTGCAGGTAAAAACTACATTTATCCGACTGTCGGATGAAAATGCTATGCTGCGTTTTCATTCGACAGTCGGATAAATGTAGTTCTTACCTGGGATTTCTCCTTCACTTCCTGAATCTTCAGAACATCCGTCATGTCGCATGGCGACATGTCAGCTCGAGCCGCACCATGGAGTTCCCCTAAGAACCGTAAAACCCCATAAACCCATTTGTGAGTGTATTCTTTCCTTTCTCAAAATAAGACTAGCTTTATACTATTTCATCTTATATCAATTTTAGTTTTATAGTATAGCAAAGCAAAGAGAAAGCGCAGATACACAGAAGGAATTTAGTCTATATAACCCCATTAATTCCTGTATGATCGTACAGTGCTCTGGTGACAATGACCATTACTGTATTATCCAGGTATCAATAGGATGCAAGTGTCTCGAAAAAGAACTCAATGCATCTTAAGAGAACCATACAAAGTGCAACATGCCACAAAAAGTGCCTACCAAAAATAG
Source organism: Xenopus petersii (assembly GCA_038501925.1). Taxonomy (NCBI): domain Eukaryota; kingdom Metazoa; phylum Chordata; class Amphibia; order Anura; family Pipidae; genus Xenopus; species Xenopus petersii. The sequence goes on from CM076677.1 coordinate 44,714,691, forward strand.
TATCTCTGTCCCATTTGCTGCAGCACTGTGAGATAGTAGCACTGTTCTAATATGCACTAAAACAGGCTTTATTTTCCTTTTAAATACATTACATTAATAAGGCGCAACTAAATGGGGAATTTCCTGTTGCACATTACACTATTATTTCAGGTCAACTTTCGACCAATGGCCAGCTGCCTCCCATTAACTTCAATGGGATCCGACCTGACAAAATTACTACAGGGTGGTTGTTGACCTGAGAACGCTCCAGTGTACCTGTACCGATTTCAGGCTAAGACAAGCGTTTAGAGCTCTTGCAGACGAGCGTTTTTACCTGCGCTCCCCTGCGTTCCGGTAGAAGTAGATGCACCAAATTCTTTTCAATGTGGTTGTACTCACACAGACGCATGTAAGCACCAAACGCAGGTTGGGACGCAGCATGTTGCATTTTACCAGTGTTCGGCCCTTACATGCATCTGTGTGAGTACAACCGCATTGAAAAGAATTCAGTGTGTCTACTTCTGCGCTGCCCTGCAGCTGAACGCATGAAACCGGAACGCAGGGGAGTGCAGGTAAAAACGCTCATCTGCAAGAGCCCTAAAAATGGTCTGTACTAGTGCTAGCCACTTGCGAGTCAGTGGGAAACCACAGGCCTCCTGAGAAGAAGTTATGGCACACAAGCATCTCAGGGATAACCACTGCAATGAATATGCGTGTACCCACCAGCAGCTGTTTCACACCCTGGTACACATTGATACACTTCAATTTTCTTTAGATGAGTATTGCTCGGAAAAAAAGTAGCAAAATGTAAAGCTGCTGCCAGTAGGAAGAAGAACAGTGGTTCTTCCAGAGTAAACTGCTAAAATTAAAATGCCCCATGTGAAACTGGCAGACTAAATAAAAATTTAAAAAATACCTCATCTCTACAAGTAACATTTAGGAACACTACCAAATTTCCATTGCAAAACAAAAAAATTAATAATGCGACATCTTATGTTATGCCTAAATCAGAAAGTAGCAAATCGGATGAACATGTAATACACATTTCATACAGGAGTATTCGGTAACAGAAGCTAATGAAAACATGTTCACACCATGTTATGAGGAAACGTGGTTGTCCTTAAAATTCCATTAAAACTTAGAATTTCACCCCAAGTTATAGCCTAGAATAGCCCTGCACTAATATTTTGCACTCCTTATTTCTATCTAGTCTGCCAACAATACATCTTTAAAATCCGCAAAGGAATGAAAAAATCTGCATTTATAAATATCTAGAGAAAAAAAATCTAAATAAAACAAATTGTATTTAGACCTGTCAATAGAATCTACTTGCACTAAACAGATCATACACTCAGATTCCATATTTAGCTAGAAACTGTAGTCTTTACATATGGGAAAACAGTGCACAATTCTTAATATATTAGGTCCGTGGTTGCTATGCTGGTAAGAGTCGTTTTTGGACTGATTTGCCTTCAATTTTGGATATTTATTTTGTACCATATGGGAAAAAAAATATAAATACGCATGTAGTAATTGTTCTTAAATTATTAATAAGTCTACGAGTGTACAAGATGTTGGAGTTTCATATAAAGTTCTGTTAGAATGTTCTAGCTAAAGTAAGTTAGCACAATCATCTGGATTGGCTCTCTACACACAGGGCAAGGTTTGTTCCTCTTCTTGAGCTTTTTTGCACAGGTATAGCATGCCATCAGATGACCTGTTCTGCCATGAACAATACAGCCATTCTTGGGGCGAGTCTGACATATGACACATGGATCAATGCTGGTAAGCGGGAGACTAGACTCCATACTTTCCTCGCTTGAATCTTCCTTGGTCACCTCTTGACTGCACGAAGCAATACTGCCAGATGTAGAAGGCTGAGAGCAATCCTCAGTTTCCTGAGACTCAGAATTTTGTATGTTTTCGGCTTCTTTTTTATCAACATTTGTATCCTGAGAGCTTGTAAGTTTACTTTTCTTACAATCAGGGACATCAAAGCCTTCATCTTCCTCCATCTCCATTAATTTTCTCTTTGAGGGCGGAGGCTCTTTTCGCCTTTGTTCAGGAAGCCAGTCCTTGCGGACAGTCCAACATCTAGGGCAATAACTTGGAAGAGGGGGATTTACTTCTCCACACTCTGGGCATTTCCAATAATCCTGAAAATCAGTAGACAAGGAACATCAAAATAAGCTAAAAAAATATAAAGGGGAAGTACCACAGCATTCATATTTTAAGACCAACTAACATTATAATGTCATTTTACCTATGTAGCAAAACATATGTGTTAAAGTTGCTGTAACAAGGTATGGTTCAGAAGGCCTATGGCACAAAGTTAGTGTCCTTCAAACCATTTCTCTCTGGAACCTTGCTAATCCTTGTTAAACCTGTGTTCCAGACAGCCCTCTGAAGAAGTATACCGCCCAGCATATGTTTTGCCTCCACTGAACTCCCATAGGTTGTCATTATTTAAGGCATCCCCGAGTAAGGGGTATGTAACTTTTATGCAAAATTCTGTGGTCCGTGGTCTCAATGGCATTATTGGCATAAGAACCTGTACTAGAAATAATTTTTAGCCCAGCATTTTAGCTACTCCTTATTAACAGTGTTGTCCATATACAATACAAAACTGATTATGGAGAAAAAGTTACCTTTATTTTTATTCAGTTACAATGCAGCTGCAGAGATCTTTCTCTGGCGAAATTCCAACTGACAGGGGGTGGGACGGTTATAGAGCTGCCAGGATCAGTCCCTTTCTTTGAAAGACAGCTCTGCCCCACCCACCACCCTGTCAGTCACCATGGACACAACTTGCACTACCCAGCACTGTGATAAAATGGGAACAGTGAAGGGGTTACATTTGCAATAGTTATATAAAATATGATATTAAATAAACACATGCATATCTAGGATAGATATATATGCATATCTAGAATATATATATATATATATATATATATATATATATATATATATATATATATATATATATATATATATATATATTTTCACATATTACATATATATTCACATATTACATATATATATATATACACACACACACTAAATAGTATGTGTATGTATATATATATTTATATATATGTATATATATGTATATGTATATATATATATATATATATATATATATATATATATATATATATATATATATATATATATATATATATACACATACACATACACACACACACACACACACACACACAGTATATGACATATAAAAAAAACAAAATGTTTCCCATAAATGGTGCCAAATTTGCATAAGTGCAGACCGATTTAATGTCATATGTGAATATTTACGGCATTTTCTTTCCCTAATAGTGGTTCCATAAGGCAAAAAGAATGAGCCTGTCCCTAAGCCAGAACATGCACACTAGGAGAGTGAGGTTAAATAAATAGATACATTTATAATCAGGTTTATTTTTTTTTTTTTTATCAAGAACAGTGAAAATAAATATTAACTTACAGCTTCTGAAATCTCAGTATCAACATCAAAAGAATCGGTCTCGCTCTCTTCAGTCTCATATATAGTCACCTGATATACCTATGTGGTAACAAAAAATATATTTAAGTCTTATTAAATCTAACACCCTTTACTAACCAGACAACACATTTTTGCCCAGCTGGCTTTTTAAGGGTCCAAAGACTTCACTGTGATATTACTGTAACGTCACCCAACCTTATAGACAACATAATTACATATAAAAAGTTGTACATGCAGTGTTCTAGACCATAAACTTAAAAATACTTTCTCTAGATTAGCACAATGCAAGTTCTAGTGCATAAAAATGCCAAACTATGGCAACAAAGAGGATGAACAACTACATAGACCAGATATACATTAAAATACTTAGAGATTTTTGGAACTGTGCTGTCATCTAGTGGCAAAAAGAAAACCTTTGAGTTAAGATTTAAATAAAATAACAGCATATGCAAAAGAAGGCTGTATAGTGACTTTAGCCCATACAAAGAACCTACGAAATCTAGTGCACTAGCAAGCTACTAGTTTTATAAAAGTGCTGTAGATTTTATAATCCCAGGTGGTTAACGAGTTAAACATTTGGCACTGAAGCATCTAATTATTGATTATCAGGGCTAGTGAAGGGAAAACAGATTTCCTAACCCAATGAAATATAATCCTACCTCATCATTGATCTCCTCCTCCTCCGAAATACTATGTTCATCTCCACTAGGACTATAGTCATCTGAACACACAGATTCTACTTCAAATTCCACACTAAACTGATCAGAATCATGTTCGGAGTTGTCATTGGTAGAGTGTCTCTCTGGATCCTAGAATTACAAAAATATTAAGTCATACACACAAGAAACATGCTTTGGCACACTTAAATACAAAATAGAAATAAAAAGGGCTAAATCATTATTTGAGGCTTCCACACATAGGAAATTGTTCAGTACCTATATTCGATTACTTCAGTCTACAAAATAGTGAAGTAGAATAAACTACCAACAGAGTGGACAACTTACACTTATGCAAAACTTTTAAACATGCAGAAATTGTGCTGATTAGGTGTAAGATGCTTAAAAAATCAGTAATCATCATTTGAAAAAGAGAACAGAGAGCTGTCTGTACACAGAGAGAGCAGGATTTGACAGTACCCTACAAAAAAATGTTATTAAGTGACATCCAATCCTTGATTTAGTTCATCCATGTAAAGTATACTTGTATTTGGTATAAATTCAGTTTTCATCCTCTTTAAAGGGATACTGTCATGGGAAAAAAAAAAATTCCAAAATGAATCAGTTAATAGTGCTGTTCCAGCAGAATTCTGCACTGAAATCCATTTCTCAAAAGAGCAAACAGATTTTTTTTAATTTAATTTTGAAATCCGACATGGGGCTAGACATTTTGTCCAGCTGCCCCTGGTCATGTGCCTGCACTTTAGGAGAGAAATGCTTTCTGGCAGGCTGCTGTTTTTCCTTTTCAATGTAACTGAATGTGTCTCAGCGGGACATGGGTTTTTACTATTGAGTTCTGTTCTTAGATCTATCAGGCAGCTGTTATCTTGTGTTAGGGAGCTGTTATCTGGTTACCTTCCCATTGTTCTTTTGTTTGGCTGCTGGAGGAGAAAAGGGAGGGGGTTGATATCACTCCAACTTGCAGTACAGCAGTAAAGAGTGATTGAAGTTTATCAGAGCACAAGTCACATGACTTGGGGCAGCTGGGAAATTGACAATATGTCTAGCCCCATGTCAGATTTCAAAATTGAATATAAAAAAATCTATTTGCTCTTTTGAGAAATGGATTTCAGTTCAGAATTCTGCTGGAGCAGCACTATTAACTGATTCATTTTGAAATTTTTTTTTCCCATGACAGTATCCCTTTAATTTTCAAATTGCTAAACTGAAGTGAAACAACCTTTATTCAAAATCCTAATTTTTATTAAAAAGGGTAATATTTTTACTTGTAAAACTAATGTATTAACAAAGAATATTCATTTTTAATTTGAGAGAGAGAGAGAGAGAGAGAGAGAGAGAGAGAGAGAGAGAGAGAGAGAGAGAGAGAGAGAGCCTTACTTACTGAATTAGAGGAAGAGTCTGTCGATTCGCTGCTATTTCTATCACACCGTAAGCCACTTATTACCCACCACGAAAGGCTTTCATCAAAGGTTAAAGAAAAACTGTCGGACTTGTGTCGCTTTCTTTGTTGCTCTGCAGGATGATCGACTGAAGATATTTCTCCTACACAAACAGAAACCAATACAGAATTATATACGTATAAATTGATCCAGGAAATACCTGAAAAGAGCAAAAAAAAAAACAGTACCAGAGGCCATGGATTTACCTGTTTCATGGCTACTTTTCCTCTGGGATAAGTTGCATGGTTTTGAGTCAGAAGCTGGAGCTATTAGTTTATCAGGCAGCTCCTGAAGTTTTTCCTAGGTTAAATTAAAGAAACATCAACTAAATATTTTGCTAGAAACATTTACTTCTGCAAAAATACGTGATAACCTTTATTACAAAATAAAATTGACTAAAATCTGCAATGCCTGAATCCCACTGTTTAAGCAATTACTAGAATGTAACTTTCGAAAATGTGTATAAAGGGCAAATTTTATAGACACGTGCTGTGGTGCAGAGGTATTTAGCAGGAGCCACCTTATATTGTTCAATCTTCTCCTCCAAATAACTGAGGACACTGAGCAAGCTGATCTAAAGCTGGCTTCAGCTACACATGCTCTGTGTAGGAGATGATTAAGCAGCAACAGAGGGCATCTACTAACCCTGCTTTTCTCAACAGGTATACAACATGGGGCAGCACTGGGGATTGGATCAACCTGGAATTGATTTATCCATAACTTTAATTTCTTCTTTAAATGGCATGATTTGTGGCGAGAATGAATACTCCTGTACACATTGTAGCATTTAAGTGTAGGGAATTGCATTGTGGGACTACTGGACCACACAGAGCTCAAAAACATTGTAGTGATCACTAATTACTTTCTTATTTTCTATTTGTGAATCTTTTTCTAATACTGAAGTGTAAAGTTTCAATTTTCACCTTCTAAAGCAGCTCTGGGAGGGGGTGGTCGCAGACTCTAACTGTTCTAAATTGATACATTTAGGGGATAATTTTTTTTATCTTTGTCCCTGCTGAGCAGATTCCATGAGTTTTATCAAAGGCAGCCGTTAGAATTGATACAATAGTTGCTAATATTCCAAAGACACTGCTGATAAATGTATCAACTCATGTAGCCACTAAATGTATCCAATAGTATCTGCTCCTGGATCACCAAGCTGCCAGACAGACACAAATATAAAAAACTTAAAAACTTTAAACATCAATTTTTTTGAAAAACTGTGGTGAATAATCTGAAAACATCTAAACTAAAAAAAAACAAAAAAACATTTGGAAGGTGAACAATCCCTTTAATGTATTTCCGATTCAAATGGAATATCCAACAGCAGATTATGCTGGTTATAAACTGATGCAAGCTAAATTGCCATTGAAACAGTGATCTAAAGTTCACACTCCCTTTCTTCTTGACATAAAACGCTTGAAAAATGAACTGTACATTGTAAAGTGCTGCAAATCCATGTTGCATGATGAAAAGGAAATGCACATACAATTCGGCAATTCATCTGCACAACAAAGGCAATCTAACTGATCAATACAATGTTGCAGTTTTTGAACTACCAAATCACATTCAAGCATTACTGCAGGGAGGCAAAACAATAGATTAGAGGCCATTGAGGTCACTCTGTGTTCAGCAATGCCAATGAAAAATGACTAATTTTTATGTTGTGGTGCTGGGGTCGCCAACCCTTTTCACCTGTGAAGCACATTTAAGCAACACAAACATGAAAAAAGTTCCTAGTGGTGCCCAAGAAGGGCTGTGAGTGATTATTTGGTGGCTTCTATATGGATTGGAAAACTACAGGTGCCTCTGTTTGGCAGTACAATTGCCCCAAGCCAGAAATCCAAAACTGTGCATCTCCTTTGATGCCACTGGGAGCAACATCAAAGGGTTGTGAGCAACACACAAGCCACTGGTTGGAGATCACTGTTGTAGTGTGACAGTTGCTTTGTTTATGGTGTAAAGAGAAAATACAACCCCCTTTAAGACATGAGTTAGCAAGCGTATTCAACTGTGCTTATGTAAAAAAAATGCATACATAATATCTGAACTTTCAAAATAATTATAAATGTTTATTTTTTCACATAGACATACCAGGGTATATTTTCCCTCTAAGATGAATTTTTCAAAATAAACATAAAAAGCATTTTAAGAATACAAACTGGTACTGAGCACAAAGTTTACACCTTATTAAAGGATAGGTAAGTAGTTTATGTTAATTTCTCTAAAAAGACTCAAAGGAGCCTCTACAACAAGTCATTTGACTTTTCTGGTTTGAACAGAAAGGCAGTCAAAGAGAGGTCTGCTGTGTATGCTTGCAGCCTCCTTCTCCAATGCTCATGTGCAGTAGATAGCTCTTTCACCTGCTTCCTATTCAAACAGGAAGTAAACAAAAACAAGTTGAGATTACCAATTTAAAAATAACATACCAATGAATTAAGGTTAGTTATAAATGATTTCAAAATAATTATAGAGTAATTTCATACCTTCGGACTGCTCTGTTTGTCAGGAAAACAGCACACATTTCCAAAAATGTCTTCAGATGATTCTACATGGAAATTTATAAGTTATGGAAATTTATAATAAGTTATTACTGACAATGTCCTAAACAAGCATCTTAAGGTGGCCATAGACGTAGAGAGCCGCTTGTTTGGTGATCAAACAAGCAGATCTCACCCCGATATGTCCACATTGAAGTGGGAGATATCGGGCTGATCCGATCGTGGGCCCTAGGGCCCAACGATCGGACTAGAATGGATCTGATACGGGCAGTCTGATTGCGGGACCACATACACACATAGATGCAGCCGCTATCCTAAAGGTGGGCATATCGGCGGGAGATCCGCTCGTGGGCGACATTGCCAAATGAGCGGATCTCTCAGTGTATGGGCACCTTAAGAAATTTCCTCTTAATTTACTTCCTATTGAGGGAGAAAGCAAACCCATCAGGTATGGGACCCCTTATCCAGTATACTCCAAACTACAAGAAGGCCATCTACCATAGAGTCCATTATATACACTTCTAATTGTTAAAAATAATTTCCTTTTTTTCTTTGTAATAATAAACAGTACCTTGTACTTGATCCTAAAAAAGCTGCATGAATCCTATTTAGTGTACTTAATGTTGAAATAATTTTTTGGCAGACTTAACGCATGGTAATACAAATTACCAGTCGTGGATAACAGATCTCATACTTGTATTTTACTATGCCTTTAAGTCTTGGTTAAGGTGAGAGATCTTTTGTATTAAAACACCACATTTTGTTTTCAGAAAAAAGTGAAACAGCCATATGTGTTAAAACAAACAAAAATAACAAATGTGCTTCAGAGTTCATCTCTTCATTTGTTTGTTTCAGTAGTAAAGTCACTATACTTACTGAAGCCACATTTCTGCTATACTGAATACTGACTATGGGAGGTATCCTGATTTCGGATAAAATTATTTGTTTTATTTCACTGGTAGCTATTTTATTTTCAATCATGAGGGAACGCCAGTCTGGCATTTAGAGCTAAAGGCAAGTCAAAGAATCTATGAAAATAATCTGCCAGTATACTAACTGAAAAACCATATTTTAATAACTTACCTTTTACATTTGCTGAAACCAAATTCCTAGAAATCATTGCATACAGTCTCCTAAAATAAAATACAAGTATTACAAAATGAAATCAAAATTAAATGATTGTGGAGGAAAAAAAATTATCAATAAACTGCCCTAACAGCTGACATGAAACATTTATTTTCCATACTGCTATAAATTAACATTAAATTGTACAGTTGTCAAAATGCTTTATATTACCTTGGCTCTTTTACAGAAAATTCCTGTACACCAAATAGTTCTCCAAGAGGATCATTGGAGCAGTGGACAATATGTTGCTGCTTCTCGTCATACAACTGCTTGGCCATTATGTACTGACCAAGATGGTAAATAACCTATAGCGCAAGTATGGAGACAATGCAATGAACTATACCATTTTTACATAATGTAAACCTTTTATTTCATCTTCATAATTATGTGATTTGTGTGAAAGGTATTTATTGAGACCTTACCTCTTTCATTGTAAAGGTTTCTTTCTGGGCACCTGCAGATTTTAACAAGGATAACAACAGTGGTGTGGGTTGAACCTAAAAAAAAGAAAAACTGTTACACTGATACTCTTAAGAAATCTGAAAAGGGGAACTAAAATCTCATTTGGAAGGTGAACAACCCCTTTAATGTATTTCTGATTCAAATGGAATATCCAACAGCAGATTATGCTGGTTATAAATTGATGCAAGCTAAATTGCCATTGAAACAGTGATCTAAAGTTCACACTCCCTTTCTTCTTGACATAAAACTCTTGAAAAATGAACTGTACATTGTAAAGTGCTGCAAATCCATGTTGCATGATGAAAAAGAAATGCACATACAATTCGGCAATTCATCTGCACAACAAAGGCAATCTAACTGATCAATACAATGTTGCAGTTTTTGAACTACCAAATCACATTCAAGCATTACTGCAGGGAGGTGTAACAATAGATTAGAGGCCATTGAGGTCACTCTGTGTTCAGCAATGCCAATGAAAAATGACTAATTTTTATGTTGTGGTGCTGGGGTCGCCAACCCTTTTCACCTGTGAAGCACATTTAAGCAACACAAACATGAAAAAAGTTCCTAGTGGTGCCCAAGAAGGGCTGTGAGTGATTATTTGGTGGCTTCTATATGGATTGGAAAACTACAGGTGCCTCTGTTTGGCAGTACAATTGCCCCAAGCCAGAAATCCAAAACTGTGCATCTCCTTTGATGCCACTGGGAGCAACATCAAAGGGTTATGAGCAACACACAAGCCACTGGTTGGAGATCACTGTTGTAGTGTGACAGTTGCTTTGTTTATGGTGTAAAGAGAAAATACAACCCCCTTTAAGACATGAACTAGCAAGCGTATTCAACTGTGCTTATGTAAAAAAAATGCATACATAATATCTGGTCAGAAAAAAAATGAATTATATGTGCAGAAGTGCTACCTTGTGCAAATCAGCTGTTTGATAAAAATTCTTCAAAAATAATTTTTTTACCTCATCCTGCAGAAATACAAAAATAGCTACAAGTGTGCGTCAGTGGTTACTCAAGGCCACCCCAATCACAGTTCTTTTGAACAGGCTGCCCCCCAGTACTTTTAATATGATGAATCTTTTCCAGGCTCTAGAGGGATGCTGCAGTGTCCCCAAGCAGAGTGTAGTGCTACGACAACCTCAGTGTGGGTACAGAGTGCCTTTATGAGAGCACTGTCTCCATAATAACTTAATATTTGCCACATACAAGCGTCGAATTCTAATGTCACAATTTCCCTTTGTTACATGAATAGTTGCTTTAAAGGACCAGTAACACCTTTTAGAGAACCCAGACAAAGTCAATGTACTTACATTAATAACACCCAATTTGCAGCTGCATCCTGCTTTCTAGTAAGGGAAATGGAAAAAATTGAAACCGCAGCTTTCTCATGGAGTCCAAGGGGCCACGCCATCTTGTAGCACTAGAAAAGCATCTTCACCCCTGCCTGCGCGCCGCCGTGAGCCTCTTCCTGTTCTTCGGGTTCCATCTTCCTGGTTTGTGACGTCACTTCCGGAAGTGATGTCACATAGCAACCATTAGTTACCTGTAAGCGTCTTCTTGGCTGTCAAAGTCTAAGTGTTCTCCTTATGTTTCCTCAGCGTTCCTCTCTCGCTCAGCTTTTCCTCCACATACCACAGCTTCCCCCCTCCGTTCCTGTCTCCCAGCAGTGCCCTTCACATACAGCAGCCTGCCCCCACCTCCGTTACTGTCTCCCTCAGTCTTTTCTTCCGCATGCTGCAGCCTTCCCCCACCTCCGTTCCTGTCTCCCAGCAGTGCCCTTCACATATAGCAGCCTTCCCCCACCTCTGCCCTTCACATACAGCAGCCTGCCCCCACCTCCGTTACTGTCTCCCTCAGTCGTTTCTTCCGCATGCTGCAGCCTTCCCCGTTCCTGTCTCCCAGCCCTTCACATACAGCAGCCTTCCCCCACCTCTGTATCCGTCTCTCTCAGCCTCCCCCTACCTCCTATCTCTCTCAACTTTCTTCCGCATACTTTGAGGATCCTTAAATGCAGCCAATCAGCTGTGCCTCTCCCCCGCGATCATCTGAAGCAGCCCTTACACGTGTGTGCCTCTCCCCCAGCCGTTGCGTGATCCACTGAAGCAGCCCTTCAATTGCCTGGTTCATGACGCAACTTCCGGAAGTCCTGTGAGGAGAGCTGTCGGGTGCGCGCAGATCGCCTTTTCGCCGTTTTTCAAAATGCATTGAAGAGCATGGAGGTGATATTTTTTGGTCAATTTTATGCTAAATCTGAGGTAAATACACAACATGCAGTGGGACATAAGTATTATTTGGAGGGTGTAGTTTGTATTTTTTGAATAAAAAAAATGATGTTACTGGTCCTTTAAAGCAGAGGTAAGGAAAAACAGGCCAAACCAGTAGACCTTTAGCTGGTGATCAGTAGATCTCAAAACACTGTCAACAAACAGGTTGTCTAACTCCAAATTACCCTCCTGTTTCATTCTTTTCATTCAGATATTTATTAAGAAATAGTTGTTTGTTAAATATAGCAATATACATTGTATGGGTTTAGGTAGCTGGGATCAGTTTCCTGGGGATAACACAGCCCATGGCACAAGCACAACTCGTGAGAGTATAGTCTCTTTTAGGCAGTTTATTATCGCTTGCAGCAGAATAAACAAAACAAACAATTCAAAATAAAATCCTTGCCACTTAATGGGCTTCTAACTAATACAAGCCAGTGCTCCTAACTAACCAGGAATAGACCTACTGCCTGTCTCCTCAACCCAAATGAAAAGGTAGTACAAAGTTCCAACTTTGTAGGGATTCCAAAATCTCTCTGTACTCACACAGACAGCTTCCCTGTGTCTTTCTTTCTCAGACTGCAGCTCTCCCACTCTGGCTTGAGCTGCCTTTTTAATTAACCACCTGAAATGCCTCAAGACAACTCAAAACACCCAGGCTGGACTAGCAGTCCCAGAACCACTCTGTTAGGAACCTGGGGCATAAATAAGCTCCGTCCTGGATTTTCCCCGGTATCCTAGTAGTGACCTCACCACAACATTTTCTTATAAATCAATATTTAAGCAATACCTCCCATGGAACAGAATGCAAACAATGCTTTTATGGATGTAGATCATAATGGGACAACTTCGCTAAAAGTAGACCTCATATTAGTAAAGTGTGGGCACTCCTGCTTTAAAGGAGAATTCAACTCTAACGCTAAAAAAGCCCTACCCTACATACAGGACTGCCATCAGAAATAGCAGGGCCCCATACGACAAAATTTCCTGGCCCCCCTGGGCTGCACCCACCGCAAGCCCCACCTACAGGTCCGACCCTCCCCACCCCCCACAGGTCCGCCCCCCACCACACAGTAAAAAAAATATATATATTGGTGGCTAGGGTTCCCACATGTTAATAAAAAGATATTGGTGGTCAGGGCCCCCCATAAAAAAACATTTGTGGCCACATTATGAGAAAATTGGTGGCCAGGGCCCCTTAAACGTCCATGCCTTCTGGAAGTCAGCAGCTCTAAGAAAGATGGGGGGCCGGCTAATCAAGTAAGTGTGGCGTGGCTTGGCCCCCCTTACCCTTGGGGCCCCCTACAACCCTCCCTCCTGTCCCCCCCTGATGGCTGTCCTGCCTACATATATTGCCATCCCTCCTCCCCCCAGCCTAACCCCGGGCAAATGCCCCTAACGTTTTACTTACCCCTCGGTGCAGATTCAGGCATTTTTCTTTAGGTGTAAAGCCATTAGGATCAATGACATTTACAGGATCGTTTTATTTATATTTTTTTTAAAAAGTGCAGATTTCTGGAAGTGGAAAACAGGCAGCTAATGGAGCTGTCACTATTCTCCACTGATGTACGCCTTGTCATATTGATAACATTTCCCCTGTGACCATATTTGGTCTCCTTTCTATAAAATGTTTGATACTCACCAGTTTCTCTTGATCTGAAGTGCTGATGTGGTTGTTTTCTAAGCAATTTGTAGTGGAAGTGAAGTTCATATTGCACGGCTGCCTGTCAACACAAAAACAAATATTCTTCAAGCAGCAGTCACAAATGTCATAAACAAGAAGATGTAGTTAACTATATCATGGTACCGTTGTTGCCCTGGTCAATGTGAGGGAAAGCCGCAGTTACCTGTCGCAGAAGTGTAAAGTGCTAGTGCAGGGGGAGATGCAGTTCTCCTCACGGAAAGTGCTCGCAGTAGTTATAAATAAGAGGCAGCAGACAAGTCAGGGCATGTCTGAGAATGACCCGCAGCACCAAGCGCTGACTCAACACCTGCTCTTACTCGTCAGCGCTGCCACACCGGCTCTACCAGCTGCCCCGACAATCGCTTCGGACCTTGTACTGACCGCATGGCGCCCACTGTCGCCTCAGGCACCTCCGCACTAATACCATAGACACGAGTCAGAAGTATTTGCACCCCCCGCTGCCATAATGGCACGCCCCGAAACAAGTCTACGCTCAGTTACACGGCTGCTACAATAGTCTGGTTAATAGGGCCGCACGGCATTTACCACATTATCCCTTTCATTAATAACCCGCCCCACATGGCTTCTATGTGAAACAGCGCGCATTAAGGCAACTCTTACTTAGGGCTGCAGGGAGTGATGTGGAAGCACAAACAATAAGGGGCAGGTGGGCCGCAAGCCTGGAAGGGATGGTGCAACTATAGCGCGAGCTGGGCACAGAGAGCGGCGGCAGAATATACCAAGCTCTTTCCTTAACACGGTGACCGACTAAATTGTGCCTGGACTGCTTTCTGTGCGTGCGCTAGACGGCGGCGCTACTTCCGCTTTCTTTCCTTCCTCACTCGGGGTGCGCTGGGAATCTAGGCCTACTACAGCAGCAGGCTAAGGCCTACACATGGCAGTTCTCCTCGCCAAGCCTGGAGCGAACCAGTATACTGTGTCCGTGTGTAACATGCTCGGGTCCCTAGGCCTCTGTCTCCTCACAATGTTAAGTGAAAGCTTCCGTCTATGCTCAACCCCCAACAACACTGACCTCCACTGGGAGCAGCCCTCTCCCTCCGCCATTTCGCCTAGTCTCTTTATGTTACTTCATGGAATTTAAGTATAACAATTGGAGACATCACAATACGGCCAGAGTAGCGCCATTTAGCATTCCTGCGCTTTCGGCCTGTTGCGTAACTGAGAATGTCTCCCCCTGCAGCCGCTGCATGGTATTGAAAAATTTCTCTCAAGTGTCAAACGTTGCGCCCCCCAGCGGGAAAAATTTGACACTGAGCGACATCGATTCAAGCGATATAAATACAATTGATACAGGTACTCGCTTTAAAGAGTTAAAATTAAAAAGGTAAATCGCGGTGACAAGACGATCGTCTTTTTTGAACAGACGATTCACAGCGACTATTGGCACAGAGCGATTTGTATCCCATTACTCTGTGTGGTACGTGCTCCACCCAAACCGGAAACGGTTTGCGCTTCCCGCTGTAACCTGGCGTCTTTACGTTCTTGCGTCATTGCTTTCGCATTGTAATTTGAATACAATTGCTGCTACTTATCTGTATGTGTGTGCGTGTCTAGGAGATTTCAGTGCTTTTCTAAGTACATGCTATTTCTGATAAATCGCTCGGAAAAGGGTCTCAGTGCGTTTTGGAGCTACAGGCGATTCACAAACGCGCTGTGGGCACAGGAGCTGGAGTCTTTCATTTGTTTTTGTTCAGAGACAAAACGAGCGATATGTCGCCGCAATTTGCTTTTTAAAAACGTTGGCGACAAATCGTCCTGTGTGTCCTTACCCTAAGAGGGATATAAATGAGCTGGAGAGACGTGCAACTAAACTGGTTGGAGGGATGGAAGATTTAAATTATGAGGTAGACTGTCAAGGTTGGGGTTGTTTTCTCTGGAAAAAAGGCGCTTGCGAGGGGACATGATTACACTTTACAAGTACATTAGAGGACATTATAGACAAATGGCAGGGGACCTTTTTACCCATAAAGTGGATCACCGTACCAGAGGCCACCCCTTCAGACTAGAGGAAAAGAACTTTTCTTGCACACTTTTCACAGTGAGGTTGTGGAATGCACTGCCGGGTGATGTTGTGATGGCTGATTCTGTTAGTGACTTTGATCATTTTTTGTACAAGCATAATATCCAAGGCTATTGTGATAATAACTCTATAGTTAGTGTTTGGGTATATATAATTCTATGGAGGGGGCAGTCTCTATATGTATGGATGCTGGGTTTCATTTGGAGGGACTTTGGTCTTTTTTCAACCCGATCTAACTATGTTTGTAACTATGTATCTCCTACACTGATGACAGAAATAGATACAACATTTACAAAACATAATAAGAGGCTTTTTGGCAGAGAGCCCAGAACACTCAGTGCCTGCACTTTGAAACTAGGCATGCACCAAATCCACTTTTTTTGATTCAGCCGAACCCCTGAATCCTTTGTGAAAGATTCGGCCGAACCGAATCCGAACCCTAATTTGCATATGCAAATCAGTGAGGGGGAAAATAGTGCCAAAAAGTCACATGATTTTAAGGATTTGGATTCGGTTCGGCTAGGCACAAAGATTTGGCCGAATCCTGCTGAAAATGTCAGAATCCTGGCTGAATACCGAACCGAATCCTGGATTCGGTGCATCCCTATTTGAAACATTTGTAACAGTTTAAGATAAGCAAATATACAATTGTAACTAATAAGATAAACAGGTCTCTTGGGAGAACTGAGATTAGCAGTTTAAAGGAATTGTTTAGTGTAAAAATAAAAACTGGGTAAATAGGCTGTGCAAAATAAAAAAAATGTTTCTAATATATTTACTTAGCCAAAAATGTAATGTATAAAGGCTGGAGTGACTGGATGTCTAACATAATAGCCAGAACACTACTTCCTGCTTTTCACCTTACTTGGTTTCCACTGATTTGTTACCAGGCAGTAACCTGGTGAATTGAGGGGGGCCACATGGGTTGTATCTGTTGCTTTTGAATCTGAGCTGAATGCTCAGATTCAAAAGTTATGTCCCACGTGGCCCCCCTTCTAGTCACTGACTGACTCAGAACTGAAAAGCAGGTTGTGTTCTGTTCTGTTACACACCCAGTCACTGCAGCCTTTATACATTTCATCTTTGGCTAACTAACTATATTAGAAACATTTTTTATTTTGCACAGCCTATCTATTTACCCAGTTTTTATTTTTACACTGAACTGTTCCTTTAAAGGGCAATTTCACCTTTGTTAGCAAAACTGTAATAACACATAACAGATGGCCCTAAAACTCCCAGAAATGTATTCAATCTTTCATAACCCGGCACATTTTTTTTCATCAGTCCACAAAATGTTGCGCCATTTCTCTTTAGGCCAGTCAATGTGTTCTTTGGCAAACTAACCTCTTCAGCAAGTGTTTTTCACCAATAGGACTTGCCGATACCTTGGCTTCACATAGGCGTTTTCTAATTGTAACAGTACTCACAGGTAACTTTAGACCTGCTTTGATATTCATGGAGCTGATCATTTGTCATTTTGGCTATTCTTCCATCCATTCGAATGGCAGTTTTCTTCTACCTCTTTCAGGTTTTGTTGCCATTTTAAAGCATTTGAGATCATTTTAGCTAAATAGCCTACCATTTTCTGCACTTCATTATTTATTTTCCCCTCTCCAATCAACTTTTTAATCAAAGTACGCTGTTCTTCTAAACAATGTCTGGAGCAACCCATTTTACACAGATTTTCAGAGAGAAATGCACTATAACCAACTGCACAACATTCGGGGGCATATTTATCAAGAGTCGAATTTTGAATTGAAAATAGTTCGAAATTCGAATTCAAAAAGACCAACCGAAATTAAGCCAAAGGCCGAATAGGTCCGTTTCGTTCGAATAGGTCTGTATGTGATCGAATTCGATTCGAAGTTTTTCCCAAAAAAAACCCTTCTAATTTTAAAGTCCACCAATTGACTCCAAATAGGTTGTAGGAGGTCGCCCATAGCCTAAAACAGCAATTCGACAGGTTTTTGA
This sequence comes from Xenopus petersii, assembly GCA_038501925.1. Lineage (NCBI taxonomy): Eukaryota > Metazoa > Chordata > Amphibia > Anura > Pipidae > Xenopus > Xenopus petersii. The sequence continues at coordinate 44,732,342 of CM076677.1, forward strand.
TGGTGAATATTCAAATTTTTTTCAAATTCAAATCGAATTTGGACTATTCTCGAAGTACACAAAAAATAGCTCAAAATTTTAATTTTTTTTCATTCGAAAATTCACCTTGACCTTTGATAAATCTGCCCCGTGCTGTCTTCTTCCTTAAATAAGGACCCATAATTGACACCTGTTTTTTCACAGCCTGAAAGACCTCCCTTATTTAACTCCACACTGCTATTATTTTGAACAAGCCTCAATTAATGATTCAAAATTAGCAACAGTTGGGTCTGTTAGTTTTCTATTACTGTACTACTAGTAGTACATTATTTGCCATGTAGAAATATAATTTCTACAAAAACAGTGATTGATCAGGTTAGTGATGACTGCTATTATTCTGAACACAACTGTAGATGGGACCACAAAAAATGATGTAATATGAGGGATGTACATTTGAGGTTTCACTGTATATTCTTATTATTATATGTTATTATTATTATAATCAGACCAGTCAACTTTGTGCTAAGAGTTCATTTAGCAGCTTTGCATTTTGTTGCGTATGCAAAGGTATCCAACAGTTTCTTGGAACTACCAGGGCTTGCACCCCCTCGTTCCTGCCAGCGTTTCCCCGCATACGAATCTGTAGCGAATATCACTTCTGGAGGGGGGTAGAGTGGGCATGGCTGCACCCAGCAGTTATGTTACTGCTTGTAACTATCAAATGCATCTGCCGTATAACCGATTTACGTAGAGAATTTATCATTTCACATCTCTCTGTTGAAAACCCTTTTCACATCTTAAAGGAATAGTTCAGTGTGAAAATAAAAACTGTGTAATTAGATAATAAAAAATGTTTCTAATATAGTTAGCCAAAAATGTAATGTATAAAGGCTGGAGTGACTGGATGTCTAATAAAACAGCCAGAATCCAACCTGCTTTTCAGCTCTATAACTCTGAGCTAGTCAGCGACTTGAAGGGGGACCACATGGTACATTTCTGTTCAGTAAGTTTGTAATTGATCCTCAGCATTCAGCTCAGATTCAAAAGCAACAGATATGACCCATGTGGCCTCCCCTCAAGTCTCTGATTGGTTACTGCCTGGTAACCAGGGTAACCAGTCAGTGTAAACCAAGAGAGTTGAAAAGCAGGAAGTAGTGTCCTGACTGACTTGTTATACATCAAATCACTCCAGCCTTTATACATTGCATTTTTGGCTAACTAACTATATTAGAAACATTTTTTATTTTGCACATAATGCTGAGGATCAATTACAAACTTACTGAACAGAAATGTACCATGTGGTCCACCCAGTTTTTATTTTTACACTGAACAATTCCTTTAAGATAAATTGTCCTTCAATGATGGCACACCATGAGATTAAAATGGCAATAACTGAAATCGCTGATGGTAACACCAACGCATCACAAAGTCATCTGAAGTTTCCTTCAGGCATATGTTGTAGGGAGTGCTTTACTGAGGTAATTTGCAATTAGTCTTGATTTTTTATTATTTAATTATTTATCTTTTTATTCATCAGCTTTCCAGTTAGCTGCTATCTGGTTTCTAGGGTCCAAATAACCCTAGCCACCAGCCAGTGGATTAAATAAGAAACTAGAATATGAATAGTAGAGGCTCTGAATAGAGAGATAAGTAATAAAAAAATAACAATAACATTGTAGCCTCAAAAAGCAATAGTGTTTGACCCCATCTGACAGCTGAAAAGAGCCACAAGAAAACAAATATATTTCAAATAAATTAAAAATGAAGATAAATTGAAAAGTTGCTAAGAATTGTCTATTTAAGGGGGTTATTTATCAAAGTCCAAATTTATCTCAATATTTTCTGGAAAAAAAAAACTCTGACCAAATCCTCAGAGGTTTTTTGTGCTTATTTATTAATACACTTTCCCGAAAATTTTGTTTGCAGGAAACAATTGTGAAAAATCCAATTTTGGATTTTTCATTATATTTTCATGTTTTTTTTCGGATTTTTCACCAGAAAACTCCAAATTGCCAAAAACCCAGAGCACATCAAAAAATCATTGGGACTTCTCCCATTGACTTATATGCCACTTCGACAGGTCTGAGATGGCGGATTTTCAGATTCAGACTTTTCTATCCTCTGGGTTTAATAAATTCTGAAAGATTTGTGATTTTCTAGTGATCTAGTATTTGCTGCATGGCTAATCAACAGGTGTTTGGCAGTTCAGTAATCCAGTTGCAAACTCTGTGGTATGTTAAAAACTATTGTATAAGTTCACGTTTAAATATTTCAATCACTTCAATATTTTAAAAAAGGTCAAAAATACAAAATAGAAAACATTTAAAAAAAATCTTTATTTCTGGTGAAACTACCTGAAAACAACTTTTGGTTAAGGACATGAAGCATTAAGAGTTAGATACGGTAGAAGGCAGATCTTACCGTAGAACAGAGATACCTAACCTTTTTTATCCATGAGCCACAGTTAAATAAAAAAAGACTTAGTGAGCTACAGAAGCATGAAAAATGTTGTTGGGGGGTGCTAACTAAAGGATATGATTGGCTATTTAGTAGCCTCTATATGGGCTGGCAGCCTACTGGAGGATCTATTTGGCAGGACACTTGGTTTTTATGCATCTAAAACTTGCCTCCACGGCAGGAATTTTGGTATATATTTTTGGTATATATTTTGTTAATTGGAGACAATTGAACAAAAAAACACCCCTTTTAAACTTCCTTAAAGGGGATCCCTTATGCAGTCCAAAAGTCAGGTATAGAGTAAATGGATACATAAAATGGAATCATCTGTACCCAATGGGTCAAATATAGATATAAACCTAAGAGCATTCTTATGAGTCGTCTACTCTTGGGTTAGATGAAAGGGAAACAGGAAAAGTGAAAAACGTTAACTTATTGGATAACATAGAGATATGTCTATGAGGTGTTAATGTAGAGTATTTCATCTGAAAGTTTTGTTCCAAAGAAAAATGTTTCTATAGGTTCCTCCCCCTTCTTCTATATAGGACATTTCTTTTATATAGGAGACCCCCTTCTTGTATATAGGAGATCCTTTATAAACGTTTTTTTATGTAAGAGATTCTTTATAACCGTTTAGTATCGACCAATGTTGTGTAAATATGTGAGTTTAAAATAGAATTAATAATAGCACTGTATTTGTGAAAAATTTTGTAAATGGGGATCAGAAGTTGAAGTAGAACATTTGTAGGACCTAGGACCCTGTGGAGAGGGATCGCTGAGGAGAGTTGGGTCGCAGTGGTAGGAGGAGCGAAGCATAAGAGACAGAGAAGTACATGCCCCCATGGAAACGAATGTAGGATTTGCGGAGGTGTTGCCAGGGTGACACGCAAAAACAAAATGACTATACAAAGGAAGGAAACTTGCGCAGTAGAATTAAGCCTCTGAGGAAGTCGCAGGACGAAACGCGTAAGGCAAGTGACGTCACTGGAAGGCACCCATACCACACACAAGGAAAGGACGATATAAGCTAAGTTTACAACTCCCTAAAAAAAGGCTCGCCTTTTGGGACTCTGCGCGGACATTTCAAGGGGGAGCTTCCAGCAGGACGGAGGCATAGATATGCTTTTTATAACAAACACCATGTAAGTGCATTTTAACATTTTACTTTTTAAAAAATAAAAAGGTATTTTACACTATCTGCTGCTGAATGTCATCTTACAGCTTTTACCAGGAGACGTACTTCATGTTTTTTTTACATGCAAGTTGACAATATGTGTTTGTGAGTACCCATCTAAACAAGCTCTTTAAAGGAAAGTTTTGTAGCCCCTTGGTGGTGGTGAATGCTAAATAAGGGTAACACTTTCAAGGTGGAGTTGCTAGCAAGCTTGCATCATTCCTAAATCTTGTGTATGTGCCAAAAAGTAGGAAATTATGTGGGGGTTATAGACAGCAAGGAGGGAGGTGGAATGCAGAATGTGTAGTGATTGTTCAGATGCTAAAGACAATAATGTATAAAAACTATGGATATTTAATTATAAAAGGGATTTTTATTATACATGTTTTTATGTGACAGGTCACCTTTTAAAGCATTTCTGTGTATCATCTGCCTAGAACTTGGGGGTGCCTTCCTCTAAGTTTGGCAGGTTTTAATGATAAAAAGTGGAATCCTATCTTTTTTTTCAATCTCACCTACAATGTAATATATATAATATATAAATAACCATTATTTGCTGTATAGTAGGTTGGAGTCATTCCATTCATCACAGGCAGTGCATGATATAGATAGAACATGGATAGAACACAAACAAAATTACCTTACACCTGAGGAAAAAACATTTGGTGGAAGTTTATAAAGCGGATTAAAGCAAACCACTTGTATGCAAATGTGTATTTCATTTGCAGGTTCCACTTGGAGAAACTGTATATTCAATAAATATTTGTGTGGTCTTTATATTATTGAATATTCAATAAAATTTTCACTGAAACGATCTTCCTTTAAGGGGGAAAAAGAGACTGCACCCTTGTATGTTGTACTGACAAATTCTAGTAGTTTCCTCAGGGAAAGGACAAGCTTCAGTCTGTGCTTCAAGGCCACATGAAAAATAAATTAAAAAAAAAAAAAACATCTTGTGAAAACAAAATTGAATATGATGACATGCTATAATATGCTGGATTACAAAATTGTATGTAGAAATCGACACAATTTATTTAAATATAGTTATTAAATACAGTTCTTCCTTTCAGACAAATGAATTCTATCAGCATTCAAATTAAATTGTCTTTTAAAAAATACATAAAAAAAAAAAAATCTCATGGTCGTTGAGCTAATTTACTTTTATTCACTTCCTGATCATTGATTTTGAAGTGGGTGTAAGCTAAAATTCCCAAAAGTGTGCAGAGAATTCCAAAGCCCTGGTTCAGAGAAAGGGGGTCCTGAAATAGTAGGTATCCTCCCAAAAGAGTAATGCAAAATTTGAAATGTCCAAACATATTGTACCTGAAAGATGTTTGTTAAGGATGGTTGTTAAATTTTAAATATATATTTTATGCATGCTCTTAAACTAAACTCGTATTTGGAAAAACAAATCATTTAATAAAACTATACATACAATGCTACAACAGATACAAAAGCTGAGATGACTACATTTAAATTTTAATGGTTTTAGGTCACTACCGTATTACAAGCCTTAGAAACAGACACTGTATATTTCAGCTTTTGCAGCTTATCTAGTTTCTCACCCTCCAGGTTTTGATAAACTCATACAGATGATATTAGAAGCTGCAGTTCAGGAATAGCCGGAAGACCGCTTAGAATTATGTAGTGATCCTTATTTGCATTATCCTACAAACTCTCTTCTTTAAGAATAATGGTACACCGAAAAATCTGATCACTGCTGGCACTTGCAACAAGAAACAACAGTGGCCAAATGCCCCTCTCTACATGTCATTGCTTCCTATGGTTATCTATGAAAACAACTGAATGCTGGAAGATGTGGTAAAGCATGGGGCTCACTAAAAAAATGTTTTGTTGAGCATTTCTGAACAGTGGTCCCCATGTCACCATTACATGTGAACAACTCCAGATCTCTGTTTCTACCAGTATCTTAATAGTGCCCCCTATTTTTTTCTGCATGATTAAAGAAACCAACTTATCTATATACCTTAAGTTATTTTATATTTAACTTTCTGTAGTCTGGCAAATGGTGGACATACCCATTAGTTACAGGTATTAGCACTTGATATAACAACATATACACCATAACACAATATACCATCATACAGCACAATTAGGTTGGTCTGTGTGATTTGGACAATTAAATTGGTACACAGTTTTATCAATAATGATCAAAAACACTGGACTGACCAATGATCTTCAAGTGCAAGCATGCAGGTCACTGACTGAATCCAATCTCATCTTGAAGAAATGACCAACTGTATATATACATATACACACACATCTTCCAATCTCATCTTGAAGAAATGACCAACTGTATATACACATATACACACACACAAATTATTAAGGTTACAAAACATACATTAAACAAGTGGTTCACCTTTTGGACAACAGAGCCAATTAGAAAATGTTTTTGTCATTTATCCTTATTTAGCAACCTGCATCTTTTTAAGTTGGCCATAGACGCAAAGACATAGTCGTATGAATCGAGGTCTTGTAGGATTTTCGGACTATGTGTGGTTCGTCTTGACATTTTTCATACCAAAAATTGCAGGAAATTAAGGAAGTTCAGGACTGAATCTGCACTGTGCATGTCTTCTCTCTCCTGCTTCATTTGCATAACTTTGATACAGTTGACTGAATCTTGCCAGCCAATGGTATGTATCTCTGAAAAGAAACATTTAAAATAATAACAAAAATGTTTTTTTTATGACATAGGCTGTTAAATTAGCAAAATTGTCCAAAAGGAGAACCTCCCCTTTAACTGCAACAATCAAGAAAAGGATACGTGACAGGTGAAGTGTTTCCTATAATCCAGTAGATGGATAAATTTACCGTAAAGGCAATTACACCAGAGAGGAGTACCATGGCCTGTGAAAGAAAAATAATGATCGCTTCATGAACATCCAACAAAGTGCAACTCCATGTAACACAGAGATTAACAGACAAACGACAAATATAACTTACTATAGCAGAAGGCGACCAAGGTCCAAAAATGCCCCCTTCTCCAAAAACTGGTTCAAATATGGGAACGATACCCAGCAGCATAGCAGATGACAAAGGGGCCTGGTAGTAAAGCAGTTGCATGGAATTCACTTGTAACTCATGCTGCTTCGATCCAACCCACTAAAATATAAATGTGTCTTTAGCATTGACGCATAATATACACAGATTGAGACAATGGATCACTTTCTTATCTATCTATCTATCTATCTATCTATCTATCTATCTATCTATCTATCTATCTTCAGTGGTGCTTTAAAATTTATTTATCTTGTTTTAGGACTTGTATGAAAAACAGATCATGTTTTAGGCCATATTTATGCAGCAATATTCAAATGTCAGACTTTCAAGATGGACCAGCAAGCCATTTGTTCATTACTCTGTAGCCAACGTTTTGGCTCAAACTGTTAAAGGCCACTGTGTGGCCAAAAACATTTGGAAAGAAAAATATATGCATCCCACGGCCTGCTGAGGTCCTCCAGTAGCTTGATAAAATATTTTGTATGTATGTATTTAAACATTGTTTGAGATAGGTGATTGAGACTTCCCCCTAGCGTTACTGACTCTCCATATAACTAAAAGTATTAATTTAAAAAGTACAAACCACTTGATATACTGATGTCACCAAAACACCAAGAGCAGCAAATAGAATTCCCAGAGCATTAAACTTCACATCATAGTAAGAGTTCAGGAACACTCCCAATGTAATTGGTATCTGCAAAAGAACACAAGGCAAAAATGTTCCTTATTGCACGCATCTGTCCTGAAATAATTCGCCTTAAAGAATAAGAATGGGACGATACTAACAATGACATTTTTCCACAAATCTCTAAAAAATTTAGCCGTTGAGGTCCTATAGAAGTCAATGAGAGCTGAGCTAAACTTTTTGGTCCATTAGTAATCAATTTGGACTTATATAGTTTTTCTGAATTTTTTTTTCACTAGTAATTGTTACAGGTAATTGTATTTTTTTGGATCATTCAGCGTTTTTCTACCTTTTCCCGGTTGTGCTTTTTAAATTCAGATCTTTTAATACATTTCATGAAAAAAACATGTAAACATTAAATAAACCCAAAAAAACTGGTTTTGCTTCCAATAAGGAATAATTATATCTTAGTTTGGATCAAGTACAGGGTACTGCTTTAATATAGCAATTTCATAATTTAGAGCTTTTCTTTATAACAGATCCCATACCTGTACTGGCACCTATGTAGTAACTGTTTTTAACGGTGTGCATCTTACAAACAATAGTGTAATACTATATATATATATATATATATATATATCATATCAAAACAGGGGGGTTGTGGGAGCACTCTAAAGGCTTTAAAGTATATATATATATAAGTATAATAAATGCTATTGCATATGTACCCAAAACAGGGGTTATTTTGTTACAAAGTTATGATCATAAAATTGATAAGCCACCATACTACGTCAAGGTAAACCCCGAATGGCGGTCCCCAACTTATTTTATATTTTATGTGCATTTTAGCATTACCTGTTAGCATTAAGTGTAATACTATATATATATATATATATATATATATATATATATATATATATATATCTATATATTAGTGAAAGGGCAAGACGTCAAAGGCCGAGTGCTTTTATACAGGTCATGGAAAATATATGCTTATATTTTACAACAGGTGGTATTTATTAGAATACTCAAGTTTCAGAGTCATGTGACAGAAATTACACCACTAAGTACTAGTGATGCACCAAATCCAAGATTCGGCCTTTTTCAGCAGGATTCGGATGAATTCAGGGAGGGAAATCGGATGACTTTTTGTCACAAAACAAGGAAGTAAAAAATGTTTTCCCCTTCCCACCCCTAATTTGCATATGCAAATTCAGATTTGGTATTCGGACAAATCTTTCGCAAAGGATTCGGGGGTTTGGCCGAATCCAAAATAGTGGATTTGGTGCATCCGTACTAAGTACTGTTTATAAAGATTTAATTTACATGATATTTATGGCTCTTGTGTTTTATATGCTTTCAGTGCTGTAGGGGACATTCATACATTAAGGGTTATAGAAGTAAAGGTGATAGCATGACATTTCCTCATTCTCTTACATCCAAAAGAGTAGAACGTAACATGTTATTTTGTCCAACTGTGGTGCTAAATGCCAAAGATTTGCTAATGTCTGCTTCATATTATTGTCAATAGGAATCTCCCTATGGTACAAGGGTATATTTATGGTAGATAATTTCTACAACCATAATCTGGACATCCCTAAATTGGAGACAATGGGGAAAATTCACTTAAAAGATAACAGCCCATAAACTGTGGAAAACTTGTGAGGCTGAAAAGTCATAAAAATAAAAGATGAAAAATATGTCAAAACACCCATTGTACTCCCAGCAGCAGTTTCATGATTTATTTTCCTACAAAAATATTTATATATCTAATGGTAAGATATGGTTGTTACACAGACAACACTTCTATTGTCAGTTTAGCATATTTCTTTCCTATAACTAGACCCAAGATAAACTGGATCACCTCCTTCATAGCAGTTGAATCATCTGACTTTTGCAAATTCAATATTTCAGGGCTAGTTTGGCGCGTGCCGGTCTGGAGTTCAGCGGCTTGGTAACTTGGTCGTCAATGCCCTGTTGCTGTTTGCAGATGATGTAAGCAGGTGCGCTTCGCCAATGAGGCGAGTTGAGGCTGTTGCCTCAGGCGGCAGCGCCCCACTATGTACCAGGGGCGGCAAAAATGCCGCTCCTGGTTATTTAAGAGCCGTATTCAGCTCTTCTAGCACAGAGAGCGCAGTTAGCCTCTTGCAAGCGTACTGGCCCTCTCTGCCACCCTCGTGGACCCCCTCTGGTGCAAAAAGATGAGCGCACAGGGAGGCGCAAAAAGGTGAGCCAGGAGGGGGCCAGGAGCACCCCTGGATGTAAGGCACAAAATGGCACACTCACCAACGTGAGCTTAATCCTTAAGGATAAAGTCTTCCCATAGCACATTGTTTGGATGAGGATGATGACTGGAGTGGTCATAACCTTGGCCAGCTGGTAAGTACCTATGGTGTTGTTCTGAAGCGACAAGTTAGTGAATACGACAAAGCCGCAGAAGCTAAGTGCTAGCAGGGCCACTTTGGAAGCAGACAGACTCTTTGGGCAGAAGACCCGCAGTCTTTGGCACATGTACAGTCCAAACCAGGTTACCAGGAAGTGCACCAGCGTCAGGCTCATGTTGGGGAATCCATAATGCACATAAATCCACTTGTTTACAAACACAATGCAGGTAGATGACAGCAGGTTGGCCAGGAGACCAGCAGCAATCCTCCACGGGTTATAGGCAGCCATATCCACGAGCAGGGGGGTCTCCGTTCCCCTCAAAATAAAGGAAGCAAGCTGAAGGGCTCGGGCTGTAGGTGGAGTACGGGGAGGGAGACTGGAGAAGGAGGAAACGACAGCTTTTCGTAAGTTCAACTCTACATAGCTCAAGGCATAGTGACATTCCCAATATATGTAGCGCCTCACTCACACATCTTCCTCCTCCTCCTCTCCGCCCCTTTCCTGACTGCCGGCCATGTGGTAGGAGACAGGGCGGGGAAGAAGCTCGCGCAAGTTGCTTGACACGTCACAGCAGCTACATTCAAGGCCGGCTCAAAGCGGCGGATCACAAGGAGGAAGAAGCCAGTCAGTCAGTGCTGTGGTTTGGCGAAACAGCCCTTGATAAAGATGGCGAATCTTTATCCAAAGTATATAAAATGCATAAATAAATAAATGTCAGTAGTGCTGACGCAACGCGTCCATGCCCTGCCCCTAACTCCCATTCCTCCTATCAGAAAGCAGTTGGAAAGGAGGCAAATGTGATGAAAGACTGAATCAGGGCGGCGTACTGCTTGGTTTCACAGAAAGAAATACATTGCCATAATGTTCCATTTGGATGACCTGTAACCGCTGAGTAACATCACTACCGTCTGTCCTGTTCTGATAGTAGGTCTGAGTAACATCACTACCGTTTGTCCGGTTCTGATAGTAGGTCTGAGTAACATCACTACCGTTTGTCCGGTTCTGATAGTAGGCTTCTATGGTCTGTCGGTGCCGTATATGAAAAGTACTGGGACTTGCATCAGAATCTTCTTACTCACGAACCTCTCTTTTCTATGCCAGGGAGTAGTCTGAATATCAGTTTGGTTCATGTTGTCAGGATCACACTGACCATAGCAACCAGTGGCATAACGATATTACAGGGCCCCACAGTAAATGATTTTTCAGGCCCCTAATACGCCTATTGGTTGACCTGTTTTACCAATACATACCTCCCAACATCTTGGACGTAAAAAGAGGGACAACATTTTTTTTCTCACGTAACACACAATTTTTTGACCAGGCCCCTTTCTGTGGCCACACCCCCTAATTACCATGTTAATTTTTACAAAATTTGGCAGGTTATGAAAGTTTGAAAATATTTCTTCTTATCTAAACTTTTTTTTGTGTCTCAAAAGTGTTACAAAGTATCTTATTTGCACCTGTTAGCTGTTCTGTGCTCTCTGCTAAAAGCCAATTAAGTGAGAAACTTTGTTTATTTTTCTGGCTGTTCAGGGTTAGGCAGAGTAGGCGGCTGTCTAGGGCGCCATCATTGAGGGGCACACTTTTTTCAAGCGTTTAATTAATAATTTGTTTCAGTAATCGTGGTCACCCAGTTGGATGGAATCCATATCCTTCTCCCTCTTGCCGGCAAGTAATAGCTCCTTCTGTGCGGTGCACCGCGATGTGCATACACGCGTCAATGACATCACTGATGTGTTGGGTGACATAGAGAGGCAGAGAGCTGGGGGCCTGCTTGGTGTGGCTCTCGCTGCTCTCAGCCTTGCACAGTTGCACCGAACTCAACACATTCTTTCGATTACTGTAAAGTGTGAAGCTTCCTGCTGGCACAGCCAGGTACAGATTTTGGGCCCATATGTTTGCTGTTGCTGCTGGGCACTGGCACAGGTACATAAATACTTGGGGGCAATATGATGTGATCAGATTTATTTTTGGCTGCTGCTGACACAGGTAAAGATTGGGGGCAATATGATGGCTGCTGGAGGGCTGTATGATGGATGGCTGCTGAACTTGCTGGTACAGGTACAGGGGGCAGTGATATAAATGAAAAAGTGTTGTACACTTTCTTGCTCTCTTTATTTAAAAACCCTCATGGTAAGGAGGGAAATGGTAATGCAGGACAGGAGGGCACTGATTGAAGCTCTTGCCTAGGGTGTCAAACTACCTTGTCTCTGCCCTGGCAAGAATGTCACTCATATGTGAAAAAAGTCATATTAAAGGAAAACTATACCCCCAAAATGAATACTTAAGCAACAGATAGTTTATATCAAATTGAATGACATATTAAAGAATCTTACCAAACTGGAATATATATTTACATAAATATTGCCCTTTTACATCTCTTGCCTTGAACCACCATTTCGTGACTCTATCTGTGCTGCCTCAGAGATCACCTGACCAGAAATACTACAACACTAACTGTAACAGGAAGAAGTGAGGAAGCAAAAGGCACAACTCTGTCTGTTAATTGGCTCATGTGACCTTACATGTGGTTTGTATGTGTGCACAGTGAATCTTACGATCTCAGGGGGCGGCCCTTATTTTTTAAAATGGCAATTTTCTATTTATGATTACCCAATGGCACATACTACTTAAAAAGTATATTATTATGATAATGATTCATTTACATGAAGCAGGGTTTTACACATGAGCTGTTTTACTCAGTATCTTTTAATAGAGACCTACATTGTTTGGGGGGTATAGTTTTCCTTTAAGACATACCCTTAAATCCATATGCCTCCTCCTCCCCTATGTTTAATACAGTACCCCAGCATATGATTTAACACCTTAGGGGCCACTAACAATAATTTTTAAATGCTAACAAACTCCCAGAACAAATACCAAAGTATGTCACACACTGACACAGGGAGCATACGGAAGGCAGAACAGAGCAGGAGACAGGAATCAGGACCAGTCTAATATGTACTATATACAGTGACACATTGCTGGTGCCCCATTAGCATTTTGTTTAAAGTGTGAACAGCAGAACAATGTGGGCAGTTTCAGTCTGGGTCTCAGGTGTGAACAGTACAGGACTTTAGGGGAGTGACCAATAGAGCTGTCACAAGTGTAAACAATACAGGGGGATCACAGGTGTGAACAATACAGGGGATTAGTCTGAATTTGAGGTTAAGGGCTCTTACACATGAGCGTTCCGACCTGCGCTCCCCTGCGTTCCGTTTTTTGGCGTTCAGCCGCAGGGGAGCGCAGGAATAGACGCAAGTCATTATTTGAAATGGGGCTGTACTCACTCAGGCGCGTGTAGGCACCGAACGCAGGAAAAATGCAGCACGTTGCGTCTGAACCTGCGTTCGGCGCCTACACGCGCCTGAGTGAGTACAGCCCCATTTCAAATAATGACTTGCGTCTATTCCTGCGCTCCCCTGCGGCTGAACACCAAAAAACAGAACGCAGGGGAGCGCAGGTCGGAACGCTCATGTGTAAGAGCCCTTAGACAATGCAGGGGCCAGTTAATCTCTGTAGTGATACTTTTTAAATCTTATATATGGTAAACAGACACAGCAGGCAGACTTTGATGTGGAGGGCCACATGAGGGGGGGTCGCGGGCCAGTTGGACAGCCCTGTTTTACACTGTTACTGTCAGAATTATACCAAAAATTAATTTAAAACCAAATTTACCCTTCAAAGAAATAGTGACACTTGTAATCCATTAAGTAAGTATACAATGGTGCCATATAATGAAGAATAAAAAATAACAATATAAGCTGGTTAAAGGTATGTAAGTTCTCTCTTATGAGGAAAAGCTGGTCAGGGGCATAATTTGGGTTGCCACCTGTCTGGTTTTGAGCCGGACAGCCCGGTATTTTGAAGGGCTGCCCGGGTCAAAACTCCTGCTCGGTTTTCCAAATAAGGAAAACCGGGCAGGATTCCCTTGATTGACACTGCTCCATAGGCCTGCCCCCTGATGTCATAGCCACGCCCATCTACATCATGGCACACCCACTGATGTCACTGTCCTGCCCCCTGCCTGGTCTCAGCCTCACGGAAAGGTGGCAACCCTAGGCGTAATTACGGAGGAAGTAGACCCTGTGGCGCAAATTCACTAAGTGCCGAACGCTAGCGTTAATTCGCTAGCGTTTGGCATTTTTCGTTACTGCGCAAATTCACTAACGAACGCTGGCGTAGTTTTGCTAGTGTTACTTCGCACCCTTACACCAGGCGAATTTTCACTAGCGACGTAACTACGCAAATTCACTAACTTGCACAGTGTACTGAACACTACCTTTTACGGTAGACTTCCTTCGCCACCTCAGACCTGGCGAAGCGCAATAGAGTAGATAGGGATTGTTTAAAAAAAAGTCAAATTTTTTTCTAAGTCCCAAAAAATGCTGGCGTGTTTTCTACATGATGGGTGATAGGCTGAAAAAGATCGAAAATATTTTTGGGGCTCCCCTCCTTCCCTGACTTTCCTGACTCATGGCAACTTACCTAGACAGTGGGCACATGTGTAGGGCAAAATAAAATTTTTATTTGCTGATTTGAAGGTTTTCTAGGGATTTGTAGTGCTAATACGTGTTCCTCCATTGAAATTTGAATTTGGCGCCATATGCAGATGAACCATCGCTAGCGAAACTTCGCTTCACTTGGCGAATTAACTCTAGCGCAACTTCGAAAACTTACGCTACCCCTGTGCGCAACTTCGGATTTTAGTGAATTTGCAGAGCGCTGGCGAAAATATGCCTGGCGAAGTGTGGCGAAGTGCGGCGAAGTTGTGCCTGGCGCAACTTGAATCTTAGTGAATTTGCCCCTGTGGCTGCTGGGGGCCCAAGAGATACAGGAGACCACATGAGGCCCTAATTAATGAGCAATTCATATATATTTGTAAAACAGGACAACCTCATGAGATTTTGGGGGCTCTAAAATTAATTTGCTGTAGGGCCGAGAAACATCTAGTTACACCACTGCAAGCTGAGAATGTTTACACTGGAGAAGAGGTGCAAAAGGGGGACATAACTATTTATAACAATATAAGGGGGCCATATAATAAACTCTGATGCTTTAGTCAATAGTAGATCCTTCCAGCGAATGTGGGAGCATCCAGTGGCGTAACTAGTTGTTACTGGGCCCCATAGCAAATTCAATTTAGGGCCCCAAAATATTTATAAGTTGGCCTATTTTACCAAGATACATTAAAATTGCTAATTAATTAGGGTCTCACTGGGCCCCCTACACTCCTGGCCCCCCTGCAACCACAGGGTCTGCTTCCTCTATAGTTATGCCCCTGGGAGCATCCATTAATTAGAAGAGCTGTATTTCTGCCTGGTGCTGCCCTAAACACTGGAACTCTGACCACTCACCATCCCCTTGGCAACTGGTACGTATGCAGTACAGTTTGAGTATCACACAAATGCAAGAGCTACCCTCCTCTCGCTCTACTGCCAGTTGAGTGGTGGTTGGGGGGATTTTTTTTCTTTTATTACCATTTTGTAATGTATATGCACCTGAGGGCTGCCCCTAAAGCTGCCACCCTGGCACAGGCCTACGGTGCCTATGTATCAATATGGCCCTTAAAGGAATTGTTCAGTGTAAAAATAAAAACTGGTTAAATAGATAGGCTGTGCAAAAAAAATGTTTCTAATATAATTAGGCAAAAATGTAATGTATGTTAGACTGGATGTCTAACATAATAGCCAGAACACTACTTCCTGTTTTTCATCTCTCTTGGTTTACACTGACTTGACTATGATTAAGTGTCCTGTGGGGATACGAAACACGTCAGGCTATTATTTTTTTTATACAAGATGTAAATAAAGATTTTTGTATTACTTTATAACGAACTTTTGGACTCCTGGATTCTACTAACTAATCAACTTTTTTTGGGGTTCTGGTATGGTGCCAGCTTGATATTGTAGGTCTTTGTATGTATTTCCACTTTGCTGAGGGTTTGGAGCATGAGCACCCAGACTCTTTGTGGAAAGCGGTAAGCTTATCCTTATATCTCACACATCCATGCTTTCTATGATCTTTAATTATACACTGACTGGTTACCAGGCAGTAACCAATCAGAGACTTGAGGGGGGCCACATGGGTTATAACCATTGCTTTTGAATCTGAGCTGAATGCTGAGGATCAATTGCAAACTCAATGAACAGATATGTACCATGTGGCCCCCCTTCAAGTCGCAGACTAGAACTGAGAGAGCTGAAAGCAGGAAGTAGTGTTCTGGCTATTATGTTACACATCCAGTCACTCCAGCCTTTATACATTACATTTTTGCCTAACTAACTATATTGGAAACATGTTTTATTTTGCACAGCCTATCTATTTACACGTTTTTTATTTTCACACTGAACTGTTCCTTTAAGAATCGACAGACTATTCTGAATGTTATCTTGCCGTCAGGCAGGAATTACTAATTTAAACAAAAGTCCTCTATCACAATTTTAATTTAAATAGCTGCAACAGCAGCTTACTTGTCAAAACTTTATTAGCACAATGTCACAGGCGCCTTTTGGCATGCACAGCCAACAAAACACTTGACACTTGATTGGCTTTTCCTAGCCTGTTGAATTGTTTAATCACATGATAATGCAAAATACACCTACATATAGCTAGCAAATTCAGATGTGATAAGGAGTTGCTTGACTAGTGGTCAAGTACTAGTGGTTTAAGTACTTTCTTTTGTAATATAATTTTGTTAACCAGTTTTATAAGTGTGATATTCATGTATTTTTTAACACTATAGGGCTCATTCATTTATTCATCAAATTACTTTTTTTGCAAAACAAAAGTGTGTGTGTATTAAAGAGGTTGTTAACCTTTAGATCTCCCAATCTCAGTTAAGACATGGTCATATATATCTGGGAAAATGCCAAAAAAAAAACATCCATATGTGCAAACGCCAGCGAAAGGGCATATAAAATCATTTATTGCTGGTACTATACTCCAACACGCATAAGTAAAATTAGTGGCAACCCAGAACACGCCACTTGTTTTAGAGCAGGGGTCCCCAACCTTTTTTACCTGTGAGCCACATTCAAATGTAAAAAAAAGTTGGGGAGCAACACAAGCATGAAAAAGTCCCTTAGGGTGCCAAATAAGGGCTGTGATTTGCTATTTGGTAGCCCCTATGCGGACTGGCAGCCTACAAGAGGCTTTACTTGGCTCTATACTTTGTATTTATGCAATTAAAACTTGCTTTCAAGCTCGGAATTCAAAAATAAGCACTTCCTTTGAGGACCCTGAGAGCAACATCCAAGTGGTTGGAGAGCAACATGTTGCTCGTGAGCTACTGGTTGGGGATCACTGTTTTAGAGGATGTGGCGAACAAGGATCATTTCTACATACATGGTGGACATGCATAGTGGCCCAGGAATTCTGGAAGATGATAGCCTCTCTGCTCTCCGAGATTCTAAACAGCACTATACTCCACACACATTTCTATTAGGCATGAGAATCAAGACCATTAATTCTAAACTATCCCATAAATTAGCCACACACATCCTGACAGCAGCAAGATCTCTTCTAGCAGCGAATTGGAAATGACCACAATTGCCTGGTGGACAATCACTGATAACCAAAGTAAACTGAATCCGAGCGATGGAATCTATCAGAAATATACTTCTGGACAAGAGTTATGAAGGGGAGCTGGAGTGGTATCCGTGGGCCCGATACCTGGAGGAAACCCAATTTGAGTGTAAAGCTGGCCATAGACGCAAAGATCTGATCGTACGAATCGAGGATTCGTACGATTTTCGGACCGTGTGTGGAGAGTCCCGACATTTTTCGTCCGGCGGAGATCGGTCGTTTGGTCGATCGGACAGGTTAGAAAATTTCTGTCGGCTGCCGATAATATCTCTGCGTGTATTGCCGATCGTACGATTTTCAGTGGGAGACTGTCACTAGCTTTGGTTGGACATAGATATCGTACGATTGCTGTCAGGGGCAGAACATTGCTGATCTGTTCTTTTACTAATCTGACTGGTAAGACTTTGATCTGAATGGTTAGTGGCGGGTCGGGAGATGGGAAAGTCCGATCGTACGATGATTCGTACGATCGGATCTTTGCATCTATGGCCAGCTTAACTCCCCTGAATCTGGAACTACTTGAACAATGCAATAGATAAGATGTCATCTGGTAAAGATATATTGTAGCTATGATAACTGTCTCTCTTCTTAAACTTTCCTCCCCCTTTTCTTTTCTCCCCCCTTCCCAATAACTGTTCCTTCTTCCCCATCTACAAGCCAGCTGCATGAATAGTACTGAATTGGAATAGCCTGAGAAATCATGGGAAATAACCAGATACTGAGAATGTTCCGCAAAGAATGACATAACATATTTATATATAGACAAACTTGCAGCTGAATATATGCTGTACTTTGTTGCATTTTTTATTTGTTACATTGAAAATCAATAAAAATTTCAAATATAAAATAAAAGAGGTTGTTAACCTTAAAATTGACTTCAAATGTTTTATTGAAAAAAAATATTTGTCTTTTTTCAGTTATTTAGCTTTTGCTCAGCAGCTCTAATGTTTGCAATTTCAGCAATCTGTATGGAATAACACTGCTAATATAATGTTGATTGGGTTTAAATTCTGCAACAGATAGAATGGCCATCTAATTATGTAGCTTCTACACTAGGGGTCCCCTACCTTTTTTAAACACAAGCATGAAAAAGTCCATGGGGCTGTTTGGTAGCCTCTATATGTACTGGTAGCCTACAGGAGGCTCTGTTTGGAAGTACACCTGGTTTTTATGCAACTAAAACTTGCCTTCAAGCCAGGAATTCAAAAATAAGCATCTGCTTTAAGGCCACTGGGAGCAACATCCAAGGAGTTGGTGAGCAACATGTTGCTCACGAGCTACTGGTTGGGGACCACTGTTCTACACCATGGAAACAAAAAAACTGAAGATGGCAGCTTTATATAGGAAATATTCTCAAGATTAATAAAAAAAAATACAAATGTATTGTGAAACTTTCTATTGCAGAGGGGGGGGGGGTCTACCACTTCAGGTGTATGCTTCAATCAAATGTTATTGCAAATGACAGGCTTATGGTGGCCAGGCCCAGATTTGTGGAGAGGCCACCAAGGCCTGGGCCTAGGGCAGCAGGATTTTAGGCGGCAGCATGCTGCCCAATCATACCCACATTGGTTCAGAAACACTGGGGATGCACATGAGATACAATAGTTTTTTAAATTTCCTGTGTGTCAATCCCCATTGCTCTGGTAAAAATGATGAATGATGATGAAGGATGAAAATTTGAGTGAATAAAAGAGAGGGGGCTGGAGAGACTAACTACAGCGGGCCTAGGGGCAGCTGCTATACAAATTCGGCCCTGATGGTGGCTCCCTGTGTCTTGTAGGTCCAGGGAAAATGTTCATTTTTGCACATTCAATTTGTGCAAATTCCCCTTAAACCCTTTTACTGCCAGAAGATTTTTGCACTTAAGTTACATTTTACATTTCAGTTTATGTAGCAATATCTGACACTAACATTGCACTACCTAATTTCCAAAGCGCTGCTCCAGAAATCTGCATGCTGTAGATTTCAGGCCAAAAATTCCACTAACAGCAGGTTTATGCAAGGAGAACTTGAAAGAACACATTTTGACAAATCCAAAATAAATATTGCTATTCCAAACTATCTAAGTAATCCATTTTAAAAATGCTTCCAAAATATATATACCGTATATATATATTTTTTTTCTTTTAACAATTGTTCAGCACATTTATCATATCAAAAGTTAGCGCATGAACGAGGTAAAAGGTTAATACAACATCACAGTAGCAGTAGCAATGCCCGATATGTGTTCCTCAGCCACAATTCTAATTGTGATTAAACAAAATCTTGATCAGGTAGATTACAAACTAAAAGGAACTACTTATAAATAATACCATAAGTTTCTTAAACAATGTTGGAGTAAAAGAAATTAAGGGAAACAGAAAAAAATTATTTATAAGTATAAATAATGTTGGCAACATAGGCAAATTCCACACATCAATTGAGAGAATTTGTCTAGGGGTTTGTCAGCCCTCCATCTGTCTGGGTCTTCAAGTTGGAAATAGATTTGCCAGGGATGCCATATTTTAAGGAATTGTTAAAAATCTAAAATATTTTTTTAAATCACCAGTTTACAGGATCTTGCCTCCCACAGGTCATTAGGTGCCAAGATAAAATATGACTAAATATGACTGCTACCTGTTATGCATATGTTTACCAAATATGTGGCATGTAGGCAGTGGTGGGTGTGAACTTGAGGGTGCCCAAGGCAAGCATGTGCCCGCTTGTCTCCTTGGCATGCACACTAACACCTCCCAACAGTGTCGGAATGGGACACCAGGGGCCCACCCAAAAACCTTAGACCAGGGGCCCACCAAAAAACCTAGACCAGGGGCCCATTCTCAGTACTATTATTATTTTTCTCCTCATTCAACCTCTTTTCTCCTAGTCTCTATTCTTTACATACTATAATATATTATTCCATCTATTTAGACTCTTAAAGAAATATGAAATGACCATGAAATAGGCCAAATCTTTAGCAGCACAAGTTCCAGCCCTGCATGTAAGGACCCAGCGCCGTTCCTGTTCACACTGCTGCCTGAGGCAGCTCCAGTAATGCCGCCCCCCCAGCCCGATTACATTTCCGGGGGGGGAGGCAGTAACGCTAGTGCGGAGAGCCCAATTGGGCTCTTAAAGGCACCAGGAGTGGCTTTTTGCCGCCCGTTGGAAACCTAGCTGCCGCCTAGTAGTTCCAATTATTGGTCAGATACTGCATATTCTTGTATTTTTTCAAGGTTTGGCAGGACACAAAATATAATAAAGCAACCATTTACCATGTTTTGAACAGGTTATAGAGCTCTTCTGGCTGATGAAGTGCGGTGTTTGTTTTTTTCTAAATTAGAACAGTTGAAAAGGTTGCCTAGAGGGCCCAGGGCAAAGCTGTAAAAGGTTACCATATGTATCATTTTTAAACATTGTCTTTTTATGTGGGTTACCTTGAGTCTATTAAAGAATCTTACTATATATGTCAATTTGGTAAGATACTCGAATAAGTACATTTTTATCTGTTGGTTAAGTATTCATTTTGAACTAGCTATGGTTTTTCTTTAGCATGTCCCATGATGCAGTGGTTTTCTCACAGGCATTAAAAAATTATTTGACCAGAAACTAATTAGAATAAACTGTTCCATGGGTTTCTCAACTTACATAGACCTATTGCATTATCATTACTGTTTCTATTAAAACATAGTAATAGTGAAAAAATATGTTAGCTTTGACCCTTTTCTATGAATAGACATGAACATACACCATAACAGAGCTAAACCTTGTGTTATTTTAGCAAGAGAGAGCATATTTCGTTCCCATGAACACTAGAGGGCCCTGAGGTATCACAGAAAAAAATTTCAGCCCAGAAAAAAAAAGTTGGAATGACTCAAATGTAGTAGTAGTTGAAAGGACAATTCTTTTTTTGTTGCTTGCTGTCAGTTGTATGTTGGTACAACAACCTTATGATATACATATACAAACTCTCTCAATTCAGAAATATATTAAGTACTAATATATCGAGTTATTTTACTATAATTATTTATTATATCAGTATATAATACACAAAAGTAATTCATACCCATACAATTTTGTAATTTTGTTGTAATTGATTATTGACACAAGAGCCATGAATAATCTGTAAAGATATTGTTATATTGATGCGGTAGTGATGTGTCACTGTATCATATGACTAATTGCCCTTTGTGTATTATGTAAAATACAGTACCTCCTTTGGTAAAAAGAAAAATAAGGGTATTGTGTAGATATAAGAAGGGTAATGCCTGAGATGAATCTGGAGAGAGATAACATTTCATTTTCCATCAGACAGACCCCTGAACCGAAAGCATCTCACAGTTTAAATGATAAATACCCTTTTTTTGGAAAAAAAAATACGACATGAACTTCAGAAAATAAATATAAATGTATTTATATACACAGACATACCTGATTCCCCAGATCCATGATATGCCTGACCCTGATAAACCAATTCCCAATAGGCTAACAGTAAAACCCCTCCCTCATCTTGTTCCAATCTGGGATTTGATGTCTGTGTGCTTTTTATAATGGGTGATGCACAGATTTAGAAATCTTCCCTTACAGGGACATTGGACAAAAAGCTGCCCAGAGTGATAGACAAAAAGACGATAAATAACATCAAAATTCCCAAGAGTGGTTCACAAAACTCAGCTAGTGAAGCGGACTCAAACGTGATGAAAGCAGGCACTCAAGAAGCAATCTCCCAAACAGGGTAAAAAGCAAAAGTAATTTATTTAGGTACACATAAGGATTGTCGTAAGCATTTCATGTACATCGGACACGTAGGGGGTTATTTATCAGGATATGAAATGTTCTCACTTTTTTCTGAAAACCACTCTGACCAAATCCGCACCGAATTTGCCCCCTATTTATCAATAAGTTTTCACAAAAAAGTTTTGTGCAGAAAAAAAACAGATAAAATCATGAGACAAAAATCAGAATTGTGGGATCTTTTTGGATTTGTCACCAAAAACGGCGACTTTTTCAGATGTGACGCTCAAAACCACAAAATCTTCAGATTATTGTACGAAACCCATCGCAGGTCAGTATATTTTCAAAATGTCAACGGGACACCTACCATTGACTTCTACATGAACTCGGCAGGAGTTGGAGTACTTTTTTATTCAGACTTTTAACACCATCTGGGTTTAATAAATCTCGAAAAATTTTACTTTTTTTTTTATATAAAAAAAAATGAGTTTTTTCCCTTTAAAAGTCTGACCAGAAAAAAATCGGACTTTAATAAATAACCCTTGTAATCACAGGTTGTTAGATTGAAAGACAAAATCTTAATAACTAAAGGAGCAACACATCAGATATAAATGAGGCTTCTTTATTTGCAAAGGCAAGACTGTATCTGCTTTTGATGTGTTTTTTTATTTTGATGGATTTTATTAAAATGTATGCAACGAAGAAAAGCCCGAAAAGCCAGAAAACCTACACTCAGATATAGACTTCTCATTATACATCTCCTAATATTACGGCCTCTTGATTATCTGAAACCCATATACCTATTTAACAGTAGGGTTGCCACCTTTTTCCATAAACATATGAGCCTGTGTAGGTGCAGCGTGGCAGTGACATCACAGGATAGTAACATCGTAGGGATAGAGAATGCGCAGATTGGTGCTGGGAGGGGGCAGCTCTGGATCTTTTTGTTAAAAGTGGGTTGGAAAGACTAAAGGGGGACTATCGCAAACATGAAAATGTAATATTAGCTTCATCATACTGAAAAAATAAACTTTCTAAATACAATCAATTAAATATTCTGTGCTGTTTCTAAAATAATCTAAAATAATCAAGTTTATCTTCACTATTCCTCTCTCAGCATCTGTTTTTCTTTATTCTCTCTTCATGCAGGAGTTGGGTGTCAGATATTCATTGACAGTTAGAGCCAATATATCTTATCGGGGGGGCTCCTTTTGTATGGAAGATGTATTAGAGCTCACTCTATTAAAATCACCAGAAAACCTGTCTCTCTACATGCAGGATTTGTGCAAAAGGCAGTTATTTTGTTAGATTTTGTTTGTACTGGTATCAGTTATTTTAGTGAGCTCCCCGTATAAGATATATTGGATCTAACTGACAACGAATATCTGACAATGCAAATGCGTTTTTGCAATGCAAAGTGGGTGGCAAAACACTTTAGGGGTGAAGAATAATTTAAAAATGGCAGTAAGTCCAAAGAGGGGCCTGAGATGGATAGCCACAACTGTTTTGAGGAACATTTCCATCCAATGGTCTTATAAATTTGGGTTCTGTAGTAATGGTGTAACAAATAGATCCAAAGTTATGGGTTATAATGGTTAGGCTAAGTTGGGCGTACAGACTCTAAAATATGGTTGAGCTTCTAAATTTTGAAATGCTGGAATTTCAAAAGGACAAAACATGATTTTCTCTAGACAGATTTCTAACTGTATAAAAGAAGTAACCAGAAATGCGGGTAGAAATGTTCATTTTCTACCTATGATCTTGGGTGCAGGAGAATAAATGTGTTTAAGTTAATAAAAGTAACTTCAATAACATGAAATTAAATATTAAGTGATATTCATGGTCTATACCAGTGATCCCCAACCAGTAGCTCGTGAGCAACATGTTGCTCTCCAACCCCTTAGATGTTGCTTCCAGTGGCCTCAAAACAGGTGCTTATTTTTTAATTCCAGGCTTGGAGAAAAGTTTTGTTTGCATAAAAACCAGGTGCACTGCCAGACAGAGCCTCAGTGTAGGTTGACAATCCACATAGGGGATACCAAATGGCCAATCACAGCACTTATTTGTCACCTCAAGAACATTTTTCATGCTTGTGTTGCTCTCCAACTCCTTTTACTTCTGAATGTTGCTCACGGGTTCAATAGGTTGGGGATCAATGGTCTATACCCTTCATGCTTTAACAATTGCAAAAATTATAAAGTGTGCTAGGAGTTGTAGTCCAGCAAAATTTTGGTAAACTATGGTTTTTAAAAAAGGAAGGCATTTGGTTACCAAATTATTTATCAATAGTTTCCTTGTCAAACCTAAGATGCTCTGCTTTATGTAGTATATGTAGAATAATTAACAACACTCTGGGAGAAATATACACAAAATAGTGTATTTTAGGCTATCGGTTGTAGGCACTTATTTTAAGAGTTAAAAGTTTGTTTGTAACATAACGGCCGTTGCTGTCCTCTACCTGCCCTCAGCATGATCACTCTTCATGCAATTTTATTATGCAGTTATATAAACGGATCTATTCACAACTGGATATGTACAAACACTCCACTGCTGCAAAAAGGGCAGCGCCTACAAGTTTGTCTTTGTACGTGTGCCCTGTGGAATAAACAGCAAGCCCAGTAATGGGTTTGTGGATCTCCCTCTGTGAGTAATATGTAGCACACAGTGTACCTTTATGTTTGAAAAAAAATCAAGATGCTAATGACACATTTCACATAGAAATTGTTATAGTCTCTTTAAAACAAGGGAGCTTGTGATGGGCCATCTTTATTATTGCACTGTGCATTCCAACACTTCGTTCCCTGTAGTGACAGATTATCACTTGAAGCATTGGAAAATTGGAAAGCAGAATTTAATAAATATATGCTGGTAGTACATATACATATTGATCGAGCTCCTGAAGTATTACTGAAGTTAGAGAGGTCTGGTAGAATCAACTTTGGCTCCCGCACACCCTCTGATAAATAAAGTAGCGATACCTGGTGCACAAAGGTAGGGGATTGGCCCCTCACAAACAATATTCTGTAGAAAAATCCAAAGGCACACAGGATCAATGCAAGCAAGCTGTCTTGCGTGTTTATTGCAAAGTGTTCTTCGGATCCTTTGGATTTTTTCTACGTTAGACAGGTCTGGACACTGATACAAATATATATAAACAGGTATTGGACATGGGGGTTTCCGGATAAGGGGTCTTTTTGTAACTTGGATCTCCATACTTCCAGTCTACTGAAATATCATTTAAATATTGAGGGGCAGATTTATCAAAGGTCGAGGAAATCGAATTTCAAGCTATTTTTTGTGTAAATCGACTAGGGAATAGTCCAAATTTGATTAGAAATTTAAAAAAATCCAAAAATCCAAATATCGGAATTTATCATGTACTGTCTCTTTAAAAATTCAACGTCGACCATTCACCATCTAAAACCTGCTGAATTGCCGTTTTAGCCTATGGGGGACCTCCTAGAACCTATTTGGAGTCAATTGGTGGACTTTGAAAAATCAAAGTTTTTTTTGGGAAAAACTTAGAATTGAATTCGATCGAATTCGCTGTTCCTTCGTTTGAAAACGGACCTATTCAACCAAAAAAAATCTTCGACTTAATTTCAGTTGGTCTTTTTTTTTCAATTCAAAATTTGACCCTTGATAAATTTGCCCCTGAATAAACCCAATAGGATCATTGATTAATTATATCTAAATTAGGATCAAGTATAAGGTACTGTTTTATTCTTACAGAGAATAAATACATACAATCCCCATGCAGCTTATCCAGGA
Organism: Xenopus petersii; assembly: GCA_038501925.1. NCBI lineage: Eukaryota > Metazoa > Chordata > Amphibia > Anura > Pipidae > Xenopus > Xenopus petersii. Next base: position 44,758,057 of record CM076677.1, read on the forward strand.
CTTCATCAGCAAATCAGAGCAGTTAGAAAAAAGATGCAGCCATCGGAGCTTCTGCCCACCCTTGCTTCCGAAGTCTGCAGCTCAGTGACAACGGGGGGCCCGGGCCACCCGGCTATCCAAGAAAGTGCAGCACGTTCTGCCCCATAAGACCTAAAACTCTCTGAGCCCATGACAACGCTCCTCCTGTCCCACCCTGATGGCGGCCCTGGGGTGAAACTAGAACTCATCATTTGATAAATAAGTTTCCAAACATCCCATAGGAATGAACAGATCTTGAGTGAGTTTTTATTTTTTAAAATCTAAACTCACGTTTTGATAAATCTGCCCCTTAGGGTGATTATTAAAAAAGAAAATGATTTGTTATAATTTGCCAATTTGCCTTTTTATTCTACTTCCTGCCTTACCTATATTGCTGCAAGTCTCTGCCTTCTGTTCAGAGACCTGATGCTTGCCCCAAAAATACAGTGCTGAATGAGCTAGTCAGTAGCTGATGGGCAGGAGGGAGGGAAGCATGTAGGCACCCTGTGTTTATTTGCTAGTTTAGGGACCCATAGTTTTAATGTGTCCTTATGGCTTTAATTCACTACACTTCCTGATCTCCCTAGTTGCTGGGCAGATGCCCATGTAGCTAGATGTAATTTGCATAGTTATATTATTGGCCAGGAGGCGCTGTGACCACATCCTCTTTGGCTTCTGGTTGCTGATCCAGCTGGGTGTGCCCAGGGAAGCCTGGGTATAGCAAAGGCCCAGAAAAGCCATGTGCTCTAGAGGGACCAGAGAGATTAGTCGGGGAGCAGGGCCCCGTGAATGAGGCTAGTGAGTGGCAGGAATATAATGTTATAGACTCTCTAGGAGAGAAAAGCAGAGAGGTAAGAGAGAAAGAGCAGCTTTGTGCTTGTACTTTATGTACCTGCCTCTACCTCTGAAGCTATGTGTGTACCTACATATATTCTGCAAATGCCTCTGTACTTATGTAAGTACCCTGTGAATCATTTGTCTCTGACAAATAAAAGTTTATTCTATTAAACTGCAAGTACCTCCTGGCGCCATTCTTTCCTGTTTTATTGCACCATAGCATGTGGGAGTTGTAGTTATACTACACCTGTATTCTTCTAATTAGCAAAGGCCCTAGATTGAGGTCACGTGTAACCCATGCTCTAGTGCACTAGCTGGTGATTAACCCCATTGGTCTGTATAGCCCATAATAGTGTTATACTAGTAAACTTTAAAAAACTGGTACATACCTCCCAACTGTCCCGTTTTTTGATAGTTACGATTTTGACAGCTCAGCCCACAGTCCCGGGTAGATCTCCTGCACTGATGCCAGAAAAAGATTTCTGAAACTTAAAATTAAAATAAGAGCCTTTCTGGCAGAGAACTCGGCATCTTCACTTCGATACATTTGTAAAACGTTAAGCAAAGAAACAATTGTAACTATTTAAGATAAGCCAGTCTCTTGGGAGAACTGAAACGCACGCAATTTCACCTTCATTAGCCAAACTTTTATAACATAAACATTGCCCAAAACTTCCATAAATGTGTTCAAATTTTCATAATATGCGGCTGGTGTTTTTGGTTCTCTTTACATTTTTCAAATGTTGGGAGGCATGCTGATGCTAAATACAGCATCACTAAAATCTTGGTCAGTGCAGCACCTGGGAACTGGAAACAAAGCATACATTTTGAATTAAAACTTTGAATAAAAAAAAATGCAGACATATTTTACACATGGTGCAAGAGTCCCACTGCTCTTTACAGAACTCCAAACTCAGGTACCTTACAAAAACACAATGCTATACCTGTACTGAGATGTCAGCTTCCTGGAGGTGATTTCTGGAAGATTTTTTTCACACCCTGGGACTTCCTAATACACCACCAGTTACATCCCAGCTTTCCATATCTATCTGGGAGCCTCCAGGAAAATCAAGATGGGTTGACAGTTCTGCCTCTAGCTTGTCATTAAAGATAAAAGAAGGTTACATGGTCATAGTGATTTAAGTGGGATGTGAAATTTCTAGTGTTACTTGCTGTAAGGGTTTTATCATGTGCATAAAATATATTGTGCCGCTCCATACCGTTGGTGCTTGGCTACATCTGGGTTGTGATCCCCTAAGGCCAGTGGCACACAGCGTTTGAAAAGGATGAGCTGTACCCATCTGCCCTGTCTGATGCACTAACAGGACCGACGTCTTATCAGCATGCATACAGAGTGGATTTTGGTGTGAAAATGTATAGTTTAGCATTTCCACCCCAAAACCATGTGTGTATGCAGATAGGCCAATAACACACACACACACACACACGAGACTGCTGTCTATAAGCCATTACTAAAGATAACAGGCCTTATTTGCTAACAGCAGTCGAAATACAAGATGCAAAAACAAGCTAGGGCCCTGCGCTCCCCAGCTTAAGCAGTGTTTTCAGTGATGCTCAAGGTAAGGGGTGCTCTGGGGATGCTTGTGTGTCACCCACCTCCCTCCCTTCCTCCTGTTGTCACTCCTGTTGTTAACAACTCTGTACCTCAGATTGCAATACACCAAGGGCATAAGGGTAAAAGTGCAAAGACATTATACTTTGAACCTGTGTTTTGTACTATGCACTTTGTCCCTTTTTTAAATGAGACCAAATGCCGTCAGTTCAACTTTGTCTTTATTCTCCATGCTTGGAAATTAAATGCAAATCCATTTATTCTATGCTTTAGGGTTAAGGAAATAGTGCTCACCAACCTGATTTACCAGTTCTTTTGTGTATGTGCGCTGGACAAACATTTTTCCACAATAACCATTATTTCACTTTACAAACTATAATGCACTAAGTGAAAGCCAAACATAAAATCTAATGTAAGCGAGAGTGATGAATTATGCTGAGTATTTCTTCATTCCACACCTCCAGGCTACTTTACAAGAACTATTTGCCAACATGTGTAAACAGAACTAAAAGACTGTAGAGCGCTAGAGACCTGCCAAGACACACACACATATTACTGACAGGATCAGACCATAAAAGGTGCATCCTTATTGCACAGTGAACACTAGGATTGCCCAAACAGTTCCAGACAGAGACAGTGTAATTCTGCATAAGGCAGACTGTCTGGTGCAGTACCAAACACCCCCTCAAACACACAGCCAAATGGCTGTGGGAATGTACTGCTGGAGAACTATATGTGCCTGCAACATGCTACAACATACACAAAATAAATACAGGGCAGAAATGAATACCTGTATAACATTTTCAGAAAGGAGAAGCAGCGACAAGTAAAGTAAAAGAGCCGTGGGACCAGAGTACCCCATTAATAGGAGCCTGTGTGCCTTTTTAAAAAAGGAACAGGTCTGGACTACTTTTCTACAAATTGATGGCACCATTTTTCTGTTCACCCAGGTGTACCAGGCATGCCAATGTCAATGTAAAAACACCAAATAAGCATACTATAGAAATCACTATTACTATCACTACTAATTTTACATGATGGTACAGGTATGGGATCCATTATCTGGAAACCCATTATCCAGAAAGTTCTGAATTACAGAAAGGTTGTCTCCCATAGAATCCATTTTATCTGAATACTCTACATTTTTAAACGTTATTTCCTTTTTCTCTATAATAATAAAACAATACCTCATATAAACTAATATAAAATGAATCCTTATCGGAAGCAAAACCAACCTATTGGGTTTATTTAATGTTTTCTAGTAGACTTAAGGTATGAAGATACAAATTACAGAAAACCCCAGGCATTTTGGATAACAGGTCCCATAACTGTATTAGCCAAAAACACCAGATGTTGCATTTTTATGTGGCATTTTGGTGCCAGTGATGATTACAAGAGTCAATACTGATATAAGCATAACATGCTTAATTATGCTCTGTACAAAAGGTTTGTCAATATTGCACATCAAGTTATTGTATGCAGGAATACGTGTGATGAAGCTCTGATTGATGTAATGTTGTGCAAAGATTTGTGGGAGAGTTTAGAACAAATTATGGCATGAAATATCTGTACATCTAGCTGGTCAGTATACACCTATAAAAATTCTTATATTTTTTTACCCTTTTTAGTCATATTACAATTTCGTAATAACGTGGCATAAAACCGACTTGTGTAACATAGTTTTTAAGGGTACCCTAGATCAAAGAGTTCATTTTTTTTAAAGAATACAATATACAATCCTGGGGAAAGCTTAACAACTTTAGTCACTGGGGTGCACAACTTATTGGATGTTGTTCTCCAATATTGTCTACAATCATGTGAACCCAGATTTTGCCTAGCATGAACCAGTTTGGACCCCCATCCTAGTTTCCTGTCACCATATGTTATTCCCCTGGGATTGCAGTTTCTCAGTTGAAATCAATGTGCCCAGGTGCACATTGCTGGTTGGGGTCGGATGGGGTCACATCCCTAGTGCAGAGAGTGGAATTGCTCTCTCTGAGCTAGGAAAATTAAATTTCCAGTTTAACTGGAAATTCCACTCTTAAAGTTACCAGGAGAGACTTTTTGCTGCCCCTAGTAACTTCTGGGGAAGTGCAGTCACAGTGCTCAACTTGCCTCATGGCAGAATCACCCCTGTTGGCAATGATAGTAATGGATGATGTGACTGGATGCTTCAAATGTATTCTTGTAAAGTAGGTGATGTTCTCCAAATGTCCAGTTTGTTTTGAGGTTCTTTAAACAGAGTTGGGGGTACCGTCAAACCATCCAGACTTTATAAGTCAGCGCAAATTTCACTCTGAAGAACCAAGTAAATTATCCAGTCATTTTCCAGTTATCCTTCACCAGGTGGTTATTCAACATTGTACATAACCCATATTGTTTATAAATCCCTATATATACCAACAAGTGTGTCAGCTCCATCATGTGGCCTGACGCATAGGAATGCATGCTGTAAAGTTCTAAACTTTACAGGGAATAGAGAAATAAAATCCATCAAATTCAGTATATCAACATAATAAGCACACATTAAAATTTGGAACCTCACGAGTAGGTGATTACATTTTTTAAGACAATGAAGAAAGTGTTGATTGAACAAAGAATCCAAACTAAATGGATATACACCTATACCAACTTTTCTACAAAACTATACTGGCCATCCTAAATTTTTATGTTTGTGCCCCTACCTCATTTAGTACTTCGTAAGTTTCACAGTCAGATACAAAGATCTGTTGTCATATAAGCATCTTTTATGGGAATACTGAATTTTCAATGGATTAAAAAAACAGGAAGCAGACATTTGTGTAAAAAGTGAAGTTTTAATATCATGGTGACTACAAAGCAGAGAGATGTGTTTAGAGTTGCCACCTGTTCTTTAGTTCTTTGGCTTAAAACTGTCCATTCGTGTTTCAGCATTCTGAAACCCCAACAAAAACCTGACCAGTTCCCACCCCTAATATAAAAGCTCTGCCCCAACATGCCCGCCCACAAGCCTATGTCCTAACCCCACCCCCATATATTACTAATCCACCCGCAACACCACTAATCTACTCCCCAATGATATTGTCCCCAGATGTTACCAGTCTGCCACCTTGTCTGAGAAATTGTTTTTATGAGATATACACAATCAGACTAGCCCCTGGGAAAAAATAAATCCTGATGAGGCCCTGACCCTGTTGGGCCCTGTGGAATGCAAGGCCATCTTTCATTTTCAACAGTGAATTAAGTAGTGCTAGGAGCAAGCAAGTGGCTTTGGCAGGAGTGGGGGGGCAGAGCTGCTAAGGATATATATGATATTGCACACCTAATTGCATTTATAAAGATTAGGGATGCACCGAATCCACTATTTTGGATTCGGCCGAACACCTGAATCCTTTGCGAAAGATTAGTCGAATACTGAACCAAATCCTAATTTGAATATGCAAATTAGGGGTGGGAAGGGGAAAACATTTTCTACTTGCCTTTACTTCCTTGTTTTGTGACAAAAAATCATGCAATTTCCCTCCCCGCCCCTAATTTACACATGCGAATTAGGATTCCATTCTGCCGGGAAGAAGAATTCGGCTGAATCCAAATCCTGCTGAAAAAGGCCGAATCCTGGATATAAAGATATTAGCGTTGGTTTACAAGGCCGTGTGCATAAAATGGGTGGGTACCAGAGGACTTTAGTTGTCCCCCTCCCAGAATTCATTCAGACACGCAGGTCAGGGAACTTTTAGGACTTTAGAACTGTAAATCACAACGGGGCCCCCTGAAACTGAAGTCTGTACCTCACTCCATAAGGGTTTTGTTTTTTAAATCAAAGAACTTCTCATTGATTGTACATATTTCTTAGTTTGTATGCATTAATACACAGGAGTCTGTGCATGTTTAAGTAAATATCCTTCATGATGTAAGCATTTGTCATACTTACATTTTCCTGCTGGTTCATAGTACACCTACCTGCCTTTAGTCATACACAGAAATGTTTAATATTTCAGATACCTGTGTACTCAAGGTTTGTGTAGGTGTGGATTTTCTGAAAACTTGCAAGATCTTATTTCTGAAGCTATTTTGTAAATTAAAGAGAGTTGGATGGTCAATTTAGGTGTGATGGTGCCACTCTCTGTTTTAAGTCATTGCCCTGTTAATCTTGATGATCTAAATCACAATTACAGGCTCACATTAACAGGAACACTATTAAATGCAACACAATTATATTTTTATATTGTTTTTCTTCTGAATTTTAACTAAAAAGAAATTTAAAAAAGTACTGGGGATAGAGTAGTTAAACATAAAAAGGCTCATTTAATGCACAAACATATTCTATTGGAATATTTAACCTTTGTAAAAGGTATTGGGGGTTCAGTGTAGTAGTGTACATTAGCTTTTATTGTGGGTGTGGTTTTTTTCATGCTAATTGCTCTTATTTTTAGATTTCTAACCCTGTACTTTCGTGAATTACTTATAAAATAATAAAAAAAAATGAAATAACATTTGAGAAACATTTTGAAAACAATGGTGTAACTAGAGACACATTGGCCCAAGTGCACGATTCACACCTGGGTACCCCACCCTCTGAGCTTCCCCACACATGGGGGGGGCAGGACACCATCAGGAAGTACAGAGGGCACTGCACTCAGGCGTCCCATGATCGAGGAGGACCTGAGATGGAAAAGAGTGATTTACAGCCTGTAGAGAGGATGGGGCTTGTGTGGACAAGCAGAGGTTTTGGCATAACTGGTCCATGTCTAGTGCAGATCACGGCATGGCTCTGTTTGTGAGGGCCATTTTATTAAACTTGGTTCTCTATTTTACTTGTTGTCAGAGCACACCACCCAGGGGACCCAGATGACTAGTAGGCTAATAACTTGGGCCCCTGAGGGGGGGGGGTAAGCCCTGCTAAATCAGTAGTCAAAATGCCACCCCACAATTATTCAGCCTTTCCATCTTCTTTAAAGGGATTGTTCACCTTTGAGTTGATATATGACAATTTGCAGTTGGTTTTAATTTTATATTATATGTGTTTTTTTTTAGTTATTTAGCCTTTTATTCAGCAGCTCTCCAATTTACAATTCCAAAAATGAGGTTGCTAGGGTCCAAATTAATCAACCATGCATTAATTTGAATAAGAGACTGGAATATGAATTTGGGAGGCCTAAATAGAAATATGAGTAATCAAAAGCAGCAATAACAATAAATGTATAGCCTTACAAATGCTTTTAAACAATTTTTTAAATAGGGTTACTGACCCCCATTTGAAAGCTGAAAAGAGTCAGAAGAAGAAGGCAAATAATTAAAAAAACGATAGAAAATAAATAATGAAGACCTATTAAAATATTGCTTAGAAGTTGCCATTCTGTAACATACAAAAAGTTAACTTGAAGGAATTCTGTCATGATTTTAATGATGTAGGATGATGGTGATGATGGAGGAGCCCTCAGCTAATTGAATGCCTCCGGGTCTTAATAAGAGAGGAGCCAAACAAAGGTTCTGGATGAGCAAAGGGTCATGGTCGTTAGCAAGGTTTTGGACGGAAGGTACGGTCCAAGGAGCAGACAAAAGCGTAGTCGGAAAGGCCGGGGTCGATGCGGGCAGAATACAAGCAAGGTCAATCAGGCCGGGGTCAATACAGGCAGCGTTCATGGATAGTCAGGCAGGCAAGGGTCAATACCGGTAGAAACAGAATAGTCAGGCAGGCACAGGTCAGGATAATCAGAGTTCAGAGTAGTCAGGCAGGCAAGGGTCAGATTTGGCAGAGTTCAGAAGAGTGAGGCAGGCAGATGTCATGACGCAGGTGACATTGCGCACACCTAAAACCAGGAAGTGTGGGCCACGCGCATCCTAGGACAGACCGGCGTGAGCGGCCGACGAGGAAGCACCATGGGGCGTCCCCGCCAGCCCACTAGACCACCAGGGTGAGTGCTCTTTACAGGCTGGTCTTTGGTGCTTTCAGAAAGAGCCAGTGCTGCACTATGGAACTGCTTTCTGGCAGGCTGCTGTTACTCCTACTCAATGTAACTGAATGTGTCGCAGTGGGACTTGCATTTTACTATTGAGTGCTGTTCTTAGATTTACCAGGGAGCTGTTATCTTGTGTTAGGGAGCTGCTATCTGGTTACATTGCCATTGTTCTGCTTATGGGTTGATAGGGGGGAAAGGGAGGAGTGATATCACTTCAACTTGCAGTACAACAGTAAAGAGTGACTGAAGTTTATCAGAGCACAAGTCATTTGACTGAGGGCAGCTGGGAAACTGACAGCTTATCTAGCCCCATATCAGATTTCAAAATTAAATATAAAAAAAAATCTGTTTGCTCTTTTGAGAAATGGATTTTAGTGTAGAATTCTGCTGAAGCAGCACTATTAAATTATGTGTTTTGATAAAAAAAAATTCCCAGTACAGTATCCATTTACAGGTGAACAAGAATGCTCAAAGGAGTAATCGGAGCAAATTTGATGATGTCCTAGGCACAGGACCTGTAAGACCCTCCCTCTTGGCAATCGGTGCATGCACAATACAGATTTCGTACTGCGCATGTGATCCAAAATTGAAGAAGGAAAAAGAACTCCATCAGAATTACTGCAAAAAAACTTTAATTCCGAGTGATGGCAAACACAATATGTTTCGGGTACAATACCCTTTATCAAGTCGGGTATTGTACCCGAAATATGTTGTGTTTGCCATCACTAGGAATTAAAGTTTTTTTCAGCAATTCTGCTGGAGATCCTTTTGGATCACATGTAGCAGTTGCAGCACAGAACAACTGTAAAGGAATTGTACACAATTCATTTGAAATTCGTACTGACCACCATCCCCCTCTTTTATTTGGACGTACTGCGCATGTGCTAATAGCCCGGAAGCAAGGTAACCCTCCCTCAGTTCCAGTTACCAGATTTAAAGGAACAGTAACACCAAAAATCTGAAGTGCTTTAAAGGAATGACAATATAATTAACCATTGCCCTGCACTGCTAAAAATGTTGTTGTTTGCTTCATAAACACAACTGTAGCTCATATAAAAAAGCTGCTGTGTAGCCAAGGGGGTATCCATGGTAGAGGCTTATCTGTTATAGATAGGCTATTACGCGTAATTCCGCGCATGCAAACCTGCAAACTGCGCATGTGTCGACAAACTTATCTCCCAGTCAGCTTACAGAGGACGCGGAAGATGGATGCATGGAACTTTGCTGGAAGAATCTGCAACAAGGGGTAAGGATGTAGTATGGGGCATTTCCCCGGGGGGTAGTTAGTCTGTGGGGGGAGGGAGGGGGTTGTATGTGGGGTGGGGGTACAGGGTTTTTTTGCCCACAGTTTGAATTCTCCTTTAAAGGGATACTGTCATGGTAAAAAAACTTTTTTTTTTCAAAATGAATCAGTTAATAGTGCTGCTCCAGCAGAATTCTGCACTGAAATCCATTTCTCAAAAGAGCAAACAGATTTTTTTATATTCAATTTTGAAATCTGACATGGGGCTAGACATTTTGTCAATTTCCCAGCTGCCCCTGGTCATGTGACTCGTGCTCTGATAAACTTTACTCTTTACTGCTGTACTGCAAGTTGGAGTGATATCATCCCCTCTCTTTTCCCCCCAGCAGCCAAACATAAGAACAATGGGAAGGTAACCAGATAACAGCTCCCTAACACAAGATAACGGCTGCCTGGTAGATCTAAGAACAACACTCAATAGTAAAAACCCATGTCCCACTGAGACACATTCAATTACATTGAGAAGGAAAAACAGCAGCCTGCCAGAAAGCATTTCGCTCCTAAAGTGCAGGCACAAGTCACATGACTGGGGGCAGCTGGGAAATTGACAAAATGTCTAGCCCCATGTCAGATTTCAAAATTGAATATAAAAAAATCTGTTTGCTCTTTTGAGAAATGGATTTCAGTGCAGAATTCTGCTGGAGTAGCACTATTAACTGATGTGTTTTGAAATTTTTTTTTTCCCATGACAGTATCCCTTTAAGGACCAGTAACATCAATTGAAAAAAACCCCACAAAGTCAAATTAAAATTTTCTCTTCAGAAAAGGCGACACGGGTCGATTTCGCCTTCCTTGCTATCTCCTACAAGGAAGGCAGGGAGCAGAAATCGAGCGCCGCATGATGGATCGCCTTCTCTGAAGAGGAGCGGAAGCGGAGTTTCGGTAAGTTATTTCTTAATGAAGACGTGGCGATTTAAAAGTTTAATTTGTCTCTGTGGTTTTTTTTTTTTACATTCTATACTAACGAATTAAAAAAAAAAAAACAATGTTACTGGTCCTTTAACTTCTCAACTGCTGCTCAGAGCCCACTGAGCATGTGAGTGTCGCAGACCCTTTCCAAGATGGTGACTCCCTGCAACAAGTTTGAAGTCCTGGATCATTGCTGAAACTTTAGTATGACGCAATAGGTTCAGTAGACAAAATATAGCATTTTTAGCCCTATTCATTTTTTCATTGAGTGTTTTCAACTTGTGCCCTATGAACAGCTACACTACGAAAAAAAAGTAGTAAAAGGTGAAAGTTCCTCTGGCGAACAACATTGAGCTTTTCACACTGTTTGAGCGACGTACACCGCCATAGAGACCCTGCGCTATAGATCACCCTCAAGTACTATGCTGACGTAAACTTTTTAACAAATTCTTTTAAAGCGCGCCCCCGTCGTCTCCCTTCTCCCAGAACGCCTCTGCACGCCTTTACCCTCGCGCTCTGTTGCCCGCGTGACCCGGAAGTAGTAGTCCCGGGGGAAGCTGCGCAGAACCATAAGCCTCGGCCCAGCTGGCGGCCTGGAGCCAGGGGTCTGAATGAAACCCGGGACCGAGCGAAACTTTACCGGAAACTCATAGAAAGCCGTAAGTAACTTTTCTGAGGCTAAATGATTGTTTGCTGCGCGCTCAGCCTTCACTTGATGGCTCATTCGGGTCCCACAAAAGGTCCACATCATCCAGTTGTGCTCGGTTTATCTGTAAGGCACGGTGGAATGGGATAGCCACGTTTGTTCACCCTCTCTGCTGTGATAAGTAGGAATGGGATGTCCGTGTTTAGATGTGTGTGTTAGTGAGTTTCTCTTCACGCGGAAACCATTGTTTTTATACCGCGAGCAACGGACTTTCGCAGAGATTTTCGTTGTCCGACTCCCCAGCACTTTGTTTTCCTTCACAATCTCTGCATTGATTTCATGGCTTCGTAGCTTCCTGTACTGGAGTCATTTTAAAACTCTTGCCCTACAAGATCACCATGCGCTGAATGGCTGCCCTCAATCAAGCTGTGTTATTGTAAGGCTCATCACGTCTCCCTGCTCTGAGACATTTGTTCAGTTGTAATGATGTATGTTATACTCAGAGTATGATGTTGATGGCTTTCCAGCTGTAGCTAGATGCATCACACACCTTTCTCTGCGACTTGTCGTTAAACAGCTGGATGTGTCTGATTTAGGTCATAAATCAGTGTTTGCATTTACTACAAGGTGCCACAGTTTCTCCAGAAAAAGAGGGGGTCTGCCCTCCCCCATCTCTGTTTCAGAATTGACGGAAAAGTAACTGAAACCACCTAATATTTTAAATTGTAAAGTTGTAGATAGAAGCCGTGTTTATTCCTTTCTCTTCTGTGTCTGAATACAGTGAGCCTTAGCACTTCTCTTCCAGGTCTGTAATCAGCTGGCTTAAGCTGCCCATAGACGCAAAGATCTGATCATACGAACCGAGGATTTGTACGATTTTCAGACCGTGTGTGAAGAGTCCCGACATTTTTTGTCCGGCGCCGATCGGTCATTTGAGTAAAAGATTTCTGTCGGCTGCGGCTAATATGTCTGCATGTATTGCTGATCGTACGATTTTCAGTGGGAGACTGTCACCAGCTTTGGGCGGACATAACTATCGTACGATTGCTGTCAGGGGCAGTACATCGGCTGATCTGTTCTGTTGCTACATTATTTGATCTGAATGGTTAGTGGCAGGTCGGGAGATGGGGAAGTCCGATCATATGTTGATTTGTGCGATCGGATCTTTGCATCTGTGGCCAGCTTTAGGCTACATTGTTTCATGAGTGAGAGCCAGGGAACTGTTTCCAAAAGTTTGTACTGTATATTTTAGACTGTCAAGGTTGGGGTTGTTTTCTCTGGAAAAAAGGCGCTTGTGAGGGGACATGATTACACTTTACAAGTACATTAGAGGACATTATAGACAAATGGCAGGGGACCTTTTTACCCATAAAGTGGATCACCGTACCAGAGGCCACTCCTTCGGACTAGAGCAAAAGTACTTTCATTTGAAGCAACATAGGGGATTCTTCACAGTCAGGACAGCGAGGTTGTGGAATGCACTGCTGGGTGATGTTGTGATGGCTGATTCAGTTAATGCCTTTAAGAATGGCTTGGATGATATTTTGGACAGACATAATATCAAAGGCTATTGTGATACTAAAATCTATAGTTAGTATAAGTATGGGTATATAGAATTTATGTGAAAGTAGGGAGGGGTGTGTGTATGGATGCTGGGTTTTCATTTGGAGCGCTTGAACTTGATGGACTTTCCATTTTCAACCGAATTTAACTATGGATGTTACTTAGAACTTCGTTTTGTGTTAAAAAAAAATGCAGGTGGTGAATGTCTTTGAAATCAAATTTACAATAGTTACATATACTTATTCAAAATCAAAAATGCATGAGGTTTTCATTAAATCAGACTCTGGTGCCAATTGCTCTGCGATTGTTGCTAGGCACATGTTCTATATGTATATTTACAGCTTGCTGCATAGCAAATACATTTATGACAAATTTACTTCGATACATTTTTAAAAATACCACATCTTAGCTTAACAGTAATTCTTAAAAGTAATCATCTTTGTATATTAAATATGAAACATGCATATGTAAAATGGTTACTTGTGCATTAATTATTTTATTATATGGTATAGCAGGCTGCTGGTTACTTTTTTTTTGGGGGGGGGGCATGCTTTCATGATATTAGTTTTAAACTCCCAATGCAGAAAATTATTTGCCTCACATACCTTCTAGGTTTAAGCATCATGGCCTTCTTCCCAGACCAAGGGCTATAGAAAATGGAAGTTTTGGCATGGCAGATTTGTGATTTGCATTCAAATCAAGTACCCCAAGGTGGTATAGAGTGAATGGCTGCTCACTTTGTGAACATCCACGTAGGAGAACAAGGCTATTACCAGGCTTTACTTTTACATTGAATGTTTTTACACAGCATCTGCCATTTTTCTGCTGACACAGTGTATTTTGGGATATTGTAATAAAAGATGCAACGTTTATTTCATGTCTAATAACCCACAGCACCAATCAGTAGCTGGCATTTACCAGTTGGCTTTTAAAAACCAAGCATCTTATTGATGAAGTTTGCACTGAATGCAGTCTTTGCATGTTACATTACAATATTAGACTTTATGTAGTGATCAAATGACAAGCTTTGATTTTACCACTGCACATCATTTTATTATCCCCTACAACTATAGATGAATAATTTTGATAATCTACATCAGGAATAGAGAAGTTTTGGTGCTGTGGTTTATGCAGAAGATTAAAAATGGATGCCTATATAGGTTTACAGTGTAATTAAACAGATGTTGGCTGAGGCATTCTGGACTTTCCCCTTTTGTTTACAGATTTTGTTTGACTTTCCTCTAGTATTTTTTAATACCAATGGGGGTTTCAGGCTTTGCTGTTGAATCCTGGGATTAGAATGTTCAAGCACTGCATGTGTAAAAATGAATCTTACATTGGTTAGCTGGTGAACAAAGTGGACAACTCTTTTTTTTTTTTAGCACCAGAAGAATGTAAATGATAATGATTTGTTATCCTTGCTGCCTTTTAATACATAGTGGCATATTTTGCCACATAACGTAAGCATCAAAATAACTTGGGCTTTTCTTTTTAATCTTAACCCATTGAGAGCAAATTTTACTTCACTTGCTATAGCACATACTTCCACAATAACCATTTCATAACTGTGGTTCTCTGGAAAAATGTTTGCAGATGTGGCCAAATAATGAAATTGTAGTCACCAATGCTGCAGCCCAGGCAAAGCTCTGGCGGCCACATGATCATCTTAAAGGCGAGTCATCCTCAAAATAAACATTTGCCTAATAAAAGAAAACATAATTCTAAGCAACTTTCCATATTTACATTTATATATTTTTTTTTAGTGCTTTTAAAGTTATTTGTGAAAAATGTATGCGATTGAAAGCAGCATTTGCTTAATTCCTAGTTGTTAATTTTTAAGCAATGTTGCAAAAGTTCCCCCGGCAAAGACAGGTCTGTTAATCTACTGGCTTGTCTTGCATTGTTTCAACAGGTTGAGCCATTAGGGCAGGTAATAGAAAGGGACTGACAAACAGTGCATTTGATAGCAATACATATACAAATACTGCCACTATGTACTGATGCTCGTTATGTAACATTTAAACAATGCCGTGCACTGTATATGCTGTGTGTCTAGGGCCTGGTGAAGCTGCAAGTGTCTCTTGATTTGTGTCAATTATCTAGTCTTTGATGTATATGTTTATACACACAGGTCTGTTTACTATAGGATGGGCGAATTTGACCCGTTACGTTTCACCAAAAATTTGCCGGCGCAATGTCGCCTACGTCAATTTTTTATTTATTTATTTTTTCGACACACAACGCCATTTCCGCGGCGACACAAGGCGAAAAAATTCACCCATCTCTACTGTTTACGTAATGTGTTTATAGGTGTGTTTTTATAAAATGTTTGTTGCAGAAGGTGGTATATTTCCAGTTGTTGGTTTGGTTAGTTTAGCAACTATGTTTATAAATCAGGCCTGTGAGTCAGCTCCATAACCAAAGTTTTGGTTTATTAATAATATCTTTGCTCAGTGAAGATTATTTGCATTCCTCTTTTGACTCTTGTGTGGCTACAAATTTGAAGTCCCTCTTATACTTCTATACATGCTCTCTATTTGTTGCACTTTTTTCCTTCTGATTCAAAAACTAATTTTTTAAAATATAAATGAATTCTGAGAGTATTACATTGCTTTCCAAATGATTTCTTTTTTTTTGTGTGTTGATTTCTTTTACCGCATTTCAGTAATGTTTTGCACTTTTACATTTCTTTTTTTTCTTTCTCTATTTAAATCATGTTGTTTTTATTGTGGGTTATGGCATACACAAAAACACTGGGGCAGTACCCAGACCTGAAGTTTTCAGGCCAAAGTAACTGTCATTGCTGGTGACTGGCAGTTTCCATTTAAAGTAATGACAGTCGCCGTGGCAACATTTGGCACTTCTTCGCCAGCTAAAAAACACGGGCAGATAATGTGTTTAAGTTGTTCATCTTAACAAAACAAAATTCTTTTAAATAGTGTCCCTCAAATAATCTTTTTCTCATTCACTTTCCATAATATTAATTTAATATTTCTCACCCCATCAAGTTTCTCAGAAGTTGCGTCATAAGCCAGGTTAGAGACTATTCTGTTACAATTTTATACATTTTGATACACTAGCTGAGAAATGCCAGCACCTATTGTTGCTTAGTAGTAATAGACATGGGAAACGCTGGGAGCATGCTTCATTGAAAGTTCTTTAAATGGATTGTTCACCTCCCAAACACCTTTTTAGGTGTGTTGTTTTCAGATTGCTTTCAATAAACAAAGACTTTTTCCAATTGCTTTCCATCTCTTATTTTTTACCATTTTCCCAAAATTCAAGTTTAAATGTTAGTGTCTGTCTGGCAGGTCACTGATCCAGAACATCTAAACTGTTGCAATTTGTTTAGTTGATACAATTAGTTGCTACATTTGTCAGCAGTACCTGTGGTATATTCGCAACTATCGTATCAATTCTAAAAGCTGCCTTTAATGAAACTCATGGATTCTGCTCAGCAGGGACATGGATAAGAAATATATCCACTAAATGTATCAATTTTGAACAGTTTAGCGCATTGATCCCCAACCAGTGGCTCTTGAGCAACATGTTGCTCTCCAACCCCTTGAATGTTGCTCCCAGTGGCCTCAAGTAGTTGGTTATTGTTCAATTTTCTGGTTTGAAGGAAAAGCTTTAGTTGCATAAAAAAAACATGTGTACTGCCAAACTGAACCTTCTGTAGGCTGCCATTCTACATAGGGCTACCGATAGGCAATTAGTATTTTTCCACCCCTCAGTAGGGATGGGCGAATTTTTTCGCCTTGTTTCGCGGCAAAAATGACGCCCATAGACTTGTATGGTGTTGTGCGGCAAAAAAAGATACAAACCGCGCGTTAAAAAATTCTGCGGCAAATTTTTGGTGAAACGAAACGGGTCAAATTCGCCCATCCCTACCCCTGAGACCTTTTGCTTGCTTATGTTGCTCTCACGCTTTTTTTTTACATTTGAATGTGACTCACAGGTAAAAAAGCTTGCAGACCCCTGGTTTAAAGGGACGGCTACCCAGAGCTGCTTTAGAAAGGTGAAAAATGTGATTTACACTTCAATATCAGAACGGTCACTTACAGCAAATAGAAAGTAGTTGGAAAAAGTCTTTTTATTTCTGGTGAACGATCTGAAACCATATGAACTGAAAAACATGTTTGAACCCCTTTGACATGGCAGCAACTAAAATTAAAACATTTTAGATTTGCTGAACTGGTAACTGAGATGTTTTTAGAAAACCTGATGGTGAAACCTCAATTTACAGCCTCTGATTTAAGTTTTCCCTCATTTTACAAAATGAATAACATAATAATAACATGCTTTTAAAATGATACAGTATGCATGATCAGCATTTTTTTTTTTTTTTTGCAAGTTTAATAAAACACTTTTATTACGGATAGGGATGCACCGAATCCAGGATTCGGTTCGGGATTCGGCCAGGATTCGGCCTTTTTCAGCAGGATTTGGATTCGGCCGAATCCTTCTTCACGGCTGAACCGAATCCGAATCCTAATTTGCATATGCAAATTAGGAGCAGGGAGGGAAATTGTGTGACTTTTTGTCAGAAAACAAGGAAGTAAAAAATGTTTTCCCCTTCCCACCCCTAATTTGCATATGCAAATTAGGGTTCGGATTCGGTTCGGTATTCGGCCGAATCCTTTGTGAAGGATTCGGGGGTTCGGCCGAATCCAAAAAAGTGGATTCGGTGCATCCCTAATTACGGAACAAACCTGCCTGATACCCGTGCCCAGTTTCTGGCCAGATATTGATAAGCCAAGCCCCTAGTCAGCAAGTATCAATGGAAGCAGAGAAACAGTCCATACTCTTCTTCTGCATGGGCAGGTACATTCTTGGAGTGGATTTCATTGCAGTAACACAAATGTATGTGTTTCCTTGCCAAAATGTGTTGTGCCTGTTCGAAAGAGAGACAGCCCTGTGTGGCAGTAGCCTAAAAGGGTGGTTTGAATTTATTGGAAGAAACAGAAGAATGTAGTATTCAGTTTGGTACCATGCTGTGCCAAACTAAAGCAACATAAGCGAATGCTTTATAATGTTCATAACTGCATTGCATAGGCTCTCTATTTCATTAACCATATAAATGTGCAAATGAAAAGCAATTCTGTTATTTTGTTTTCACAGAAACTTAGAATAAAAAAAAAATTTAAATATTTTGCATTTGCTAAATCAGATTGATATCTGTCTACGCCGTTTCTTTATAGTCTGTATAAATGTACCAATGTACCAGGCCTTTATTTATTTATTCACATTACCTCATAGTCTTTCAGGTCTCTTGGCTGTATATTTATCTTGAAAATAGCCATGTAGGTCTTCATTTATCTCACAACTCTGATAGGTAAAAACAGACTTTATACCTGCCCCTTCCATCTGAAACACCAAGGACTCCTTCAAAATGTCAGGCTTTGGATATATCCCAGGAGCAGCAAAGAATGCAAGCTTTTCATGTGCTACAAGATGTGAAACCTTCCCAATGGCCATGAATAAGTGAGACTCTGTATTTTCTAGCCTTATTTAAACATTCATGCCTTAAACTTGCTGCGTGCCAAATGTGTGTAAGTGCTGCAGAGCTGGAACAATTTAGAGATTGTTGCTGCCAGAAGCCATTGGCTTTCTTGACCTTGTGTTTTTTTTTTTTTTTTTGCATTTAGTTCTAGGAATATACAAAAAGGTGATTTGAGGGAGCCTGCAAAGCAAGATGTTTTAAGAGAACTTTTTAGGAGTGAACTTTTGTTTTTTCTTTTTGCAGAGCCTGTATTACTATATTTATGTCTTTGCAATGAAAATAATTTAATTTTGTTTACTTGTATACTTCAGTGTACCTGTGGTAATAGGGCACACACTCTTCATAGAATATATCTATCTATAATATCTATCGTCAGACAGTGCCTGCACTCGGTCATAGACGAAGCCAGAGGTGCACGACCAAGTTTGTAGCAATATTGAAAAGAGGGTCAGCACACTCTGTATGATTTAGGTTAAAAAAAAGTGTTGATTTATTCACACATCATCCGACGTTTCGGTCCCACATGAGAAAGGTCCCCATGTGGGACCGAAACATCAGATGATGTGTGAATAAATCAACACTTTTTTTTCACCTAAATCATACAGAGTGTGCTGACCCTCTTTTCAATATATATAATATATATATATATATATATATATGTGTATGTATGTATGTATGTATATCTCTACATACACATGTATAAACTGCTTGGTTTCTAGCATAGTTCGTATAATAAAAGGGGGTGGCAACAAATCTCCATTATTATTTTTTTTTTTTTATCATACTAAAAGTATACATATTTCCTCCTTCACATAGGTAGGGATTTTATAGCTGTGCTTGATGTATTTCTTTGGTTCCCCTTAGCTAATAACAAAGATACAGTTATTGGAATCATTGCTAAATCTAACTGACCCTAACTGGTGTCACGTTGAGCCCCACAGGCACAAACTCCACCAGAAGTGCCAGCCCCAAAGTTTTGGGACCACTTTGTTAAATTAATGATTTCATCTATGTATTTGTTTTTATTTTGCTTGAAAACAATACTATTACTAACTAGTAATACAATTTAATCAATCAATTTTTGCTAAAAATATTTATTTTTGGCAAGTTTTCTTTTTATACAAACCACTTTGGCAGCTTCTTTAAACAGTGCATGTTTAAACATGTAATCTACATAAGACATTTTGTTCTTAAAACATTTTGTTAAAAATATTCTCCCCAGTAAAAACTCGACTTTCTCACTGCTGCCATAGCAATAGGCAGTTCTTGACTTGGTATTGACATTCTCTGATATCATCAAGACAGAGGATCTTATCAGAATAACTGTGTAATTATTCTGATGGACAAAACAAAGTATTTTTAGCACAAAAGTCTTAGGCAAGAGTGTGTGGCCTTTGCATGTTTATTTTATGCTGACATGAACTGCTTAGAGACACAGAATGATTTAAATAGTAGTTTATTATTAATAGATATTATATACACTAAAAAATATGTACCTGTACATTTTAAGATGTATTTCACGATTCTCATTTTACTGGTTTTGATTCTATTCAGAAATATACTTGTGCTTTAAGTTTCATTCTTTCTGGTGTTTCTAGTCCAGAAATGTTATATGCGCCAAATTATGTAAAGTATCCCAGAGGTCTTGGAACTAAGGATAGGCAGGGTAGTTGCATGCCTAGAGAGCACAAAAGATGAAGTGCAGGTTCCATCAGACAGGCTGGGTGGTGTGTGAAGTAAGAAAGCAAGTAGTTGTTTTTTGTTTTGTTTTTTTGGTTGTGAAGGGGCAGGGGGTAAACTGCCTGGTTGCTGGGCAAAGTAGTATTGCTATTGCCTTGGGCAGCAGTACTGCCAGTAAACTCTTGACAAGTCCAAGGGTATTGATACATATTATTCATAGAGCCACGAGAACATTACTGATATAAAGGAGTTAAGGCCTGACTTTATGGGACTTTCTGCAGGTCAGTCTTATTCTTTCACTCCTATTTCAGCAAACCAAAGCTGTGCATGAACCTCGATTTTTTTCCCCCCCACCGCCAAGGGGGCATTAATGTGCTGAAACTGCAAGGACCCTGCTAAACTAGTACAGGTATGGGACCTGTTCTCCAGAATGCTCGGGGCTTGGGGTTTTCTGGATAATTGAACTTTCCTTAATTTGGATCTTCATACCTTAACAGCAAAAAGTTGTGAGTTGGAGATGACTTAATTTTGCACATGATAATTCTAGGTTTGTGTGCACCTGCTCAGGCACAAAAACCAATGCCCTGGAATTGCTAGACTTCACTGCACAGCAAACACAGGTTAGACACCTATGTTTAAATGGCCCTTAGGACTCAAAACAAAGGTTTAATTGGTTGCTGTGGGTCCTTTGGAGCAATTTGGCACTGCTGTTCGTAAATTCATCCTCAAAACGCTTATGCTTTATCAGAGAACTTGCACAGAGCTGACCTGTATTGAAGGCTGTTGTCTCCACTTATGCTATTGCACCAAAGTTTTTTAAGAAGGTGTTAATGTGCAAAACTCCTGGATGTATTTAACCATGTACTTCTGCACATTTTGGGAGTGACTTACTGCAAAAAAATGCATAAATGTAAGCAGTTTAGTATGTTAAACACACTTTCATTTTATTCAATTGTGGCAATTTATGGCAATGAAATTTTTATTCAGAATAACCCTTCAGAGCTTCCCTATGTTGCAGTGCTGCAGTCAGTGGGAAATGTTATTTTGTTCAGTGATCTCTGTGCTTCTGTGCAGAGCCAGTTTGGCGCTTGTGTATAAATAGAGCCTGGAGGCTTGTGATTTGTGTGGTCTGGGCTTTGTGTAGTGGGTGTTCACACAGCACAGGCCCTGCCTTGAGGAATTAGTCCAGTCTTTAGCCGTGGTGGGCTAGTATAGTAAGAACTCAGCATTGTGGCTAGTCTTGCTACTTTATGCAGTACTGGCTTCTACTTGTTTGGCATTTTGTGATAATACAATACAGAGTATCACTTCTTTGCAGATACATCTATGTTGTTTGTATTGCAATAAGTTTTATGTGTATGTTAATAAAGTACGGACTTTGTATATTGTATTGTGTGTTCTACTTACAGTCTATTTGAAGACCTTCTTCAGTCATGATTTGTGAGATCCTCCTGAGTCTAAAAACAGTGTTGTATTTCTAAACGGTACTTCTAAAAATGTGTGCATTTAACTTCAATAAGTCCATCACCATCACTTGCTCGTCACTGCAGTAATCACTATTGCACAATATCAGAGATGAGTTTAAATATTACCTGCCCATGTTAGTTACTGTTGCTGTAGTGGTCAGAGGCCGGCTAATGTGAAGTGGGCACTAACACTCCAGCACCTGCAGCTGTTTGCATGTATGGTAAGTTGAAAACTGACTGCAGTTTAAATGTGATTTGTAGTCTCACAAGAGGTGTTATTTCAGGATCCCATTCATGATACATTTGTGTTATGTGAAACTTGAAAATAGACTGAGGATATATACACTGAAAATTGCTTTTATGTTTCAGAAAATGGGTGATTTTAGGAATGACAGAAACCGCCAGCACTCGGTCTAACCCAAGCTGTGGCCTTGCCCATCTGCTAGGAGCACCTTTGTGCCATTTCTTGGTCTAACCCACATTCTGCAGTTGACCAGCTGCTATAAATGATAAAACGCCAATATTATACAGGGGGACCTGTTATCCAGAATGCTGTGAACCTGGGGGTTTCCAGATCACTGCTCTTTCCATAACTTGGATCTTCTTAACTTACGTGTAATGCAAAATCATGTAAGCATTAAATAAACCCAATATACTGGGTTTGATTCCAATCAAAAAAAGGAATAATTATATTTTAGTTGGGATCTAGGACAAGGTACTGTTGTGTTACTACAGAGAAAAAGGAAATATTTTTTAAAAATGCGGATTATTTGGATAAAATAGAGGCTATGCGAGATGGACTTTCTGTAATTTGGAGCTTTCTGGATAAAGGGTCTCTGGATAATGGATCCCATAGCTGTACAGAAAAAGAAAGAGACAAACCGGGCAATTTTTCTCTTTCTCTTTGTGATGTCAGAAAACCCTATAAGTGAAACAAGCAGCAAGTTATGCTAGATGTGGAAGCACTCCCTGATTGGCACCATTTCAAATGTGCATAAAGTAGACCAGTACCAGCTATGAGGAGAAGGATGCACAGAAAAAAAAACAAAGGAGAGGGACATTTAATTAGAAACTGGCATGAGACCAGGAAAGCCCTTTGGCAATAGAAACCACAGCTTCATTTCTCATGGCATCTACAACAACTAACATGTATATTGCTTGGGCAAACCTATTTTGGATTTAGGGTTTTATAGAGAAGGACAGCAGCTCTTAGCACATAGAGTAACTTGTTCAACAAGTATTTAAATGCTTTTAGTTGCCCTTCAGTTATAATTAGTGACACTTTAGATGCATGCCATTTTCCTTGCTAATTCCTGATGTATTTTTTAATTACTGATATGTTAACAGTACCATTGTTTAAAGTGGACCTGTCACCCAGACACACAAAGCTGTATAATAAAAGTCCTTTTCAAATTAAACATGAAATCCAATTTCTGTTTTTTATTAAAGCATTCATAGTTGTTGTAAGCTCATTTACAAATCTCAGCTGTCAATCAAATATTGTCTGCCACTCCTCTATGCCTTAGGCATAGAGGCGGGGCAGACAATTGCTTTCACTTTCCGTTCCGCACTTTCTAGATGTCACTGCTCTTCCCCTGTTCTCTTCACCTTTTAATTGTGTAGCCAGGGCATGGGGATGGACACTGTGCCCCCCCATTCTGGTGCACAAACAAGATTCTGAGATGATGCAAAGTTTGCCTTAATAACAGTGTCCGCAAAATGGCTCCTGCCTGCTTGCTATAATTATGAATTCCCAGACTGAAGAAAACATTATTCAAATAATTTATATAGCATAATTAAAGTTCATTTTGCTTGACTAATGTGATAAAATAGGATTTTGAATAATTTTTTTGGGTGACCGATCCCCTTTAAAAAATACTACCACATGAGCGGGCCTCGCTACATATGAAATGTGAGCATGTAATAATCTCTCCAGTGATTGGGAGAATCAATGTTGTGGCATTTCACAGTAACCACCCAGTTTTTGGGCAGCACACAACAAACCGTTTCAGTAAAAGACTTTAAATTAAGCACCCTGTGATCTGTTGTTCCAAATTTAACACAAATCTATTGTTGCTCAGATGAGCCATTCTGTGGCTAAAATAACATTTTAAAGCATTAATCTACATACGGTCATATGAAAAAGTTTGGAAACCCCTCTCAGTCTGCATAATTTACTCCACTTTCAACAAAAAAGATAAGTGTTATGTCTTTCATTTCCCAGTAACATTTGAGTACTGGGATGTTTTCTGAATAAAGATTTTTAGTGAAGCAGTATTCGGTTTTATGGAATTAAATCAAATGTGAAAAACTGCCTGTGCAAAAATTTGTAATATTGCAAATTTGAATGCATGTAACTGCTCAATACGGATTACTGGCAACACCAAACTGGTTGAATTAGCTCGTTGAGCCTTAAACTTCATAGACAGATGTGTCCAATAATGAGAAAATGTATTTAAAGGGATACTGTCATGGGAAAAAAATTTTTTTTAAAAATGATTCAGTTAATAGTGCTGCTCCAGTAGAATTCTGCACTGAAATCCATTTCTCAAAGAGCAAACATATTTTTTTATATTCAATTTTGAAATCTGACATGGGGCTAGACATTTTGTCAATTTCCCAGCTTCCCCAAGTCATGTGACTTGTGCTCTGATAAACTTCAATCACTCTTTACTGCTGTACTGCAAGTGGGCGTGATATCACCCCCCTCCCTTTTTCCCCCAGCAGCCAAACAAAAGAACAATGGGAAGGTAACCAGATAACCGCTCCCTAACACAAGATAACAAGCAGCCTGCCAGAAAGCATTTCTCTCCTAAAGTGCAGGCACAAGTCACATGACCTGGGGCAGCTGGGAAATTGACAAAATGTCTAGCCCCATGTCAGATTTCAAAATTGAATATAAAAAAATCTGTTTGCTCTTTTAGAAATGGATTTCAGTGCAGAATTCTACTGGAGCAGCACTATTAACTGATGCGTTTTGAAAAAAATATGTTTTCCCATGACAGTATCCCTTTAAGGTGGCCAATTGCAGGTTGTGCTTCAGTTTCACTCTCCTTTGAAGAGTGACAGAATGGGATCCTCAAAGCATCTCTCAAAAGAAGAAGAAAGAACACCGCATTCCAAGAAAAACACCTATCTACTGCCAAATTTGATGGAGTTTCCATCATGCTGTGTGGCTAGTTCAGGGCCCTTGGGGACCTTGTTAAAGTTGAGGTTCGGATGATAATGTTTAAGCATCAGTCACAAAGTTGAAGTTACGCAGGATTGGATATTCCAACAAGACAATGACCCTAAACACACTTCGAAATATACAAAGGCATTTATGCAGAGAAGTACAATATTCTGCAATGGTCGTCGAAGTCCCCTGATTTGAATATCATGGAAAATCTATAGGATGATTTGAAGCTGTCCATGCTCGGCAGCCAACAAATTTAACTGAACTGGAGAGATTTTGTATAGACGAATGGTCCAAAATACCGCAATCCACAATCCAGACACTCGTCAAAGGCTATAGGAGGCGTCTAGAGGCTGTTATATTTGCAAAAGGAGGCTCAACTAAGTATTGATGTAATATCTCTGTTGGGGGTGCCAAAATTTATGCACCTGACTAATTTTGTTATGATGCATATTTTCTGTTAGTCCAATAAGCTTTAAGTCACTGCTAAAATACTACTGTTTCCATAAAGCATGTTATATATTAAAAGGAAGTTGCTACTTTGAAAGCTCAGCCAATGATAAACAAAATTCCAAACAATTAAGAGGGGGTCCCAAACTTTTTCATATGACTATGTATATACACATGCAAATATAGCAGAATCCACCTTTTACCTCCCTTTTTTTGAAGTATGTATCTGTTACATCAGGGATCTCCAACCTTTTGAACCCGTGAGCAACATTCAGAAGTAAAAGGAGTTGGGAGCAACACTAGCATGAAAAATATTCTTGTGGTGCCAAATAAGTGCTGTGATTGGCCATTTGGTAGCCCCATGTGGATTGTCAACCTACAACAAGGCTGTTTGGCAGTGCATCTGGTTTTTATACAACCAAAACTGCCTCCAAGCCAGAAATTCAAAAATAAGTATCTGCTTTGAGGCCACTGGGAGCAACATCCAAGGGGTTGGAGAGCAACATGTTGCTCACAAGCTACTGCTTGGGGATTACCGAGTTACATGAATGTTTAGGCAGGTTGAAACAGCTAGTTACCTGTTAGTAGGGTTGCCATCTGGCCAGTAAAAATGTTGGCTGTTCCCAATGTTATTAATAGGGAAAAAATATAAATATATAGGAAGGCCAGTATTTTTTTCCAGAAAAGGTGGCAACCCTACCTAATAGGCATCTAGTAACTCTAGTATGGCCGAACAATCGAATTACGATACGCCAAGGGGCTCGGACGGGTCGGTCGGTTAAAAATCAGACCTTCCCGATGGATATCGTGGCCAGATATCGATCTGGAAGACCTGTCGGAAGCTCCCATACATGGGCAGATAAGCTTTCATATTTGTCCAAACAACCGATATCGGCAGCTTTATCTGCCCGTGTATGGCCACCTTTGCAAGTGGCAGGCTCATTAAAACTCTTACAAGTGGCAGGCTCATTATAATAAAAGAAGAGCAAAAATAAGTATGTATGCATGTATTTGAAATTTCCTCTGTGGTAATAGATTTTGATGGCATATATATTCTAGAGTTCGCCTTCTCAAAACAGACATTTTCAACTAGGGGATCTACTGCATTTTACTTTTCATTGTAGTAGGTCCCCCACCCCCACCCCTCGGTTCTTTTTTTTTCTTTTCCTTCTCGCTTCCTTTTTTGTTTTTCTTTCCCTGTTGTATAGCTTCTGTCCTTGTCTTCTTATCCAGCACAAATGTTTGTTTGAAGTCTGACATAAGTAGTGTGGGAGTTACAAAAAAGGACTTTTCCCACTTAAAAGAGAGACATTTCTGTTGCTAAGGAACTTCTTAAATTGACCTGTTGCCATTTAAATCAGAGAAAGTTGCTAGGGTTACTTAATCAGTAAGGAGAAGAATGCTCGGTAAGTCCTTGATGTGTGAGGCACACAAGGAATTTAGTGGAGCCAGTGGGTCTTCTTTGTTTAGGCCCAATAGTTTTTTCATGTGTTAGAAAAGTGGCCATCCACTGTTTATAAATCATCATTTGCAAGTACATAATTGCAGTTGAGTGTATCATACAGGTTGCCTTCATGGAAAACCGTATCATTGAATGTTAACCTTTTTCCTGGTGTTTGGGTATAGCGAAAAAAAGTTCAATAATGTGGGCCATATGAACGCTTTGAAATCTGACAAAATAACCTGTGAGCAATTTCTCTAAAAGCCGGATTATCTTGTCGCCTATAAAATGCAGCTTTTTTGACTGATTAGGCAAATTTAAAATATATGGTTTATGTATGTATGTATGTTAGACCTTGTGGTCTAGAGAGGTTTGGAAAACGAACTAATCTTGCTGAAAAGAATTTGTGATAATTCCTTCATGAGATTGTAACTTCTGCTAAATCAGGGTGAATCACATATACTTAAAAAAGTCCAGGAAGCTTTCAAATCATTTGTGTTCTTGCCAGTCTGCATCATGTGTGTACATTTTGCTTATAGTTTTAACTCGTGTTGACCTTGGGGTATAGGTATTGGTATATAGGTGTAGGGTCTCTTATCCAGAAATCTCTAATTTATAGGAAAGCCGTCTCCTATAGACTCCATTTTATACAAATCATTCTAATTGTTTTTACTTTATTTTTCTATGAAATAATAAGACAGTACCTTGTATTTGGTGGATAGCAAACTGCCTAAATCCATATTAGTGGCAAAACAATCCTTTTGTATTCAGTGTTTCAATGTTTTTAGCATACTTAGTTATCTGGAAAACCCAGGATCCCAAGCTTTCCTGCTAAAAGATCAATACTTGTACTTCTCCTTAAAACTGGGAAATGTAATGCCGTACTCTTCATTGTCTTTGTTTGAGGATGATAGATTTAGTTCCACTAGTTAAGTGTTCTAAACATGTAACATCTAACTTTATTTACAACCTTATCCATATTAAGCTTTAGGTTTTAACAGCGCATTTGTTTTTTTGGCAGCCAGACAATTTCTGTTACGTGGTCCACCCTTTAACCTCTTGCTTGAATATATGTGTTTCTAATTAGGGTCATTGGCTGTTTAAAAAATGAACGTGTGTTAAAGGAATAACAATATAATGTACTGTTGCCCTGCATTGGTAAAAGTGGTGAGTTTGCTTCAGAAACACAACTAGAGTTTATATAAACAAGTTGCTTTGTAGCCATGGAGTTAGCCATTCAAGCATAGGGTAGACCAATAACAGTTAAGTTCTGAAAAATCCCATTGTTTACGACAGAGCTTATCTGTTATCTGCTGTGTGTCCTGTGCCTTTCTCCTTTTTCAGCTTTGAATGGCTGCTCCCATGGCTATAGAGCAGCATTTTAATGTAAACTATTGCAAAGTCTTTGAAGCAAACAGGTCAGTTATACCGGTGCAGCACATCAGTATATTATATATGTTTGGTTTTACTGTTCCTTTAACCCACAGTCTCATTCCTGACAGCTGTATAAACACAGCCATGTTATCTCCAGAAACACCGGAATAGAGTGGTTATACTGAAGTGATTTCAGAGAGTTGCCATCATAACATCTTGTTTGTCAAGTTTTTGCCCTGGTAGAGCTACTGTAAGTAAGTGAAAAGAGCTTAAAGCAACTAATGGTACCAAATGGACTGTTAAAGGAAAACTATACCCCTCAAACAATGTAGGTCTCTATAAGCATATATTGCTTAAAACAGCTCATATGTAAAACCCTGCTTCATGTAAAACCGTTTTCATAATAATATACTTATTGTGAGGAAATGCCAGACTTTCTTTGCTGGTTTCTTGTCCCTGCAAAAACCACTTAGTGAGCTTTGTTACTGGTCTTTATTAGAAGCCCTGTAACCCATATAATGTTCTCGATGTCCAAATAGTGGAATATTTTTTTTCCATTTTAAAGGTTGCAAGGCACCTTGGAAAAACATGTGGTATGGTACCTTGGTTCAAGATTAACGCCCTAATGCAGCAGCAGAGGCTAAGAAGATTAATGGCCAGATCTATGTAAGTGGATTTTCTACCAGATAAAATATGTATAAATGTAATTTCTGTACAGCAGTATCTGTGGGAACTGGCTCATGGTGAGGTCATCTGAGCAAGTAATGGAGGGAATACTATGGGGCATATTTACTAAGGTTCAAATAATTTTTGGTCAAAACTCACAATTTCAAATTTAAAACCACTAACTTGAATTTGAATGTTAGATTTATCACGACTCAACCCTGGTAACGGTTCTAATTCGATAATTTGCCACCTAAAACCTGCCGAGATCATGTGACTCATCTTATTAGACGCAATTATGTTTACAAACCATATTAAAATAATTGAACGTTTATTTTTATTGGAAACGATGCTAAGACAAAACATTCTAGCCTATTTAATATACAAATATTCAGAGCAGGCTTCCAATCACAATATGCAAGGAGGAAATATATACTTCTTATATTGTGTATTTTTTCTAACAAATGTCCTCTTGTTCACACCTTCACTATTTTTCTTTGGCTCTCTAGTGATCACATGGTCTTCTAAAGAAGCAATGGGTAGCTGTTGTAGCTGTCCAGATAAAGAAACTATCCCAGATAACCAACAAAACAGATTTAAGGTAAGTTGTTAATTTGTCTAGCCTGTATACACAAACATCTTGACACTTGAATGGTAATGTACAAGATATCTTTATATAGATATGGGACCTATTATCCAGAATACTTGGGACCTGGGGTTTTCCGAATAAGGGATCTTCCCATAATTTGGATCTTCATACCTTGTCTACTAAAAATTGTTAACATTAAATAAACCCAATAGGTTTTGCTTCTGATAAGTATTAATTATATCTTTAATTTTGTAGTTGTATTATTACAGAGAAAAGGGAAATCCGTTTTTTCAAAATTTGGATTATTTGGATAAAATGGAGTCTATGGCAGACAGTCATCCCGTAATTCCGAGCTTTCTGGATATCGAGTCTCTTGGATAATGGATCCCTGTACCTGTATTTTCATTTTTCAGTAGGTCTAGGAAATGTGGAAATACTGTGTTCCTATTTAATTCACATTCAAAATAGTGACTTGTTTCTAATTTTAATTAAATTTGTTTTATGTAAGGTTATTAATGTTGATGATGATGGTAATGAGCTTGGCTCTGGCATAATGGAATTGACCGAAAATGATCTCATCTTATACACTCGCAAGCGAGATTCTGTCAGATGGCCTTACCTCTGCTTGCGACGCTATGGATACGATTCAAACCTTTTTTCTTTTGAAAGTGGACGAAGGTGTCAGACTGGACAAGGTAAGGGGAAGTTTGTAGACTTCATTGCACTGATACTGTTTTGCATAAATGATTGAAAAATCTTCATACATGCCAAACAATGTGCTTTAAAGACCTTTCTCTATATTTATCTGTTGCTACATAATGGTAGATAAAACATTCTTCTGTCGTGTGTCTAATCAAGCCACCTATTTTTCACACTAAAACTAAATTTCCCTTATTCTTGTTCAGATGCATAGTAAATAAATCTAAAATTAAAATGATATTGCATGTCTTTCCAACTTATGTCAAGGAGAAGGTATAAAAACACCTTTTTACATTGGCTGTGTAATTTACAGCCAAAGTGTGTGTGTGTGTGTGTGTGTGTGTGTAAAATGTGTGATCTTTCTCAGTTTTACCTGTGTCTGTGTGAAAAATGTGTGGTTTTGCGTGTGTCTGTGTGTAAAATGTGTGGTCTTTCACAGTTTTGCCTGTGCCTGTGTGTAAAATGTGTGGTCTTTCTCGGTTATGCCTGTGTGTAAAATGTGTGGTCTTTCTCAATTTTGCGTCTGTGTGAAAAATGTGTGGGCTTTCAATGTGTGGTCTTCTCAGTTTTGCCTGTGCGTAAAATGTGTGGTCTTTCTCTGTTTACCTGAGATGCATGCATTTGCAGCTCTCCCTTTCCTCAAATAACACATTAAAAAAAGTCCAGGGTTTCAAGTCAATCCATGCAAAACAAACCTTTTTAACAAGAATGTTAATTTTAACTTAATGCTTGCAAAAGGAAGAGCAATCCAAAGCTGGCGACTTCACTGATTGTCTTTTCTGGTAATGGTAAGTTGGGCTCCCTCTGCTGGAGGCATGGTATTACACAATCAATGGCTTGTTTGTACTGTCTGTCTTCTCTTCCACTACCATTTCTTCCAGCGTCCAACAGGAATGGAGCAGTTGCTTCTTTTTGGTAGGGCTTATTTACATTATTAATGCAAAGAAGATGAAGTCTGTAATACCACATCTCTTTTCTTCCTTTCCAGTCTTTTTAGTGCTTCAGCTGTCTGTTTTACAACGACTCTCCTGTATAGGACACACAACCTCTACCCTATGTTTATAGCTTCCCTTGTAGTAATGTTTTTATAATGTTATGTATTTTTGTGTCCCAGTGACTGGTTAGAAACATTAAATAATCAGCTACTGCCATACATATATTTTAATTGCACAAAAAACAGAAATATTTTGTTTTTCAGGAATATTTGCTTTTAAATGTGCCCGCGCAGAAGAGCTCTTCAATATGCTTCAAGAGATCATGCAAAATAATAGCATTAGCGTTGTGGAGGAGCCAGTAGTTGAGCGAAATCCCCAGACTGAGTTGGATGTTCCAAGAACCCCTCGCACACCGACCAGTAAATGAATTTTTCTTTGATTAATTTTTAATTAACACTACACACATTAAAAGACAAAAAAGGGCAGTTCCCTCTAGAAGTTATACTTTTTATTTTTACTTTTTTTGTACTTTCTATTTTTACTTATTCTTCTCTGCTGTTCAAATAAATTTTTTTTTATAGTCATGCTAAAATGTTTGTGTTAATGGCTGGAAAAGGAGCGTAAAACTGGTGAAGGTTTTAATTGTGTTTATATAGCATATTTTTCCATAGTTTCATTGCAAAAAATATATATAAATAGTAGTGATGTGCTGGTCAACAAAAATACAACCCGCATCTGACCCTAACCCAATTACCCAAACTCTACCTGAAACAAGGCGACGGCTCTTATTTGTAGATCCATCTCCAATATTGCAGACTCATGGCTATAAATAGAGGCTAGCATGGTCGGAAGCCGGCACTTTATTGTAGCGACCCAGCAATCCTCTGTGGACAACCTCAGCCCAAACCCACCTGACCCACTGTTGTTGGGCCAGCCCGCACATAAATAATAGATAGACCATATTTATTCTAAGGATAAATACTTTCTTCAGCATTTATTACATATATATGCTCAAATTTAAAATCTGTATTCCATTTGTTTGCTTCTCCTGTAGCCCCTGGATTTAGTGGATCAGGTGTTCCAAATGGATACCCTCGATACCCATCCGTTGGCGAAGCATCTTCACACCCATCAAGCAGGCATCCGTCTGTGGGTAGCACACGCCTTCCATCAGTTGGAGAAGAATCTACACATCCATTACTTGTCCCAGAAGACCATGTACGTACGAAATTGATGTACTGTATTTATGCCTTCTGAAGTAGCATTGTAATGTTATATAGCTATAGTTTACCTACATTTTTACTCGCTGAAATATAGCGATTAGGTTCTGACTTTTTAAGTAAGATATCCTAACACTTTGTTTGGGATATGTTCTTAGGACAGGTGAATTATTTATTTTTTGCTTAGTGCTGATGTGTTAAGTGTCATATGTACTGATACGAAGAGCCTTACAGAGGTTAATTATCCAAATTAATCCCTGCCAAGGTGCAGCTTACAATCTTTCACAATCTATCTAGCATTGCTTAATCATTAAAGTTGAAATCGGCTAACCTGGAAGACAATATTTTTCACCACTTTTTGTCTACAGCACCCTATCAACCATGCATTGATTTGAATAAGAGACTGCAATATGAATAGGAGAGTGTCTGAATAGAAAGATGAGTAATAAAAAGTAGCCATAACAATAAATGTGTAGCCTTACAGAGCATCTTTTTTCTTTTTTTTAAGATGGGTCAATGACCCCAATTTGATAGCTGAAAAGTGTCAGAAAGAAGGCAAATAAATCGAAGAATACTAAAGAAAAAAAGGCCTATTAAAATTGCTTAGAATCAGCCATTCTATAGAATACTAAAAGTACTTAAGTGTGAGACACCCCTTTAATGTGTTTTTCCTTACCTGTTCTCCATAATGTTTACCATGAACAGTCATTTTGCTTCACCACACCTTCAAAGACATTAGACCATGAACCCACTACTTATTTGTATAGTAGGACTCAGGTTTATAAAACAGGTTGTGAGGGTTCATAAGGTTTTTAAAAAGAGAATGTCAGTTGCAGTTTAGTAATACGCCCGATCTACAAGAATCCGAAACCAGTCATGAAACCTGTACCAAGCAAATACGAATCCTAACCTGCCAGGCTGCCTTAATTCAAGTATAAAGTTCAGTACTTTGAATTGTAGGGTTATTAAGGTATAAGATACTTGACTTCATTGCAAATCATAATACTATGAGTTTGTGCCAACATTGTTTTATGTGTAATAGATCTTGCCAGACTAATTTGAATTTTTTTTTATGAGAAGGTGAGCAGGACCAGTGTTGTTAGTGGAGTACCGCTGGGCTCTGTACTAGGTCCCTTGCTTTTCAACTTGTTTATTAATGACCTGGAGGTGGGCATTGAAAGTACTGTTTCTATTTTTGCTGATGATACTAAATTCTGCCGAACTATAGGTTCCATGCAGGATGCTGCCACTTTGCAGTGATTTGACTAATTTATAAAACTGGGCAGCAAACTGAAAAATGAGGTTCAATGTTGATAAATACAAGGTTAGTCAATTATAGACAAGTTTCTGCAACTATACTTGCACTTTTTGTAGCTTCAGGGGCACGCTGCTTTCCCACTGCCAGAGGAACCAATTATTCATAGAAAAATGTATTTGTGCTAAAGACTAGGCAGTGTTTCGGCTCCAGCCCTTTCTCAAGCCTTGGTTATGTACTTTGCAGAAATAATATAAATGCAAGTTATACACTAAATGGCAGTGTGTTGGGAGTTTCCTTAAGTGAGAAGGATCTAGTGGTTTTTGTAGATAGTGTTCTCTAATTCTAGGCAGTGTCATTCTGTGACTACTGAAGCAAATAAATTACTGTCTTGCATAAAAAAGTACTTTACATAAGAGGACATTATAGACAAATAGCAGGGGCCATTTATTCTCACCGCACCTGTGGCCACCCCTTTAGACTAGAGAAAATTAACTTTAATTTGAAGCAGCATAGTGAGGACAGTGAGGTTGTGGTATGCACTGCCAGATGAAGTTGTGATGGCTGATTCTTTTCTTTTAAGAATGGCTTGGATAATTTGTTGGACAAACATAATATTATAGGCTATTGTGATACTAAAATGTACAATTAGTATAGATATTGGTATGTGCAATTTATGTGAGTATATGGCGGGTCAGTGTGAGTGTGTGTATGAATGCTGGGTTTCATTTGGAGGGGTTGAACTTGATGGACTTTGGTCTTTTTTCAACCTACCGTATCTATGTATGTAACTATGAATATAAAACCTTTCTTCAAGTATCTGTTTGTTATGCATGCTCTGCTGGTATATAAACTTTCTAAATCCACTTAATGCCTGGAAGCAATGGCAATGTTCTGTAATGCCATACAATACCAGTAAACCCAGCTACAAGTCAGCAGGCAGTAAAACCAACTGCAAGTCAGTGGGTTGCTAGAAAATCTTGTTGACAATGCTGCTTTATGTACACAGCAATAGAAACATTTCCAAAGAAAAATAAATGATGCTCTGCAGAATATTCTCTCTTTAATATTGACAGCACACTTACAGAGCTCTGGACCTTTTCATAAACCTGTGTGCTCACATGTACTATTAGGATATAACCTTTACAGCATTACTTGACGTTGATAATTAGAATCTACTTGCAGTAATAAACTTGCACATCCCATCAGAACTATCACATTCATTTAAGTATTTTTTGTGATTTAACAAAATTGTGGATTAATATAACCTCCATAATTAGTTAATGTTTTGTCATTTTTTAAATTGTTTTCCTTTTTTATTCAGGTGCATACATATGTTAATACATCTGGAGTACAGGAAGATCAGAAACAGAGGCCAAATGTTCCACCTGCCCAGGAGGTTCGTGTTTCCAGCCCTGAAGGAATCCATGGTCACGGTGAACCTCCTGTTCCTGAGAGAGATCCACAAGTTATTCTCGAGCCTGATGGAGTGAAGTTTGTTTTAGGACCAACACCTGTTCAGAGACAGTTAATAGAGAAAAAGAAACTGGAGACACTTGAGCAACACCATGATAGTGTAAACAATGGTGAAAGCAGTTGTCCAAATAATACAGAGTGGGACACTGGTTATGACAGCGATGAACACAGAGAAACTCCTAGCAATAAAATGGTGTATGAGAATTTGAATGGATTATCCAGTTTATCATCTGCAGTGCAAAGGGGACGTGTGGTACCACCCATTTGCACAGATATCCAAAATGTAAATAACTCTGCGCAGAGGAGAACTGCCTTAATAAACTATGAAAACTTACCATCCCTTCCTCCAGTCTGGGAAACACGGAAGCCCAGCAGGGAGGAAGATGACTCTCTAGGACCAAAGACTCCATCCTTAAATGGTTTTCATAGTAACTTAGACCCAATGCATAATTATGTGAACACTGAAAATGTAACGGTTCCATTGAGTGCTCATAAGGTAGAGTTTTCTAGACGTCGGGACTGCACACCAACAGTCTTCAATTTTGATATAAGGCGCCCAAGTCTGGAACAAAGGCAGCTTAATTACATACAGGTCGATTTGGAAGGTGGCAGTGACTCAGATAATCCCCAGACTCCAAAAACGCCAACCACTCCACTCCCACAAACACCTACGAGGCGTACAGAGCTTTATGCTGTGATAGATATTGAAAGGACTGCTGCCATGTCAAACTTACAAAAAGCACTGCCGCGAGATGATGGTACGTCTAGAAAGACCAGGCATAACAGTACTGACCTACCCATGTGAGCTTTAAGCACATAACTTCATTTTGCACCTTTGTGATATTTCTTTTAAATTCATTCACAAAAAAAAAAAAAAACATCTTATACACTAACACTTTTATAGACTAAATTTTACATGTGCTTTTGTCTAAAGGGAATTGATGTAGAGCAGGTACTCCTAAAATAACTTTCACACTACAGTAGTGATATGTACTGTATACCTGTAGCTGCATTTTGGTGACCCATTTATTTGAATAGACTTGCAGTGATATGTCAGTTTCAAGTTTATCAACATAAGACACTTGCCCTTAATATTTTACATCTAGACTGTTGCCATTTAAAGCTGCAGATACAATTAATTGTTTGGGATGTTTCCAGTATGAATGTGTTAAATATATACATTGTATTTTTATACAATTTTTTTTTTAATAATGCCAGAAATTTGCCAAATATTTCTCACCAGCATTTTGCATTGTGGACTTTGGTACAAGTGTACATTTGCTTTTGACCATGTATTAAAAAGTGCTGTATTACAGCCGTGCAACATGCTACATTCAGACAAGCATGTTGCTTTTTTGCACGCAAAACACTATTCAAGCTATGTTCCCAAAATGTCCATTGCAGTTATTGGGTTGCAAGGGATTCTAATTTTTACATGTTTTGAGGGGTGGGATGATGCGAGTTACATTTGTCTGGGTTGCATTTATTAAATGCAGATATTTACAGTTGTATATAGGCCAAACACTTTCTCTTCTGTAATCCCATTGTATTATATTGTAAGATTACTGTATGTTCTACTTCAAACTACAAAATGTTTAATTTTTTTTTCCTACTCAAAAAAAAAATATATACATAGCAACTTTTGTATAAAGGTAGTGTAGGCAATATTTGAGTTTCTTTTTTTTTTTTAATAATGAAAAAGGCAATGTACATTGCCAAATGTCATATGACAACTTTTCTAAAGCAGTCTTGTTAGGTTAATATCTGCACTAAACATTCCATGATACTGTGTAACTATTGAGCCCTGCAGTAGTGACAGTTCATATGCAACACAATGTAGAGCAGTGGGTTGCTGGAAACATTGCACTGCAGGGTTCAGCAAAAGAGATACTATGCAGAAACATCTACATTAAATATTCTTGATTTAAACACTAGCCTTTAATTTAATGTGTTTGGTTTGCATTTTCAGATATTGACATTGCTTACCAGATGTTCATTTAAAAAACATCATTAAAAAAAAAAATATATATATATATATATATATATATATATATATATATATATATATATATATATATATATATTAATTAGACAATATTGTCACTTCATTGGTGCCAACATCATTTTTTTTGTAGCATGGCAATAAAATAATGATTTACACAAGACTTTCTAACACTGTGGTTTTTGTATAATGCTTTAAAGTAAACTTTTTCCAGTATCCTTTTTGCCTGTTTTTCTATATGTAAAACTCAAACCTAAAAAGAAAAAATACAGTGTTCATATAATGTACACTGTGGCTAAAAACTTGTGTATAGTTTTCATAAGTCTAATACAGCTATGGGACTGTTATCCAGAATACTTTGGACCTGGGGTTTACTGGATAACGGACCTTTCTGTAATTTGTATCTTTCTACCTTAAGTCTACTAGAAAATTAGTAAACCTTAAATAAATATTAAATTAACACAATAGGCTGGTTTTGCTTCTAATAAGGCTTAATTATGTCTTAGTTTGAATCAAGTACAAGGTACTAGTGATGTTTGAGTCTGTATTTTTCCGACCCACCTGCCACCTGCTCTCGCTCCACCAGCCGAGCCCAACTTCTGGGTTCCTTTTATTGACCAGACCCGCCCCGCCGATGGCATCAAAAAAGGGGCGGGTGTGCAGTTGCGCGACTATAAAAGCGGGTATCGGGCAGGCCCGCACATCACTACAAGGTATTGTTTTATTATTACAGAGAGAGAGAATAATTTTTTAAAAAAACAGAGTCTGAGAGAGAGCCTTTCTATAATTTGGAGCTTTCTGAATAACTGGTTTCATATCTGTATGTACAGCCGTGTTCAGAATAATAGCAGTGCGTTTAAAAAAGTGAATAAAGCTCAAAATCTTTATAGCTTTTATTTCCATACAAGCAGATGCATTGGGAACACTGCACATTCTATTCCCAATGAAAACCTTCTTTGATCTTCCTGGAGCTGATCATTGGCTGAGTCTTTCCATTTTGACTATTCTTATACCCATTCAAATGGTAGTTCTCCATTTTCTTCCACATCCTTCAGGATTACCACTTTAGTTGCCATTTTAAAGCATTTGACATAATTTTAGCTGAGCAGCCTATCATTTTCTGCACTTTATATGTTTTCCCCTCTCCAATCAACTGTTTAATCAATGTACACTGTTCTTCTGAACAATGTCTGGAATGACCCATTTTACTCAAGATTTTCAGAGGGAAATGCACTATAATCAGTATGCATAACATTTGCTGCATTCCTTCCTTAAATAAGGACCCCTAATTACATAGTTACATAGTTAAATTGGGTTGAAAAAAGACAAAGTCCATCAAGTTCAACCCCTCCAAATGAAAACCCAGCATCCATACACACCCCTCTCTACTTTTAATTAAATTCTATATACCCATATCTATACTAACTATAGAGTTTAGTATCACAATAGCCTTTGATATTATGTCTGTCCAAAAAATCATCAAAGCCATTCTTAAAGGCATTAACTGAATCAGCCATCACAACATCACCCGGCAGTGCATTCCACAACCTCACTGTCCTGACTGTGAAGAACCACCTACACTGCTTCAAATGAAAGTTCTTTTCTTCTAGTCTAAAGGGGTGGCCTCTGGTACAGTGATCCACTTTATGGGTAAAAAGGTCCCCTGCTATTTGTCTATAATGTCCTCTAATGTACTTGTAAAGTGTAATCATGTCCCCTCGCAAGCGCCTTTTTTCCAGAGAAAACAACCAATTTATTTTTCCATCCCTCTAACCAATTTAGTTGCACGTCTCTGCACTCTCTCTCCAGCTCATTTATATCCCTCTTAAGGACTGGAGTCCAAAACTGCACTGCATACTCCAGATGAGGCCTTACCAGGAACCTATAAAGAGGCATAATTATGTTTTCATCCTTTGAGTTAATGCCCTTTTTTATGCAAGACAGAACTTTATTTGCTTTAGTAGCCACTGAATGACACTGCCCAGAATTAGACAACGTGTTATCTACAAAGACCCCTAGATCCTTCTCATTTAAGGAAACTCCCAACACAACAAGCCATTTATTGTATAACTTGCATTTATATTATATTATATTATAGAAACAGTACTTTCAATGCCCACCTCCAGGTCATTAATAAACAAGTTGAAAAGCAAGGGACCTAGTACAGAGCCCTGCGGTACTCCACTAACAACACTGGTCCAATTAGAAAATGTTCCATTTACCACCACTCTTTGTAGTCTATCTTTTAGCCAGTTCTCTATCCAGGTACAAATACAATGTTCCAGGCCAACATTCCTTAATTTAACCAGTAACCTTTTGTGTGGCACTGTATCAAATGCTTTAGCAAAGTCTAAGTAAATCACATCCACTGCCATCCCAGAATCGAGGTCTCTACTTACCTTCTCATAAAAAGAAATTAAGTTAGTCTGGCAAGATCTATTACGCATAAAACCATGCTGGCACAAACTCATAGTATTATGATTTGCTATGAAGTCCAGTATCTTATCTTTTATTAACCCTTCGAAAAGCTTTCCTACCACTGACGTCAGACTAACTGGCCTTTAGTTTGAGGCTGAGAACGGGATCCTTTTTTGAATAGCAATTCGCCAGTCTCTCGGCACTATGCCAGATCTCAATGAATCCTGAAAAATTAAGTAAAGAGGTTTGGCAATCACAGAGCTAAGCTCTCTTAGTACCCTGGGATGAATACCATCTGGCCCCGGACCTTTGTTAATCTTAACATGTTCTGTTTGTTTTCTATTACTCTACTACACCTACTAATTAATTATTTGCCATGTAGAAATATAATTTTACCAAAAACAATGATCAGGTTAGTGATGTTGGTCTGCTATTATTCTGAACACAACTATATATAAAAATTGCTCCTGCATACACTTTGCAAAGTCCTTTGGACAAATTGATTAATGGATATTAATTTAATGCTCCTCTAAAAACAGGAGGTGTACACATAGGTGAGTATTCAACAGTTACATTTACTGTGTTCTGATGACTGATCTTTAAAATCAAAGCTTTACTTAACCACACATTGTCAATGATCAATTAAAGTTTTGACTTTAAATAATGGACTTTGATTACACTGGTCTGACATTACATTCCATTCAGAATCTGGCTGTATGATGATTGTATCACCCAATGTATGAGGTTGTATTATACTGTCTGATCGTGGTCCTTCCGCTGATTTTTGTTCAAGAAACTTGCTGGCCACCTGGCCTCTTAAGGTCCAGTCTGACTGCATAATAAGTAGTTCAACTATTCAACTATAGGATCAAATAGCTGAATATGCTTTCTGAAGCATATTGTCTGCTTTAGGGTAGAACTATTTTGGAGCGATCCGATGCGCGGCGCAAAAACGCAGGCGTCAAATCGGATGCAACGGAAATAAGG
Organism: Xenopus petersii; assembly: GCA_038501925.1. Lineage (NCBI taxonomy): Eukaryota > Metazoa > Chordata > Amphibia > Anura > Pipidae > Xenopus > Xenopus petersii. The sequence continues at coordinate 44,798,181 of CM076677.1, forward strand.
TAAGTGAATGCATTGTCGGATGAAGTTGCAGCGTTGATCAGACGCGACACACCTGTCTGATGCAGACGCTGAGCGCAGCGCTTTGGAGCGCTCCAAAATCATCCGTGTTTTCCTGCCCTTAAAGATAACTTTTGTTTTCCATAAATAAAATAAAAACGTGGTAAATAGGCTGTTCAAAATAAAAAATATTTCTAATATTGTTAGCCAAAAATGTAATGTATAAAGGCTGGAGTAACTGGATGTCTTACCGAACAGAACACTACTTCCTGCTTTTCAGTTCTCTAACTGAGTTAATCAGCGACTTATGGGGGGGCCACATGCGACATAACTGTTCAGTGAGTTTGCAATTGATCCTTGGCATTCAGCTCAGATTCAAAAGCAACAGATATGATCCATGTGCCCCCCCTCAAGTCACTGATTATTTACTCAGTATACAAAAATTGGGAGTCCACCTCTGATTTAAGTCTAGTTAAGCCCAAGGGACTCGCCCCAGTTCACAGGCGATGAACATTTAGTAAACTCCTTTTATCCAAAGATAGCTGTCCCAAGGCTTTCTTTTCCATAAAAAATTTCTTGATTTAAATTAGCATTAAAAATTCAATTACAAACAGACCCCACCAGGCCCACCTTATGCGCTTCGCACCCTAAGGCACTAAGCGCCGGAGGGTGCGACACCCGTAAGGTGGGCCTGGTGGGGTCTGTTTGTAATTGAATTTTTAATGCTAATTTAAATAAAGAATTTTCTTATGGAAAAGAAAGCCTTGGGACAGCTATCTTTGGATAAAAAGAGTTTACTAACTGATTATTTACTGCCTGTTATAGCAGCTGAGTAAAAATCTAATTTCATGAAAAATTAAAACCAATTGCAAATTGTCTCAGAATATCACTCTCCATATCATACTAAAAGTTAACCCCTTTAGGTACAACTATATTGCTTAACAATGTAGGCCTCCATAAAAATATATTGCATACACTGTCAATAAGCTGTCAACCCCCTCTATTTTCCTGGGATTTACCAGTATTTGTGCTCTGTCCCCTGTTCTCCCATCATACTTAAGTTACCCCCCCCCCCCGATTTCTGACGATTTTTCATGATTTTGGATGATTTGTGGCGCAAATCTGACGTGCACATGCAACATTTCCATGTCATCAGAAAAGCAATATGCACAGCATGGATTCTTTGTATTCAGGAGAAGTCAGTACATGCGTGTGACATCGCTTTCAGCTCGTAGACCGTTTTGGTGTAATTGTTTGATTCTTTTGGTTGAATAGTCATTTGGAGGGGGGGTTGTATATTATTATTATTATTATTAACATGTATTTATATAGCGCCAACATATTGCGCAGCACTGTAAAGTAAATGTGATTATACAACTACATCACACAAATTACATATATAGAATATATGGAGTAACAGACATCACAATCAATACAGGTACAAAAAGGTGAGGAAGGCCCTATGCATATGCATACAGTCTAAAGGGGAGGGAGTAATACACAAGGTGTGGGAGTGGGCAAGATCGAAGTAAGTGGGTGAGAAATGTGGTATTGTATGTGGTGTTGCGTTTGGTAGTTAAGCGGAGTGAGGGTAGGCTTCTCGAAAGAAGTGCGTTTTCAGAGATTTTTTGAAAGTAGAAAGGGTGGGAGAAAGTCGGACAGACCGTGGGAGAGCGTTCCAGAGGAGGGGTGCAGCCCTTGCAAAGTCTTGAATGCGAGCATGTGAGGAGGTTATGAGAGAAGAGTTGAGTAGGAGGTCAGTAGAGGAGCGTAGTAAGCGAGTGGGTGAGTATATAGAGATGAGTTCAGAGATGTAGGGTGGAGCAGAGTTGTGAAGTGCTTTGAAAGTCAGTGTCATTAATTTGAATTTGATTCTGAAAGGTAACGGAAGCCAGTGCAGGGATTGACAGAATGGCGAGGCAGAGGAGGAGCGGTTGCTGAGGTGTATGAGCCTCGCAGCAGTGTTCATTATGGACTGGAGAGGTGACAGTCTCTGGAGGGGGAGGCCAATTAAAAGCGAGTTACAGTAGTCTAGACGCGATATGATGAGAGAGTGAATAAGAATTTTGGCAGCGTCTTGGGTGATAAATGATCGTATTTTGGATATGTTCTTTAGGTGGAAGTGACATGATTTGATAAGTGACTGGATATGAGGAGTGAATGACAGGGCAGAATCTAGGATAACCCCAAGGCACCGGGCCTGGGGAGAGGGGGTGATAGTGGAATTGTTAACTATGATGGATACTTCGGGGATGCTACTGGTGTTGTTTGGAGGAAAGAGAACCATTTCAGTTTTGGAGAGGTTTAATTTAAGGTAGCGTTGCGACATCCAGGTAGAGATAGCGGACAGGCAGGAGGAGACGCGAGTTAGGAGTTCTGGGTTGAGATCAGGAGATGAGAGATAGATCTGAGTATCGTCAGCATAGAGGTGGTAGTGGAAACCGTACGAATTTATTAATTTGCCAAGGGAGGAAGTGTAGAGGGAGAATAGTAATGGTCCTAGGACAGAGCCTTGAGGAACTCCAACAGAAAGAGGTAGGGGAGAAGATGATGCTCCATTGTAGGAGACACTGAAGGAACGATTGGTGATGTAAGAAGAGAACCAGGACAGGGCTGTGTCACGAAGGCCAAGCGACTGGAGGGACTGGAGGAGGTGAGGGTGATCTACAGTGTCAAATGCGGCTGAGAGATCAAGCAGTATTAGTAGTGAGAAATGATTGTTGGCTTTTGCGGTTAAAAGGTCATTAGTTAGTCGAGTCAGGGCAGTTTCCGTGGAGTGTTGTGGCTTAAAACCAGATTGTAGGGGGTCTAGCAGGTTATTGTCAGAGAGGAATGAGGTAAGTCGGTTGTAGACTAGGCGCTCAAGTAGTTTAGAGATGAAAGGTAGCAGAGAGATAGGTCGGAGGTTGTCAAGATTGGAGGGATCAAGAGAGGGTTTTTTCAGAATGGGGGTGACAAGAGCATGTTTTAGTTGAGAAGGAAACAGTCCAGTTGAGAGCGAAAGATTAAATAGGTGAGTTAAGGCTTTGATTAGTATAGTTTCCCTTTTAGTACCTTTTCTAACTGAACCCCCTGGATCAGTCAGCAGTGAGTCAAAATTGTTTTTTTTTTTTTGTTTTTTTTTGTTTTTTTAATAAAATATGTGAATTTAGTATTTTTCTGGCAAAACAATGATGTAATTACCTGCCCAGTCTTTTCTATATTGCTGAAGATTCATACAGTTTCTTTGTGCAGTGATCTTGTCCAGCAGGGCTACTTCTTTGCAGGACACACATTCCTTTCTAGCTGACTGACTTCTATGCCCTTCTTCCACACCCCCTTGAGCCTGAAAGAGGGCATCTGGAACTCCTGAAGCCCTTGGGGAAAAAAGGAGTACATGGCATAGCTACACAGGGTCAAACATTCATCATTCATTACCCAAGTGAAAAAGAGGGCTCCAGGTAACAAGAGAAGTACTTACAACAGTACTCTCTGAACAGCATAATGACCCACAATCCAGGCAACGCAGTTGGAAGTGGAAAGTGCATTTTGACTGACTGTACCGGAGGCACACGATGGTCATAAGCCCATTGGCTTCTCCATAAGCTCGCACAAGGACTCAAGCCTCGGTTCCAGAGCTCCAGCAGAGGAGAGGTAGTCTGCTGGACTTCAGGGGAGGGGGAGACAGGAGGAAAAAAGAAGATGGCCAGGGGCAGAAGTTAAGTTCTTTTATTGAGGATTTCCTGTCCCACAAATAACAGGAAAGCAGGGTTTCTCCTGCTTGGGTGCTACTCTTGTGTCTACCACTATGTAGGGATGGGAGCACTTTTAGCAATGCAAACAATTTCTGACTTAATTGTGATCTCTACAATGTTGAAAAGCTTTTTGGAAGGATAAGGGGGTGTGCTTCTTTTGTATTTAATATATTTTGGGTGCCTCTGCTTCTCCCCCCTAACTGTATAATGTATATAGGTTCTGGAGTTATTGTTTATAGACGCCAGTGTACCATTATTTACAAATTGGAATCATGGAATGTTGGGACTATATTTTTTTTAAATAAAATACTGAGTCCACTGACCTAAACTGCTGGGGAGACCAAAATACTGGATCCATTATACTAATAGTCAAAATTCTGTCCTGTCCAGTGCTGGGAGTCACTAAGCCCTTTTATACTGATGGGGTCAATATATAATTTAAAACATTATTTATACAAGCTAGGTGGTAAACCTAATAGCTGATGAAACACCAGCCAAGGTCAGGATTAGACCTTTTCTGGTAAATTTGAAATACCCTCATTCCACCCCGGTCACCCTATTTAAAGGGCACCAATTATAACTAAAATCATTTACGAAGTAAATATCACTATGTGAAAATAACACTGTGAAAGTTAAAGAAATCCTATTTTTAAAACAGAATTTTTGTATAATGTAAATCATCAGCTCACTATATCTTCTGCAATATCTCTGCTATCTCCACTGCAGTTCTCGTTCTGCCTTTTTTGTTCGGCGGAGATCATTCGTTTAATCGATCGCATACCTCCCAACATTTTGGAAGTAAAAAGAGGGACCAAAAATTTTTTCCCGCACGTAGCACAGCAATTTTTTTGACCACACCCCTTTCTGTGGCCACACTCTGTGACACAAGGTCACCCATTCCGATTAGAAGAAAAGAGGTTCCACCTAAATATTTGGAAGGGGTTTTTTACAGTGAGTGCTGTGAAGATGTGGAATTCTCTCCCTGAATCAGTTGTACAGGCTGATACATTAGATAGCTTTAAGAAGGGGTTGGATGGCTTTTTAAGTAAGGGAATACAGGGTTATGGGAAATAGCTCATGGTCCAAGTTGATCCAGGGACTAGTCGAAGGAATTTTTCCCCCTCTAAGGCAAATTGGAGAGGCTTCAGATGGTTTTTTTGCCTTCCTCTGGATCAACTGGCAGGTAGGTAGTTAATAAAAAAAAAAAAAAAAGGTTGAACTCGATGGACATGTGTCTTTTTTTCAACCTTACTTACTATGTTACTGTTACTCCCTAATTACCATGTTTGTTTTACAAAATTTGGCAGGTTATGAAAGTTTGAAAATATTTCTCCTTATCTAAAATGTGTTTTTGTGTCTCCAAATTGTTACAAAGTATCTTATTTGCACCTGTTAGCTGTTCTGGGCTCTCTGCTAAAAGCCAATTAAGTGAGAAACTTTGTTTCTTTTTCTGGCTGTTCAGTGCAGAGAAAAGAGGGACTTTCCAGTACAAATGAGGGACTGCGGGTTGAGCTGTCAAAAGAGGGACTGTCCCTCCGAAAAAGGGACAGTTGTGAGGTATGGTCGATCGGACAGGTTAAAGGACAAGGAAAGGCAAAAAAATAATATCCCATTTTTACTTTCTTTAATGAAAAAGAAACCTATCTCTAATATACTTTAATTACAAAATGTGTACTGTTTTTATAATAAACCTGACAGTAAAATTCTCCCTTCACTTACTGCTGGGGATAGGAATTGTCAGATGGTCCCTTACTGCTGAGCAGGGAAACAATCATACTTATGAACAGCAGGGGGAGCCCCCGCCTTACTTCCCAGCCATGCAGAACTGAAGCAGCTTTGTTTATGACGGTTCCTAAGCAGCCCCACACTGAGCATGTGCACAGTCTTAGTCTTGCAAAGATGTTTAACAAAGTTACAAGATGACAGCCCCCTGTGGCCAACTTTGAAAGCATAAATCATTTGCTTGATTAGGTTTGTGGTGCAGTAAGTTCATGTTTATGTTTAGTAAACAAAATACAGCCTTATTCTATTTTAGACTTTCCTTGTCCTTTAAAAGATTTCTGTCGGCTGACGATAATATCTCTGCATGTATTGCTGATCGAACGATTCTCAGTGGGAGACTGTCACTAGCTTTGTCGACTTAACTTTCGTACGATTCCTGTCAGGGGCAGAACATCATCTGATCTGTTCTTTTACTACTTTATTTGTTCTGAATGGTTAATGGCAGGTTGGGAAAAGGGTGAAGTCCGATCATTCGAGGATTCAAACAATCAGATCTTTGCATTTATGGCCAGCTTTAGCTGCTGTTCAGTAGTGCTATTACCTTTTGGAAGTTAGTGTGTGCCCTTCATTTGCATAATAACATCACCAGCAGGGGACAAGATAGGGACATCTCCTGATACTTCTAGTCAAGTGGAAGAGTTTACTAAAGCAAGGCATTCTGGGTAGAATACTCAAGGCAGTGCTACAATCTGAGCATGCTCCTGAAATTTGCATGTTATAGTCTCAGTATGGACTCCCTCAGTGAAAGAACCCATTTGACAAAGTGAGGGATTTTTTAAAACCTTCAGTTTTCTTTCCAAAAAACTATATATGTAGTTTAGCTTGTACAGATTGTTAATATGTATTTGATTTTGGCTATGATAGGTGCCCTTTAAAGGGGCTGTTCGCCTTTGAGTATGTTATACAATGTCTTATTTCTATCAACCAACAGCCCCCAATATATCCTGGCAGATTTATGATAAAATTTCAACCCTAATAATGTGGTTTTTCAAAGGTGGACGTGGCACAAACATAAGCAGGGTCGAAGATAGGGTTGCCATCTGTTCGGTTTTGATCCTGACAGCTTGGTTTTTTGAAGGGCTGCCTGGGTCAAAACTGCCTGCCTGGTTTTCCAATTTAGGAAAACAAGGCAGAATTCCCTATGATTGCCGCATTGATTGGTCAATTGCCACATCATAGCCCCACCCCTGACATCACGACCTGCCCCTGCAGCATTAAACCCCACCCGCATTTTGCCACGGCCCAACCAGGCCAAAAGGTGGCAACCAGGCTTGTCAGGTTGGCAGTTTTTCCGCCACCTTGGGCTACTAATTTCAAGCCCAGATGGGTTTCCAAAGTACAAACTAGCCAAGGTATGGATTTGGGCTAGTTTTTGGAGCCTTGACGGGTTCCCCCTAGTGCATGATGGGTAATATAGTTTTTATTTACCAAATGCCTACAGCCAAGGTTAATGTGAAACTACAATACCCAGAATGGAATTGGAGCAGAAAGGTGTAGAAATTTCTATTTGCTGCAGTTCTAGCCTATCCGTCCCAGCCTGTCTGTACTACAGCCTGCAACCCGCTGCTTCTGGTGATGTGATAATCACAGGTGCCATACAAATAGAATTATAGTTTGCTGCTTCTATATGCTGTTATCATATTGATTGTTCAGTGTACAAATTGAGCTATTTAGAGGCTACTTTTAAAATGGCTTTTGGCTACTTTTTGATAGGCTGGTTTTAAAATGTACATCTGGCAACCCTAGTCAAAGATAGTTTCCCATGTCTTAATTGCCAGGGGCTTTGTACACTCACTCACTCACTCACTCGTCTAAATACAATCAATTAAAAATTTTGTACTGTTTCTGTAATAATGAAAAATTGGGACTTAAACCCCCAGCCCATAGGCCCTAGGATATAAATTGTTGAAAATCACACAAAAGGTCACCATAAGTAAAAAGGCAATATTTATTCAACACCATGCCATGATACCCTAATAAAAACAACTTAAAAACAAGCAGTGCTGCATGTTGGGGGAGGGATCCCTCAGATTGTAAATGTAATGGGTGCTGAAGGCACCATTCACATATATAGCAGAAAAAATCAGACAAGTCTGCACAAATAGAGATCTATAGGAGAATACTCCAATATTAGTGTGAAGGCAAACAGCCTAAGTAGATGTAGCATCTTTTGGCAGACACAAATGAAAAAACCCAGAGTTTGTGGTGCGCACCATCCCAAGTTGTGTATGAATCCAAGGTTCCAAATGTATTTGGCACCCTCCGTGCCTTTGTTTCCGTAGGTGGCTACTATGGCCAGGGGCGCGCCGCCAATGAGGCGAGCTGAGACGCTCGCCTCAGGCGGCAACGCCGGAGCGGTTTCCAGGGGCGGCAAAAAGCCGCTCCTGCACCTTTAAGAGCCGAATTTCCGGTTTTTAAACCGGAAATTCGGCTTTACGAATGCGAGAGAGCGCAATTGCGCTCTCTGCATTAGTGTTCCTGCCTCCCCTCCCGACAGGTAAGTCGGCGAGGGGGGGCGGCATTGCAGGAGCCGCCTCAGGCGGCACTAAGGTACGAATCGGCGCTGACTATGGCACAATAATGATAATTATTGAATGAGCATGGTGACCAAATCTGAGAGTGCAAATCTGAGAGTGCACTAGCCGGTGTCCAATGATAAAAAGATGAATGGATCTGCAATCAAATCAAATGGCAGGGACTAGCGGTTCGGTCATCACCAAATCACTGGGCAGTAATTAACCCTTGTTTAAATGGTGAAATAAAAAGTCAGTGTGATGCCCCAGGCTTTGCAATATCCTGCCCCCGCAATAAGTGGGAACATATTACCGACCGTGTATCCAATAGAGTCACTGTCCTGTTTCCAAAGTGCCTCTATGTCACCAATACGCCTGCGTCTCCTCAACTCAGCGCAATCCCCGCTTATTCCATGCAGCGCTGCACCTCAACAGCCGTTTTGCCACAAGCGTGGCTTTGTCAAGTTTCTGTAATAATCAAGTTTATCTTCACTATCCCGCTCTCAGCATCTGTTACTTTTTATACTGTCTTCATGCAGCAGTTGGGTGTCAAGATATTCATTGTCAGTTAGATCCAATATATCTTATACAGCTCACTCTATTAAAATCACCAAACATCATGTCTCTCTACATGCAGGATTTGTGCAAAAGGCCTAGCCGGTAAAACACCTGCCAAGGCCGAGATTACAAATTTACCGGCCGGTAAATTTGTAAAACCCTTAAGAAGACCCCTTGGCCTGCCCCCAATCCCCTGGAAATGTAACTTTTGTCCTTCTGGCGATCTCCCTAATGCCGCCTGCCCCTTTTGCATCACGGCACCGCTCTTTTTACATCACAGCACCGCCCCCTTTTTTTCTCGCCCCCACCAGCCGGTAAAATTTTTAGGAAAAGGTGGCAACTAGGGTTGCCACCCTTTCTGGAAAAGAATACTGGCCTTCCTATATATTTATCTATTTCCCCTATTAATAACACTGGGATCAGCCATCATTTTTACCAGCCAGGTGGCAACCCTAGTGGCAACCCTTCCCCCAAGATATATTGGATCTGTCAATGAATATCTGACACCCAACTCCTGCAAGAAGAGAGAATGAAGAGAAACAGATGCGGAGAGAGGAAGAGTGAACATAAACTTGATTATTCCAGAAACTATGCCGAATATTTAATTACCAGTAACTGTATTTAAAAAAAAAAATATTTCAGTATGAGGAAGTTTATGACATTTTCATTTTTGCGATAGTTCCCCTATAGATATTAGTGTAACGTTTCACAGTTTATTGACAAATATCGTATTATTACAAAAGCACAATCCATAAATGGAAACAAAAGGCCTAGATTTATGCCAGACCTCCGTCGCGTCATCAAAATGCGCCCACTGTAGAGATGGGCAAAATGAAGCTACTGACCAGTTTAATGATGGCCGCCAAACCCCTTTTCCACTACTTATTCTAGCGCTTTCTGCGCCCGCCTCTCTGCTGTTATTGTCGTCACTTCCTGTTCCAAGCCGGCTGAGAACTGCGGCGTGCTCGGTTCTTTTATATCTACAACAACATCATCATCATGGTGAGTGACCGAGTCGGCGGTTCCTTATAAACGGGCTTCAGATCCTAGTCAGTGTACATGGGAATCCCTGCTAGTTTCTCCCACGCGATCGGACCCATGGCTGTTAGAGAGAACGCCCATTGCAAGTCAGATCCCGTTTGACAGTAGTGATGCAGCATCTACCCGGGCCTTTAGCTGAGAAGCAAGTTTAAGTGCAGGTTGGGAAGAGTATCTGCTGGGCACTAGTCTATATAAACAGTGACCCCATGTATTTTGTCTACTAACCTCGTGTCTTTGCGCTGAAAAGGGCCAGTTTGTATCAGGTTACTGTACAAAGAAGAGTTAGGAGCTAAAACCCACACGCAGTGATCATTATTATCCTTATGCCAAAGGGTTGGTTGAGATTTTCTTTTGTCAGTGTCACGCCCCTGGGGGTATATATCAAGTACATCTCTTGCAGCTTTACAGCTGGGAGTTGTAGTTCTGATATAATGTAATTGAAACACCAAACAAATCTTAAAACTTCTAGGGAAAAAAAAGTCTCTTAAAATAACTTGCCGATCTTCCCACAGTCTCTCAGCTATTAAAAAAAAAAAATCTCCAAAAATCGTATGTAGATCAGGCCCTATGGCAACAAAGAAAGAAACAGAAACAAGGAATAGTGCAATATGTTTCAATATTACACCATACACCCAGTGTCCTAATGATTTTCTTGAGGTGTATTTCCCCTTTAATCTTTCCACTTCTATTGGTGACATGCACGATTTGTCCACTCTGTTACCACCACCGTTTGGCCAAATTGCCTACTTACAAACTGGAGGTATGGTATATTGCCCGTAGTGTCTAGCGAATCTCTCCCTCCTCTTTAGGTCAGATTTGGTTTGAAGATTGGTCACACATAGATATATGAATTACACAGGATGTTGCGGCTTCTACATGTGGTCCCTGCCAGCGATAATATTCCCCTCGTAGCTCTTCCTGTGTTCTCTGTGTGATGTCACTTCCAGCCTGATGCGTTTCGCCAATCACTGGCTTCCTCAGATGCATACTTTCCCTGGCTGTATGTTTCCCTTTTCTACCTGCTGTACGTTAGTGGTTGTCATGGTAACACGAGCACTGAGAACTATGCGTTCCAAAGTTATGTCTCACAATTCCCTTTCTGGCGCTCTACTACTTCCTGGTTTGTGTGAACCGGGTTGCCATAGCAACCACTCAAATTGGAGCCTGCTCACTCCTTTGAGCTTTTAGATTTAGTTTAAAACTTAATATAAAGTTCCCTTCCTTGCTCTATACTTCTTCCTGCTTCTTGTTTCTTTCTCTGTTGCCATAGGCGCTGATCTACATACAATTTTTGGTAATTGAAACACTGCACAACCAGAGTTTACTTACTCTGCAGTAGTGGTGCTGGTTCTCCGCTGACCTGGCACGGTCCCTCAGCAACAGCAACTTTATATCCTCGGATCCACACAAAAACACATAAAAACACACACACACATAAAAACACACACACACATAAAAACACACACACATAAAAACACACACACACACATAAAAACACACACACACACATAAAAACACACACACACACATAAAAACACACACACATAAAAACACACACACACATAAAAACACACACACACACATAAAAACACACACACACACACACATAAAACACACACACACACATAAAACACACACACACTACTGCAGTGGGGAAAGTGCCCCTTCTTTTTATTGGTGGTGTAAACAAATAAAAAGAAGGGGTACTTTCCCCACTGCAGAAATTTGAGTGTGTGTGCGGATCCGTGAATATAAAGTTGTTTCTTTCTCTGTTGCGATAGGCGCTGATCTACATACAATTTTTGGTAATTGAAACACTGCACAACCAGAGTTTACTCACTCTGCAGTAGTGGTGCTGGTTCTCCGCTGAACCTGGCACGGTCCCTCAGCACAGCAACTTTATATTCATGGATACACACACACATAAAAACGCACACACACATAAAAAAACGCACACACACATAAAAAAAACGCGCACACACATAAAAAAAACGCACACACACATAAAAAAAACGCACACACACACAAAAAAAACGCACACACACACACAAAAAACGCACACACACACAAAAAACGCGCACACACACACAAAAAACGCACACACACACAAAAAACGCACACACACACAAAAAACGCACACACACACACAAAAAACACACACACACACAAAACACACACACACACAAAAAACACACACAAAAAACACACACACACAAAAAAAACACACACACACAAAAAAAACACACACACACACAAAAAACACACACACACACATACAAACACACACACACACATACATACATACAAACACACACACACACACACATACAAACACACACACACACATACAAACACACACACACATACAAACACACACACACATACAAACACACACACACATACAAACACACACACACATACAAACACACACATACAAACACACACATACAAACACACACACACACATACAAACACACACACACACATACAAACACACACACACACATACAAACACACACACACACACACATACAAACACACACACACACACATAAAAAAACACATACAAACACACACACACACACAAAAACACACACACACACACATAAAAAAACACACACACACATAAAAAAACACACACACACATAAAAAAACACACACTTCTGCAGTGGGGAAAGTGCCCCTTTTTATTGGTGGTATAAACAAATAAAAAGAAGGGGTACTTTCCCCACTGCAGAAATTTGAGTGTGTGTGCGGATCCGTGAATATAAAGTTGTTTCTTTCTCTGTTGCGATAGGCGCTGATCTACATACAATTTTTGGTAATTGAAACACTGCACAACCAGAGTTTACTCACTCTGCAGTAGTGGTGCTGGTTCTCCGCTGAACCTGGCACGGTCCCTCAGCAACAGCAACTTTATATTCATGGATACACACACACACATAAAAACACACACACACATAAAAACACACACACACATAAAAACACACACACACATAAAAACACACACACACATAAAAACACACACACACATAAAAACACACACACACATAAAAACACACACACACAAAAACACACACACACATAAAAACACACACATAAAAACACACACACACACATAAAAACACACACACACACATAAAAACACACACACACATAAAAACACACACACACACACATAAAAACACACACACACACACATAAAAACACACACACACATAAAAACACACACACACATAAAAACACACACACACACATAAAAACACACACACACACATAAAAACACACAAAAACACACATATATAAAAAACACACACACATATATAAAAAAACACACACATATATATAAAAAACACACACACATATATAAAAAACACACACACATATATAAAACACACATACATAAAAAACACACACACATAAAAAAACACACACACATAAAAAAACACACACACACATAAAAAAAACGCACACACACATAAAAAAACCGCACACACACATAAAAAAAACGCGCACACACACATAAAAAAACCGCACACACACATAAAAAAACCGCACACACACATAAAAAAACGCACACACACATAAAAAAACGCACACACACATAAAAAAACGCACACACACATAAAAAAACGCACACACACATAAAAAAACGCACACACACACAAAAAAACGCACACACACAAAAAAACGCACACACACAAAAAAACGCACACACACACAAAAAAACGCACACACACACAAAAAACACACACACACAAAAAACACACATATACACACACATACAAACACACACATACAAACACACACACACACACATGCAAACACACACACACACAAAAACACACACACACATAAAAAAACACACACACACATAAAAAAACACACACACACATAAAAAAACACACACACACATAAAAAAACACACACACACACATAAAAAAACACACACACACACATAAAAAAACACACACACACATAAAAAAACACACACACACACATAAAAAAACACACACACACATAAAAAAACACACACACACACATAAAAAAACACACACACACACATAAAAAAACACACACACACACATAAAAAAACACACACACACACATAAAAAAACACACACACATAAAAAACACACACACACACACATAAAAAAACACACACACATAAAAACACATACACATAAAAACAAACACACATAAAAACACACACACACACTTCTGCAGTGGGGAAAGTGCCCCTTTTTATTGGTGGTGTAAACAAATAAAAAGAAGGGGTACTTTCCCACTGCAGAAATTTGAGTGTGTGTGCGGATCCGTGAAAATAAAGTTGCAGTTGTATTTCTAAAACATTAGGGCTGTTGTGACATCAAATAGCTGAATAATATTTTTCCTGGCATCAGGGCACCAGTCTTTCTTTAGTGCCTGCCCCCCCTTCTATTTATTGAGATGGCAATAAACTGGCAGATTTTAGCTGCACCTTCACTCCTAGTTGGCAGCGTATTGACCCTTGTCAAAGCCTACCTGGGTGAAAAACAGCCAGCTATTGGACAGGTTTTTAAACCTAGTCAGATTGATGACCGTGTTGGCTAATTAAAGGAGAACTATACCCTCTAACAATGTAATTCTCTATAAAAATATATCACATAAAACTGCTCATATATTAAACCCTGCTTCATGTAAATAAACCATTTTCATAATAATATACTTTTTAGTAGTATGTACCATTGGGTAATCATAAATTGAAAACTGGCATTTTAAAAAAAAAAGGGCCGCTCCTTAGGATCGTAGGATTCACGGTGCACACAAACAAATCAGGTAAACCATACATGTTAGGTCACATGAGCCAGTTAAAGGAACAGTAACATCAAAAAATAAGTGTTTTAAAGTAATGAAAATATAATGCAGTGTTGCCCTGCACTGGTAAAACTGCATTATTTGCTTAAGAAACACTACTATTGTTTATATAAATAAGCTGCTGTGTAGCAATGGGGGCAGCCATTCAAAGGAAAAAAGGCTCAGATTACACAGCAGGTAGCAGATAAGATCTGTCTGTCTAATGGTGTTATCTATTTTCCATTAGTTAACCTGTGCCATGTAGCCGTTTTTCAATTTCCACCATTGCTACCCAGCAGCATGTTTATATGAACTATAGTAGTGTTTCTGAAGCAAACAGATCAGTTTTACCAGTGCAGGGCAACACTACATGATATTTTCATTACTTTAAAACACTTTCATTTTTTGGTGTTACTGTTCCTTTAACAGACAATTCTGTCTTTTGCTTCAACACTTCTTCCTGTTACAGTTGTAGTATTTCTGGTCAGGTGATCTCTGAGGCAGCACACAGACCATCACAAAATGGTGGTTCAAGGCAAGAGATGTAAAAGCACAATATTTACTTAAATATATAGACCAGTTTGGTAAGATTCTTTAGTATGCAAACACTTAAATATGTTACTTTAATATTCAAACACTTTTGCGTAGTTCAGTTGGTTTCAAACAGTTCCCCAGAAGTGAAGACTTTTTTGCAATTACATTCTATTTGTGACCATTTATTTTAATATTGAAGTGTAATGTTTCATTTTTCACAATCTAAAGCAACTCTGGGAGGGGGGTCACCGACTCTTTAACTGTTTATAAATTGATACATTTGTTCTCTTTAGCCCTGCTGAGCACAATCCCTGAGTTTCATTAATTTAAAGGAGACATGTAGGATAAATGAAAGCCCCCTAATTTTGTAGCCAATCATGTATAGTATATGGTGTTGGTTTTACTTTTGGCTATAAATTAATTTTGTCTTCAAAAATTGCCCCTTTGTTTGAGCTCCCCATAGATGTTCTCTGGTCTCTGTCAGAGTTTCAAAGGAGGGGTGGGCGTGTCTTAACGGTCCCTGCCAGAAGCACAGTAGGAGGGGGACAGCCAATCACAGCCCTACAGACACACAAGTAAAGACAGGCTTCAGTTCCCTATCAGGTCCTGCTAGCTGCTGATTGGTTCCTGTCCTAGAGTGCAGTAAGCTGAGAGCTGCCGCTCCCCTGCACAGCCAGAGCACAGTAGGAGGGGGACAGCCAATCACAGCCCTACAGACACACAAGTAAAGACAGGCTTCAGTTCCCTATCAGGTCCTGCTAGCTGCTGATTAGTTCCTGTCCTAGAGTGCAGTAAGCTGAGAGCTGCCGCTCCCCTGCACAGCCAGAGAATTCAGGGAGCAGGAAGTGGGAGAGAAGGGAGGGATTAATAGGGTTTATGTAGAAAATTTAATAAATCATCCTGAAACACTACATTTAAAGCACATTCCTTCAATATTTGAGTATAATGAACTGGCACATTCTTGTTTTTTTTACACAAAATGACTCCTTTAAAAGGCAGCTGTTAGAATTGATATAATAGTTGCTAATATTCCAAAGATACTGCTGAGAATATATCAACTAACTTTACCAACTAAATGTAGCAATTTGTAACGGTTCAGAATGCTCCTGTATCACTGAGCTGCCAGACTGAAACACTAGAGACCAGAACATTCAACTTTAAACTTAAATTTTGGGGAAATGGTAAAAAATAAAAGATGGAAAGCAATTGAAAAACAGATTTGTTTATGGTGAACAAACTGAAAGCCACTGAGCTGGAAAAAGTGTTTGGAAGGTGAACAACCCCTTTAAAGGAATTGTTCAGTGTAAAAATAAAAAGTGGCTAAATAGGCTGTGTAAAATAAAAAATGTTTCTAATATAGTTAGCCAAAATTTTAATGTAGGCTGGAGCGATTTGATGTATAACATGTCAATCAGAACCCAACTTCCTGCTTTTCAGCTCTCTTGGTTTACACTGACTGGTTACCCTGGCTACCAGGCAGTAACCAATCAGAGACTTGAGGGGAGGCCACATGGGTCATTTCTGTTGCTTTTGAATCTGAGCTGAATGCTGAGGATCAATTACAAACTCACTGAACAGAAATGTACCATGTGGCCCCCCTTCAAGTCGCTGACTAGCTTAGAGTTAGAGAGCTGAAAAGCAGCAAGTTGGATTCTGCCTGTTTTATTAGACATCTGCTCACTCCAGCCTTTGTATATTACATTTTTGGCTAACTAACTATATGAGAAACATTTTTTATTTTGCACAGCCTATCTATTTACCCAGTTTTTATTTTCACACTGAACTATTCCTTTAATGCACCCATCGCCCAGAGGCCCTGTATCTCCCTCAAGGTGTGCACATCTGGGAAAAATTACCTTGTTTGGTGACCATGACAGTGTAGCCATTTTAAAACTCGGTATACATTATGATATCTTTTTGCTTGTCAAGATCACCAAACAACCAGTCTTTCACCAATCTCAGATTATAATTGCCATTATGAGGGCAGTCAGATTATGAACTAAACTAATGTGGTCCTCAATCAGGCAAAATCAAACCTGCCGCATAGTCGTATAGGTCCATAGCAGGGCCCTATACATGGACTGATAAGCCTGCAAATCAGAAGCTTAAATCTGCCTGTATATGGCTTCCTTAATTCTGGCCCTTGGGGCAAGGTTAACAGTGTATGCAGTAGTTAGTCTGGTTGGCTTTAGCCTAATCGCATCTCAATACCACTTTCCACCTACCTTGTCTCTGATAGTGACAACATTTAGCATGAAAAGTAGCAAACAGTTGGTCATCTTGCAGACATAAATACACAAAGCACTTTGTTAAATAAACAGGTGAAATTATGGATGTATTTGATTTATTAACCTTTTAAGTGCCAGCAGAATTTCACATTTTGGTTACGCGAAATGCCAGCCGTTTTTGAAACATTTTGTGCTCTCTCACTTTAGGGGAATTTTCTGAGGGGAAACCTATAGTTTACCTAGGAAAACTATACATTGTTTTTTTCGGTAGAAACTGAGCTTTCTAAATCTGCCTGAGTTTTCATGTATTTACACCTGTGCAAAAAAATTTATAGTGCTAAATACCAAAAAAAAATGAAAAATTACCATTTTTCATCGTATATCAATTTATACCAGAAAAATATTTCATTTTACGGATGAAAATCCAACTGATTTGGAAAGCCTTATGTCTCTCGAACGTGCCAATACCAGATATGTATAGTTTTAGGGAGATTTAGGATTTCTGTACAGCAAAAACTCCCGGCAGTATATTACCAAATTTTGAAAGCACTAAGGCAGAAAACAGCATGCTTTAGATTCCAAGGCAAAAAATCCTGAAACCGTAGGTTTACCCCAGAAAACCATACATTTTTGAAAAGTACACATTCTGCCGATTACAAAATGGGTAACTATGTCTCTCTACTCCCAACTACCAAACATAAAAGCTTGTCTGAACATAGCGGTTTTTCAACGAAAAATTCAAAATTCTGAAAAATCATTTCAAAGGTTTTATTTTGCTGCTCCGCATATCCCAAACTATATTAGGTACCAAGAAAAAGCACCTGAAATATGATTGCCAGGGGTCCACTGAACAATTTGATACCCATTATGCATAGGTTTACCAAAGTATCTGGCATTTAGAGACACCAATATGTAGTTAGCACATCCAAATTGTTCAGGACTTTACTTCAGCTACTGAGAAATCAACACATTGACTGCATTTTTGTGGGGTAAAAACACAGAAATATATGTTTACCCCCCAAACCCATACATTTTTGGAAAGTACACATTCTACTGAATCTAAAATGGGTACCCATGCCTTTCTGCTCCAAACTACTGAGTCGCAAGGCTTTCCCAAAGTTGTCGGTTTTGGTGAAATATCTGAAAATTGCCTCAAAGCTTCAACTTCCCAGCACCATATCACCCATGTGTCATTACGTACTAAGAAAAAGCACCCTAAATATGATTGCCAGGGTTCCTCCGAACAGTTTGGTGGCCATTGTTCATAGGTTTACCTAAGTATCTGGCATTTAGAGGCCCCAAAATGAAGTTAGCGCATACAAACAGTCCCGTGGGTAACTTCAGCTAATGAAAAATCAACACATTGACTGCATTTTTGTGGGGTAAAAACACAGAAATATATGTTTACCCCCCAAACCCATACATTTTTGGAAAGTACACATTCTACCGAATCTAAAATGGGTACCCATGCCTTATTGCTCCAAACTACTGAGTCGCAAGGCTTTCCCAAAGTTGTCGGTTTTGGTGAAATATCTGAAAATTGCCTCAAAGCTTCAACTTCCCAGCACCATATCACCCATGTGTCATTACGTACTAAGAAAAAGCACCCTAAATATGATTGCCAGGGTTCCTCCGAACAGTTTGGTGGCCATTGTTCATAGGTTTACCTAAGTATCTGGCATTTAGAGGCCCCAAAATGAAGTTAGCGCATACAAACAGTCCCGTGGGTAACTTCAGCTAATGAAAAATCAACACATTGACTGCATTTTTGTGGGGTAAAAACACAGAAATATATGTTTACCCCCCAAACCCATACATTTTTGTAAAGTACACATTCTACCGAATCTAAAATGGGTACCCATGCCTTATTGCTCCAAACTACTGAGTCGCAAGGCTTTCCCAAAGTTGTCGGTTTTGGTGAAATATCTGAAAATTGCCTCAAAGCTTCAACTTCCCAGCACCATATCACCCATGTGTCATTACGTACTAAGAAAAAGCACCCTAAATATGATTGCCAGGGTTACTCCGAACAGTTTGGTGGCCATTGTTCATAGGTTTACCAAAGTATCTGGCATTTAGAGGCCCCAAAATGAAGTTAGCGCATACAAACAGTCCCGTGGGTAACTTCATCTAATGAAAAATCAACACATTGACTGCATTTTTGTGGGGTAAAAACACAGAAATATATGTTTACCCCCCAAACCCATACATTTTTGCAAAGTACACATTCTACCGAATCTAAAATGGGTACCCATGCCTTATTGCTCCAAACTACTGAGTCGCAAGGCTTTCCCAAAGTTGTCGGTTTTGGTGAAATATCTGAAAATTGCCTCAAAGCTTCAACTTCCCAGCACCATATCACCCATGTGTCATTACGTACTAAGAAAAAGCACCCTAAATATGATTGCCAGGGTTCCTCCGAACAGTTTGGTGGCCATTGTTCATAGGTTTACCAAAGTATCTGGCATTTAGAGGCCCCAAAATGAAGTTAGCGCATACAAACAGTCCCGTGGGTAACTTCAGCTAATGAAAAATCAACACATTGACTGCATTTTTGTGGGGTAAAAACACAGAAATATACGTTTACCCCCCAAACCCATACATTTTTGGAAAGTACACATTCTACCGAATCTAAAATGGGTACCCATGCCTTATTGCTCCAAACTACTGAGTCGCAAGGCTTTCCCAAAGTTGTCGGTTTTGGTGAAATATCTGAAAATTGCCTCAAAGCTTCAACTTCCCAGCACCATATCACCCATGTGTCATTACGTACTAAGAAAAAGCACCCTAAATATGATTGCCAGGGTTCCTCCGAACAGTTTGGTGGCCATTGTTCATAGGTTTACCTAAGTATCTGGCATTTAGAGGCCCCAAAATGAAGTTAGCGCATACAAACAGTCCCGTGGGTAACTTCAGCTAATGAAAAATCAACACATTGACTGCATTTTTGTGGGGTAAAAACACAGAAATATATGTTTACCCCCCAAACCCATATATTTTTGGAAAGTACACATTCTACTGAATCTAAAATGGGTACCCATGCCTTTCTGCTCCAAACTACTGAGTCGCAAGGCTTTCCCAAAGTTGTCGGTTTTGGTGAAATATCTGAAAATTGCCTCAAAGCTTCAACTTCCCAGCACCATATCACCCATGTGTCATTACGTACTAAGAAAAAGCACCCTAAATATGATTGCGAGGGTTCCTCCGGACAGTTTGGTGGCCATTGTTCATAGGTTTACCAAAGTATCTGGCATTTAGAGTCCCCAAAATGAAGTTAGCGCATACAAACAGTCCTGTGGGTAACTTCAGCTAATGAAAAATCAACACATTGACTGCATTTTTGTCGGGTAAAAACACAGAAATATATGTTTACCCCCCAAACCCATACATTTTTGGAAAGTACACATTCTACCGAATCTAAAATGGGTACCCATGCCTTATTGCTCCAAACTACTGAGTCGCAAGGCTTTGCCAAATTTGGCGGTTTTGGTGAAATATCTGGAAATTGCCTCAAAGCTTCAACTTTCCAGCATCGTATTGTCCATGTATCATTACCAGCATAAAGCATCCTAAATATAAACATATGGGTCTACTAAACAGTTTGATGCCCAATGTGCATAGATATACCAAACTATGTGGCGCACAGAGACCCCCAAATGACAATAGTGTATATACATTTTCATGGCTGACGCGCTGGCTGCTGCAATATGAGCACCTGGTGTGTGTATTATGCGACATTAGACCCCCCTAACAGTACAGAGACCCCAGAAAACCATATATTTTCAGAAAGTACACATTCTGACGAATCCAATATGGGTAAATAAGTGTTTCTACTGCAAACTGCCAAACAGCAAAGCAATGCTGAACATAACGGTTTTTATCAAATTTCTGAAAATCGTCACAAAGCTTGAATTTTACCCCATTATATGCCCCACATTTCATAACTTATCAGCATAAAACATCCTAAATATGAACGCCAGGGGTCTACTGAACACTTTGATGCCCAATATGCATAGATATACAAAACTATGTGGCGTACAGAGACCCCCAAATCACAATAGTGTATATACATTTTCACGGCTGACGCGCTGGCTGCTGCAATATGAGCACCTGGTGTGTGTATTATGCTACATTAGACCCCCCTAACAGTACAGAGACCCCAGAAAACCATATATTTTCAGAAAGTACACATTCTGACGAATCCAATATGGGTAAATAAGTGTTTCTACTGCAAACTGCCAAACTGCAAAGCAATGCTGAACATAACGTTTTTTATCAAATTTCTGAAAATCGTCACAAAGCTTGAATTTTACCCCTTTATATGCCCCACATTTCGTAACGTATCAGCATAAAACATCCTAAATATGAACGCCAGGGGTCTACTGAACACTTTGATGCCCAATATGCATAGATATACCAAACTATGTGGCGCACAGAGACCCCCAAATGACAATAGTGTATATACATTTTCATGGCTGACGCGCTGGCTGCTGCAATATGAGCACCTGGTGTGTGTATTATGCGACATTAGACCCCCCTAACAGTACAGAGACCCCAGAAAACCATATATTTTCAGAAAGTACACATTCTGAAGAATCCAATATGGGTAAATAAGTGTTTCTACTGCAAACTGCCAAACTGCAAAGCAATGCTGAACATAACGGTTTTTATCAAATTTCTGAAAATCGTCACAAAGCTTGAATTTTACCCCATTATATGCCCCACATTTCGTAACGTATCAGCATAAAACATCCTAAATATGAACGCCAGGGGTCTACTGAACACTTTGATGCCCAATATGCATAGATATACCAAACTATGTGGCGCACAGAGACCCCCAAATGACAATAGTGTATATACATTTTCACGGCTGACGCGCTGGCTGCTGCAATATGAGCACCTGGTGTGTGTATTATGCGACATTAGACCCCCCTAACAGTACAGAGACCCCAGAAAACCATATATTTTCAGAAAGTACACATTCTGAAGAATCCAATATGGGTAAATAAGTGTTTCTACTGCAAACTGCCAAACTGCAAAGCAATGCTGAACATAACGGTTTTTATCAAATTTCTGAAAATCGTCACAAAGCTTGAATTTTACCCCATTATATGCCCCACATTTCGTAACGTATCAGCATAAAACATCCTAAATATGAACGCCAGGGGTCTACTGAACACTTTGATGCCCAATATGCATAGATATACCAAACTATGTGGCGCACAGAGACCCCCAAATAACAATAGTGTATATACATTTTCACGGCTGACGCGCTGGCTGCTGCAATATGAGCACCTGGTGTGTGTATTATGCGACATTAGACCCCCCTAACAGTACAGAGACCCCAGAAAACCATATATTTTCAGAAAGTACACATTCTGACGAATCCAATATGGGTAAATAAGTGTTTCTACTGCAAACTGCCAAACTGCAAAGCAATGCTGAACATAACGGTTTTTATCAAATTTCTGAAAATCGTCACAAAGCTTGAATTTTACCCCATTATATGCCCCACATTTCGTAACGTATCAGCATAAAACATCCTAAATATGAACGCCAGGGGTCTACTGAACACTTTGATGCCCAATATGCATAGATATACCAAACTATGTGGCGCACAGAGACCCCCAAATGGATATAAAGTAGATAAAATTTACAAGGCAAAACAAAATAAGGCAGTAAAGAGTGAAATGCAAAAAAATCCAATAAAACCACAAAAATCAATGTTTTTTTTCCAGACTAGTGTTATCGGCCGTCAGAATCACAGTTTGAATATTTTAGCTGGGCCAAACAGGTTATACGGCTAGAAACAAGTGAACACAACATACGCAGAGCTGAAAATGCAATAAAATGGCTAAAAATTCAATAAAATGGCTAAAAATGCACCAAAATACCCAAAATTGCAATATAATCACCGAAATAACATAAAAAAGATATTGCACAGTACGGTTAGCGAATACGCTATTCGTAATGGCAATAAAACATTTTTTCAGCCAAAAAAAGACGATGCGATAAGAAAAAAAAAAAAAAGCCACAATGCCATGTATGTGCGTGTGCACAAATGGTAAATTACATGTTATGTGCGCGTGTGTGCGTGTGCACATGTGTGTAAGTGCAGTGAGTGTAAGTGACCCCCCCCCAATCCCCAAAAATGTATGTGTAAGTGTGTGTAAGTGTGAATCTAAGTGTGTATTACTGTAATAAGTGTGTGTTGGTGTGTTTGTGTGTGTAATTGTTGCACTAACCTGAAAAAATCGCTGGAGACTGTTGCAGGCGATCAGTAAGACTCCCTGGAAGA
The DNA here is from genome assembly GCA_038501925.1 of Xenopus petersii. NCBI lineage: Eukaryota > Metazoa > Chordata > Amphibia > Anura > Pipidae > Xenopus > Xenopus petersii. The sequence continues at coordinate 44,821,702 of CM076677.1, forward strand.
CATCTGCCTCATGGTTCCTGTCTGTGTGCTGTGGGGGCGGAGATCGTCGATCCGGTGCAGGCTGCAGCAGCAGGACACGTAAGTAACACGTGCCTGCTGCTGTTTTTGGGCCCCTGGGCGATCGCGCCCCAGGGGCCACTCGATCCCCTGCTCTGCTCGTTGCCTAGGGGCAGGGGATCGAGCAGGAACGGAGCGAGCGGCTCTAACAGCCGCTCCTCCGCTTCTGAACCCAGAAGTGCTGCAGAACGTAGAATCTACGTTCTGTGGCATTTCAAGTACCTTTGCCACAGAACGTAGATTCTACGATCTGTGGCATTTAAAGGGTTAAATAAAACAGGTTACATTAGTTGCATTGTAAAGATATTTTTCTCACATTTTTAAATTTACCTTCTCGTCAGACATAGCTGCTTGGTGACTTGTCTTTAGCCCTAGCTTTTAAATGGAAGATTGTATTTAATTAGATTGCTGCAAAAATATTTAAACATTTAATTGATTTTAACCTCCATTAAGGAAGATCACTATGATGTGATCGAAACGTTGGAATTTCTTTTGTTTGTCTATTAAAATCAGTACATTTATATCTGCTAACAGCACATATGCAATGTAAAGTTCATGCAATTAAAGAATACAGGCTAACACTAAGTACTGCTTGGATTGCGCTCCATAATGGTTACTCTGAGCTCAGGAGAGGAGGTTAGGAGTTAAAATTGGAGCAGACATCTAGAGCAGAGTTTCTATGGCAACCAGCAATGATATCTCTTCATTTGCTGCTACACTGGAGGGTGTGTTTATTAATCTGAGCTGAGAAGAACTGAGCATGCTCAGTAGCCAACAGCCAAAGGAAATTCTATAGGGAGGGGGAGAGTGGGTTAGAGGAGCAAAAGGAATCATAAATGATTAAGGGGATGTTGCAGCCTTACTATTAACTTTTGAACAACCAGAGTGGCAGTTATTTAGAGATTTCAAAGAGGCTCTTCAGTGATTACATATTTGCTTGGGGGTTTACATGTCCTTTAACGGAAACCACTCTTGTTTCCAGACTGCAATTGGAAATACACTGGCCTAGCAAATAAAAACACACCGAGCCCCAAGCTTAATTTTTTTTTTAAACTGTTAAAATAATATCAAAATTGCACCTATTAGGGCTAGACCTAAGCTTCATTTTTGTTATCTTTTTTTATTGTATAACTTTCTATTCAACCCTCTACTTTTCATCTTCCATTCTGACTTATAATCGTTGCCTAGTATCTAATTAAGGCCTAGCAACCAATAGCCTTTAAAATGCCAAGTTTATAATTCCAATTCTACTGACCAACAAAAAATACTTTAAAAATTATAAGAGTACTAGACATTAAGCCCATTAAATTAACGGGCGCTAGAACATATGTCGCCAGAGACGGTCCGTTGGGCACATGCGCAGTAGCGCAATCCCACGGACACAGGGACTGGACGCAGAGACACTTCAACTTTATTATAAGAGTATAAATACCAATTTTAAGTAGGACTACCTAGTATATCCCCTTGTTGTTTGTGCTGAACATACTTTTGCCTTGCCTTTTATGAGGCAAGTCCAAAACAATTATGACCATCACAATGGCTGCTGTTTGCTTATTTGTTTTGCTACATTTCAGTGAATGTAGCAAGAAGTGAGCTGTAATTAATTAATTTCTATTGCAGATTTTGTAGCACCATGCAGGGCTGTAAATGCAGCTTCAGTCTAATCTTGTCTGCTTCAGACTGAATCATACCAGCTTAATGCACAAAAATAAGACTAAATTCTTATCTACATGCTTTATTTTGCAGGCTTCCCTTTCACTAGCACCAGTGAACATTTTCAAAGCTGGAGCTGATGAAGAAAAGGCAGAAACCGCCCGCCTTGTAAGTGCAGTTATTTTGGCCAAGTTTATTAACCTTTGTTCTTGTGATAACTTCATTTTTCTGATCAAATTGTTGTCCTTCTAGTCTTCCTTTATTGGAGCCATTGCCATTGGAGACTTGGTTAAAAGCACATTGGGACCCAAAGGAATGGTAAGTGGCAGTTTTAATGCTAAAGAAAGCAAAGTAAATCAACTACCACTGGAGGCCAGGTTTCAAAAAAATCTGTGGATGTTCAGCATGTATGGCACATATCGCTGATTTGATTGAATACTAGGGATGCACCGAATCCAGGATTCGGTTCGGGATTCGGCCAGGATTCGGCCTTTTTCAACAGGATTCAGATTTGGCCGAATCCTTGTGCCTGGCCGAACCAAATCCGAATCCTAATTTGCATATGCAAATTAGGGGTGGAGAGGGAAATCGCGTGACTTTTTGTCACAAAACAAGGAAGTAAAAAAAAAAATTTCCCCTAATTTGCATATTCAAATTAGGGTTCGGATTCGGTTCGGTATTCGGCCGAATCCTTTGCTTAGGATTCGGGGGTTCGGCCGAATCCAAAATAGTGGATTCGGTGCATCCCTATTGAATACAAATATGCAGAAAGTCCAGATGTTTTGGTTACATTTTACAGTAAACCCCAAAATAAAAATTTGCCTAATAAAAGAAAACAGAATTCTAAGCAACTTTCAATTATATTTATTAAACATTTTTCATGCTTTTAAAGTTATTTGTGAAAGCAAGCATTTGCCATTATTCTAATTACAGCACACTTGTTTTAGAAATTGTGCAGAAAGACATTTATTGTTACTTATCTGGTGGGGGTGTAGAGAGAGCCTTCAAGATTTTGGTCTATTTTTACTTTAATAAACGCTAATAAACTTAATAAATAAATCTAATAAACTTTAATAATGCTGGAAAATCCATTTCAAAGGGTTGAATCCCTAAAATAAATCACGTGAGAATCCCGAACATAGTCTTTATTTGAGGAGAAGGAATGAAATTCGGGGGAAACAATACACGGAAAAGCGGACAGATAAGATTAAATATGTAATCTTTATAGTTTGTTTATTTTTGATACAGTTTTATTTATAAATGTAATATTTAATATGTCTGTACATCACTCATGACTATAACAGAAACACTCCTCTCTGTGTAGGAGAGCATTAGAATGCTACTTGTGAAAAAAAATCTAAAGAAATGTTGTCCATTTGATATTATTTAAAGATATCCAATAAAAATATTTTAAAAGAGAAAACAGCATTTGCCAAACTCCTAGTTGTTACTTTTTAAACAATATTATCAGACAGGTCTATTAATCATCAGCCTTGGCTTACATTTTATCAACAGTCTGAGCTAGGGTCCTGCACGGGTCCATTTTGAAGGACCTGTGTCCAATCCTGACCCCGCTTACCCCTAACCTGACTCTCACCACCACATCCCCCTACCCAGAGCCACTACCCAACCTGGACCCTATAAGTTAAACTAGAAGTTACGTCACTGTATACCAGAAGTGACATCACTCCGGCGCCCATTCTTCCAAAACTGTACAAAAAAATTGCCTACAAGACTAGGATGGGTCAGGGGGCCAGTCCCGCATATTTGCTGGGTACCCAGGCAGGTTGCCCACAGACTATTCACATAGCCAGGGAATCGGGAATTTTCTACACAGAACCTGACCGCTTTGCAGGTATTCCGTAGGTACCTGTCCCGATGCAGTAATCTAGTCTGAGCCACCAGGGCAGAGAATAGACAAAACACTGCTTTCAATAGCAATACATATACAAATTACGTAAAAACCATGGAACAATGTAATGAATGTATGTTGCTGAGTTCCTTAGAATTATGCCTTCTTTTATTAAGCAAAACATATTTTTTTGGAGTTGACATGCCTTTTAACTTTGTAAAAATTAGTAATCCTGGCAGATAAGTAATATTTGCTGCTAAAATTGCATTAAAGGACGAGGAAAGGGTAGTAAAGAGTTAACCTCAAATAAAAGCCATACCAGCCATCTGTCATTTTCATTCCCCTCTATGTTAAGCCTCATTTGTGTAATTGCCACCATGTAGGAAGACGGCTAACTGCTTGGCAGCGAGTGAACAATCACGCAAACAATCACAGAGAATTGTTAGCTTTTTCCATGACCTTTAAGAATTTGAAGTAGGTCACAGCAGTTGAAGTGACCAGTCTACCCGAAGAGAATAATTTTAGTGTCCTGTAGACCAGTGGTTGTAGTACTTTAGTTTGAGCCTTCTATTGGATATCCTATCTTTGGTCATGGGCCTCCATAACTCATAAGAAGGTTATAAATAAAGGAAAATCTCAGTGTATACATCATTTAGCCATAGTTCCAACATTATGTAGGACAGTGTATCGCTTTTTATCATAAATTTCACTGATCAACCTTCAAGTCTTTTTCATTTGTATCTAGGAGAGCAGATAGGCATTCTTGACTAATCTTAATCTAAGTGGTATTTAGGCTGAGCCCCAATTTTCAAGCCATAAATTAAGCGATGAGTTTGGGGAATGGTACATTTATAATGACATTTTGCTTGCCTACCTGCACCTTAACTCTGCTAAAATACAAATGTGCTTGTAAAAGGACTTCTAAGGATAATTAAATTGTAGTTAAGGCATAATGTAAGTGTGATTAATTTGTCATAAATTGCTTAACAACTTTATGATCAAAAAAGCCCATATTTGAAAATGGAGTTGCATAGTTCACAACAAAAACCTTATTACCTTATTACCGGTAATGTAAACAAGTGAAAATTTAAATCCATGTTAAATCTTCACATTAATGTAATATAAAGACAAATTAAATTACTGCTTAAAGTAAGTTCAGTTTTCAAGATGCTAAATATATCCTTCTAAGATACTTTGTGTAAAAGGAGTAAAACAAAATGCACTCGAGCTATATTGCAATTTATGTTTTAAATTAACTTCTTTTAAGAAAAATTAGGCTTATTTTATTTTCCCAATAAAAACTTGTTTAAAAAAAAAAATGAAGGTAAAGTGTAAAACTCCTGAGCATTGTGTTTTTCAACCTTTAGTTCTCCTTTAAACATGCACAGGTATTGCTACTGTTTGGCTGTTATCTGGCCCTTAATACAATGAATTTTTTTTCTCTTATGTTAAGTCTGTGTTTAATATTGTATTAGGACAAGATTCTCCTAAGCGGTGGCAGAGATGGCGCTGTTACTGTAACCAACGATGGAGCAACTATTCTGAAATCCATTGGTATTGACAACCCTGCTGCACAGGTTTTGGTCGGTAAGTTTCCAGACCTTAGAACCAGTTTGACTATTTCTTTCTATGGTTTTTGGTAACTCCCCCCCCCCCTTTACCTCTCCCCCCTACTAGACATGTCGAAAGTCCAGGATGATGAAGTAGGTGATGGAACAACATCAGTGACTGTGTTGGCAGCCGAACTTCTCAGAGTAAGGAAACCCAAAATTATGTCTGTTTCTAAGGAATACAAATAGAGTAAAATGCTTTCTTGGCAACTCACTCTCTGCACAAACTGAATGTAGCATACTTGTTGCCTAGGCAATAGGAACTTGAAAACATCTAAATGCTTTAAAGGGGACTGTCAATTACTGAATATTCATTACTTTATTATTTTGTATATTTGCATAACATGTCAGTGTCTTTAGGAGCACAGACTTTAGCAGTCTTTGGAAGCTAGCATTATCATAGTGTAGAATGAACCCACAAAGTCTAAAAATAATTAAATGAATGTGGTATTTCATATGAGACAGTAAACTGCAGTTCTGATATGCTGATGTCATTTGTTTCAATGACAACAGGAAGCAGAAATTTTGGTGGCTAAAAAGATTCACCCTCAGACTATCATTTCTGGATGGAGACAGGCCACACAGGAAGCCAGAGAGGCACTCCTTAAAGCATCTGTGGATCATGGGTAAGTTAATGTGGAATTTGTTTGAGCTAATTCCCATATCTTTTTATTTTAAATTTATTTAAATGGAGATGAAAATAAATTGAGGTGTGGGATTAAGTATTTAAAAGTCCATTAACCAGAAAGCTCTGAAATAAATCAGTCCTGCCTTTTAGATTATTTAATCAGTTTTTAATTTTTCACTTTTTTTCTTATTTTAAGACTATACTTTGTGGTTGATGGTAACCAGGCTAATGTAAATTCAAGTTGATGGCACACAAATCCTTATGGCATTCTTAGTGTTAAAATGTAAACTTCTAAAAGGCTCTCAAACGCTTCAGCATCCTTCCTTCATTTAAACAATTTTTTTTTTAATAAATAATGAACTATGTTTTTTTCTTCTTCCTTGTGCTATACTATAGGAACGATGAAGAGAAGTTCCGCTGTGACCTTTTGAATATTTCCCGCACTACATTGTCTTCTAAGCTTCTCACCCACCATAAAGATCACTTTGCTAAACTGGCTGTGGAGGCTGTCCTCCGACTGAAAGGATCTGGCAACTTAGAAGCAATACATGTCATTAAAAAGCTAGGGGGAAGCTTAACAGACTCCTACTTGGATGAAGGTATTTATCATTTTTAATAAAAGAATGTGAAGTACAGGCTTTGTGACACACTGCATATCAGTAGTGTTACTAGTACATTTAAAAGGGGAACTAAAGTCTAAAATAGAATAATGCTAGAAATGATGTATTGGTCAGGGAAGTAAGGTGGGGGGGTGCTCCCACTGACGTTTGAAAGTATGATCTTTCCCTTCAGAGCAGTTAGGGACCGTCTGAAGTTTCCTATCCACAGCAGTCAGAGCAAGGGAATTTCACTGCATACAGTCAGGTTTCTTATAAAAACGGTAGACATTTTTAATTAAAGTATATTGGAGATAGGTTTCATTTTCATTAAAGTAAAAATGGGATTTTATTTTTTTGCCTTTATATCCCCTTTAAGAGACATAGTTTCTGAATTTTATGGGCTGCTAAACTCAGACGTTAAATATTAGAACTTTTCAACTATGCCAGTCCAAATCTGCCACAAATAGATTGGAATAATCGGCAATAATCGATTGTGAATAATGGATTTCAGAGTAGTGGTGTGCGGGTTAGCCCGGGTTGGGCAGAAATTTGCGCGAGATTGGTGGATTTATCATTTTTTTGTGATGTCAGAGAATGGGTATGGTCAGGTGCAGGTCTATAAATAGAGGTGGATAGCAAGGTTGGGTTGGGAGTGGACGGGTTAGGGTCAGGTGTGGGTTGACTCCCCTGTTTTAGAGCTTCTGTTAGTCTTCCTTTTAGTGACATTGACTGCAGCCTTTTTATAGACCCTAAATTGTATTAAAAGCTTGAGCACTCCAGTAGGAGTTGTTTATGTCATAATCTGCATAATCCTCTTCTGCAACCAACCTACCCACTACAATGTCTGCAGTGTTACTTATACTGTATTTTGGAACTAAAGACTGAACGCTGGGTGTATTTAGTGCCATAGGCAGTGATTGGTCGGCTACCAGGTAGTACCTTATTTCCTTCTATAGAGGAGTTTCGAGTTATGCTTTTAGATCACAAAAGAATAACCATGGGTGGCAAATGCATAGGTTTGTGTGGATTGAAAGGAGGCTATCTATGGTTAGAATTAAGGAATAGTCGATTAAATAATGGAGGTAACACTTTTGCAGCAATGATTCACATTATTTGTCAGAAATTTATTTTATTGAGCAGATTTTTGGGACACTTCATAAATTAATATCAAATTAAGATTAAACATTTTCTGCCCCAGGATTCTTGCTGGATAAAAAAATTGGTGTAAATCAGCCAAAGCGTATTGAGAATGCTAATATCCTGATTGCCAACACTGGTATGGACACTGACAAGATAAAGGTTTGTACACTTTCAAAATACAGGTATATAATTTTAACTTGACAGTATATGTATGTGTGTTTTATATAATTCTTTTTGTTTTTGCTTGTCCTTTAAAGGTCTTCGGTTCACGAGTACGTGTAGACTCTACTGCTAAGGTGGCAGAGATTGAACTTGCAGAAAAAGAAAAAATGAAGGAAAAAGTGGAGCGTATTCTAAAGCATGGAATCAATTGTTTTATTAACAGGTAAATAAAAAGCATAGGAAAGCCGGGTTAAATAATAAGGGATACGTTTGAATGCAGATAATTAGATGTTTGTTTTACTGTCTGTCTGTCTGTTTAGTTTTGAGGCTGGTGTTTAAGATACTTATATTTTCTTTTCTAGGCAATTGATCTATAACTACCCAGAGCAGTTGTTTGCAGCTGCAGGTGTTATGGCAATTGAACATGCAGATTTTGCTGGTGTTGAACGTTTATCACTTGTAACAGGTACTGAGCCTTTGTCAGTTATTTACTGGTTTAATTATTTATACAGTGGGATTTAACTATTAAATTAACTTTGACACAACTATTGGATAGTAATTTGATATTTCCTGTCTTCAGATCTCATGTCTTAAGTTTGGTTTTTACAGATGCTGGCACGAATGTAGAGCTAAAAATAACACCATCCCTCCAGTTCCCTAGTTACTTGTGTTAAATAGTGATACCTTTTCAGCCATGGCTACAGCTGTGATGTTGACTTGGAGGCAGGTCAAAGTCCTGCTACACAGGAGCACTGATGTATACAGCATTAATTTATTCATATTTCTTGTACTAAAAACTTGGGACATCAAGCTCACACCCTAGAACATTCTCCTTAGTTGGATGTTGTTTTGCTCATTGCAGGACAGTAGTCTGCTATATTCAGTTGAGTTTAGTGCTAGTCCTGCTTAAATTATACCAGAAATGCTTTTTTAAAGCAGATGTTTCTAAACTGTGGGGCAGCTTCATACAGGGTCCTGAACTAAAGGCTGATGGTAAGGTTGAAATCTGTTTGCTCTCCTACATGCTCCTGGGTGAACAGTACCGTAGTGTTCTAGATATTCTTGGAGCTATGTCTGATACAGCAGTGGTTTCATATATTGTGGGACTTAACTAAATGTTGGGCGTGTGCCAGAGGGGTTTTCTGCATAAGCTTTATTGCCCAGGGTCCCAGGTGACCAGTAGCCTAATCACGTTGGCCTCCTGTAGGGGAGAGCCCTGTTATCTTAGTAGTATGGTACCACACAATTACTGATACAACCACAAGCATATATTCTATATGTGAATAAAATTACAGAGTGACATTCAGATTTTGACCACAAGGGTCAGTGTTTGGCTAGATTGTTTCTAAACCTGTTCACTATTGTCAAAATTATTATATGTGTAACAGTAGCCATTTGTATTCTTTTGTACTTATAAGTAGTGGAAAATCACAGCCATTTACCTCTTCTCACCTTTCCTTCTGAGACGCAGCCTCTCTGGGATGTGTATTTTTTTTTTTTTAAACATTACTCTACTTTTTTAGTCTTTCTTTGCTATTCCCCAATTGTTTTTTAAATGTGTTGTTGACATCAAATTCAAAATGGGCCTATATTTCTCAGTTTCAAAATTTGATATGTTGTCTTTGTATTATTTGCGATTAATTATAGGGTTTAAATGATATTAGGGATGCACCGAATCCACTTTTTTGGATTCGGCCGAACCCCCGAATCCTTCGCTAAAGATTCGGCTGAATCCGAACCCTAATTTGCATATGCAAATTAGGGGTGGGAAGGGGAAAACAGTTTTTACTTCCTTGTTTTCTGACAAAAAGTCACGCAATTTCCCTCCCCGCCACTAATTTGCATATGCAAATTAGGGTTCGGATTCGGTTCGGCTGGGCAGAAGGATTCGGCCGAATCCTGCTGAAAAAGCCCGAATCCTGGCCGAATCCCGAACCGAATCCTGGATTCGGTGCATCCCTAAATGATATGCAAATTAATCCATTCTCTTTTACTTATGCTTTACACTGTCTTGAAGCCAGGGCTAGTGTCCCAACTTTTTTGGAAACAGGGTTGTATCTAGTTCATCTATGTAAATGATGCGGCTACATTATATGTAGGTTATTTTCAGATCTCACTGGTGCTTATTGGTTATAACGCATTTCTCTACCTCAGAAAAACTGCAAATATTTATTGTCCCTTAAGGTGGTGAGATTGCTTCAACTTTTGATCATCCTGAGCTGGTTAAACTGGGTACCTGTAAGCTTATTGAGGAAGTCATGATCGGAGAAGATAAGCTTCTTCATTTCTCTGGTGTTGCTATGGGTAAGCATTCATTTGTTAGATTATACAACATATACCTATTTCACCTCTTTAAGCAAATTGAAAAAATGTCCTTGTCTGCTTCTTTCATATGGGGTTTTTAAGATATACCTTATGAGGACTTAATCATGGAAATAAGTTATTAACATATATTTAAAAAGAGTATTGCTTTACAACAGTTGTGATTTTGACTCTTTTGCAAGCTGGAGATCATTATTATGCTTAATATGTTTGTCTTTTGATGTTGACAGGTGAGGCCTGCACAATTGTTCTTCGTGGGGCAACTCAGCAAATTTTGGATGAAGCTGAAAGGTCCTTACATGATGCCCTCTGTGTTCTGGCTCAGACTGTAAAAGATACAAGGACAGTATATGGAGGAGGTAACTGCACTCATGTCTTTCTGAAGCCATATTTGTTTATGATTTAGAGTGTCATTGCTTTTGACATTTGTCTTGCTTTTTTAGGCTGCTCAGAGATGCTGATGGCTCATGTTGTGACTGAACTTGCCAACAGAACACCAGGTAAAGAGTCTGTTGCCATGGAATCTTTTGCAAAGGCACTACGCATGGTAAGTATGACGTATAGTCTGCATATCTATTGTAATTTTCTTTCTGAGGCTGATGGGGCATTGCGTAACTGTATAATAACCTGTATATTCTTCTTTCTCTAGCTACCAACAATTATTGCAGATAATGCAGGCTATGATAGTGCTGATCTAGTGTCTCAGCTCAGAGCAGCCCACAGTGAAGGGAAATCAACTTATGGGCTGGGTAAGAAACAATCTTTTCTACTTAAAGAATCCAGTTGTAAGCTAAAACCCAGATACTTTCTTTTACAAAATAGGAAGGAAAGTATAACAAACCCATGGTTGGGGGGGCGGTATCTTGTTTTACTCCAAGGTATCCTTTGTGTCGTATTGTACTTCTTGGGAGCTTTCTGTAATGTGTCCATCTTAAGGGACATGTAAAGCCTACATTTTCCTACCATGTGTATAAGTTGGGCACATCTCCCCTACCCAAATGGCATTTTTTTGTACTGCATTAATCCCTGAGTTTGCCAGCGTCATTAGATTTCCCTAAAACAAATAGCAGCTTTCACCTTGGGCCATTTTCCCTCTGACACATCGTCAGTGCATTTATAAAGTTCATGCAATTAAAGAATGCAGACTTACACAAGCAGCATTTACTATGATGACAAGTCCTGCTTGAACCTGAGCACTGTAATGGTTACTCTGAGACCAGGGGGCAAGTTCACCAGGCACAACTTCGCCGCACTTCGCCAGGCGTATTTTCGCCAGTGCTCTGCAAATTCACTAAAATACGAAGTTGTGCACAGGGGTAGCGTAAGTTTGCGAAGTTGCGCTAGCCTTAATTCGCCAAGCGAAGTTTTGCTAGCAAAGGTTCATTTGCATACGGTGCCAAATTCAAATTTCAATGGAGGAATACGTATCAGCAATACAAATGCCTAGAAAACCTTCAAATCCGCAAATAAAAATTTTATTTTGCCCTACACATGTGCCCACTGTCTTGGTAAGTTGCCATGAGTCAGGAAATGTAGGGGGGAAGGAGGGGAGCCCCAAAAATATTTTCGATCTTTTTCAGCCTATCACCCATCATGTAGAAAACACGCCAGCGTTTTTTGGGACTTTTTTTGAAACAATCCCTATCTACTCTATTGCGCTTCGCCAGGTCTGAGGTGGCGAAGGAAGTCTAGCGTAAAAGGTAGCGTTCAGTACACTGCGCAAGTTAGTGAATTTGCGTAGTTACGTCGCTAGCGAAAATTCGCCTGGCGTAAGGGTGCGAAGTAACACTAGCGAATTTACGCCAGCGTTCGTTAGTGAATTTGCGAAGTACCGAAAATGCCAAACGCTAGCGAATTGACGCTAGCGTTCGGCGCTTAGTGAATTTGCACCCAGGAGAGAGGTTGGGATTTAAAAATAGGATCAGACAGCTAGAGCAGAATTTCTATGGCAACCAGCAAAGCCATCTCTTCATTGGCTCTTAGACTGGCTGTGTGTTTATTAATCCGAGTTGAAAAGAACTGAGCATGCTCATGAGCTAATGGCCAAAAAATATTCCAGAGGGAGGGGGCTGAGTGGGTTAGAGGAGCAGAAGGAATCCTAAGTGATTAAGGGGGCACACTCTACAAAAGTGGAAAGTGAGTGATTTTAGTCACTAGGGATTTCTAGATAATTGCCCCTTCCTAGTGTTTTGTTACTTCTTTAAGGTTTGTAATGTGCTCGACTCATTACCTATTCTATTTCTGGCAGCATGGCCCCAGACGAGAAAGTGAGCAACTTTAGTCACTAATGGGGTGCCTAATAATTTGTCACACCAGGTATTTGAACACCTGTTCTGTGTATTCTAAAGTTTATCATTCCATCTATGAATTTTACTTTGTGTTCTCTCTTTATGTAAGCCCTTAAATAAAAAACCATGGTTTAATTTTTTTCTTTCCAGATATGAAAAATGGTACCACAGGTGACATGGCAGAGTTGGGTATAACAGAAAGTTTCCAAGTAAAGAGACAAGTCTTGCTGAGTGCTTCTGAAGCCGCTGAAGTTATTCTGCGTGTTGATGACATCATCAAGGCTGCACCAAGGTAGCCTTCTTACTGCTATTTTATTACAAAAATTTTAGGAAATTTATCATTTTTCTTAACAGTTCCGGGAAGGAAAATACCATCCATATTATTGCTCAGAGCTCTGCCTGCAACCAGGGTCCAATGTAGATGAAGGACAACCTCCTAAGAATTCCCTGTCCTGAAACCACTTAGTTTTAATGCAGTGCACCAGCATTTGCAACCCTAAATTTTCTTAATGGACCCTAGCAGGTTCAACAAACTGTGCATGATAAATATACGTTCTTTACTACTTTTTATCACCCCAACCTGTGGCAACTCCAAATACACTGCACTAGAAAGTGCACTGTTTATAGCACTAAAGTTCTACATGATCAGTTAAAGGGGAAATTAAATACTAGCTACTATTGTAATTAACTACTATTGATGCCTTATACGGTTATCCTAAATCAAACATAAATGACCAAGCAGTCGTACACACTCCTTATACAAAGGACAGTTCTTAGTATTACATTTTTTTTCTTTTTATTTATTTCTAGCAGTAAATGAAAGTATTATGGTTAAGAAAAGTTATAACCTAGTATTTTATCCTTTAATATACTTTTTTTTTTTTTTCAATACACTATTAGGAACTGGAGGTGAGGGAATATCATAATTTGGTATTGATGGATGTGTTGATGTATGTGCATCAATCTTTTTTTCCTTTTGTTTTTCTGCTTCTGATGATAAGATATTTATGCATGTATGTTTCTTCTGGCCTATTACAGGAAACGTGTTCCAGACCATCATCCCTGCTGAGTTCTTTTCAGCTGCCCAAAGTTTGTGGACCAGGTGAAAGTTTCCCTATTTCATGACCAGAAGAAGTTTCTGGAGCAAAACGCTGTTACACAGTAATAAATGCTGTGTGTGTTTATCAGTTTAGCACTTGCAGAATTCTCCAGCAATGTATCTGGCGTTAACTTATTATTTTGCAGTGCATACATTATAAGTATGCTTTTTCAGAATCAGTTTGTAAACGGCTATTCTTGTTCCTACTCTTTCAATACCAAGCACTGAAATAAAGTTTTGTCATTAGCATGGCTAAGTGTACTCCATGATAATTGGATTTCTTCTAAATACATTCTTGTGTGTAATTGGGTTCCAGTAGAGACTGCAGAAGTATTCTGTAGGTTATAAATATTAAATACATTGGTTGGGTTATGCATGAAATACAACTGACAAATGTCGATCCGAGGGAATAAATGGTCGTCTACAATCAAAATCAGATACGAATTTCCCAGTGCTTGTGTGCATGTATATCATGAACTAAGGTAGACCAAGGTTACTTTTCGCACTTAAAGGGGTAATTCATCTTAAGCAGATAGTATGATATAGACAAATATTCACACTTAAAGGTTTGTACCCTGGAAATGGTACTGGCGGTCTCCTGTCAAATGGTGTCAGATATTGATGAAAACTTGTTCTTTATCTTAAAGGAAAACTGTACCCCCAAAATGAATTTAAGCTACAGATTATATAGAAATTAAGTGGCATATTGAAGAATCTTGCCAAACTGGTATATATATATTTAACAGTCTTAGTGGATGGTAATAAGAGAGATAAGTGTTATTATGCACCCGCAAGTACATTACCTACAGACGGAGCAACAATCTGCACGATAGACTAATACACAGTCATTACACCAGTCCGGCTAAAACGACTTGGCTCTCGCATAACACCAAGGGATGCTATAGATATGGGGATTGTGTGGCTTGCCCATTCGTTTCTAAAAGAATTACATTCCTCGGCTGATTAGATATTAAGGAATACACCATTAAACATTTCATTAATTGTAAGACCAGAGGCGTTATATACGTCATGGAATGTATATGTGGCAAGAGATATGTCGGCAAAACAAAGAGAGAATTTAGGAGACGAATCATGGAACATGTAGGGGATGTACGTAACAAAAGAAATACATCAATTGCTAACCACATAAATGACATCACAACAGTGATTGTGGTATTATGAAATTTATTGCTGTAGACCATGTCAAACCTACCACAAGACTAGGTGACATTGATAGAAAATTATTACAACAAGAAGCTGAATGGATCTACTGGCTTAACCGTAAAACACCTGCAGGTCTAAATGAAGGATTCATGTTCAGCCCCTTCCTATAATGTATAGTTTCCTCCCCTAGTTTTTCATTTTACTACCACTTGAAATTTCAATAAATTCTATCTAATGTGATTTATGAATAGGGTTCTAAGGTATCTGGACTTTTACTATTTAATCATCGAGTATTTGAACCTATGATATAATTGGCAATTTCAGCCATAGCTATTTAATAGTAACAGGATACTGGCTCCATAAGTCTTTATATTCTGGAGCGGTTTATTGGCATCCGTTTACGTTTTCCAGCGTTTATATGTGCTGGTGTTAAACTTGCCAAATGTGTCAGAATGAGGATGAAATACACTTACAATAGAATTCAGGCTAGTGCTGACATTAAGGCAACGCATGCGCGGTTAGGCCCCCATGTGGCAATGAGTACAACTCTGAAAAGGTGATTACGGTGACGTATGTGGAAGTACTTGTGCAACTGCCAACCGCTTAGAACCCTATTTAAACAGTGAGAAGACACGCGCAAATCACTTATGCCCCTGAAGAAGCCGGTTTCTCCGGTGAAATGCGTTGGGTGGGCATAGGTGGATGGTGAGAGACCAGCTCCCTACACAGCCAGGTAGAAATTCTGGGGAATTACTAAGCGGAAGGGAGGTGAGGGTGGCTGGAATTTTTGGCACAGACTTGAGAGGTCTGATTCCATTACGCCTGGTGTTAATTGATCCATTGAGATCGAACTGACTATATCTCAACATTACTTGATTAATAATTGAGGGGAGCAATTTAGATACTCCCTATTATTAAACTACTTTCAGAATGGTGGCTGCAGAGTCTGCAGTTCATCTTCCTTATTTCTCACCGTTCCAACCTATGTGTTTTTAATTCAGATATATATATATTAATATTGCCCTTTTACATCTCTTGCCTTGAACCATCATTTTGTGATATTCTCTGTGCTGCCTCAGAGATCGCATGACCAGAAATACTACAACTCTAACTGTAACAGGAAGAAGTGTGGAAGCAAAAGACACAACTCTGTCTGTTAATTGGCTCATGTGACCTAACATGTATGGTTTGTTTGGCTTGTTTTTGTGCACCGTGAATCCTATGATCACAGGGGGCAGCCCTTTATTTTTTTAAATGGCAATTTCCTATTTAGGATTACCCAATGGCACGTAACTATTATTATGAAAATGGTTTATTTAAATGAAGCAGGGTTTTACATATGAGTTGTTTTATGCAATATATCTTTATAGAGACCTACATTGTTTTCAGTGTATCGTTTTATTTTAAGTGAAATCTACTTGTCACCAGAAGTATCAACTACACACGACCTTAGTCTTTTACACACACACACACACACACTAGTAGACTTATGAATCTACTAATGTGTACTGCATGTATTTACCATTAAGTTTGTGTGTTATACAGGTCTGAGATCTATTGTCCAAAAAGCCCTGAAATACGGCAATACTAGGTCACAGTCTCCTGTCTGAACAAAGTGTTTTTGTTGTGTAATATCAGGACAGTCCTAAATCTGTTAATATATAATAAGCCTGTTTTGCTTACGTAAGTGTTACTTAAATTAGTAAACTATAAAGCAGTATGTTTTAACCTCAGTAGTAAATAATAAAACCACTATCCATAGTGCAGGTCAGTTCAGTCTGGGTTTAAAAGGACTTGTACTACTGGTATATACCTAAAGGCTCTATAAATGCTCTACCCAAATGCCTTAAAGGAACAGTTCAGTGTAAAAATAAAAGCTGTGTAAATAGATAGGCCATGCAAAATAAAAAATGTTTCCAATATAGTTAGTTAAGCAAAAATGTAATATATAAAGACTGGAGTGACTGGATGTCTAACACAACAGAATAGAAGACAACCTCCTCCTTTTCAGCTCTCTAACTCTTGAGTTAGTCAACGACTTTAAAGAGGGCCACATGGGACATAACTGTTCAGTGAGTTTGCAATTGATCCTCGGCATTCAGCTCAGATTCAAAAGCAACAGTTATGACCCATATGCCCCCCCCCCAATAGTCTTTGATTGGTTACTGCTGTTTTTATTTTTAATACTGAACAACTCCTTTAAAAGTACATTTGTTGTGCTATTCCACTTGTGTGCCATTTGGTGGTGTTAGTGTTAAATCCAGATGGGAACAATGACCCTGAATTTGGATAAGTATAATATGCTCCAATGCTTGTTTATTGTAGTGTGCTGATATACACTGTAGGGTCAAAAGTATCAGGACACCTGCACTTCCAACTTCTTATTCCCAAAGCAAGGCAATTATTATGAAGTTTGGTCTTTTTCTACTGTAACAGCCGCCATTCTTCTGACAAAGCATTCCACTATATGGTGAAGCATTGTTGCAGGGATATGCTTCCATTCAGCCTCAAGACCTGTTGGGTTCAGACATGAGCTGAAGTTCCAATTCATGTCATAATTGTTTATTTGGGTTGAGGTCAGGGCTCTGTGCAGGCCAGTTATGTCCATCCACTACCACTTCAGTATACCCATAGTACCATGTACAGACATTACTTTGTGCATTCTTGCGCTGAAACAGAAAAAGGTCTTCACCCAAACTGTTGCCATAAAGTAGGAAGCCCAGACTTGTCAAGAATGTCATTGCACACTGTAAGCTTAAGGTTTGTTTTTGCTGGACCCAAGGAAAAAATTATGAGAAAATGCCTCCACTGAACTTTACAGTTGGCATTACATATTAGGTAGGTAGTGTTATGTTGCATCACAAGGATGTGAGGGTTTCCAAAAATAAAGAATCAAATATAAAACATTGGAAAATTTTTATTATGTCCTAATAAAAATTTTCCAATGTTTTATATTTGATTCTTTATTTTTGGAAACCCTCACATCCTTGTGATGCAGCGTTTTTGGTTCCTTGCACCTTGGGACTGAGGTGAACTGTGAGTGTTTTCATGTTTATTATTATTTTTTATTGATATTCTTTTGAATCCAACACTTGTTGTTGTGAGGTGGCATTATATATTTTTTCAATGTGGCAGATGCACAAACTAAAATATTTACAGGTAGTGTTATGTGCCAAACCCACAGTCAATCAGACTTCCAGATGGAGTGAAGTTCAATTCATCGTTCCAGAGAAAGCACTACAATTGCTCCAAAGGCCAATGTCTGTAAGCTTCACACCACCGCCAACTATTGGTCTGCATACAGTGATGTAAGGCTTGTGTATAGCTGCTCACCCGTTAAAACCCTACACTCCCTATGAGCAGCCCTGATTGCTTACAGAGGCAGTTAAGCTCTGCAGCAACTGGGGATGTACTGTAATGGGGAGGCACATTTATCAAAGGTCGAATTTCAAATTTATGTGAATTTTTTTTTTACTCTTAATAAACTTGAGTATACTCACAATTTCGACCGGGAGGTTATTTAAGAAAACATTTGAATGTCTAATATTCGATCGAATAGTTCTGACCCGAAATTGGAATCGTACAAATTGAGTTTTCCTCCAAAAAATGCCTAGAATGTCAAGAAGGCAATTAATCTATTCAAATTGTTCAACTGGCTTCTGCCACTGACTTGTAAATTAACGTGGCAGGTTTTAACATTCAAATTAGAACTGGTTCCATGGTCGAGCTGTAATAAATCTCACATTTGATTTTACATTCCATTGGGGGATTAAAATTCGAATGTGTGATTTTTGACACCAAAAAGCAATTAGAGAATTTAAATTTACCATTCGACCCTGCTTTTGTGCCTGCTCCTATTAAAAACCTCAAAACATACAAATATTTACATTTTAACCAATAGCTGTTTTATTTAATGCTAAATATGACAGCTTAGTTGTCCAGATGATTAATTGGTGATCAAACTGATTTTGTGTAATACAGTAAATGTGACCAAAATGATTTCAGATCTAGGTATTTGTCAACCATCCAATTTAATCACAGTAGACATCTTAACACAAAACATCTGATAATCAGTACAAGGGATACAGTGGGCCCTGCCCAAAAAAGCTTACAGTCTAAAAGTATATGGCCTATACCTGGTTAGCTTTCAAGAAGATTCCCTCAATTCACTGCCCAATTAGAAAATTTGAACTGACTGGTTGCATGGGCATGCAGAGATGGAGCACTTTTCCCCAATAAAAGCACTTTGCAGTCATAACTACTGCCTTGGATTTGTCCTGCTTTCTATTATAATACATGCAGAGATGGCACCTGTTTGACATATTTTAGCTAGATTTGATTTCTGAGAGTGCAATTGTAATGTATTTTCACTTGCCTTCTTGCACAAAAGATGATATGCTGCAATTTTGTTATATTGGAGCAAATGGGGGCAAATTAAACTGTTCTTTGGTATTGAGTTTCTGCACTTTATTTAACCTTTAGAAAGGAAATGTTGTTCTGACTGCACTTGAATAAATATCACGTGGCCTATGTAATACTGCACCAAAAGTTATAATAACCCACCATTCATCACATTTCGTATGCTGACAACTTTCACTTCATATGTCTAATAAATTATCTGAGCTGGATATCTGGGTTTATTTATAGTTAGCCAACTGTATTGTCCACATCATATACATAATTTGGCAAATGGAAACTACCTTTTTCAGCAACAAGTAAGCCGGGCATCATACATTTTAGATGGGTACAGTAGTTGCTTCTGTTGTGTTTTCATTGCTTTGACTTGTTGTATCCTTTGGAGGCAGAGCCTGTGCTTCTTTATTGTCCATGGTTTTCTCGAGTTCTGCTTCTGCCTCAGATCTCTTAATAGGTTCTGGGGTTTCCTCAGACCATCTTCCAACTCTTCGAACCCCCTTTGCAACTTTTGGTGCATTTCGGCATGGGTTGTGGTCATAAATGACTAGCTTCAAACTTTGCATGTGGACTAAGTTTGGGAAAAACATGATTCCATTTCTGTCAACATCAATAACATCCAGAAAAGGCATCTCCAACAGCACAGGTGGAAAGTCAGTGAGCAGGGTTCCAGACATCCAAATGCTACGCAATTCTTTCAGATTTTTAAGCTCAGTTGGTAGCTGGCGGATGGGGTTGGATCCAGCATGAAGTGTCTTCAGTAGCGTTAGTTCACATACCACCACAGGCAAATGTGTGAAGTAATTTGACTCAATCCAAAGAGTTTGCAGGTTCTTGAGAAAGCATAGTTCAGGAGGCAGGTCCCTCAGCCTGTTGTTTCCAAGATATAAGATTGACAGTTGTTTAAGGGCACATACAACCTGTGGCAGGACTTTAAAATGGTTAAAATCCAGGGCTAGGATCTGAAGGTTCTGCAGCAGTTCCAACTCAGGAGGCAGAGTGTTTAAATTATTGTCACTGAGGTACAATTTCACAAGTTCTTTAAAGGCACACACCCTCAGAGGGAATCTTCTCAACTGCTTGCTGCTCAGGTCCACCATTTTATCAACAGGCATTTCTTCCAACTCTCCCAATAGATAGTTCTGGCAAGTCTTAGATGGGATGAAAGCAATTATTCCCTTAATAGTGTTCCCCATCGTTTGCCACACGAAGAGAGAGAGAGAACATACTCTGGCGATTTTACATTTCTTCTGGGGCTGTATTATCGGAGAAGTGAAGAGTGGCATTTCTGTCGTTCCATTACAGGACGTTGTTTACATAGCAACTGCGATTAGTCTCAAGGGCTGTGAAATGGTACTGATAACTGAAAGAGCGTCTGGTGATGGAAAGGACTGACGTATCTTTTGAGAAAATTGCTCCCCTGTCTCTGAGATGTACGAAACTATTAACAGCACGGCTGCATTAACATCTAGTTTGTAGTCTTCGACAAAGCAGGGTTTCTGGCAAAGGCCCATATAAAAACGAAGAAAAAAAAAATAAATAAAAATTTGCTAGGCGCATTGTTATCCGTGGTGGAATGAACATCTTGATAATGAACTTTAGAAAAAGGCAGAATTGTTAAACTTGGAATCCTGTCAACTAAACATTTCAACTTCACCCAGACGCACACACACCAACATTTTCAGATGTAATCTGATGCTGTTTAAAATACCTGTCATGATTTAAAAATAAATCCACAGATTAATGGCAGTGTGACTTAATGGGTTTGTATAGACTGAGATGGACTAATGCACACTGCCTCACTCACATCTGAAGTATGCACTGAAGTGCTCTTAAAGGAGAACTAAACCTTAACTAAAGAAGTAGCTAGAAATGTTGTACATTATGTTTTGGGCTTCTGTAACAGCCCAAGGCAACCACAGCCCTTTAGCAGTAAAGATTTGTGCCTCCAAAGATGCCCCAGTAGCTCCCCATCTTCTTTTCTGCTGATTCACTGCACATGTGCTGTGCTGCTGTTACTGAGCTTAGGGACCCTCTCACAATATATATATATATATATACAGTTTGTGGCTGGTGCACACGGTAAAAGGTCCAATGCCTGTGTGCTGGTTGGAAACAGTAATACGAATACTTAGGAAAAGAAACCGCACCAAACAGGGCTTAATATGAAATCCAAATATCAAAATTTATTATCAACGTTTCGGCTCGATAGCTTAAGCCGTCTTCAGGAATAAAAGTGTTGTGTACAAACATACAGATATAAATCCCCCAAAAACCCGCCAAACAGTGAAGTGACGTGTGTGATTGGTATCTACCCCCATCATGACGTTTTAGTTACCCTCCTACTAAACTGTGGAATCCTTTGATATCCGTGATAAGAAAATACATCCAATATTAGGTGTAAAATAATAGTATTGGGTTAATCCTGATCGTTACATAGTTACATAGTTACATAGTTAAATTGGGTTGAAAAAAGACAAAGTCCATCAAGTTCAACCCCTCCAAATGAAAACCCAGCATCCATACATACACCCCTCTACTTTTAATTAAATTCTATATACCCATACTAACTATAGAGCTTAGTATCACAATAGCCTTTGATATTATGTCTGTCCAAAAAATCATCCAAGCCATTCTTAAAGGCATTAACTGAATCAGCCATCACAACATCACCCGGCAGTGCATTCCACAACCTCACTGTCCTGACTGTGAAGAACCCCCTACGTTGCTTCAAATGAAAGTTCTTTTCTTCTAGTCTAAACGGGTGGCCTCTGGTACGGTGATCCACTTTATGGGTAAAAAGGTCCCCTGCCATTTGTCTATAATGTCCTCTAATGTACTTGTAAAGTGTAATCATGTCCCCTCGTTGGTAAAAATGACAAACCTGTTGCAAAATAAATTATTACTCCATTAAAAGAAAATCATCGCGCACCCCCAACCTTCCCTTTCAGGGGAAGTCAGGCTGTAGCGATACACTTGGCTGTATCGCATATACTGAGCGCATACCTCAGAACTTGTCGCCTCCCTCGCAGATACGAAGAATGTAAGGAGTGTGCAGTAGTGGCGTTTGCCATGTCAAGTGTCGGCACAACCACAAGGGCCCCCCCACAGTTGAATTTTTGATGGCCATGTTGGATCTCATTTTATCGTACAATTATTTTATGTTCCAGGACTCTTTTTTTCTACAAACGGTGGGCACAGCAATGGGATCAAATGTAGCACCTTCATTTGCTAATATTTTTATGGAACAGTATGAGGAGCATCTGCTGCTGCCCCTAGGAGGCAGCCACATACTATTCTACAAGCGCTACATTGATGATCTCTTGCTATTCTGGGGAAGTATACTATTAAGTACAGATTGTCTTGTTTGTCAGACCACGTGGTATATCTAGCATGGTGCCCCTGTGGTTTGCACTATGTAGGTAAGGCATCAACCACATATAGGGAAAGAATGAATAACCACAGGAGTGCTATCCGGGCGGCCTTATCTACAGGTAAAGCGGACCAACCAGTGGCAAAGCACTGGCTCAAGTTGGGACACTCATTGCCCCAATTTAGACACATGTTGATTGATCATGTACCAGTCCAGAGAAGAGGGGGCAATAGGGATCTATTATTGTTACAGAAAGAATCCAGGTGGATCTACAAACTGGATGTTCTGGCTCTCAAAGGACTGAATGAAACTCTTCCAATGTCTCCATTTGTTTGATTCTTTCCATGAAATTCTTTTCACTTCCCCTTATCGGTTAGGTTGTAAAGATAGGAGATTGAGACTTAATTGTCAAATTGCTGCTTATTGCCATCGATTTAAATATTTGTAACTATATATTTCCCAGGTTGTTACAGACAGCTAAAAGATACAATTTTGCAATCCTGTCTGTTATCTTATTGACATAAGTGGTTACATTTATATAGAAGGTTGTCTATATGGATATTATGTAATACGAACATGTACAGCAGTGAGATAATGAAAATTGCCTCCAAAAAAAACTTTTTTTTTTAAAAAAAAGAAAGGGGAATTAATACGTTCAAATTCCTAATCCCCTGCTATTTTTTATTTATTATTGATTATTTTTTTCGTTGGCTTACTGTTTCACAACATTAATGCCCAATTTTTTTTCTATCCAATTTGTCTTCAGGCTTTGTGACACTTGTGACTGTTATGAGCTTCTGGCGCACAATGGGTTACGGGCCTCGTGCAGAGTTCGGAGTATGTGGCAGTATCGGTAGAGAGAATAGAAATGTTAAGTAACCAGAAGGTACTGAGAGAGTGCACTATGGAACTAACTTTGTCCAGAAAGCTCAGAATTACATAAAGGCCATCTCCCATAGAGTCCATTTTAAGCATATAAATGTATTTTTTAAAAATGATTTTTAAAACTGATTTCAATGAGAACTGCCACTATGCACGCTACACTGCAGAGCCTTACAGCTATTGCATGATCTGTTTCTACTGTTATCGTGTCTGTGTCACACAGTCTTCCCATGGGCTGGGGTTGACTGAAATATCTATCATAACTCATCACTTCCAAGTCCCAAGTTTCACACTAGAGCAATTGATAAGGCAAAGGAGCAGCAGACCATTTAAGGTTCTGAATAAAGAGAGTTTGTCATTTAGTGGCACACTTGTACTATCTAAAGTTTGTATTGTTGGCTATTTCTGTAACAACAATGGGTGTACATGGATAGGAAACTGGCTACAGGATCGGGTACAGAGGGTGGTTGTTAATGGGACATTCTCTACTTGGAGTAAGGTTCTTAGTGGGGTCCCTCAGGGCTTGGTATTGGGTCCACTTTTGTTTAACTTGTTCATTAATGACTTAGGGGAGGGTGTTGTAAGTAATGTATCAGTGTTTGCAGATGACACAAAATTATCCAGCCCAATTAATTCCATCCAGGATGTGGCATCCTTGCAACATGATCTTGACAAACTGGCAATCTGGGCAGCTAAGTGGCAAATGAGATTCAATGTTGATAAATGTAAAGTCATGCACCTGGGATGTAAAAATATCCAAGCCACTTATACCCTTAATGGGACTGCACTAGGCAAATCCATTATGGAAAAGGACCTTGGAGTCCTTGTAGATGATAAACTTGGCTGTAGCAAGCAATGCCAGTCAGCAGCATCAAGGGCAAATAAGGTCTTGAGCTGTATTAAAAGGGGCATTGATTCACAGCAGGAATCCTTCCACTGTATAGAGCACTGGTAAGGCCCCATCTAGAATATATCCTACAGTTTTGGTCTCCATCACTCAAACAGGACATTATTGTATTAGAGAGGGTACAGAGAAGGGCAACTAAGCTGGTAAAAGTTATGGGAAATCTTAGCTATGAGAGAAGACTGGCCAAAGTGGAGAAGGGGTGATATGATAACTATGTATAAATATATAAGGGGATCATATAATAATCTCTCTAATGCTTTATTTACCAGTAGGTCTTTCCAGCTGACACAAGGTCACCCATTCCGATTAGAAGAAAAGAGGCTCCGCCTAAATATTTGGAAGGGGTTTTTTACAGTGAAAGCTGTAAAGATGTGGAATTCTCTCCCTGAATAAGTTGTACAGGCTGATACATTAGATAGCTTTAAGAAGGGGTTAGATGGTGTTTAGCAAGTGAGGGAATACAGGGTTATGGGAGATAGCTCATGGTACAAATTGATCCAGGGACTAGTCCGATTGCCATTTTGGAGTTAGGAATGATTTTTTCCCCCTCTGAGTCAAATTGGAGAGGTTTCAGATGGGGTTATTTTTTGCCTTCCTCTGGATCAACTGGCAGTTAGGCAGGCTTAAAAAAGTTAAAAGGTTGAACTTGATGGACATGTGTCTTTTTTCAATCTAACTTACTATGTTACTATGTATGTTACATACCTCTCTGCAGTAAGTCCCGATTCTGACAGCTCAGCCTGCAGTCCCAGATTTCTTAAAGGAATACTATACCCCCCCCCAAACAATGTAGGTTGCATAAAACAGCTCATGTGTAAAACCCTGCTTTGTGTAAATAAACAATTTTCATAATAATATACGTTTCTAATAGTTTGTGCTATTGGGTAATCATACATAGAAAATTGCCATTTTAAAAAATAAGGACTGCCCCCTGGGATCGTACGATTCACTGTGCACACAAACAAACCAAACAAACTATATGTTAGGTCACATGAGCCAATTAACAGACAGAGTTCTGTATTTTGCTTCCACACTTCTTCCTGTTACAGTTAGAGTTGCAGTATCTCTGGTCAGATGATCTCTGAGGCAGCACACAGACCATCACGAAATGGTGGCTCAAGGCAAGAGATGTAAAAGGGCAAGATTTACTTAAATATATATTCCAGTTTGATAAGATTCTTTAATATGCCACTAAATATGATATAAACTATCTGTTGCTTAAGTATTAATCTTGGAGGTATAGTTTTCCTTTAATGAAAAGTCCCTCTTTGATCTCCTGCACTGATGCTGTGAAAAAGATACAAAGTTTCTGAAATGTAATCAAAATAAGAGGCTTTTTGGCAGAGATAATTAGCGTGAGTTGTAAATAGTCCAGGGATCTGGATTTAGTCAGGTCATATAGTGTGACATGAAGGTCTTAATGCTAAAAGGGAACTTTAAAACTGAACAAGAAAGAAAGAACTATGTAGAATTTAGATGTATGGAGTTATTTAACATGTTAAGACAGGGCTTTAATTTAGGGTGAGGTTACTTGTCATCTGAATTGGGTTGAAGAAGGTAGTGGGCTTATTTTATAAACTTTGCGCAGGGCAGATTGGTTCACACAGTGATATATTTGCCCTGCGCATGGTAATATTTATAAAGCTGGATAAGAGTGATGTATTTAATGTGCAAACATAATTGTGATTTTTATTCCGCACTGTGAATGTCTATAAGAGCTTTTTCAAATATGGCAAAATAGCAAATTGCAAATATTTATGCACATACTCTGTGTTTAAGTTACACCGCGACTTTGGTGGCAGAGAAAATATTTGCAAAACAGTTTTGCGAATTGAAATTACTGTTGAAGCTATTTTCACGAAGACAACAACCTCGCACCGTGCCTGCACTCATGCAAACACTCGTTTCATTTGCGAAAACTTGTGCACAATCCGAATTGACAAAAAACGCAAGGATGGACACAGCAGTGCAATATTTTAGCGCCTAGGAAAAGTATGACTATTACAACTATTTGTGAATATATTTGTGAATATGTGCTGCGCAAACTTTAGAAATTACCCCCAGTGTTTTATTATTATAGAGATAGAGAAAATAGTTTTAAACAATTTGAATTATTTGTATAAAATGGAGTCTATGGGGCAAATTCACTAAAGGACGAAGCGCCTAATGCTAGCGTTAATTCGTCAGCATATCGACATTTTCGTTAATTCGCCGATTCACTAACGGACACTGGCGTAAATTTGCTAGTGTTACTTCACACCCTTACGCCTGGCGAATTTGCGCAACGGACGTAACTACGCAAATTCACTGACGCGCGCATTTTTCTGAACGCTACCTTTTACGCCAGACTTCTTCGCCACCTCAGACCAGGTGAAGTGCAATAGAGTAGATAGGGATTGCTTCAAAAAAAGCGCTGGTCTTTTTTTATGGGTGACAGGCTGAAAAAGATCGAAAAATTTTTTGGGGCTACCCTCCTTCCCCCCTACATTTCCTAACTCATGGCACCTTAACTATACAGTGGGCACATGTGTAGGGCAAAATAAAAATTTAATTTGCTGTTTTGAAGGTTTCCCAGGCTTGTGTAGTGATGCTACATACAGGGCCGCCATCAGGGGGGGACAGGGGGGACAAGCGTACCTGGCCCGGGCATGAAGGGGGGCCCGGCAGCGCTGCATTTTTTGAAGATCCGGGCCCCCCTTACGAGCGCCCGAGCCGTACGTCTTGCCTCTGTGCTGCTGAATGCGGAAGTGCCGAAAAGCCGAAGCCGATGCGCCGAAAAGACCCGAAGTCACGGAAAAAGCCGAAGTCACGAAGCGCCGAAAAGACTCGAAGTCACGAAAACAGCCGAAGTCCTGAATCAGCGCAAAGACCCGAAGTCACGAAAACAGCTGAAGCCGAAGTCCTGAAGCGGTGAAAAGACCCGAAGTCACGAAAGGAGGTGAAGTTGAAGTACTGAAGCCGTGAGTTCAATTCTACTGAACACCAGTTTGTGTATTTTTTTTTTTTTTAATCTCCTGGCCACCAATGTATTATTTTAATATTCTATAGGCCCCTGCCGCCAATGTTTTTTTTTTTTTCAAAAAAATTTTTTTTTTTTTTCAAATTTTTTTTCGGGGCCCCAATTTGTTTTTAACTTATAAGGGGGCCCCTGCGGCCAATGTTTTTTTTTTTTCAAAAAAATTTTTTTTTGGGGCCCCAATTTGTTTTTAACATATAAGGGGGCCCCTGACGCCAATGTTTTTTTTTTTTTTTCAAAAAAATTTTTTTTTTTTTTTACATTTTTTTTTGGGTCCCCAATTTGTTTTTAACTTGTAAGGGGGCCCCTGCCGCCGATGTTTTTTTTTTTTCAAAAAAATTTTTTTTTTTTTTCAAATTTTTTTTAGGGCCCCAATTTGTTTTTAACTTATAAGGGGGCCCCTGCCGCCAATGGTTTTTTTTTTTTCAAAAAAAAATTTATTTTTTTTTAAATTTTTTTTTGGGGCCCCAATTTGTTTTTAACTTATAAGGGGGCCCCTGCCACCAATGTTTTTTTTTTTTCAAAAATTTTTTTTTCTTTTTTAAATTTTTTTTTGGGGCCCCAATTTGTTTTTAACTTGTAAGGGGGCCCCTGCCACCAGTTTTTTTTTTTTTCAAATTTTTTTTTTGGGGCCCCAATTTGTTTTTAACTTATAAGGGGGCCCCTGCCACCAATGTTTGTTTATTTTTTAGTTTTTTTTACATTTTTTTTTGTTGGGGCCCCAAGTTTTTTTTAACTTATAAGGGGGCCCCTGCCACCAATGTTTTTTTTGGGGCCCCAATTTTTTATAAGGGGGCCCTGACCATCAATAGCTTTTTACAACTTGTGTCGGGGGGGTTACTTTTTTAGCGCTGATGTCTGTGTGGTCTTTTAACTGCGATGTGGAGTGGGCGGGAAATGGGGTGGAGCTTGGTCGTCAGTGTGGGCGGGGCCCAGGGGGCCCCAAAAATTTTGTTGTACGGGGCCCCGTGATTTCTAATGGCGGCCCTGGCTACATATACCTCCATTGTAACTTCAATTTGGCGCCGTATGCAAATTAAGCATCGCTAGCGTAACTTCACTTTGCTTGGCGAATTAACGCTAGTGCAACTTCGCAACCATACGCTTCCCCTGAGTGCAACTTCGGATTTTAATGAATTTGCGTAGCACTGGCAAAAAAACGCCTGACGAAGTGCGGTGAAGCGGACGCTGGCACAACTACGAATCTTAGTGAATTTGCCCCTATGGGAGATGGCCTTCCTTGGCTTTCTGGATAACTGGTTTCTGGATAACAGGTCCCCTACCAACTCCATTATAATCACATAATACAGATTTTTGTTCTCTGTAATAATAAACAGTACCTTGTACTTGATCCAAACTAAGATATTATTAATCCTTATTGGAAACAAAACAAAGCTACAGGGTTTAATTTATGTTTTCGTGTTTTTGTAGTAGACTTAAGGTATGAGTCTGAATACCCCAGGTCCCGAGCATTCTGGATAGCAGGTTCCATACCTGTAATAGATTACTGACTCTGGGCAAAACTTGTTAAAATAGTGACACCTGCAGGCTGAAGAACATAATGCAAGTTTCTCACCTAGACATAGTAAATGTTTAGTGCAAGTGGCAAAAGGTTAAGAATAGCAGAATGACAGACAACTCACATTTTTGGCAGTCACCCTATTTTGCACACCTGCCTCACCCAGTTTCCCACTGTACCAGCCCAGTCTCCAGACTTACACTGGAATAAATATTAATCCCTGCAATTGGAAAAGACTAAAATGCACCTGAAGTTGCAACATACAGGCCAGTTAGGCAGAGCTAGAAACGTGATTCCAAAATACACCTATTTAAATTTTACATGAGATCATTCAGTTGGGTGTATGTAGAAAAGTTGTATATATATATATATATATATATATATATATATATATATATATATATATATATATATATATATATATATATATATATATATATATATATATATATATATATATACAATGTACATGTTGTATACATACATACACATGATTCCACAGGAAAAGAATCCATGATAGTGCTGCAGGGATCACTTCCCCACTGCTCTTACGTTTATACAGGTCTCCAGTTTGGTACTGATGAATTGACGCCCCAAGTGAAAAATATTAAATATTTGATTTCACTGTAAACCTCTAACTATTCTATTACTACTGCTATCTGGAAGATTACACATTTGCTTATTGATTATCTGGCATGCCTGGGTCAGAATGCTCCGATAGGCAGTTTATCTTGGCAGCACTCAAACTGCCAGAAATCATATGATAGCATCTCCCAGAGCAAAGCTCATACTTTGGCATTATCTGCTCTAGCAAATGCAAGATGGACTGGTGCTTTGGGGGAGGGGGCTTTCTCTCTTTATATTAATTTGTCACAGAATCTGGACATGGGCAAGAGTAATTTTCATGTTTGGAGAGGCTACTTAACCCCTTCCTTGGCAGGATGATTTGCTGTTACCTGCTTATATCCAGTAAACAGTATAAAGGGCATGTCACAGAAGAAAGAGCGATTACTGTGCTAATTTTATATATTGATATTAGTGGCAGGCAGGTGAGTAAAAGAAGCTAATTTTTATAATGACCCTCTGTTAATGCTCCGGTAATAAGTAAACAAAAGGCCAAGGAATGTGTTTGCTTCTGATTAGCAGCAGATGGGTATGTGTAGTGCTTATTCCCACTTCATTCACTTCACTTCATTCACTTCAACAGACTGCTGCTTTGAAGATGCTGACAACGAAGGGGAAGGGGAGGCGGTTGAACATTGTGAATCTTATTATGTTGTTTCAATGGACCAAACATGAAGTAACTATAATTTCTCCTTCAAACTCCAATTATTCTCAGACAAAATGGGCAGCTACCTCTTCTGCCTATAACTAGACCGGACTCACCTGCCACTTGATTTGTGCGTAAGCAAACAAATCATCAAACATACGCATAAACGTGTAATCGCTGTGCATGCACATAAGCAACATCACCGCGAATGCACATGAGCGATGTCACCAATCATGCATGCACAACGGGGGAAATGGGGGCAAGCTGGCCGGCCTGGACCATCTCTAAGGATATATAGAGGTGTAGTTCCACACCAGGGCTTCATGAAGAACCCTGGAAGTAGCTGAATTGGGGGGCTTGGGTAGGATCCAGTGCACACTAAGGGGCAAATTCGCTAACCTCTGAAAATTCACCAGTGACAGCTTCGCTCACATCGCAACACTTCGCAAGGCGTAGATTCGCCAGGACAACGCTAATTCACTAAAATCCGAAGTTGCATCCAGGGTGCCGAATGCTGGCGAAGTTGCACTAGCGTTACTGTGCCACGCGAATCAAAGTTGCGCTAGCGTTGGCTAATTTGCATACGGCGGGAAGTTAAAGTACAATGGAAGTATATGTTCCAGCAAATACATTACACTACACAAGCCCAGGAAGTCTTAATGAAATAAAATAAAGTTATTATATTGCCCTACACATGAGCCCAGTGTATAGTTTATGTGCCAAATGTTAGGAAATGTAGGGGGGAAGCCGGTTACACCCCAAAATAATTACGCTATTTTTCAGCCTATCACCCTGAAAAAGGAAAAGACTTAGATTTTCAACAATTTTTTAAGGAACTCCTATCTACTCTATTGCACTTCGCCTGGTCTGAAGTGGCGAAGGCAAGTCTAGTGCAAGAGGTAACGTTCAGTAAAAATCCGCATCTTAGTGAATTCGCTGATTTACGTCCATTCGCCAGAGTGGGAATTAGCCAGGCGTTAAGGAACGAAGTACTGCTAGAGTCTATCTCCTTCACTAGAGAAGTTATGCCAGGACCATAAATAAATCGGCGAAGTACCAAAATGACGTCACACTGGCGAATTTTCCCCTGCGTTAGTGACTTCGCCCTTTAGTAAATTTACCCCTAAGAGTAATGGGGCTAATGTACTAGGAAGCAAAAAGGGTTAGAATTAGGTGACTGCTTGGTCCCATATATACAAGAATGCACCTCTGGAGAGAAAGTCTACCAGACCAACATTACATGGTAGCAACTGGACATGGTTGTCACTTCTGATCAACCTTTGACAAATAAGTTCTGTGGAGTAGAGGCCATAAGTAGGCAACAGAAAACTGCATATATGATGTAATATTTTTAAAAATATTCTTCAGATATGGGTGTCACTAACTGCAGAGGCAGTGTCAGTGTGTAAAACAAATACACCCTGATTTATGAACTGCCATCGGGCTGGTGAGTAGGTTATCTCATGAGTGGAGCATGATTGTATTTGTGGGACCAAGGAAGCCCCCCTTTATTCTAGCACTTTTTGTACGTTGACATGCTTGAGCAGTAGAGAAACAGCTTGAAAAAGGCTCTACACCATATAACGATTGTTTTAATTGTGAGTAAACAAATATGTTTTATATGGAGGATGGCGAGGTTTCAGCATACCCTTCATTTCGGTGTTCTCTCATGGGGCAGGTTTTAAGGTTGTCTCTTTTTGTTTCAAATGATTTTTATTGTTTTTCCAAGTTAAACAAGCAGAAACTTTGACAAAAGATGAAGGCTGAACAGTGAAGCTCATTCAGTTATAAAACAGTAGATGGAGCCATCTTGATTGTTCAAGAGATTAAATTGTCTCATTTTGGATATAGGTAATCTTTCCTGATAATATACTGAACCTGTTATTAACACAATCACAGACAGAAGTATTAGATACGCAAATGCTACTCTGCTGATTCTTCACATGGATGTGGTCTAAAAAAGCAGTAGGCGTTGCCAAATGAATATTATACTTCCAACAGAAAGGCTATTTATTTATGAAAGAATACAGAAAGTATGCTTCATCATTTTCTACATAATCAGTCTATAGATCAGATTAGATTAGATGAGACTGCTAATATTTGGAGAATATTCTCTACACCCTCTAACAAATATTTCTCTAACTGCTGGATAACGAGTTTCTACAATTCTCAGAATATGTCACCACTATGTCCGGCCAGTGACCTGCTCTGACTGACCTGAGTTCATAATGACCTCATGAAATATACAAAAGGCAATGCAACACGAACAGTATCTTCATTCAATCTGCTCTTCAGAAAGCTATGAAGATACTGTTGGTACTTGTGGGATGCATCCAACTAGCAACACCGCTGGAAAGGTAAGTAAGATTCAACCATACTGAATAGCTTGTAAGTCAACACTGGTGAGCAGTTCAATTCTACTATACATTTTATACAAATAAACCATTGCATTCTTTAGCTAGTGTAAGCATTTCTTTCAGAGACAGAAGCAAGTACAGTAATAATGATATTATTGTATAAAAAGCAAAATGCTAAAATCACAATTTGTAGAATTTTTACTTTTCTAACCTGATTTAAATCTTTTCAATTGCCATATGTTTAGGGTCCCTCTGGTGAAATTCAAATCAATACGGAGTCACCTTTGGCAAAGGGATGAACTGGGTGAATTTTGGTTGCACCACCAACCTCATGTCTTTGCTCGTAAATACACTCAGTGTTTTCCTCTGCCTTATTCCTTAGCAGCTGGAACTACTTCGGAATATCTTGTTGATTATATGAATGTGAGTGCAATATATATATATATAATTATGTATATATGTACAGGTATGGGACCTGTTATCCAGAATGCTTGGGACCTGGGATTTTCTGTCATTTGGATCACCATCCACTAAAAATCTGTTAAACATAAAATAAACCCAATTATATTGTTTTGCCAACAATATGGATTCATACAGTTGAAATCAAATGCAAGATACAATTTTATAATTACAGAGAAAAAATAAATAATTTGAAAAATGTTAATAATTTGATTAAAATGGAGTCGATGGAAAATGGCCTCGCGGCGATTCAGAGCTTTCTTGATAACAGGTTTCAGGATAGCAGATCCTATACAGTATCTACATTTTATGCTTATGAATTCGTTGACTCTACCTCCATACTAAATGATTTAAGATGGGGCTGGGCACATACTATAATAGTTAATAATCACACCTAGCTACTGTAATTAATAAAAAAGAACTCTTGTGGCTTTATGAAGGATGTGAAGATAAATCAGGAAATACGTTGAAAATATACTCAAAATCAAGAAAAAGTCTTGTTAATTAAAATGATGACCAAATTAAATTTTCTCTGCAAAATAAGCTATAACACATTTTTTATACCTGCAATTATGATAAAGGAAACCCTAACTACCAAGCTTACCTTATTTTCCCTCCTTATTAGTCATCTTTTGGAGCAAACATATTTTCAGTAAGAAGTTTTATTACATTGACTGCGCACTGGCGCTAACTATAAAATTCGCAAACCTTCTTCCACTGTCGGAAGTGGCCGCTAAACAGTTTACGGGTTCGCAAAAGCTATATTAAATTCGCACAAAGGCAAATTTGTTCACGCAGAGGCATAATTTTATAACATTTCCCCATAAGTCTTTTGCAACAGTGTTTAAATAGTGACAGACACATGTTAAGCAAATGCTGCTTTCAATAGCAATTGTTTTTACAAATAACTTTAAAAGCACTGACATTTTTTTATTAAATATATATTGGAAAGTTACTTAGAATTATGCTTTTTTTCTTAGGCAAAAAAAAAAGAGTTTTCCATGTGTAAAGTAAATGATAATGTTCTAAGAAAAGGCCCCTTTACTGGTGGAATGTTATTTTTATCCATCAAATAATGCTGTTATTTATCTGGGAGTGATATTGGAGACAGCAAATATATTAGGACCCCTCTAAGTGAATTAAAGATTTTCTTTGCATTCTTTTAGTTAAACTTATATTGCGTTGGGATTCATGTGAGCAAAGCAGTGAAGTTAGTGGAAGTACGTGGCATATCTAATTTAGTTCCTTTGTGCAGAGACTTGCACAGAGTCTTTCATATCTAAACTCTCAAATGAAATGTACAACTAAAAGTACACCTGCTGCATTTTTAAGCTTCCATTTCAGGATTTTTTTTTCTCTCTTTGTGTAAAAAGACATTTGAGAATGGGGTTATGCAAAAATCTAGGGCAGGTAAATGTCGGGAGGGAGCCATTCTGGGATTTATCTGAATGAACCTGCTGTGCATGTAATTCAGCACAATTCACTAAAAAATACTGTCTTTGTATAAAGTTTTGTGACACTAATCGTCAGTTTTAATAAAAGAGCATTCTGGAATAAATCTCTTTTCAGTTTATGACCTTTTAAGTTTTTATTTATATGTTTTTGATGTATATTATATTTCTAGCAGATTGATTTTTTGTGCCAGTTATTAACTAAATGTTAACCATTATGACTCTGATCTTTGTCCTAAACGGTCTAAAAAGAATTGACCATTTTTTGCTTATTTCAAGTGATGACAAAGTGCAATTTACATTGAATAAAAATCAACACAAACACCCTAAACCAATCCTTATGTCACTTACTTTGATGAGTCTGTTGATAACTCCTTACAGTGGGGACTCACAGCAAAAGATATTATTCATACACTGGTTGTTATACAAAGATCTTTGGTCTGAGTGTGGCTCCCCCTAACACATGATTTGGTTTATCTAGAAAAGTTGCAGCACAGCTGCTCAGTCAAATGGGAAAAGCAGGACAATCAAGACTCCTATTTTCTTATTTAATGGTTCATCAATCTATATGGAATTGCATGTACCTTCTACCTAAAGGTGTCTATGATGGTGGTCTGGCAGGCTGAGCAAGTTTCTACATAGTTGCATGATGGTGGCTTTAGAAGCAACAGTCAACAGTCATTTATACTAAATCATAGGTTAATAGAGTGGGAATACTTTATGAAGAGGTAAGTAGGTTATGATGAGGTAAGTAAGATGCTGGACAGCGAGGGAGCAGTAGATGTGATCTATTTGGATTTTGCCAAAGAATTTGATACTGTGCCCCACAAACAACTGCTTTCTAAACTAAGGTCTGTTGGGCTTAATGAAGTCGTTTGCACATGGATAGGAAACTGGCTACAGGATCAGGTACAGAGGGTGGTTGTTAATGGTACAATCTGGGCAGCTAAGTGGCAGATGATATTAAATGTTGATAAATGTAAAGTCATGCACCTGGGATGTAAAAATATCCAAGCCACTTATACCCTTAATGGGACTGCACTAGGCAAATCCATAATGGAAAAGGATCTTGGAGTCCTTGTAGATAATAAACTTGGCTGTCAGCAGCATCAAGGGCAAATAAGGTCTTGAGCTGTATTAAAAGGGGCATTGATTCGCGAGAGGAGGGGGTTATCCTTCCACTCTGCAGAGCACTGGTAAGGCCCCATCTGGAATATCAAGATACAAATGAAACACCAATACCTTTAAATGCGGCAAATAAGGGGGTGATCCCAAATATATTCCATTGTGCTTCAGACACTTTACACATAATCAAACATGATTAGTTATCATCGAGGAAGGGGCATGTGGTCCTGAAACGTTGTTTGTGTGTAAAGTGTCTAAAGCACCAAACAATAAATTTGGGATCAACCCCCTTATTTGCCAGCAACTAAGCTGGTAAAAGGTATGGAAAATCTTAGCTATAAGGAAAGACCGGCCAAGTTGGGGATGTTCACACTAGAGAAGAGGCGCTTAAGGGGAGATATGATAACTATGTATAAATAAATAAGGGGATCATATAATAATCTCTCTAATGCTTTATTTACCAGTAGGTAATTCTGATTAGTAGAAAAGAAGTTCCGCCTAAATATTTGGAAGGAGCTGTGAAGATGTGGAATTCTCTCCCTGAATCAGTTGTACAGGCTGATACATTAGA
The DNA here is from genome assembly GCA_038501925.1 of Xenopus petersii. Lineage (NCBI taxonomy): Eukaryota > Metazoa > Chordata > Amphibia > Anura > Pipidae > Xenopus > Xenopus petersii. The sequence continues at coordinate 44,857,619 of CM076677.1, forward strand.
TAGCTTTAAGAAGGGGTTGGGTGGTGTTTAGCAAGTAAGGGAATACAGGGTTATGGGAGATAGCTCATAGTACAAGTTCATCCAGGGACTAGTCCGATTGCCATCCTGGAATCAGGAAGGATTTTTTCCCCTTCTGAGGCAAATTGGAGAGGCTTCAGATGGGTTTTTGCCTCTGGATCAACTGGCAGTTAGGCAGGTTATATATATAGACTTGCACTTGATGGACCTGTGTCTTTTTTCAACCTAACTTACTATGTTACTTGAGTGCAAGCTTGTGAAACAATGTCCATCTGGTGTAAGGCATGTTTTGTGTGTTTAATAAGCAAATACCATTTCTTTGCAGGCTCAGTACTATGGAGAGATCAGTGTCGGGACTCCACCCCAGAACTTCAGCGTGGTATTTGACACAGGCTCCTCCAATTTCTGGGTTCCATCCTCTTATTGCCTGAGTGAGGCATGCCGTAAGTACTGAAATTTGTTAATATACCTTATACCGTTTACCTAGTTGCTATAAACTTACAATTCTTCCTCTTGTTCATGCAGTTCTGTAGAACAAGAAGAGAAGTTAATAAGACGAAAATAAAGAGTCACTCTGTATTTATATTATTTTGCTTTGAAACATGAAATTATAATAGAAGCAACTGATGCAGGATGGGAGCAAAGACAGGAGCAAGCTGCTATATTTTTTTTACACCATGTGCCATGGATGAGGGCCTACAGAACCCAAGTCACAATAGAACCCAAACACATGCTCTCTTATCATAAATATAGTTTGCAGGGGCGTAACTACAGAGGAAGCAGACCCTGCGGCTGCAGGGGGCCCAGGAGGTACAGGGGGCCCCATGAGGCTCTCATTGATGAGCAATTTGAACATATATTGGTAAAACAGGACAAACACTGGATATGTTGGGGGCCCTAAAATTTATTTGCTGTGGGGCCCAGCAACATCTAGTTACGCCACTGATAGTTTGCATTCAACAGCTGGGGAACTGGGGGAAGCACAGCGCCAACCCCTATTCTTGTCATTGAAACATACTAGTGCTGGCTTTTGGCCTTCTGCATTTAGGCCAGTATTGTGTGTATGCACAGTTCTTATAACTGGTTACTTCTTATAGTGATTCCTACCTAACCTGTTTGTAAAGAAGGGCCTGTATTAGACATTTTTTGTAAGCATGCAAAGCCAAGCTGGCAGTGGGGCATTACACACAAAAATGTAAAATGATTACACATATGCATAGAAACCAACACATGCGAAATATGCTATTTGGAATTGAGTGTTAGAAATATACACTTCTCCATCTATATACTATTCTCCATTCATCTCTATCATATACAGAGGTACATGAGAGATTTAAATCCTTTGAGTCTGCTTCCTATGAACATGGAGGGAAACAGTTTTCCATTCACTATGGGACTGGACAACTTGCTGGTATAACTGGCAAAGACACACTGAGAGTAAGTAGTTGCCAAGGCATTACTATTGCTAGAAGATGTCTGATATGGTGAACAAGTGTGAGTATTTGTCATGTGTTCCCTGCAGATCAGTAACATGTCCATAGTAGGACAGGACTTTGGAGAGTCAATCCTAGAGCCTGGCAGAACATTTGTTTTGGCGCAGTTTGATGGCGTGTTGGGCCTAGGATACCCCTCACTTGCTGTGGCTGATGCTGTACCAGTATTTGACCGGATAGTAGAACAAAAGCTAGTAGAGCAACAACTATTTTCCTTCCATTTGAACAGGTTGGTATTTTGGTACAAATAATTTCCTTTACATTTCAGAAATGAAAGAATTTCAGTCAGAGCATTAAGATAGATTTGGAACCTTTATGGAATAAAGTTATTAGACTTCTCATTGTCGTACTGTGAATTCTTCAGCTTACTGACTTTTGTATCTTTGATAATGTTTAGAACTATGTATAAGATCTACAGTGCTGGGAACAGGCTTGGACTGGGAGTTAAAGTAGGCCCTGGCATTTCAAGTACGCAAAGGCCCAAAAAGCCCTACCACCAGCCCACTTAATAGTGACTATGGCAAGTAGCCCCTCTGGCATTTGCCCCAATCCACAGATTTCCAGTCTGGGCCTGGCTGGGACCTCCTTCCTTCTGTATCTCACAACATGTGCCACTTACAGGGGTAACTCGCTTATACTTTAACTTTTGGTAAGCTGTAGACAGTGATATTCTGAGACAATTTACATGGGGAATGCTACATTATTTTTCAGCACCTCTCTGGTTGCTAGGGTATAATTTACCCCAGTAACCAGGCACTCTGAATGAGAAACTGGAATATGAATAGGGGAGGGTCTGAAGAATAAGATAGGTAATAAAATGTAACAATAATAATAAATTTGTAGCCTCGCAGAACAATAGTTTTGTGGCTGCTGGGGTCAGTGACCCCCCATATGAAAGTTGAAAGATGCAGAAGAGGAGGGCAAATAATTCAAAAATGTTAAAAAACAAACATGAAGATCAACTTAAAAATTGCTAAGATTAGGATTGGTTTATGGTAGCTATTGGTTCTGTTCATTTTAAGGCTGAAATGAAAGCAAATAACTTATTGTTGCTTACTGGCATCTTTATCAGTGTAATGTATGACCCATATTGGTAGATCAATTGTGCTGTGACCAATGTTTAATAGAAAATTATACCCTTAAGTGATGTGTTTCCTTTATAATAATAATTTGCAGTATTTAGATTGGATCATAATGTGGCATTTTTATTTACCATTTCATCTTTTTGCTCTATTGCTATTGCTCAAGGGGTGGTTGGTGCTGCCTTTACCCCTACATTAGTGAAAGACTAGTGAAATTCAGTTTTGGCTATTTCTCCACGTGCCCTGTACAGATATATATATATATATATCTATATATATATATATATATATATATATATATATATATATATATATATATATATATATTTTTTTTTTTTTTTTGCTTTAAAAAATGTTTTATTTTTAATTATAAAATAAAACATAATTGGTTGCATAAGCATTACTCAGGGGCTGCAGATACTGGACAATAGCCAGACTGCAGAGTTGTAAAGTCACATTACACCATAGTTTGAGTTCTTGAGTAAAGGTGGGTGGCCAAACACAGGCAGATTAAAGCTGCCGATATTGGTCCTTTAGACCGATTCGGCAGCTTATCTGACCATGTGTGGGGGCTCCCGACGGGTCCAACCGGTCGATATCAGGCCATAAATCGGCCAGATAACGATCAGTCAAGTTTGATTTTTTTGTATGATCCAGGACCGCATCGGCTAGTTGATGCGGTCCTGCGACCCGTCAGAGCCCATTCGTAGAATTGTAAATTATCATTCAGCCCCAGGGCCGAACATTCGGATTCATCCAATATCACAGAGCCGTTAGTGGGCACATCGGGTCAAGATCCTCTCGTTTGTCGACCTTGCCAAACGAGCGGATCTTATTGTGTATGGCCACCTTTATTTAGGCGAGTAACAATAAACAACAAACAACAAAATAATAAAACAATTATTTCCGTTACCTGTAATCCGCTTAGTCTGAGTGAGAGTGCAAAAGGGATAAGAACTTAGTTTAATGTAATGTTCCTATAGATCAGCAAAGGGTTCCAGACTTTATTGAAGGACTTCGGTGAGTCATTTTTCTGATTAGTTAGTTTCTCCAGTATAAGAACATTGTCCATCCTTGTTTTGACTGCAGGAACGTCTAGAATGGAGGATTTCCATGCTGCTGCTACAACTTGTTTTGAGGCTGAGAAAAGATGCATTATCAGTTTTCTTATTTGTTGACTCCTGGAATTCTATTATGGATCAGGGCCTCTCCTGGGTCTTTTTTTAGCATTAGACCTGTTACATTTGTAATTAGTGTGTAGATACGGATCCAAAATCAGACAGCCTTAGGACATTCCCATCAGCTATGCATGAACGATCCATGTTTCTGAAGCATGAGAGCATATGTGGGAGACCATTTTGCTAATTTTGAAGGTACCAGGTACCACTGGTGTGGTACTTTTTGGGATGTTTCCTGACATATTTTTTAATTCTTTTCCAGGGACTATGATTCTGAATATGGAGGAGAGCTTATATTTGGTGGCATAGATCACTCTCTGTTTAAAGGTCAAATTCACTGGATTCCTCTTACAGAAAAGGGTTACTGGCAGATAAGGCTTGATAAGTAAGTTGAACTTAAAAGCTTCCTTTATTATATATTAACAGTGCAGTATTAACAGAACAAAAAGAAAGCCCCTTTATTGGAGGAGGTATACTGGATTTTAATGGGCTTGTTACTTGCAGATAAGATTCTAAACAGGTTATTTGTTTTGCTATTATAAATATTACTTTCCGTTTTTGTACATATTTCATAGTGTTAAAGTTAATGGAGAAGCAATGTTTTGCCAAAGAAGCTGTCAAGTAATTGTCGACTCAGGCACATCACTAATCACCGGGCCAAAAGCAGAAATCAAACAACTACAGGAGTTCCTAGGAGCAACACCTACGTTATTTGGCGAGGTAAAGAATATGTATGTTATGTTAATTTATTCCTTTATCTGTTATGGTAGCAAATGTATGAAAGTACACCCTTAGGGGCCAAGGCTTATAAACCTGACAATTATAGATTGTATGCCTATAATCTATTTGGATTCCGATGGACACTACAATCCCATCAAGAAAATCATACGTTACCATTAGCAAAGCATCCAGGTTATTTCATTACTGTACAGTATTTCCATTTTCATCCAGATAATTTTTATTTTAAAGTACATCTTGGACTGCAGTCGTGTATCCAGCCTTCCAAGGATTACATTCACCATTGGACAGAGGGACTATACATTGACTCCTGAGCATTATACAATAAGGGTAAGTGAAGCTACATGGAATTTTTCTGGATTCCTAAAGTAATGGGTTGGCAATACTATTTAGTTATACAAAGTATCCCCAACAGAATTACCACAGTGAGACAGAAAATCCTGTGTTGCTAAGGATCAGCAGCAACCAATGCTATCACATATAGTTCTGTTCAAATGGTAATAAAGATTAATCTGGGTTTTCTGTAATCAGTTTATTTCAATAAAAAAAAAATGTTGTGGCTTGCCAGCGTACTAATTAAAAACTTTTATTGCATACTCTCAGCAATTCATATACAATTATACATAGTAAAGAATGTGTCAATATGTAAAACTATATAAAAAGTACAGAAAAAAGAAATTTATTTGGCTGTAGTGTTAGTCTATACAGTATGTCAAAGAATTTTCAAACTGGCATCAACCACTGCTACTAGGGATGGGTGAATTTTTTCGCCTTGTTTCGCCGGAAAAATGAGGCCCATAGACTTGTATGGCGTTGTGCGTCAAAATAAAATTTTGACGCCCATAGACTTTAATGGGCGTCGGCGACGGCAAATTTTTGGCGAAGAGAAACAGGTAAAATTCGCACATCCCTAACTGCTACAAGTACTCCAGATGATCCGCCTTGTTGTGTTCCCTTTCTCCTGTTTTCTGCACTGCAGTACTGCAGTTTTCTTTTACTATTTTTAATTTATATGAATTATATGTGATATTAAGTGTTCTTAATTAGTAGACTGGCCAGCCACAAAAACAATTGAATGTGACATCTTTTAATTGCAGAAAACCGAGCAGATTATCTATTCAAGCTTTTCATTTTATATTCGAGAAATATTCAAAAAATATACTTTTTGAAATGATGAATATTGATTTGCTTTTTTCAGCACTTTCCTTTCGGGTGAGAGTGCTTATTGCAATTGCTTTTTCGTGTGTATGTGGCTGCTGTTTTGAAATGGCAGGGCTTAAAGGAGAACCAAACCCTTAATTATAAAAACCCCTACCAACCTACCCTACATAGACCCCCTCCCTGCTCCTGCCCCAGCCTAGCTGTTACCTTCGGTAAATGTCCCCAACTCTTTACTTTCCTCTCTTACTTTACCTCCAGATTCAGTGCAGCGGAGCTCACAGGCGCCATCTTCCGGCTCTTCGGTAATCTTCAGGTTTTCTTCCGTCACTTCGGCATTTTCCGTTAATTTCTGCGCATGCGCAGTTGTTAAAAACCCGATGACTCCTCTAACTGCGCATGTGCTGATATGGCACTTACTTCCCGAAGAAGACTGAAGAGAAGAAGATGGCGCGAGCTCCACTGCGCTGAATCTGCAATGCGAGGTAAAGAGTTAGAGGCATTTACTTAAGGTAACAGCTAGGCTGGGGGAGCAGGGAGGGGGTCTATGTAGGGTAGGTCAGTAGTAGTTTTTATAATTAAGGGGTTGTTTCTCCTTTAAATCTAAAGCCAATAAAAAATGATAACAATAAATTATAGATAAGAGTACTCTGGGACTGATGCCCTGAGGGATGTCCATTCCATGTGATACTCAAGGATGACATAAAGAAAGGGGGAAAAAGTTTCCAACTTTGTGCCTATATCCATAATTATATTATACACTGTGACAAGCTGGCTGTTTTTAAACATAATTTTTGGGGGAAATTAGCTATGTTAGGCAGGTAAGCAGAGGATCAGAAGCATAAAGACACCGGGTCTCCAGGTTTTACTATATTACACACACATACAGACATGTTTATTTAAATATTCACTTACATTATATGAAATAACTAACTGTAGCCAGGGCTCAATGCCTATGGCAGTAGCTTTAAGGGGGTTGCCCTTGTGCATGCACATTTAACCCTTTGCCTGTCCAAAATGACCTTGAAGCCGAGTCTTTTTAAGGGATTAAGGGAATTTGGCATCACCAACATCTTCCAGGAGGGTATTCCACAACCTCAATCCCTTCACAATAAAGGGCCAGTTTTATGCTTTGCATGAAAAGGATTTATAAAGAAGCAAAATGAAGTCAATAACCCCCATTTTTTTTACAAGATCAGAATGTATTAGATTTAGTACACTTATTAGAGTTGCACAGCCTGTCATCTATAATAACCCCCAAATCCTTCTTGTATAAGAAGGCCCCAAACGCATTTTCATTATAAAAGTAGCATTCATTCTATTTTTATTAACCAAAAAATTCCATTCTACGGAAAAGCTCTCTGTTTAAAACCTTCCCTTCCCCAGCTGCAGCCTTTAAGCTTTGAGATAAGTAACATCTTGTCAGTGACTGGTAATTAGTTTAACAACCTACTTCTCTTAAACTTCAAACAGTAACTCGATAGAAACAGGAAATTGAGAAATTGTTTCAATCTCAGTCTTTACCATATGCAGTGCAAATAAATGATAAAACATAGACAATTCTTTATTTAAAACAGTAGGAAATAGTATCTTTAATATAGTCCCTATTTATTGAGGTCATGTTGAACGAATGAAGTGAATACAAAGTTACTGGGGGTCATTTATAAACTTCGCACAGGGCAGATTGGTTCGCAAAGTGAATATATTTGCCCTGCGCATGGTTATATTTATAAAGCTGAATAAGAGGGTGCATACAGATTTGCGAATTTTTTATTCACAATGCGAATGTCTAAAGGGGCTTTATAAATATGTCACAATTCGCAAATTGCAAATCTTTATGCACACACTCTGCGACTCAATTACGCCACAACTTTGGTGGCGGATAAAATATTCGCAAAACAGTTTTGCAAACTGCGAATTTAAGTTACTGTCAACGCTATTTTCGCGCACAACAACTTCGCACATTGGGTGTGCTCGCGCAAACCCCTGTCTCAGTTGCGCGCCATTTGCGAAAATTTATTCACACTGCGAATTCGCAAAAAACGGAAAGACGGGCAGAGCAGTGCAATATATTAGCGCTCAGCAAAAAACATGCGCAATACAACCATTTGCGAAAAATATGCGCTGCGCGAACTTTATAAATGACCCCCACTGTATTCTATCCGAAAAAACATCCACTAGATTCATCTGCATAGGTCAACATAATATGACCTGATTAATATAAGTTTAGATACAAGCAAGACATTACATCAAGCTAAGAAGAAATCACACTGGTTTTGAAACAATAACCCCCATATACTGTATAATAAAAGGCACTAAGTTTGCCCAGGTGCAGTAACCCATAGCAACCAATAAAATATTTGATTTTAAACTGGTAACCAGTAAATGTTTCCTGTTGATTGGCTGCTATGGGTTTACTTTGTGTCTGTTATCCCAATAATCTGTTCTGTCGTGGCGTCTCTCTTACGGTAAGTTAATTGCTTTTAGAGTGCAGCTGTGTTGTAAAAAGGTTTTACTTATTGCAGGAAAAGTCACAAAAGGCAGAATTTTGCCTGATTGGATTCCAGGCCATGGATATCTCTACAAAAGATGGGCCTCTTTGGATTCTGGGAGATATATTTATGTCCAAGTTTTACACTGTGTTTGACCGTGAGCACAACAGAATTGGATTAGCAAAATCTTGCAAAAAGAAATAATAAACAATAACAAGTGCTAAAATGAAATCTTTTTACTGTGAAGCAAGCTGTTTGGCAAATATGTATTCTTGGGAAACAAATTAATTGACTGAAATGGTAACAAAGCAGAACCTGTCAGCAATTTAACAAGTCCAGAGTCTTTTTAACTGCAAGATCATACGTAGATGTACAGCAATAACAAGTAACATGAGCAATCTTGTTTGTCCTGTACAGGCAAAAATTTGCAAAAAAAAAAAAAGGTTCTCAAATCTACTAGAACCTTGCCATGCAATCTGTTTCATGCATGACTTTCATGCATTGACTTCAATGCATTTGGGCGGAATTTCGTGGTATAACAAATTTTTCTGTGGTTTCTTGGCAAAGCAAAACATACCAGTTTCACTCGTCTCTTATTAGTCATGTGTCATCTTTTGCTACTCAGTTTTTAGTCCTCTGGTCTTCCTTTGTAATTCGAAATTACACAAAATAGAATCTGATCCCTTTTATGCATACCAAAAATGAAAGGCATTTTCACAACTGTAAGTTTGCTTTAGAGGTTTGAATGGAGTTTACATAAAAGAGCTTCTTTGCAGCCATAAGGGCAGCCATTCATATTGAAATTGGTCAATAGGACACACGTTTACACAACAGAAGCGCTTTCTCATATAAAGTATGACATTTGTTGCCAAGAAATCATTTATGTTTAGGTGTTGGTTGGACAGATACAAACTTTAAAAAAAAATGTCTTTTTACTTTATGGAGATAATGGTTCTTTTGTATAGTGCTAATAGTAGAACAAATATAAAATATGGCAGATGTCCACATTAAATTCACCTGCTATTTCTGTGCCACATTGGCTGTATTTTGGCTCTGTAGTGTACAAAATGTGCCAGAGGTCTGGAGATGCCAAGTCAGCAGAATCTATCAGCCCTTGTATAGCCAGCTTATCCAAACTCCAAACTCCAAAGTAGGAAATCCAGACAGGACATTGAAAATAATGACATCAGTCCTGCCCCCGACATCACCAGTCCTGTCTCTGCCCCCTGCCCGTTTCCGGCCCCAGAAAAGGTGGTAACCCTAACTGGGACCCAAAGCTAGGCCAAACAAGCCGACCACTTATGCCCCTCCCTCGTGCCTGTGTGAATGAGTGCACTCATGTGTGGTGACATCACGTACAGCATGTGATTACTACTGGAACAGGCCTCACCTTTGCACATTAGCCACATGCCTCAGTCTTCTTCTGCCTACTCCTAGTTCCTCCCCTGCTGGGATCAATACTGAATCCAGTGAATTGGAGCAGATTTCGCCTAACAGGAATTCGCTGCAATAACTACAAGCTCAAACCCTTTCTTCACAGGCCTCCAGAGAGTAGCTATAAGTACTAGTGCCAGTAACAGGACTGGGGCACAAAACTGAAATCTTTCTTTTTTCTCAAATAATATAACTTATTATTATATTATGCACAATTCAACCCATTTGCTTGTTTGCTTCATAAAGACAACTATAGTTTGTATAAACAAACGGCTGTGTAGCCATGGGGGCAGACATTCAAGCACAGGTTACATATCAGATACCAGATGCACTCTGTAGAATCCCATTGTATTCTATTGCAGCACTTATCTGTTATCTGCTATGTATCCCCTGTTTATCCCGTGCCTTTTCTCCTTTTTTAGCTTGAATGGCTGCTCCCGTTGTTAGACAATAGCCTATTTACAACATAATTGTTGTCTTTCCAAAGCAAATAAATAGCTTTTACCAATGCATAGCAACAGTAAATTATATTTAAATTTCTTTAAAATGCTTTTATTTTTTTGTGTTACCGTTCCTTTAACCAGCTCCCCCCCAAGTTACAAAGTTAAATGCCAATATAATAATTTTGTATATTTCATATAAGTCCCCTCTCAGACCTATTACTTTAGCATCTTGTTACTTTAGTGTAGGAAAACAAGTTGCTTTTAGTTGACAAAAAACTATCCTGCTGACGCCCATGCATTAATCCTAGTTCCAGTATAACTGGCTGATTTATAATAATCAAACAATAGGTTTGGGCAGTAGAAGTAAGAAAAGAAATCCTAGAAGGAACTTGCATTTTTTGTATGTGAGTAATCATATATAGATATGATTACAGGAATAGATCATGTTAATAATAAAGTAATTGCGCACATTGTTATAGATATGCAGCAATAATATGTGTAAATTGTGCAGACTGAGATAAGAGTTTTCAGTATATGCAAAATCTGTATTTGCTAATGCTTTAAAATATAGTAAGAAGGTACTCTGTAACAAGGTACTTAGAAACTAAGAATTGTAATGGCCATATTAAAATGTGTGGAATTTTCTAAATAAACAAAGTTTAAACTAAGATAATAGTTTGAGATGGAGATGGAATGTAAACAGGCATGAGAAATTGGAGTATATAAAGGTACTGCCTGTCTTCTTAAGGGGATATTGTAACTTTAGCAACCTGGCAGCAGGATAAAGAATAATGTGGATGAACTGGTGGTCTCTCTGTGTTACATGACATATCCTCTGAGATAAACTAGTGCCAGTACAGTCATTTGCAGAATTATAAAGGTTTCATAGCCGTAATAGAAAATGATGGTGAATGCTACAGTGGCAGGATAAGAGGCTTTTTGATGGCGTAGAAGAGCTGCATTAAGAGGTTACACTTACTTTATGAGATGGATTATTTGATAGCTCCTGAAAGTTTGAAGGCAGATGAGACAAAGGAGAAATCAGACTCAACCTTATCTAAATTAGGCACATACAGTACACCTTAAGATCCACTTATTTGGTGAGGTTGCAAAACAAGTGAAACAGGCAGATATCTCCCCTACTTGGCTACAAACGCACTAAGGGCCAATGAGCAGCCTATAATGTAGGCCTAACGAGACTTATCAAGTGAGGACCACATCAATGCTCCAATGCAATCCTCACCAGGCAGGATTCTAAAATCTGTCTGATTTTTGGGCAGCTATTGGCTGGGAGGTGTATCAGGAAAACTCCAGTGAGATGTTGCCTTCATCTAGCCATGATTTATAAGTTCATGTATGGCAACCTTAAAAGTAATGGCAGACAGGGAAATTTGTCGTCCACAGTTAAATATTTCCTACCACGGGCCAGAAATCTCCCGAAAAATGCTTTCCAACCAACAGTAAGGTAAATCTTTACTGAGTCAATGGGAAAAATTGAAAAAGAAGAAAAATTGCAGTTATTTGGTCTGTCAATACATACAGTATCCCCTACCCAATAAAATCAACTCACCAAAATGTTTCTATTTTGTATTTTAGTTTAAACACAGGACAACAAAAGGAGCATTAGAATTGCTGTGAGACACAAATATATATATATGAGATTTCCCTATTCTGCAGGATCGGTTACAGAAAGAGAACCAGAGGCTTTCAAAAGGGTCGGAATGGAGCCTCGCAGGCCCACCGGGGCTGCAAATGAAGGGCCCTCCTGGCAGTCCCCGGGGGGCCCTCCTAACATCAGATTCCCTGGCCAGCGGAGCGATGCACGCGCATGTGTGGACAAGGCTTGCTAACCGCACATGCGCCAATATGGCTAGCTGAGAGTGCATGCACTAACAGTGTGCTCAGTGTGCATGAGCCAACAGAGGCCCTAAGCACACATGCACCAACACAGGCGGGCAGGGTTATGTTTTTACGGCGCGAGGGAGCAAGTCTGGGCCGGCTGGGGCCCATGGGGGCCAGGGCCCACCGGGTTTTTTCCTGGTGTCCCTCCGGCCCAGTCCGACCTTTCAACAAGTCATTGAAAGGCATTTGACTTGTCCCACCTAAGGTTAATATCTCACATAACTGCCACTTTGCTAAAATGTGTCTGTTCATATTAAGCCTATTTTTCTAGCTATAATGTTTAGATTTCAGGTGTTGCACCCAACTGGTTTAACAACACAAGGATATTCAATGTGTCTTCAGGCTTCCATCCTAAAGAACAGTTTGTAATAAGTAAACTGATTTGAACTCAGGTGTTAAATTATGTCAGGGGCATGTCAGGCCTCAATGAAATCTAATCTATATTTTGCAACCAATCAGGTGTTTGCTTTCATATATGTGAGCTGTTACATCTACCTGCTGATTACTTGTAATGTGTTACTAATCCTGGTGCAAATTTTGCAACGTTTCTTACATTACTCCCTAAAAAGCTGCAACAATCAGTACACTGGCACATGCTATGCACTTGAAACCATGTATTAAAGGAAATATTTACCTTAAAATTAATTTATTTCTTTTAAGGCAACTTGCAACACAGTTTATAATTTTGGTGGATGTATTTTTGTCCTGCAGCTTTCCAATGTAAAATACAGACTGTTATTTGGTTTTTAGTGTACCACTTACCCTAGCAACCAGGAGGGGGGCGTGGTATAGACGTAGAAGTGTAATGTATATGCAAATTTGATCATTTATATCCTAATAAGTAACTTTTTATATAATATCATCTATTGGTTAATGAACAAGGAAAGTGATACATACATAATAGTGCCCTGCAGAGGTCCACCTCTAAACCACCCTCACTCCCCAATATGACCTCTTCCCTGGTACCTGTAATAAAAGGAAACATAATGTAGCAGGGTTATCAAACCCACGTTCTGTCTGCTTGAATTTCTGTCCATAGCCCTCTGGAAGTGATCAGGAGCACACGTCAGAAAACATCATCAGAGAACTATGTACAAAAAAATCAAATTGTTACCACCCTCACTGCCCTACCCTGCCTTTTAATAACCTAGAGAGAGAGCAGGCCATACAGTGAAGTGTGGGTAATTAAATATATCACTTTCCTGATCCTTTATGTTTTTGTACAAAATGCAAAGTTTTCCTTTAAGGTAACTGCACTATTTTCAGTTGGGAGGAGTGATAAGAGTTTTAGCCGGTGGAAAGATAGATTCAGCAAACTTTGGGAACCATGATTGATGATAATGAATTTTAATTTTTTTTATAATGTGCAATAATGATAATACACAGGCACAGATTTATAGGACTTAAATAGATATACAGTGCATCACTAATTCAGCCTTTATAAAAGTCTTAATCTATCAAAAAGCTCCTGCAAATTTCTTTCAAAATTCGGCTCTACTTCTGGAGCCGTCTGGTGTCTAATAAAAGGGCAGCCAAGTTTGGGAGTTTTACTTTGAAAGCAGCAAGTAAGTTGCAGGTAAAACTTAGTCCCTTTGTAAAATGTATAATGAAGCAATATAATTCTTAATGAATCAGATAAAATTGAGCATAAGACTGGCCAGATATGGGATGACTTTGACGTAGTTGGCCATCTTTAATATATTGCAATATATGGACAAACAATCCCTGTTTTGTTTAAAGGGTAAGGCATTTTTCAGTAACAGTATGCACAAAATGTCTCTGTCTTAAATATATTGATAATGGGTTGAGTGCAGAGGACTCTTGTATTTGTCTATATGTATTTTGTGGTCACAGCCTCATTGCAAAAATTAGTGGTGAGCACAACTTTCCCTTGTTTGTTATATATATATATATATATATATATATATATATATATATATATATATATATACAGTATACGTATTCCTTATTTTATTATTTATGTTCTTTCTTTTCATTGTGAAGCTCCAGAATATCTGTCTCTTTAATCTCTGTATGTTTTGTTGCATTGAGCAGTTCTTTTCTATGCAGCATATGAGTATATGGATTGAGGTCTGTTTTTGTTGTATACATACTGTTCTCTAAAGCCATTAAAAGAGGAATACTTTGCTCAGATTTTGTGTTTGGGGGAACATTTGTTACGTTACTCTCTGCTGGAAATACAGTTTCACTCCATCGGTGGAAACGTTTCTGCTGGTCTTTTGCTTTATTGTCTGATTTTTCCTCTGCTGGTACAGTTGCCTTTATAGCTGTTTCTTCCTGGGAAGTTTGCTCTGTATGTTTGAGTTGTTCAGTATTAGTATCATATTGATGGTTATCAGCACATTCCATTGTATTAGATGCAGTCAGTGAATTGGGCTGAGGAGGGTCAGCTGACTGAGCAGTTTCCATGGTCTCACCAGAACTAATTATAGCTACTTCAGGAACTTGTAAAGCTATATTGGGTGTATTCCCATTGTTGGTAGATGTTCTTCCAGAAGTATCAGACCTACTAGCCTCCCGAATAGTTGACAGATCTCCATTAGGTGTGTTGGGTATTGCATTCTTATCAGTTGATTCCCGTCTTTTAGAGTGGAATGCATGGTGTCTTGCTTTGTGTGGTGCATCATGAAAACTGCCAGAATAATTGAGTTCACTTGGAAAGAATATATTTGATGCTTCACTTCCTTGTCTGCTATACCCTCCCCGACTGCTGGAGTCTGGAGAATGTTCATGAACACTTAAAAAATGTTTTACTCTTCTTAGAACTGAATGTTGCCTTCTAGGTTTGTCTTCATCTAGCAGCCAATCTTCCCGCAAAAATACTGAACCAGGAAGTCTGTAATGTATACAGTAAAACACAACATGGTTTTTAATTAACCTTCAGCTCTACTGCAAAATGCACTCTAATTGGCTCTAACTTGGATAACTGCAAACTCATGGTCATACATTTACATTCCTAGCAAATGGCTGCACTGCATATACAATGTTTCAAAGTTGTCTGGTAGTGCCTTAGGCATGACTCTCTTCTCCATTTTGGCTATACGCCTTTCCTTTTTAGGATCCTGAAATCATACAGTCAATGCCATAATTTGTTACAGACCCATCCAGTCCATGATTCTCTTTTATTCCTCATAGTCTACATATGACTCGTTTTAGTTACAAGCCTTTCCTTCTTAGGGCCCTGAAATTATACCATGAATGTTTTTGAATTAAAGTCTGGTAATGACTTCTCTTATCCCCCTTCCTTTCCTCTAATATGTGCCTGTTTCCCAAGGTATTACAGCATAGGTTTTGACTTCTGACCAGTTATCTAAAACAATTTCATATTTGTCAAGTGAAACTTTTTGCCTGTTACATGTCCAGAGTTTGTCTGATAATTCTATAGAGCATTGCCTTGTTTATGAAAGACTTTTTTCTCTGTTCATTTTTCCCTGCCTTCCCTGTGCTTCTAAGAGCTAGGAATAAGTAGTTTAGGGCACCTGATTCCAAAAGTGACTCAAATCCATAATGTTTCTACATTGTGTTGTGTGTATGATTTACTATGTACGTGTGGTCATAAAGGCATTTACAATGGTATAAAATATTAGATTACTGCTAAGACAACTTACCCCATGTGATCAGTTGAACCCAAGAATGAAGGAATACAATAATCAGCAGCTGCTAGCGTGTATGGCGGTCGAGCATCAGAGTCATTCCAGTAAATATCTCTGTTCATTTTTGGTAGGTTCATATGCATTTCATCTACAGCCATAAGTGATACCTGATTATAAAAATTATTTATATTAATATATAGATATATGACAAACGATGGCATTCTTCAAAATAAGAGATTAGCTCAATTTGTAATGAATGAAAGCCAAATATGTAGACAGAGTTATACTTAATAATTCCATACCCATCTATGACCTTTATTGTTGCATTATTTTACCTGGCAGTGGAATCATCTAGTGCTGTAACTAGGGGTAGACAGCAGAGGCACCTGTCTAGGACACATCCATTTGGGACATGTGGGGGACAATTACAGAAATTGCAGAGTGTCACAGGCACATGTAATGTTGGCAGTGGCTATTAGAGGTTAGACATTCCAGCACTCATACTCTCACCTTACACAGATTAGAAACTAGTTCAAACACACTTCCAGGCTATCCCTGATAACCCCAAACAACTGCCAGCACCCCTAACAGTTAAATGGTTAGTTACCACCAATTCTCCAAACTCTTCAGCAAGCTGAATTTTCATGACATTTATCAGACAGGACCCATTGAGGTTCAATAAGCTGCCAGCAAGGTGGGGGGAGGGCTGAGTCACCAACATTTATCGGCCCATGTATGGCCAGCTTTACTGTAACGAACCATCACACCTTTGCTTTCAAACATTTGTCTGATCAATAACTATGTACTGATTGGCTATTATTGCTA
The DNA here is from genome assembly GCA_038501925.1 of Xenopus petersii. Taxonomy (NCBI): domain Eukaryota; kingdom Metazoa; phylum Chordata; class Amphibia; order Anura; family Pipidae; genus Xenopus; species Xenopus petersii. The sequence goes on from CM076677.1 coordinate 44,873,996, forward strand.
ACCAAACTGGTGAAATTTAGCAGCTACAGTACATAAGGAAATTGTTTCATAGTTATATAATTAAATTGTGCAGATGTGCCCGAAACATGACATGTGGACCATAATAAATTTGCACATTAGCAGTTAAATCTGCAACTTTGTCCTTCTGTTCTACAATTTGAACTTGTATAGACAATAGCATCACCATAGCCTTAGATATTATGTCTGTCCAAGAAATCATCCAAGCCATTCTTAAAGGCATTAACTGAATCAGCCATCACAACATCACCCGGCAGTGCATTCCACAACCTCACAGTCCTGACTGTGAAGAACCACCTACGTTGCTTCAAATGAAACTTATTTTCCTTTAGTCTAAAGGGGTGGCCTCTGATGCAGTGATCCTCTTTATGAGAAACAAAGGTCCCCTGCTATTTGTCTATAATGTACTTGTAAAGTGTAATCATGTCCCCTCGCAAGCACCTTTAATCCACAGAAAACAACCCCAACTTTGACAGTCTACCCTCATAGTTTAAGTCTTCCATCCCTCTAACCAGTTTAGTTGCACATCTCTGCACTCTCCCCAGCTCATTTATATTCCTCTTAAGGACTGGAGCCCAAAACTGCACAGAATACTCCAGGTGAGGCCTTACCAATAGTGATGAGTGGGTCAGGTAAAACCGGACCCGCACCCGACCCAAACCCGCTTCCGCCCCTTCCCCGACTTCCGGGTTCCTTTTATAGACCCACACCAACCCGCCCTGCCAATGACGTCACAAAAGAGGCGGGGCGAGCAGGCGTGCATCTATAAAAGCGGAAGTCGGAAGCCGGCAGTGTAAGGTGGCGGGCGGGGAGAGCAGGAAGAAGAGCGCAACTCGGACCCGCCCACCACCCACATTTGGTGCGGAATACCCGCGGGTATCAGGCCGGCACGCACATCACTACTTACCAAGGACCAAAGTTATATTTTCATCATTGAGTTTATACCCTTTTTTAATGCAAGGCAGTACTGTATTTGCTTTAGTATCCACAGAATGACACTTTTCTGTCCCTCTATTTCTCTTTTCTTGTCTAAGTGTGCTGATTTGCCCCTAGCAGCGAACACATTTTGTTCATTTTTTGCAAATATGACATGTCTGCCTCCTTTTAAATTAAATTTAGCAAACATAATTTTCAGAGACTTAAGATGGTTGGTGGGTCGAATAGCACTGATCCAACCACTGGTCTCTAGATCATACAGAGGCACCTACAGTCCTGTCTGATGACAACTGCATCAACATACGATGTGGTCCTCATCAAAGGGAAAAATCAAACCTGGCCGACAGCCATCTAGCCAACTTTTGGGCAGATATACATGAGTCAATAAGCCTCTGACTAGAAGTAAGGAGACGTCATTTTTACTCAACTCATGTAGTATGGCCACCTTTACTGCAATATTGGGAAGTTTCTGGATAATGGGTTTCCAGATACTAATATTGATGTTATACAGTGCTACAGATTGGCCTTTTTACTAGTATTATAATGCTGAATATGATCATATTTTATACACACAGACACGCACACACATATATATTTATTATAGTGAATTGTGCAAAGCTAGAACCCTAACCTAAACACGCCATAAGAATAAACTGACCTGAAGATTTCTGTCTATGCACCAGTTTGTTTCAAAGTCATCATCATCTTCACCAAAGGGATTAATAAGTTGCTCAGCAACCTGCAAGAATGCTAATTAGTACTGGAATGACCTATTCATGTCATGAACTAAATTACATAAATTGTAATCAACATATTGTAAATTACAAATTAAGCAATGGTGTGCAGCATGATCCAACCTTAGCTGATATTTGAGTCTATCTATATTAGGACTGCTGATAGGGAAATGACAACTGGTGCTATTTGTCGCTCGCTTTTGGTTGAGGCTAGAAAATGCCAGAAAATACACTGTGGTATACAATACTGAGAATTGTCCCTGCTTAGACACTCAAATAATGTTATCACACCTAAAATGTCAAAAAAAGTGTCAGGGTATTTTGTGGTGTAGCTGCGAGAAAACATGGTTGACAAATAGCACTATGTATAATTTCCCTAACAGCTTCTCTATGTAACAGCTGTACAACCAGGTCACTCTGTTCAAGGCGTTTGTATGTTCCCGTCTTACTATGGCTATTTAGCTTACCTTTAGCCAACCTGCGTAAAAGAAAAATTGCAGTAACGTGAAGACTGGAATATACAGATCTAAATCTTGGCCAGGATATGCTTGCTTGGGATCCAAGAACTGACGTCCAATTAAACAAGCCAAGAAAAATGTATATACAGCAAGTGTTACAACCTGCAAGGCAGAAAATATATGTTAAAATGAATTTACACTTTAGAGTGAAACAGTACATTTCTTAATGAGGGAGGGAGGTAGAACTTATACCTGAGTGTAGACTAAAGGGATTCCAACCCAGTCATAGCCAAACAGTAAACTGCACCAGGATCGGAACCTGTTCATCTCCTGGGATCAAGAAAATAGTTTTAGTTATGATTAGCTATAAAGATATAAGAGTTAAAAAGGATTAGCTGTCAAAAAATGTGTGCACACCGGTGTTCTAATGCACCCTGCCCCATTTTGCTTCTTGCTTGACAAAGGGGTATATCCCCAAAACCTTGCTGTTTCTGCTAATAAACACTCAAGGGTTGTCCCTGCTTGCACCAGCATTGAAGTGCCAGTGAATGTTTTTGGAATTCCATTTTGCTTCTATACATGAAACACTGCATTAGGTATTGTAAGCACAATATAGCTTTGCTCAAATCCCAATTTTACCTGATATTCTGTAAATGCAGTCAAACTATTACATGATCTAGCTTTGTTATTGTATATAGCTAATTTCATACCTAACAGCCTCTCTGGCAGCATTTTGATGATGGAGTGATGCCAAAAACCACTTATACTTCCCATGATTGATTTTAATAGCAAACTCCTTTCTTCCTCTCTCTAACCTCTCTTTTGGGTAAATGAGCTATGACAAAAGGTTGCCATTAAACTCAATAGCAGACAGCACATCAGTGTTAGGCATTTTTGTCATGGTTTATCATGTAAAAACTCATGTAAAAGATGCAATTTGAGGAAGAATAACATTTTGCTAAATTCAGTTTAAGTTTTTCCCATATATTTCAATAGGGTTTTCCTGTGATAAACTGTGAATTTAATTGCATTTCAAATTGAATCTCATACTGTTTTCATGTGATAAACCTTTTTCTCACTGAACTGAATCTGTCCCATAGTCTTGTAGCATTTTAATTTTATATTTTGCAATATAAAGAGGATTTGGATGGTGCCTGGGGAGTCTGCGTTTATACATGCAGTGATTTATTAGCAACATCAGTGTTTCTTCTCCTATAAAGACTAAACTTTATGAGCTCAAAGGGTGAAACTGGTGAGCTTTTTGTCTCCCTTTTTTAATAACCTCCCTATGTTACCTTGTTTACATTAATGCACAATACGATTCTTCTTGTTTAAGAATGATGAACATATTTATCTGGGAAACAGTTGAAGGCATTTCCACGTGTGAGCACAAATACATGATTTCACCACCAAGACAGCTGATGTATTGCCAAGGGATCACACATGGTCACCTTATCAACCATTTGGAGCTCAAAGTACCAACTGATTGCAATCATTTGGAAAGCAGTTTTTACCTATTCAAAATACTGAAATACTGTAAACGCTGATTTAGTGAAACAAAACTACAAAACAATATTTATAACAAGTGGAATGCTGATTAGAAGATCGTTATTACTATTCAGGACATCAGCCAATTTCTTCAGCACATTAGACCTGGCAAGTTAGCAGATTTTCTTACCATATGACTCAAAACTTGGAAGTGACTGATAACAGTGGTGAATAATAGATCTTATACTCTCCATAGACACTCCCTCCTCGCATGTGGGAGCCCAAAGCGAATACAACAAGGTACTGCTTCATCCTTTCTTCTCAGTATCTTATATTTAGTTCCCTGATGACATGGCCACAGGCAGGGTAGCAGTTACAATCAACCGCAGAACTCCCAACAGATGTTCTCAGAGTACAAACCTCAGACAGATGCTCACTTCCCCTTATGCCAACCTCTTGAGTTCCTACATTAGCAGGTAATGCCACATATATTAAACATTCTACTATCTTGAGCTTTGCAAGAGTGACTTATTAAAGGAGATAGGATACTACAGCTAGCCCTACTTTGAAGTATTTTTTTTATATATATTTTTAATTATTTGCCTTCCTCTTCTGCATATTTACAGCTTTTAATTGGGGGTCACTGACCCTGGCAGCCAAAAAAACCCTTTGCTCTGTAAGGTTACAATGTTGCCACTATTGTCACATGTTACAGTATCTCATTCAAACCACTGCCTGGTTGCTATAGTAAACATGCCCCTAGCAACCAGAGAGCAGCTCAAATTCAAACTGGAGCGCTGCTGAACAAGAAGCTACATAATGTAAAAAACACAAAAAAACATGAAAAAAATGCAAAGTGGCTCAGAATACAAATGTCTACATCATACTAAAAGTTAATTTTAAGGTGAACAACTCTTTTGATTAATAATCAGCCTTGAAATGTGAGTTTTATATATAACTGTATATATTTTATCTATACAGATCTTCACTTCTTCGGGTCAGGGCACACAGGCAGATTCAGGGAGATTAGTTGCCTGGCGACAACAATTAGTTGCACTTCAGCGACTTCGGAAAACGAATCGCTCCAAGTGCCATCCCGCCGGCGATTTAAGTTTAAGCTGACGGAAAGGCATGGGAGGCAGTCCGGGGAGATCAGTCTCTGAAGAAGAGTAGATTTGTTGCTGGGTGACTAATCTCCCCGAATCTGACTATGTGCCCTGACCCTAAAGGGCTGTAGTTGCGTTGGCCTGTTATAGAACCCAGTCACATAGGCGCAAATTCACTAAGCGCCGAAGCGCCGAACGCTAGCGTTAATTCGCTAGTGTTTGGCATTTTTCGTTACTGCGCAAATTCACTAACGAACGCTGGCGTAGTTTCGCTAGTGTTACTTCGCACCCTTACGCCATGTGAATTTTCACTAACTTGCACAGTGTACTGAACGCTACCTTTTACGCTAGACTTCCTTCGCCACCTCAGACCTGGCGAAGTGCAATAGAGTAGATAGGGATTGTTTAAAAAAAGGTCAAAATTTTTTCTAAGTCCCAAAAAACGCTGGCGTGTTTTCTACATGATGGGTGATAGGCTGAAAAAGATCAAAAATATTTTTGGGGCTCCCCTCCTTCCCCCCTACATTTCCTGACTCATGGCAACTTACCTAGACAGTGGGCACATGTGTAGGTTAAAATAAAATTTTTATTTGCTGATTTGAAGGTTTTCTAGGCATTTGAAGTGGTGATACGTGTTACTCCATTGAAATTTGAATTTTGCGCCGTATGCAAATGAACTATCGCTAGCGAAACTTCGCTTCGCTTGGCGAATTAACGCTAGTGCAACTTCGAAAACTTACGCTACCCCTGTGCGCAACTTCGGATTTTAGTGAATTTGAGGAGCGCTGGCGAAAATACGCCTGGCGAAGTGTGGCGAAGTGTGGCGAAGTTGCGCCTTAGTGAATTTGCCCCATAAAGTGCAGCATTTCTAGCCTATACAACTTTAGTTCTCCTCTAACCTGAAAGGAGAAGAACCCTTCCACTTTCCCATATCTCTACATATCCAGCCCATAGCTTGACTTCAAGTAATCAAATTATTAAAGTCTTAATCCCTCTCTGATACAAACTAAAACCTCCACCTTCATTAATAGATAGTACTTCACAGCACAGGAAAAGAAACTAATTGACTCAAAATTCACATTTTGTCACAGAAGTTCATGCCTTGTTTAGTTACTTTACTTACATTCATAATTATTTGCAAATCTATACTGTCCCGAATTCTTCCTTCTGATCTAGCTTTTGAAGCAAGATTTCCAAACCAAATTACAGGCACCCAATATTTAAGATGTGGAGATTTAAGGCTGTCAAATAGTTTTCTTTCATCCGAGGTCATAAACCCTGGTAAAAACAGAACCCTTGTTATATCTAGCAACTATTAATTTTGGAATAAAACAACTATTGGGCAGCTCTAGTCAGTGTAAATCAGTTTCTGGGGCACTTAGTAATTATATTTAAAATATGCTGACTCCCTTGAGATTGAAGAGCCCATTTATCCCCCAAAATGTTTCACTTTATAAAACTACTTATTACTTAAGGCACATATCACTGCCAGAAATGAGAGGCCAATATGTGTTTTGCATTGCTTTTCTGGTACATGCTTAATTAAAGAGTTATTGTTGAGAAAAGTATTATTGCATAGTTTTTGTGGATAGAGTCTATTTTATTGTCTCTTTTTATACTAACGTCATATTTGTCCATCTTCATGAAAAAGGTCTTTCGTTATGCAGCACATTCTTTGTGCTAGCACACATCAGCACTTGTTACCTGACCTCTTGTTAGCTGTGATAAACCATAAGCCTTTTTTAGAATGGCATGCCATCTATATAGAGATCACATGACTCCAGGGGGTTCCTTGGTGCTCAGCTGGCAAATGTACACAAAATATAGGAAACAATACAGTATTCATATTGCCTCTATTTAAATTTCCATCTGCACAACTGAATAGTTGCAAATGCTCAGACTGGCCTTTAGTCAAACTGTCACACCTCCATTAAGAGCAGTAGTTAGACAACAAGTTTCTCAATTCAAATCCTGGGTTAGAAATGGAGAAAACTGTTAAAAACAGGAACAGGCAACTTGCACTTTTTGGTGTAGTATGCAATGCTTATGCAGGTTAGCTGTTATGTTATGTGTGATTCTATTTGATTCTATAACACATTTATTCTAAGTAAATAATCTATTCAGTTTTTATTAAGCTTTGCATAGCTAAAAGAATTTTATGATTTATCGCTGCAATGTGTGAGAACCTGCTTCTACGACATGGTCCATTGTTGGAAACCTTTTGTATACAGCAGTGCTGACAGAGCGGAAGATCAGTAGGGATGTCAGGTTCACATAGCGCATTAGGGTTCTCCTCAGTAAACGCCCATATTCATCTCTCCCATGTACATTGCTGGAGATTAGGAACATAAGTCTGTCAGGCCAAGGGAGATTCACGAACTGGTTCCACCACCGGTTTACCACAAGAGTCACATAAAACCCTATAAGTTAAGAAAATATATATATTGTTTGAAATGGCAGACAAAACATAAATATGCACTTTTTGTTGTGTCCTGGGTGTAGCCTAGTGTTACCGGATCACTTGAAAGAAATACGTCTAGAAACTCCAGCTAGAAGAGCTGCACTGATAGAAATTTTATTTAAATACAGTCATGGATTTATTAGGCATGTCCCTGAATTTTCAAATGGCCTGATAAACCTAAAGTAGCTAATTCTTGTGTTTGCAGGGGAAATATATATTTGGCACTCATGACTTTTTATAATTGCTTTTTAACAAATGGTCTTCTGTCTTATTTTATGATTCTAGAATCAAAATACTGGAGTTTGGATCAGATATCTGTCATCTGAGCAGCAACATTTATTTTACCGAACGCTGACATTGGCAGTGTCTGAATAAACTGAGTGTAAGAGATTTAAAAGGATTAAAAACTTAAGCTAAGAGTTCCATTAGCAAAAAATTGAAACAGTTAACAAATAGATATGCCCCTCTGAGCTCAGGCCCTCTTTGTACTCCAACATTTATGACAAGCTGCCCTTAATTTATAAAAATATATGTAACAAAGTAACATTCTGTCAGCCTGTTCAATGTCTATCTTAACAATAAAATCACAATTTAACCTAAATATCACCCATACTAGCCTTCAGGCTGAGCCCCTAATTCACACATTCTAGTCTAGGTCAAAGTGAAAAAACTAGATCTGGTCCTTAATCAAAATGGTTTGTGAAGCTACAGAACTGCTTACATGTATATTATTAACAGTGGGGCAGACCATTGTGTCTGGAAAGGGGATTTCACAATATTTCCTCTGTTTTCAATACTGAGGTTCCCAAATTAAATGGAATTGACTTAAATACAATGAATTGCTTTTTAACAAATTCTGGCAATAAAATTCTAAAAATTTAGAACCCATGATTTTATAGCCAACAGCTTATTTTGGCCATGTTTGGCCAGCTTAGATATAGGGAAAACTTTTATTGGGGCCATTTATGCTCCTCTCCAAGAAGTGCTGGAGTGGGAGGGGGGTGTCAGGGAGATAGCACTGCTTAATCTCTATTGCCTTTCTTCTCAGATTCTTTTTTCATATTATGAGTAATTTTTTCAAATATTACATTGAGAAATATGGTGGGGCAGGGAGTTTGGGTTATCCATTATACAGTGGTAGGGTATTCTTGCACATATGGTTGTGATACTATTGTCAAATGTACTATTGTCAAATGCAGATATAACAAGCAGAATGACCGTTGCGATCATCTGATCTAGAAGAAAAGGCAAATGCTGGTCCTGTTTTATGACAGAAATGAATGTCTAATTTAAACATGTTTTTTTAATGAAGATAAAATATGACAGTTTATGCATTTTCTAAAAAATCCTATGTTCCTAAAGCCACATGTATATATCAAAGAAGTGCATTGAGAAAAGACTTCTTTGATCTACAGCACAATTTTTTTGATATCATTATACTGGCACCCAGGCACTTGACTGTTAAGATAGAGAGCTCCAATCCAAATGTGTGAATATATATATTTATATTCTGCAACTCCTTAAAAGTGATGCAAACAAATTGAAGGCAAAATTAAAAGATACAACAGAAAACAAGCATTTACCATGAAACAGCTCTTTGCAGTAAGGCAATTGTTTGCACTCTAATAGGTGTGTTAGTACCCACATCATGCCTTCCTTGTGCCATATCATGCAAAAGGCTTGATTCAGTTAGGAATGATCACATTCTACTTACATTTCTCATATAATTATTTGCATATTATCTATTATCACTATGTAAGAAAACAACAAGAAATCTTTCTGGGATGTACAACATTTTCAGACCCTAATGCCCTACTTCAGGTAGTCAAAAGATTCTTAAAGTGGAACATAGCAACAGGGTAAAGTATTCCTTCGTCTAACCACCTGTGTGAACGAGTTTTCATTCTGACCACAGAAGACCAGTAAATGGTAATTGCAGATTGGTTGTTATAAGTTACTAGACCTTGAAATTTGGCATTCTGTCTCCTTGTCAAAACTTCTTCGGGTTTCAGGCTGTCATGATTCTCTTATTAAACACCTTAACTTGACTCACTTTGAATAGTAAATTTGTATATTGGGCCATTGCAATGTTAAAGTTGGTTCAACTGCACATACCATTACACTTCTGTCTTTTTTAAAGAGAGACAGACATGACAGTTTTGAAGGAGTGTCATATCATTTTAAAAGATCCCGTGCTGTCTTGAAGATAAGATAAGCTTTCTCCCCACATGGGCCAGTAAGCCCACAGACTGGAGGTAATATTTACTTTATTGATCAACAAGTGTTTATAATAAAGTTCATTGTTGCCTTTAAAATGTAACCCTTGGTAACAGATGAAAAAAAGGATCATGCCTAAATGAACTTAGCCCCAAGTTGTGTTATTTCTTTCTGAAAGCGGCTCCAAAAATCTGGCCCACAGGTAACTGCTACTTACCTAACACAAATGTTACTGGAATTTGTTCAGCAGATTTGTCACAATAAAGTGAGACTTTTTCAAAGTAACGTCTTTGAGAATCTGTAAGAAAGAATCTGCAGCACAAAGACAATAAATTTACAATTTTCCTGAAAGCGACAACATCATAGGAGACTAGAACCCAGAGAGCATAATGTCCAAAGAAGCTTGTAACAGGTCAGCTTAAGTAATAATAATAGCATAGCCATCACTAAAACTGTAAGCCTACAATACATAAAAAATAGGGAAAAAAATAATCATGAATTTAGCTCTTATAGGTAAAATAAAAACTCAACACCCTGTTCATTAACATGCTTGCCGTTAACAAATAGGCTATGCCAGCCCAACCCCAATGACTTTACCTTTTCTTGGTATTCTACTTTACTGTTTAATATCTCTACTTCAATGGAATCCCTGCTTTCCTTTTCGTGTGGCACGATTTCTCCTTATTTTATTTCAGACTACGATGCTTGCGATTTACTTTCTGTTCCTAACCTGCAAACTGCACTTATGAAGAACAAAAGGCTTTTTATTCTTCACATGGCAAAACCATACACCACAGTGACGGGAAGGGAACAGGCACCTCAGAAATGTAAAAAGAGTTGCCTTTATTATAGGAATGTAGGCAACAGGCAAAATAAATTAGAGGTATTACTCAAAGAACTTTGTTGAGGCAGTATCAAAAGTGTGTGTGGGAGGAGGGTCCAAATAATTTATTGGTTCGTTTAATTTGCTTCTTTGAAGTATGAGGGTTATGGTAAGCTTTAAGTGATTTAAAATAAATTCCAGTCCAGAATTAAACAAATCTCCAGGATTTTCAACACCCAATTTATTTGTGACTCTTTATATGGCCAAAAGTACCCAGACTTTCTTTTGCATCTCTTCAATTTTAACACTCACTGCCTAACTGAAGTAATGTCATTGCAAGAACTATTTTTTGGTATATAAATACACTGCTTCTATGTGCAATTTGTTGGAGGGAAGTAGTATAATGATATATGCCATTGGACTCTGGAGTGATGGAAATAGGTTCCCTTTTAATCGTGAACTACCCTTTTAATCAAAATATAAAGAGAAAAATAATCCAGAATCAGAATTTTGACCAAAAGATTTTCTTTGTCTTGCTTTGCTTTAAAAAAAACTGCCATAATTCAATGCAAAAAAAGAGTTATTTCTCTCTCCTTGTTGTTATACTTCAGCTCCCAGCTGGGAATTGTTGCCTAACCAACAGTTGCAGAAGTGGAGATTGAGCATCCCCTTGGAATTCTGTGGTGGGGTAGATATACAAGGCAGACATTCAAGGGCAGCAACCAGGGCGTGAGTTAATAGTTAATATTAATAGGTAATGAGAGGTATCAGGGTTTATTAGGCTCTCACACAGTCTTTTTACTGTAATAGCCTGTAAATCATCAAACACACTGCAGAGTCCTGATTGCTTGATTTGTGATATTTCTTGGAATAACCTTTGTGGTGCTATTTTACTGTTCAGGACTTGTCACATGCCTGGTAAACTGCATCTCCCAGTAAAGCATGTTACACAAGACTCCTTCTTTCGGATGGGTCTTCTCAGAGTCAGACTGGGGGCCCGGGCCCCCTCCCTGAGTCGCAACCCGCCCCTCCCACACGCGCCTACCAGTTGTGCTGGGGGCCAGGGCATCCTTCGTCATCCGCGCAAGGACCGGGTCTGGGCCTGTGAGGGCCGAGGCCCACCGAGTTTTTTTCCCCCGGTGTCCCGCTGGCCCAGTCTGACACTGAGGGGCCGATTCACTATGGGTCGGATATTGAGGGTTAATTAACCCTCGATATTCGACTAGGAACTAAAATCGTTCGACTTCGAATATCGAAGTCGAACGATTTAGGGCAAATCCTGAGATTGATCGATCTAAGGATTTTTCATTCGATCGAACGATTAAATCCTTCGAATCGAACGATTCGAAGGATTTTAATCCAACGATCGAAGGAAAATCCTTCGATCAAAAAATCCCAGGCAAGCCTATGGGGACCTTCCCCATAGGCTAACATTGACTTCGGTAGCTTTTAGCTGCCGAAGTAGGGGGTCGAAGTTTTTCTTAAAGAGACAGTACTTCGACTATCGAATGGTCGAATAGTCGAACGATTTTTAGTTCGAATCGTTCGATTTTCGTAGTCGAAGGTCGAAGTAGCCCATTCGATGGTCAAAGTAGCCCAAAAAAACTTCGAAATTCGAAGTTTTTTTAATTCGAACCCTTCACTCGAATTTAGTGAATCGGCCCCTGAGTCTTCTCATTAGTACAGAGATGTTGCTCAAAGCAACCAGACCTTTACTTTTGTTGAAATCTAATTGCTATCGGCAACATCACCAGTAAGGTTTTACTCCACTTTTAAATAGGCCCCTTAATAACCAAGACTTTCTGTGTGCCCACCATGTCTCACATTCCAAATTAGGAGCAGAATTTCCTGTAGACAATTCACCTCCCCCTCAACATGTGGCACAAGCTCACTGGCTTACTAAAAAGCTGCTTGGGTGATCTGGAGCATACTCCTTAGATGGGGTTATGACTATGAACACAAATATAGTTACCAGCTTGCACACCCTGGCTCTCCAAAACATGTTTTTGCCGGTGCCTGGCCGAGAGGACTTCGGAAACCCACAAACTTCCAGAACGAATAATTCCACCGGCACACAGGTCTTTAGTTGCAAGCAGGGATAACCCTTGCTAAATTTTTATTTGCGTGATACAACGTTTCGGGGTGATCCCCTTTGTCAAGCATACAAACCAATTGTGACAAGTCCCTGTACCTGTGTGCCGGTGGAATTATTCGTTATGACTATGAAGATTTTCATTCATCCAGGTCATGGTATATCTAGTATAGGTAAATCTAAAAACAACTGGACTTGCTGAGTAATCAATGAAATGATGGGGGGTTTCTCCACCACTCTGGCTTCAGCCCCAGATGGCAGACTCTTCTTTTCTGGGAAGCCATTCACCACTGTCAATGACTAGGAGACTAGATTGGCCTGCAGGATAAACAGAAAACTCCACCCATATGCTAGTTGCAAGCACCACATTGAAATTTCTGGCCTCTAGGAACCTTCCAGTTTTTCCCAAGACATGCCTAAAAAATGAAATGTACCTCCTCTTGTACACTGTCCCGTGATATTAAAAGGACATGTATAATCAAGGGCAGATAGAGAAATTGTCAAAGCTGCACCAAAGGACTGAAGTATGAAGTATTGTTAAGCCAATTAATAGTGGGACCTTATATAAATGACACGTGTGGCAACAAACCTTTCCTTATTATTATCATTTGAGTCAGCATGTTTATATTTTGGTTTGTTGATTGACAAACCAGAAATTATTTTATTTATAAGTTAAATGGAGAATTGAGCCTACCCTCACTCACCTTATGCCTATCGGAGGCATTTTCATCAAAGGGTGAACTGACCGTTTTCCACAGTTCACAAAAAAAACCTAAAAATCCCCACTGGTGCACTTTAGCAACTACAGTATATGCTCACACTTTGATAAAAATGCTCCTCAAAGTCCTCTTAGAATGAAATGCAGTCCAATCCCCTCTTGTATGTCCTGTATACAAGGCAGGAATAGCCTGAATGTTTGGCTAAGTAGTAGTATTTATAATATATATGTAGCACAAAAAGTTATGACTGTTTTTTGATCTATAACACTACATTCAATAAACTTTCCCAGCCCCACAGAAAATTCTTATCCACTGTCAGGGACATTTCATTGTTCTCCCAAATAGGTGGGGCAATGTGCACTAGTTACATACAGATCATTGTAAACTTACACATTGCTTACATCTTGCCACTCATCTGATCTCTTATGCTATAGTTCCTGCTCTAATCTCATCACTTCACGGTTCTTCCCCTTAACTTCTTAGCTCCACTTTTCCTTTATTTCCACATCTGTCAATTCCTATACTATTATCTTTCTTTCCCCACCTTCCATAAGAATTTCCTTTCCATCCTGTTGTCTAACCACTTCTCCTCTTCATTCTTGTATCAAATCAGCAGCTCTTATGTTTTCTCCTTCTATCTCCCTTACCTTCTGATCTTCCCTTCCCTCACCAAACACACAATTTGACAGACCTCGCAACAGATCCTGCACAGTAAGACCTTTTGCTAATGCCACATGGGGTGGATGTTGGGCCTGCATTTATATGCAGAATCAGCTGATCTCTGAGTATTTATTTGCCTTCGCCCAAATTCACTGTGTCGGCCTGGGTGAAGATTCATAGGGGAAAATTCGGCACATTTTAGCTAGTGAATGATCCGCCACACTTCAGCAGGTGTAGATATGTTACCACTATGCTAATTCCCTAAAACGCGAAGTTGTGTCTCAGCAGCTGAATGCTTGTTAATAAACTGGTGATGGGATTTCTGGCAAAATTTCACAAGTGACAACCGCTTCACCCTTTTGTAAATCTGCCCCATGGAGTGGATTCTGGAGCTGAAATGTGTGAGTATGCATTTTCATTCTGGAATCTGCACTGTATGACTGCACCCATGTTGAAGCAGTGACTCAGGATGCAGACACAGGAAAGTATAGCCATGTTCAGAAGGGCTGTTTCTTGGCATGTGTTTATACCCAGACTAGAGTCCTGCGCGGGTCCATTTTCTGGGACCCGTACCTGCAACCTGCAATCCGAAACCCGGACCCACATTCTTAACTGCTTGAACGCGCTACCCGACCCGCAAGTACCTTATCCGCAACACGGACCCGATGACCATCAAGAATCAGGAAGTGCTCTCATTGTAAACCTGAAGTGACATCATCGGAAGTAGCCGTGATCAGAAAAAAAGGAGTTAAACAGGAAGTTTTGTCATTGTAAACCGTGATGTCATCGGAAGTATATGTGCCCAGAAAAAAGGAGTAAATATCGCTATTGAAAAGACCGGCGGCCTGACCCGCGACCCCGCAGAACTGCGATACCGGCACCCGGAACTTCTATCCGCAACCCGGAAGGTAACGCAAGTTTTTGCGGGTAACCCGCGAGTACTCGACCCGCTGCAGGACTCTAACCCAGACCAAGTAACAGCTCTGTGTGTCCATAGCCTTAGACAGAAATGAACAACAGAAAGCTGGGTAAACAGTACACCCTTATTTGAAAACAGCTCTAGGAGTTTACCTTAACTAAATAAACATTTGTAAAATGCTGTAAAGCACTGACACATACCTTTGGCAAATAGTGCAGTGTTTAAACAACTACATGACCATTTTAAAAAACGATTCACCCATCTATGGTTTACAACATGCAAGGAGACTTGTGTTATACCTTTGTTGTGTAGGCTACAAGATCTAGTATATATTAACTGATGGTTCTCTCTTGCTTTGTTTACTTTAACATTTTTCCACATAAAAAACACAAACTAGATAAAGCAGATGAGCTGCAATTATTGCAGCAAAATAGATTTTAAAGCAATTTACTATTATTTGTAACAAAGTCTAAGCAAGACTTTCTCACTAATGGTCACTGAAGGCCATTATACTCAAACTTGCATTCTTCTCATTAAGGGTTGGATTACACGGATGTTTTTGGAGTGATCCGACGCACTGTGACAAAACGCATATGACAAATCAAATGCAACAGAAATAAGGTAAGATGGAAATGTCAGAAGAAGTCGCAGCGTTGATCCGATGCAACACGGCTGTCGATGCAGACGCAGCGTGCAATGTTTGCATCCGACAGTCGTGTCGCGACTTCATCCAACATTTCAATCTCTTACTTTATTTCCCTTGCATGCGTTTTGACGCAGCGCGTCAGATCGCGCAGAAAACGTCCATGTAGTCCTACCCTAAAACAAAAATATTTCCAATTGTGAAAAAAAGCTACAGTAATTATACTTGAGATCCCATGTGAATATCTTACAGCAAAGCAGCCCCTAAATGCTGATAAACACTGAACATGAACTTTGCTTTTTAAAGGAACAATTCAGTGTAAAAATAAAAACTGGGTAAATAGTATGCGCAAAATCATCATCATTAAAAAATGTTTCTAATATAGTTTAGCCAAAAATATATGGCTATAAAGGCTGGAGTGAGCAAATGTCTAACATAATAGACAGATCACTACTGTCTATAAAGTAAGAATTCTACTGCAAAAGGTACTGTACCTGTATATGACACTAAGTGCAGTGTATAAACTAATGAACAGAAGAAATTCCCTGTACAACAGTTTGTAGATACTTCCTCTCCACTTAAGGAGTAATCGATGGAATCCAAAGAATGTGGCATTGGCTACTTTACTGGAGTATGTTACAGTCATCTTCTGTACAGGCTATTCTGTAAGAGAGGAAAGTGTGCACTAGATCAGATAGACTATAAGAGGTAACATGCAGATTGATTGGCTTGAGCTGGTTACATATAAGTCTACTCTGCACTTGTAAAAAGTCTGTTTGATTCAGTAGTTCTTTAGCTACTGAAAAACAGTTTCAGTTCATCTGTAGCTAAAGAAAAATGAGTAAAAGTCTGCTGAGACACTTGCCATGGAATGCTAAAGACAACGTTTACTGAACAAAAATCTTAAGTGACTTAGGGAATTGTGTAATGACGGTCGTTACTGGCCCATTAGGAACTAGCTACAGCATATACAGGGCTAATTTACCAATTTACAATTTACTTGAATTAAAGGAACAGTAACATCAAAAAAGATGAAAGTGTTTATAAGTAATGAATAAATAATATAATGTTGCCCTGAACTGTTAAAATTGGGGTGTTTGCTTTAGAAACACAATTACAGTTTATATAGACAATCTGCTGTGTAGCCACGGGGGCAGCCATTCAAGTACAAGACAAATAGTAGATAAAAGATAAGCTAGAATCTGTTATCTGCTGTGTATCCTGTGTCTTTTCTAGCTTTGTTTATATAAACTATAGTAGAGTTGTTGACGCAAACAAACCAATTTTAGGGTGGTGCCAGACAGGGAGATTAGTTGTCCATCGACAACTCTTCTCTACTGCAGGCAAATAATCTCCCTGAAATGCCTTCCCGCCAGCAAGAATGCTAATCGCTGGCAGGATGTCATACATATCGCTTTGGTTTTCCGAAGTCATCCAAAGTTTCCTTGGGAGGCAACTTCAGGCGACTTCGCAAAACGAAGCGATATGTATGATATCCCACCGGTGATTTGTATTCTTGCTGGCGGGAAGGCATTTGGGGAGCTTAGTCGCCCGTAATAGAGAAGATTTGTTGCTGGGCAACTAATCTCCGTGTGCCCCCACCCTTACCAGTGTAAGTTAACATTGCATTATATTTTAATTAATTTAATACACTTTCCTTTAAATCTTTAAATAACATTTTTCCTGGAAATTGTGACGCCATCTGGAAATTGAAAAGAGGCAAATAATTAAAAAAACTAATAAAAAACTAATACCAACTGACAATTTGCTAAAAATAGCATATCACATAATATATTAAAAGTTAATTTAACAACTCCTTTATGTGTCCTCATTCTAGCCTCTAGTTCTGCACTCAAACTCTTACCAAAGAGGTTGTGATCAGTGTTTTGTGAAGAGCATTGGTGTCTGCTTCTGTGAGTTCACAGGCATGGGGCAAAATTGCAAAGTTGCTGTGCAGTAGAATGCATAATACTGGACCAGGGGCGTAACTATAGAGGAAGCAGATCCTGCGCATGCAGGAGGGCCCAGGAGGTATAGAGGCCCCACAAGGCCCTAATTCATATACAATTTCAATAAATATTGGCAAAACAGGTCAACCTCTAGACATTTTGGGGGCCTGAAAAATAATTTGCTGTGGGCCCTGTAATATCTAATTACGCCACTGTACTGGACAACATAGGTATATACCTAAAACTAACATTTTACAATAGTTTTAACATGGCATTTAATCACTGATGTAATAACCATACTTAAAATGATTAAATCATGCTCAGCAATAGGAATGTTCTTTCTTTCTTTTATTATTTAAAGGGGGATCTCTGGCAAAACATATTTTCCATAAATAAAGATTTTAAGCAACTTTCCATTATGTATCAATTACATGTTTAATAGTTTAAACATATTTTGTCTGTCTATTTTATACTTTGCCCTACTGGCTTTAAGTCCTGAAACAATGTTGCAAGTCAATTCAACAAATTGTTATAATATATTGTTTTAAGAGTAATTTACAAAGAGCTTTTAAGTTACTGAAAATGTATAATAAACATATATTGGAAAGTTGCTTAGAATTACATCTGCTTTCACTGTGCAAAAAAAATTGTTTGGGAAGAGTGATCACGTGAACTCAAAAATAGACCTTTAAAATGTCCGATAATGTTCTGTTCTTTGTTACTCCACAACGGATATTACATTTCAGTACTTAATAAAATATATTACTCATCCCTGATAAAGGTCAGGCTGGAACTCTGAGTGTTATATAATTGTAAATCAGTTTAAAAAGAACAGAGCTGTTGTTTGTTCAATCACTTAATTTGAGCCCTTAGCGAACAGCTTAATTCATTGATATTATAGCATTTTGAATTGTGATGGAAATTAAATATGTTATGCACAAAGTTCATGAGTCTGTAGTACTAATTGCCACACTCCTATGTAAGAAACATTGTACCTAACATCTGCCTTAACCAGAAGGTAATACAAAGTTCTCACTGTGAGCTGTACCTAGAGATAAGGGACAATGGGTGTTGCCCCTTCCCACACAGATTCATATTGTTCTTGGGTATATGGAGGAAAATGTTGCATTTTGACATGTAATAATGCTGAAATTTCGGGAAAGTATGTTGCATGGTAGATAAAAAATGAAAAACTGGGAGGATTATTTTCACTTTATAGTGGATACGCTATTGTATTTCTAGTCGGTTTCATATTCTCATACTAATTTAAAAAAGAAAACGGTGTGCAAAAGCAAATATGGTATGCATTTTAAATTATAGAAACATGTTGACGGATAAGGAAAAATATACTTCTGGTGCCTATAAATGTTTCCCTTTTACACTATAAATAAAAAAATAGGAATTACTGAATAAGACAGTGTTGTTAGACATCAGGTCTAGATGAATCACATACAACCAACCTGATAAGTGTTAGGAGTCCTTTGGGTGTCCCCAATGTCAAGAGACACCGAACCACAGAGCAAGTATTTTCACAGCCTCCTGTTGATGGTAATTGAAGCTTCATACATACAGAGATTAATAGTTCCTGGTGAGCAGATGGACAAGCACAATGGACAGAGAGCCTTCCCTACTTGTAGCATGTTTGTGCCAACATACACTCTGTCAGTTACATCAGAGACTGTGCCGGGGATGAAAACAGCCAACAGCTGCTGATCTTGCTCTCTCTTCTATATTTATATGTCCACCTGGCATGTGAAAAACACCACTGACCCAGGGTTCTGAGAACAGATCTCAGGCAGACTCTCAGGGGAACACAATGTAACTCTAAAATGAAAAAGGACTACTGACCACCTATAAACAAGTTGCATAGTGCTATTTTATGGCAAATGTAAAGTGGAATTTCAATAAAATGTGTCTTATTCCTCCTTAGCCAGTGTATTTATGTTTTCTAAGGCCATGCAGTCTGTGTTAAGCACATGATAAAGTGAAAGTCATTACATACTGATAGAGGAACCTGAAACTATTCAATAGGAGAACAACAGTTTAAAAATCAGCATTCTATAACACACGAGTAGAGAAGATACCTAATTTGTAGTGCCTACAAAAAAATTACTCATTTTTTGAGACTGAAAGCAAAACGGAAGTAGTGATCAGTTTATCTGTTGCAGAGAACCATCAAATTAAGTGCTGGAATGAAGGGACAGAATAGATGAGATGAATAATCTAAACTGGATTATTGGGTACAGTTTTAAAGGCAGTTTGTTTCATGTAATCCAATGTGATTACACATGTTTTTTTAATTTTGACTCCAGAAACAATGTTGCAAACCAGCTGATTAAAAGACCTTGAGGAGACCTGACTCATATTACATTGTTTTGAGAATCAGATCCAAAGAACAGAAAGGGATAAAGAAACACAACTTCAATTGCAGTTTCATTAATAAATAACTTTAACAACTATCAACATTTTTAAAATACTGTATAGTGTATTATTAGAATTACATTTTTTGATTATGCAAGTGATGAGCAGAGAGGAAAATATAACAAGCAATAATAAAAAACAATTGACAGCATTGATGGTATGGGAAACAGTAATCTAAATAAATAAATAAATGAACGAATAGGATCCACAATGAGTCTGAATCATACAATAGAATCATGCACAGTAGAAAGTTGTTTAGGTATACAAGACTAAAATAGTCGTATATATAATATAGTTGTAATATACAACCTTTTACATAAGCTCATTAATTTGGTGCATAAACACCAGACTTTCAGAAATAAAAATAAATATATGCACAAACAACCCTGATTTCACAGGTTAAAAGGAAACCATGAAAGTTTATCTGTGCTTACTGGTTGCCAGACTCTGCTTTCTATAGTGGCTAGTGCAGGAGTGCCCATACTTTAATTATGCAGGGTCTACTTTTAGTGATGTTGTGCCATTATGATCTACATCCGTAAAAGCATTGTTAGCATTCTGTTCCATGGAAAATATTACTTAAATATTATATTGATTTACAAGATCATTTTTTTGCTATATTTAACAAACAACTTTATATTTACTTATGTAATCTTAAAGTGGACCTGTCACCCAGACAAAAAAAGCTGTATCATAAAAGTTATTTTCAAATAAAACATGAAATCCAAATTCTTTTTTTTATAAAAGCATTCATAGCTATTGTAAACTCATTTAAAAATCTCAGCTGTCAATCAAATATTGTTTGCCCCTCCTCTATGCCTTAGACATAGAGGCGGGGCAAGCAATTACTTTCACTTTCCATTCAGCACTTCCTAGATGTAACTGCTCTCCCCACATTCCCCCTCTCTCTTAACCATTTAATTGTGTAGCCAGGGCATGAGGATGGACATCGGGTCCCCCATTCTGGTGCACAAACAAGATTCTGAGATGATGCAGGGCTTGCATTAATAACAGTGTCCACAAAATGGCTCCTGCCTGCTTGCTATAATTATGAGTCCCCAGATCAAAGGAAACAAGATTCAAATAATTTATATAGTGTAATTAATTTTGCTTGACTGACATGATAAAATAGAATTTGGAATAATTTTCTTGGGTGACGGGTCTTCTTTAACATAATAAACATCTGAATGAAAAGAATGAAATAGGAGGGTAAATTGGACGATCTGATTGTTGGCAGTCTCTTGAGATCTACTGATCACCAGCTAAAGGTCTACTGGTAGATCCCGATCTACATTTTGGGCAACCCTGGGCTAGAGCATAAAGAAGTTGGAAAGCAAGTACAGAGTTTCTCAAACTCTGTTTGGTCTTGCTGAATGCTCCTTATGACAGAAGGTGATTCAAGAAGTTTAAGGTAAACCCATGTGTTTGTCAAACCTGAGAGTGTACTATGATTATAAATAGAAACCTGTCAACTATTTTAAAATAGGAGTAGGAAGGATTGGCAGTTGGAATCTATGTCTTAAATCTAGGGGGCCCACTTATTAAATCAAATTGGGGTTTTTTTCCCCACAAATTTTCCTATCTAAAAATTAAAAATGTATTAAGTGAAAAAAACACTAAAAACTTTAATACCAAACTTTGCCTAGTAAAAACTGTCGAGGTGCTATACAAGTCAATGGGATTTGTGCTGATCTTAGTGGACTGCTTTAAATCAAATCAAAGGTTTTTGGATTTTTTTTCACTAGGAATTGTCCAAAAAACTCAAATATTTAAAGTTTTTCGAGGTATTCATATTTTTTACTGCATCCCTTTTTATTATTTACACTTTTTATATGTGGATAGTCTAATAAATTAAATTACATTTATGGTTTTGGAGTTTGTGAGTTTAGTTGTGGCTTCAAAAACCTAAAATTCATCCTTAAATAAATAAGCCTCCATAAGTTAGGCGTCATTCTAGTGGGAAGTAAGATTTTTTTTTTACAAATTAGGGTTATAGTGGATCTAATTTAATTTAAATGCATCTGTAATTTTATCCCAAATGTTCAATGTTTTGCACATGAAATAATGGTTTCCCTAGAGCACCAGGGCAGCAAGTGTCATTTATTTTCTGTGAGTGAATATTCAATTTGTCTACAGATCCTATAGACTGCCATTACATGCTATAACAAATAAATAGCCTATAAGTGGTAATCCTAGACTCCCTCTGTCTTTAGGTAATTAGAGAGTACTGGTTTATTCTGAGGGACCTACCTGCCCAGTTAAAACCAGGAAGAACATTTTCTAGTTCTTCAAAATAAAGGGTTGTGGCCTTGTGGTATTTAATTGAAAGTAGGTCTAAAGCAAAATTAGGACGCAGAGAAAATAATCTATATATGTTAGCATTTGCTAAATATTTGACAAATATGGAGCTTAAAGAACTTAATAAAAATATTTGAGGTGTCCAACCTAGGGATGCACCGAATCCACTTTTTTGGATTCGGCTGAACCCCCGAATCCGTTGTGAAAGATTCAGCAGAATACCGAACACTAATTGCATATGCAAATTAGGGGTGGGGAAGGGGAAAACAGTTTTTACTTCCTTGTTTTGTGACAAAAAGTCATGCAATTTCCCTCCCATCCCTAATTTGCATATCAAAATTAGGATTCGGTTCGGCGGGGCAGGAGGATTCAGCCGAATCTGAATCCTGCTGTAAAAGGCCGAATCCTGGCCGAATCCCGAACCGAATCCTGGATTCGGTGCATCCCTAGTCCAAACTGGAGGTGACTGATGTATATATATATCTATATATCTTTGAACCTAAAAACTTTTGTATCTGTAGTTCAGGTTAACTATTAACACTTACTCTCACAATAAACTAATATAGTCTCAAAAGCTGTTTTAAGAAATCTGGAGTGACAGCTCTGTTGACAATGTGAAACATATGATCTGTGAAATTACTAGTTAGTTGCCCAGGTAGTACAGCATAAAGCACCTCAGTAACAGTATGGTCATTGTCACTATGTATTCAGATTTTTTTAAATGCATCAGTGCTGATCTAGCAGACTTCTGCACTTTTTCAAAATAGCAAACTGATCTTTTATATTTCATTTTGAAATCTGACATGGGGCTAGCTAGACATATTGTCAAATTCCCAGGTGCCCCCAGTCATGTGACTTGTGTTTTGATTCAGTCACTCTTTACTGCTGCGCTGTAAGTTGGAGTGATATCACCCCCAGAAGCCAATCAGCAGAATAATGGGAAGGTAACCAGGTAACAGCTCCCTGGTAGATATAAGAACAGCACTCAATAGTTAAAAATCCATTCAGTTACACTGAGTAAACAATAGCCTGTCAGAAAGCAGTGCTGCACTCGCTCTTTCTGAAAGGACATGACCAGGCAAAATGACCTGAGATGGCTGCCTACACACCAATATTACAACTAAAAAAATACACTTGTTGGATTAGGAATTACATTTTACATGGTAGAGTGAATTATTTGAAGTGTAAACAGTGTAAATTAGACAGAATCTTTTTAGACACACTAGCAATTTAGGTGATTTAGGTCGGGGTGATAAAAAAAAACAAATGCCATTATATTACAGCTTTGTGATCTGTTTTTGTGATCCTGAAACAGGCAGAGACAGAACAGCAAGTATTCCACTACAGTATAGGCCATTTTGTTTCCTAACTCATTAGCATTATTCATACTGTCAACATGATGAATAATATGCAAATGAGCAATGACAGGATATGTCATTTGCAATAGTACAAGAAGCCTGCACGAGTTTCTTTCTGGCAAGAGTATTTAATAATGGAGCCTGTGGCTTTTATTTTTAAGGTTCTTCAAGTACATAAAAAAATAACACCACTAAAAGACAAGTTAGTTACACAGAATATTCATGGCACCTATTATGTTTTGACTATTGCGACAGGTAGGATCACTACAGACAAGCATATTTTCAGAAAATAACCATTACTGTTGGTACAGGCAATGAAAAAATCTAGTGTGCTGTAGGGTCTAATAGCAAACATCTAAATGTTTAAAACTTTTTTTTATTTTGCACAGCCTATCTATATCTGTATTTTTTGTTTATATTTTACACTGAACACTTTCTTTAATGAAACAATTGACTCAGAACCAACCAATTTGTGCTGATAGAGTTCATGTCTTCAGTGAATGAGAACAATAAACTTCATATCACATTCTTTTAACAAAATATCAATAGACTAGCCCCCTGGCTCCCCACCAAAGTGCATTACTAAGAAGCTTAGAGGAAGCTTACTCTGTCCCTGTAGAGCACAGAAATATGCTGAGCTGTACAGAGTTGTTGGCAGCCACCATCTCTGCCCACATCAATTTAATTTCTTGCGTTGAACTACACGGTGACCAGGTACCTCAGCTTCTATTGTCCAGGCACTTGCACAGAGGAACTGTACATTACGCACTGCAAAATAAATACAGAGAAGATCATTATTCTCAAACAAACTAGATTAGGTGTTTCAAGGAGATAAATAATAAACCAGAGGACAAGGCCGTTACATATATATATATCTATATATCTATATATATAGATATATATATATATATATATAGTTTTGAACTGGAAACTAGCTGAGGGACAGAAAAAAGGGTAGCAGATAGTTGTAGCAAATGTTGTATGCTTAGTAGCACAGGGATCAGTACTGTGCCTAGTCTTTTTAGGGTCGCCACCAAGTTGGTACAAATGATGCTTGATGCCAATATAGGGATGAAAGATAAAAAAAAGGGAGGCTGTTATTTTTCCTTAGTCCTGTTCAGTTATTGTAGATGATCCAGAAAGTTAGGTACCAATGTTTACAAACTGCACTAAAATATATAAGGCTACAGAATTAGAGCAGAATAGATACTTGCAACAGAATGAGTATGACAAGTAAACAGGGAGTAGAAGAAGAGGTTCAAATGTAGATAATGGATAAAAACAATTGGGGCCTATTTATCATTCTGTGTAAAATGATTAACGTGGAAGTCGCTCTGGAAAAAAAAATAAGTAAAAAAACGAGACGAATGAACACTCTGTTGTCCATAGGATTTTTAAGCGGCTGCACAGTTTGATAAGTACAATTTTTTTTATGTGGCGATGCCTGGTGATGTGCGCTGTTTTTCACACAGTATGATAAATAGGCCCTCTGGTAGCATAGTTCAGTGCCAGGCTGGAATAACACAATGTTAGTTTGCATAACAAGTCCTTACTAAGAGAGGTAGCAATGCACAATTAATTGGAATGATTTAAGAATGGACTGGATATTTTATAGGAGATTGTAGCCATTGGTTATTGTAAACTGCTCCACAGATCTATATATCACATATATACATAAATCCCAGATAATAAATATTACATGGAAATTGTAAAAGACACTCAAAAAGTAAAGGTCACTGTAGTCATTTTAAATTTACAATACTAATGTATGATTGTATGATCATCCTTCTCCTCTCCCTGATCCACTTCTTCTTCTTTCTTTCTTTTCCTGCTTTCTTCTCTCTAAATCACTGTTTTGTGTTAACCTAAAATGCAAAAATAAAAACTTTTAAAAAAAAAATTTACAATACTATTTTTTACTAGTGTATAATTTTAACTACCCAGTGAAATAATGCCACCAAATTTCTTACTATACAGACTATAGACCTAACCGCAGCTAGTAGGGGAGTTTCAGCCATATGGTCACTGCCACCTCCCCTCAGGTATTGACAGTTAATAGAAAGCAAATGACAGTGAATGTTGTCAAACATGGGGTGTAGGGCTGTAAAATATTTGCTCTCCTGGCCCCGCTAACAAGCAAACGATATAATGTGTAAGTTATTGCGTATAGAGTGTACCCTGGAGTTTGCAGAACTGCATTTATATTGAATGTATGGTTGGTTCCTTTAAAATCTTAAGGTGGCCATACACGGAGAGATCCGCTGTCGCCAAACGAGCGGATCTCTCTCCGATATGCCCAGGTGGGCAATATCGGGCTGATCCGATCGTTGGGCCCTAACGAATGGGAACGGGTTGTAGGATCGCGGGACCGCATCAACGAACAGATGCGGCCGTAATCTGATGGGATTTTTAGTCCCATCCGATAGAGATCTGGCCGACTTTCAGCCAGATCTCGATTGGGGAAGCCCGTCGGGGGGCTCCATACACGTGCCAATAAGCTGCCGACTCGGTCTGTCGGCAGCTTTTATCGGCCTGTGTATGGCCACCATGAGAAATACAAAAACCACAAATAAGTGGTGCACTATGCAGCAAACCTTTAAACACACTGTTAACTAGAAATAAAAATAAATAGGCCCAGGCCCTGCTAGCCACTCATCCATGTATCTGGGTGCACAGCCCAGATCTGTAACAAAGTGAGAGATACTACACCACAATGACAGACCAGCAATACCAAGTTGCACAGATACTGTATATGCAAAATGCATTAAATATAAATATTGTTCATATTACTTTGATTCTGGGGAACTGGTCTCACAAGTAAGCATAAGACCAAGCAAAGAATTGTGTGAAACATATGCGTTTTACCTAGGCATTACCCCTGAACATTTTTGCCTACTGAAAGAGATTTGAAAGCAACTTTCAAATGTCCATGTGTTAAAAATGTTCAGTGATTTTAAATGGTAAGTTTACCTTTAAATTGACTTCATAATGATGTAGTGGTATTCTGTGCAATTGGTCTTCATTTTTTTTTATTGTATATTTTTTTTAAAAAATTATTTAGCTTTTTGCTCAGTGGATCTCCAGTTTGAAAATCAGCAGCTGATTGCTAGGGTCAGTTTACCGTAGCAACCAAGCAGCACTCTGAATGAGGCAGGAATATTATGAAGAGGGCATGAATAGAAATACAAGTAAATATAAGTAATAACATTGTAGCCTCACAGGGCGAGCAGCTGGGGTCTGTGACAGCAAGTTGGAAGATGGAAAAAGGCAGAAGAGGAAGGCTAATGATTTAGAAAAAATAAATACCAATAAAGTGGATAAGGTGAGGCCAATCTGTAACATACTAAAAGAGAATGTATGGGGAACTATCCCCTTCCAGTTGTTTGACTGTAAACCCTCTACGTGACTCATGTTCGCTATGAAAGTTTATTTGCCAATTCCCCTGACGCAGCATTATTCTAATAATTCTCCGTTCAGGTTGACCGACCTACGATGTGACGTCACGAGCGCGCGTCCCTTTCCTCCACGCAGGTGCGCAGAACTCTTTAGCTCTCATTGGTTGGGAAGGGTCGTTGACGTCATGCAAGCGCGTTCCTGCTCTGGTCGGTGAATATGTTTCTTTTTCCCATGTAGTTTGCACCTGCTATTCCTGGTGGGAGCGCGCTGCGCGGGCGCTGATTTGGACTTGTATTCCTCTCCCTGCGTGTTGCAGCCAAACGGCTTTGACAGGTAATAGGGTGTCGGGAGGGAGAGGCTTTGGGATAAGGGAGACACAAGAACCGGTTTGTAGTTGAGGGCATCCAGAATGCCATTTCTTTTGTGTGTACTCGCTCATGCTATTGTTTGTGCGAAAGAGACCGGAGCTGGCACTTCGTCAGCTTCCTTATTAATGTGGCCGCCCTGTAATGGTTGGTTTGACCCGTTCGGCGCACCGTAGCTTTGTGCCCATGCGACCTACCTAGTTCTCCCTAAACGATTCATTAACAAATGCGACGGAGAATAGTCTTGCTGCTCATATCTAGGCCTCGCCTGCGCCCTGTAGGCAGGTCATATGTTCCAAGTGAGTAGCCTGAGGCGCTATTATTGTTGTGGCGCACACTATTATCTCACAGCTGCCCGCAGACAAATGTTGTCCAAGGATTCTGGGAGTGGTAGTCAAACATTCAAAGATGTCCGTCCTTTGACTTTTACAAAAGGGTCGTCCCTCCTTTTATTTGTAACATTGTATTGGTATTTTTGTTTGTTTATTTCTTAGAAATGGCAATGTTTATGTTTAGGCAAACAACTTTTCCTTCTTTTTTTGCACCAAAGGTCTGTTCTATACATATCGTCTGGAGTGTGGTTATAATATAACCCCAATCACTCTCTGCACAATGTACCCCAGGCCTTTGTTCTTGTTCCATGTATTGGCATTCCCAAGCCTTATACAGTTGCACTATGGTTTCTGTACATTATTGATCACTTTTGCTTATTAGACTTGTTTCTGTCTTATTTTAACCCTATAGTGTTCAGCCATATTGCTCTAACATGGAGCATCTTGCATAACAGAATTCTGGATAATCAATTTTATGATTTTGTAACTAAAAAAAAAAAAACCCTGTTTGCAAAATACATGCATTCGCTTAGATACTAAATTCATGTGTGAAACCGTGAACTAGGGAATGTGCGTTGATCAATTTCTTTTTTGTATGTTGTTTTAACTATCGCGGCCAGACCAGCCGCCCTTCCTTTGTATTTTTATTTGGCCTTGGAGTGCTCCAACTACTGCACCATTTTTGTATAACAGATTTCTGGATAATAGCATCTACTTATGTTTGTTATGACAGTTGTTTATTTATCTACATCTTTTTACTGACCTATTTTGTTGGACAGACACCTACTTCTGACTTCTTTATACAGTACAATACAACAGAAGACTATGTTAAGACAGCATTAGTGTCCAAGTCATAATAAGCTTACCAGGTTAAAAGTAGCACATGAATATCACATGCTCTGGAAACTTGCCATGATCTTGTTACAAAATAAACTTTGTAACATTCTTTTAATAAAGCCTATCACATTTCTGCTCTAAAATTGCAGAATTATCTTAATCTAAGTTTTTATAGCACTCTTGGAACTTGCATATTGTGAACAACCTGCCCTTCACACAGAATCAGTTTTAAGACTAGTGTCATCAGACAGAACCTCCACCATATTATTTTCTCCTGTGGAGAAACACCTAAAACTGCTTATATGGCATCCCATATTTTACATCCAAGTCTATGGCATGGATGTGTCAGACATTTTTCTTTTGGTGGATGATCTCCTGCTGTGACATTAGCCTGAGAGTTTAGTCTGCTATAAATGCAACCATATGGACAGTTTGCCCAACTGGTTGCAAGTATTGACCTCTATGTAGTCCATTTCACAGACATTAACAAAATAGAATTGTATAGTAACCAGTCCATTTGTACATACATTTGCCAGTGCTCTTTTGGCAGACCACCCCCCCACTTTTGTTTGTGGGGCATCTCCTGAATAAGTGAGTCCATATTACTGATGTAGCAACTTTTACACAAGTTGTTCACAGTTCATTTAACTAGATGGTTATTTTTTTCATTTTAAATTAATGCAGCCATGTTTTGCTGTATGATGTTGTAGGTTGGCTGTATGATGTCATTGATGAGTTTTATGAAAGGACAAGGAAAATCTGTCATTGATGTTAAGTCTTGGGCAGGCATACCTGTAGTGTGCTCTGTACAATTTGAGCTGTACAATCTCTGCAAAGTATAAATGTTTAGTTGTTTAAAACCCTAAGATTAAAAAAATCCAAAAAATACTCAAAGTGCACCTCTCCCTCACCAAAACCCGGTGTTTGTGCTCTAGCTTCTTTTAGAAAGTGGTGCATGTGCAATTGCTGCGATCAGGAGTGACCATTTTCTTCAACGAACAGTGTAGACACAGTTTGGCCTACATTTTGCAGTACAGTAGGTGGTATTCTATTATATATGCAAATCTTGCGTATGCTTTAGAAAAATGTTTTTGTTATCCTTTCATGTGTCAACTAGCTAAATATTATCTTTCTTGGACAAGCACAGCCTAAATCACTGTGGGTCTCATTATGTTGGGCATCCCCCATTGTATCAGGCTTTACTTCCCCTTTTAGAATATTTGTAATTGGAGTTATGTATAATGATCTCATCGCAGCATTAGACACCACCTACCACATAAAAGACTCTTGAGCTGTATTTTGCAAATCTCTTGTTAGATTTGCTGATCAAGCTCTGATCATTATTCGTGCAAGTCCGTGATAGAATGATGCTAGATTCTGTATGATAGGCTTAGGATGTGTGTGTATGTTCAATGACCTGCACAATATGTGTAAGAACACAATTTAAGCAACAGTATAAAAAAGTAACTTTTTGTCAAATACATTTTTTAGTTAGTAGGGATATGGTTTCTGGTTATTTACTACTAAAGTGAATTAGTAGGGAAATCATTACTGGTTATTTAAATGACTTGATAACTTTTGCAAAATTTTTTCCAAATAGCATACAACAAATTACTAACTTTAAAAAAAAAAAAAAAAAAAAAAAGTCTCATTCTCATGTTTCCCTGTAGTAGCACAGTAGGTCATGCCACCAACCTTATAAATTGCTGCGGCTTGATATATTAGTTATACTCATTTTTCAAGGGGTTGTTTTACCTTTAAATTAACTTTTAGTATAATTTAGAACATGGGTCTCCTACCTTTCTTATCTGTGAGCCACATTCTAATGTGAAAAGACTTGGGGAGCAACACAAGCATGAAAAAAGTCCCTGGGCGTGCCAAATAAGGGCTGTGATTGGCTATTTAGTAGCCAATGTGGTCTGACAGCCTACAAGAGGCTCTGTTTGGCAGTACCCCTGTTTTCATGCAACCAAAAGTTGTCTCCAAGCCTGAAATCTAGAAGTAAACTCCTGCTTTGAGGCCACTGGGAGTAACATCCAAGGTGTTGGTGAGCAACATGTTGCCCCCAAGCCACTTGTTTGGGGATCAGTGATTTAGAGAATGATATCCTGAAACACTTGCAATTGGTTGTTATTTGTGGATTTTGGGCTAATTATTCAGTAGCTTTGCAGTTTCAGCAGTCTGGTTGCTAGGGTCCAAATTACCTTAGCAACAATGCATTTATTTGAATAAAAACCTGGAATATAAATAAGGGAGAGACTGAGTAGAAAGGACAGTGCTTAGGGCAGCACCTGGTGTAAATCCATTGCTGCATATAGATGGTATAAAAATGTGTTATGCAGTCCTCCAGTTTCAAATTTAAAGCTGGAAGATAAATGGTGAATGAGATACAGCCTTGTAGCACTCATTATCAGTCTGCTGTCTGGTTGCCAGGGCTACAGTGTTTTAAAGGTTGGAGAGATGAAGATTACAAAACATCGTACAAAACTATAAAAATACTAATTGAAAAATTGTTTATTATTCATAATTGTAGTATCTAAGTCCCTGAAAGTTAACTTGAGGCTTATTAAGGTGACCATTGTTTTTTTTGGCTAGGCTTTTTTGTGGGCAATGTAAAATGCTGAAGT
Source organism: Xenopus petersii (assembly GCA_038501925.1). Taxonomy (NCBI): domain Eukaryota; kingdom Metazoa; phylum Chordata; class Amphibia; order Anura; family Pipidae; genus Xenopus; species Xenopus petersii. The sequence continues at coordinate 44,904,853 of CM076677.1, forward strand.
ACAAGAAATCGGGTGGTTCAGGGGTTTCCCACTCTCTAATGCTGTTGTAGAAGCAGAGTTTTGGGAAAGCTGGGTTGATAATCTGCATATACATTATCTGGAGTGCAGAAGTCCCTAATATATTTTTAGTTGTATGGTATTTGACCTAATGTATGTTTTAAAATTGCAGTGGATCATTTTAACTAGCAAAATGTAATAGTAATGTTCTGATTCAGGTATATTATCAGTTATCTGGAAAGATTTGGACCTGGGGTTTTTCGGAAAAGTGATCTTTCCATAATTTGGCTCTCCATACCTTAAATCTGGTAAAAATATTCAAACATTAAATAATCCCAGTTTTTGATTGTTTTGCCATCAATATGGATTCATGCATCTTAGTCAGGATCAATTATCAGTCTATTTTATTATCACAAAGAATAAGATAATTAGATCTATTTGCTTAAAACAAATTCCTTGGGAGATGAACTTTCTGAAATTCCGATCTGTGTTTTTTGTAAAACAGATCCCATACCTGTATATCGGAGACATTTTAACAGATGCCTACAGTGTGTAGGCATCTGCCAAATATTGATTCTGGTGCTGGGAAATGTGTTTTATGCACATCTGGTTCGTCTAATAGTTATACCATCAGTGAGTGTGATGTTTGTTTGAAATGTAACAGGCATGCCTTAATTAATGCGTGTTTTTCTGTCAAAACTGTCTGGGCCTCTTGAATCTGACCGGCTATATACAGAAATATCTTGCACAGTGCAAACATTAATTTTGCCCTCTATAAAGGACATCATACTTCTTAAATATCTACAAATTAGTTATTGCATCTTGCAGAACAAGGTTTCCACTGAGTGCTTATATGTGGAGAAAAGAGGATTTAAATAGAACCAATATAAATAAAATCTTTTTTTTTTTTTAAAAAGTGGAAGGCACCATAAATAAATACTAAGAAACATTTTGCTGTGATTTACAGTCATGTTCTTTTGTTTAAATTGATTTCAAGCATTTAAAATCTGTTTATTTAAAGGCTTCTACTCTGCAAGACCCCCCCTCCCATGCTAAACAGTACTGGAGTAGATTTGTGTGGTTTATTTATTGTGTGTTTTGCCCAGATCTGCAGTCTTGTGGAAAAAGTACATCCTGTGGCAATTTTGACATAACCGATATGATCATTTTAACAGTATTGATAAAATACAATTCTGTAGTCCGTTGTGTAATTTGAATCAACATTTTGCTTGTGGAAAAAGTAAGTGCACCTCTACATTTATCACAAACTCTAATACCTAAAATTAGAATGAGTTTCATCAGATCGGGGGCAAATGATTAGAGCATGAGTTAGAGAGTATCTTGGAGGAACCAGTCTACTTTAAACCTCAGACATTTAGTTTGGTTTGTTCTTTGTTATTGCATTTTGCCGTATCACTATGCTTAGATTGAAATAGCTCTGAAGCCTTTAGAAAGAAGGTTATAAATGCCTGCGAGTCTGGGAAGGGGCAAGAAACAATTGGACATCGATTGTTTCGTTGTCCATAAGATCATCTTCAAGTGGAACAGATTTCTAACTTCCTAGGCCAGGCCGTATAAACAACTTCTACCCAATAGCAGAATGCAAGATGCTGAAAGAGACAGAGATTTGCTAAGAACCCTAAAATTTGACCTACAGTGGTGTGAAAAATGATTTGGCCCCTTCCGGATTTCTTATTCTTTTGCATGTTTGTCACACAAAATGTTTCTGATCATCAAACACATTAAACTATTAGTCAAAGATAACACAAGTAAACACAAAATGCAGTTTTTAAATGAGGGTTTTTATTATTTAGGGAGAAAAGAAATCCAAATCTACATTTTCATGTGTGAAAAAGTAATTGCCCCCTGAACCTAATAACTGGTTGGGCCACCCTTAGCAGCAATAACTGCAATCAAGCGTTTGCGATAACTTGCAACGAGTCTTTTACAGCGCTCTGGAGAAATTTTGGCCCACTCATCTTTGCAGAATTGTTGTAATTCAGCTTTATTTGAGGGTTTTCTAGCATGAACCGCCTTTTTAAGGTCATGCCACAACATCTCAATAGGATTCAGTTCAGGACTTTGACTAGGCCACTCCAAAGTCTTCATTTTGTTTTTCTTCAGCCATTCAGAGGTGGATTTGCTGGTGTGTTTTGGGTCATTGTCCTGCTGCAGCACCCAAGATCGCTTCAGCTTGAGTTGACGAACAGATGGCCGGACATTCTCCTTCAGGATTTTTTGGTAGACAGTAGAATTCATGGTTTCATCTATCACAGCAAGTCTTCCAGGTCCTGAAGCAGCAAAACAACCCCAGACCATCACACTACCACCACCATATTTTACTGTTGGTATGATGTTCTTTTTCTGAAATGCTGTGTTACTTTTACGCCAGATGTAACGGGACGCGCACCTTCCAAAAAGTTCAACTTTTGTCTCGTCGGTCCACAAGGTATTTTCCCAAAAGTCTTGGCAATCATTGAGATGTTTTTTAGCAAAATTGAGACGAGCCTTAATGTTCTTTTTGCTTAAAAGTGGTTTGCACCTTGGAAATCTGCCATGCAGGCCGTTTTTGCCCAGTCTCTTTCTTATGGTGGAGTCGTGAACACTGATCTTAATTGAGGCAAGTGAGGCCTGCAGTTCTTTAGATGTTGTCCTGGTGTCATTTGTGGCCTCTCGGATGAGTTGTCTCTGCGCTCTTGGGGTAATTTTACAGCTTACAGGGAACATTGCTCAGAATTGAATATATTCTTTTTATACATAAGGGAAATTTCTGTATTTGATAACCAAGATAAAAGTGATTTAAGAAAATGTCTGCCGACATCATTGCAGAGTTGTGGGCTTGCTTTTTTGTGTTTCAGGCATAGTAGTCTTTGCTAAGTACTGATAGATCAACATATTCTAATGTATAGTAATAATGTTCTCTTGTGGATTTCTCCTTCAAGGGTTTTGCTGTCATTTTTCCAAATCCATTATTAGGGCTTTAAACCACTGGGAGTTTTTGTTATTGCTTTCAGTGCTGTATCCCTAGTCTGCTTGAAACTCTCCACGGCAAAGACATTAAACTTGCATGATCAACCTCTCATCTTTGCTTTGTTTCATGCCTTTGTAATTCTATCCTTGCTTTTTAGATTTGCACTCTTCTGAACAGTGGATAATTATCTTTTGCAACTGGAGAATAGTTTTCTTATGGCTTATCATTGGTGAGCAAACATTGAATTCAAACAGGCTGCACATTTTACAATTCAATATTTTCCTTGCAGAAAGCTCTACATAATCTTAATTTAATGAAGTAAGAAATTAGGTCTCTGATTATAGGCAAGCAACTATAGTCACTATAAGGATTTACTACCTCTGGGGCTCATTTTCATGGTGTGTGTGTGGTACGGCATGTAAAATATAATCTGTTGTTTAGTCGTCATAATGCCTGCTAAAGTAAAACTAGAGGCCTGAGAGCTAAGTGATGACCCCCCCCATGCATGTTATTTATGTAGGGAATAATGAACTCGCTTTTGGAAAATTATGATGGTTTTAGACACCTCATAGTTCCATGACCTGCATGAAAGCACTCTGTCTTCTCTCTCTAGCCTATTGATGGCTTGAACTCCTTGGTGACTTATATCCTTATTTTACAATATGTGTGAACATAATTTCATATCCATCTATCATATACTTTATATTTTGCAAAGAGGAGAGTAGCCTGGGTGCTGATAAAAAGCATCCATTTAAATTCACTACAGCAGGGCTTGGTAAGGCAAAAAGTTTTAATTACCTAGTAACCCATCATTAAGGTTACAGCCAATGTCACTTCTCAAGCAAAACAAACATTGAGAAAGGTCACTGGCTTTGACCGTGTATTGGGCTACTATGCAAAACTGTTTTGGATTTATCAAGATCTGTACTTTGTAAATGATATGCTTAATTGTGTAATTTGAGTGACACAGCTCACCAAATCTTGTATATTATTACAAATGATAATATACTCTTTTAGCATTGGATAGTTCTTGGGACTTCATAAGAAAGCTGTATGTGGAACTTTTATTATTGGTTCCATCTGACTTTATAGTCTTTATGTACTAAGATCATCCGTGTGTGTGTGTGTGTATGTAGCCTTCTCTTGCTTCCACATTATATTTCACTAGTAGCTATCCAGACCAGAAGAGCTTGTCTCAATATGTACTGATATTAACTACTTCTCCGCTGGCGCATTATATAAAGATAGATAGATATAGGTATATTTTAAAGCTGATCCACAAAGTGTAGAGTCTATTTATTTTTCATAAATAAGCAAACATTACATCTTTTTTCTTAATTTTGAGTTAGTCAGTGACCCTCCCCCCCCTCCCAGAGCTGCTTTAGTAGGTGAAAAATGAAATTTTACACTTCAATATTACGAAAATGGTAGATAGATAGAAAATAGAAAGTAACTGGAAAAAGTCTTTATCTCTGGTGATCTATCTGAAACCAACTGAACTAAAAAAGTGTTTAAAGGTAAATAACCCCTTTAACCCTTTGCCTGCCGAGCACGTACACCGTACGTTCTGGCAGGCAAGGTCTATAACTGCCAAGCACGTACATTGTACGTTCTTGCAGTTTAACATGCTGTACTCTGCTGTACTCTGCTTTAGCCGCCTCTGCAGAGGTTTAGCAGCATTGACAGCCCCCTGGGCAACGAGGCTGGGGGGCTGTCATGTCGGTCCTGCGACAGGATTGTCGCAGAGCCGACCTAAAAGAGGCAGACACAGTAAATCGCGTGTCTGCCTTGCTGCACTGCTTCCTCCTGCTTACCACGTGTTCCAGCGACGCCCACACACTTCCTGCTTGCTGTGAATCTGCAGACAGCTTCTCTAACAACTTCTCCAGCTCTCAGATCAGCCAAAAATGGTAAGTGGCTTTTATTTTACACACTTACATACACTTACCTACATTATACACACATACACACATATTTTAGTAAAAAAAACAAAACGTTTTTTTGAATTTTTCATTTTACACTTATATGCACTTATATGCATTTCTATACACTTATATTGACTTATATACACACTTATACACTGTCACACAATTCTTGGAAGTGTACACACATGTATACACATTTTATTTTTTTTACTTTTTCATTTCACCAATTTGTGTTTTGTTTACCCCTAAAAACTGTTTATTTCAGCAGCGTGACTATTGGATAATCGATTTTGGCCACTAATTACGCTGTTGGCGCAGTTATTTTGTTATTTCATTGATTTGCACTTTTATTGCAATTTTATCCCTGCATTATTGTTCCTTATGTATCTTTAGTATAGTTTTGCTGTTTGGTGCTTTGGTATATTATTTTACTTAGATTGATCCGTCAGATATATTCCAAAAATATATGGTTTTCTGGGGTCTTTTTACAGTTTGGGGGTCTTACGGCACATAATGCACAGTTGGGGTTCTCTTTTCAGCAGCTTAGTTGGTCAGCGTGAAAATTCATATGCACATTTTTCATTTGGGGCCGTACACACCACATACTTTGGTAAATCTATGCATATTGGGCATCAAACTATTCAGTAGACCTCTGATGTCCATATTTGGGGTGATTTTTCTTTGTATGTAAAACATTGTGTGTGATAAATGTGGCAAACTGCAACATTTTTAGGCGATTTTCAGAAATGTAAGCATCTCTATGTTTAGAAAAGTTTTGCAGTTTGGTACTTTGCTGTAGAAAGACGTCTTTATCTTGGTTGTTTTCGTCATATGTTACTTTCCAAAAACATATGGTTTTGGGGGTCTTTGCTGTTAGGAGGGTTTTGAGGCACATAATATGAAGTCAAGGGTCTATGTTTACAGAAGGCGAATCAGCAGTAGAGAAAACTCATATTCACTATTTACATTTGGGGTCCACACATGCCAGTTGCCTTGGGATATCAATGCATATTGGGCATAAAACTGTGCAGTAGACCCTTGGCATCAGTATTTATGGTGTTTTACAATTGTATGTAAGAAGTTGGGTGAGATAAATGCGACCAATTGCAATATTTTTAGGCGATTTTCAGAAATGTAAAAACCGTTGCTTTTATCGCCAAATTTAGGAAAGGCTTGCGACTTGGTACTTTGGAGTACAAAGACATGCATACCCAATTTGGATTCGCGGGAATGTGTAATTTCCAAAAATATATGGTTTTCTGGGGTGAACATACTTTTTTCTACCTTTGCCCCCCCCCCCAAAACTATGTAAATGTGTTGATTTTGCAGTACCTAAAATGACAGACTATATGGGGGTCTTCCTTTTGGGGCCCCTATATGCCACGTGCTTGAGTGCACCTATACATATTTGGCATAAAACTGTTCAGAGGACCCTAGGCTTTCATATTTGGGGTGATATCTCTTGATACCTAAAAGTATGTGGGTAATACAATGCTGCAGGGTAGAAATTTTGAGGTGATTTTTGGAAATATCACCAAAATCACCAAATTTTGGAATGGTTTGCGGCTTTGTACTTTGGAGTACAAAGACATGCATACCTAATTTAGATTCGTGGGAATGTGTACTTTCCGAAAATATATGGTTTTCTGGGGTGAACTTACTTTTTTCTACTTTTGACCCCCCCAAAACGATGTAAATGTGTTGATTTTGCTGTACCTGAAATGACAGACCATATGGGGGTCTTCCTTTTAGGGCCCCTGTATGCCACGTGCTTGGGTACACCTGTACATATTGGGCATCAAACTGTTCAGTGGACCACAGGCTTTCATATTTGGGGTGTTTTACATTGATACCTAATGATGTGTGGGAGATATGATTCTGTAGATTGGAAGCTTTGAGGTCATTTTTCAAAAAATTCACCAATTTCTATAAAACAACTTTAGGAAACAATTGCAACTTGGTACTTTGGAGTACAACGATATGTTTACCCATTTTTGATTCACCAGAATCTGTTCTTTCTAATAATGGGTAGTTTTCTAGGGTAAACCTACTGTTAGTGGAATCTTTGGCCTTGAAATCAGAAGTATGCCGTTTGGGGAGTGTTGCTTTGGAAATTTGGTAGTGTACTGCTTGTAGATTTTGATCTATACAAGTGAGAAATCTCCATAAAACTATATATATTTGGAATTGCCGCGTTCAGGAGACATAGACCTTTCCAAATCAGCTGTGTTCTCATACATAAAGTAAATAATGTTTCTGATATATGTGATTGTTCTTTGTGAAACATGATTTTTTTCATTTTATTGGACACTTAGAAGCCTATATTTTTTTACAGAAGTAGAATTACACCAACTTGCATATTTTGAAAGTTCAGGTTGTCCTGAAAAAAACAATATATTGTTTTCCTGGGTAAACTAAAAGACCGCCCCAGGAAAGGCCCTTAAAGTGAAAGAGTGCAAAATATCTAAAAACTGCTTGGCAGTAGATGTTCGCATCTAGGACAAAATGGCTGGCAGGGAAAGGGTTAAATTAGATGTTGTCTTCGTGCATTGCATGTATAAATGAGCATTCTTTTTAAAAGCATGGTTGCATTATTTTGGGTGCATTGAGCTAAAACCACCTGATTGTGTGCAAGCACAATACATCATTTATTAAAAGGCTTGTGCAATAAATAAGTAAAGAGCGTTTAACTTCCATCTGACAGAGTAGCCACGACCTTGGCACCGCAGAAGGAAAGAGAATATTGCAGAGGGGTAAAGTCTTTCACTGGAAAACAAAAACAGGTTCTGCAAGGACATACTCTGTCTACAATATTGTTTTTGTTTGTGTTACAAGGTTTCCTACTCTACTTAATTTTAGGAACATACTCATTAAAAACAATGCAGACAATTTATTGATACGTTTCAATCTATGGTAGTGCCGTTTTTTGTATCGGATGCTGTGTGCTGTTTGCTAAAAGCACCTATGACAATGTAGTCTATTTTTACTTATGTAATTAGGCCCATAACTGCCACATGCTTTACATCAGGGGTCCCCAACGTTTTTTTACCAGTGAGCCACATTCAAATGTAAAAAGAGTTGGGGAGCAACACAAGGACGAAAAAGTCCCTTGAGGTGCCAAATAAGGGTTGTTATTGGCTATTTGGTAGCCCCAATGTGGACTGGCATCCTACAGGAGACTCTACTTGGCAATATACTTTATATATTTTTATGCAATTAAAACTTGCTTCCATCAGTTGCTCACAAGCTACTGGTTGGGGATCACAGCTTTACATGATGTAGTAGCAGGATTTTTGTATGTAATTTGGGTTTCATTTGACATGTATGATTGCTTTCATAGTGTCAGAAATCTCTGCAATGTATGGGCTGTCATTTAGGCTAAATGTAAGAGACCTGGGATGACCATTCGGTGCGTTCTTTAGTGCGTTTATTTTTTGTATTGAAATCCTAACCTCCCACCAGCCAAAGAGTTGAAAACAACAAAATTAAAGGCATTCAACAAAATTAAAGGATTTCATATACAAAAATGTGGCAGAACCTTTTTTCCCCCTCCAAAACATTTAAAGTGGAAAATAGTTTGGCTGTATATTTTGTGGGTGATCCTGTTTGGCTTGATTGGTGCATCCCTGCAATCCATTAAAGGAACAGTAACATTAAAAATGTAATTGTTTTAAAGTTATTAAAATATAGTGTGCTGTTGCCCTGTGTTTAAGCAAAATAATTTGTGCACATGTTCCCGTACTTCTCTTGAGCACATATGCAGCATAGCTGTAGTATCTCTCAGCTGACACATTGAACTGGTAATATAAGAGTAGCCCATATGCAGTTTGGTGCTTAAAGACACCTATCAGAAAATTCTGATTTGGGGGGGTTCATGAATCATGGTGTGTAGCCTGGTTGTGTCATTTTTATTACACACTGGTATACCCTTCCTATTTGTTGAAGTTTGCAGTCAGACTGCTTTTCCTGCTGAGCCAATAAAAATATCAGGGAGCAAGGGAACAGACCAGACAACATCCAAGATGCCTTATGGTTTCTTTAACCTAAAAGGGTTTGTTAACCTTTGAGTTAAATTTTAGTATGATGTAGATATATCAGACAAATAGCGATTGTTTCTAATTTTTTTATGATTTGTAGATTTTGCGTTATTTAATTCCACAGCTCTGCAGTTTGCAATTCCAACAATCTGGTTGCTATGGTCCAAGTTACCCTAGCAACCATATATTGATTTGGATAAGAAACTCAGAAGGCCTGAATAGAAAGATGATCAATATTAAGTAGAAATAGCAATCCATTTGTAGTCTTAGCATTTGTTTTAAGATGGGGTCAGTAAGTAAGTAAGTCAGAAGGCAAGAAGGAAAATAATTTAAAAAATATAAAAAATAAATATTGATGACCAATTGAGCATTTGAGCATTCTACAATGGCCCCATGGCAACACAGCTTGTTTATATAAACTGTAGTAATGTTTCTGAAGCAAACACCAGTTCTCCCAGTGCAGGGCAACTGTACATTATATTCTAATTTTTTTAAAAACTTTCTTCTTTTGCTTCTTGGGCACTAAACATGTAAACCGTCTGAAATGTTTTATATGGAAACACTTTCTTTCATTTATGGATTTCATGAGCCAATTTCAGACGACTTCGGAAAACGCTGCGCCGCGTGTGCTTTAGCGCAGGCGACTTTTCATTATAGCCTATGGGACGACACGCTGAGGCAGTTCGGGGAGATTGTTGCCCAGAAGACGAGGCGATTAGTCACCAGGCGTCAAAATCTCCCTGGATCTCCTCGTGTGAACTAACCCTAAGGTTTATGCTTATTAATTGGTAAAATAGTAACCTTATCTATCTTAGCTTTAGAGCATTCGAGTTAATTGGATTAAACTTTGTTTAGAATAATTATTGCTCATATACTATTGCATGTTTGACCTTGACAAGAAAAACTGTGTAAACAATCTCTCTCTCTTTAAATAGTTAGATGAATTTTAGTCTAGCCAAAGCTGAATTCATTTTCTTGCATTAACCACTGGTGTATGTCAACTTCATTTACATTCTAGTGTATGTCAACTTCATTTGCAGACTTTTGCATTAGGGGAATTAAAATATAGTGTTGGAAGTTAAGTTGTGGTATTTGCTGATCATTACAAGGATACTTTAACCTTTTTAAACATTTCTGGAAAGATGAAATCCTAATAAAAGGCGCATCTACAAATTTCCTTTTACACACCCTATTAAGACTACTATTCTACAAACTATGCAAGAATATCCCCTATTTATACATACAAATAAAACCTGTTACTCTATACGCAAAAGAAAAAACATATCTCCTTACAATTCCATTCACCTGACCTGGCTTAGAAACAAAAACCTAGCTCCAGGAATAAGCAATACTTTATTTCAAACCTGGCAGTCATTAGGTATACAAAACATTAAAGATGTGACCACAGAGAGATTCACACTCTTACCTATACCAGACTTGATGCAGAAATAACCTTTCTTACATAACCATTAACCAATTAGTACATTTTGTCAAACAAAAATTAAAACAATTTACGGATGCAGATAAAAACTCATTGTGGGCTCATCATAATACTGTAAAATGCACACACAAATCTATAGACAGAATAGAATATAGACTACGACAAATCCAAAATTAAGCTAACAAAATGGACAATCCCACAGACAGGAGCACAAGACATTCTCCAATATGATACACGTGATGAAATGTCTGCTTGCCAATAAATATCAGGAAATGTCTGTGCAAATCTTGCACAAATCATATTTAACACCATCTTGCACAAATCAGATTTATTAGACCCAGAGGATGCAAAAAGTCTGATTCAAAAAAAATACTCCCATCTTCAACCTGTCAAGGTCCTGTAGATGTCACAAGCAGAGGTCCTATTTGCAATTTGAAGATATTATGGTCTGTGCTGGGTTTCGTACAATAAACCAAACATTTTAGGCTTTTCCTCTGATTTTACAAAAAAATTGGACTTTTCAGGCGTCAAATCCGAAAAATTTGGATTTTCCACTCAACAATCTGAAAAACGTCTAATTATTCATGCGACAATCCAAATTGTGGGATTCTGGTTATGTCTATTTTTTTTTATTATAAACACAGAAAAATTCGTATTTTGATAAATAACCCACAAAATGTCACAGCTGCTATTTTTAACAAATTTTCCTCCAATGTAAGTATCAGTAAACCAGACTAAGCTCTGGCTGAAGGAATAGCAGCAGCAGCTAGAAAAGCCACAACGAAAACTTCATTCCATTCTCCATCTTGACTAGATTAAACTTTGACAAATATAAAAAATATAAGAAGATTTTTCAACACTTGGCTCGCTTACATGAATACTTTACCACAAACACCCAGACACTTAACAATACTATTCTTTCAACATACTACATGGCATGAAACAGGTCATGGTCATGTACGGGTTTCAAAAAAAAAAATTCACCCATGCAGGACTCTACGGTAAGCACAGCTCTCCAGTTCAAACCCATACATTTTATTGTCTTAATTTATTGCTTTTTACTAATTATTGCTTGATTCACTACTAAATAAACTACATTTATGAAGTAGTTCATTAAGGTTGGAGCTTGGCACAGCTTGTTTTCCTGCACCCACTAAATTGTTCTTAGATTTAAGACACCACAAAGCCATGAGATACTATGTAGACATCTGGAGATATAGTGAGCGACGCCTGGTGAGGAGCTCTAACTAGAAACCTAATCTTAAACTGCAAATCTAACATCAAACACCTGTTATATCATCTACCCAAATCATCTATATGAGGAGTGCCCATACTCTAGTAATGATGTCCCATTATGATCTACATAAAAGCACTGTTAGCATTCTGTTCCATGGAAAATATTATTTAAATATTGATTTGTGAGAATGTATATTGCTATATTTAACAAACAACTATTTCTTATGAAACCTTGACATAATACATATCTGAATGAAAAGCATAAAATAGGGGGATGATCTAGACAAGTTGTTTGTTTACAGTGTCTTGAGATCTACTGATCACTAATGGTCTACTTGTAGATCCCGATCTACCTTTTGGGCACCCCTGATCTATATCATCTATCAAATCTGTGGTTGCACAGTAGTATGTCTGACCCTGTCAGTGGCCATGCATTTACCAACTGTTGGGGTTGGACTGCTATTTAGCCCTCTATGTGGATAGTCAAAGTTAAACATCACCCAACCATTCAATGATCTGGCTCATATAAGTATACATGCTGATCCAAATTCATTTCTTACATGAATGCAAAAATCCTTGCCCAAGTTTATGGGGCTGATTTATGAGCTATTAGTCATCAGAGTTGTTGTAATTGTAAGAAAATGTAAAATAGAGCTTAATCTAGCCCATGTTTTCTTGCGTTAATTGCTTTTTTTTTCTGGAAAAAAATGAAGAGCTCTCCACCTAAAGATTGGCAAGTCTTAATTTGTTTCCTAAAAAACATGCTTGTGAGGAAAGAAAATCCTGCATGAAAAAGAAATAAAGCAATTAACGGAAAAAAATGTGAGCAAAATGAAGACGTTTTTTCGGCTTTCTTTCTGCAGACCCAAAGATGAAAGGATTATTAACCCCCAAATGTCAAGCTTTGTGCTTTCAAATATCAACATACATCAGGACTCGGCAGATGTTCTTTATATTAACTTTGGCAAAGTTATGTGCTATATCTAGCCATCATGTAGAGGGGAAAAACGTTTTATAGGAAATAGGAAAATAATTATATTTCATAGAGTTTCAATACATCGTGCAAAGTACACATCTCTTGTTTTCTGATTGACAAAAATCCCTTTTTCATGATGTTTGCATTAAATAAAATGTTGCAAAAAATTGTACTCCACAGAAGGGCTTGTATATAAGAATATTTTAGTTTATGTCACTAATGTCCGATATAATTGCTGTGAGCAGATAGCCTCATCTATATACTATAAACTGTAGCCTTCAGTGACCAAAGTGATCTTCAGGAAAAGTGTAAAAAGTTTTGAAAACAAAATATTTCTCAGGCAAGTGCCCGTTATAATCAGGTAGAAAGCCATATAAAACATTACTTGTTTTACTAGTTATTCTGCAGTTGGTCCGTATAATGAACCTAAAGCGCCAAGTTGTATTGCTTGCTTTGTGATATATAATGGCACTCAAGTTTGCCTACTATCATCTGCTACATTTTATAACCTTAATTATTTAATAAAGTGATTAATTCACTAATTTACTCATAATACAAATCATTTAGCAGGCCTCTGGATGATGTGTTTACTATGGCCAGCGACCCTCTGGAAGGCTTTCATGAAGTGAATCTTGCTTCACCTACGACTCCAGATCTGGGAGTGCGTGATGTCAAAGCTCAGGAACCTACTACCTCTCCGAATCCAATCTATCGGCCCCATTTAACTGCTAGCCCCAGCCCTATTCAGCCCAACACTTTGAATGCTGCTGATCTTCCAACTCAGCCAGTGTACTCTTCTCCAAGGCATCTAAACTGTGGAAACACTACAGGCATAAGGTAAGCCATCTGTTAATCCGAAATCTCCAGTATAATCCTAGAATGACAGTCTCCAGAAACTATTTCATAATAAGATTTGTATAAGCAATTAATGCATGCTGTTGTACTGCTGCAGTACAATATGTTTTATTGTCCTCCCCAAACATTTGGGTGTAAAAATAGTTTTAACATTCACTGCTATAATAATAAGTTATTTAAATATTTTTTTTGCATATGTTGCTAGAAGTCTTGGATCAGGAGATCATTAGAACAAATACTTGTAATGTTTTCAGCTTTGGAAATTGTCATCTCAGAACATTTGCGTGAGGGAATGAGTAGACATAAAACATAGAACTTTAAATGTGGCAATTAAGCTCTCCAATTTATGAGCTGCTCTTGAATTACACTGCATTAATGTTCATTCATTTCTTTGAGACTCGTTCTCTTGTGTGATTGTTTATCACTATTCAGTAGTCAAGTGCCTGAATAGCTTGTCACTTTATAGTCTGTAACCTTTACCCGACTTGTGCCAGTTTCAAAGTCGCTAAAATCGGTCGTTCGGCAAGAAAAATCTTTGCGTCTATGGGGACCTTAAAGGGTGGGTTTAGTGTCCCTGTTAGAGACAGCAGGGGAGCAGTCTCTCAGTGCTTGAATCGGGGTGAAAAAAGTCGTCAGGTGCTTTATGAGCCACACATAGTGTGGTGTGACAAATATAAGCCCCACCCACAATTATAAGCCTCACCCAATGTTATAATAAGACTTGCCCAACAACACTTTCCAGCCTTGGAATAAACCTTGCCCACTGTCCTCCTGCATATTTTATGCACTTTTGGTACTTTCTTTTCTGTTCAAACACAGTGTATTGGTGCAGTATAATATACACACATACACCTATTTATTTTATTATTATTATTAACATGTATCTATATAGCGATGAATGAACCTAGATGAAGAAGATAGAGGGCCAGCCCAAAAGAGATTCTTTGCTATATAACGACTCAAAATACTCTTTACTATTCTCCATACCCCCACCATATTGTGGCCCTAAGTGTGACACACTGACACTGTGGGCAGAGTAATCAATTACACACAGATCCAAAACTCTCAGGAATGCAGTAGGTCTGTGTTAAACTAACAACAGAACGAATACATTAATACATGGAAAACCTGTCTGGGTTGCTAGGAGGACTCATGGCAAAGCAGATGCTAATAATTCATACTAACCTCTAATGATTATAGGAATTACAAACAGTATGCCACAGATCAGCCTCATTAGCAGAGCAGCACATACAGGTAGGCCCATAAATCTTTGGAAAGAGACAACTTTTTCTAGTTTTGGTTCTGTACATTACCACAATGAATTTTAATTGAAACAACTCGGATGCAGTTAAACTGCAGACTTTCAGCTTTAATTCAGTGGGTTGAACAAAAAGATTGCATAAAAATGTGAGGAACTGAAGCCTTTTATGAACATGATCACTTTATTTTAGGAGCTCAAAAGTAATTAGACAAATTAAAAAAAACTGAAAATAAAATGTTCATTTCTAATACTTGGTTGATAACCGTTTGCTGGTTCAAGTTTTCGTTTGCCCCACTTTATATCGAATCAATTGAATCGAGTTTTTTAAACAAACTTCCTTTCTTGCCATTTTTTCACACAGTCCTCCAGTGGCCATCTTAGGTGCATTTTTACACAAAATTATCACTATCGTTGCTATTTGGATACGCTAGTTGGTGGATGTGTTAGAGAGCTGCCCAAATATCTTGCACAATTGTAACTGGCCAGGCAACCTTGATTCAACAGCCACAATGCCGACCCCTCTCCCTCTCTGTGCTTAAAACATTTGCTTTGGAGCAGGTCAAAGGGGTGCCACATCACTAGTGCAATGAGCACAATACATGAGCCAGCTTTTTTCTGCCCCTCGTATCCGGCCGCTTGCTGCTGCCTGAGGCAAGGTTCTCAACTTGCCTCATGGCAGGAGTAGCCTGGCCAGGATCAGGAGGATGGAGGAGGTAGAGGAAGGAGGGAAGGAGAGTGTCTCTCCAGTCCCGAAGAGTTGGGGGTGGAGAGAAGGGTCACGGGGTCCTGCAGCATTTAGGCTCTTAGTGCAGGGGGGATTGGGGGGGAAGAGGAGGACAGAGCAGGTAGGGGGTCTACAGGAGAAAGGAGGATTGGGCAGGGAGGGTGGTCGCATGCGGCAATCACACACCACCTGGACATTGATGGAATGGGAGTTTCTGATAATGGAATTGTTCCTGTTGATGGCGAGGTGGTGTGAGCAAAACATAATCAATGCCTGTTAAGGTGGCCGTACACGAATACCGCTCGTTTGGGGATGTCCAAAAAAATCGGGGCTTACTATTGGTAAACAGGAGACCTTGGGATTCTATTTGAATTGGGTAATGTTGACAAGTCCATGACATTTCCCTGCCAACTAACACATTCACATTTGTGGAATTGCATGGTTGTGTTTTCCATTCATATGAAGAAAACATGTCCATGCTTTGGATAGCTTGCCCTGGGCCCCTTAACTGCTTAGGACTGTATTGTAGGTGCCAAAGGGCATTTTCTGTTCTTTTTAAGAGGACCGTGGTGGTCCTAATACAATGTATGCTGCAGGTTATAAGAAGATGGCTAGTTATGTACCACAGACTACAATATTTTTCTTGCCATTTTTGTTTCATTCAGCCCCAATATAAAAGATTCTATATCTTGCTCTACCTCTGGATGCCCAACATGTTCCCTCAAACACAGCAGAAAGAAAGACAACCGTGCAGAGAGAGAATTTTTGCAAGGCGCTACATTGACAGATGTAGTGGATGGTTCAGATGATGTGCTTGGTAGCAGCACAGACAGCTTGTCAAGATTACGAAGCCCGTCTGTTCAGGAAGTTAGAGACCGGGGCTATGAACGGTTGCGAGAAGAGCTGGCTAGAGCTAAACGGGTAATTATATCATGTCTATCTTAGGACAGCTTCAAGGCATGGAACATTTTTAGCATGGAGATATATATTAATAATAGTAATTGGGGAAAAAGTTTTGAGGTTCTTTTATTTTACAGTTTGGAGTCATAAGTCTTGTAATTTGAATGATAATACACTTTAATTTACTTTTTACTTTGGGCTCCATCATCATTTAATGGCCCTTCCATTTCTTATCTTAGCATAACATATGTTTTTGGGATCCCATTGTAGGACCTGAAACTTAAAGATGAAGAATGCGAAAGACTTTCTAAAGTACGGGACCAGTTGGGACAGGAACTGGAGGAGCTGACAGCAAGTCTTTTTGAAGTAGGTTTAAAAGCTCTCTTATCTTTAAGGTACACGGATCATGGAATTTCTTTATTTTTATATTCACATATTTTTAAATTGTATTGCCACTATAATTTAGGTCTAAATACTGTCTGTCTCCTGCCATGACTTAATTGTCATAGTATCAATAGGAAACAATGTGAATTAGCCTGCATTTAAGATTATTGCCCAGACATGCAACAGTATGTAATTTTTGCAGATATGGTATATATTTTATGGCAATAATTGGGGGTCCAGTGTAACCCACTATGCTTAAATGTAATATTAAGGGAAGCAATCTATGGCAAATAGTGTATTTAATCATCACTACAAGTTGCATGAATCAAGATGCCCTCTAGCACCATTGCCTTTAGGGTGTGATCCTTCTGTCTTTAGTAAATGCAGAGGGTCAGGTTTTGTGGGTGTTAATTAAGGGGTTGTGCCCTTATTGTACACCTTGGAGTGTAAAACTAGATTTTTACTATTTATTATTTGGTGTTTTTAATTGCATTAATCAGGAAGCACATAAAATGGTCCGGGAAGCAAACCTGAAACAAGCCGCTGCAGAAAAACAGCTTAAGGAGGCACAGGGAAAGGTAAGTGAGAGATCTGCAATTTTTCAACTGACTGAATTCTGAGCAGCTACAGGTATGTGATCTCTTTCTGGAATTGCAATATTCAGAAAGCTGTGAATTACTAGAAGGCCATCTCCCATAGAGTCAGTTTTAAGCAAATATAGATTTTTTTCTCTGTGATAATAAAATAGTTCCTTGTACTTGATGCTATCTAATGTACATAAATCAATATTGGTGGTAAAATCTTGTTGGGTGTGTTTTTTTATTTATTTATTTAACTAGATTATTAAGGTATGATGATCTTAATTATGGAAAACCTGGAAAAAAAGCCCATTAATTCCAGATAATAAATGTCATACCTATACTATCTCCTTAGTGCCATTTTAGCATGCACTTGCACACCATGGCAAACTGCACTGTGCTCCTCATAGTATAACCAGGTTTTATTCATAACATTCACTCCAAGTCTCACCCAATTTAAATAAAGAAGCAACATCTTTGTGGATCCCAAGAAAGCCGTTGGAAGGAAGAGCAACACAGAGTTAAGACAGCAAAGTATATTGCACCTGGCTACCCAGGTCAGTACTGGGATTCAAAATAAGCCCTTATATTTCAGATACACAGGTCCAAACAGGCCCAACCTGGCATTTGCCCAATTTTACAAATCGCTAGTCTAGGCCTGAGGCTAACGCTCATCTTATGGTGCATTCTGGTGTACCGTGCTAATAGTGTTGACGTAATTGCTTGTATAAGGCCTTGAGTTAAGAAACGGTAATTTTCTTTTTCAACTTAGAGGTATTTATGAACTGTGTTGTTAGTTACAATATTTTTTTTACTTTTAGATTGATGTACTGCAGGCCGAGGTTGCAGCTTTGAAAACACTGGTTCTCTCAACCTCACCAACATCTCCCACAAAAGAACTGCAACCTGGTGCAAAGGCACCCTTTAAGAAGGGCCACGCCAGGAATAAAAGCACAAGCAGTGCTATGGGAGGGGGAACACTAGACCTCAGTGTACTATCTCCAATTGTCATGGATTTGAAAGAGGTAATTTAAAGGTTGCATTATGACTTCACACTGGGCCAGTGCTCATATTTGTTTATTGAGAAAAAATCCCACTATTTCTGTGTAAACTATGTACAATATGTTATGTTACACATCCAGATGTCTCCCTAGCTGAAAACAGAAACTGATTTTCATTCACATCACATTTACATTTTTTTTTTTTTTTAGTGTATGAATACTTGAGAAATGATTAAACCAGTCTCCTAAAATAATGGTCACTGAAACATGTATTTCCTGATAAACCATTAATATTGTATAGCCTGCAGTAACCAAATTCAGATGTTAAAAGGGGAAGTATGCCTTTAAAGGGATACTGTTATGGGTAAAAATTGTGTTTCAAAACACATCAGTTAATAGTGCTGCACTCAATTCAGTTTCCCAAAAGGGCAAACAGATTTTTTTTTATATTTCATTTTGAAATCTGACATGGGGCTAGACATATTGTCAGTTTCCCAAATGTCCCCAGTCCCCAGCAAGGTACACAGATAGCGGCTCGTTAACACAAGATAATGGCTGCCTGGTAGATCTAAGAACAGCATTCGGTAGTAAAATCCAGGTCCCACAGACACATTCAGTTACATTGAGTAGGAGAAATAGCCTGCCAAAAAGCAGTTCCATCCTAAAGTGCTGGCTCTTTCTGAAAGCACATGACCAGGCAAAATGACCTGAGATGGCTGCCTACACACCAATATTACAACTAAAAAATACACTTGCTGGTTCAGGAATGAAATTTTATATTGTGAAGTAAATTTTTTTACAGTGTAATTTAGAAATAAAAACTACATCATGACAGAATCCCTTTAAGTTATCTTTTATTATGTTTATATTAATTTATTCCAAGAAACATTTTAGTTACTCTTCTTTATTTTGTATGGTTAAAATATTTTCAGCTGAAGGCTGGAAAGAGCCAATGTCTCCAGCCACAACAAAATGGAGTTGTTATTCTTTATTGCTTATTTTCTTCAGATTATCTACTTCCATTTCAATCTGAAAAACACAACACACAAAATAAATGATGAAGACTAATTGCAAAGGGACCTAGAGTTCTGTTATTTAGAAAAGTTAACATTAAGGTGAACAATCCCTGTAAAAATATTTAATAATAAATATCTTTCATTTTTAAGAATGATTTCACTGCAGTTTCTGCTATGATGTGATATGTAGGGAACGCCTCTACCTGTGCTATTTCAGTTCTTCATGATATGTACCATTGTTGTGTTTTTACACTGGCTACATTTTCATACCACAGTGCCTAAATGTCTGTTCACATGCATATTAAAAGTGACAGTTTGAAGCAAATGTGTATTACTGTTCTTGTAGTTTTTGCCCTTGGCAAAGACTTTCTTGCACAGCAGGGGATTTTTTCCAATTCCCATTTGAGATGAGAAAATGAGTTTGAGGATTCATATCTAATGTGATACAGTGCATTTAAAGGAGAAGGAAAGGCATCCTGCACTTGGGGTGCTAAATGTTAGGCACCCCAAGTGATTGTATTGACTTACCTAAAACCCCGGGCCGGTGCTCCTATCAGCAGAAAACGGCACCAGCACCGGGTTATACCAGTGAGCACCACAAAGTGATCCTCTTCCGGCTTCTTCTTGCTTCAAATTTCCCGGGCAAGCGCATGCGCAGTTGAACTAAATAGGCAACTTTTTAGTTAAAGTTTTGCTTTTTGGCTGCGCATGAGCGTGAAGAAAGTGGAAGACTGAAGAGAAGCGCTCTTTGGTGCTCACTGTTATAACCCCAGGCCGGTGCAGTTTTCTGCTGATAGGAGCACTGGTCCAGGGTTTCAGGTAAGTCAATATAATCACTTGGCGGTGCCTAACATTTGCCAATTCCAAGTGTAGGATGCCTTTCCTTCTCCTTTAAACATTTGTTAGAAAGCCTCTCACAATCAAGGGAAGCAAATCTCATCTTGTCTGGCCTTCACACCAAATCTCCTAAGATCAAAGCAAGGTTATAATCTATAAAAGTATTGATTTCAACAGTGTTATTGCTAATTAAGGAAAACTAAGCAACAAAATGGTTGTAATCCATGGTAACATACACTTAACTCTTATTAGGAATTTACAATGGTTTTACTTATTTCTATATAGAAAAAGCTGCTAATAATAACCATTACCTGCAGACAACTTTTATTTAAAATATGGGTCCTTCTCCCAGTCAGCTCCTTACCTGCTTGATCCACCTCTCATTGCTCCTAGCCCAATTAAAATTTGGGGATTGAAACCTAGGCATTTACTCATTGGCTGTGCACTGCAATAGGGTAGTGGCCCAGTCTCTGCTCCCCTTCTAGTACTGAGGGGTCAACACAGACATTTTTCAATGGGAAGCAATGAAATGAGCTGAGAAAGAGATGCCTTGTCCTCATAAAAGAGGACTTTTCTTGAGAAAGATAAAACCTTTTGTGTTATCTTTCTCAAGAATTAAGATGAGACTAAAGGTGGTGGATATGTTTTAGGTTTATATATCTAGTTGTCTTGTCCCCAGTTCTCATGCTTGTAGGTACAGCATTTTCTTGTTTTCTTTTGTATCAAGGTTGATGGTACCAACTGCCTCAAGCACCTATATAATGCTGTGAATACTTTTTGGCAGTACAGTGTGCACGCACAATAAACAGAGATGGCCAATAGCACATAAAAAAACCTCACATGTCATTAATTAGTAATGTTATTTTTTCCTTTTAAATCAATGCACTGCTCCCAGTCACTTTTTACATCTCTTGAAACACGAGTCTTGCTGCTATGTGGAATCATAAGTAGGCAAGAATATCTGCCAGTAAATCATCTTTGCAGCATACTATTGCATAAGGTCATTACGATTGTGGTTACAGGCTAGCAAAGCATTTTTATTTATAAAGACTTATTCCTTTCTAATTATTGTAAAATGTATTTCTCTTTGATAGCCTGATTTATCGCTTTACTATGAATTCAGAACTTGGAAAGAAGAGCCTTCCATGGACAGGGCAGGCCCATTTTTGCACAGAATATATGAGGAGGATATCTGCCCTTGTTTAACATTCCCGAAAAGTGAGGTACATGGTTTTTCTTTTTCTTCATGTGCTCAGTGGCAATAATATTGATTCAACTGTCAACCTACAGTTCAATGGGAGTAGCTTTATCCTGTGATCCGAAATCTGCCTCATTTTGTCTTCTAGAGTTACATATTGCAGATGGAGGGGTGGGGATCATGTTTATACAGAGCTTCTGTTTCTTTAAAGGACCAGTAACATAAATTAAAAAAAAAAAAACTGCAACAGACATTAAACTTTTAAATCGCCAAGTCTTTATTAAGAAATAGCTTACCGAAACTCCGCTTGCGCTTCTCTTCAGAAAAGGCGATCTGCCGATCCATCGTGCGGCGATCCATTTCTCCTCCCTGCTTTCCTTATAGGAGATAGACAGGGAGGAGCAATCGAGCGCTGCATGATGGATCGTCGCCTTTTCTGAAGAGGAGTGCAAGCGGAGTTTTGGTAAGTTATTTCTTAAAAAATAATTTAAAAGTTTAATATGTCAGTGTTTTTTTTTTTTTTTTTTCCATTCTATGCTAACAATTTTTTTTTAAAAAAATGTTTGTTACTGATACTTTAAGTCCTATTTATTGTGCTTTTATTGAAAATGATATACTACCTCTTCAGTGCCAGGCCAAAAGAGGCTTTTCTAAAGTTCCTTGTAGCTGAGCAACATTCCAGGTGATCACTTGTCACACCACCACCACTCCGGCATGTCATTCAATGCTACTGAAAGTACAACCTCATTTCTGTATGAAGTGGATGCACCAAATCCAGGATTTTGTTTTGGATTCTGACATATCCCAGCACTTTCAATTGTAGGACTTGTATTAGTACTATTCAGTGCAAAAAGTATACTAGGTAAATGGAAAATGTTTTCAATATAGCTAGTGATTTAAAAATTTAATCTTATAAAGGCTGGAGAGAACGAATGTCAAATGTAATAGCCGCTGAACTGTTCCTTCAAGGGCAGGGGTGTCCAAACTGCGGCCTGAGGGCCACATGCGGCCCAGGATGCATATAAATGCCGCCCAGCTTTAAACGCTTGGTTCCCGAGGAAATAGGAGGAGTGGGGACTCTGCCCATTGCCCAGTTAGTAATAATAATACGTCCCTATAATATCCATGTGTCCCATATTCCAGTGTATAGCTCCATCTGGTTATCCAACTGGCATTGTAGTTATTTTCTGTGTATTTCCTTTACTTTTACAAATCAAACATGTGTGTGGCCCCAGACAATTTTATCTTTTTCCAATGTGGCCCAGCGAGCCAAAAGTTTGGACACCCCTGTTCAAGGCCATGCAACTTTAAAGCAATTGACCGCTTAAACAATAGTTTTTTGTTTCCAGATGGTACATTTATTTAATTGAATCTGTATATTGCAGATTAGTGTTGATTTAATGCAGTACTTGGCCAAATCTTTTGTTTAGGATTCAGTATTCAGCTGAAACCAAAATTGACGGCTTTATCACATCTGGTTTTAAGAGTGGGCATCACGTCTGTCATGTTACATTTAAGCAGCGGCAGCAGTCTCCTCCTCTTCTTAGGAGTTACTTAATTCTCAAAGGGGTTGTTCACCTTCCAAAACTTTTTCAGTTCATTTGTTTTCAGATATTCACTATAAAGAAACACTTTTTTCAATTGCTTTCCATCTTTTATTTTTTACTGTTTTTCCAAAATTTAAGTTTTAAGTTGAATGTTCCTGTGTCTAGTGTTTCAGTCTGGCAACTCTGTGGCCCAGGAACATCTGAACTGTTACAATTTGTTACATTTAGTAGCTATATTTGGAATATTAGCAACTATTGTATCAATTTTAACAGCTGGTTTTAATGAAACTCAGGGATTTTGCTCAGCAGGGACAAAGATAACAAATGTATCAACTAAATGTATCAATTTAGAACAGTTAAAGAGACCCTTCCAAGAGCTGCTTTAGAAGGTTATAAATCAAACTTTACACTTCAATATTAGAAAAAAAGGTCACAAACAGAAAATAAAAATTAACTAGTAAAACTATCTATTTCAGGTGAATACTCTGAAACCAACTAAACTGAAAAAAATGTAAAGGTGAAGAAGCCCGTAAAGCATATTTATGAGATGGAGACAAATATTTACTTATGTTTTTTAACTCTGTAGAGGACTGTTCAAATCTAATTGCTGGTGATGTTATCAATGTTAATAAATACACCCCTTAGGGTAAGGGCACACGGGCATAAACACATACACAATGCTGGCGCTACTATAGGGAAGCTTTCAATTTTGTAAGACAAACTACAATCCACACATCCTGGCGTTACAATTTCTCAATTATAGCTCTCGCTCACCGTTCAAGAGATGTGGCCCGGGTGCCTCATGCCCCGGACCCCCCCAGAGTGCGCGGTCTGAACGACTTACCTGCAAACTAAGGGCACACGGGCAGATTCAGGGAGATTAGTCGCCCCTGTGACAAATCTCTTCTTTGGTGCGACAATCTCCCCAAACTACCTTCCCGCCGGCTAGAACAAAAAATCTTCAGGCGACTTCGGGAAACGAAGCGATGCGAGTCCCATCCCACTGGCAATTTTTCATTCTAGCAGGCGGGAAGGTAGGGGAAGGCAGTTTGGGGAGATTGTCGCCCCCAAAAAAGATATTTGTCACAGGGACGAAAAATCTCCCTGAATCTGCCCATGTGCCCTTACCCTTAGAGTTACTACTCTATGGGACTACAGACAGAAAAGTGTGAACTCACCTCTCCTGCATATCAAACTAGTATTATTTTTTCCAATTAGTTCAAATATAACAGATAATAATTGGCTTAATTAAATCAATCATCAGCATTATTGTAACAGATAACCAGGCGCGAAGGGGCCCACATCTGATGTCATAGTACTTTTGACAGAAATATCATTGGGGCTTATCTTAAGCTTACTCATTACTCACTGCTGTCATGCCTCAAAATACAGCTTGTGTGTGTGGTTTTGCTTTTTAAATACAATGCTTCTCTTTTCATTCCTCAGGCTTCACTCTACTCTCTTCCAAACCGAAGGCTGGCTTTGTAGACTTGTATTTAACTCTGTGCTATTTTAATGCTGAAAAGTTGTAGTGGAAATCTAACTGCTACTCAAACCTTTCAGAGATGTGTTGTAAAGAGACAACTGAAAGTGGTAGCACAAGTGCTGTAAGAATGATAGGGAGGTTGCAAAGTGAGCCATTCTACTATATAAAACAAAAGCTTATAGAAATCTTTAAATCCAAAAACACAGCCTGTATCCTTAATAACAAAATATTGATAGACTGTAAAATGTATAATGTTTTCCATTTTTATAATTTTCTCATTCATTTCACAGCTGGCTGCAGCTGTACTTGAAGCGGTAGAAAACAACACCTTAAGCATTGAGCCTGCTGGTCTGCAACCTGCCCGCTTTGTTAAAGCATCAGCTGTTGAATGTGGAGGATCAAAGTAAGTAAACCACAGAAATGCAAAGAATTTAGTGACTGAGGTAATTGCTTTTTATATAGTTTGGACTACTATGATATATATTGTCAGCCAATGGAAGTATCAGACATGTAATAATTATAGTAACAGTAGTGGTCTCATAATCTATATGACCGTGTACCAGTAAGTAAACCCTGTGTATATTACTAGTGAAACAAATTACTGGTCATTAGTGGGCATCTCTTATGCCTGATAAAACAAGAGCTTAACATATCAAATCCAAGGTAAATTTAGCAGCTGCAAATAAGTTAGTGCAGGATTTCTTGTGTTTTTTTATTTTACATTTTAATATTAAACAACTCTCATGTATTTTGCTGGGTGGTGAGTTTATAAAGTAATGGTTAGTACTGCATTTAGTTATATGGCAAATAGACTTTAGTAGAAATGCCTGAAGCTTATGGTGCCAATTAGCAAGTTCATAAAAACTGTACACTTTGTCATCATTTTTATTATTTGTTTGTTTTGGAATGTTTGTTGTCTTCTGCCTTTTTCATCGACCCCACCATCTAAAAAAAAAATGCTCTTTAAAAACTACAATTTTATTACTTATCCTTCTGTTTGGACCCTCTCCTGTTCATCTTCCAGTCTGTACTTTAAAAAACTGGACCCTAGCAAACAGCTGCTAAAATTCTCAACTGGAGAACTGCTGATCAGAAAACTAAATAATT
This sequence comes from Xenopus petersii, assembly GCA_038501925.1. Classification (NCBI taxonomy): domain Eukaryota; kingdom Metazoa; phylum Chordata; class Amphibia; order Anura; family Pipidae; genus Xenopus; species Xenopus petersii. Next base: position 44,930,330 of record CM076677.1, read on the forward strand.
GGAGAACCACATTTTTTTTTTTAAAAAATGAGCAATTTCACAATCTCAACATCAGTAGGCCCTCAACCAGTGTCTGTGAGTAACATCTCTTTTTTTACCATTCCATTTGCAGTTGATTTCAATGGCATCATAGTAGATTAAATTCCTGGCTGGAGGCAACACTTGGAGACAATCATAGCACAATCCCCTGGTTCATGGGTACAAAAGTTTGGGCAGACTCTGGTCTACATTGTACTAAACAGCCTTAAAAATCTTTCCTTTTTATTCATTTTTAGGAAATGCGCGTTAAGTGGTCAGACAAAGTTGTGTAAGCACAGAATTAAACTGGGAGACACCAGCAATTACTATTATATTTCTCCTTGCTGTAGATATAGGGTGAGTATAAGAGTGTCCTCTGGGTCTATTTAATGATCATTTTCCTGCCTCTTTGGGAATTGACACCTCTCGTTACAATACATCATTTCTTCTGTCACCTGAATAGGTTAGAAAAAGGTTACAGAAACATAACATATTGTTCCACAAGTCAGCCTGCTGCACTGTTCTCACAATTTTGAAAACAAATGAGAATTCATTCAACATTTCATTGATATTGCTGTTTTACTTGTTTGTAATCTGTAATTATTGTCTTTTTAATAACCCTAACTACATTTTAGTTACAGTTATTATTCATGCTTTAAGCGAACATTGGTAAGGTATGCACCATAAATTATACTGTCCAGAGGGCACTAATCTACAAACACTGTACAGGTATGGGATCTGAAAACCCCTTATCCAGAAAGTTCCAAATTATTGAAAGGCCATCTTCCATCGATTCCATTTTAAGCAAATCATTCTAATTTTTAGAGATGACTTCCCTTTTACTGTAATAATAAAACAGTGCCTTGTTCCTTTATCCAGACGCCTGTTATCCAGAAAGCTCCAAATTATGGAAAGGTTGTCTCCAACAGACTCCATTTTATCCAAATAATCCAAATTTTCAAAAAATGATTTCCCTTTTCTCTGTAATGATAAAACAGTAGCTTGTACTTGATCCCAACTAAGAAATAATTAATCCTTATTGGAGGCAAAACAATCCGATAGTAGACTTAAGAAATGACGATACTAATTACAGAAAGATCTATTATCTGGTAAACCTCAGGTCTCAAGCATTTTAGATAACAGGTCCCATACCTGTACTTGATCATAACTAAACTCCGTGAATCCATATTGGTAAAAAAAGAATCCTGTTGGGTTTATTTAATGTTGAAATTATGGTATGGTGATTCCAATTACAGAAAGCATTGTGCGTATTAGATCCAATACTTGTATTTTAATGCTGAATGTGTCGGATACCGTGAGACTAAAATGTTCCATGTAGGACAGCCATAAAAGCTGGCACACACAAAAGGTCCATCTAATAAATGCAGTTTACAAAATGATTTTCCCCCCACAAACCTGCTCTTCTCAACTCATGATGCAAACATTAAAAAAAGGCTTCTTTTAATATGAGACTTTGTATTCAGAAGCACAATAATGGCTGCTTTTATATTTGTTGTGTACATTTTTCAGATTGCATCTGTGTGCAATTTCTTTACATATATCCGGTACATCCATCAAGGACTTCTAAAACAGCAGGATGGTGAGTGTTCTAGGAATACATTTCATTTTATGCACAGCTATGGAATCTGTTCTGATTTTAAATTGATAAAGCAGAGATCCTATGAATTCTTTGTTTAATGTAGAGATTTTGCTTTGTCGTACTTAGTAAACTTTTTGAAGCACAACATTTTGCAGCCTGAGGCACACCAGGTTTTTTCTTGGAATTTCATTCTTGTTCCTTGCTAATCTTATGTGTAATAGGTGCCCCTTGCTGTACTTTCTGGCATGTAAATAGAATGGCAAAATTGTAATATACTGATACAGGATGCATCTCCTGACACTTCTCTGCTCAGTTTTGTGGCTTTGACAGACTATAGTCTATAAAACTGAGGTAGGTGGGTATATGACCCATTAAAGGGAAGTATCAGGAGTACATTATTATTATTATTAACATTTATTTATATAGCACCAGCATATTTCGCCATCTGCAACTTAAAGTGCATCTTAACCAAAAATATGAATTATTGCGAACTTAGGTTCATTCTATGAGCACTTTTGTAATTTATATTTTCTAATTTTAGTGGTGTCTGAGATATTTGCCGTTTTAGAATGCTAATAGCAGGCATTTGGCTCAACTGAAAGTCAGCAACCCAAAGGTTATCTGAATCCAGGTAGTGCACAGACCGTTAAAGGAGTTGTTCACTTTTGAGTTAACTATTAGTAGGATGTAGAGAGTGATTCTGAGACAATTTGCAATAGGTTTTCATTTTTTATTATTTTTGGTTTTTGACTTATTTAGATTATTTTGCAGCAGCTCTCTTCTGTTTGCAGTTGCTGGGTCCACATTACCCTTGCTTATTTGAATAAGAGACTGGAATATGAACAGGGGAAGATCAGTAACAAAAAAGTAGCAATACCAAAAAAATTTGTAGCTTTACTGAGAATTTGTTTTTAGATGGGGTCAGTGACCCCCATTTGAAAGCTGGAAAGAGTCAGAAGAGAAAAGGCATATAGTGGGAAAAAAACTATAAAAACTAGATGACAAAGCCCAATTGACAAAGTTACTTAGAATTGGTCATTTTATAACATATTAAGGAGGTTATTTGATAAACTACAAATGTGATTTTTTTTTTTAAATAAAATTGGACTTTTAAAAAAAATCACAAATTTTTCGGAATTTATTAAACCCCGAGGATGGAAAAGTCCGGATCAGAAAATCCGGCATCTTAGACCTGTCGAGGTTGCATATACTGTAAGTCAATGGAAGAAGTCTCAATGATTTTTTGATGTGCACTGGGTTTTGTGCAATACCCTAAAGTTTTTTTTTTTCTGGTGAAAAATCCCGAAAAAATAGTGATAATCTGATTTTTTTTTTTTTTCTCCGCAAAGCAAATTTTCAGAAAAATTGAATAATAAATAAGCATAAAAAAAACCTGGGATTTGATCGGAGTTTGTAGCAGAAAATGTTGAGATAAAATTGGACTTTGATAAATAACCCCCTAAACGTTAACTTAAAGTAGATAATATAAATAAATAAATGTAAATTGCAAAAGTGCTTTAAATAAGGATGAATAAGGATCACTCTGAAAGGGTCACACCAATTTTGGGGTTTAGATTCCCTTTAAATGGCAAACTGGCTTGTTAGTTGTGGATAAAAGCAAAATTGCAGAGCAAAGAAATCCTTGCAAGTTGTATCCTCTTTGCCAGGTAAAGGCTATGGCATAGAATGCTATAGTTGCTAGCAAAGTACAGGTATGGCATCCGTATGAGAACCCTTTATGTGGAAACCCATTTTCCAGAGAGATCCAAATTACAGAAAGGCCATCTCCCATAGATTCCACGTTTTTCAAATGATTTCCTTTTTCTCTGTAATAATAAAACAGTAGCTTGTACTTGATCCCAACTAAGATATAATTAATCCTTATTGGAAACAAAACCGGCCTATTGGGTATATTTATGATTTTCTAGTAGATGTAAGTTATGAGGATCCAAATTACGGAAAGATCCGTTATCTGGAAAACCCCAGGTCCCAAGAATTGGGGATAACCGATCCCATACCTGTAGCAGTGTACAAAGCTGTATGCAAGCAAAGATAACAAAACTTGTAAAGGAGAAGTTTGTGCTGCTCTCGTCCAAAATCAGTCTCCTTACTACCAAACATTACATTTCCTAAACACAATTAAACTATATGTGATCATCTATTTGCTAGTGTTGATCTTTTTTTCATCTTTTTTTTTACAGTTGATCAGATGTTTTGGGAGGTCATGCAACTTAGGAAAGAAATGTCTCAAGCAAAACTTGGATATTTCAAAGAGGAGCTTTAGCAGTTAGCACACTACAGGATTGCTCACAAATGTTTCTTGGACTTTTCCATGCTAGGAGATTGAGAGAACATTGCAGCACCACGTACTCAAACGACTGCGTAATAAAAACTATCCAATATGTATCTTTCCTTTGTACTTTGCAGATTGCACAAATATCAAATAATGTGACATCTTCTCAATAACTTGCAAGAGATCCCTAGTGCTTGCAGGCGAAACTTAGCTTTTGAGGTTCTAATAAGCATTTGCTGGCATCATCTTGTGTAAATTATTGGTGAACCGCCTCAGTATGGAGAAATAAATGGTAGTTCAAAATTGTCAGTCTTTTCTTTTACACATGAAATAAATAAATAACATCTGAATATGTGTTTGTGCGGTTTTGTGTGACGGCACAGCTCCCTTTGGCAATGTTCTGCATATGTACAGGTATTTGTTTATGTAATATATGTCTGTATCTCAGTGGTTTTTCTGGCTTGCTTAGCTAGTAAACATCTCTCCTTGTTTAGGTAAGTAAACATACACTGTAGCAGCTATGACTAACTTGCACAGGAAGCACCTGCTGGATAATCTGTCCAAAAAGGTGCCAGTTTTCTTTTCAAAGCAAATGTTGCCTGGGAAGAGCCTGCAAAAACATTTGTAGCTGATTCCCAATCAAGTCAGCTGGGGTGATTTGGTGCAACATTTTGGGGGGGCACATTAAAAGGCGGCACTGAAAGGAGAAGGAAAGCTATGGAGGCATTTTATTGCCAATAGATTAGCTGCAATAATGCAAGCTAGAATGAGATATTAATTCTGTAGAATGTTTTACCATAAGCTCTAGAAGCTCTCTGTTTGTTTAGGATAGGAGCTGCAGTATTAATGTGGTGTGACATCACTTCCTGCTTGAGTCTCTCCCTGCTCTGGGCTCAGATTACAGTAGAGAAGAGAGGGGGGGGCAGGAACAAACTGAGCATGCTCTTGCCCAGGGCAATGAGGTTTAAGCCGAAGGCAGGAAGTCTGATACAGAAGCCCATGTGTACACAATAGAAGGAAAGAAATGCAGTGTTTATTTTGACAGGGGACTCAGAGCAGCACTACTTTGGGGGATTACTGGTATATTTAGATGGACCTTTCTGATAAGGCTTACTTAGTTTTTACCTTTCCTTCTCCTTGAAATCGCACTGTATGCCTTTACCCTAAATCAGCCGATGTTCTGCCCCTGACCGCAATCGTACGAAAGTTGTGTCCCACAAAAGCTGGTGACATTCTCCCACTGAAAATCAGCAACACATACAGAGATCTTACCCGCAGCCGACAGAAATCTTTTAACCTTTCCAATCAACCAAACGACCGATCTCTGCCAGAGACTCTCCACACATGGTCCGATAATTGTACGAATCCTTGATTCGTACGATCGGATCTTTGCATCTATGGCCAGGTTAAGGACCATAACAGATGGGACATTTTGTCACCTGCACTAAATCGTCTCCTGGATGGGACCTGTGCATTGACTTTAATATTATTACATCAGAATCGCTAGAAAATGTTCGAGAATGAAAATTCCAGCTTCGTTGAGCTATTGTAATGTTTTATTGGCAGAGACTTAGACTTTAATGCTTAGCTATTATTGGACACTTGGTCCCCCATGCAAAATCTCCAGCATGCCCCATCTGCAATAACCTTAAGGGTAAGGGCACACGCTAAGATTCGGGGAGATTTTGTTTCCTAGCGACAAATCACTTCCTCTTCGGGCGACTAACCCCCCCCCCCCCGAAAAGCCTTCCCGCCGACAGGGTGGCACTCTGAGTACTTTGTTTTCTGAAGTCATCCAAAGTTGCCTCACGAGTAAGAGTGCCATGCCACTGACGATTTTTCATTATAGCCGGCAGGAAGGTAGGGGAAGGCAGTTTGGGGAGATTGTCGGCCCAAAGAAGGGGCGATTTGTCGCCAGGACAACTAATCTCCCCGAATCTGCCCCTGTGTACTTATCCTAAGGGATCTATGCAGCCAATTTGCTTGAAGCTATTTTTGCTTACCTAGAAGTGAGTGATAAGAATGCAGAGCAGGCTGGGTTCATGGGTATCTGGAGTTGCTTTAGCCAAGGGTTTTCCCTGGATCAATGCAGAGTCTGTATTGCATTGGCAGATATATTTACAGTTATAAAGGTAACACTTAATGCCATGAATTAAAAATAATTATTGAAGAATAAATAAGAGTGCCCATTAAATAAGCATGAAAAAGTATTCTGATGCAAACATTTGGTTTTGATGTCAGGATCTGCAGTACTGCAAAATGCTTGTGGAATCCAGACACAGAGCTCTGCTCTCTTGTTATAATAATGAGTGAATTGGGAGCTGCCTCATATTGGGGCTCATTTATCAACACTGGGCAAATTTGCACCTGGGCAGCAACCACTCAGGCGCGTGTAGGCGCCGAACGCAGGAAAAATGCAGCATGTTGCGTCTGAACCTGCGTTCGGCGCCTACGCGCGCCTGAGTGAGTACAGCCCCATTTCAAATAATGACTTGCGTCTATTCCTGCGCTCCCCTGCGGCTGAACGCTAAAAAACGGAACGCAGGGGAGCGCAGGTCAGAATGCTCATGTGTAAGAGCCCTTAAACTCTAACTACTTTTGCTACTGCATCATTGACTGCAGACAATCAATCAATTTCTTAAGTGAACTAATTGCATTGCAGAACACAATGTGTGTGGTGGATGGTGACTTGAGTGCCTAGGTTTTATAGAACAGAGAATATGAACAGACAGATAATAGCAATTACATATACAAATAACACAAATATGATATTTCTTCTATTATGCAAAAAAAAAAAAACACACCAGCCCAAAGTTTAAAGACTATGGGGTAGGGTGCAAGGCCCATTTTTTTTTCTCCTTAAAAAAAACAAAAAAAAAAAAAAAGACTTTGTGAGGGAGGACGTTGGCTCAGAATACTGAATCCATTTATAAAATACCTTCCCACAGGGGAACCAAACGAAAACAAAACGGAGACAGTCAGACTCAGGTCACTAACTGAATACTTTACTGATGACTGCTAACCTCCACCTTCCTCCCCCATCTGCAAAAATACAAAGGGTGCAGAGCCACACACCATTGCTACTGGACGCTTTTTAGACAGGCCAGGAGGGCACACGGATGGGGGGGGGGGACAAGCACTTGCTGCTTCATGCCATCATAACAGCCAAGAAGGTACATGGGATGAAGCATACTATAACAGCTTTGTACTACCTTATCGAGCTGAAAAGTGCTGACGATCCCAAGATATGAGGTAATGTGCAGGGGAAAAGATCTCATGGATCAAAAAACCCCAGTTCCTAGGTGTCATTTCCGGTCACCTAATGCTTTCTCAAGGCTAAAAACCTTTTAAAGCTTTGGGGAGGGATCTTTCTGATGGGGCAAGGGGGGTCGGGGATATCCCGGAGAGTACTGATATGGAGTACGTCCAGGGAAAATGAGTTTTGCATTTGTTCTTTTTATTCATCCTCAGGGCAGAAACCAGTTAGCCACAAGCAGAGACTGTAATGCAATAATTTATTTGCGCATATACATCCAGAACAGGTGGCCGGGAGAGGTCAAAAAGAAAAGAATCTAGAAAGGAGGAGAGCACAAAGTGACCTAGTTTAGTGCCTAACTTTTGTCTTTCCATTATTGCAAGAATTATAACTTTCTCTCAAGTATCCTATTCAAAAAAATTCATGCTCTAATCCTATCCTTACTAGACTAGTGCAACCGTCTTTTTACCAGCCACCTTCTCCTCCAGTCTTAAACTCTGCCAGTGTCGGACTGGGATTCTAGGGGCCCACCAGAAAACCTTTTGACCATGGGCCCACTTTCCAAACTATTATCCCTCCTCTCCTCACTCAACCTGTTTATTCTCCTAATCTTTTATATCTAGTTACTATATGATCATGAAATAGCCCAAACGGTTAGAAGCAAGAGGCCCACTGACAACTGGGCCCAGTGGGAGTTTTCCTGGTATCCCTGTGGGCCAGTCCATCACTGAACTCTGCTGCTACAAGATGGGATGGATTAATTATTCCTATGGCCCTGAAATGTACCCCAACTTTGCTCCTGATCTTTTCCAGCCATATTCCTGAGCTACTCTGGCCGACTCAATTTCCCCCAGTGCTTGGCCTCCTTGGAATTAAGGACAAAAGGCAACTGTCGATCCTTTACATTTGTGCCTGCTCCACTAACTATAGTAACATAGGGGCATATTTATCAGAGTGAAGTTAGAGATCACCACAGTCCTCTAGAGTGAAATTCTGCCACTCTTCATTAATTCTATGTGATTTTTAAAAGAGTATTTATCAATGGCTGAAAGTGAAAATTCATCCTTTGATATATACACCATTCAAAATCCCATAGAAATGAGAGTGTCAGAATTTCACTGTAGTGGACTGTGGTGATCCCTAACTTCACTCTTTGATAAATATACCCCATAGTAGGTTAGACTGGGAAAAGAAACACATCTCACCAGTTCAAACGTTCAAGTCTGTATAAAATCTGCCTAACTGCTAGTTGATCTAGAGGAAGGCAAAAAAACCGAGCTTGAAGCTGGATCAGTCCCTGGACCAGACCGTCTGAGATCCCTATCAGATTCACAAAGTACACAAGGGTCACTTTCTGCAGGAGCTTTTGTGTTGGTTAATAGTGGAATGGGAATAATAAGCTAGACATCTGGGATCAGCCTGCACTGGGTTCTGTAGGTCGGGATGCAACCCAGAAAGTCTATGGCAAACATCTCTTCTCAGTGACACCCAGCTGTGTTGCTTTGCGACTGCCCGCAAATAAACTTGAAAAAATAACCCCACAATTGCCAAAGAACTTAAAATGTCTCTTTAAAACAATTAATCTCAGTGCTTCAATGAAAAAGTAGGTATAATATAATTAAATAGTAGCCATACACAGTGATAGTTCAATTTAGCTTAATCAAACAAGTTGTCCTTTCACTGTCTTTTCTTTCACGGTTTTACAGTGACACCTAGTGTGCAAAATGAAAATCTACACTCAAATGCTGCTCAAATACAGTTTTTATCTATCTCTGGTATTTATATTCTAGAAACTGTAAACTATTCACAAAAAATGGATTCAAAATGCAAAAAATGAAAGAGAATGAAAACATTGAGGTCAGTGAGATTGTGATCGCTCAAGACTCGCCCCACCACGTAATGTCTCCTCCAGTCAGCTCCACAAACTCCTTGTGCTCAGCCACCAGCATCCCAACTGGAATATGGGTCCAAATGAGCAATTCAGGCGGCACTACGGAAAAGTTTGAAAAAGTTTATTGCAACATTAGGGTAACAGCATCGCCTTACGTGTTTCGGGAAACATTCCCTTAATCATAGGCATCATTAATGAAAACATTAAAGTAGAAATTATTTCAATTGAATTTTATTTATTTATTTTTTTGCTCAAAATTTTTCAGAATTAGGTATGTCAACTTTGTATTATTATGTGCTACTAAATATGCCTGTTATACACAAGAGTGCACATCCTAAGTCTACACTCCTAAGATAGAGTGTTGTTATAGGGCCAAATCACTTCTCATAAACTATACGTCCATATAGTTACATCTTGCAACATAATCACATGGGAGTCTGTACAGTCTGCAGTCTGCTTATGATACATGTGAGCTACATGACTGTTCAACTTTATATACAGTAAAAAAAGGAGGCTGTTGTTTCTAAGGGCATATAATCCTTTTTATGAAAATTTTCCCCCCCCAGGATTTAAGAAGTGCTATACTTTATGCCTTGAGGTTCTGGACCAGCCCAAGGCAACCACAGCCTTATAGCAGGGAAGATCTGTTCCTTCAAAGATGCCCCAGTAGCTCTCCATCTTCTTTCCTGCTGATTCACTGCACATGCTCTGTGCTGCTGTCACTTACTGAGCTTAGGGTCAGACAATATACTGTTTATATAGAATATAAATGACGCAATATAAGGCTGGTTAGTAAATGCTTCGGATATTTATTACATGGTAGCTATGAAAACAGCAAAACTTGCACCAGAATTTAAAGGAGATATATACCTTGATTTTTCACTTAGTCTACATTAGGATACATTTCAGTATAGCCTAATACAGTTGGACTGAAAGGAGGACACCCCCACTTGCAATATTTCTTCGAATATTATGTCCTTTTATGTCCAGTTCTGCTCACAGGCAGGATTTGATGGTCAAATAACAATGTCCATAACTAATTTAGCTTTGTGATTATTTGTATTGATTAGTAATTTAAACCATAGTGCAGCATACCAATTACAGCTAAGGAGGCAGAGCTTTAAGTTTACATTTATAGGGGTAAGAAACTAGCATTCTTTTAAAGTAGTGTTGTCTAAGATGCCATACATAAAACACTTATCCTCTATTTTGCATATTTTGGTAGTAGGATCATTATGATGTGTTAAAAAAAGTCCATGGAGTTCTTGGACATAGTGAAGGGCTATAAAAAATCTTTTGTAGGGCCACGTTTGGCCTGCAAACCTCCACTGGACAGCCCTGTTGTAAAGGAATTAAGTTATACCAGCAAATAAACATAATTTAATCATATATTTACATACAATTGTATTTCAGAGCTTATTTTAGTAAAACTGCTTATTTAGACATTTTGAGGATCACAGTTCTAATCTATAACAACTAAAAAATTAACAAAAGATACTTCTCCCCCACTTGTGCTTAAAGGGATACTGTCATGGGAAATTTTTATTCCCAAAATCAACCAGTTAATAGTGCTGCTACAGCAGAATTCTGCACTGAAATCCATTTCTCAAAAGAGCAAATATATTTTTTTATATTCAGTTTTGAAATCTGACATGGGGCTAGACATATTGTCAATTTCCCAGCTGCCCCAAGTCATGTGACTTGTGCTCTGATAAACTTCAATCACTCTTTACTGCTGTACTGCAAGTTGGAGTGATATCACCCCCTCCCTTTCCCCCCCCCCCAGCAGCCAAACAAAAGAACAATGGGAAGGTAACCAGATAGCAGCTCCCTAACACAAGATAACAACTGTCTGGTAGATCCAAGAATAACACTCAATAGTAAAAACCCATGTCTCACTGAGACACATTCAGTTACATTGAGAAGGAAAAACAGCAGCCTGCCAGAAAGCATTTCTCTCCTAAAGTGCAGGCACAAGTCACATGACCAGGGGCAGCTGGGAAATTGACAAAATGTCTAGCCCCATGTCAGATTTCAAAATTGAATATAAAATATCTGTTTGCTCTTTTGAGAAATGGATTTCAGTGCAGAATTCTGCTGGAGTAGTACTATTAACTGATGCGTTTTGAAAAAAACATGTTTTCTGATGACAGCCTTTAAGCCTGAATATTTTGCCTACACTAGGTGCTAATAAATTCTTGTATATTCCTAATAGTAAAAGACTCTATAATTCACTTCCCTAATAATAGTGTGATAGCCACTCCAGGTCCTTCACAGCGGCCTGCTCCAACCATCTTTGTGAAGCTTCACTTGTAATGATGAAATCATGGATGGTGAGAAGGAACAGAAGGAGAAGATGGAAAAGAAGAAGGTTGGTTCTTGGAGACTAGAGCTGATTGGTTAACTCTTCCCAGAGTAGAGTCAGATAAGGAGGACTCAACATTGAGGAGAGAACCAGAGCTCTTGGAGTGAGCTGAGCAATAGGGGTAGCAGCGTAGCAGGTACCCAACCTCTCCCCCACACTATTGCAGGCGTCTGTCAGGAGCCTTCAGGTAACCACTTAATGTTAGTTGCTGAGAGTTTGCACAAGCTACATAGGTATGGTTTTCTTTTAAATCATTTGTGCTAATTAAATGATTCTTATAACAATGGCCGTGTTATTTTCAGTGTAATGGACATTCTTTGAAAGTGTGTTGCTTCCTCAAAGAACATAACACATGATCAGAGATGAAGAGGCGTATAATGCTGCTTACTCACTGAAATCATAAAAATATCTTTGCTGCATGGAAGGACAAATGATAGATAACAAGTAATGATTATTACTTTGGTGTTTACGCATGAGCTATGTAGATCACTGAGATCAAAGGTCCTTACAGCCTGGAAAGAATGAGCTTTTCCTAACCCGCTGCTCATAATTAAAGGGAAAAACAAACAAGCTTCCTCTACTTACTTTGATATTTCTTCTTAAAAATAAATGTTAGTGGCCTTCTCATGGAAATGGAGTGAAGAAAAGGGTACTAGTAACTATGATGAAGAACTGGATTTCTACAGAACAATCAGTTCAGCCTTGAGGTGTTATGAATACGTACAGCGCAACCCTTTATCGGAATCATGGCCTAGCTGTGTCGTCTCTAAAACCTTAACGGAAAATCTTCATCTAGTCTTGTTAAAGCTGCAGTCCTGCCAAAGACTTTTTGGAAAGGTATCATGGACAGACTGGATGTATTAGGGGAAAATGAAGCTTTGCAACAGTTCTTTGAAGGTAATTATTCTGTTTTCAAAGAGGTGTTTTATTGAAAATATATATTTAAATATGAAATAATTATTTTTATTCCATAACAGAAGGTAAAAACTACTTAAAGTTGTAAGGGGACCATCTGGTAGTTAAGAGGGACACTCACTGATTTTAACATTTTTGGATCAGCTATAATAGAGCTCCCTGCTGACAAACAACTCTCTAATTGATGCTTAAAAGGCTGATCTCTACATTAATCTTTTTTTTTTAAATCATTTTTATTGTTTTCAACAAACATGTCAAATACAGAAATAAAAAGTAATAATAAAAAAGAAAAAAAAAACAAAAACCCCAAAAAAAGTACATATCAAGCAGTCGTGGGTAATATCAATAAGCATTAGAATGCCTCCCAACAGTCTGACAAGCACAGAAATCACAATACTACAAATTCAAGCAGTAGAAGGTTTCAAAGGACAAGTTACATTTTAGCCGGCCTAGGGGTTACAATTCTTATACATTGGAGAGTCCAACCAGGGTTGCCATACAAGTTCAAATTTGCCCGGGTTCTCCCTCTGCATGTATACCAGTTGAGCCAAAGTGAGGTGTTCCCGTACCAAAGTTTTCCACATTACTATAATAGGGGGTTCCCCTGCAAGCCATTTTAGAGCAATACATTTTCGGGCAAGAAATAGTGTTTCCCTTAACAGAATAAGCATAGACTGTGACTTAGTAAGATGTGACACTATCCCCAGCAAGCATAATCGAGGTGTGGCAGTAACCTGCAGCGCAGTGATTTCGGTGAGAATTTCACAAACATGAACCCAGAATAGTGTTACAGTAGTGCAAGTCCACAGCAAATGAAAAAAATTTGCACCAGGCAAATGACATTTCGGACAGCAATCATCTGGTCTTAATTTCGCTTTATACAGACGAGTAGGGGTAATGTATGCCTGATGTTAGATAAGTATTTGTGAGAATCTACTCCTGACATTGAACGTGTCAGGGAGCCGGGAGCCCCCTCTGGGGAGTAGTCCGGATCTAGGAGGAAGCCCCTCACGAGGGATCCGGGTCGTGGTATCCAGGGGTAAGGCAAGAGAATAATCAAAGTCCAGGCACAGGTCAAAAGGCAGTCGGAATACAAACAAAGTCCAGGTCCAGGCAAAGGGTCTATGGCAGGCAGAGTAACAGCGAAGTCCAGGTACAGGCAAGGGGTCACAAGGAGGAATCAGGCAAATATTAGCAGAGGGAACAGGTAGGGAACCCAGGAATCACTTAGGGAACAGGATTCTATACTTGGGCGCCATTCTAGCATCTGAACTGGCTTTTTATTTGAATTTGGCGCCTTAGTGACGTCATTGACGTCCTTGCGCCGACGTCGGCGCACTGACGTCATCGCGCCGGCGCCGCTTACCCACGTGGCGGCCATGGGCGCCGCCATCTTGGGAGCGACGCCGGCAGGAGAGGACGCGCCGCCCGGAGCTCCTGGGCCTGCTCCGGGCGGCGATCGTTACAGTACCCCCCCCCTCACGGGGGGCCTCCGGACCACCAGGACTTGGCTTCTGGGGAAACTTGGAATGGAACTCCCTCACCAGACGAGGAGCATGGACATCAGAGTATCCTTCCCAGGAGCATTCTTCAGGGCCAAAGCCCTTCCACTTGATGAGGTACTGAAGGGACCCTCTGGAGATTCTGGAGTCTAGGATCTTTTCCACCTCGTACTCGAGTTGACCCTCCACAGAGATGGCAGGAGGAGGAGACTGAGCGCCAGAGAACCGGTTGGAGATGGCGGGTTTCACTAGAGACACGTGAAACACGTTGGGGATTCTCATCTCTGGTGGAAGCTGGAGTCTGACAGCCACAGGGTTGATTATCTCCAAGATGGGAAATGGACCCACGAATTTTGGACCCAACTTGGGAGATGGTATCTTTAACCGGATATTCCTGGACGAGAGCCAGACCTTATCACCCACCTTGTAGAGAGGAGAGGATCTTCGACGACGATCCGCGAAAGTCTTATGAACAAGAGCGCTCTTCTCTAGGTTCAACTTGGTAGCAGCCCAAATAGCAGACATATGGCTTGCGGAATCGTCAGCAGCCGGGACGTCAGATAACACAAAGTCTTGGGGAAAAGCTTGAGGATGCTGACCGTACACCGTCATGAACGGAGACCTTCCTGTAGAGGAATGACAAGCATTATTATGAGCGAATTCCGCCCATGGGAGGAGATCAGACCAGTCATCCTGGCAGAGGGATACGTGGTTCCTCAGGAACTGTTCCAGGGCTTGGTTGACACGTTCAGCTGCCCCATTCGTCTGCGGGTGGTATGCAGATGAAAACTGAAGAACAATTCCCAGGTCTTTGCATAAGGAACGCCAGAACTTGGCAGTAAACTGGGTGCCTCTATCGGAGACGATCTCCACCGGGAAACCATGCAGGCGGAAGATGTACTGGATAAATAGCTGGGACAACTCCACCGCAGAGGGCAACTTCTTCAGAGGGATGAAATGGGCCATTTTGGAGAAACGATCAATGACAACCCAGATCACAGTGTTCCCACAGGAGGGAGGAAGTTCGACAATGAAGTCCATGGACAGGTGGGTCCAGGGACGGGAAGGAACCGGCAAGGGCTGTAGTAACCCACTGGGGCGGGAGTGACTTGACTTAGATGTGGCACAAACATTACAAGCAGCAACAAAGTCCTTCACATCTTTGCGGATATCAGGCCACCAGACCAGGCGTCGTAAGAGTTCAAGAGTCTTAGCTGGGCCAGGGTGTCCGGCTTGTCTGGAGCAATGGGTCTGTTGCAGGATAGGCAGACGCAGCTCAGGAGGAACAAATGCCATCCCAATGGGGGTATCAGAAGGAGCAGAAGACTGACCAGCCAGGATTTGGTCGGCAAACTGTGGATACAAGGAGGCAATAATCTTGACTGGAGGGATGATTGGCTCTTGTCTCTCAGGAGAGCGGTCCACTGGAGTGAAGCTACGAGACAAGGCATCGGCCTTCCGATTCTTGGAGCCTGGGCGATAAGTCAAGATAAAATTAAATCGAGAGAAGAAGAGAGCCCACCTTGCCTGTCTGGGGTTTAGCCTCTTGAGGGACTGGATGAACTCGAGATTCTTATGATCGGTGAAAATCTGAACAGGAATCAGAGAACCCTCCAAGAGGTGACGCCACTCCTCAAGGGCAAGTTTAACAGCCAAGAGTTCACGGTTCCCGACATCGTAGTTCTGCTCTGCGGACGAGAATTTCTTGGAGAAATAGGCACAGGGGTGCAACTTCCCATCAGCGGGATGTCTCTGAGACAGGATGGCTCCGGCTCCGACTTCAGAAGCATCGACTTCGATGCAGAAGGGTAGTTCAGGATTGGGGTGTCGGAGGACAGAAGCGGACGTGAAGGCCTCTTTCAAGGACTGAAAAGCTTCAATGGCAGATGGAGGCCACAAGCTGGGTTTACCCCCTTTCCGGATGAGGGCCAGGATAGGTGCTATGCGGGAAGAGAACCCCCGGATGAACTGCCGATAGTAGTTAGCAAACCCGACAAATCTCTGGATTGCCTTGGTACTCAGCGGGAGAGGCCACTCCTGGATGGCAGACACTTTCACGGGGTCCATCTCAAATCCCTCGGGAGAGATAATGTATCCTAGGAAGGGGATCTTGGACACCTCGAAGACGCACTTCTCCAACTTGGCGAAGAGAGAGTTCTTCCTCAGACGAGAGAGTACCTCCTTCACCTGGGAGCGATGGCTTTCTAGGTCTTTAGAAAAGATCAGGATGTCGTCCAGGTACACGACTACGAACCTTCCTAGGAGATCCCGGAACACATCGTTAACAAACTCCTGGAAGACGGCAGGGGCATTACAAAGGCCGAAGGGCATAACGAGATATTCATAGTGCCCGTCACGAGTGTTGAAAGCCGTCTTCCATTCGTCACCCTCACGGATGCGAATGAGGTTGTACGCCCCCCGGAGATCCAACTTAGAGAATATCTTCGCCCCCTTCAGCTGGTCGAAGAGTTCCGCAATCAAGGGCAGCGGGTACCTGTTTTTTACAGTGATTTTATTCAGGCCCCGGTAGTCTATACATGGCCGAAGGCCTCCGTCCTTCTTCTCCACGAAGAAGAACCCAGCCCCTGCAGGAGAGGTAGAAGGGCGGATAAACCCCCGCTGGAGATTTTCTTGGATGTATTCCTTCATTGCGGTAGTCTCTGCAGGAGAGAGAGGGTAAGTGCGGCCTCTGGGGGGCATTGCTCCAGGCATGAGTTCGACAGGACAATCGTAGGAGCGATGTGGAGGAAGGAATTCCGCAGACTTCTTACAGAACACATCGGAGAATTCTTTATAACAGGAGGGAAGAGACTTTAGCTCGGTTGAGGAGATAGCTACCTTCTTGAGGGGTTTAGCAGGAAGGCAATGCTGTTGGCAGAATGGGCTCCAACGAGAAATCTGCCCTGTGGACCAGTCTATGGTGGGATTGTGCAGGCGCAGCCAGGGGAGACCCAAAACAACTGGAACAGCAGGACAAGAGATAATAAGAAACGAAAGTCTCTCTTTATGCAGGGTCCCAACCTGCACAGGTAGTTCGCCAGTGGTCATCGTGAGTACAGACTCCAGGGGTTTATCATCTATGGCGATGATCCGCATGGGAGAAGGCAAAGGAAATAAAGGAATTCCCATGTGTTTGGCAAAGAGAGCGTCTATGAAGTTACCCCCTGCTCCGGAATCGATGAAAGCATTCCCGAAGATGGTCTTATCAGTCAGATGAATCTGGAAGGGAAGGAGAAACCTGTGTGAGTTTTCTAGGGTCTTCTCCTGAGACTTATCTTGAGACTTTTGAGTAGTGACCCCTACATGAGTTACCATAGACATACCTCGGGGTACAAAACTCTTAGCCTTTGCAGGACAGGCATTGGCGAAGTGGGAATGTCCGCCACAATACAGACACAGGCCTGACATCCGTCTACGGAGTCTCTCTTGTTCCGTGAGGCGAGTTCTTCCCACTTGCATGGGTTCCTCCTGGAGAGAAATGGGTGCTTGGGCAGGCGGGGTGACGGGAGCCTGCAGGAGAGGCCTCTGGAAGTGGGGTGCCAACATGGGTTGAAACTTCTTGACGCGATCTCTCAGGATTTGATGCTCCCTCAGAAGAGTGTCCACCTTGACTGCCAAGGCGATGAGGTCCTCCAGTTGCGTGGGCAACTCACGGGAGACCAGGTCATCTTTGATGCGGAGGGAGAGACCATTATAAAATGCAGTATGGTAAGCGTCGTTGTTCCAACGAGTCTCAGCAGCAAGTGTACGGAATTCGATAGCATACTCCGCTACACTGCGGCTCCCTTGGCGGATTTGGAACAGACGGGAAGCAGCGGATGTCACCCGGCCGGGAGCATCGAAGACAATCCGGAATTCTTTGAGAAATGCTTCTGCGTCATCCATTAGTGGGGACTGCTTCTCCCAGTGTGGAGATGCCCACTCGAGAGCTTTCCCTGCCAGACGAGTAATCACGAACCCCACCTTGGCACGTTCAGAGTCAAATTCAGTGGGGTGTAGGGCAAAGCGAATCTGGCACTGATTCACGAATCCTCGACAGGCTTGAGGATCGCCATCGTAGAGAGGCGGAGCAGGAATGTGTGGCCCAGAAGTGGAGGATTGGGTAGCCATGGCAGCAGCCGCTTGCGGAGGAGGTGCCGGCAGGAGGGTCGCTGGTGTCAACAAGGAGAGCTTTTCCAGGATCGCCTCCAGCGTGTGTCCCACGTAATTCTGCCGGGCTTCATACGCCTCCATGCGGGAATGCAGGCCTCGAAAGGCCCTGCCGAAATCGGGCTGAGCTTCCTCAGTGGGATCCATGGCCCAAGTATAATGTCAGGGAGCCGGGAGCCCCCTCTGGGGAGTAGTCCGGATCTAGGAGGAAGCCCCTCACGAGGGATCCGGGTCGTGGTATCCAGGGGTAAGGCAAGAGAATAATCAAAGTCCAGGCACAGGTCAAAAGGCAGTCGGAATACAAACAAAGTCCAGGTCCAGGCAAAGGGTCTATGGCAGGCAGAGTAACAGCGAAGTCCAGGTACAGGCAAGGGGTCACAAGGAGGAATCAGGCAAATATTAGCAGAGGGAACAGGTAGGGAACCCAGGAATCACTTAGGGAACAGGATTCTATACTTGGGCGCCATTCTAGCATCTGAACTGGCTTTTTATTTGAATTTGGCGCCTTAGTGACGTCATTGACGTCCTTGCGCCGACGTCGGCGCACTGACGTCATCGCGCCGGCGCCGCTTACCCACGTGGCGGCCATGGGCGCCGCCATCTTGGGAGCGACGCCGGCAGGAGAGGACGCGCCGCCCGGAGCTCCTGGGCCTGCTCCGGGCGGCGATCGTTACAGAACGACACTAAGCTAGGGGCTTCCAGTGCCTCCTCCCAATCCTCATCTTCCAGATCAGGAATAGTATTTTCCCATTTAGTCCTAGCAGTACTGAGCGCGTGCTTCTTATTCTTAAGTATAACGGAATAAATCCATGCCAAAGGATGAGTTCTGCATATAGTGACCAGGTAGTCCAAGATATTTTCAACCGGTGATTTAACAATTTTAACAGGGGAGATTGGCCATTGCACCTTGATCGCATGTTTAAGCTGGTAGTACTGCAACCATGCCTTAGATGTAACCCCATAATCAGCCTGCATTTGTGGAAAGGATTTGAATACTCCCTCAATAAACAAATCATCTACTATTTGGAGACCTTGCGGGTGCCAGTATTCCTGTAATGTGGTATTGTTCAGATGTGGAAGCCGCTCATTTTCCCACAGAGAGGTATTGGGTGAAATCCCCTGGTACTGTATAAGTGTATGTGACACCTGCCATATTTTGAGGAGCGTTTTAATGATTGGAAGCAGGAGGGCAAAATTTTCTGCTGCTTCTAGAAAAATCAGTAGAGGTACTGCCTCGTTACACCAGCAAGTGCGTAATATTTTATAGGAAGCATCTGTCAGATCCCTCCTAATCCATAGCAAAAAATGTTGTAATTGTGAGACCAGATAGTAGGACCTCCACTCAGGTAGAGCTAGGCCTCCCTCCATAGAGGGGAGTTGTAGTACAGTGTATGCCAGCCTACTACGCTTACCCGCCCAAATAAAGGCTTTAGTCTCAGAATCTAAGCGGGCAAAGATCTTTTTGGGTATATAAATTGGGGAGTTCGTGAATATGTACAAAAGTTGAGGAAGGAAAATCATTTTACAAATAGCTATTCTGCCCGGTGGTGACAGAGGAAGGGATCTCCACACCTTCATTTGACTACCAATTCTGGAAAGCGCCGGTTCTAGGTTGTCTTTTAAGTAGTGGGTTTGTTTTTTTGAAAAACTAATGCCTAAATACTGAAAGCTGTCTACCCATTGCAAGGGTTGATTGGGCATTTGGTAATGAGGGGCTGAGGCATCCAATGGAAATATGTGGGACTTACCCCAATTAATCAACAAACCAGAAAAAGTGCCATAGGTGTTGATGACATGTAACAACTGCACCAGTGAATCTGCTGGGTCGGCTAGAAACAATAACATATCATTAGCATAGAGTGCAATCTTCTCTTCTATACCATTATACTTGCAGCCCACAATTTTCGCGTCCGTCCTAATTATAATAGCCAACACCTCTATAGCTAGGGCAAACAGACGCGGAGACATCGGACAGCCCTGCCTCGTGCCCCTTTCAAGCAGGAAGGGTTCTGAAACTTGGTTATTCGTGCACACCGTAGCTTTTGGGCTGTTATAGAGCAATTGCACCCAGGAAATAATCTGCTTCCCAAAGCCAAATCTATTAAGAGTCTCCCACAGAAATTTCCATTCAATTGAATCGAATGCCTTTGCAGCATCTAATGACAGGACAACCCTTTTTCCAGCATTCACGTGAGGCATTTGTAAATTTGTGTAAAGTCTTCTGATATTTATAGTAGTTGCCCTACCCGGCATGAATCCTGTCTGGTCCCCGTGTACTAATGTAAGAATAACCTTATTAAATCTAAGGGCCAGAATTTTTGCCAATATTTTTATATCGCAATTTAACAGAGATATCGGACGATAAGATTCACATTGTGTGGGATCCTTCCCTTTTTTAGGTATTAGAGCTATAACGGCCTCCATCATGGATGGTGGTAAGGAGTTGGTAGACAAAGCATGATCATAACAACATTTCAGTCTAGCAATCATAGTTTCTTTATATTGTTTATATACCTCTATGGGGATCCCATCAGTACCCGGTGCCTTGCCAGAAAGGAATGTACCTATTGCATCTTCAATTTCCTGTTCAGTTATTGCACTGTCCAGAAGGTCTCTATCTGTATTCGACAAAGTGGGGAAGCACACCCCGTCCAAATAAGTGTGGAGTTCTGATTCCGAATACGTTACCTTGGACGCATAGGCATCCGAGAAATAAGTTCAAAATGTGTCGTTAATTTCCTGAATATCCGTCACCTGGACACCATCCCGTTTACAAACGCTCAAAATTGCTGTAGATGGTGAAATCTCCCTGCACAGCAATGCCAAAAGGTGTCCAGTTTTGTCCCCAAACTGAGCAACTTTATGTTTAGTGTATAGTATACTTTTATGTGCCTGCTGTCTCAAACACTCCTGATATTCCCGAGTTTTAAGTAACCAAGTATCCCTATTCTCATTGGTGGGGTGTTGAGTATAGGGTGATTCAGCAGCGGCCAAACTTGTTTCTAGAGCAGAGATCTTTTCTACCTTTTTCTTTTCCCAGGTATTCACGCTGGACTTATCAAACCCCTAAAGTAGGCTTTCATTGCATCCCACTCACTAGAGGGAGAAGCCGTATGCTCGTTAAATGACCAATAGTCCTCTATCGCTTGGGGTAGTCCCGTGGCCACGTCTGGGAGCTTAAGCCAATAAGGCTGCATTCTCCATGGTTTGTTGGACTGGGAAATCATAGATATGGCCAGAGAGAGGGGGGAATAATCAGATATACCATGGGGTAAGATTTGCACTTGTCGTGTGAGCTGAAGGATATCTGAAGACACCAAAGCCAGATCGATTTGGGACATTGCGCTATGCGTAGCTGAGTAACAGGTGTACTGTATCGTGGTCGGGTGCTTGGCCCTCCAGACATCCACCAGCCCAAGTGCTGCTAAGAATTGTTGAAAACGCTGGTAAAACCGTGAACCTGTCATCGAAAGTGGCAGAAAGCTTATCCATGTTACCATCTAAAACACAGTTAAAATCCCCCATACAAATTACCGGGAGAGTAGGAAATTTAGATAGCGGGGCAAAACATTCTGCCAGTAGCTCCAGAGTAAATGGAGGGGGCAGGTACATCCCCACTATGAGCAACTCAGTATTCTCTATTTTGGCATGCACATAAACAAATCTACCTTTAGGGTCATCATCATCATCATTTATTTATATAGCGCTGTCAAGATACGCAGTGCTTTACTGCAGTTATAGCAAACAGGGAATAAATGGTCGATAAAAAAAAACAAGGATTACAGAGTACAATAGGGTTAGAAGGACCTAGAGATTAGAGTTTACAAACTAAAAGGTTAGGGTACAATTGAGACATTATGATTATATAAACACTTTGTCATTTTTGATACAGCAATGATTAATTAAGGTTCATCGAATAAGCCTCTTTAAACAGATGGGTCTTTAAGGAGCGCTTGAAAGTTTGGAAGGAAGGAGAAAGTCTGACAGCTTTAACTTCAGCCGGTTGGAATGCCAGCCCCCTTCGAACCTTTATAGACACCCCTCTTGCATAGTTTGAGTAACACGCATGATATGTATTACTGAGCCAGGAACGTCTGAGAGACAGAATTTTGTCATGTGTCATATGCGTTTCCTGAAGTATTACGATATCATGTGGGTGTTTCTTTAAAAAATTGAACACTAATGATCGTTTGATTTTATCCCGTAAGCCCCTCACATTCCAGCTAAGAAATTGCAACTTATTTGCCATAGTGATATTCAAGTCCCAAATATTTCAGGAGATTAAGTAATCCTGTCATGTCAGATCTGTCACATTGTGAAAAAAAATTGGTCAGCCCACATTGGGACCGTTTACAGTTGTCATAAAACAATACCCACCTAACTGAACTACCTTTCTGCCCTCCCTGCTTTAAACCCATATCCCCTACTTGGGTTCAGCTTAACTGGATCCCTAACTAATCAAACTCTATATAGCCTGGGGAAATTCCAGGACCGAGCCTATAGCTCAAACGTGAACAGCAGTGAAGTGCAAAGGTAAAGTCAACTGAACAGTTCAATACTTTTAAACATACCGCTCCCAGAAGCATGTGCCATAGTTGTGGAGCCCATGACACTCCCCAAATTAAGTCCAAACCTGTAAACGGAAATATTGTGGTGATATGTCCAACAAACCACCAGGGAAAATATCCTCAACATTGCGAAAAATGATAGAAGTCGCTTCTAGTCACTCTGACCAGATGTAGCTCCAGTGTGTCTGCGAGGAACAGGAATCGAATCAAGCCATTCTGACACTTGTTGTGGGGTCACAAAGAAGGACGCTTTTCCCATATGAACAACACGCAGCTTAGCCGGAAAGAGCATGGCATACTTGAGATTCATCTTCTGCAGTCTCCTCTTTACATCAGTAAACTTGGCCCTCTGTTTTCTCACCTCCGTTGAGAAATCCGGGTACAAGGAGATGGTGGCATTTTGGAAACGTAGCTCCTTGGTTCGCGCCTCCCTCAGTGCGGCGTCTCGATCCCTGTAATTCAGCAAACGTGCTATCAGCGGCCTTTGACCAGCTCCTGGTGGTAGTGGTCTGGCCGGAATCCTATGTGCTCGTTCAACCAACAGCATAGTTGAAAATACTTTATCGCCAAATTGCGAGAGAAAGAAGTGCTCAACAAATGTCTCTGGGGTAGTCCCCTCGGCCCCCTCAGGTACTCCCACCAAACGAATATTATTTTGTCTCAGGCGATTTTCAAGATCATCGGTCTTGGCCTCCAACAATTGTATGTGCTTTGTCGCGCCCGCCATGGTTGTTTGCAAAGGGCCAGTGGCATCCTCCAATTCCACGTTCCGCTTCCGAGGTGCGGTCACGTAATTGAGAGAGGTCTTGTTTAACAATCCCAAAGTCAGATATTGCATTAAAAATACCAGAGCCTCATGGTTTTGCCTCATAAATTGCATTAGCTCCGATAGTACATTAATCTTTAAATTGGCAACAATGATTGTAGCATTGTGGTAATTGTACGTGTAATTACTGCTACTACTATGCACAGGGCGGTAGACTAGTAACGCAAAATGGAAACACCAACAAACAACAGTATATTCACATGTATTAACTAAATATGTGGAACAATACAAACCTGTAAATTGCTAATCCTTTATTTACATTTATACAGAACACTGTATTTCAGTGTATTGAAGTGTACACAGACACACATAAATCCATAATAAATGGCAAGTGTCTAGAATAAATCAAACTGGTTCTACAGTGCCTGTACAGTCTAGGCCACAGGTTTTTTTTTTTTAAATGTTTTTATTTTTGCTTTTCACAACAAAACAACACACACATTAACATGTACAGTTAGGCTACGACAATCCAAAAGCAGTTATACATCAAACCAGGTTGACAAGTAGTATAAGCATACAGCATAGATCAGTAGGGAGGGGGGGCACTCCGGACCAAGGACGCTGGTTTGTTAAGAATTCACAAAGCTAGGGGGCTGCTTCTGAGTTGGCATCTAGCCAGGAGTCCCAGACCTTTTCAAATTTGTGGGGACAATGTCTGGCTATATATGTGAGTTTGATGACAGGTAGTTTATTATTTACCATCTGCACCCATTGTTTGGTTGTAGGTGCATGAGGGCTCATCCATTTCATTGCAACAAGCTTCTTTGCATTAAAAATACACAGTTTTTAACAGTATTTTAGTTTTGTTCAGGGGGACCACCTCATCAACAAGCCCTAGGAGGCACATCTCCGGGGTTAATACACCCGGTAGGAGTAGCTGATCTGAAAGATATTTTACCACTTCAGTCCAGAACTCATGGACTAGCAGGCAGGTCCACAATAGGTGAAAGAACCCAGCATCTGGGGTCTGACATTTGGAGTATATGGCATTGGGGTTCCTGCCCATCATTTTTAGTCTCAGTGGGGTGATATAGGTCCTATGCATAATTCGATATCGAACCATCTTGTCCCTAGTAGAAATCAGAAAATCATATACTCCCTCAACAGTATCTTCCCACATTGCATTGTCTAAATGAGGTATATCCACAACCCATTTACCCTTTACCTTCTCAAATGGATTGCCTAGAGCAGGGATCAGGGATTTGTAGAGGTCAGATATTAACTTTTTAGGGCTAGGGTCCCATAGTCTGCGTTCATACTGCGGAACCACAGTAGAAATCGACTGTGAGCCAAACTGGGACACAAATGCATGTCGCAATTGGAGATACCGATATATCTGGATTGTGGGCTGATTCAGTTTCTCTTTGAGTTGGGTCAAAGTAGGGAAGGTATCATTAATTAACAAGTCACTCAAGTGCCGAATCCCCAGTCTAGGCCAATAATGGAAGTCTGGCAATTGTGTTATGTGTTGAAGGTTTACACAATGGGGTATACAGCGAGGGTGTAGGACTATTTTGGGTCATCATTTTCCGAACTAGAGCCCATATTCTTTGTGGGATGGTCAGCACTGGTGGCAACTCAGGGGTATCTTTGCTTCTCCTGTATGGGGCATTTCTAATTGCCTCTAGGGAGCCTGCTATAGAGGCATGAAGTGCAGTTGACGTGTTTTCTGGGTCTGGGCAGAACCAGTTGTGTATATACATTAGTTGTGAGGCATAATAATAATATCGGAGATGTGGGAGGGCAAGGCCACCCTTTTCCTGAGGGGCCATAAGTGAGAGCTTGCTGATCCTAGGGGATTTGTGGGCCCATATATAGGGAAGTAAGATAGAGTCTATGTGTTTGTGTACCTGTGGGGCAATCCACACTGGGGCATGCTGCATCACATACATATATTTGGGTAAGACAATCATTTTGAACAAGTTCACCCTGCCCCACACCGTGAGAGGGAGGCGTTCCCATTGACCTGCTTTATTTTTAAACGATTGCGTCACTGGTTCAATATTGTCCGCTTGGTAAGAAATCACTGGCACTCAAAGGGCAGGTGCAAGCAGGGACAAGCCCTTGCGTTTATTCACAGAAAAAGCAACGTTTCGGGGTGATAAAGCATGATGCTTGATAAAGGGGTCTGACCCCGAAACGTTGCTTTTTCTGTGAATAAACGCAAGGGCTCGTCCCTGCTTGCACCTGCCCTTTGAGTGCCAGTGATTTCTTACCAATTGGAATTAGGAGGGTGCCGATCCCCCCGTCACCGTGCACCGGGCAATCAACACGAAGGCCAGGGAGTGTGAGAAGAGTTGTCCTTTTGAATCAATATTGTCCGCCACATAATCTTCAAGTTTGTTTGATATGGTAACCCCTAGGTAATTAAATTTCGACACCCACTTCAGCCCCAGGATCTCCCCTTCATTACGGGGTGCTTCAATAGAGAAAAGGGTAGACTTGCCCTTGTTTACCACCAGGCCACAGAAGGTGCCAAATTGATCAGTCAATTCTAACGCCTTGTGCAACGAGTTCTCGGGACCCGCTAAAAATAGAAGGATGTCATCCGCATATAGGGCTATCTTTTCTTCTAACCTCCCATACTTAAGCCCAATCATGTTGGGTGCTTGACGTAGCATTATGGCCAAGGGCTCTATCGCCAGGGCAAATAGTAAGGGGGAAAGCGGGCATCCCTGTCTGGTACCACGGGATAGAGGAAAGGCTCTAGAGAGGGTGTTATTGACCTGTATACGGGCAGTTGGAGAGCGATAGAGTAGCTGAATCCAGTTTATGAAATTGCAGCCTATCCCAAAATTCTCTAACACCTTCCACAAATAGGACCACTCGGTTGACTAGGCCACAGGTTTCAGGAATTGGGGCTGCCCCACTAGAGATCCCAAAAACAGTGGGTGCTAAGTCCACTGTAAAGTATCAGAAGATTAATGTTTGTAAATACTTTTAATTTTCTGCATAATTCAGGAACCATAGACGCTGGATTGTTTCAGGTCTGTGTATATGACCTGTAAACAGCTACGTTCTCCAGAGTTTCTCTTGATGATTGGAATGCAATAAATTATCTTCTTTGTAAACTGCTAAATTGGACAAATGAATTGAAGAAATTGTTCTCTATGATGTCAGTCCAGATATAAACTGTTCCCGAAACAGTTCCCGAAAAATGGATGTTTGTCCTCTGTGAATGTTATTCTTAGTGAAATTTAGAGTTTAAAATACTAACCAGATGCATACTTTGCCATGGTTGTATATGTAAATAGTGAAGCCCAATTAGTCTGCCCCTCATACAGTCCTGCACCAATCACAGTCAGAGAGGCCTTGCACATGCCCCCCACAGGGTAACATTGCTTATATCTGGACTTTTCCTGGATTTTATACTATTTTCTCAAAGTCCTCTGAAAAATGTAATTTGGGGGTTCCACTGCATTGTTATTCCACTGTATTGTTCCACTGTATTGTTATTCCACTGTATTGTTATTCTTTATTCATAGAGCAGTAATCTGCTCCCAATCGTGAAGCTTCAGTAGGTATGATGGTTCTTTGCTATCAAGCTGTTGTAGTTCTGGCATTATCTGAGCGGGAATAGGCATAAACAAAGCATGAATCCCATGAGCTAATTTGTATTGCAGCAATATTGATATGGCACTTTCCATTAAATAACATTATGAGGGGGGTGACAAGCAAATGGGGGGTTATGTTTGTTTGAGTAAGATTTTCTGTAGGAAGTATATAAATATTTCATTATTGTCATTTATCTCTGAACTTGTTAATATAAAGCAAAACCCTAATTTACTATAACAATAATTGTCAGCAGTTTCAAGCTATCTTGCTCTACAAACTGCTACTGCCACTGCACAACTTTGCCCCAGAAGCCTTGTGCAAATTACAGATGTCTGCTTGTATATAGCACACGAGGAGAGTGCGAGGCCTCCTGTACAGCTACATCACGCTTCTTTTCCCCCCTACTTTTCCACTCTATCTACATACAGTAGATGGGCTGGAGGAGAAACAGATTGTGTTCAGTTGCTTCTGCAGAATGTTCCCGATTGTAAGAATATTAATATATATTTTTTTTATAACACAACAATATTGCTAACATAAGCATTAAATCTGGAATAAATGTGATTGTTTAAATAAGAGGAGATGAAAGTCAACATATGCCATTGAATATGCAGATATACGTGGAGGGGGGGTGTGAGTTCTACATAAAAGGTCTGGTTTAAGGCAGAGACACACGCTCAGATTCTGGGAGTTTAATCGCCCAGGGACAAATCTCCTTTTCTTCGGGCGAGAATTGCCCAAACTGCCTCCCGCCGTCTAGAATGTAAATCGCTGGCGGGATGGCAATCACTGCGCTTCATTTTCCGAAGTCGCCCAAAGTTGCCTCAGGGCAGAGACACACGCTCAGATTTGGGGAGATTTCCTTGTGAGGCAACTTCGGACGACTTCAGGAAACTAAGCGCACCAATTGCCATCACGTCAGCGATTTACATTCTAGCAGGCGGTAGGCAGTTCAGGAAGATTAGTCGCCCAGAACAAGAGGAGACTTGTTGCTGGGCGACTAATCTCCCCGAATCTGAGCATGTGTCTCTGCCCTCACTAGGAAACTTCGGAAAACAAAGTGCTATGAGTGGCATCTCACCGGCGATTAGACTCTAGCCAGCGGGAGGCAGTTTGGGTTGATTACTTGACCTGAAGAGGAGCTGATTTGTCGCCAGGCAACTAAATCTCCCCGAATCTGAGCGTGTCTCTGCCCTTAGACTGAAATTTACAAGTGTAAATATTTTTGTTCCTTGAGTATGTTTCTGCTTATTTATAGATTAAATGACAACACACACATTCTCAAACAAAAGTGTGACTGTAACAACATTTTGCAGTTATTCAGATTGTTGTTTATCATCATGGAAAATAGAGAAGCACTGAATTCACTATGTTAGGATTTGGCTGAATCCCAAATCCTTCACAAAATTTTCGGCCAAATACTGAATCTGAATCCCAATTTTCATATGTAAATTAGGGGAACAAGGGACGAAAGAGAACCGTGTTCTGCGTGTGTAGCTAAATACTTTTTTATTTCTTTGTTGTGTGATGAAAAATGACAAGATTTTTAGGATTCAGATTTGGCTTGTCAGGCACTTGGATTCATCTGAATCCTGCTGAAAAAGGCCTGAACCAAACCCTGGATTCGGTGCATCCCTAATGGAAAACATTTTGGGCTTAGAAAAAAAAAAAGAAATAGAGAATACATCAAGAAACATAAATGTTTTCTGGGACAACCATGCTGATCAAAACAGGGTTACTTGCCAGAAGCTGCCTCCCCATTATTTATATGAATATAATGACAGACACTCACAGCTAACCCTACTGGGGGGATAAGGGTCTCTTTTTAAAACCTAATTCCAGTTCAGCCTGAGTTATAACATGAAATAAGGTTTCCGAAATGCCCATTATCACCTTAATGACATGGTGTCCGTTCAAGTTCTTGGGTTACAAAGATATCAAATATCTAGTTCTCCATTTAAAAAAGTTCAGTTGAAGTTCAATTGTTAAACCTCCTTTTTTGATGCTAGTAGTGCTGACTGAATAACATACAAGTCATGATGTACTGCACATTGATAAGAGGCCTGAACAGAAAGATGATTCAAGAAAAGCATCAATAACAATATTACAGAGCATTTGTCTTTTTAAATGGGGCCAGGGTCCCCCAATGTAAAAGCTGGAAAGTGTCAGAAGAAGAAGAAGAAACCCCATTATTCATGAATCACTGATTTTTCTGAAAGAGTTTACTTGCTCTAATAGGAAATAACCTGTGTGGGGCTTAAAGGAACAGTAACACCAAAAACAAAATATAAATAATATAATAATATCTGTAACCCTAGGCCAAGGGGGTGACTAGCAGTAAGTTTTACTTTATGTGACACTAGTGACATCATAAAGTACCTCCCCACAAATGTGTACTACAATGAATTATGAAAACAGCTGGATGGCACTGCTTTAGAATAATCCTTTTGGTTACAAAAATGCACAGAGCCAATAGAAGGTTTTGTCACACAACGCAACTGACCTGCTGCTAGGTACTTTTTTTATTCCTGCAGAACAGAACATCGCAAATAGGCTCATTTTGTGTGGGGTTAGAAGCAACACAGTCCTGGCATGTGAATATCTGTTTGGCACACTCTTTTGGTTCCTTAAAGCAATAATGACACATTTCTATAAAAATCATTGGAACGTGTCCATATCAAGGGGGTGCTACACGCCGAATAGCCACCCAGCCCCACGAATCTTCTTTAAGCCGACCCTCCAACACCGCTAAATGATCTTCTTCTTCGGCCATATCCAAACCCTAAGACAATCACTTTTGGCCATTGAGCTCTATCTAAATTTAGTCCGTCCTGCTTCTCATCATTGATCTGCATGCCTTTGTGGAATACAAAATATAATCTTTACCTTTTGACCATCAAAACCTGCAGAGGTGAATGTTGTAGTTATATCACAGAAGCTCCCAGGACAGCTACTCCTATACCCTGAATGTAAAGTCTGTGTGCACTGCCTAGTCCTCTATAACATTAACCTTCCCTTGAGCAATCTGACACATTGCTTTGGCATTAGCTTGTTTTTTAAGAAAGCACTACTGAAACTATCTACTTAAACAAGGGAACATGGAAGCGCAGCCACTTAATAATAATAACCAAACAGGATTCAAAGATATTCAATACAGTTTCAGGATTTTTGGAGCCAATATAATTTACTGTTGCTATATGTCGTTACATAGTTATAATACTTGTGGTTAATATGGTGGTTTTCTTGCATAATCAATCTTGGTATATTTCAAAGAAAATTTTACCTGATGCATTTTTTTGCCTGCTTCACATTTTATAGGTTAGCGCTCTAGAACTTAATCAAACAGAAACCTTATATTTTTGTTTTGTTAATATGATATACTTATTTATTCAGGATTATATCTGAATCCATGAATACATTTTGAATATAGCAAGAAATTCTAAGGAAAGAGGCACAGAAGCTATCTCACCATATGGGGCCTTTCATCACATTGCACAAGTATAGGTGGCACAAGCAGGAATGGTTGTCCATGGGTCCCTATTGAAAACAGCAAATGTGAAAACCCCCATGTGTTTTTCCAGCATGTTAATGAACATAAAATGGTTTGTAGGGGACCAGACAAGCCTTCCCCCTGTTCTGCCAGGGGGAGTCTCAGGTTGGAGCCAAATCCATAGGGTGGACCAGGAGAGATTTTAAAAGAGCCCCTGCTGCAGCATCCAGCCAGAATCAGTGTGTGTGAGTCTGACCAGGAGTGCAGACAGGCTGCTGTGTGGCACTCAATCTGGAGGAGATATCTACAGCATTAGGAATAAAGAGAGCCTGTACTGTTACCTGCCAAGCTGATAGAGTCTCAGGTGAAAGGTGCCACTGTTGAGCTTGAGCCTGCTGCAGAGTTGCCTATAGTAATCTCCAGTGTGAGAGCACCCCGGTGAGTGGGCCACCCATGTGAGGATATTGGCAAGGCTACAAGCCCCTGTGCGAGGACAGGTTTTGTTTTTGTACCTGCCACCAGTACTCCTATGGCTCCAGACCTCTCCACCAGATTGAGCACCAAACAGCACAAAACAGAAGCCTATCTGCACTCCTGGATAATCTCACACACACTGGTTCTCACCGGATGCTGCAGCAGGGGCTCTTTTAAAAGCTCTCCTGGCCCATACCATGGATTTGATTCCAAGCCCAAGCCCTTCCTGGATCAAAAATAATTCTTAGCAACTTAATATTAATT
Source organism: Xenopus petersii (assembly GCA_038501925.1). NCBI lineage: Eukaryota > Metazoa > Chordata > Amphibia > Anura > Pipidae > Xenopus > Xenopus petersii. Next base: position 44,961,496 of record CM076677.1, read on the forward strand.
AAATTCTTTCCTTGGTTTTAAAGCTTGTAAACATAATTGCAATTGAAGCTATGCCTATCCCTTTCTGTTTTTAGGATAAAATGAGCTAGTTCTTCACTAGGTCTTTTTATCAGCTTTAGTCAACTGGCTTGCAATTGTGACAGTCTGTTTACTGGTATTCCTGGCTGACAGCTGGTGTGGTCTATCTCCCACCAAAGCCAGTCTTAAACAATGTACAGACGTGAAGTACAGTTTTATAATTTAGTTTAAAGAACAGACATGGGTTAGGCATGAACATAGTCAAGGACAGGCTAAGGTTAGAAACAAAAAATAGACACTATAACAAGTCTTGAGCATGGTCTGGATACCGCAAGTGCATACTGAATTTGAAAGCCTCATTATAAAAGTGAAAATATATTTATTAGGACATGAAAAACAAGCCTAACACGTTTTGTGCTTAATGGCTCACTTATTCATAGGCAAAAAAGCACAGACCCATATACCTCCATGTAAAGAGGTTGTGGTCAAAACCAAAACATTTTACATAACCACCAGGATCAGGATTGTTAAAACATGTGCAACAATATAACAGAGCCATACATACGTAAGTGCACTTACAACACAAAAAATATGCTTGTGTAACTACACTATATGTAGTGTATCTTTTCATTTCAGTGTAATAAAAATCAGAAAACAACAACAAAAATACATATTGTGCAACAGTTTTTTTATGTTTTTTTGTGCAGTGCAGAGCTAGGCATGTTGGTAAGTAGGGAATCAGTATGCATTTAAGTAAAAACCAAGGTCACAATTGAGCTAATAATTCTATATCAGTATTAAGGATGTTGTCTGCGTTCATGATGGCTGGTGTATTTCAATAGCTATAATAGGATCTTGATCACTTAAAAAGGATACAATATGAATCACACAAAGTTTAAAGACTAATTAGGAATACGGTTTCCTGGATACATTGTACAATTTATAACTGTATGTATAATCAGCTCCACATAGGGATTTGGGTGAATATAGATATGACTGATTATACAGGAAGAGGATGTGGAAGCAGTACAATTGCTGTGAACTGTGTGGTATAGATAAAGTGTTTGTATTTTTACCAGTAGCTCCCAAGGCAGCTATGGTTAACCTAGTGACATTGGCCTAATGAGGAAATGTGCTGAATTATGAAATTCTCATTCTGACAGCACATTGCCTAATTCTCACTCAGCTTTCTTGTCAGAGATAAACGCATATCTACTGGCTAGGTGCACTTCAAATCAAAAGAAAAGTAGGATATTGTTTACTAGCTTTAATCTATACTGTCTCTTTTTTTTCTTTCTTTTTCTTTATTACGTACTCAAGACTTGTGGGTCTAAAGTACCCACAAAAACAGCACTATGGACATGCTTTAAAATATGAATGGGTCCCGTCTTAATTATCTTTAAAGGGATGCTAACATAATTTCTGCAAATGTAGTAGCTTCTGGGCCACATGATGTCAATGATTTCACTATATTTTCTCAATATGCATGTATTTTTGTATTCCCAGCAACCGGAAGGTCACATTCTTTTCTGTGGCAAAACTACATATCTAGATCATATTCTTCCAACTGCTTGTGTGGTGTGTTGATGATTAAGTTCAAAAGAATACTTTATGGATATGTATACTATAAAACCCACTGACATAACTCATTGATGGCAAATGAGTGTTACCTGCAGCAAGTATAACTAATAAAAATAACATTTTGCTAGCTAGTATCAAAGGGCAAAGAAATCTGTGCTTGTAAATTCATCCTATGGCATAAATGATACATGCGGAAGACAGAGCTAACCTTAGGTTTCAAAGCAACTGTTTCTTTCTGCAAAAGGTGGAACTTGCTCTATATCCCAATCAACTCACCATTGTTTAGTCAGGAGATAAGATCAATGTAAAACTGCTCAGAAAGTAGGAATGGGGGGGGGGGGGGGTGAGGGAGTAACATAGATTATATAAATATATGTATTTTGTAAAAAGAAAAGGAAACTTTTATGAAGCAGAAAACTTCACTTCCTGTCTTTCCAGCCATCTAAAAACACAAATGCCACGTAAGGCTACACATGTATTGTTATTGCTACTTTTTATTACTCATCTTTCTATTCAGCTCCTCTTCTATTTATAGTCAAGTCTCATATTCCAATCAATGCATGGTTACTAGGGTACTTTGGACCCTGTTGCCATTAGTTAGTACTTTGGCGCAGTATAGACAGATTCTAATGAACACTACTCTTCTGCATTTCTTTTCAGAAATCATGACCTTCCAACGTGTTAGGTATCATTCTATAAAACAATACAGTATCCTTGATCTATATTATGAAGGTTAGTAGAAGATACCAGTTTATTACTTGTTCATGATATTGTGAAACAAAGTGCACAATGAAAGTATACAGCTAATTAGGGCAATTAGGTATTGCATAATAATGATAATTTGTATGATAAATCCATGAAAATGTGTTTAACTTAAGTTTAATAAATCTGTCCCTAAATATATATATATATATATATATATATATATATATATATATATATATATATATATAATATGTGTAAAGTGATTGCAACTGAGAACAAAGCTGATACTGCAGGTAAAAGGGCTGTGCTCCCATGCTTATGGGCCTTACCTTGAAAGTCTTAAAGAGACAATTCTTATTGAATGTGAGACGAAGAGCCAAAGGGCTGACTGGTGCCTGTTGTGTGGGGAACATTAGAGGATGCCAAGGAACATGGGAGAAAGCCACATGGCCTGAGAGGGGCCTTTTGGATTGAAACCTGGGAGACTGTGCGTTATACTGACTTGTAAGTGTTTGTTTAGTCAGAAGCTTGAGCAATAGGCCCTCATCCCAAAACTGACAGGGAACCATCCATGTATTAGGTAGAGCCAGACAGGCTTTGGATTTTATTTTCTGTATTTGTTTTGTTATTCATCTTTGGAGTAGCCTTAAATAAACTGTCAGTTATACTGCATTACAAGTGTCTGGCCTCTGATGTCTGAAAGTGCAAAGGTCTATCCTCACTGCGAGACCACAGTCCAACCACCTGAAATCACTAAAATATATATGTATATATGTCACAGAAGAACCATCACATGATTTTATGAATATGGTTTATTAAGATAAAACAGTGTTTTACAAATGGGCTGTTATGAAGTATATTTTCAAAGAGGGTATAGTTTTCCTTTCATATAGCCATTCTGGAATGCCCTTTTGTAGTCACATCTATCATCTATCTATCTATCTATCCCAAACTTAGGAACATAGTTAGGTTGAAAAAAGACACGTCCATCAAGTTCAACCTTTTAACTCTTTTTTTTTTAAACCTGTCTAACTGCCAGTTGATCCAGAGGAAGGCAAAAACCCCATCTGAACCCTCTCCAATTTGCCTCAGAGGAGGAAATATTTCTTCCTGACTCCAAAACTTGTTGGAAGATTAAACTATAAACTTAACTTTTGGGAAACTTTTGGGAAAACTGTAAAAAATAAAAAAGCAAAAAAAAAAAAAGCTTATGGTGACCAATCTAAAAACAATGCAACTGAAAAAGTTCTTGGAAGGTGTAAAACCCCTTTAAATTATTCATGATAAAACAGGTCATGAGGGAAACTGATTCATAAGGGATTATATATCATATTCTTTTAAAATAGCCGAATATATTCTTGGTGTATGAAGTCTTTTTCTTTTACAATTCAATGCTAAATTTGCAAAAAAATATTAGGGGATTGGTTCTTGGGAGTTAACCAAAGGGCGTATATTTACCATAGAGTAATTTGAGAGCCTGTGTCTAGGGTGGCAACTTTAGATAAGCCATGTAACAAACTGAACCATCTAAATGTGATTCAGATCATTTAACCAATTCATTTTTATCTTGAACAATAAAGGGTGTACATTTTCCTTTCCTTCAATATATATTAATTGTACAGATACCAACCTTAAAGAATAGGATCAAGGCCCTTTTGCCTATTTTTCTACTAAAAAAATTGTTTTGCAAGGTTAACCTTTTTTAAACATATGGTAAATAAAGCTTTTCTGCTGTATACATTCCTATAAAACCATGTGGCAGGGATGTGTGGGTACCTAGCCCTGCGGGAGTATCATTGTACATGCTCCAATGGGTGCACACAGCCCTACAACAGCACCAAGTTGACTCACACCTTTCATCAATGCACATAAAGAGAAGATCTTTATTTGCTTAGTCTTAAGACCCATAAGTTTGCCACAAATGTAAAATATAATATATAGTATACTGTATATGGCCTGGGCAGTATCTGCAAGGAGTTAGTATGTTCTCCTCTTGTCTGTGTGGGTTTTCCTCCCACACTTCAAAAGCATACAGGCAAGTTAATTAGCTGAGTGTGTAGACTAAAAGCACTACTGCTGAATGATATATAATCACTGGAAAAGCACTGCCTAAATGTGTCAGCTCTATAAAAGTCTCAGATAATAATTTGTAAAAATGCAGCACCAACTGATGTTTTTGTCAAACAATGCTCTACGGTGAGTGATATGAGCAAATGCTTGCCTGGACTAGCTGAAATAGATTCTGGCAGTTACCGGCAGGCCATCCCGCAAGACATTACTTTAGTACTGATTTTGCATTTAAAAATGTATTTGTATGGGAATTTGGCATCACTATCACTCTAAACAACAATACACCCAACTTTTAAACCTTTGTTCCACCCATTGGTGGAAGCAGACCCTGTGGCCATTGGTGTGCACATAAGAAAAATTTTGTGGAAGGCCTGAGCCTGCATAGTTACACCACTGGTCCCACAAGTGCAAGGCTAACAGTCATCTACCCATTTGAATAACTACCTTATAATTATATCTAAAATGATCACTGCTACACCTTTCAAGAGACCTATTCATATCAATATCTATCTTCACTTCTTGCAAGTTACTTTAAGTTGTTACCCTTATTGTTCCACCTGCATGTAACATCTGATTGTTTTTTTTGTAAGTTGTGCTAGTACAAGTTGCATTTTCAATTTTTTTCATAGTCAAAAAAAGCGACTTTCAAGCAGCTATGAGCTAAATACTCAGGGTGGAAGGCTCATTTATAAAGGCAGTGCAGAGTGTAATTTTCAGACACAAATTAACATGTTTCCTAAGGTAGCCATACATACAGATACATACAGATACATACACCTCAGGGTGGGCATATCAGGGAGAGATCCGCTTGTTGGTGACCTAGCCAAACGAGAGGATCTTTCCTCTATCGGGCGATATCTGGCTGATTTGATCGTGGGCCATAGGGCCCAATAATCGGATCCCAATGGGGAGAATATGTCAGGATCGAGGATAGGATCAATGAACCAACTTTCAGCCAGATATCAATTAGAAAAAAACCCTGTCAGAGGGCCCTATACATTGCCCACTGCCAAATAAGCTGTCAGCAGCTTTTGTGTATGGGGACCTTTATTTACAAAGCATCATTTCCCTCCATCATTCCAAAGTAACTGTGGGCACAAGCCAAATTGTGTCCTTGCAGTTTGAGTGATGCACCAATATGGACTTTAATTGCATCTGCTTTGGTAAATCAGGCATACGTTGGTGTGTGCCATTTCTCATCTCATCAGAGCCCGATGCAGTTGGTGGGACTCAGTTGTGACTATTGACACCAGTCTTGGACTGCATACAAAGGGCCCCCTGTCACCCCTGCTACTGCTACAGTACCACTTCCCACTCCTCCTCTAAACTACTCGCTTGCTGACAGAGCTAATTATCAGCTGATGGCAATCCATCCGCCCCATTATGCACAATCCATCCGCCCCATTATACACACTGAACCATCTGTAGAGATACCTGGGCCAGATGGGTCCAACAGGACTGGGCTTTGCCCTGGTGAGTCAGTTCAACCATGATTTATGCAATCTGCTAAGAAAACCCTGCATGACTGCTATATTTAGGCTGGTGGTAGTTGTAGGATCCCAAGCATCCATGCACAAACTTGCCTACCCTGTAATTAGCAAGATGTTATGAGTATGAATAGCATCACTGCACTCTTAATTTTGCGTTAATTGTGCTTTGTGTTCATGAAATAAACCCTCCTACTACCTACCTGAAGGGGCTTTGAAAAGATATGAAAAGTGCTAAGAAAAGATGTATAATTATAATTTAAATATTTTTATATCAGATAAATGCAAGGTGAAAATAAAAAATACTGTATATATTTTATTTGTGATTATTGTAGGAAAAGGCATAGGATAGGCATTGCTTTGTTATATGATTTTTTTCAGAATATGGTAAAACTTAGGCACAGACAGTCTCTCCTACCATCACTGGTTCCTGTGGTTACAAAATGACACCAGATTAAGCTCCTCCTGCTAATTCATGCAACCTTCATTCTGCTGTTATAGGATTTCTCTTTAGGATTCATTGACAGGAGGGTTTGGAAGAGGTATAGGGGATTATGACCAAAACACAGTTTTATGTTTATTATGGCTTATTATGGCATGATGAAATCTGCAGGCAGAGTTATTGCCATAAAAGGGACGAAAAATAAGGAATGGGATTGGGCATGTTATTTTTTTATTGCTCTTGCCTTTCTGCCACCAATTACCTTTTTTAATGTCTCATGTAACATTTTTATTTTCACTTGTCATTGACAGTTATCTATCAAATTATATTTAGTCTCTATATAACCTACCAAGTCGATCTTGCTGCCGGAATCCACCATGAAAGCGAGATCTGATCAGGAAATAGATTATAATAAATGAGCAAGACATTTTAACTGGATTTTTGGAACACCAAGTTCCCGGGGATTTAAATGTTATCTTATCTTCATGGATACATTTCTTTTATCTGAAAGTATGAATATGTAGCAGAGAGATACGCAGACTGTCAGGTTATGGATACAATACAATGTTATCTGTAATTACACAAATACTCTTGTCTTACTTGTCTATAATGTGGTAATCCAAAATATGTCATTTCAGTTGTAATTTAAATAAACTGTTATTTCATATTAGGTGCCCAATCAGAGCAATATAATTAATCTTTACTATTCTCCCATTTAAAGGTCAGGATGTGCACAGAGCTTTGGACAACCCTATGGTGGACACTAGCATGTTGGAACAATATATCAGCAGTGACTTTGCTTTTGGACCCCTGTAAGAGATTATTGCTTTCTGTCAACTATACCACTGGTCATTTATCTTCATTTGGCATTGTGCATCAGCAGCTCTGTGTTTGTTTGCCTGAATATAAATAAATAAATACTGATGTAAATATACAGTTTTGTAAGCATATTTAAAACGGATATACAACTAGGATTTTCAAGTAGGTCCACAAGAAAAAAGCTCTTTTGTTGAGCTACTCAGCTAGCTGGGCAGTTGATCAGCATATTGCCCTAGCTGTTGCTTTAGAACCCAGTGGGTGAGCTTCATGTAAATGGAAATTTTAGGAAAGGATTTTTAGGAATGGATCTTCCCAGAATTCCTTATGTTTGATCTACTCATGTCTTGTCTGACCCACTGTGTGATTTATTAAGATCATAGGATTAGAGTCTAACTAACGTATATGAAGTAAAGAATTCCATACTCTCAATGTGTGATAGAGGTACCGCTCACCTTCATGGTAAGAAAGGGAGGCAATGCCTACAGTGAAATACAATGCTGTGTGTTTTTACCTATATAAATTAGGTGAAAAGATATTGATATGTTGCCCAGTAACTAGTTATGACACTTAAAAAGGCATTGCAGAAGCAACCATTTGCTAATATTCTTGTGTCAACTCTCGGTAACTACTATGTGACAAGAAATCAACATTAATTTCTTCAACCCAGGTTACCTGATTCGCCACCTGATTCTGGATCAGAACCATGTTCACCACCACAAATCAGTGGTAGGTACACAATGTTGCCCTGTTATTTATCACTAGTTCTTGGAAATCAACATAGGTTTGACCAGTTACTTGTGATGACGTTTCTATAAAGCTGAACTTAAAAGTTAGGGAGCAGTGACTGATAGGAATTAAAGTGTGGCAGAAAGGCTTCTTTTTAATACACTGTTTAGTTCTAAAAAAGTGAGCTGTTCCTGCTATTGTAGATTCTTCAGAATTCAGTGTAGTGAGCTCATGTTAGATTTGGCAGATGGCAGGAAGGGCAGGGCTCCAGAAACATAACTGAGCTCCCAGGGAAGGGTCACATTGATCGACTGACGCAAAATTACACATGGGCAGTGACCCATGGCAACCAATCAGTGATTAGCTTTTTCAGCCAGCTGCAGGTTAAGCACTGAAGTCATCTCATTGGTTTCCATGGGTTACTGCCCAGGTGCAAATTTGCTCAGTGTATATAAATTACCCCCAAGAAAGGATTGTGGATAGCAGTAACCCATAACTCCTAAATACTGAGAACGTGGCACAATAGCCAATACTAAGGCTAAATATTGTAAGAACATAAAAGTACATGTTGATTCCATTTCACACACACATTATCATTTACGCGGTTGTTATGTATTTATGCCTGAGGCAAAACAATGACCAATACTAACAAGCATGTTGAGGACCTAAATAAGTTATTGATTCTTTAAACAACCTCTGCACATTATTTAATTTTCCTGCTTTTTATGCCTGAGGAAGGATGGAAGGTTAGGCGGTAAGCCAGCAAAATAAAGAGAGGGGTGAAGAGACAGTCTGAAGTCCAACAAGCATTACTTCTTTTTGGAAGGAAGGATACAGGCCCCAAAACATTGTGCACATACCTAACTGACCTTGCTGAAATATAGCATAGTGGTTTCCCCTTGGACTTGCTATTGGCATGCTTGTCTTATGTGCTTCTTTATGGTGCTCTTTACAGTAGCCAGGATATAATCTAACCCAATTAATGTGGTGGTTTATCTAAACAGTTTTGGGTTTAATTAATCTCTGTAATGTTTGATTCATTCATCTTGCTGGTCCAATGGATTTCACCCCACATCTTCAACACTTTCAGGCTCCTGCAGATATATTGAAAGGTCTATAGACTCCAGCCCCGGAAGCCACTCCCTTGGTGCTTCACCACACACCTGCATGAAAATGAATAACCTTGAAACACATTGGAATGGCTCTGCTCTGCCAAACTGTACAGACTACAACTATCCCTTTACTCAACAGCCCCTGCCCCAAACTATCAGGTAATGAAAATGAACTGTAATTCCCTTTTGTTTAACTTTAATTTCCATTGTAAAATGTTCAAGTTAGAGTTACATTTATTCTAATTCTTAGATAAATAGTATACAGTACTTTTCTTTGGTGAACCCATAATCAAACATTTGTTAAGAAAACTTAAGAGATTTGGTGGGGGAGGAGGTGGCTGCTTTTAAAGGAAAACTATACCCCTAAAATCAATAATTAAGCAACCGATAGTTTACATATGAGTTTTAAGTGGCATATTAATGAATCTTACGAAACTGGAATATTTATTTAAATACATTTTAATATTTAGTAAATATTGCCCTTAACATATTTTACCTTCAGTCCCCATTTTATGATATTCTCTGTGCTGCCTCAGAGATCACCTGACCAGAAATACTGCAGCTCTAACATTAAAGGAACAGTAACACCAAAAAATGTAAGTGTCCTAAACTAATGTAAATATAATGAACTGTTGCCCTGCACTGGTGCCTTTGCTTCAGAAACTCTACTATAGTTTATATAAACAAAGCACTGAGTATCCATGGGGGCAGCAATTTAAAGAAAAGGCACAGGATACACAGCAGATAACAAATAAGCTTTGTAGTATACAATGGGTTTCCTCAGAATTTATCAGTTATCTACTTTGTGCCCTGTGTTTGAATGGCTGCCCCCATGGCTACAAAGCAACTTGTTTACATAAACTATAGTTGTTTTTTTCTGAAGCAATCACACCAGTTTTGGCAGGGCAGGGCACCACTATAAAATATTATTTCCTTTCCTTTAAAACACTTTCATTTTTTTGTGTTTCTGTTCCTTTAACATGAAGACACGTGGAAGCAACAGTCAGAACTGTGTCCTTTAAAGGAACAGATCAGTATAAAAATAAAAACTAGGTAAATAGATAGGGAACTATTCCAGGTGCAGCATTTACTTGATACTGACACGTTCCTACGATTTTTAGAAGAAGTGTCAGTATCACTTTAAAGTATATTGGAGATCGATTTCTAATTCATTAAAGAAAGTAAAAATGTGATCTTATTTTTTTGCCTTTACAAACCCACTTTAAATGCTGTGTTTTTGTAATTAATACCATAAATGTAACCCTATGCAAGACTAACCATGTGTGACCTTACATATCAATATTATTTATGACTTGTATATTTTATAGTTCCTATATTATTAATATTATTTTTCATTTTTAGTGGTACGGTGTCACCAAATAAAAAAAGGAAGCATTCACATTTGGATGAAAAAGATAAGTGGTCTCCCTGGAGCATGGACACTCAGCAATGTATAACATATCTCAATTTATGATGTTACATAGAAAAAAACCTTTATTTCTGAAATTAGGTTAAAGAACTGGCAGACCTTGAGTACAATAGTCTGTTTTATGGTTTTTAAAAACTTGTTAAGCGGTCAAGTGCAAGGAATCAAAAGTATTTTATGTTTTACCTCAGTGATTAGATGGAGTGCTCTTGTTATTAGATACCTAAATGTACAAACACAACAGTTTATCACAGAAGCCCAGTGCTTTTACTAGAAAATACTGGGCCTCTCTGTAAAATCTCTCTGTGCTTCCCCAGACATTCAATAGGGCTGCTGTATCTTCTGTAGCATGGTTGCATACTAGATGAGTTTGAAAAATACACAAATTCGTCAACTTCAATTCACTAAGTGAAACCTGCCTTATTTCCAGATGTAAATTGAAACTTGAAATATAATGAAAATCTTGTGTTTATGAGCTATAGTATTTTCTTCAGCTTTACTGTTGCCTTTTATTATTTGTAGTCATATCTACAGCCCACTGGTTTAGTAGTTGCTAAATGCAAACTGCAGAGGATTTAGTTAAAATCTTATTTCATGGAATTGTACTCTCAGCTTTTGCATCTGACTTTAGTAGCAGTCATTGAATGTAAATCTGGTGTGTCCTTGCCAGCAGTCAGATCCAGTTTTGTATAAAACAGACATTCTGACTACACACATATACAAATCTAAACAATGACGTGAAGCAGTGATCAGCAAATTCTCCTTTGTGCATAATGTGAGTTTTGCATAATTGAGTTTTGGGTTGAACACTAATATGCCATCCTAGGTATTGCAGAATGATTAATAAAGCAGTTTGTCCTGCTTTGAGTTAAGTCGGCCCTGGCCCCATTTTGGATATAAAAGTTTGAATGGAAAACTCTTCACACCATCCACACCCACTGGCATTTCTCGTCTTAAACCTTTTATCTTGCTTCTCGTTACCTTTGGAATTCTATAACTCTCTGAAACCCTTCAAAACAAACTCAGATCCTACATTTTGAAGCATCAGAACACTACACTACCTTCCCAGTCCTGGAGCCTAAGGGCCAATGCTGAAACCTATTCATGTTATTCATCCACTGAGACTGAAAGCTTTACAGGGCTCTTTATAATAAAGTTAGGCATTCATACATAACCACTTCAAAACATATGCAGATTGTGATCAATATATTGCAATAAACTGATGCTGGATAATTGCATGAGACACCACTGATCCAGTCCTACACTCACTTTATTCAGAATGACAGCATTTTATTATACATTAATGTATGGCCTAAGAAAGGAGTGCCCATACTTTACCAATGAGGGGGTCTACTTTTAGTGATGTTGTCCTATTATGATCTACATCCATAAAAGCATTGTTAGCATTCTGTTCCATGGAAAATCTTACTTAAATATTACATTTATTCATGGGAAAATATATATTGCTATATTTAAGAATGTAATTATTTATTTTATTTAAGAAACAACTATTTCTTATGTAACCTTAACATAATAAATATCTGAATAAAAAGCATGAAACGGGGTGATTTAGAAAAGCTGTTTGTTGACATTGTCTTGAGATCTACTGATCACCAACTAAAGGTCTACTGGTAGATCCCGATCTACCTTTTGGGCACCCCTGGCCTAAGATTTACCTGCAGGTTGTAGTGAGGCCCAGGAAAAGGTTAAAACTTGTGGGTGAAGAGCAGAAGGATCACTTGAGAGAAGTTGGATAAGTTAGGATCTACAGCATAGATATACAGAAGCTACTGCTCTACCTTCAGAATTGCAAAATGTTACTATAGATTTACATACGTAAATTATAAGGGCCTACACTAGGCTAACATGGTATCACTCTTCTGTCAAAGTATTTCATTGGTGAAGTGAAAAAAAAACACTGTATGTTTATTCTTTTTATAGAATATATACAAGAGTTAAAGGAGAATGAAAGGCTAAAATTAAGTAAGCTTTATCAGAAAGATCTATATAAATACACCAGTAAACTCTCAAAGTACGCTGCTCTGAGTCTTCTGTCAAAAGAAACATCACATTTCTTTCCTTCTATTGTGTACACATGGGCTTCTGTATCAGACTTCCTGTTTTCAGCTTAAACCTCCAGGGCTTGAGCATGCTCAGTTTGCTCCTCTTCCCCTTCCTGCTGTAATCAGAGCCCAGAGCTATGAGTGAGCAGGGAGATATTCAGGCAGGGAGTGATGTCGCACCAAGCTAATATGGCAGCTGCTATCCTAAACAAACAGAGAGAGCTTCTAGAGCTGTTTACTCAGGTATGGTAAAGCATTCTGCAGAATAAATATAGTTTTATAACTTGTGGCTAATCTATTGGCAATAAACTGCTTCGGTAGCTTTCCTTCTCCTTTAAAGAGCAATATATATAGTTACTGCATTGGCATGAAATGTCTTTTACAGAAAAAATCATACCCCAGGCAATTATTTATAGACATACTCAGAATAAAACAGTTTTAGATTTCCATTAAAACAGTATGTAATATTATGATATATTATGTAGGGTATGCATGTTTTTGCATGTTTTTACATCTGGCACACACAATGATAACACAACCACAGCCTTTTCTAGTTTAATAAATGGTGTGCTCTGTGCATCCCTTGGGAAGATCACCGTTGTTCCACCATCAGTGGCTTAATCTTTGAACCTATATGCATTTAAAAAAAAAAAAAAAAAAATTATATTGTTCGTTCTCCCTAACAAAAGTGTAATGTAAAAAAAAGCATATGACTCTTATTCAAGTAGCACTATATAATATATACACGCATTCATGCATTTTTATGTATACATGGATCTCATTGCAGCAGTTTCGTCCAGCTGCATCATTGACGTGCATGGTTATGAAAGTGATGGGCAGACAGTCTCAGATAAATGTTATCAGTCACTGATATGGAAGCCGCACCAAACAGGAAACTGGTGTGACTTGTGCAATGGTAATGCAGAAAAGCTGTAAGTATTGGGCTTCTTTGGAACTTTCTATAATACATACATTGTAGAAAACTAGTTTCAGGTTGAGAGTAAGGATTAATTTCTGCTTATAGGATTACTATTCTTCTGTGCCATAGAAAGACAATATTTGTTTATTTTAATAGCAGCCAGTACTCATTTGCATTCTACTAGCAGGGTCAGTTATCCACTTGCTGGTGTATCTTATTGTATATAGGGTTGGGGGTAATATGGGTTTCTTGGCTGACACATTTTCATGCATCATCTTGTATGTGGGTTGAGTCTGCTACAATTGATGATTTTCCTTATATTTAATTGCTGGTCTAAAGTTGAAGTTAATACTATTACAGTATGTCATGTCAGCCAGGTAATGATATTATTCTAACTTTAAAGCCTCCTGTATTTAAATTAAAAAAAGCAGCAAATGATTAGTACAAACTACCAGCATGAAAAAGACTAAAACATAATATGAGATGTTTATTCCTTACTTTAAGGTATAGCTAAGTCAAACAGTACTTTTATTCTTAGCATAAATCATTTGACAGGATATATGTTACATACCTGTATATCCTTACTCCATAGTTGATTGTAATATATCTACAGTATTGTTAAACCATCAACTGGACAAAAATATATATTATTGGTGTACTACCTGCATTTCAAAGCCTGTCTTTTTTTCAGTCCTGCTGTGGGATACCAAGTAATCACAGACAAAGGATTTAATTTCTCGACAATAGATGATGCATATGTTTGCCAGAAGAAGAACCATTTCCAGGTCACAGTCCACATGAGAGTACTCGGAAGCCCTAAATATGTCAAGACACAGCTGGGTCTCAATGCAATTGAAAGCTTTAACCTGAAAGTCTTTGGTGTTAAAGTAAGTATTCCTCTCTACATGACTCTGCTGCCAATAACCAGCAGCAAGGCTTGCAATATATATATTAATAGTACATTGGCTTTTCTGATTACAAAGAAAGATACAATTATATTTATTTAAATAAATAAAACTGCATCCTGCAATGCATCCCAAATTAAAATTAATATTCATTTTCTGGAACTTGTTTAACTCAATTGTTTAGAAATATTTATTTGGTCATAAAATAGAAACTGTACCTATGCCCTCTGTGATTAACAGTATCAATCCAGCACATTGTCTAATGGAAAAGAATGGCAGTTGCTTTGAACACGGTAAACATGATCAACTGAATTTCAGCTGTAGGGTTACATGTATGCCCAATATGTCCTCCAATGATTCTATAATGTCATACAGGTCATTTTTATAAAAAGAAGTATAACGACTGTATAAATAATCAGCTTTTTGCATGTCAGTCATTAAAAGAGCAACAGCAACTACAACTCCACCTTCTACTTATTTTTATAAAAATGACCCTTAGGACATTATAGAACCATTAGATGCCATATTGGGCATTCATGTGACCTAACATTTAGGGGCCAATTCACTATGGGTCGAATATCGAGGGTTAATTAACCCTCGATATTCGACTAGGAACTAAAATCGTTCGACTTCGAATATCGAAGTCGAACGATTTAGCGCAAATCCTGCGATCGAACGATCGAAGGATTATTCCTTCGATCGAACGATTAAATCCTTCGAATCGAACGATTCGAAGGATTTTAATCCAACGATCGAAGGAATATCCTTCGATCAAAAAATCTCAGGCAAGCCTATGGGGACCTTCCCCATAGGCTAACATTGACTTCGGTAGCTTTTAGCTGCCGAAGTAGGGGGTCGAAGTTTTTCTTAAAGAGACAGTACTTCGACTATCGAATGGTCGAATAGTCGAACGATTATTAGTTCGAATCGTTCGATTCGAAGTCGAAGTAGTAGTCGAAGGTCGAAGTAGCCCATTCGATGGTCGAAGTAGCCCAAAAAACACTTCGAAATTCGAAGTTTTTTTAATTCGAATCCTTCACTCGAGCTTCATGAATCGGCCCCTTATGGTTTGTTTGTATGCACTGTGAATCCATGATCCCAAGAGGCAGCTCTTATTTTTTAAAGTGGCAGTTTTCTATTTATGACTACCCAATGGCAAAGACTACTAAAAAAGTATATTATTATGAAAATGGTTTATTTACATGAAGCAGGGTTTTACATATGAGCTGTTTTATGCAATATTTTTTTATAGAGACTTACATTGTTCGGGGGTATAGTTTTCCTTTAAACACCCACCTGTTCATATGTAGTCATGTGACCCACAGGCTGCTGGAGTATATGGAGCAGATATTCAGACAGCTATCACAATATTGAAAGCTTTTTATGTTTCTTATCAGTTTTGGTCATATATCTAACGTTATTGATTGTGTAATTGCATTGCAGAACTGCTGTTAATACACAACCAATATATCTTTTCTGACTCATTTAGGTAGAGGCTACAAACCAGATGATCACCATCGAACAGTCCCAATCCGATCGCAGTAAACGGCCCTTCAAACCTGTTTCGTAAGATATATTTCTCATAGTCATCTGCTATGGAATAAATTTAGGGGCAGATTTACCAAGGGTTGAATAGTCAATTCAAATTTTCGAGTTTAAAAATTCACACATTTAATCCCCCTATTCAAATGTAAAGGGGGCAGATTTATCAAGGGTCAAAGTGAATTCGAAGGAATTTCCGAAGTAAAGAAATTCAAAATTCAAAGCAATTTTTAGGAAAATAGGATACTACGACTTCGACTTCGATTTGAAGTAAAATAGTTTGAATATTCGACCATTCGATAATTGAAGTACTGTCTCTTTAAAAAAAACTTTGATTTCAATACTTCGCCAAATTAAACCTGTCGAAGTGCTATGTTAGCCTATGGGGACCTTCTAGAGCATTTTTCTAAGTTTTTGGAAGTCGAAGAAAAATCGTTTTATCGATGGATGAAATCCTTCAAATCGTTCGATTCGAAGGATTTCATTGTTTGATCGAAAAATTTTACTTCGACCGCAAATTCCCAAATTCGGTATAAAAAAACTTCAACTTCGATATCCGAAATTGAAGTATTCCAATTCGATAGTCGAATTTCGAAGCTTTTTCTACTTCGAAATTCGACCTTTGATAAATCTGCCCCAAAATGTGAGATTTATCACACCTTTACCATGGAAACAGTCCCAATTCGAATATTCGCCACCTAAAACCTGCCGAGTTCATGTCGATGGCAGAGGTCCGCCGACCCATTTGGAGATGTTAATAGCCTTCCTGACATTCGTTCGATTAAAATATGAATCAAATATGGTTCAAATTTTTGGGTTGGAACCATTCGATTGAATATTCACATGAATTCGAAATTCAACCCTTGATAAATGGGCCTCAAAGGGGTAGATTTATCAAAGAGTGAAGTTAGAGCTCTCCACAGTCCGTCGAGTTAAATACTGCCTCTCTCTATTCATTTCTATGGTATTTTTAAAGGCGTATTTATCAAAGGGTGATAGTGAAAGTTCACCATTTCATATATACGTCTTTAAAAATCCCATAGAAATGAATGGAGAGAGGCGGTATTTCACTCTGTGGACTGTGGAGATCTCTAACTTCACTCTTTGATAAATCTACCCCAAAGTGTCTAGCATCCTTTATGAAGAAAAACACCAAAAAATTTAAGTGTTTTAAAGTAATTAAAATATAATGCACTGTTTTGCTGCACTATTAAACTGATGTGTTTGCTTCAGAAACACTACTATAGTTTATTTAAACATGGTATTGTGTAAAAATGCAAGAAATGGAAAAAGGGCTGAATGGCACAGGTTAAATAGTGGATAACAGATAACACCATTATGTTCTACAGAGCTTATTTGCTATCTGCTGTGTAACCTTTGAATGACTGGCTCCATTGCTACACAGCAGCTTATTTATATAAACAATAGTAGTGTTTCTGAAGCAAACACAGCAGTTTTACCAGTGCAGGGCAACACTGCATTATATTTTTATTTCTTTCAGTTTTTGATGGTACTGTTCCTTTAACTCAGCAACAAATATCAGAAGGAGATTGTCTAATATTTTGCAAGTTGCAAGTCAATGGCAAATTAACAAGGCTTTTTGGCTGATTTTGGGGGGTTTCAATTAAGATTAATTTCTGTGAAATAATATTTCATTGTAGGTGAAAAACAAAAAAACAACTGAGCTGTTTTTTATTTTTGCAGTTTGTACCTTTACTTCGTTAGTAAATGATCCTCATGTCTATGGGGTCTATTTACTAACATTTGAGTTTCTTTCTTTTCATGAATCTCGATATAATTATGGGATTTCTTTTCACAAATTTTTTGGAATTTGTTAAACCCCGAGGATGGAAAAGTCCAAATCAGAAAATCCGGCATCTCAGACCTGTCGAGGTTGCAAATAAATCAATGGAAGAAGTCTCAATGACTTTTTGATGTGTGCTGGATTTCGTGCAATACCCTGAAGTTTTTGGAATTTTCAGGCAAAAAGCATAAGAAATCTGAGTTTTCAGGTGACAAATCCAAAAAAAAACAGAGTTCTTGGGTGAAAAATCTGAAATAATCGCGAAAATTAGATTTTTTTCCCACAAAGCAAATTTTTGGGAAAATGTAATAATAAATAAGCGTAAAAAAACCAGAGCATATTTGATCGGAGCTTGTAGCAGAAAATGTTGAGATAAAAACGGACTTTGATAAATAACCCCTAAGTGTAAAAAAAACAAAAAAAAACATAACAAAAAGGTGCCAGATAAAAGCTGCCAAGGTCTCATACAAGTCAATGGGAGCTGCACTAGTAATTATCTTAAAAACTCAAATTTTTCATAGCATTGTTCAGTATTTTTTTCAATTCAACCTTTTTATAGTCAGATCTTTTAATAAATGCTATGATATTCATGGTTTTAGAGAAATAAAGTTTCATGGTGGTTTCAAAAACCTCTAAAACCACTAAAAATCGACTTTTAAAAAAATAGGCTTCCTTGTGTGTCTTTGGGCAAAAAAAAAACCCCAAACTGCTTTGTGTGCATTATGTCTTATTTGAGCAACTCCTGATAATTCTAGGGCTAGATTTTATCTTGGTCTGAGGCTTGAAATTCAGAAATTTCAATAATTAGTGCCTCGTTTTTGGATAGCACTCGGCAGGAGTTCAATATACCATGTGGGCATTATGAGAGCTCTTATTTTTGGATGTTGCTTAGTATTTATTGATTCCTTTGACTAAATAGCGTTTTTACAGTGGTAATACAATTGTTTGTAGTGAATAACATTTGTTCTGTTTTGCAGGATAAATTTACCATCAGACCAAATCACCAAAGTAACATTAGGAAGGTTACATTTCAGTGAAACCACTGCAAATAACATGAGGAAAAAGGGAAAACCGAACCCAGACCAACGGTACAGTGATATTAGCATGCACTGGTTATTTGGTTATTTTGTTGGGCTAAGATAAAATCAAGGATTATTTTGTATTTGCTGGAAATTCATGAACACAATGGCAGTTTCTGGTGCTGTGTGATTGGTACTCTGATTATATTAGGTAGATAATTGTACAGTTATGTATATTGGCTGAGAATCAATGCAGTTTAAAAGCAATATACATTTAGGGGACCCAACCACAAGTCACAGATCTTAGTACAGACCAGATTAAACAATAAATTTAGCGTGTGTGACCAATTTATAGATATCTTCCAATCCGTAGATGATCTGCTTGTTCTAAACAAATAGCATTTAGTTATTATTATTATTTTTAGTACTTGGAAATAATAATATGGTCACTTACTAGAAACAAAACTAAGGCTTCAACGTGTACAGTAAAGATAAGATGTCACCATACACTCATCTCTTAGATGGTTAAGGAGCTGGATATTTCCCATGGATTATGAGGATATCATTCATTTTCTGTTCTGTCTGTCCTATAGGTACTACATGCTGGTAGTTGGTCTGTATGCTGTGTGTCAAGAAGAGTCACATTTAGTCGTTGCCCATGTCTCAGAAAGAATCATTGTAAGGGTAGGTATTGGCAACATATACAATGACTGGAAAATAACCAACAGTTTTCATCTGTTTTGCTAAGAGGCAAATCCTCTGTCACATCAGTACCCATAGATTTTACCTTGACGTGGTATGGTGGCTTATCAATCTTATGATCATAATTTTGTAACTAAAAAAACCCTGTCTTTGTAAATACATGCATCCGCATAGATTACTGATATGATAGGGGACCAGGGAATGTGCATGGATCATTTTTTCTTCTTTTTTTCTATGTCTGTAGTTAATTTGGTCAGATCAGTAGCACTTCCATTGTATTTTAGTACATTTTTATTAAGCCATGGAGTGCTCCCACAACCTTTCCTTTTTGCATTTAGTAATGAAAGATCACTGAATCTTTTCCATGTGCACTATTTTTTTTTTAAATTTACCATGTAGCTGAAGTGATTTTATTCTATATATTTTCCCTCCCATAAGAACTGGGAATCAAGTAGATTGGATTGGTTAGAGAGAATGTAGTAGAGCACCACTGTGAGGGACTTGTATTCTGGGGCTAAGACACTTGAGTCAACAATCAAATTAAAAAATTTTTGATTTTTTTTTAAAAAAAACTCAAATTTGAATTAGATTTTTATTAAATTAACAAAAATGTTGCCATATAAAAGGTGCCAAGTTCATGTAGAAGTCGAAAAATTTAAGCAACTTTTTACGTTTTTTTACTTTTTTAAATGTTTTTTGAGCCTGCATACTCACAAATTTTAGGTATTTGAGTTTTATGTTTGGATTTTTTTATAAATAAGAAAAACATTTTTAATGTGAGTTTAATAACAAAGTAGAGAAAACCTTTAAAATTGCACAAATTTGAAGTTTGATGAATAGGCATCCCAGTATTGCCATACCTGTATCTGTAGAAATACAGAAATAAAAGCTGTGATATCTGTTTATTATGGCATTCCAGAATGGCAATTGGGGCATTCACCACCCTTTGTCCGGTTGTGAATGTGCTGAGCAAAGAAGTGCTGAGAGTGCTTCTCTTAAACTATTTCTCCCTGTATCTGCAACATTTGATAATGTAACATAACATTCAGTAATTTAATTGCGTCAACCTCGCATAATGTGTTCTGCATTACAGACATACAGTCCTTTAAAAAATAAAGAAATCCCTATTGTAGAAAGACGAGTATGTGCCAATCTGACAGTTGCCCTGAAGGGTTCTTATGCTCCCTGTTATTGTATCTCTGACATTCATATTTTGTAGGCATCCAACCCTGGGCAATTTGAGAATGATAATGATGTCCTATGGCAGCGCGGGCATGTCCCAGAGACAGTCGTCTCTCATGGGCGAGTTGGAATTAACACTGACACACCAGACGAAGCACTGGTTGTATGTGGCAACATGAAAGTGATGGGGACGGTCATGCATCCTTCTGACAGTCGAGCAAAGAGGAACATTCAAGAGGTGAGCCCTAGGAAATGCTGCTTCACTTCCATTTACACAACTGCAAACAAGTGCAACACAAGCGTCAAATCTAATATTACTTCTGTACAACTATTCAAACCATTGACTTTTAAGGGAAAAAAATCGAATTTGTTTTTAGAAGTTTCAGAAATTTACACAATTCAAGATACATTTTGAGCTGTAGGTTTGAAACCAACATTTTGCTATAGTTTCTTTTTTTTAGCAAAAAATATTTTGAAACCACTGTTTTTTAATCCATCACTAAGATGCAAATATATATTGTACATAAACTGCTGAATTAAAATTGCGGCAGCTAAAAAACTATACAGAGTATTCAATCCTCAGCTAGTCTATAATACACCTGAACAGCAAACCCCCAGAATGAACCCCTCCCTCCTTAATATGCCAATCTACTCAACTGAAACTGCTGCAACTTTTATTGAAGCGTCTATGGCAATGTCCATAGCTTGCTTTAGTGCTCAGCATTACATAACTTTCTTTTATTTTGGTGGTATGCACCAATGGATGCTCTTTCCACAGTGAAGCTATCATTGTTGGTGTCTCTCATATAGTCATCTAATGTGTCTGATATATCTAGGATTATCAACGCTTCCATTTCAATACAGAACAGAACTATGATTCATAATAATATGTCTTAAGAAAACTTTTCACTACTCTTTTTTTTTTTAAGGCTGACACACTGGAGCAGCTGAGAAGAATAGCCCAGATGAGGATAGTTGAGTATGACTACAAGCCTGGATTTGCAAAAGCTATGGGAATTGATTCCATCCATGAAACAGGTAATACATGTATGTGTGAAAGTGAATTATAAGGAAGCCAGATCCATGTACTCTGCTACTCAGACAAAATCACGAAAAATATTCAATATGCAATATTTTTGACACTTTGCTGGTTGAACTCACATGCAAACCTTTTTGTTTTCCTCGAAGGGAGTTATATTTGCACATAATGGCTGCCCTGTATGTACCCCCTACCACTTGCAGTCGTAGATGTATATAAATTAATATTTATGTGATCTATGTCTGTCCAGCACTAACTCACAAGGTGCAGGAGAGCCCTGTAGTTACTACCTACTTATGGCAAGCATTTTGTACTTGATTTTTTAACTCTTTTTAAATATTGCCTGTGATGGGCACCACATGTAGGCAATTTGTTTCTCCTATAGAATTGCGTGAAGCCTTGAAGCATAGAACTACCTACAAGATTCTACAGACTACGGCCCTTAAAATGTTTTAAAAAAGTGTTTGGGATTTTTTTCCCTTTACTGACCCCCATAAGAAACTGTTGTTATCCAAAGTCTGTATTTACAAATGGGATGCTTAATTTTGTTTAGGTGTTATTGCACAGGAGGTGAGGAAGGTTTTGCCACATGCCGTTAAAGAAACTGGCAATGTTACATGTGAAAATGGAGAGACAATTGAAAATTTCTTGATGGTCGATAAGGTGATACTGTTTTCTTTCAAGATGTTGCTTTAAAATGATTTATAGATACTATACACTGTACTATGTTCAAATGCTTTTGTAAGAAGCCCACACACTGTATTGATACAGCATAAAAAAAGAAAGAAAAACATCATGGTGTGAATATATCATATGAATTTTATTCTTATCTTGCTCTATATCATGGGAGCACATGTGTAATGTATGATGAGACGATGTTTAGTGTAACTGCTATTAGGCAATATAGGAAAATCAGATCTCTTTGCTGAAAAAACTTGCTATAAAACAAAAAGAATACACAATGGACACATTTAATTCTTGAATTACTCTTCTAGGATCAAATTTTTATGGAGAACGTAGGTGCAGTAAAGCAGCTGTGCAAGCTTACCAATAACATTGAGATGAGGATTGAGGAGTTAGAGCTGTGGAATCAGAAGCTTGCCAAGCTCAAAAGGATAAGTAGCCTAAAGTCAGCTACAAGTGAAATACCTCAGGCCAAGTCACCATCAAGATCTCCATCACGGTTAGAGGATGCTTATATTTAAACCTAATAGCCACTAAATCAATACGGCTTCCAAAATCAATTTTCATTCTGGGACCCAAAGCTTAATTTACACTTCTTGCCTTATTGTTTTACTTGTACACATAATAAAACTGTTACACATTTCTAACTATCAATTAAATGAGTCTTGATTGAGCAGGGAACTAAAGTAGAGTTCATGGCTATAGGGCATTTGTATTATGAATGCCTGGATTAATGTCAAGTGCCATTGCCATATGACAAAGTAAATTACAGAGACTATATTTTACATTGTACCAGGGTGAAAAATATCCCAAATCTTTAATTTCAATATTTTTTTCTTGCAGGGGCATAAGTAGAATAAGTCACATTCCACTTCAAAGAAAGCCAGTTCCAGTTAAAGTTAAAAAGGTTAGTGTAAGGATAATAGCCAATACCATCCCTTTTTATAAAGAAATAACTGCATGTAGGGAGTGATTCCTCAACAACCAACCAGGTCACACTCCAGAAAGGATGAGCTACTTGTTATATATGTGTTAAAAATCTGGTACAGCCTGTGTTTGGAATGTTGTGCAGGGCTTTGGCATTGTTGGACTTGAGCCACAAGGACACAAAGCAATGTTTCTCACTCAGGGGAAACTCAAATAGTTTTTAAGAAATATTGTGTGTTGTGTCTATTGAACTGCAGCAAATGTAATTCTTTTATTTTAATAGGAATGGTTATCAGTTGGCTGAGAGATACTGAACTGCAAATATAATAGCACAAACAATAGCACAAATTGCAGAGAAACTGTGGGTCTCATTAGAGTGCAGCAGAATGTGCCCTTAGGCATTTGTGCTCCAGAATGCACAAGTGCAACCTAAAAGAACAATCCCACATGAATTCCAGATGATCAAATAATATTGACCACTATCCACTGATATAAACTTATCTTGTGTTTATTCTGTGTTGGCTCTTTTATGGAAAAATCCCATGGACTATTTTAGGTTCTTTTTAAGTCCCATTATTTTAAGTAGCCTAAAACTGTGGACAATTAAGCACTCAGAACAGCCCTCTTTTTCATAGTTTCATAGTTAAATTGGGTTGAAAAAAAGACAAAGTCCATCAAGTTCAACCCCTCCAAATGAAAACCCAGCATCCATACACACACCCCTCCCTACTTTTAATTAAATTCTGTATACCCATACCTATACTAACTATAGAGTTTAGTATCACAATAGCCTTTGATATTATGTCTGTTCAAAAAAATCATCCAAGACATTCTTAAACGCATTAACTGAATCAGCCATCACAACATCACCCGGCAGTGCATTCCACAACCTCACTGTCCTGACTGTGAAGAACCACCTACGTTGCTTCAAATTAAAGTTCTTTTCTTCTAGTCTGAAGGGGTGGTCTCTGGTACGGTGATCCACTTTATGGGTAAAAAGGTCCCCTGCTATTTGTCTATAATGTCCTCTAATGTACTTGTAAAGTGTAATCATGTCCCCTCGCAAGCGCCTTTTTTCCAGAGAAAACAACCCCAACCTTGACAGTCTCCCCTCATAATTTAAGTCTTCCCTCCCTCTAACCAATTTAGTTGCACTTAGTCTCTGCACTCTCTCCAGCTCATTTATATCCCTCTTAAGGACTGGAGTCCAAAACTGCACTGCATACTCCAGATGAGGCCTTACCAGGGACCTATAAAGAGGCATAATTATGTTTTCATCCCTTGAGTTAATGCCCTTTTTTATGCAAGAACTTTATTTGCTTTAGTAGCCACAGAATGACACTGCCATACAAAAGAAATTAAGTTAGTCTGTCAAGATCTATTACGCATAAAACCATGATGGCACAAACTCATAGTATTATGATTTGCTATGAAGTCCAGTATCTTATCCTTTATTAACCCTTTTGATTAACATTTGCTTGTATCAACACAATAACAGTGCTTAAAGTCATTGCAACAGACCTATGTGCAATTTACCATACTGTTTTGTCATCTATTGTGAAAATACATGTTGGTATATATCTTTGTAGATCTCAAGTAAACAAGAACAATGCTCAAAGAGGATCTTTCATACTTTAGTAATTTCCCTCACCACTCTTATGGCACTATGGTGAGTAACTATTAATTTATTTCCTACTGATGTTTAATATGACATATACTTTTGGCAGGGAGAATGCAGGGGAAGAAGTGTAGTTGCCCTGGCAACCATTTGATCATTTTACTTACTCTTGATTAAGCCCTTTGATAATAATTAAGCTTTGAATACATCCTCTCTTGTGTACATTCAACTACTTGGTGCCTACAAATAGACCAAACCACCTATTTCAAAAGTATTCAGTTCAACAAGTGTACTTTAGCAACCAATATCATTATTTCCATGACTTTAAAAAAAGACACAGGATCTCACATACACATAACCATAACGATTAAATAAAAATATACTTTAGTCATATTGATGCGTTGCAGTGGATATTTGTAATCTAGATGCAATTATTGCCTTTTAGTGCCTTGACCATTTCTACACTATATATTCTCTATGTGCAAGAGGAAGCTATTGAACAAGAACCGTTACCATCGTAAGTTTTATTTAAGTTTTATATAAGCATGTAGATTTTAGAAAAAAGACACGTCCATCAATTTAAACCTTTTTCAACCTTTTTTCTTCCTGACTTCAAGCAATCGGACCAGCCCCTGGATCAACTTGTAGTTATCTTTAATAAACCTGTATTTTCTCACTTGCTACCCACCCAACCCCTTCTTAAAGCTATCTAATGTATCTGCTGGTACGACTGATTCAGAGAGAGAATTCCACAATTTCAGAGCTCTCATTGTAAAAAAACCTCTTCCAAATATTAAGATCAGTTGTGGGTAAAGTTGCCACCTTTTCTGGAGAAAAATACCGGCCTTCCTAAATATTTATCTTTTTTCCCTATTTATAACATTGAGATCGGGTTATTTTTGCTTACAAAATGCACTAAAACAATGGATAAAAATGTAAATCCCAAAGCACCTGTTCTGTCTTTAGATGTGGTCTGTGTATTGTATACAAACAAATGATACAAATTATAGTTGGACTGCTCTGTTCTAAACACTTGAGGTGCTCTAAATCCATGTAAAAAAAAACTTGAAAATGTAAAAGTGCTGTTCTCTGTATATACATTCAATGTCCATTTCCTCTGCAGAAATAATGTTACAAGCACATCTGTCACCTCTCTTCATACCACTATGCATGGTAAGAAAATGATTTCCAACTTTAAATCGCTGTTAAATGTAAGTAAAAGCTAAAGCTGGTCATTTTGTATAAACCAATTTCTAAATTTTCAAACTTTAAAACTGTCAAGGCTCAACTCACTATTAAGATCCTCTGCACTTTTGAAACAACATTTATTTTTATTAAACAAATTATTTTTGCTGCATTAATTTTTAGTGCAAATTTAGTTTTCGCAAAAGCATTGCTGTCAAAACTTCCTCAGAAAAAAACTTTCCACTTTTTTTGTCTTGATTTTTATAGTGTAGTGGTTTATTTCTAAAATACACTGTTTACATTACAATTCACCATACCAAATCAATTTTTTTCCTGAACCAACAAATGTAATGTTTTTTTAGTTGTAATATTGGTGTGCAGGCAGCAATCTCAGTTCATTGTGCCTGATACTGTGCTTTTAGAAAGAGCCAGCACTGCTTTCACATAAGTTATTGTTACTACTCAGTGTAACCTGAGAAGTCCAGGTGGGATTTTTGCTAGTGAGTGTTATTATTATATGTACCACAAGGTGGGGTATGGGAGTTGGGGTTGTTACCTATAAATCAGCTGCTGGGGGAAAGGGAAGGGGGCAATATCACTCCAACTTGCAGTGCAGCAATAAAGAGAGACTGATCGTTATCAGAGCTCAAACCAAGCCACATGACTGAGGGCACCTGGGAAACTAACAACATATCAGATTTCAACATTAAATATAAAAAAAGTCTGTTTGGATTGCAGTGCAAAGTTCTGCTGGAGCAGCAGCACTTATTAATTTGTTTTGGTGGAAAAACATGTTTTCCTGTGACAATCTTCAAACTGAAAATAGTTCAGTTTGATACACTCATAAATATTTTCAGTGTGAGATGCATTTCTCCTTGAGCAGAAATGCTACCTGAATGAAATACAAACTATTAATTGAGTAAAATATCTATTCTCTTTTAAAGGGTTTAGTGAAAGTGAATTTACCTTAGCAAAAACGACCCAACCTGCAGGAGGAGGTGGAAGGGAAATCAATTTTTGTGACATTTTGCCATGTGAGGAAGAACATTGTTGTGCACTTCAACAGCCAACATTAAGAAATACATTTTATGAAGAAACAAAGACTTTTAAAAAAAGTAAGTACAAAAACCCATCAGGAATCTTCACTCTAATGCCTCAATTGCCCTTACAATGATCTGTTAAAGTATAATGTACAATGTAATTCTATTTCTTTTCAGTTAAAAACCCACCACATGGCAGATTCCTACTGGCATGTAGCTAAGTATATGTGTAGAAAGAGCAGTCAGCACGACTTCTTACACCTTTTTTCTTTTAAGTTGTGGCGCAGGTTCCCCAGTGGCCACTTATCAGCGGTCAATATTGAAGAAATTGTAATTGAACAGCACCACTTAATCTTTGTAAGATAAAAATGCCTTTATTGCAGACTTCTGGGTATTAAAAGCAACGTTTCAGGCCTCAAATGGCCTTTTATCAATCTTGTTAAAAGGCCATTTGAGGCCTGAAACGTCATATTGATATTCCATTCTGATTTCCAAACTATTTCAAAGTTGCCAGAATAGTTAAGCAACCAGATATAAGTTGAAATCCCAAGCCTGAGATGGAATCCTGCATCAAGTTGGGCACCCGTGGACAGGGCAGCCATCAGGGGGGGACAGGGGGGAGAGTTGTAGGGGGCCCGAGGGTATGGGGGGCCCTGCAACCCACACTTACTTGATTAGCCGGCCCCCCCATCTTTCTGAGAGCTGCTGACTTCGGGAAGGCACGGAGGTTTAAGGGGCCCTGGCCACCAATTTTCTTATAATGGGGGGGGGGCCCTGGCCACCAATTTTTTTTTCTCATGTGGGGTCCAAGAAACCAATATTTTTTAATGGGGGGCCTTGGCCACAAATGTTTTTTTTATGGGGGGCCCTGACCACCAATATCTTTTTATTAACATGTGGAAGCCCTAGCCGCCAATATTTTTTTTGTTTTTGTACTGTGTGGTGGGGGGCGGACCTGTGGCGTGGGGAGGGAGGACCTGTAGGTGGGGCTTGCGGTGGGCGCAGCCCAGGGGGCCCAGGAAATTTTGTCGTATGGGGCCCTGCGTTTTCTGATGGCAAATCGATCTTGATGTGATGTCACTTGTCTCTTAGTGACATCACTTTTGGCTTTTAGTAACATCACTTCCATAGTCATGTGGAATGTGAACCCTTTTTTTTATCTGGGTTAGGGGCTGTTCATAAATCCTGGAAAAGATGCTAAAGCGATAATTAGAAGGTTTGGCCCAGATCACTGCTTAGTGGATCCATATTGGGAGCCAGTCTTCAAAATAATTTCAACATTTTAAAGACCACACACAAACAGATGATTGCAGAGTGTCTTACAATTTACTTCATACTAAAAGACAATTTTAAGGTGAACTACACCTTAAAGGGGATTGGAGTCTATGGGAGTTTTTTTTTTGCAGCAAACCCTGGAGAAAAATTTTGCTCATCACTAGTATACACTTACAACAATTTATATTTATTTTCTTTTTTAAAGGATAAGTAAATCATTCATTTTAAAATCCCCAAAAATTTCTCTAAACAACCCCAAGAATAACATACCTTTCTCCCTCCATTCAGATAATAATTTAATTTCTATAATACAAGCAGCTGAAGTGCAGCTCTATTAATTACTTCCTTGTCTAGCGTGAAGCTCTGTCCCCTTTTCCTTTCTGAGCACTCGTTCTCTCTTCGACTGTAAATAGGTGCCTACTATTATTGCTTATAAACACATGCACAAATATTTGTATAATGCACTATTAATTAAAAAATGATATGTAGAAGTCTGAAATTAATGATTTTATCGATTTTTAATATATAATAATAATTCCTCTCTAGGTAGTCTCAAAAGAAACATAAGCAAGACGAGATGGCCAGATAAACCTCAGTTTTCAAGTGATTGTAAGTGAACTATATTTTAAACATTACAGTTATCATTTTTATATTGTATAGTCTACATTTCTATCATTATTTAAAACAATTGCTTACACAGAATGCTTTTGTAGGAAGCAGTTATTGCCTTCAGTTTCCATAAGAAGAATTGGCTGCTAACTATGGATCCTGCTCTTGTACATCATTAGTAGGGATATTGTGAACTGAAATTGCTTCCTTTTTTAGTCATCTTATGTTGTTAAAAACTTTCCGATAACATAAAAAATGCAAAACTTTGGAAGCACAAGACAGAGGCGACTGTCGGGATAAATAATTGACTGAAAGCCATGATAGGAAACCTTCCATCTCCTTGCTTGCTATATTTAAAACCATATGTTGCAGGACAGAGGTTTGTAATAAAGTAATGTATTTAATTTGGGTTGACTACAAGACAAATCAATTTCAACCACCCTCTAAGTGACCCTCCATGCATATATACAGACCTACAAATATACTAACACATATAACTATCACATCACCTGGCCATCACATCTGCCATCAACATCACCTGGCAGAGCATTCCACAACCTCACTTCACTCACCATGAAGAACCACCTACACTATTTCATATAAGAGTTTACTTCCTCAAGTCAATTGTGGTGGCTTTTGGTTCACTGTTCTTTTCTATGGGAAAACAAGATCCCTCACTTTCTGTCTATAATATCCCACAGGCACCCTTTCTCCAGAGAAAACAACCCTAACATTGATAAGACTTTCACTATAGTTTTATATTCCTTTTCCAGCTTAGTTGCACATTCCTGCACTATATCCAACTAATTAATATCCTTTTGAAGGACTGGGGTCATAGAATTAACGGATATGGAATAGGGGGGGGGTCTAAAGGGACCTGGCACCATGTTTTTTAGGGGAGTACTGAACTTGTTTATCCAGTAAAGCACTATTTCTGAGTTTTATTGCTTCATCAAATCACTTGGGATTGGCAAGACAGAAAGTGAAACTGTATCTCTATGTAGAAAATTCGGAATGGAAAAATTACTATAAAGCACTCTTTGCCAAAATATTTTTATACAATGCACTTGGTATATCCTGCGTTATGATTAAACTTTATCTCGTGTTTGGTGCTGTTTGTGTGTATGAGCTTATCCATGATTTAGATTCAATAGCACCTTGTGATGTACCTATAAATCTGTTCTTTGTTTTGGAGGGTTTACAGTGGTTTATCGCTGCTCTATATCACTGTTTCCCTTATTACTATATTATTCCCTTGCTGTTCCAGGGGTTGATACATCGATCAGTTCAATACGGATTCTGGAGAATCAGCAAATAATAGATCGTCACTATTGCAGTAAAGGCTTGCATTGTGGGTAAGATATATGGTCCAACTTAGTTTACTTAGAAATATTTGGTTTAATGGTATAATGGTTTTTGCAGTAGAATGGAATGTACAAAGAGCTGCTTATTCTATCACTGATTAGCACATATTTTGAGAGAAAATAAGTATATTAATAAGCCATTCACAAAGGCCAGTCTGTCATCACTCACAACACTGAGTCCACTAGAAGTCATTATATATGCCATGAACTGTAAGTTCAGTTTTTAATAAATAAAACCTCACCCACGTTCTATTCATTCCCATGGGATTTTTTGAAGGGTATTTAGCAATAGGTGAAAATTAGAACTCACCATTTGATAAATACACTTCCTAAAATCCCATAGGAATAAATAGAACATGGTTGAGGTTTAATTTATTAAAATCTGAACTCATATTTTCATAAATCTGCCCCTAACTGTCAAGGCTGCATTAAAACAGTGAAATAACACAGAAACTGAGCTTGCAAGTCGGAAATAACAGAAATACCCTGTGATACATATTTAGCATGCTTTACAATGTTATCACATTTTAGTTATATCTTACTGTCATATTTAGCAGTTATGCCGTTAAGGTGAGAGAATACAAAAAGTAATATTTATACGCAAATGAGCAGTAGGGATCTCTGAGTAGAATTTCCCTTTTACATGAATGAAATTAAAGCGGTTAATGGAAAAATATTTGCAATGCAAAAAGTTATTTAATATAGCTTTTGCGAACTGTAAACTGTTTAGCAACCACTTCTGCCAGTGCACAGTGAATGCAATAAAAGTTCTTACTGAAAAAGTGGTTATGTTTGCTCCAAAAGATTATGACATCTTCTTAAAAGTGTGCAATTAAAATTCGCAATGCAACAGATGTTTAAGGAAGAATATAACATTGCGAAATGTGAATTTTTTATTCTTACTTGTGAATTTTTTTTCTTTTTGCAACTTTTATTACATTCTCCCATTTGTATCTACCAGCTAAACTTTGGAGCGTTCAAACATAGTCATTTTTGCATGTTGCCTAAAAATCAAATCAAGCACAAGAAAACAAAATTAAAATTCAGAATTCTTTACTCATTCAGAAATGGAAACTACAACTATGTGATACCAGTGAGCAAGTACATGCCAATCAATATGCGGATCACTTTGGAAATCAAGTAAGTACAAAACTATGTTATAGCTTGCACTCAAATAAAGAAAAACAATAACCCCAAATTATGTAGGTGTCTATAAAAATATATTGCATACAACTTCTGATATGTAAAACCCTGCTTCATATAAATAAACCATCTTCATAATAATATAATTTTTAGTAGTATGTGGGTAATCCTAAATAGAAAATTGACATTTTAAGAAATATGGTTTGCCCCCCTAGGATCCTACAATTCATGATGTACGCAAACAAACCATACATGTTAGGTAACATGAGCCAATTAATAGACAAGGTTCTGTATTTTGCTTCCACACTTCTTCCTGTTACAGTTAGAGTAGTATTTCTGGTCAGGTGATCTCTGAGGCAGCACACAGGGAAAAGATGTAAAGGGCAATATTTACTTAAATATATATTACAGTTTGATAAGATTCTTTAATGTGCCACTTAATATTATGTAAACTATCTGTTGCTTATTTCATTTTGGGGGTGTAGTTTTCCTTTAAGAAATCACAAAAAATTAATAATTATGAGGTTTGTGGGAATAAATCTAAACAATCTAATTATGACTAATTACTTGAAAGATGATTATGTTTTGTTTCTTTTTTGCAACATTTAACATGTTTACTTAATGTATTGTACTGATAAAGCAGTACATTTCCTATGCAATGTAGTTTGGGTTTTGCAGAGTTGAAAGTATACATTTTTCACAGAACAATACCTTGTTTCCTTGAACAAAAGGTTGTGAAGTAGCAAAAAGCAGCATGAGCATGGCAGACATGAGGCTTCATGGGTTAGCCTGGTTTGGGTAGGGGCATAGCCAATAAAATCACAGTTTTTAAACTGATGAACAGGAAGAAATGCAAGAAGTAAAAACAAATTGATATTGATCTTATCAAATAATCATTGCTTATGTCAGGACAGACTGTTGTTACTTGGCAGTGCACTGGAAAACCAATATTTGCTACTCTTTTCAAATATGAACCAATTAAGCCAATTAATCTTCATCATCATTACATTACCTTTCTTACCCCCTTTTTTCCCTATGAGGGGGCTGCCATATTTGTGCAGCAGTAGTCTGTTAGCATTAGAAACTCTAACTGACAAGTTAAGAAGGGGCAGTCAGGTTGGCAAAAAGTCAGGTTAAGGAACTTCAAATAACAATTACTTACAAAAGCAGAACAGCAAAAACAATCAACATAACCTATAGGTAACTTTTCATGTAGATTTAGTTGGACATTTTGAAATAAAAATTTTAGTTTCAGTATCACTTTAAGTCTACTAAGATATAATTGAGGTACTGTTTTGTTATTACAGAGAAAATGAAAATATTAACTATATATGATTAGCTGGAAATTTTAAACCAGTGATCCCCAACCAGTGACTTGTGAGCAATATGTTGCTCACCAACCCCTTAGCTGATGCTCCAAGTGGTCTCCACTCAGATGCTTATTTTTGAATTCCAGGCAAAATTTACTGGTAGTTGCTGGTAATTTATAATAAACTTAAAAAAAGCCCTTGGCCGCCCCCAAGTCGGCCAGAACAGGCTTCTGGCTCCGCCCCCTTTTGCGGCAATGTGTGTGGTCCTGCCCCCTTTTGCATCATGCAACACCCCCTTTTTTTCCTGCCACCCCACCGGCCGGTAACATTTTTTAGAAAAGGTGGCAACCCTACTCACAGGTAAGAATGGTTTGGGACCCCTGTTTTAATTTATTTGATTAAAATATCTTCTATCGGAAATGGTCTTCCTGTAATTCAGAACTTTCTGGATAACAGTTTTATTGGATAACAGATCCCATACCTGTATAATAAAGGGGAAAGTGTGAGCCCCTGCATGTAGGAGTTTCTGCTCTCATATGGCTCATCTAGATTATCTTATTAAAGGAAGGCTTTAACATACAAAGGTATGGCCATGCCTCTTCCTCTAGCCCAGTGGTCTGTGGACTTTTTTTTTTTTAAAGTCTTTATTGAGGTCCAAAAATTGTGAAGGCCCATATTTTATTATGAATGCAATTTACTGTAGGAGAATATTTTTGTTCAAAGGGATTGGCTGTCAATGTCCCACCCACATTCAGGCCTTTACATGTATCTTACACTCTGCAGCATGGCAAAGTGTCTTATGAACAAAAAGTATACTACATTTTGTCCGTCCCATTTGTAAATGAGCACACCCTTTAACTTGTAAACATGAGGACGCATGTGTATCTAAACTGTTTTACCTTACATAATTTGCCTGCTTATTAAAAAATCTGAAGGTTTTAGCTATGTTTCTCTACACAAGCTGAAGGCTTGAATAGCCTTGTGAATGTTTTAATACAGTAGATCAGGTCATGTCCTTCACTGTTAAACTAATGAAAGCAAAGAATAAACCCCATGAGTTCTTTTGAGTTGAGTCCTGATAAAGTGTTTCTTCAAGGGCAGAGTACAGAAGGCAGCTTTGAACCAACAAAAAAATAATGTTCTCAGCACTGGCATTATATAAATGGTAAAAAATATAAGTCAGCCAAAAAGGGACTTTTTGTAGTGCCCAAGGTACTGTCTGTAGACTTTTTCTCCCATATATATATATCTCTATATATATAGATATATAGATATATATATATATATATATATATATATATATTTATCTATATATATATATATATAAAAAAATTGTGCTCAACCCTACATTACTTCATTCTACATTTTATAGAAGGACTAAGCTTAACCTGTAACTTGATTGCGTAACATCCCAGAATGTGCCTATTTCTATCCACCTCCATTTCATTCTCTGAAATTATCTGTGTTATCTCTTTGTTTTGTGCCCACTGCTCTTGGTAAAGCCCCAATTGAAAAGCAAGTCCAAGGGATAGACATAATGCAAAATTCTAACTACAAGGATGTGTAAACAAAACACATGAGTTGGTCATCTCAAAGTTGACTTTTTCTGCATCCTCTGGTAGCATATTTATATTATACTTGCCTGGCACCCTTCCAGCACACCGATTGGATTGGTAAAACAGAACCCACTGTATGTTAGAGTCGGTGTCGTCATTCGGATATAAAACTGTACGTGTCCCCGTCTAATGTTGGTTCCAAAAAACTAATCTTTAATGTTTATCATATCATACATGAACTGCTTTATGGTGATTATAATTTCAAGCATTTTAAAATGTAACCTCAGGAAGTTTAAATGTTTCACCATAATGCAATGATATTTGTTTAGGTACACTGTCTATTTTAAAATAATCTACCTAGAAGCCTGTACAGCGGAAGAAAGAAACATATGTTTTCAATTTACTTGGCACACTACAGTAGCTACTATTATACTGAATTAGGCTAGAAACCAATAAATCCCGTTAACAGGATTTTACACAGTATCAGAATGAGGAAAGCAGAATGTGTGCTAAAATAATCAGTATACAGTATATTATTGTATGTTGCTCACTAGTCTACTTTGTCATTTGTTTTTATTCCCAAAGCACAACAGAGCCATTAATTGTCTACCAATGTAAAATTACTTTTGGCAACATCTGTAATCAGGCCACACACGTAAGGAAGAAAAGAGATGATTCTTCAGAGTCAACTCAGGTTAGTGAATTCTGTCATTCTTATTTTAACAGTAATGTAAAATAAAAGAATTAAAAGGGTGGTTCGCCCTTAATTTACCCTTTAGTATGTTATAGAATGCTATATTTATAACAACTTTGCAATTGGTCTTCATCATTTATTTATTTATTTTATAGTTTTTGAGTTATTTGTCTTCCTTTTCTATATTTTTCCAATGACCCCATCGCCCAAAAAAAAAACTATGGCTCTGTGAGCTTACAATTGTATTATTATTGTTACTTTTTATTCCTTATCTTTTTATTCAGGCCCTCTCCTATTCATATTTCAATCGCTGATTGAAACCAATGCCTGGGTGCTAAGCTAAACAAGACCCAGATAGTTGCTGAAATTCCAAAATAGAGAGCTGCTGCACAAAAAGCTGAATAACTGAAAAACCACAAAGAAAACTATATTGTCTTAGAATATCAGTTTCTATGTCACACTTTAATTTAATTTGAAGATGATCAACCTCATTAACAGGAAAATGATCTAATGCGAGTGTATACCACGTATTCACATATGAAACAAAATCTGAATTTCGACTCTTAAAATTACTCGAAGCGGCTTTTTTGCCACTCCTGGTAACTTGTAGGTCTGCTTCCGCCTGAGGCAAGTTTCTCAGCCCACCTTATGGCAGCAGTGCCCCTGATGGTAAGCTGTATACACACATACACACACTGATTTATCACTATTTCATAAAGCTGTAGAATCTGTAGTTAGAAGTCCTTTCTAGTACACATGTACTTTTGCTTTCTATCCTGTTATCCTGGTATTGACATTGGACTGCCCTCTTACCTGAACACTGGATGTTATGCCATGTTACCCAATCTGTGTAAAGCCTTGTCCTGCTCCTTTTATTGCCAGTTTGATTTAAAGATGCTAAGAGACTAGGCTACATATAAAAGGCAGACTTTGTAAAGTAGAGCAAGAAAACCCCAAAAGGATGTTTTTCAAAGAAATAGAGTCAATGTACACAAAGCTTTTAGGTTTATATTTCTTCAAAATGATATTGATGACAGCTCTAAATTAATGGGGAAACATTGGGGTCCTGGCATAAAGTAACCAACATGGTGTGCAGATAGTTAAAAAAAAGCATTTTTTATACATTAGGGCTTCCTAATGCCTTGGGTGTTTTCTGGTTACACATTCTAAATGACATGGAAGCGAAGGATCTGTCTATGTCCTGCCCTTCCTGTATGCAGAGATACCAAACATGGGCAATTATTATTCCCTGCTGGTAGCCCCATTGCGCTTGGGTTTATCAAAAAAAAAACTATGGCTCTGTGAGCTTACAATTGTATTATTATTGTTACTTTTTATTCCTTATCTTTTTATTCAGGCCCTCTCCTATTCATATTTCAAACGCTGATTGAAACCAATGCCTGGGTGCTAAGCTAAACAAGACCCAGATAGTTGCTGAATAACTGAAAAACCACAAAGAAACTAAATTGTCTTAGAATATCAGTTTCTATGTCACACTTTAAGTTAATTTGAAGATGATCAACCTCATTAACAGGAAAATGATCTAATGCGAGTGTATACCACGTATTCACATATGAAGCAAAATCTCAATTTTGACTCTTAAAATTACTCGAAGCGGCTTTTTTGCCACTCCTGGTAACTTGTAGGTCTGCTTCCGCCTGAGGCAAGTTTCTCAGCCTACCTTATGGCAGCAGTGCCCCTGATGGTAAGCTGTATAGACACATACACACACTAATTTTTATCATCAATATTTCATAAAGCTGTAGAATCTGTAGTTAGAAGTCCTTTCTAGTACACATGTACTTTTGCTTTCTATCCTGTTATCCTGGTATTGACATTGGACTGCCCTCTTACCTGAACACTGGATGTTATGCCATGTTACCCAATCTGTGTAAAGCCTTGTCCTGCTCCTTTTATTGCCCGTCTATGTACCTTCTTGTCTGACAATGGAACCTGCATGTTCCAGTACTTATGCCCAGCCTTGTTTTGTTACCTGACTGTGCTTCAATGCTTGTGACTACTTTCTTTTAACCTTGCCTATGCCTCAATGAAGTGTGTCCCAGAATCACATACATCTGCCCTGTGCTCATATACACTTAATCATTTATTGGTTTTCTGACAGAAAAATACGATGACTTCATGTATTCTATAGACTCAACTGTATCTGAAACGGTTGTTGGATGAAAATCATTATAGAACACATGAATTACAGAGTAGATCACTAAATAAAGGACACTGCTGTACAAATATAAATAAAAAAATATACTATGGCACAGAAATATAAAAACCAGCTAGATCCACCAGGGCTGTACATATCAGGTATAAAGGGCACCCCTTATGGACTGACTGGGGCAAGTTTGCTGTCCAAATTGAACTGACAATGTTGATTATTGAGCTCCCAGTTTGATTTAAAGATGCTAAGAGACTAGGCTACATATAAAAGGCAGACTTTGTAAAGTAGAGCAAGAAAACCCCAAAAGGATGTTTTTCAAAGAAATAGAGTCAGTGTACACAAAGCTTTTAGGTTTATATTTCTTCAAAATGATATTGATGACAGCTCTAAATTAATGGGGAAACATTGGGGTTCTGGCATAAAGTAACCAACATGGTGTGCAGATAGTTAAAAAAAAACATTTTTATACATTAGGGCTTCCTAATGCCTTGTGTGTTTTCTGGTTACACATTCTAAATGACATGGAAGCGAAGGATCTGTCTATGTCCTGCCCTTCCTGTATGCAGAGATACCAAACATGGGCAATTATTATTCCCTGCTGGTAGTACCATTGCGCTTGGGTTTATCATTCTGTCTTTTAAAGGGGACCCGTCACCCAAAAAAATGTATCAAATTTTATCACATTAGTCAAGCAAAATAAACTTAAAATTATTTGAATCTTGTTTCCTTCAGTCTAGGAATTCAAAATTATGGAAAGCAAGCAGGAGCCATTTTGTGTTATTAAGGCAAGCTTTGCATAATCTCAGATGCTTTAATAAAAAATAGAAATTGGATTTTATGTTTAATTTGAAAAGGACTTTTATTATACAGCTTTTTGTGTCTGGGTGGCAGGTCCACTTTAAAGCCCTGCATTCCTCTGCTACTCTCCATATATTTGCCTTGTCTTATACACTGCACCATAGGTTCACCATGTGGATATCACATTGGTCAGTAAACTAGCCATGACAAGTGATAGGTGATGCATCCTTTCTTTCTACCTTGTTGAACTAGCAAGTACACTTATAATATATGTTGCAGCTTTGCAAATGCCACTAAATGAGGAGATCTGGCTCAGATTTGGCCACATGTGTTCAGAACCCAATCAGACTGATACAATCATAGGCTTTAGGGCCAATGATCAGGTCATACAAATGGGGCCTATAGAGGCCCGCCAGATAAGGACTGACTCAACCTGGAGGGACTCAGTTGGCAGCTTTGCTCTGACTTTCCATAGGGCCAACAACCAAATAAGCACGATATTGCCCACACAAGGTGGGTATAGTGGGGAAAGATTTGCTCATTTGGTGACCTCTTCAAACAAGCGAATCTTACCGTACATGGGCACCTTTACTCAAAGGAAACTCTTTTACTGCAACTTGTCGGAATAAAAAGAACCTTACTTATTATCCGTATTTCTCTTTTGGACTCAATACAAAAATAATAGGCAGCAGGGCAGAGCTGACTGTTTCATATCTTGTAGGCATATCACTGACTTTCTTTAGAAGCAAAAAAAAAAAAGCCCCACTGTAAAATTATTTCCCTGCTGTTTTCCATCCTTATTTTACTATACAGACTTCCAAACGAATACCCCATTGCCTTTTTGTCATTAAAATGAGCAGATGTGATACGGATATATCACTTTCTCAAGTCTTAACAGCATCCTGTTGGTGGTTTGTGGTGGTTTTTCAAGCCAGGATGCTGAACCTAACATATATCATTTATATTTAATACTTATGCTATCAGTAATAGATGAAATCGCTGCTATTTTTATTAAAGCGTGAAATGAAAAAGCATTTTCCCATTTACCTTCACTCATAATTCTTATTTTTATGCCACTAGGAAGTAGTGCTTTATAGTTTGGATTCATCCCAGTTTTCTTTCTTCCTTGCTTAAACTCACAGATCACTACAAACAACAAAAAAATACATTCACAATTTCTGCACAATTATTACATTACTATAAACCAAAATAGTCACATTTCCATTCCAGGAACCTTAGTGTTTATAACTCCACATATTTCTCTATGTCACCATATCCTTTTTTGGTTTTTTACAATGCAGGGGCTCCAGCATCACTGGATTCTACCAGTAGCTCGCCTATATGACAGTGCATATCATTTCCGTGTGGCTACTCCAGTAAGTTTTCTTCTCTTGCTTGGATAGACAATTCATGTACAATATAAAAACTTTAGCTGGAATAAGTCTTGTCTTCTCTTACAAGGTTTCCTTTCTCTCCACAGGATCTTGCAAATTGTTCAACAGATCCAAATTTTGCTGGAATGTTATTCACAGACTATTATTTCTACTTTTATAGAAAGTGCAACTAAGGCATATTGGTCTGTCCTATTCATTGATATTCATTAGAAAGACTATAGCAACCTGTTGGTCCATCCCACTCACATGTAACTTTTTTGATGATCCATACAGAAATTCAGCTGGACTTGTCAGACTTATTATTTACTTTTTAATTGATCTGTGCTTGTGCATGTTTATTGGGGTTCACAGCTGGGATTTTAAATACACCACACACCAAAATGGTAGTGTTGTAACTTGTTGTTCTACAAAAAGTTAATGGCATGTCATTTTTGTTAATGTTACATGAATGGATCACTGTATATATTAAATATGCATGATTTTCTAAATTGTTATATACCCTAATCATTTTGTATTACTTTCAAGATACGAAGAGTTTTAGAACTGGCAGAATACTGAATTATATTTAAGTTTGTAAAAAAAAAAAAAAAAAAAGTATAGAAAAAGTTGGTAAGGCACAATTCCATTTACACATAAACTAAACCTAATATGTGTAGTTCAATGAGGATTCATTTTATAATATCAAGTATGTACCATAACACAGTACAAACAGAAAAATGATATAAAATGATAGCTAGCAATAGATGTGTGGCAGAACACAAGGTGCCTCTCTGGTAAGTTCATCCTGCTTCATTTCAGTGTGAGAGGAAATGCATTTTAACTGGTGCCAAAGCCTTTAAAAGTGTTTTTAAATATAAATATACTCTGAGGTTTAAGGCACTGACCAGTCACAGGCACATAACCAGTCCTTTCATGACAGTAGGCCTATCTATAAGGTGTGTTCCAGAATGATGGGTGGCTATGATGGATGGCTGGTGCAGATATTGGCAGACATAGGGGCAAATTTACTAAAGGGCGAAGTGGCTAAGGCTTGCTAAAATTCGCCAGCGTGATGTCATTTTGGCACTTTGCTGATTTGCTAACAGGCGCTGGCATTATTACGCTAGCGAAGGAGATAGACTCAGGTGCAACTTCGCACTCTAACGCAAGGTGAATTTTCGCTCTAGCGAAAGAGCGTTACCACACAAATTCACTGAGTTTTTGATTTTACTGACCGTCACCTCTATCGCCAGACTTGCCTTTGCCACCTCAGACCAGGCGAAGTGCAATGGAGTAGATAGGACTTACTTGAAATTTTGTTGAAAATTTGCTGGCGTCTTTTTCTTTTTATAGGGTGATTGGCTGAAAAAGAGCGAAAATTTTTTTGGGGGTACCCTTCTTCCCCCCTACATTTGGCACCAAAACTATAATGTGGGCACATGTGTAGGGCATTATAACAATATATATATATATAATTTTATTAAGGTTCCTTGGCCTTGTGTAGTGTAATGTATTTGCTGCAGCATATACGGCCATTGTACTTTAACTGCATGCCGTATGCAAATTAGCCAACGCTAGCATAACTTCGAACTGCTGATCGTATTTTTGCTAGCAAAACTTCGCAAGTGTTCGGTACACTGTGCGCAGGATCTTCCTGAATTAGCGTTGTCCAGGCGAATTTACGCCTGGCGAAGTGTTGCGATGTTGCTGGTGGATTTTCACAGGTAAGTAAAGTTGCCCCATATTGTTTGCCACAATGTGACAGGGATATATATCTTGGAGCCTCATAACCCATGCCATTCAGTCTTAATTTAAGGTTTATAATGTTAATGAACACAACAAGTATGCTCTTTTAGTTCACATTCCTGAAATCTGCACTTAAAAAATGGCAAATAGTGATACTTTGTTCAAGTGCACTTGTGGCCATGCTCTGATATAAGTCAAACTTCTTACATATATGTATAATAAACATAATACAGAAAGTACATTTCTTGTCGATGTGTTTTTATCTGGTTAGTGCTGATGGGAAGACGTTAAAAATATAGCAACTCTTGTGAGCACATCATCCAAGGAGAAAGTAAAAGAAAAACATACCCTGGAGATCAGGACAATGCAACATCTTGTGCCCCAATATAAAATATGGTATGATAACCTTACCTAATCTTCAGGCAAATTATGAACTACATTTTATTACATTAGTCAAATTTTAGCATAAATGCAGAAGGAGAGGGCCGCACAGCATGTCATGTAGTAAATGGTAAAGGCTTACCAAAAGAGATTTGCCTTCATGTGTCTTTTAAACACAAATTCTCTGTCTTGATGATGACTGAAAATCTTAACAATCGCAAAGTTTTGGTGGTCATTTACCAATAAAGTGCTTGATTAAATCAGTGAATCACCTATGATTCTACTTGGTCTATTTGCAGTTAGGCAATTGTAATAAAAATAAATAAGTAGATAAAAGAAGTCCAGGCTACTAGAATGTACTGTGATGCCTGAAAACTGAAGTTATTATAGTTATATATATATATATATATATATCCTTGAGAAAGGTCCCATTGTGGACCGAAACATTGTATATGCACCTGTGAATAAAATTCAACACTTTTTTTCACAAAAACATTGGAGTGCGGGTCCATTTACTATTTTGTACTAGAAACTTTGACCAACGCACACACATCGAAAGAAGGTAGCATTTTTATGCTTGTGTTGCTCCCCAACTGTCACAACTGGCACCCTAAATCCAGAACAAGTGCTAGCTCCCTGGTCTCGGCTCTGCTTCTGCCTGTAGCAGCCGCCTTTCACTTCGGGAGGAGCCCTCCGCTAATTGGATGCCGCCAGGTCTTAATAAGAGAGGATACAAGCAAGAGTTCTGGACGAGCAAAGGGGCACGGTCGTTATAAAGTTTTTGG
The DNA here is from genome assembly GCA_038501925.1 of Xenopus petersii. NCBI lineage: Eukaryota > Metazoa > Chordata > Amphibia > Anura > Pipidae > Xenopus > Xenopus petersii. The sequence goes on from CM076677.1 coordinate 45,003,718, forward strand.
ACAGAAGGCACAGTTCTAGGAATAGTTCTAGGAAGTGTAGTCAGACAGGCCGGGGTCGGTGCAGGCAGAGTTTAAACAAGGTCAGACAGGCAGTGGACGGTTCAGGCAGAGTTTAAACAACGTCAATCAGGCTGGGGTCGGTATAGGCAGCGTTCAAGAATAGTCAGGCAGGCAAGGGTCAAAACCGGAAGAATCAGAATAGTCAGGCAGGCAAGGGTCAGGATAATCAGAGTTCAGTATAGTCAGGCAGGCAAGGGTCAAAATTGGCAGAGTTCAGAGTAATCAGACAGGCAGGGATCAAAGACCAGGACCTCAAACATGAGAAATCACAGCCAGGAAACTAGCAAGTAGAACCTACAACGGGCAACGAGTTTGAATAAAAAAGCCCCTTTAAATATTCAAAATTCACGCCAAACTGATGACGTCATGATGTGTCAAAAACCCGGAAATGCGGTCGCACGCGCCATCGAGTGACAGGTAGTGAAGGGGGAGAGATCAACGCGGCGGGCGTCCCAGGCTTCCCCGCCGGCCCACTAGACAACCAGGGTCCACACATCAACTCCACTTATATTTGAATGTGGCTTAATGGTATAAAAGGTTGGGGACCTCTGGTCTAGATATTGTTGTATATTATATGGTAGATGTATGTAAAGAGATCTGTATTTAAAGCTGGGAAATTGACAAAATGTCTAGCCCCATGTCAGATTTCAAAATTGAATATAAAAAAATCTGTTTGCTCTTTTGAGAAATGGATTTCAGTGCAGAATTCTGCTGGAGCAGCACTATTAACGGATTCATTTTGAAAATTTTTTTTTCCCATGACAGTATCCCTTTAAGGTTTACATACCACAGCAACATGGCTGCTCACTGTTCTACTGACTGCTGCAACCACCCCCAAAGTTTTTTTTAGCTGTTCCTCTTTAACCTAATTAATTAGTTTTTTTTCATATAATATATAGATAGAAGAGCAAAAAATTTACAACTTGGATTATTAAAAAGAAAATCTGTAAATTTAGGCTCTTTTTTCTGTGAGAGAGGTGCTTAAAAATTATTTAGAGATTAACACAAGCAGTTCTTGGAGTACCTTGATAATTGGGGTGGGTGAGGATTTAGTTTAAACGACAACAATCTAAATGTTTTTCGCTGTGAGATTACCTCCATTTAGGATGATAAAAGCCATCATTTTGCCTCTATTCAGCTGCAGCGGGGCAAAGGTAGTACTTTGCATTCTCTTTCTCTGGAATGAACTGTGCCAAAAGGTTGCAACTGGTAATGGACTGTCTGTATAAGTATTGCTATTAACATAATAATCTAAAATACATTGATATGGATTAGACATTTTGGACTATGGGTTGAAGCATTAAGGGGTATAACATATCACATGATTGTATCTCATGATATGAAGAATATTTGATGGTATTGGTTCACAAAAGTGTGTATTTCAATGAGGAAGCGGGTGTTCCTTGAAAGCCTGTGCTACGTTTATGCTGAAATAAATGACTAAAAGGCATCTGCTGGTATCTAGGTGTGCTTCTTCCATATAAATATATGGCAAACGTTTGCAACAGTCAGCCTACCGCTGCATCAGTAATACTTTGCAATATAAGGGTTACATGCTGTACATTGTTATCTAAAGATCCTTCTAAAGAAAGGCTTTTGGTTCCCTTGAAATTAATATAATAGAGGCATTGCAAAATAGACAGCAGTAAAGGCCCTGCAGTCACAAAGCAAATTTACAAAATCAGTTTAGTTCATATTTCAGAAAGGAACAGCAAGATGCTGGCAATTCAAACTTTGTAACATCCTTGTTCCAACAAAGACTATGGCCTGACTGGTCATCTATCAGTCATAATAATTATGCCAGGCTAAAAGCCATAGACAAATAATGTGTTACTATCTTCAGATACCAATAAAATTGCACCATATTTGGCATCATCTTTACTTATACAGGCATAAATACTAGACAAGAGGGGAGTCCTAAGAAACTACATTCAAGAAAGCAACACACTTTTTACACCAAAGTTTTATTCTTGTGATTCTCCACTTACCATGAGTAAGCTGAAAATATATTTTCAAAAAACAAAAGTTTGTTAGCAGTGGTAGTAATTTAAATGCCACCTGTGAATTTAAAATGGTTGAAAAGCCAGATTATAACCATAAGTAGGGACATTTTGAATGAAGGAATCTAAATATGTTTGAAAAATCTATGACAAGGACAACATGTATTATAGGTGTTATAGGTATAGTTTTCAAAAACATTTCATTCTAAAAATATATTCTACCATGAGGCATAAATATTCAAAGCATCCTAACAGAAATACATATAGACATGCATAGACATGCATAGCCTTTGCCTCTTGAGCCTTCAAGGATGTGACCTAGACAGAATCTAAGTTATCATACCCAGTAGATTGGGTCTAGAATCAAAATCTGTTTGGCACACCCCAACTTGAGTCTACCAAAGGATGTTCTGTGGAAGTCCGAAATGCAAATTATAAAGCCTTCAAGTAGCATAGAACATAAAATCCAGAATGCCTTCTGTCAAACACCACTGTCAATCATAAGGGTTACAATGACAAAATAATAACTTGTTATAAGGGGACTTCGAATATTAACCTGGATGAAAACAGTTTTCCACGACTACTGCCACATTGATGGTGTGTGCCCATTAACAGCCCGCTCTGTATGGCAACCATTAATAAAATATGGCCCCCTATTGTACCTGAGACAAACTGGATAGGGCTGTGCTATAGTTTACCTCAAAGCATGGCCCTTAAACAATGAGGCAGTTATGACTCCAGTGCATACAAAAGCAACTACATTTGCACTGACATATATATAGAAGATTATTTACCATGATGAAAATATCATTGTCAGTTATATAAATAAACCCTGGTTTTATCTGCAGAACATTTGGAGCTACTGAGCCTTTACCAACACTGTTACCAACGAATAGTAACTGTCTGCTGGAGGCTCGGACCATGGCAATATTTAGGGCTTTAGCACACGGGCAAATTCAGGGAGATTTAGTCGCCTGGCGACTAATCGCCTCTTTTTAGGGGCGACAATCTCCCTGAAATGCCTTCCCCCTGCTAAAATGAAAAATCGCCTACGCCAATGCACTTGCGGTGCTTCGATTTCCAAAGTCGCTGAAGATGCCTCACGAGGAAACTTCGGGCTACTTCAGAAATTGAAGCGTTTCAAGTGCATTGCCGCAGGCGATTTTTCATTTTAGCAGGCGGAAGGCAGTTCGGGGAGATTGTCGCCTCGAAGAAGAGGCAATTAGTCGCCAGGCAACTAAATCTCCCAGAATCTACCTGTGTGCTATAACCCTCAGAACCCTTTCTGAATCGCTCCATTTATCTAGCCCAAGACCTACAATATCACAAAGGCATGATACGGTATACAACTTATTTTCAAATATTTTCAGTTATTACCTTAGCCAGCCCCAAAGCCACTGAAATGTTCCAGCATATACATTCAGTTTGGTTGTAATATGAAACAGTGCCAGAACCAAAGAAATTTATAACATGTACATTCATATTTGTTAATTACATCAGCCAGCCCCAGCACCACTGAAATGTATCAATATATACATTGTTTGGTTAATACATTATGCCAGACTAAGAGCACTCTGCTAAAGGGTCAAGATCTTTTTGTCCCCCTTTCCATTTTTAAAATGTTAGGAGGTAATGAGGCCCCATGGTTTTTTTCAGTGAGGGAGGCAGCTGGCTCTGAAACCTGAATTCCTCCAGAAAAAAAAATTATAACCTCCAGTATAGGGGAAAAAGAGATGGAGGCCACTACCTAAACATTCTTCATCACATAGATGTCTGTTAACCCCACTCCAGTCCCAGGGCAAACCTGGGACTCCAAACAGGTTAAACTTAGCTAATTGCCACCTCCCTCTCCCATCCGTAAAAATCATAAGGGGTGTAGGGCCATACACATCACTGCTGCCAGACACTTTTCAGGAGAACCCGGTTAAGCACATGGATGGGGGGACATAGCACTTGCCACGGACAAGCAATAAGCAGGTCAGAAGGGCAGCTGGACCAAGGATCAATATCAGTGATATCAGCCATAGTACCACTGTGCCTACCTGATCCAAGTGATGAAACACTGAAGACTCCATACATGAGGTAATGTGATAAGGGGGATAAAAGATATCAATTACCAAAATCCCAGTCCCTAGGACACTTTCTGGCAAGCCCTAATGTTTTCCCAAGGCTAAAAAGAAAATTTTTTTCCAAAGGGAGCAAAATTAAACTGAAGCAGGACAAAAAGACAATGGATTGGGGGCGGGGATGGATGTTAAAGCTTTGGGGAGTGTCTTTCTGATGGGAGCACTGGGGTGGGGCTCTCCAAGGTAAGTATGACTGAAGTTGGCCAGGAAAAATATTTCTCAACCAGTGCCATTAACTTAAAGGAGACATATAGCATACCTAAAAACACCTCAGATCTTGTAGTTAATAATGAATAATATATGTTGGTGCTTTTACATTGGGCTAAAAATTAAAACTATCCTATCTTTAAAAATGGCTCTGCTACAGCCCCTGTCAAATGAGCTTGGGCTTGTCCAAATGGCCACTGCCTGAAGCAAAGTAAGAGAGGAATCAGAAGGGTTCGGGATTGGTTCCCATCCCACAGTACCGAGTTCTGCCAGATTCCCTGTCCTGCCTGGGAAAGGAGGCAACAGGAAGAGGAACAGAAGGGTTGGACTAGTAGGGTTTTTGAAGAAATTTTCAAATAATCAACCTGAAAAACTACTTTTTTCAGCACATCTCTTATATACAGTATTTAAAAATTCTTGTTTTTTACACAATATGTCTCCTTGAAGCTCACCTAATCTGTAAGTTTCTTGCAATTTTAAGCATACATTTAATACTAGTACCGGTTTCTATATGGTATATATGTATATATATATATATATATATATATATATATATATATATATATTTGCAAGAAGAGCGACACTCACAGGGTTTTCTTTGCAGTCAAAAATGTGTTTTATTCCACTCAACGTTTCGATCCCCCACAGGGATCTTTGTCAGGAGATTACGAACAAACAACCAGAAACCCATCCCAAAATTTAAACTCACTGGCCGTTTTTTGGCACCCAAATTTGTTGCTAAGCAACCACCGTATACAGTGACAAAGTGTAGGGATCAATGTTATGAAGTGTGGTAGGAGGGAAAGTACTTAGGAGCATCGAGTGTGCTGATTTAGTCCAGCAGTGCAGGAGAGGTAAGTAGGAGAAAAAGTAGCGGAGAAGAAGCAAAAAAGAAGGTTGCCTCCGTGTCAGAATAAAGCTATTATCCTGGATGTTAGCCGCAAACCAATCAGAGTCACCGCAATAGCTGCACTGTCCAATCGGCTGACAGTCTAGAGGTGGGTGTGCGCCTCAGCGCTCTGGAGCTTCTGTACGCCAATCGGATAACGAATAAGGGTTACCGGGGGAACCAAGTAACGCTGTCGCAGGCTGGCTTGACAGAGAGCCGTATCGGCTTAGATCATTTAGTGAGCGCAGAGACAGAGTGTGGCGCTAGGATCATCCAACTTCTGGGGTTGCCACAGCAGCGTTAGTAGGGGCCTTAGGACCGCCACGTTAGTGGCTGGTCTGTACCCCTTGCACTTAGAGGACATTCCCCATCTTACTGAAATTAATTATATGCGGGCAAAGACAGCCTGTCCGACTTTCACTGAATAATGGGTAGTTTGGCCACTACCCACATAGCACTGTCCTATGGACATACGGATCGCCGCAGGCATCTATCCAATAGCTAATGACATGTGCGGGGCAGGGAACAAGGAGAGAACACAGAGGGGAAAAAGAGGGTTAAAAACAATCAGAGTATCACAGAAGCAGAGTGAAAGATATGGGGGTAAGGGACATTATTAATATTATACAATATGGCAACAATCACGGTCATGGGTCCCCTAGATACCGCCATCCATAGTTTTAGGAGTAAGATGATGGCATTAGATGTGTGTAGCCAAAACACAAGGAAAGCAAAACCAAACACAAATAGACATCAAAATTCAAAAATCTAGGGGTATTGGAACAATTAGTAAATATAATTAAAAAGGCACAGGAAAGGGCATAGTCCATACGGAGCTTAAATGAAGCAAAAGTATAACAGTGTAAAGGCTGCTGACATCCATAGTTGCTAATAGGCAATGCTCTGGAATTCTGTTAAGTTTGTTGAGGATCTGAATGACGTGGGTAGCATCCTGGGTATATGAAGGCATGGTTGTGACTAGGGGTTGTAGGAAAGAGTCCACATAAGTGGCCACTGGTTGAAAAAGTGAGCCTACTGCTGATATAATCGGTCTCCCAGGGGGTGCAGACTGAGACTTGTGAATCTTGGGGAGCGTATAGATGATAGGCACCCTGGGGTAATCAGAGGTAAGGTATTGGAAAGTCGCCTGGTCTAACCAGCCTGCTGTTAGGGCATTTCGAAGTTTGGCATCCAATTCCCTCTTAAAGGTGGGTGTGGGATTTCCAGGCAGAACACGGTAAGTAGAAGCTGTTGAGAGTTGGTTAAGCAGTTCTTGTTTGTAGTAGTCGTAACTGAGGAGTACTATGCCCCCTCCTTTATCTGCCGGACGTATCACCAGATCTTTGTCTTGTTTTAGGGTTGTGATGGCATGTCTTTCTTCAATGGATAAGTTCCGATGTGGTTTGATATCATGCATAGTAGTCATCATTTCTTTAGATATAATATTGCTGAATGTTCGAATAGATGCTGGGGTATTAGAAGGATCGAATTTGCTGATTGGCTTAAAGCGAGGCACAGTGTCCCTGGGGCTATGTCTAAAATGTTCACGAAGCTTGAGTTTGCGTTGAAATTTGTGTATATCGCTTAGGATCTCGATTGGTTCAGGAGTTCGGCTGGGAATGAATGATAAGCCTTTATTCAAAAGTGATAGTTCACCTGGAGAAAGGGTATGTTTACTTAAATTGAAGATCACATTCGTCTCCCCCTCGGTGGTTTGTTTCTTACTGTTCTTGTATCTCCCCCACCTGGTGTGACTCCTTCTCCTTTTGTTTTGTCTGCCCTGGACCGTGTGTTGACCCCTAAAAAAGAGCTCTGTTCAGAAAGGGTAGATGGACCAGAGTCCGAGTCTGTGGACTGGTCAGAGCTGTCCACAGACTGCAGTGTTCTAGGCTTATGCTTACGGCGAATGTTGGAGAATCGATCAGAGTTTATACCCATCAGCCAGCCATAGACTCTTTTCTGTTTATAGTCTTCAGCAACTTTGCGTACTTTTGTTTGTTTGAAGTTGGTAAGCTCTTGTCGGTGTCTCTCAATGTTCTCTGTAAGCTTTTTAAGCCAATCACAGGTGTTGTCAGTTTTTAATGTATCTAAGTGAGTCGATTCAATTTTCTCAATGTCCCCCCGCACTGTGGTCAATTCCTTGCCGACTTGTTCTATCACGAGAAGCATGAGATCAAGGGAACAGCGGTTGAGGATCCCACACCATTTGCTACAAAAGGCTGGGTTGTTGCGACCAATAGTGGGTATGTTATGGACCATGAATCCCCTAGGTATGAGTTTCTGTCTGTGGTAATTCAATAGGAACACTCCGTGGAGATTTAAATCAATTAAATTCCTTTTCAAATCCAACAAATCGTGATAAATATTGATTGAAGATTTACTTACAATTGTATTGAATGTAGTTTCCGGGAATAGGATCTGATCAGCATCTGTTGCCGTGAAGCCAAATTCACCTGTGGAGTCAATGTTCAATGCTTGTTGTGTATAGGCATACTCCATATCTTCCTCTGAAGCCTCTGATTGAAAAATCGATGTCCTGATGGTCTGGAAGCTGTGTAATACGCCAGTAAAGGCAAAAAGTCTTTTGGGTAATTAAACTGTGATGATGGGTGCTACCGTAGAGGCATACAAGATCCTCAATACATTCCAAGTCCAAAGGTGCACTCCATTGACTTTGTAACAACCTGGGTGCCAGCACAGAGATAATAGATATTTGCAAGAAGAGCGACACAGGGTTTTCTTTGCAGTCAAAAATGTGTTTTATTCCACTCAACGTTTCGATCCCCCACAGGGATCTTCGTCAGGAGATTACAAACAAACAACCAGAAACCCATCCCCATCCCAGAATTTAAACCCACTGGCCGTTTTTTGGCGCCCAAATTTGTTGCTAAGCAACCACCGTATACAGGGACAAAGTGTAGGGATCGATGTTATGAAGTGTGGTAGGAGGGAAAGTACTTAGGAGCATCGAGTGTGCTGATTTAGTCCAGCAGTGCAGGAGAGGTAAGTAGGAGAAAAAGTAGCGGAGAAGAAGCGAAAAAGAAGGTTGCCTCCGTGTCAGAATAAAGCTATTATCCTGGATGTTAGCTGCAAACCAATCAGAGTCACCGCAATAGCTGCACTGTCCAATCGGCTGACAGTCTAGAGGTGGGTGTGCGCCTCAGCGCTCTGGAGCTTCTGTACGCCAATCGGATAACGAATAAGGGTTACCGGGGCAACCAAGTAACGCTGTCGCAGGCTGGCTTGACAGAGAGCCGTATCGGCTTAGATCATTTAGTGATCGCAGAGACAGAGTGTGGCGCTAGGATCATCCAACTTCTGGGGTTGCCGCAGCAGCGTTAGTAGGGGCCTTAGGACCGCCACGTTAGTGGCTGGTCTGTATCCCTTGCGCTTACAGGACATTCCCCATCTTACTGAAATTAATTATATGCGGGCAAAGACAGCCTGTCCGACTTTCACTGAATAATGGGTAGTTTGGCCACTACCCACATAGCACTGTCCTATGGACATACGGATCGCAGCAGGCATCTATCCAATAGCTAATGACATGTGCGGGGCAGGGAATAAGGAGAGAACAGAGAGGGGAAAAAGAGGGTTAAAAACAATCAGAGTATCACAGAAGCAGTGTGAAAGATATGGGGGTAAGGGACATTATTAATATTATACAATATGGCAACAATCACGGTCATGGGTCCCCTAGATACCGCCATCCATGGTTTTAGGAGTAAGATGATGGCATTAGATGTGTGTAGCCAAAACACAAGGAAAGCAAAACCAAACACAAATAGACATCAAAATTCAAAAATCTAGGGGTATTGGAACAATTAGTAAATATAATTAAAAAGGCACAGGAAATGGCATAGTCCATACGGAGCTTAAATGAAGCAACCCAGAGGTAATGTTTCATTAAGTCCTCGGGGGGTAACAGTATCCAGTCGCTGTATCCATCTTGCTTCCCTCCTAAGAAGAGCCTGGTCTCTGTTGCTACCACGTGGCAAAGGTGGCTGAAAGTCTATTGCCAATATTGTCTATTGCTGAGGACTCTTGTAATTGTCTATATATATATATATATATATATATATATATATATATATTTATATATGTTAGTGGATTGATACATCTGTATAGGTATCTACGTGCAAGGTCATTTGGAGGGGTTTGATAGAATATTGTCTCTTTTCAACCCAGATAACCTATGTTACCATGTACCTCTTGGAACAAAGCATTGGTCTAGGATACTTTTCCTGAGAGCTCCAAACTGCTATCTTCAGTCACTTCTCAATAGCTCTTGTGTCTGTCTGGGACCCTATAAATGTGCAGTCTATGAATGTGCAGCATAGTAATGTTGGGCAGTTTGCTATAGAGTACTTATGTGCAATCCTGACAGACACATGGGGCTGCTGGGAAGTTCCTGAAGATGGCTACATGGTGCTCGTAGGAAAAGTATCATGTGCTGATCTGCGATTAAGTAAAGAGGAGTGCCAGCCTGGGGGTCAAAAGTTAGCACTGGCGGGTGTTCTGAACAAGCAGGTATCCTCCAGTGATACCTCTTCCGTTGTCCTTTAATGTGTTTAAAAACTATTGCTAATGGTGGCCCCTTTAGATTGACTATTTGCCTAATGCTAGAAAAACTAATGAAAGAAATGATGGGAAAGTCAGCGGACATGAATATATTTACTTTGGGTTACCAATTCCATTTAGCAAGATAGCTGATTTGAAGGGCACATATATTTTTTTATTTATAAAATCTGACTTCTGCACTAAATATATTTTTTTTGTGTTTTAAGGTGGCCATAGACGCACAGATCCTATTGTACGAATCGAGGATTCGTACGATTTTTGGATCGTGTGTGGCATGTGCCGACATCTTTCGTCCAGCGGAGATCGGTCGTTTGGTCGATCGGTCAGGTTTGATTTTGACCCGACCGATCCCGCTGGAGCCCACGGCACATCGTAATCGGATCGTTCGGCCATACGGCTGAACAATCAGATTACACCCGATATAGCCATGCCTGTTAATGGCATATCGGGGAAAGATCCGCGAGTTTGGCGATGACAAAAAAGTATGTTCGATGAATGCAATAGAGTGATTGAACAGATAGGTGTCAATATAAGAGAATAAAAATACAACAATAAATGCACATTGTGCATGTAAGTGTTAAGAGACAAGGGAAAATCGCTCCCTGTCCCCTAGAGCTTGCAATCTAAATGAGAGGGATATTATTGTCTTGCAGCAAGCCTGTGCACAAACACCTCATGTCCTTTTCCCTCTTCCCTAAAACCAGCACACCCACTCATAGCAACGTATGAAGCCACATTCCTGTCAATTTCAATAACAGAATGGGGATATTAATGCTTTTTATTCAATAAATCGCTTTTGTGAGTAACAGACAGAGCCGGGCTCCATTTTCCTGCTGCCTGGACTGAGATGTGAGTAAAAGCCGCCAACCCCCCTCCCCAGTCCTCCTCCTCCCGCACAGACACAGAGGGGAGGGGGAATCCCACAGCCGAGCACCGGAGAGGAGGGACAGAACCCGGGAGGAAGAAGAGGCCGCAAACCCCCCCTCCACTACTCGCTAGGCCCCGGCTCCGCACCGCTTCCTGGTTACGAGCTACCGTTGTCAGGGAGGGAGGGAGAAGGAAAGAGGGGGGTCACGGCGGAGGGTCAAAGGGGAAAGGTCACCCACCCAGCATCCTCCGTGTTGGATACACAGCCATCTTGCTTCTGCGAGACAAGAAAATTCATGCGGTAAGTGGTTTTAATCGCCCGAATCACGTCATGCACTTGTTTCCCTAGGCAAGCTAACAGTGCTCGCTGCTTATTAAGGAAGCAGGGCCAGAAGGCCGGGGAGAAGAGCTCTGCGGAGGGAGGGGGAGGCCCAGGCGGCTTTTGTGTGGGCTCAGGCCGGTGAAGGCTCTGTAATAGGCAGCGGAAGACTTCGAGATGGGATTTCGTTCGTGCGGGGGGAGAGATGGGCGAATAGGCTAATGAGAGAAGACGCAGGGCCTTGCGTTCTAATGAGGAAGAGGAGGCCGGGGAGAGTAGTAAGGCCACTGCAACTCCAGGGCCTTGGGGATGGGAAGGCCTCGGCACAATTAGGGATGTTAAACCTTCCCCCGCTTTTGAGCAACATATCCCATCAGTTCCCCAGAGCCTTACGTGCTGCACAGGGATGTAGTCAAACAGCAGCAGGGGAGGGAGAACAAAACGTGCATCATCCCTGTGTTCCTTCCTTCAGAGGGAAAATGAACGTGTAATTATTGGCAATAGATGGGCGCACAGAGCAGTCACAGGCAGAAGGAAGCAATAAACTAGTTGCAAATAGAGGGGCTGCAGCTTATCTGTCACTTCCTGGTTCAGGTTCAAGTGTAAAACTTCAAGTATGGAGATGATTTTGTGTTCTAGATCGGTGCCCCCCCCCTCCAGCAGCCTTGCACTGACGTGTTCTGGGGCCCCATTTGGCTGCAGATCTCTGCTTTACTGCTGTACTGCTCCTTTCTTGCCACCTCTAGTGTCAGGCAGTAGGAAAAGGAATCCTGAAGCATTTTCCTGGTAGTCATCAGCTCCCAAGCAAATAGCCTGTTCCACAGCTTGGCCATATTTATGTCCAAAGTCACTAATCCTGTGTCCTCTCCAGTTCTGTACAGAGAGAGAATGGCCATAAACTTGAATTTGAATGCATCTAAAGTTTTCTTCACAATTGTATATGTTCTCCAATAGGGAAGTATTTAATAGGACTACCATAGGGAAGTATATAAATATAGTTATTGATGAAGTAGTGGCCTCCCATTGATATGGCATTGGTATGAGTTTTTCAGAGGTATGCTTTGTATTCTTCATTATGCTATTAGTATAGTTTCCATTCAATAACTATTTATACATAGTCAAAAAAAATAGGTATGATTTACTTACTAATTTGAACAGTTTAAATATATTTTACCAGCAGTGTCAAACTTATGGCCTTAAACACAGCTTAATGTTCTGCAGCATCTTTCTTCTGCTGAGGTACTAGGACACTAGGCAGTACATGTGCTGTTGGATGCTTTACACTTTGCAGTTTTAGTATTGCTGTCCCTTCAGATTCTTTATGGTGTTGACATTCACAGCACCTGAAGCTTGCCAGTCATATAAGTGACAATGTATATCTGATTGCAGCACAGTTACAGTCAGAGTGATACAGTAGAGTGCTTAAAGGGATTCTGTCATGATTTTATGGTGTAGTTTTTATTTCTAAATTACACTGTTTACACTGCAAATGATTCACTCTACAATATAACATTTCATTCCTGAACCAGCAAGTGTATTTTTTTTTAGTTGTAATATTGGTGTGTAGGCAGCTATCTCAGGTTATTTTGCCTGGTCATGTGCTTTCAAAAAGAGCCAGCATTTTAGGATGGAACTGCTTTCTGACAGGCTGTTGTTTCTCCTACTCAGTGTAACTGATTGTATCTCAGTGGGACCTGGATTTTACTATTGAGTGCTGTTCTTCATCAGGCAGCTGTTATCTTGTGTCAGGGAGCTGCTATCTGGTTACATTCCCATTGTTCTGTTGTTAGGCTGCTGGGGTAGAAAGGGAGGGGTGATATCACTGAAGTTTATTAGAACACAAGTCACATGACTGGGGGCAGCTGGGATACTGCCAATATATCTAGCCCCATGTCGAATTTCAAAATTAAAAATAAAAGACTTTCATGTGATGTAAATTTAATTCAATGTGTCTCATTTGACCACATCCTTAAATTATTGGTGTGACGTAGCATAAATAGGGGCACAAAATCATCTAATTCATATTGTGGCCAGTATTGATGCAAGGGCTGGCCTGATACCCATGTGTCAGGCAGATACAGACTGATTTGTATCTAGGTAGGTTTGGGTCAGACAGAAGCACACAGTGGGGGTCATTTATCAACACTGGGCAAATTTGCCCATGGGCAGTAACCCATGGCAACCAATCAAATTGCTGCATTCATTGTTCTACTTGCAGCTGGCTTTAAAAAGCTAATCACCGATTAGTTGATATAGGTAACTACCCATGGGCAAATTTGCCTTTTGTTGATAAATGAGCCCCACTAACTTTTAGGGTAATGTCACATTGGCCCTCAAGGATAAAGTGTCTTATACCTTGTAAAATGCATTTTATAAACAAGTAGTATTCTTTAAGTAATGTACATTTTTTTTCACTTGCTGGAGAAACATACCGGCAATTTTCACCACACTGTTGTATGAGCGGATTATATTATAGTTAGTTAATCTATTATATACAATATATTTTGGATGGTTATGATTGGGCTCCCAGTATATTCATGTAGCATAATGGTCATTTATTTGGCAGACCATAATTTTTAGTAAGTATAATATAATGTGGCTAGATTATTATGTGTCAAAAAATATCTTACTAGAATATTTTCCTAAAGGGTATTTCATCATGGTGTAGTCAATTTCAAATGTAAAACATGCTGCCAATTTATAAGGCATTACTAATATGTAAAATATTTATTGGTGGAAACTGTAATAATTTTCAGTAATATATTGCAAAGGATTGGGGAGCTCTGCTTGCAAGCGTTTTATTGCCTGCTAGGATATGTACAGCACATATACTGCTAGATGCGTTACACTTTACATTTTTTAGTAAAGCTGACCCTTCAGATTAACTCCAATAAAAGCATTAAAATCAACCCTATTCTGTGTTTTAATTTCTATAGAGGTGTTTCCATTAAAGTGAAACTGACACCTTCGAAGACCTGTTTTCATTGTGTCCACAGAATCAAGATCTATTGAAATTTACAAAAAAAAGATATTTATATCGTTTTTTTTCTGAAGTGACCTCATGAGGCGACTTCGGAAAACAAAGCTCTCCGAGTGCCACCCCGCCGGCGATTTACATTTCAGCCGGCGGGAGGCAGTTTGGCGAGATTAGTCGCCCTGAAGAAGAGGATATTGGTCTTAATTACTCGACTGCATGCTTCTGTGCTACCTCTTGTATTATACAGTGCAATAATCTCTTTGGGGCACAATATAGCTCCTAATACTAACAGGTGGGGGCCTTTTCCGCCTTAAGCACCCTACAAACTAAAATGTTTAATAATTAAAAATAATTTTATTATTATTATTAAGACCTCATGCAGTTTTACAATCTATTAAAAATCGGCCGGCCTACCTTGTTACACTTCAACAATTAAAAATAAATAAATAATTAGCTGTAATTAATTTCAAATAATTTTGGTGGAATTCATACACCTTCAACTTCAATAACTACCTCTAAAAACTATACCTGGGTGCTCTGTGCATTTCATAAGTGTTCACTTATAAAGAAAAAGTTAAGCAATCCTGCAATTAACAAATATACCAATATGCTTCAGGGCCACCTTGTAATTCATTGAGGTGTGCTTGACTGTATAAAAATTAAAAATAGAACAGTTTTGTAGTATCCATTGGAATTATTTGTGCACATGAAAATGGCTTTATTGGTTTGCTCAAATCTGTGCACTCCTTCATATTGTGCATTTGAGAATTCATTGTAGAGTGATTAAGAATCAGCACAACACCGAGAATTTAGAGATCTCATAAACTGATAACATTGTTACTGTAAGCTCCAGCTAAGGCTAATGACAGATGTGGTGGATTCTTGGCATCAGCCCCATCCTTACCTGCAACCACTGGTGCAAGGACAGCACTGAAATGCGTCTATGAATTTTAGCATCAAAATTGGTTTTTCAATGTACAGGAATCTAGGCTAATAACATTTAGATAAGTGAAAAAGCAGATCTTAAAATGGGTATGTGTACTTGAACTTCTTGCACACATTTTGATCAGTTCTGCTCCCTCCCAGTACTTCAGTTGTCATGACTTCACCTTATTTTCATCAGCCACCATAACCCTAATTCCTTTCCTAACACTGTTACAGTTTTAGGTTGGGAGAACAGAGAGGGTATGGAGAACCGGAGAGAAGGAGAGGTTACCACAGAGCCCTGACAACTGAGGTTGATTACTGAGTAGAACATGATGTGTGCATGGGCTTCACATACACTAGTTCTCATAGCTGAAACCTGACAAAGTGAAACATAACATAACATAACATTTACTTGCTGGACGATGTGCTAATATTTACACTATTCATGCATAATCAAGCATAACATATAAACTTCTTGCTGATCGTGCCCAGGTCAGAAAACAAACATGGCCCCAACATTGCAGGTCATTAGTGTTCGTCTGGTCACACACAGCAAGATTCGGGGGAGATTAGTCGCCCAGCGACAAATCTCCTCTTCTTCGCGGTGAATAATCTCCCCAAATGCCAGAAGTTTATTGCGGGGCGACTAATCTCCCCCAAATCTTACCTTGTGCCACCTGCCTTAAAGAACAAGTAAACCTTTGTATAAACAATCTTTAGATATTGCACATATCTTCCACTTCCCTGTACCAGTCTGAAGATCCTCCTCCCTTTATTTTTGTGAGGCAGTTCTCTTCTTTGACTGTCTAGTTGATCTAAAAGGTTTTTACTGAGCATGCCTGAAAAGCCCTGCTGCTAGAGAAGGTCCCAGTGAGCATGTGTAGCATTTTTTATTTTAAATTTTGGAAGCTCAAGCCTGTCAGTAATGCAGAGAGAAACCTGACTGGTCATGTCACACATGGGAAGGAGAATACAGATGCTAAGTAGAGAGACTTCATCATGGCTGCTCTGTCAGGGATACTGTGGTGTGAGAAAGACTTAGAAGGATAATACAAACTAAATACACCAAATCTTAGGTATGCATTCTGTATTCATTGTAACTGCATACGTTTTAAGTATAAATCAGCTGGAAAGTTAAAATCTCCTTTAAACACTAAGCATCAGTGCTGGATATATATGTGTTTCAAATCAAATTATTGGTTATTTTTATATTCATTAAACGGACACACAACCAAATAATACTTATTTTAAAGTAAAATGTTTGATTCAGTTGAAGCCTTGTGTGGGCTACATATTGTTACTAGCATCACAAATATGCAAGGCCTGTAAGTTTCCGTTTTTTTGTTTTTCTCTTAATGAAGTTGTAAGAAATACAAAGTTCATTAACTGCAACTGCTAATTCCCAGCCTGCAAGAGCAATAAACATGATTCAAATGTGTGATTTGCAGCTACACCTACATGTCGTCTTAGGGAAACTACTTCTGTAAACCTCCTTTCTGCACCTGTGCTTTCCTGGGATTACCTTGTTTTCTGTTTCCGTATATAAATGAGATGTCCGTCTTTCATAGCAACCAATGATAGATATCAAAGACCAGTCCTAATACAGTTTTATGCTATATATGTCCTGCTTAAAGTGCTAAACTATCTGAGTAATTGAATTGCACATTTGTTTAATGTAGGGGAGCTGTTGTGTTTTAACATAAATTAATATGAAAGCCCAAGGGCTTTGATTTAAATGTGATTATTAGTCAACTCTATCTAGCTGAAAAATATCTGTAGTAGCTCCCCATCTTCATGCTACCAGCTACATAATAGTAGTGACCAACTCAAAATAAAAAGTTTATATGCAATGTAACATCCACAATACAGAGCTCTTTAATAAATCAGATTTACACAACATTAAGGCATAGAAACTTGTGTGTTCTTCATCTGCATTCATTAATAATTAAGCATTTAGCTTCAGCTTCTTTGACAGCTGTAACCCTTTTTCTTCTATTGATAATTCTGGCAACCCCTAAACTTAACTTCTCAACGGCAATCCAGAGTACAGTAACAATGGCATACAAGATAGCTGAACAAGATGCAAGTTGGAAAGCTGCTGTTGACAACTTTGAAGGCATGAACTGACTGATGCGGATCCTTTGTGTTTTTTTGAATTCAGATTATAGATAACGCATTGCTGTTGTTATACTGTAGCTTTTCCGTAAATCGGAGGCAGTATACATTTAAATGTTTGTGATATCTACATTATGCAGAAAGATATTGTGTGTGACTTATATGGTCTGACTATTAAAAAGTACACATAGCAGCAGTTTGTGCATATTTACATATATACACACACAGATTTGCTCTTTTTCACTCTTGTTTTATATATGTACATGTATGTAGAGTGAAGAACGGCAGTCTGGATTATTATTGTAGAGGCTAATTTATCAAGATGTATAAAAACAACTAGGGTTTATTATTTTTGGGGGATCTGGTGTTCAGTGAGAAGGGAGTTTAAAAATTTGCTGGATAACATTTATAAATAAATCCCAAATTTGAAGCCTACTTTAACATCAAGCAGCCATGTTTACAAGTATCCTATTAAAGGTAGTGGAACATGGGGCTGTTGTATCAGTATGCTTTTTCAGGCATTTGGAATCTTAAGTTAGGGGCAGTGGCTTCAAGCATTTTACGGTTATGTTTTTGTGCAATTTAAAAACACTGTACCCAATATAGCCTTGCGTCCCTAAAAGGTAGAATAATCCTTCGGGTGGTGGAACTTCTCTTCATTGCTTATAGTTAAACTACTTGCAGTTGCAAGGATTATATTTTACTTATGCAGTTGAGGAATAGGTTCAAATATATAGTATTTTCTACCTATATTCAGTATTGTAAAGGGTTCTCAATGCAAAATAAAGTGGTCATAGTTCACATTTTATACAAATCCTCTGGCTTAAAGTCTGTGTGAATTTCTAGTAAAGTTAGAGGGCCGCTGGCTGTTTTTTTCCCTCCTGCTTCTCCCAGTTGCTGCTAATAATGTTAATGAATGCTTGACCACACAGTGCACAAGGTTAGCCCAGTAAATGTAATTTTCGGCATTTGGGACAAGCAAGGTAAAGACACAGGCAGTCAGGGGACTTACATGAAATGTAAACAACGAAAACTCAATCCTTAAAAATGGCAGATAATCTTTGATAGATGCATACTGCGCAATATTGCATATGCCATACAGAAGGCAAATTAAAATATTTAGAAGGGTTTGTTCACCGTCCAAACTTGTTTTTTTTTTTTTATTCAGTTTTTTTTTTTAGATTGTTCCCCAGAAAAAAAAGACTTTTTTCAATTACTTTCCATTGTTTATTTTTGTTTACTGTTTTTCCAAAATCTTATGTTTAGAGTTGAATGTTTGTGTCTCTGGTGTTTGAGTTTGGCAGTTCAGTAATTCAGGCGCAGACTCTAAACTGTTACAATTTTACTACATTTCAGCAGCATCTCTGGAGTATTAGCAACTATTGTATCAATTCTGCCTGTAATGAAACCCAGGGATTCTGCTCAGCAGGGACAAAGATAAGAAATATGAATTTAGATCAGTTTACAGGGAGAGCGACCCCACCTCCCAGCGCTGCTTCAGAAGGTTAAAAATGACACTTCAATATTAGAAAAAACAGTCACACATAGAAAATAGAAAGTTATTGGAAATAGTCTTTATTTATGTTGATCTGAAAAAAAAAACTAGTTTGAAGGTGAATCATCCCTTTAATATTCACTATTATGGGGCAGCAACTTACTACATAGTTTTAAAGTAAGCAGCAACTGTCTTCTTGCACCATTTACACACAGCACATATACAAATGTGGAATCTTTTATCCGGAAACCAGATATCCAGAAAGCTATGTATTACATTTGCCATAGACGTAATTTTAAATAAAAAAAAAATCTCTCTAACAATAAAACCACACCTTGTTATTGAGGCTGAATTATTCTTGGTGGGGGGAAAAAATCCTTCTAGTTTTTTTTTCGATACACTTCAAGGTAGAGTCCTGCAGCACGTCGGGTACCCGTGGGTTACCCGCAAAAACCTGCGGTACCCTGTGGGTTGCAGGTAGGAGTTTCAGGAGCAGGTATAGACTTGGCTTGTTTGTAAATACTTTTAGGATCCCAGGTATAAACTGTAATTAACTATCCAAATTATTCAGAATTTGAACGTGAACGAGCTTTGCTATCCTGGCTTTTACTGAAATGTGCTTATCTCAAACACTAAGTACAGAATTGCAGACTGGCGTGCTCTTGCAGCTGAGTGATGGTCACACAGTGAAAACGAAAATGCCATTTGGTGGTAAATGCAGCTCTGTGGTTATTCTAGTCTGTAGTTAGGGATGCCCCCTTCCCTTCAATTGATTTATTATCTCAGGTTTCAACACTGAAATGTACAGTGAATTGGTAGTCGGCGCTGATAAGCCAGCTGGGTTCATTTGAGTTATTATTGGGAGCAGGCATTCTGACTTTCTTTTTCCTAGAGCAGACATGTCTGCATTTATAAAAGTAATGCAAGTGAATTATGAACTGAATGTTGCAGAATGTATCCATGTAAATATAGTAATTGATAACCGCATGAGCAGCATTTGATTATAAGTGAAATTTAAAGGAAAACAATGTAGGTCTCTATAAAAAGATATTGCGTAAAACGGCTCATATGTAAAACCCTGATTCATGTAAATAAATAATTTTCACAATAATATACTTTTCTAGTATTATGTGCCATTGGGTAATCATAAATAAAAAATTGCCATTTTAAAAAATAAGGGCCACCCCCGGGGATCGTATGTTTCCCTGTGCACACAAACATACCAACAAGCCATACTTGTTAGGTCACATGAGTCAATTAAAAGACAGAGTTCTGTCTTTTGCTTCAACACTTCTTCCTGTTACAGTTAGAGTTGTAGTATTTCTGGTCAGGTGATCTCTGAGGCAGCACAGAGACCATCACAAAATGGTGGTTCAAGGCAAGAGATGTAAAAGGGTAGTACTTACTTAAATACATATTCCAGTTTGATAAGATTCTTGAATATGCCACGTATTCTGATACAAACTATCTGTTGCTTAAAGAGATACTGACACCTGAAATTAAACTTTTTTTTACATCTATTATAATGTTGGCTTTGCAAGCTACTTCTAACTTTGCCATAAAGTATTTGCATGATGCTTGTACATTACCTGTCTGATCCCCCATGTTCCTGTATGAGGGGGCTGCCATATTTGTGCAGCAGGAGTCCGTTAGCATTAGAAACTGTAACTGACAGGCTGAGATGGGACAGTCAGGTTGGCAGTCAGAGTGTCAGAGAGTCAGGCTTAGGAACTTCAACTAACAATTATATACAAAAACAAACCTCTCCGCAACAAATGATCAACATGACCTATAGGTAACATTTAATGTACATTCATATGCTAAAATTCATTTTTTTATAGTTTATAGTTTTCCTTTTATAAAGATTTGCAGTTTACAGTATTATACACGTTGTGGGAATAGCTGGAGACATTTTGTATTTTATAATATCCTATTTAGCAGCTCATTAGCCTGCATGGATGAGATTAATATACTGTGAATAGTGGATAATGGATGTATTGGATACACAGTGATATTAGTAATATGGTTTTCAATTCAATTTGCAGTTTACACTTTTTGATTTACCAATAAAGCTTCTGTTTAAGGATGGTTTGGATATATACATTCTTTTTCACATGCAGTAGTGCTCACTTTAGCTTTAGCATTGCATCTATTTTTGGTATTGGTAGGTTTGCTTAGGAGCAGATTTATCAAAATGTGAGATAAGAACTCGCTCTATTCGCTCCTAAAATCGTATATCAGTGGAGTTTACCAAATGATAAATATGCTTTTAAAAATCCCATAGGAATGAATAGAAAGTGAGTGATTTTTTCTGTGTTAGTTCTAAATTCATACTTAACTACATACTAAATCTGCCCCTTAATGTGCCCTTTACTATATCTTCTGGATGAATCATCATTCAACATGGGAGTGTACTATTTTTATGTAACAAAAAACCTCACAAAACATAATTAATAACGGTTTTCACTTTTCCTTGCGTGAAAAATAAATATTTCTATTCAGTGTGACTAATTTGCCATTGTAACCTATCACTTTTATTCTTAATTGGAGTTGAATAAACCCTACGCCACGAAACATATAATCTACATGCTGCCAAAGAAGTGCCCGCAACAATAGTTTACATTCTCTAATTTTGGCTGATTCCACTTCAAGTCCTCCTTGAAGGCCCAATCTTTGGTTAAGGGGCCCACTGTCAGTGTATCAGTCATTCAGCTATAGTTCCAAGGTTATCTAGGATAGCACATACATATTCACCCTAGCTATCAGCTCTGATTACCTGCATAAAAGTCAAGTGAAATCTGTGTTAAGGACTGCTTGATGTATTTGAGAGTACTTTTTGATGTGCATCCAGCAGGATCTTTTACTTATTGGGAACAGATATCGGGCACGTTTTAAGTCCAGTAAGAATTCTGCTCTTGCCAAAAGCATTAGACCACAATGTGCATTGTCCATCACTGTAAAACATGGTAGCAAGAATATTTGTAATTCAGCCATAGTTCTAAGCATATCTTGGATGCATGTACACTTGATGTATTTGTAAAGTACTGTACCCAGATTGTGGTTTGCTAGCCATTTAGCAATAAATAGTTTCACAGAGGCTTACAACTTGTGAATATTTATAATTGTTAGGGTGATATATTTTTAAATTCTCCTTTTAACACCTAAAAATAAATATCCTTTCAGAGTTACAGCTTAATCACATTTCTTTGCACCTTTTCTAAGTGATACCAATATTTATCATAATGCTCCGTATATGCAGAAATTGTAGCCCTCACAATTTCTCTGCAAATTTTTTGCAAGCATCCTGTTACTTTTTGCTCTGTTGTTCATTTTTTTATTGGAAAAATATATGCAGTTGTTTTTAGGTAGGTGTATCTGTTAGAGCTATACTATATGATTTTGTAGATTTTGTTGAATCAGGTCAACAAATTGCATCCTACAAGTCGGCTGTAGTTGCGTGGGTCAAAATATAATGGGACAGATAGAAAAATCTAATGTTTGATACAACACATAAGTGTTACAGTCCAACATATTGGATGGACATACTGCATCTCCATCTGACAAGAAAAATGTTATTGTTTCTTATTGAAATACATTGATAGATTTAGATGCATGAAAATAATATTTTGTGTGTCAGATAAGGTGTGATCCCCAAAGTCTAATCTAAATCCTACCCCGTGTACTTTAGTCTTTATAATGGTATCCTATTTGCAGCTATACTGTCTTGCATCTCCACTGCAGTTTATTCAACCCTGTTTCTAATTTAAACAATCTTTCTGCCATCCCTTACAGACTAATTCAGTATAGGTGCAATCCATCACAGTTATAGAAGTTGAAGTGCTTAAGAACCACAATACCTTATTTCTCTTCTACTAATACTTTAGCCTAGTCCACACTTGTAGCAATCCTCAGGGAAATAACAACCTTAGAAAATATCCATGCACAACTGATATAACTGCCCCCACACTTAATCCAGGATAACTATTATCCTAAACCATAAATTCCTTTTAGCAATCTTTACTAACAAATTACTAGTGACGGGTGAATCCAACCTGTTTCGTTTTACTGAATATTCGCAAAATGGTGGAAAATTTGCCAAATGCACTGAAGTCAATGGGTGACAAATTGACTTTTATCTTTAGCTATACTTAATGATCAGCCAGTTAGTGAGTAGCCTTCCACAGGAGATCCAAGTGAGTTCCAGTGGTTATATTTATACTGTCTGGTCTGCTGATAAGACACAAGAATACTAAATAATGCTATTGTTGCCTGTGCAGTATATTTAGGTTTACATAATCTCGGGAGATTTATATGATTGCTCAGAAATACAGTTAAGTTAAACTTATTTTTGTGTTTTTTTTATGCTTTTCAAACAGAAAATAAAGGGTCATCAGATTCCATTTAGAAAATGTTACAGCCTTTGTCTCACTGGTGCAATCTTTTTTTAGGTGACATACAGCATGTTTGGTGCTTCAAGAAAGAAGTTTGTAGAAGGGGTCGATAGTGACTACCATGATGAGAATATGTATTATAGCCAGTCTTCGATGTTTCCACATCGGTCGGAGAAAGATGTAAGTTTTTTTTTATGGCAAAATGTTGCAAATAACTTTGAGCCTACAAAAGTATTTTTGTGTAAGTTATAATTCTAATGGTTTGGGAGTGGCACATTTTTGTTTTTAACTTGTATGTGTTTAATTTTTATTTTCATAAATACAGTATTAATGTAAACTTGCATTGTAAATATGCACGGTTGACTATTTCACACCTATTCTTTTCTGGCAAATACCACATTTGTAATATTTTAACATACATATATATTAATGAAATGAGATGAAAGTTTTGTGAATCCTTAGAATGCTTATTTTGTTGAGCTATAATACTTCTGAAGTAAGATTTGAGTTTGACCCGAGTTTTGTAGCTTTATCTTAGTGGAAAATCACTTAAATAATAATTTAAAGACAGTCCAGATCATGACTGCTTTAGAGACTGTTTAGAGACTGTTGGGTGTAAGGTTTCTCACTTTAAATGTCTTTCTTCTTTTTTTTTTTTTTTTTACTAATGATACATATGTTTTGTGTTATTCAGATGCTGGCATCTCCATCACCATCTGCATCGGGTCAACTGTCACAGTTTGGGGCCAGTTTATATGGACAACAAAGTAAGATTATTTTGCCTTATGGGGAGCTGAATCCTTTGGAAATTATCTGTTTGTTCATATGCATGCAGACTGTCTCTGTAGAGCAAATCTACCTCAAGAGTTTAATTAAAAGTCAAAAAGTTTTTGTCTCCTATGTGCTTTCATTTTAATGATGATGCAACAGTTATTTATGATTGCAACTATCTTTTTATCCTTTTTAATGTTAATGTCATATTAGTGACTGCCGTGTGATGATCAACCACAGAAAGAAGTCACATCACAGGCTTATAGTCACATTTAAATGGATGAATATTTTAGGTAATGTGAGTGTTAGTGTGTTGCTATTATGTTGAGGTGCACAACATTTTGAGTGTCCCTTTCTCCTTAAACTTGTTAAAATGGGTTATTATTAAAAATATGGGTTAGGAAATCAAATTTTTGCTTAGAGGGACAGCCTTATTACCTGAGGGCCTTTTAACGACACTCTCACAATAATGGAGTGCTTGAAACAACTTAACCAATCACTGCATAAAGAAATGTTTAGTCACAACCAATCACTTTTGACTGAAATATGTTAGCTCTTTCTTAGCCCTTGGTCTCTTGAGTATTTTAATATGATTGAAAATAAAAGCAATGCTTTACCTTCTACTAATTGGAGGTGCAGTTCTGTTGGATTTTTGTTCTTGTTAAAGACATTTGGACTTGTGTTCCTCTAGCTACACATTATTGCAGAGAATGGCATTCTATATCTGATATAAATGGCCATAATTCCTTGGTCCATTATTCAGTTTTCAATGGACCAAAGTAGAGAAATCTGGATTTATAAACACTTTACAGTTTCCACATACCATTGGCCTCTTTTCCCAGGCCTTATGGACCCCATCTATAATGTAATTGTATCTATACTTTAAAGTTTTAAGAAACATGTTAAATTTACTAAAGATCAGTAGTCGAGCAATTTCTGTGCAATTTAATCTGGATATTGCACTCAGTATGGTACTTAAACCACCCTCCCCATAAAAATTTAACCAGTGAACAACCTCACTGAAATCTTTAGATAACTGCCACTCTGGTTGTTAAAAGGTTAACAGTAAGACTGCAGCCTCCCCTTAATCACTTAGAAGTCGTTATACTCCTCTAATCTACTCTGCCCCCTCCCTCAGGAATTTGCTTTGGCTGTTGGCTCATGAGTAGGGTTTGGCGAATTTGACCCGTTTCTTTTTGGCAAAAATTTGCCGTTGGTGAAATGACGCCAACGCCCATGAAAGTCTATGGGCTCCAAAAAAGTTTTGACGCGCATCATTTTTTTTTTGACGCACAAAGCCATACTAGTCTATGGGCGTCATTTCCACGGCAAAACAAGGCGAAAAAATTTGCCTAACTCTGCTCATGAGCATGCAGAATGTAAACCTACATTCTGCATTGCATGAACTTTACACTATACATGTCCTGTTTGCAGATCTCAATGTTACTTATTATGTGTCAGAGGGAAAATGGCTGCTGGGTAAAAGCTGCTATTTGTTTTAGGAAAATGTGATGGCACTGGCAGAGGGGTATATGCAGTACAAATGATGTGGCTTGGGTGGGGAAGATAAATTAGTGGGATTTGGAATTTTACATGTGAGTGAGTGTTATTATACTTGTATTAGTGAGTGGGATTACATGTATGTGTGGGATTATACATGTGAGTGAGTGGGATTATACTTGTATGAGTGAGTGGGATTATACGTGTATGAATGAGTGGGATTACACATGTATCTGTGGGATTATACATGTGAGTGAGTGGGATTATACTTGCGTGAGTGGGATTACACATGTGAGTGGGATTACATTAATAAGTGAGATTATGCATATGAGTGAGTGGGATTCCATGTAGAAATGAGTAGGATTACACATACTTGCTAATAAATATAAATGATGATGTAGCCAATAGAACATGGCCGTCTGGTTGAAGCAGATTTTGCATTCAGGAAAACACTACGGTGCAGGCTAACGGAGGGGAAAAAACACAGACAATGATGCATTTTGTATGGGGGAATATGTGCCCAATCTAAAGACATGGTAAGGGTATATAGGGTTTACATGTGCTTTAAGAGTGGTTCAAGGTATGCTTCCTGCACCTGTCGATATAGGAACACAGAGTTAATCCACAGAGCCCAAAGTTGACTGCTCAGACTCATGGACGCCGTTTAACATTTGCCCATTCGTGGGGGCATTCTTGCTAAAGGCCATCTTCTGCCCTTTTTGCTATGCCATATGCCCCACACACACATTTTAATATGAAAAAAAAGACATCAAAACCCTGTTCTTACTGTCTGTGGATTATGTCACCCTTCATGCAGTTGAAGTCAGGGATTAAGACAAATGTTTATATTTAATCATCATGAGAACATCTTAAGGGTAAGGCCACACTGGGCGTTTTGTGGAGATTTGGTCGCCTGGCGACTAATTGACTCGTCTTTGCAAAGATAGGTGATAGGCGACCAAATCTCCCCAAAAAGCTAAGTGTGGCCTTACGGTAATAGAAGGTTTTAGCTTCCTGTATTGCTAAGGGTTTAGGAAAAATATATGTATTTTAAATGCTGCTAGACTTGAGTATACTTCCTTCTACCTCCTATTGATAAATAATTGAGAAAGCCTGAGGGACATGTTCTTTGAAACATGCTTTGGCCTGAAGAGAAGAGCATTTATGAATTACATACTGAAGTCCAAGATTTTTGTAAGGAAAATAATATGTCCATTGTGCCCAATATTTCAGCAGTTAAATAAAACCCATATGTTGCATAAATCGCAAGGTAACATCCTGTAATGCATATGTAAGTGCATTATAGAAAGATAGTTTGCCTTGTGTCAACTACAATTTTCAGCAACTCTGCATATGTTCGTTGTAGTAATGCCACAAAATGTTGGTGTCTATTAAAAGTCTATCAGAAGCCAGCCAATGCAAAAAAAGACATTATGAGATCCAGTTGCATTCCTGTAGTTTCCCTTCTTTAACAACCGGATATCATGCAATTATAAAGACAAAGTCAAACACAGTCAAACAACAGCAAAACAGGGCAGGTTCGAAGAAAAGAGTCAAAAGAGTCATTGATAATTATCCGACATGGCAAGAAAGATCTTATGGATGCTAGATGATGAAAACCAAGAACTGAAGTTCAGGTGCCTGGATTCAAACATTGATTTCTTGGTGCCCTTTGGGTACACAAGTCAGGGCACTAGATAGCAAAGATCAGAGTCATGTATACACACTCACACATACCAGCCCAACATGCCTCCCCTAATTCTACTCAAATTAGTAAAAAAAAATGTGTGCTCAAACATTTGGATGCAGTCACAGGGAAATTTTTGTAAAAAAAATGTATTTTATATTCATTGCATACAATTCTGTTTTGCTATATTCTGGTTTTAGGGGAGTACTGAAGTCACAGACCACATGATATAATCAAACCTCAAAGACAAATGTTGTAATTTAATAAAGTTTGTTCTGCAGACCATGCTTATAAGACTTGAGTACACTAAACATTTTTTCCCATTATATTGCACATGCCTCACCTTAGCGCTCTCAATCAAATTTTTAATGTCTGCACTGCAATGGATTTCCTGTGTTCTGCTCTATCACAAAACTAGATTGTGACACTTTATGAAAACATGCATCCTGTATGCTTCTCACTGTAATTTGTTCCATTTTATTCCCAAAATGATAGCATAGGCTGCCATTTCTAGGTGGACAAACAATTCACTTTGAATACTTTACTTGCATTTGAAAGTAAATTGTTAATTCCAGTGTCCAAGAGAGAACTTTGCCATACCTCATATTGTTTTTCCTAAGTAAACATATTGTGCCTTTGCTAGTAATGACTTTACAAAGCAAATGGTTTATTATAACCACAAAATTAAGTAACATAAGTAGCTAATACGTTCAGTAACTATAGTGGTCTCAGGTCTCTATGCTGGTTTCTTATATCTAGTAACTATTTTAGGTAGGAGGTACAGCATCAAGTGATGCTGACCCTTTCCCATGTAAATTGTAATGTGAAGGGCCACAAGTTTTTTTTGTGAAAACTGCCCCCAGCAGCACCCATCCAACACTCTGACATGACGGTGGTGCCTGGGAACATCAAGCCCATTGTTACTCCTGTTGGGTTGGAGGCAGCACAATCATCAGCACAGGTTTAACCATGTTATTCCTTCATTCTTGATCTCAGTTTAATCTTTTTTTATATTGTATAGATATTCAATGGTTACAATATAGTAATAGTCATAACATTTCATGATAACAAAGGATGATTTAAAAACTAGTTCCTTGTGTTTAGATGTTTTGTACTAGATACAGTAATTGCAGAGTTGTACACACACACACACACACACACTCACTCACTCACTCACTCACTCTTCATCCGGAATTGTTATCCTTTATAAATACACATATATAGCCAATAATTCAGGAGAACATGCATAAGGAAATACAATGCTTTACTATAGACCATGGCCAGTACACATTAATCCTTTCTGTAGGATGCATCCAGAGATCACTGGATGTGATCAACCTTTAATTATATATTTTTTTTTTTTACTGTAAGGAGAGTGGAATTAATTATCCTACAGTGACAATCAATACTAAGCATGTTGTGTTTACAAACTTGGTTTCTTACAAAGGGGCTTCAAGACATTTTGTTGGTGTTCCTACTGCAGCTTCAGCTACAGTTTACAATAATTGCATTTATTCTCTTGTCTCTGTAATAGTTTAATACTTTGATTAGTTTTAGTTTTATTCTTGCCCTGTCCATGTCAATATTGAGGAAATTTTGAAAGTGTTTATTCCCCAATAACTCAGTGAAGACAGACATAACACACAATGGGAAGATCCAAGAAAATACATATAATACACAAAAGCCATGAATATCTTGTAAATTATATCCTTATAAACGGTGAGTTCTGATGTCATCAGTTTTAAACGGTGAGTAGTGATGTCATTTCTGTCACATGACTCACTAAAACTTGTGTATTATAATAAATAAAGTACCCCCTGTTGCAAAATATGAGGATATTAAAAGTAACATGCCCTGTATAAAAACAATCGGCCTCGTGTTTTTATATGGTCATGAAACTCCTCTGTAACTTATAATATCCTTATATTTTACAAAAGGGGGTACTTTATTCCCTATATAATTACTTTATGTGAGATCAAAGTGTATTCATTATTGGCACAGCTTTGATCTCACATAAGACCTGTGATTGTTTCTTTCGCTAGATTGATTTCTGTATATCTTATGGTGCTCTTAAATGTTTATTTAGTCAACATTTCATGCTCCTGGTACATTTTCTGGAGGACCGAAATGCTGACTGAACACACTGAAAGATTTAAAGGTTTCATGGCTCATGTAAAATTTTAAGTATATCTGGGTTTGTCTTATATACATTTTTTTTCTTAAACATTGTACAGGTGCACTAGGCCTTCCAATGAGGGGGATGAGCAACAATACTCCTCAGTTAAACCGCAGCTTATCTCAAGGCACTCCGTTACAGAACCATGTAACGCCTACTACAGGGGTACCAACAATGTCACTTCATACACCACCATCTCCGAACAGGTATGGAAAAAAAGAATATATCTTTACAGTAAAAAGCACAGCAGCTGTTTAGATAGCTTACATATAGTTTTGGGATATTGAACATTACAGGGCAGATTTATTAAGGGTCGAAGTGAAAATTCTAATTTTCTAATTAATTTTTTTATTCTAAACTCTCAAATTCGAATTGCTAATTATCCAAATTAGAATTTTGAGATTTAACATAATATGGCCCTTTAAGAATTTGAATTAGACTGTTTGCCACCTAAAACCTGCCAAATTTACTGTATAAGTCAATGGGAGAGGTCCAGGGATCAATTTGTTGTTGTTTGCAGCCTTCCTGACATTCAAGTTTCTTTCGGAGAAAAAAAACTCGAATTGAGGTTTTGAAGTTTGTATAGTTTTTTTAAATTTGAATCGAGTTTTTCTAATTCAAATCAAATTTGGTTCGAGCTTTCTGGGTCGATTCAATTCGTCCGAGCTGAGAAAATTCGATTTTATTAACACATTTCGATTGGTTGAATTTCAAATTTATGAGAGTTTATGGGAGTTTAAAAAAAAACTTGAAATGATACCCTTGATAAATGTGCCTCTACCTGTCTGTTAATAGCACTGCTACCCAATGATCTGTGCTGTCCACAGATCAGATACGGAAAGCAGGTCAATGGGATTGTACAAGTGGTTTTTCAAACATCAGATTAGAATTGGCCTATGTTATAGCACATGAGTCACAGGGCATAGACAATTGCCTTCAGTTGTTTTTGTTACAAAATGTACATCAGCCTCAGGCTGTATTTAAAAAACATTACAAATACCGTAATTTGAAAATCACTTAAGCAGATCGGTCCCCAAATGTCTTCTTTGCTGACATCACATTTCATTGCTTAAAAGGCTCATTTACTACTGTACATTTGCAAATTGTCATATAAATGTGAAATTGTTGTTGATGATACATATGATCTGATATTTTATTTGGAGACCTATATCCACATCTTGTACACCTATGTTCAGCATGAGGCAGTAGGGCTTGCATTGAAAATGCAGTCTCCTTATTGTTTAACTGTTAAATGGAAACTATCCGAATTTACTTAATTTATCTCTTTGGTCCTTCGGTCCACACGTGCATTTGAAAATGTAGTTGTCTGTAAATTACCCGATAAGGTCACCTCTTTGTTATCTGTAAACTGATATACAGACAGCAAGTGTGAAAAGGGAACTGATAAGTTATAGATAGATGATTAATATAAGTAAAACAAACCCTTTACCTCACCTGATTTCCCATTATGGAACAGTCCAACTCAAGGAATCCAGACATTTCATGGGTAGACTCCTCAAAAATATATAGGTAGTATACTAAATAACAAATGTTCAAGTTCCTGAATTATAAGAATTTAATACTGTAATAGTAATATTCACCATAGGTATCCCATACATAAAATAGCTAATGTGGAATGTACTGCAAATATTTTTCAAGCACTCCTTTGAGTGCAAAACTACCAACATACTGTAACAGTAAAGATGGCAATAAAAAATAGTTATAAAAAATAATTTTTCAAGCACTGATTAAAACAGTAATGTTATTTAATACCCTTTGCTTTGCAAGGTTTCCTTTGAAACTTTTCCTTGTCTTTATTCGCCTCCCCTGGAAAATAACCTCTCTAGCTGCTGGTGTGTGGTAGCTAATATTTTTTATTTATTTAAAAAATTAAATGAAGTGGAGAAAGTAACAAAGAAGGAAATCTGGGCATTACAATTATATGCCCATCTGGGTTCAGATAAAACACACATATTAAATGTGCTTAATTAGATTTACAGTTCATGGAACTACATTAATGGAACTAGCAGAGCATTTAAAATATGATAATATACAAATCACTTGAAAAAAGTTATACTGTAGACTAAATTATGAGACCGCTGGCAGAACTAATATATAGAACAGCAGTTTAACAACTACTGAGCCTATAATTCCAATGCTAAAATAGTGGATTTGGTGCATCCCTACATCCATACTAAAACTTAATTTAAAGTTGAACAAATCCTTAAAAACAGTAAATTGTAATTATAATAGGCTCTATTCTCTATACTGCATTTCCAAAATAATATAAAGATATTTTAAAGGGTTCACAAACTTTCAAACACCACTGTATGTCCATGTTTTATCTTAATGTTCTCAATATCATCACCCTTGTATGTGTTAGGGTTTCTTTCTTTTTATTTATTTTATTTGGCTCCTGTCATCAAAGTAAATCATTTTTATTTACTTTTTTGCAATGAGGGGTGGTTGTGTATTCAGGCAGACATCTGATTTTTTTCTTTATATTATATAAATGTATTCCTTCTAGCAGTTATAGTGCTTTTCTCATATGGCCCAGAGTAGATTCAGTTACTGTATGTGAAAGGCTCATTTCCCTGCTGCCTGGGGTGGTACTTGTTTAATTTAGCAGTGATAGTGACAAGAACTGTACTTGAGGTAGTATTTTTTTTTTTTTAATCCTAAAATACATGAAATTTAAACTTATAAAAGGACCCATAAGAACACAAAACTATTACAGCTCTGTAAAAATTGGGTATTTTTGTGATCAGTGCTAACATGATCTCTTCTATCTAGTAAGATTTGAAGAGAAGCATTTCCTCATAAAAATAACCTGGTTATAAAAAAAAGTCTGAACACACTTGTTTTATCCATTGCAATTTGCAACTGAGTGTTTGATATGTGCATATTTGTAATTGGTTAACAGTATATTCAAGTAACTACATTCTGTGCCTTGTGTTTTCGCTAGGGGTATTTTGCCGATGAATCCCAGGAATATGATGAACCACTCCCAGGTTGGCATTGGAATTCCTAGCAGGACAAATAACATGAGCAGTTCAGGGTTAGGCAGTCCTAACAGAAGCTCACCCAGCATAATATGTATGCCAAAGCAGCCACCATCCCGGCAGCCTTTTACTGTGAACAGGTGAGTTATGGTGGCCTAAATCAATCAAACAATATATCATGCAAATGTATGTATAAATGCTCTATGTTTTTATAGTTCTTGACATAGTGGACCGTTTTTAAGCATGTATACTTGAAGGGATACGGTCATGGGAAAAAATGTTTTTTTCAAAACGCATCAGTTAATAGTGCTGCTCCAGCAGAATTCTGCACTGAAATTGTTTCTCAAAAGAGAAAACATATTTTTTTATATTTAATTGTGAAATCTGACATGGGGCTAGACATATTGTCAGTTTCCCAGCTGCCCCCAGTCATGTGACTTGTTCTCTGATAAACTTCAGTCACTCTTTACTGCTGTACTGTAAGTTGAAGTGATATCATCCCCCTCCCTTCCCTCCCCCAACAGAACTATGGGAAGGTAACACGAAATAGCAGCTCCCTAACACAAGATAACAAATGCCTTGTAGATCTAATAACAGCACTCAATAGTAAAATCCATGTCCCACTGTGTCACACACTGTGTCACATTCAGTTACATTGAAAATAAAGAAACAGCAGCCTGCCTTAAAGCGGTTCCATCCATCAAGTGCTGGCTCTGTCTGAAAGCACATGACCAGGCAAAATGGCCTGAGATGGCTGCCTACACACCAATATTACAACTTAAACAAAAATACACTTGCTGATTCTGGAATTAAATTTGTTAATGTAGAGTGAATTATTTGCAGTGTAAACAGTGTAATTTAGAAATAAAAAATACATCATAAAAATCATGACAGAATCCCTTTAAAATGCTGCATTGTCAGAATTACTTTCAAAGAATTCTCATAGGCACCACTGGAAGGTGATTTGGGGCATTTTGGACCTGCATATTTTGGCTAACTAAAACGTAGCAGACAAAATGGTCATATTCTCCATGTGCCATTATCCTTACGTGAGAAAGAAAATCACATTGTTAGGAGAAAGTAGACATATCAATCTATATAACAAATAGCATGGCAAAATGGTCTATAATAAAATTGCCCCCCCCCCTACTGGAGCTGCTGGCTCACAGATGGGCCCTCTCACCAGGAGGAAGTTCCCATGGCAGCAGCCATGTTAGGGCACACACATGCACAAAATGTCCAAGAAGCTTGATAGGGGGCTTTTACTACTGTGTCCTCCATCAGAGGTATTGTTAGGCCACAATTTCAGTGGGATAAACTATTGTTAGCAGCCATATGTGCAGTTCATGTAAATGAAACTTATAAGCATGACCCTTAAATACACTGAGTTGTAATATACAGGCATGGGGTTAATAATCTGTAACCGCTATTCAAAAACTCTGAAATATAGCAATGCCATTTTCTGTGGAGTCCTGTTTAAATATTTTTAACAAAGCCTTCATTGTTGTTCAGTTATTTTTATAAATATACCTATGTACAGGTTTTTTAGATGGTTAAAATATAGTTCTAGTAGCCAGGAAAGCATGGTGCTCCACACTATGGAATGCCCCCTATAACAGTAATGTTATATTAATAAATGTAAAATTAATAAAACAATTCTCAACTTAAAGTTACATTTATTTTTTGTATGGATTTTAATTCTAAGGTAACATTGTATGTGATGCTTTAAATAGTTTTCTATTTGATATTATTGTTGGCAGTAAAATAACTTGTCTTTATTAAAATCCTAAAGGACATAAGTCTAATCTTTTTTTTTTTACATAACATTTTTTTCTTATTGTTCTGTTTTCTGTTGCATCCCTTTATTGTTCCAAAGTGTAGGCCTTTCATAGATGAAAAAAAAACACAATTAGGATATTAGATGATTGTATTAAATATTTTATTGCCTGCAATCCTTAAACTGACTGCTTTGTGTCTCTTTGCTTCCACAGTATGTCTGGGTTTGGAATGAGTAGGAATCAGGCTTTTGGTTTGAACAATTCCTTATCGAATAACATATTTAATGGAACAGGTGAGGCTGCCGTTAGATTCAGATGTTTGTTGTTAAGCAGCAGTCCAGTAAATGCTACCTGTTGATAGGCTGCTATGGGTTACTTGCCAAGTACCAAACTTAAAGGAGAACTAAAGCTTAACTAAAGAAAAATAAAATAGCATTAAAAATCTGTCTCCCCAAAACTGTCCCAGTAGCTCCCCATCTTCTTTTCTGCTGATTCACTGCACATGCTCTGTGCTGCTGTCACTTACTGAGCATAGAGACTGACTCAAAATAAATGTATATAAACATAGGAAGACAAAAGCAAAATACCATTAACTTTGAAACTGCCCAACAAATGTTTGATTGTATCTTGTACAGAGAAATAACCTTAAAGTTAATTATTTGCCTACCTCTTCTGTACACTTTTCAGGTGTCAAAAGAGGGTCAATGACTCTGGCAGGCAAAAATAATATTGCTCTGTGATCTGTGGTTTCTGAGTTATTTAGCTTTTTATTTAACAGCTTTCCAGCCTGCACTTTTAGTTGGTAGGGTCTAAATGACCCTAGCAATCATGCAGTGATTTAATATACAGATTGAAATATTAATAGGTGAGGGTCTGAATAGAAATTTGAGTAGTAAAAAGTAGCAATAACAATACATTTCTAACTTACAGAACATTTGTTTTTAGATGGGGTCAGTGATCCCCATTTGAAAGCTGGAAAAAGTCAAAACAAAAAGGCAAATAATTCAAAATCTAAAAAAAAAAAAAAATATGAAGGCCAGCTGAAAAAGTTCTTGGAATAAACCATTCAATAACATACTTAAACTTTAAAGTGAACCTACCCTTTTTTTCTTAAATTGTAAACACTTCTGTTTGTCAAGGCAGTTTCTAGAATCCAATAGTTAGAGGAGAAGGATTCATTGATCTAAAAACCATTGTCTTATTCGATCTCTCTTCACTTTGTGGGATAGTAGTAATGTCTCATTCTTTATTTCTGGCTCATTTAATACCTTATATAAAATATAGATATGATTTACTCTGTTTTCTTTTGTTATAGATGGAAGTGAAAATGTGACCGGACTGGACCTCTCAGATTTTCCAGCATTAGCAGATAGAAATCGAAGGGAAGGTAGCGGCAACCCTACTCCCTTAATAAATCCATTAGCCGGAAGGGCTCCTTATGGTGAGACATTGAAACATGAAATGTGTTTGAAACAAACAATAAAATAAAAAAGTTAAAATTAGTGATGGTGAAATCTGACACGTTTCACATGAAAATACGTCGAAATGCATTGAAGTCTTACGGGCGACAAAATTTTTTGTGATGCGTGACAAATTTTTTTTTGCTGTGTATTAACTTTTGTTCACCCATTAGAGTCTATGGGCATCATGTTCACTGTGAAACTTGGCGAAAAATTTCACTCATCACTAGGGATGCACCGAATCCACTATTTCGGATTCGGCTGACCCCCCCGAATCCTTCGCGAAAGATTCGGGCAAATACCGAACCAAATCCTAATTTGCATATGCAAATAAGGGTGGGAAGGGGAAAACTTTTTTTACTTCCTTGTTTTGTGACAATTATGTAATTATGTAAATTAGGATTTCTTTCGGCCTTCGGGCAGAAGGATTCAGCCAAATCCGAATCCTGCTGAAAAAGACCGAATCCTGGCCGAATCCCAAATAGAATCCAGGATTCAGTGCATCCCTACTCTTCACTAGTTAAAATGCTGTCTACAGCTATACATTATGTCTCACAAGATGCATGAGCTTATTTTCCATACCTGAATAATTCATACCAATGTGGAAATTAATTGTCTGAATCTTTTCCCATTACATGCAGTCCACATTGGTTAGCAAGGATTTGAATACAGGTATGGGATCCGTTATCCAGAAACCCGTTATCCAGAAAGTTCCGAATTACTGAAAGGCTGTTGCCCATATACTCCATTATAATCAAATAATCAAAATTGTTTAAAATGTTTTTTCCTTTTCTCCATAATAATAAAGCAGTACCTTTTACTTGATCCAAACTAAGATATAATTAATCCTTATTGAAAGCAAAACCAGTTTATTGGGTTTAATGCCTACATGATTTTCTAACAGATTTTGAAGACCCAGATTACAGAAAGATCTGTTATCTGGAAAACCCCAGGTCCTGAGCATTCTGGATAACAGGTCCCATATCTGTTTTGGCATAGCTCAGAAGCAGAACTGTTCACAAATACTCCATAGGAAAGAAATGTGCTTGATGGCTTAAAGCATTGTAATACATTCTGACACAGGCAGTTTGAATCCAAAAAATGGATTATACTGCAAGGAATCCTTTTTAAATCCGGTCCAGTGTATTTCAAACAACCTATTTGTTACCTGCTATGAAATGTAGACTCTACAGCCTATCATGGCAGCCTCCACTTTTACAAAAGAATCTTTTGTATGTAAAGGAAGTTAGAGTACAGTTTTTTTTACAGTTCATATTTAAATGAGTATAATTATTATTATGTGTTGATTACTAGCCAAATAAATATGGCTGGGTTTTTTTATATGCTTATATATGCAAATTAAATTATAGGTTTTATCAGTGTGGACATACGAGATGGGTTGCTATTATTTCTTTTACTCGTGTACTAAGGGACACGTTGACAGTTTTGTGGGTTGGTACTTATAAAGGCTGTCCTTTTTAATTTTGGAATTAAAAATAGGCTTACGGTGATATTTAATGGCTGTCCCTTTTAAACGAGAAGGAAAGTTTAAAACGAAGTAAGCTTTATCAATATATATAAATATATATATATATATATAAATATACCAGAAAATGCTCAAATTAACACTGATTGGAGTACTCTGTCTAAAAAAAAAAACAAAGCATTTCTTTCATTTTATTGTGTACACATGGGCTTCTGTATTAGACTTCCTTTATTCATCTTAAACCTCCAGAGCAGGGCATGAGCATGCTCAGTTTGCTCTTCTCCTCCTCCCCTCCCTGCTGTAATTTGAGCCTTGAACTATGAGTGAGCTGGGAGAAACTCAGGCAGGAAGTGATGTCACACCAAGCTAATATGGCAGCTGCTATCCTAAACAAACAGAGAGTTTGTAGAGCTGTTTACTCAGGTATGGTAACGCATTCTTCAGAATAAATATAGGGTTCGAGCTTGCACCATTGTGGCTAATCTTTTGGCAATAAGCGTTCCCAATTATCACAATAGGAAGCAGCGGGGGGGGCAATAGATTTTTGGGTGCTAAAAAGCATAGCAGACCAAACCGGCTGCATATTCCTTCTGTATATGGTGATGGCATGGTCAATAAAAATGAAACCTACTGTTATTTATCTTTGGCAGTTGGAATGGTTACAAAACCAGCAAGTGAGCAGTCCCAAGACTTCTCGATACACAACGAGGATTTTCCTGCATTACCAGGTTCCAGCTATAAAGATCCAACATCGGGCAATGATGATAGCAAATCTGTAAGTGCATTTATTAGCTGCATGCAAATATAAGCACACTATTTCACAGACCAAGTTTTCTTTTGTAACAAACAAATGTTTAGAAAAATTCATAGACATGAAAACAAGTAAATGATTACCACTACTTTCCAATGTTAATTAGACTTTCAATAGGTTTCTTGTTTGTAATTAACCCTTCTCTGCATTGGAAACTCTGAATTATGATAAAGACAGTTTTTTTTTATTTCCCTATTTCCCTGAATTGATAAAACAATATCTTGTACTTGATCCTAACATTACTTCCTATCCTGTGAAGCAAGGTCATAACATAACAGTCCATTGAGAAACTTCGATAATGAAGTGGAAGTGGAATGTGTCTTTAGTTTCAGGTTCAGATTTGGACCTGTTTAGTACATGATATAACAATATTAGGAACCATATTTCCTAAATAAAATAATAACCAAAAAGTATATTTATTTTACACACATTTTTGGCATTGGTTGTTTTACACCGTATGATAAATAGGCTATAAGTTTGCTATCTCCTTTCAAGCAATTACACCAGCGTCAGTGGGTGGTGGTATGGTTGAATATAGCTGTGAGTGTTATTTTGGAGCATTTTGTCCTTGCCTCCTCACAGCTACTAATTTCTGTGGAAGACAAAATTCTAAATATCCTTCCATTTGCCATAGCCCTAATACTGGGCGAGGAAGTACAAAGAGTAAATGAACAGAAAGGAAAAAGTGGAACCTAAACCAACTTGGATCCTCACCACCATCTGGATCTTTCTGTAATCCTTCATAACTTAGATAAACTTAAACCCAATAGGCTGCTTCCAATAAGGATTCATTATATCGTAGTTTGTATCAAGTACAAGGTATTGTTTTATTACTACAGAGAAAAATTTGGATAAGATAGTGTCTATGGGCGATGGTCGTAATCCGGAGCTTTCTGGATAAAGGATCCCATAACTGTATAGTTTTATTACTAAATTACATATGGTTATATGGAAAACTGGGCAGCAAACTGGAAAATGAGGTTCAATGTAGATAAATGCAAGGTTATGCACTTTGGCAAAAATAATATAAATGCAAGTTATACACTAAAAGCAGTGTGTTGGGAGTTTCCGTAAAAGAGAAGGATCTAGGGGTTTTTGTAGGTAATACCTTGTCTAATTCTGGGCAGTATCTGGTTACCTTCCCATTTTTCTGTTGAACAGCTGCTGGGGGTTCGGGGGGTTGTTGAGGGATGATATATGACTGAAGTTTATCAGAGCACAAGTCACATGACTGGGGGGCACCTGGGAAACTGACAGCATGTCTAGCTCCATAATAGATTTCAAAGTTAAATGTTAGAATGGTTGCCCTTTTGAAAATAGATTTCAATGCAAGATTTTGCTGGGGCAGACCTTTTAACTTATACATTTTGTAAAAAACAATTTTTTCAATGACTGAATCCCTTTAAGTACCGTATATACCAGAGTATAAGCCGAGTTTTTCAGCATCAAAAATGTGCTGAAAAAGTCTACCTCGGCTTATACTCGAGTAGCTGAGATTGCAGTCACTTTTAATCATTCCTATACCAACAGTTCACTTGGGGAGAGACTGCAATATCCCACAATGCCCTCTGTTGGTTATATGAAAGAATAACAGTGCACCCTCTGTTGGTTATATGAAAGAATAACAGTGACTGCAATATCACACAGCACCCTCTGTTGGTTATATGAAAGAATAACAGTGCACCCTCTGTTGGTTATATGAAAGAATAACAGTGACTGCAAAATAACACAGCGCCATCTGTTGGTTGTATGAAAGAATAACCGTGCGCCCTCTGTTGGTTATATGAAAGAATAACAGTGACTGCAATATCACACAGCGCCCTCTGTTGGTTATATTAAAGAATAACAGTGACTGCAATATCACACAGCACCCTCTGTTGGTTATATGAAAGAATAACAGTGACTGCAATATCACACAGCGCCCTCTGTTGGTTATACAAAAGATTAACAGTGATGGCAATATCAAACAGCACCCTCTGCACATGGT
Organism: Xenopus petersii; assembly: GCA_038501925.1. Classification (NCBI taxonomy): domain Eukaryota; kingdom Metazoa; phylum Chordata; class Amphibia; order Anura; family Pipidae; genus Xenopus; species Xenopus petersii. The sequence goes on from CM076677.1 coordinate 45,043,330, forward strand.
AGTGGGACAGTGGGACAATGCACACAGTAATCCATTTGGCAATTCTCTGTCACCATCAACTTTGCAAAGAAGTCAGTTTGATCGCTGGGGGGGCTGCTTTGGCAGAATGTGCGCTGCTGGGAGACAGGGCTGTAGTTGTGTCTAGGCTTATACTAGAGTCAATAAGTTTTCCCAGTTTTCGTAGGTAAAATTAGGTACCTCGGCTTATACTCGGGTCGGCTTATACTCGAGTATATACGGTATATGATCTGTTTTTGAAGATCTTTTCTTACCATATATACTCGAGTATAAGCCATCCCGAGTATAAGCCGAGGTACCTAATTTTTCCTCCAAAAACTGGGAAAGCTTATTGACTCGAGTATAAGCCTAGGGTGAGAAATGCAGCAGCTTCTGGTAAGTTTCAATCCAAAAATTAAGGGTTCATGCTCCCATTGGAGGTGCCGGCGTCTCGTTTTTGGATGCCGGCGACCATTCTTGGACGCCGGCGAATATTCTTAGCCACCGGCGAGCGTTTTTGCGCTTGACCCAAGTATAAGCCGAGGTAGAGTTTTTCAGCATATTTTGGGGGCTGAAAAACTCGGCTTACACTCGAGTATATACGGTACCTTGTTTGTTTTGGAAGCATAAAGGTGCTGGTTCCCTTCTGCTTTTGCAAAAGTATCACACTATAGAACTATAGATCCACGGGAGCCACATAGACAGACTGACCTTTCAACAAGATACACTATATATCAGTAGAAATTGGCTGCATTTAAATTCATTTAGCTGTGCCCTGAATGCCCTGTGTGCCATAGCCCAAAACCCAAACGAAGTAATTATATAAATTTTATTATCAACCCAATATGTTTGTGTTTTATAGAATTTAAATACACCAGGAAAGACTGCCTCAAGTACAGATGGGCCCAAATTCCCTGGAGACAAAAGTTCCACAACGCAAAACAACAACCAGCAGAAAAAAGGCATTCAGGTCTTGCCAGACGGTAAGTATACTTTGCAGCTTGTGTAATCACTTTGGAGTCCACATTTGACGTTCATGTTTTTGTCCAGGGCGAGTTACCAACATTCCTCAAGGCATGGTAACAGATCAGTTTGGCATGATTGGCTTGTTAACCTTCATCAGGGCAGCAGAAACGGATCCAGGAATGGTACACCTTGCATTAGGAAATGACTTGACAACACTAGGCCTCAATCTGAATTCTCCTGAGTAAGTAACACCAATGAGTACAGGCTTCTGTAGCTGTTAAAAAAAAAAAAAAAAGTTTTCATGTTGAGTAAAGTCAAGTTGTTTTAGAAAAATAAAACAGAAAAAGTGTTTATATAGATAGGACAAGGTCAGGCATGTTTTCTGCGTGCGTGGAGAACAGCACAGCACTCACTGATAGTCATGTAATGTATATTTTCTGTTTAATGACCGCATTCCCTGTCTTATGTTATGATTGGGATTCTAAATACCAACATAGCATGGCAACCCAAAAAAAATAGACTAAAATCATAAGAAGTTCAGTCTTTGTATGCATGGGAAAATTGAGCCTGTGCGAGCTGTGATCTGTTTGTCCAGTGCATTATAAAAATGAATATGGGTATTATTGGTATTACCATGCAAAATGAACATGGAAAACTGAGATACATTTCATTTGTTCAATACATTTTAATGACATTAGAATTGTTATCAGGATTATACATTGTATTTTAGTTTGCATAAATTCCACTGTGACAAAAAACTTTTTAGAGCTGTACTTTCCGTTTTTTCTTTTGAAGAGGGATGATTGACCTATATAAAAGAAAATGTTGATAAAATGATGATGTTGTTAAAAGAAGTCAGTGCAGGCATTAAGCAGGCTGTGGGTAATAAATATCTCTTGTAGGGCCAAATTCTGCCTGCAGATAGGCTTGCCACTTTTTCTGTAATATACACACATAGGCATGGGATCCCTTATATGGAAACCTGTTATCCAGAAATCTCTGAATTACAGAAAGGCCACCTCCCATAGACTCCATTTTATTCCAATAATATAAATTTCCTTTTCCTCTGGATCAAGTACAAGGTAATAAGATATAATTACTCCTTATTGGAAGCAATTCCAGCCTGTTTTATGTATTTAGTGTTTACTTGATTTTCTAGTAGGCCTAAATTATGAGTATCCAAATTACAGATCCATTATCCGGAAAACTCCAGGTCCCAAGCATTCTGGATAACAGGTTCCACAACTGTTTATAGTAGAACTGTAAAGAGATTATTCTATATTATTATTAAACAAACATGTAACCAAGAGGGTTAGTTTTAGCAGGAGCCATTTAACCTGCTTGTAGGTTTTGTGTTCTTCTAAGTATGGGATCGGGATGGAAACAGAATGGGAGGGGACTTCAAATCCCAGGATGGGGTTGACAGAATAAAATAAAAAAAAAAACAAACATGATCTATTAAAAAATTAAACTGTACTTTCTGTGTTTGGGATGATAGAATCTTCATGTATGTCCTAAATTAAAAAATTCCTTATGACCTTTCATATAGATTTGTGGTTACTATATTTCTAGGATACATTTTACAGAAAATACAAGGGGGGTTGTGGGAGCATGCTAAGTAAAAATGTGTTTAAATACAATGGATGTGCAACTGATTTGTCCAATTAATCAATGCACATACCCCTGTCTCACAAGTAATTCAGTGTGTGTGTATGTATATATATATATATATATATATATATATATATATATATATATATATATATATATATATATATATATATATATAGATAGACACATTCTGCAAGTATTGACAGCACTCCAAGGATATTCACAACTCAGCGATAATCATAAATCAGTGAAGGTTTATGGGAAATCCAACGTTTCGGCTCCTTCCTGGAGCCTTCGTCAGGGGTAATAACACAGTGCTCAGACAAACAAACATTTATACAGTTCAAAAAATGGCGCCAAAAGGGGTTGTCCCAAGGCGCCTGTCAATCATTATTAACAGTAAGACTGAAGGTAACAAACTACACAAATCTGCCAGTATATGTATCACCTTTTCAAGTCCCCATATGGCCCTGGTGTCTAGGGTGCGTCCTTCGTTCCCCCAAGTACATTCAACCGGCAGTGCAAGTTTCAAACATACCCGTCCGTAGTACAGTCTCAGTGGGCCGGAAGTCGGTAACCGTCGAGGAGCTGCAGAGAGAGGAGATGCCGGCTGTGTTGCCAGGCAACGCGCAAACGGCAGCGTAGCCTGGGGCTTGCGGGGCTAGCAACCATACATTGTATTACCCTTGTTTGCAGTTACTCCTGCCGTATGAGGTGGAGTTTGTCTGCGGCCCAGTCTATAGTGGGGAACATTGCAAGGTAGACTGTGTTGCAAATCCCAGTCGCTCCCGACCGAGCCTTGCCACAATCCAGCCCTGCCCCCACTGTCACTGACATAGGGCTTCAACAGGGTGAAGCGCACAGTAGTGCTTGAATGGAGTGCCACTCTCAGAGCCACTGGTCCGCCTTTCTCTATTTGCTTACTACCCACACACAGTACTGGGTTAATAGTAGTGCCACAGCCATATTGTACCTAATGGGGATTAACCATGCACCACCAAATCA